>CM049311.1:45640960-48040960 GCA_026874595.1 Sipunculus nudus
ATTGAATTACAGACCTGTTGGAATTCCAATATGGCCGCCACAGCCCACTCGCTGATTTTCTTTTGCATGTGATAACTCAACAACAACACACTGAAGCTTTCCCAAATTCACAGGGATGATTGGTACCTATGAGGGCTCTAGACCTATTGAATTACAGACCTGTTGGAATTCCAATATGGCCGCCACAGCCTGATCGCTGTTTTTCTTTCGTGTGCGATAAATCAACAGCAACCTACTGCAGCTTTCCCAAATTCTCAAGGATGATTGGTACCTATGAGGGCTCCAGACCTGATAAATTACAGACGTGGGAATTCATATAAGGCCGCCACAGCCAGATCGCTGAATTTCTTTTGCGGGAATAACTCAACAATAACTTATTGCAGCTTTCCCATATTCACAGGGATGATTGGTTATCTATGAGGGCTCAAGACATGTCGGAATTCCAATATGGCCGCCACAGCCCGATCGTTGATTTTCTTTCATGCGCGATAACTCAACAACCTATTGCAGCTTTCCTAAATTCCCAGGGATGATTGGTACCTATGAGGGCTCCAGACCTATTGAATTACAGACCTGTTGGAATTCCAATATGGCCGCCACAGCCCACTCGCTGATTTTCTTTTGCACGTGATAACTCAACAACAACACACTGAAGCTTTCCCAAATTCACAGGGATGATTGGTACCTATGAGGGCTCTAGACCTATTGAATTACAGACCTGTTGGAATTCCAATATGGCTGCCACAGCCTGATCGCTGTTTTTCTTTCGTGTGCGATAAATCAACAGCAACCTACTGCAGCTTTCCCAAATTCTCAAGGATGATTGGTACCTATGAGGGCTCCAGACCTGATAAATTACAGACGTGGGAATTCATATATGGCCGCCACAGCCAGATCGCTGAATTTCTTTTGCGGGAATAACTCAACAATAACTTATTGCAGCCTTCCCATATTCACAGGGATGATTGGTTATCTATGAGGGCTCAAGACATGTCAGAATTCCAATATGGCCGCCACAGCCCAACCGTTGATTTTCTTTCATGCGCGATAACTCAACAACCTATTGCAGCTTTCCTAAATTCCCAGGGATGATTGGTACCTATGAGGGCTCCAGACCTATTAAATTACAGACCTGTTGGAATTCCAATATGGCCACCTCAGCCAGATCGCTGTTTTTCTTTCGCGCGATAATTCAACAGCGATAATTCAACCTATTGCGACTTTCCCAAATTCACAAGGATGATTGGTACCTATAAGGGCTCCAGACCAATTGCATTACAGACTTGCTCAAAATCAAATATGGCCAACAGACTACATTAGGTGATTTTCTATTGCACACATTATTTCAAACATATCTTCTTTAATATCATTTGATCCAATAAAAATCTGTTTTTGTTTGTCATATTTTTTTAAAATTTAACTTAATTTTTCACCCACATGTAAACTAGTCCAGCACTACCAGGAATGCGGGGCCCTCTGAGGACCATTATCCGACCACATCTAGTATTTCATTATTTTAATGAAAAGCAAAACATCTTAACAGTTTTAAATCTTTAATTATGACAAAGGATCCTAGCATTATACTGCTCATTTTAGAACTTGTTAATACAAGCAGCCTTACCAATAGGGTTGGGACGGTTACCGGTATACAGTATTATCCAATATCTGACTGCTACAGTTATCATACCGTCAACTTTCCTATTATCGCAATATCACGATATCAATTTTTGTTCACGATTTTGGTTCACAAGCAAGCCCTTGAAGTTCAAAATAAATTTATTTCAAAGAATCACATTTATTTTTATAAACCACATGTATTTGAATACACACGTGTGGGTTGAACCGTGTGCTTACAGACTTCGGGATTAGTCGGAAATGTCCGGAAGTAGCAGGATGAATCAGAGAGGACAAAAGCTTGAAAATTCCAGGAGAAAATAACATTATAATGAAAGAGCAATAAATACACATATTTATGCTTTTATTGCATGGAACAAAAATGTCAACAAAAAAGTGTCACCACTGAATCGAACATTCCATACAGGTTGCATATTTGGCCATATAAAATTGAGATGATGTATTTAGCCATGATTCATATGACACGCTCTCCGAAAATTTGCTGGGATTCTCCGGCTTTTATGTAGCTATAGGAAACTGATGAAAAGTTCTGATAAGCATGATTTGACGATGGGGACAGGACAGAGTGACTTTCAGTCAGCTGACCTGAAAACCACATATATATGTGGTTTTCAGCTCAGCTGACTGAAAGTCACTCTGTACATCCAGGGATTTCCTAGGCAAATCTCCTCAGGAACCTGAAATTAGGTTGTGATGACCTATATTCTGCAGGCTACTGGCTGAAAACATGACTTTGAGCATCCAGTCAGACAGGGCACAAATTGTATCCATTTGGCCTAGATTCTTTTAATGTGACATTTAGGGAGGTCTTGGGTAAATGTCCTAGGAAACATGGACTTGGGTCCTGTTATCTATATTTTGTGAGCTAATGGGGAAAAAACATGATATTGTGCACCCAGACAGTCAGCCAGGCTACAAATTGTATCCATTGGGCCTAAAATCTTTTAACTTAATCCAAGAAAGTCTTGGGCAAATCTCCTTTGAAACCTGAAACTAGGTCACGGTTACCTATATTCTACAAGAAACTGGCCAAAAATACGATTATAAGCACCCAGACAGACAGGGCACAACACTTTACTAGAACTTTCTAATATGACATCCAGGGAGGTCCTGGGCTAATCTCCTTTGAATCCTGAAATTAGGTCACTTTGCCTATATTCTGTGAGCTATGGGCAGAAAACCTTTTATTTTGAACAGCTAGAAAGTCAGACAGGACACAAACCTTAACTGGGGGATCTAGAAATTTCTTGAATTCTAATGTAAACAGAGGTCATTGTAAAGCCTCCTTGGACATCCAAAATAAGGTCACTGTGACCTATATTCTGTGAGCTGTGTGAAACAACATGATTTGAGTACCCTATAATTCAGATGGATACAAGTTGTAGCAGTTTGACATAGAAACTTCCAACTTAGCATCTAGGGAGTTCCTGGTAAAATCTTTGAAACCTTAAATAGGTCGCTGTTATTTATTTTCGAAAGCTATTTCAGCTAAGCATCATAACCGATGAGTCACTGGTTTGTTTTAGGGCCTTTAAAAATGCACTTTAATGTATTATGACCAGTTCTGTTATTATCATGTAACCAACCAAAAAAATGGAATGGACTTCTGGTGCGTCATCCCTATGTCATCATTATTTAAGAAAATCTTGTCATACCTCACATAAAGACACAGCTGTTATGCAGTCTTGTGACATGTTAATTGTTTCTTTTCTGGTGGGACCTGCAGTAGCTGTCAGATCATGGAAGAGCCTGAGGATGAGGATGAAGCCAGGGCTACCTACAAGAAAACATTCAAAGACCAGTGAGTATTTACACCACAAAGCACACTCCTGTCAAGACCAGTGAGTATTTACACCACAAAGCACACTCCTGCCAAGACCAGTGAGTATTTACAATGCAAAGCACCTTCCGACCAAGACCAGGGTGTATTCACAACACAAAGCACACTCCTACCAAGACCAGTGGGTATTCACAATGCAAAGCACCCTCCTGTCAAGACCAGGGAGTAATCATATCACATAAACACACTCCTACCAAGACCAGGGTGTTTTCATACCACAAAGCACACTCCTACCAATACCAGTGAGTATTCACTTCACTAAAACACACTTCTAACAAGACCAGTGAGTATTCATGTCACAAAAACACACTCCTACCAAGACCAGTGAGTAACCCCATCACAAAAACACTGCTTTTAAGACCAGTGAGAAATCACATCACAAATACACACTCCTATTGAGACCAGTGAGAAATCACATCACAAAAACACACACCTTCCAAGATCAGTGAGTATTCACATCACAAAAACACACTCCTAACAAGACCAGTGAGTATTCACGTCACAAAAACACACTTCTTACAAGACCAGTGAGTATTCACATTATGACACCATGCAGTGTATACCTAATTGGCTTTTATTTAAACAGGCTTATCAAATTAAGTTTATTCTAAATTGAAAATGAAAAATTTCAATCAATTTTCAACACCCCCTTAGGCCAGACTTTTTTAATTCTTTGGTTTACGAACATGTTTTACAAATGTGATAGGTAGGAGGTAGGAAAAAAAAAAGGATACTGGTGTTCGTGAATCCTGTATTGTACAGTTGGGTTATAAAATTCATTTTTAAAAAGGCACTTTATAAACCTATATAAAATTTATAAAATAATATATAAAAATTAAAATATTATCATCCTCTTGAGTTTTCCACATGAATCATGCGTGTGCCATGTTATTTCAGGCCATTCAAATGTCATCGAAGGTAAAATAATGACAAATAAAAGTTTTAACAGTAAAACTTAAATATGATTTCATACACACCTGAAATAAGACTTCAGTCACGGTCCCTGCCAAGTGAATTGCCTATTATATTAAGTTTTACAAATTAAAGACCAGTCAAATACTTATACAAATAAAAAATAATATATTTTTGTCAGATATCCAAAGAAAAAACAAAATATTCACTGCTAGCATGATAGACTGCAGTTTTTATTTTTCAGTCGTGAATGACAATAACAATGAAAATATGCAACTTGCAGTTATTCGCCTATAGTTTATCAAATGTCAACAACATGGAACTCGGAGTTGTTTGATTCATGACCATGACCTTTCCTTTTTTGTGTTGCGCATGTTTGATAGTCCTTTGAATATACAACAACTGCTAATAATGTGAGGTTTCAATTGGAGATCAAATTGAATAATTCAACTATTTTAAAAGTTTAAAAAGTATTAATAATCTTTATTTATTAATAAAGATGTGCATTTTTACCACGGCCGTGACAGTATGTACCGTACTCAGTTTAATATGCCGTCACTTGGCCACTGTCAGTCCGGTATTGCTTTTCGGCATCCATACACATCAAAGCTTCCATCACATCCGTTTGGAACAATTAAATGAATCCTTTCAAAGTTTCTGCATTTTAAATGGCTTTCATTTTAGCTTGCTTTTGTTTTGACTTTAAAAATACCCGCAAAGTCTACGCTTCACATAAACCCGCTCCACTAAGACTACAGAAAGTCGGAAATCCTGCAGAAACCCTGAGAATTCCTGGAGTTTTCAAAGAATATATGACGACCTCATGCAGTATATAATTTCATCTGTTCAGTAATTTTCTTTTAAGCGTTACAACACTACGTTTTTAAGATTTGACAAGTTATAATATTTTTAGGGGTAAACTTGTGAAACTTAGCCAATTTGCAGTAATAAATAGCGTCTGACTTTGAGTGCAATAATAAGTCTTAAGAAGTAAATTTGTTTGTATATCCAGCAAGTTATTAACAGTGGCAAACTGGTAAAGCCGTTATGCAACCAAATTAATTTTCTTTTCTAATTCACATCTATCTAAAACAAATATGTTCAACGAGGTAAATATGACATAAACACTGGTTTAAAAATGTACTGTAGTGCAGAAAACGAACTTTGAAAACTCTCCAAGAATTCTCAATTTCCCTGCTGAATCTTTTGACTACTTGATGGCCAATCAATTGCATTTATGGCTCAACGATACCCTATTGTGATTGGCTTAAACCCTCCATCTGTCATTAAGAAAGTGACCTTATTAGCCAATCATAAGAGTTCTAATGTTTGAGGTGATCTAATACACACGGTCACTTAACATTTCATTTGTCAACAACCGTGTTTGATTCGGCGAAGCAATATAAAAAGGAAAAAAAGTCAAAATGCCAATATTATTTTTTTTCTGAAATGAGGATATCGGAGGTCGGCGGGTTTGTAAACCAAAAATTAAAAAAGTCTGGCCTTTTTTCAGTTTATGAATTAAATGTTTATTATTATTCTTTGATCACTCTTCTCCCTTTCTAACCTATTAGTGAACCTGTGAGCTTATGCCATGGTGTGGCACTGTTGTTCATACATGCTGTCTCAGGAGCTAGCCTCATCAAGTATTATACAAAAAATCAGTCATCTAAAAAAACTATAGGATTTTGCTTATTTTATTGATATCTGCATTTACTTAGATTTATAGGGTAAACCCTTTAAAAATTTTCTTATTCGAAACTGTACAGTCAAATTGTCCAATATTTCACAATATGATCCCAGGAAATATATCTCCATTTTGTTCCAATGGTTCCAGTTTGGTGATTTTTGGCCGAGTTACAGGAAGCTGAACTTAGTCATTTGGGAAAAAAAGCCTACTAAAATTACAATATCAGAAATGGCTGGAGCTATCATCACTAAATTTTATGCAAATGTTGGTCACATGAGTCATATTTGAAATTTAGGTGTAGGTGGCACCACCTGCATTGACCTTTTCTGTACAGGGGTCATCAGTATATTAACCCATAATTTCTCAGGAATAGCAGGAGCTAGCATCCCAAAATTTTATGCATAAATTAAGTCGCATGTCAAATGTTGTGGGTTTGACATTTTTGTAGCGCCACCTGCATTAACTTACATTTTATAGGGAAAGGCTTGAAAACCTTAGAAAATCTTCTTCTCAGAAATCATTCAGTCAAATTGGTCAATATTTCACAGAAAAGATCCTAGAGACGAGCTCTCTCAAATTTGTTCAATTGGTTTGGGTTCAATGAATTTTGGCCGAGTTACAGGAATTTGAACTCATTTGGCCAAGTGAGCATATTAACATAACAATCTCAGAAACAACAGGAGCTAGCATCACCAAGTTTTGTGCACATGACGCTTATGTGAAATTGAGGTTTTTGTGGTGCCACCTACATCAACCTGTTTTTTATGGGTAAAAACCTCATAACTGTATAGCCAGACAAAGTCTGGAGATACTATGGTTTAGGCACGGTTGCGCCACCGCCGCCGAGATTTCGTTTGGACTTGATAATTCAAAAAATGTTTTACAAATATTTGCCAAACTTGACACGTGCATAGATATAGGTGAGAGGACAAAGCCTATTTAAAATGGGGTCATGACCTTTACTAGGAGAGTGACCTTGACCTTGAATAGGTCCATTTTTGGGGAAAATCACACAAATTCTTAAATATCTCAAGAAATCTTTCATGGATTGATCCAAAAATCAACTTGACCAAAGATCTTAGATAGTGTTGTCATGTACCGGAAACTGGTGGTGCCACCAGTTATCCTTTTCTTGTTTTTGTGCCATTTAATAACACCATCATTGCCACTTAACAGTACTTTGCACATTTTAAGTCAAAAACTAATGGACAGATTTCTTTTATATTATGCATATACATAGGCATGGGTTATGGGATGATGTATATTAAAATTGGGGTCATGACCTTTACTAAGAGAGTGACCTTGACCTTAAATAGGTCCAATTTGGAGGAAAATCTTACAAATTCTTAAATATCTCAAGAAATCTTGCACAGATTGATCCAGAAATCAACTTGACAGAAGATCATTGATAGTGTTGTCATGTACCAGAAACTGATGGCGCCACCTGTTATCCCCTAATTGTTTTCCTGCCATTTAACACCCCCATCATTGCCACTTAAAAGGACATAATCAGGAGCAATATTATTCCTATTCTGTCACACCGTCAGTTCAGTTTTGCTTTATACTAATTTTCCCAGCAAAACCATTCCAGCACATAGTCTCATTTCCTCGTATACGACAGTTTAACACCATGTTATAACCCTGCGTGTTGGTAAACACAGTCTGTTTACCATAACAAGGCCGGGTGACAGGAGGTCCCATTAAGAGGGGCAGCACGCAATTTTTCAGCCAGCGGGAACATCATTACATATTTTTAGCCAAGTCAGTCATAGCATCTCCTGCTTGGCACGTGTTGTGGCTCCACGCAGCACGCAGCCTGACGCACTGTGTTTATGTTTACACCTGCAATGGCGCCTAGTTCACTGTTTTTAACACTCGTGTACAGGAGTAAGCAAAGGTTTCAAGGCAATATTTTGGCAGGTACAGATTTATTTTAAAGGAAGGAAATTATTTTTCATGTTAGCTCAACTTGCTTTATAGGTGATTGGCCCCCTTTAACAGTACTGTGAGCATTATACAGGGTTCGTACGCACCTTGAAAACCTTGAAAAGTGTTTGAATTTAGTCATTTCAATTTCAAGGGCTTGAAAAGTGCTTGAAAAGAGTGTGTGCTTTGGAAAAGTGCTTGAAAAATAAAATGTTGTGAAAGAGTTTGGTGAATGTTGTGTTTATGCATACCTGGTATTTTAATATCGACTTTCGGGCATCTCTATGTCAGTAGAATGTATGAAATAGAATGAACCCAATCGTGGGTGAATGAGACCGGGCGGTGAAAGTGACAATGTAACAAGTTAACATATGAGAGTAATAACCATGCTTCTTATCAAATAGTATAAGTGAGCTGTTTTCTGTAAAGATCGTGGAGATTTCCCTCGAGGTACGTATAAAAGCTCTATAATTGAAAACTCAATACACTCTAGGTGAGTTCATGTAAGCATTTTCGCAAGACTTATAATTTAAATTGGAATGTAATACTACAGAGATTATTAATATATCTATTGAGAAGATCTGTTCAAAGGAAATAATTATCTGGGAACAAACCAAGAGAATAAAATGTGTGAAAATACATGATGGGAACAACTCAAATTTGAGGAATGATAATAATATAAAACTTATTCCCTCAGTACAATGTTGTTTAAATCAAGTTAACTTTATGTTTTACATTGGTAACTCGGCGATAATAATTATATCAGAGGGGTCATATTTCCCCAACGAACCCGATCAGACATCGTTTTGGTTAAAGGTTTTTCAGTTTACCCACGGGTTGCGTTTTTTTTTTTTATCTTGGTACCTGCGCATTCCACGTGTACACGCTGTGATCGTCATCTGTTAGCTCACTAAGACCACTGATCAGCGAAATACAATTTTTATGCGGGGTCAATCCAATTAAAGATAAATACTGTTTGTCCAAAATAGGTATAGGTGTTTGGCAGGTTGTGACATACATTCACGTGCTTTGTCGTCAGTTTGTAAAAGGCTGGGATCCATTAGGGAAATCACATTTTTGTTGCGATGTGTTAGCCGTTTGTAAGTTTAAAGAGTGATCAGCGACATACACATCTTCCAGAATTGGCCCCAACGATCCTTGCTCTGCGTAACCCTGGTAACGTTTGCATAAAGCTCACCAATTAGAATTTTTTTTTAAAATAAGATTTCACACTGTTAGTTTCAGTGAAATATTGGACAGGTTTGAATGGAATTCTGGCTGCGACTGTGATCTTTATATAACGACCTTCACAGGTGTTCCCCGGCCATTTGTTGACAGTTGCGGCTCAAGTTGTGACTTGGTGGTAAACGGCAGAAACCTCGTGCACGACAAGGTCGTAATATAAATTTGCTGTTACGAAGTTTGACTAGTATTGTTTGGAATAATTTGATAATATTATACCCAAATGTCATATAAGGGTAACATATAACAGGCTTTTATTGATTTTTTTTGCCGTTGAAAACTTGAATGAATATCCCCAACTATCGCCAAACTGTCGGAGTTTTTCAGCACCTCTTCTGCCGGAGCATGTAATTTGCTAAAGTTTGAGCTATTTGGCAAATCAGAGATCCCTATTCAAGATATTACAGGTTTTAGGCCCTCGTTATCAGATTAGTTAAATCTGTCAAGGTCATGCCAAAGATGAGTGATCATTTTGAATGGGCCGATGTGTATTAAACCGCGACAGGCTGTACCGAAGGGTAAAGTAATAACGAAGTAATAACTATTACTTATTTTACTTTTCCTAGCCATTTTAACACACTATATGGTCCATCTCCTCATTATAATTATTATTTTGCATTATGTGTTACAAGACTTTCGATGTCGGCAACATGCATTGGTGAAGGAGCACTGACCGTCCATAAATTTTGATGTCCTTGAAAATACTTTTCAGGTCCTTGAAAAGTGCTTGAAAAGTGCTTGAAGTTTTTCTCATGATAAGTGTATGAACCCTGTTATAAGTCAAAAACCAATGGACAGATTTCTTTCATATTATGCATATACATAGACATGGGTTATGGGATGGTATATATTTAAATTGGGGTCATGACCTTTCCTGTGAGAGTGACCTTGACCTTGAATATTGCCATATATTGTGAAAATCACACTAAATCATAAATATCTCAATAAGGGATGTATGCATTGGTCCAAAAATCAATTTGACCGAAGTTCTTAGATAGCTTTGTCTTTTGTGGAAGACAGGTGGCGCTTCCTTCTGTCTTTCTCTTGTTTTCGTGCCTTTTAGTACCCCATCTTTGCCACTTGACAGTACTGTGAGCATTATAGGTCTAAAACTTATAGACAGATTGGGCCATAATTGTTTATGTACATTGATCTTGGATACCTCCACCTTTTATTTCAAGACTGGTGGTGCCATCTGCGATCATTTGCCGTGGTGTCCATCTGTACATGTGCCTTGGGTGAAAATTGCTTATATCTCCAGAGTGGTCCAAGGTATTGGTATGTCCATCCATCTTGGAAATTTTTCTCATAAACAAGACAGATGGTGCCACTTACCTTCCCGTTTTTGCAGAATAAATTAATGCCCTTTTCTGAGGAGTGATTTGCACTATTGGCCTAAAATTGAGCCTATCCATAGATCTTGCACTCCTCCATCTTTAACTCAAGACAGGTGGCGCCATCTGCAATCGTTTTGCCAAAGTGTCGATCTGTACACGTGCTTAAGGTGTATAAATGGATCCCCTTTTCATAAGAGTGGTTCTCTTATTGGCCCTAATACTAAGTGATAAATATTGTTTCTCAAGTTGATAGATGGAAGAAACAATAGTCGCTTGCTAAATGTCAGTATATGCTGCTGAAGATGGGGGGACTATTCTTAAAGGGGGGGGGGGATGAATTGTCTGGCGATACTATGGCATCTGCGGTGCCAAGAAATATCTAGTTTTAGCCTCTTTCAGCTTAAAAATGTTTTATGATGAAACGGTCAAGCTGAATAGTTTATTTTTTCAAAAGAATTCTCCTGGGGTAGGGTTCCTTCAATTGTATAAGAATAAATTTGGTTCATTGATTTTTAGCTCAGCTGACTGTAAGTCAACTGAGGTATATGAATGGCCCTTTGTCTGTCATCTATCAGGCCGTCTGGCTGTCCGTCCAGTCATCTGGCCATTCAGTCGTACTTTAGCAGGGCACAAATTGTAACTGCTGGTCCTAGAAACTTCTAAGTGAATATCCAGGGAGGATAATAAAACATCTCCTTGGAAACCTGGAATTAAGTCACTGCAACCTATATCCTCCCAGCTATTGGGCTTGTAAATACTCCCCAGAATAATAAAAAAAAATTGATACAATACCTCCAATATCTTGATAATTAATGTATGGATTGTCATGAAACTTGCCTTTAATATTGACCATGACTAGTTTTGTCAGTTCCTGAAAAGTGGTGGCTCCAGCCTTATTTTTTTCTTATTTTTACAAATTTTTTTCTATTTTTTTTAAAACAATCATGTCAGTGTCTCAGCTATGATTCCATCTAGTGTCCCAAAACCTGGTGTGTTTATTGATCCCAAGTGGATGCTCTATAGTAATCACCCTGTCAGTCTGTTTGTTCATCTGTCTGTCTGTCCATCCGTCCATCCACACAAATTTTGATTCCAGATGATAACTCCAGGTTGGATTGACATATGGATTTCAGACATGACTTTCACATGGCCCACCACTAAAGAAAGAACTTGTATGATTTTTGGGTCATCAGGTCAAAGGTCAAGGTCACAAGACTCACTTATTTAAAAAGATTATGGCTGTATTTTAAGCCAAGCTTTTCATCCCAAACTTTCCATCTTGCACACATTTAAATGAATTTGGTGTCACAAGGTCAAAGGTCAAGGTCACAGGGGCCATCTGTTCACAAATTAGTTTCCAGATGATAACTCTAGTTGAGTCTGACATATTGGTTTCAAACATAATTTATATATGGCTCACCACTACAGTAAGAACCCTGTCGATTTTAGGGTCCAAAGGTCAAGGTCAAGGTCACAGGACCCATTCTTTCAAAGGAATGTGTATGCATTTCAAGCCTAACTTTTCATCACAAACCTTCCATCTTCAAGCTATTACTCACCTGCCAGTAGGGGAAGATTTCCTATCAATTTTTGGTCATAGGGTCCTAGGTCACAGGGCCCATCCGTTCACAAGGTCATAGTACTTTACCCGTATTTTTTTTAGAAAATTGTTACAATAATCTAAATGCTGCAAGTTCAAGGGTAATAAGTTCTCAGATTTTTTGGTCACAAGGTCATTGGTTAAGGTCACAGGACCATCATTCATAAAAATTTCTTTAAAAATATCCTTATAGACAAATTCAGCTGAGCGTAACCTGAGTAAACCTATTTAAACTGAGTTCTGCAGTAGTCTTATTCTGCAAAACTGTCGTTTCAACTTCTGTAACATTGCACAAAAATGATTCCTTAGTGGCCTTTGTTCAAGTTAACTTAAATGATTTTTGGCAGAATCATTGGACCTTTAACAATGAAAGGACTGTTAGATATTTTGGTAAACAAATCTAGTAGATTTATTGTATTAACAAAATGAGCTCTTCTGGTATATAAACAGAGCTGTACAGGCTTACCTTACTGGATATGGCTGATCTTTCTTTCGACACCATGTCCGCCTGTTTGGATATGAATTCAGTGAGTTGAAAAACTTTTCAAGCAGTTGAAAATTAGAGGAAATGTAGAAATTATTAACATAGAATTATTTGTCAAGTCAAATTATTAGAGGGATATAATAATTAGATAAAATATGGTATTTATTAATTAAGCTTAAGATAGCTTTGCTTGGGTGATTTACTCATTGGTTCAAACATGAAAATGGAACTCTCATGAAGCTCTAAAAAAGTGAGAAACTGGACATCACGGTTATGAAACCAGCTACTGTATGTCAGAAACATACATTCATTAGGCACTGGGTGGATTACCAGAGAAGTGGGATGTATATTTTTTGTAAAACAATTTTAGATATTGGAATAAGGAGCATGAAATTCATTAAAAATCATAACTGAATTATATGTTCTTTTTTTTCAGAGAAAAAAAGAGGAAACAGCTTGAGAAGGTGGGTTAAAAATATAGCTGAATGTTCATGACAGTATAACATACACTCTGACACCATCACCAAGCAGCATTATAACCACTGAATTTTCATGACAGTTAAGAATACACTCTGACACCATCACCAAGCAGCATTATAAACACTGAATGTTCATGACAGTTAAGAATACACTCTGACACCATCACCAAGCAGCATTATAAACACTGAATGTTCATGACAGTATAGCATCACTCTGACACCATCACCAAGCAGCATTATAACCACTGAATTTTCATGACATTTAAGAATACACTCTGACACCATCACCAAGCAGCATTATAAACACTGAATTTTCATGACAGTTAAGAATACACTCTGACACCATCACCAAGCAGCATTATAAACACTGAATGTTCATGACAGTTAAGAATACACTCTGACACCATCACCAAGCAGCATTATAAAAACTGAATGTTAATGACATTATAGAATACACTGACACCATCACCAAGCAGCATTATAAACACTGAATGTTCATGACATTATAGCATCACTCTGACACCAACACCAAGCAGCATTAAAAAAACTGAATGTTAATGACATTATAGAATACACTGACACCATCACCAAGCAGCATTATAAACACTGAATTTTCATGACATTATAGCATACACTCTGACACCATCACTCGCTGAATGACATTTCTCCAAAAATGGCAGGATCCAGGTTCTTTTCTACGACGCAGCCAGTGGATTTTACAAGCTTCCTTTAGAAGAGACAAGTCAACTTTTGACAACATTCATAACGCCGTTTGGGCGATATGCCTTCCATCGCATCCCATTCGGAATTACATCAGCCCCAGAATTATTTCAGCGTAAGATGACTGAACTATTGCGAGGTCTAGAGGGCACAGAAGTCATCATGGATGACATTCTGATTCATGGCCGAACAGAGAGCGAACATGAAGCCAGACTGAAAGCAGTGTTAGATATCATAGCAGAATCATGTTTCCGTCTAAACAAGGACAAATGTCAAATCGGGAAATCTGAACTGACATACTTTGGTCACCGGATAAGTGCTGACGGTATCAAACCAAATCTGAAAAAGGTGCGTGCACTGATGGAACTGACACACCTGAACAATTTTAGTGAACTAAGATCTATCTTAGAAATGTTCCAGTATCTTGGGAAATTTGTGTACCGTCTGTCAAGTGTCCTAGCTCCTCTCACTGACTTGTTCAAACACGATGTCGCTTGGACATGGGGGCCAGCCAGAAGCATCTTTCAAGCAGGCCAAAGACATGGTTTGTTTGTCCCCTACACTGGTGTATTTTGACCCTACAAAACCAACATTTGTGAGTGCCAGTGCTAGCAGCTACGGATTAGGTGCTCTTCTGATGCAGATGCATGATCAGCAGTTAAAACCTGTTGCTTTCTGTTCAAGAACACTTACACCTGCAGAACAGCATTACACTCAGATTGAGGAGGAGTGCTTGGCGGAAGTCTGGGCTTGTGAGAAATTCTCCAGATATTTGATTGGTTTTAGGGATTTTACACTGCTGACGGATCACAAGCCACTGGGGCCACTCATCAATACTAAAAATGTCAACGAAGCACCAGTTAGATGTCAGCGACTGTTGTTACGTATGATGCGTTTCAGTCCAAAGGTCAAGGAACTGATTGTAGCAGACACGCTATCTAGGAAATCACTGGAAGATTAGACGACTGAAACTGAACTGTCGCAAGATGTTGACGCCTATGTCCGCGCAATACAGTCAGGCTTGCCTTTGTCACCTGTCAAACTCCAGGATATCAAACATGCTAGCGCAACAGATTCAGAGCTTTTTAGTGTTGCTGGTTTTATTGAATCAGGTTGGCCAAAGTGTGAGAAATCCGTACCAGTGTCCTTGCTTTCCTACTACACTGTTAGAAATGAATAATCTACTGTGGATGGCCTAGTAGTATACCAAGATCGGATTGTTATACCAGCCGCAATGAGGTCAGAGATGCTTAATCGACTGCACGAATCGCACCAAGGCCTAATTAAATGTCTTGAACGGGCTAACCTGGCACTCTGGTGGCCCTGTCTAAGCAAGGCTATCAAAGATTATGTAGACAACTGCGCCACCTGCCGTCAGAATCAACCTGGGCAGAAAGAACAACCGTTACAGCCAGTTCCTATTCCAGACCGTCCATGGTCAGTGTTAGGCACGATCTGCTCGACTACAAAGGGAAAACATACCTTCTTGTGATTGACTACTAATTGAGATGGATTGCGTTGAAACAACTGACATGTGCTTTAAGTGCAACTGTGATAACTCGACTAAAAGGCTATGTTCATACCCTTTGCTATACCAGACAATGGGAGTCAGTATACCTCCCAGGAGTTCCAGCATTTCGCCAAAGAATGGCAGAATCCATATGCATCACAAGAAAACTGCATGGCAGAGCAAGCCGTGCAGACCGCTAAACAGATACTCAAGCTGAATGATCCAGAATTAGGTTTACTCAACTATAGAGTGACCCCACATTTAGCTACAGGGGTATCTCCAGCAGTAGCACTGATGGGTAGACAGGTACAAACCCGTCTCCCTACTTTGTCAGGTCAACTGCAGCCAAAACAGATAAATTAATGCTTCAGACCAGCGCACAAAGGAGAAATACAAGAGAAACTATGATTCACGTCATAGAGTCAGAGGCTTTATTATCAGATGACCATCATGATTTAATGATTAAGTAGTGTTAAGAAGAACAAGCAATTTTAATGCTGCTTTATGGACATTGCATGTTTCATTTCATTATTAGCTCAGCTGACTATAAGTCCTCTGAGCTATAGTCGTGGTCCATTGTCCGTCGTCCGTCTCTTCCTCTGTCTGTCCATTAGACTGGCACCACTTATCTGTTTTTTAGCTCAGCTGACTGAAAGGTCTCTGTTACCCATATCCTTCGAGCTATGTGGCCCCAAAGTACCCCCCAGAAAAGTCAAAAATTTCATACAAAAACTTCAATATCTCATTAACTACTTGACTGATGGTCATGATTTTTGGCATACATATTGATCATGAGATGTTACATCACTTCCTGCAGACTGGTGGCGCCACCTGTTTTTTTTCGATTTTTTACGAATTTTTTTCTCTATTTTTGAGACCTTTAAAAATGTGAACATCTGTTAACAAGGCACAAATCATAAAGACTGGACTTAGAATCTTAATTCTTGACACACTGAGAGGTCCATGAAAAATCTCCTTGGAAACCAGAAATTAGGTCTCTGTTACCCATATCCTTTGAGCTATGGGGCCCCAAAGTACCCCCCAGAATAGTAAAAAATTTCATACAAAAACTTCAATATCTCAATAACTACATCACTGATGGTCTTCATTTTTGGCATATATATTGATCATGAGATGTTCGATCAGTTCCTGCAGACTGGTGGCGCCACCTGTACTGTTCGATTTTTTACGATTTTTTTCCTCTATTTTTGAGACCTTTGAGGATGCTGTCATCTGTTAGCGTGGCACAAATCGTAACGACTGGACCTAGAATCTTCATTTTCGACACACTGAGAGACCTATGAATAGTCTCCATGGAAACCTGAAATTTGGTCTCTGTTACCCATATCCTTCGAGCTATGGGGCCCAAAATTACCCCCCAGAATAGTCAAAAATTTCATACAAAAACTTCAATATCTCATTAACTACATCACTGATGGTCATGATTTTCGACATGCATATTGATCATGAGATGTTTCATCAGTTTGTGCAGACTGGTGGCGCCACCTGTATTTTTTAATGTTCACAAATTGTTTTCTCCATTTTTGAGACCTTGAAGGATGTAGTTATCTGTCAACAGGGTACAAATCGTAACGACTGGACCTAGAATCTTCGTTCTTGACACACAGGGAGACCCATGATAAGTCTCCATGGAAACCTGAAATTTGGTCTCTGTTACCCATATCCTTTGAGCTATGGCACTCCAAAGTACAGATCAGAATAATGGAAAATTTGATACAAAAGCTAAAGTATCTGAACAACTAATGCAGAGGTAACCATAATTGTTTGCATGGATATTGATCATGGAGTGTTTCATAAGTTTCTGCAGACTGGTGGCACCACCTGTATTTGTTCGTTTTTTTTTACGAAATTTTTCTGTATTTTTGAGACCTTTAAAGATATGAACATCTGTTAACAGGGCACAAATCATAAAAACTGGACCAAGAATCTTTATTCTTGACACACAGGGAGACCCATGAAAAGTCTCCATGGAAACTTGAAATTAGGTCTCTGTTACCCATATTCTTTAAACTGTATGGGTCCAAAATACCCCCCCCCCCCCAGAATAATGGAAAATTTGATACAAAAACTGCAGTATTTCAATAACTACAACACTGATGGTCATGATTTTCGGCATACATATTGATCATGAGCTGTTCCATCAGTTTCTGCAGACTGGGAAACCTCTGCAGACTGGTGGAGCCACCTGTATTTTTTTATCCGCCAAAACGAAGTTTTGCGGATACTATGTTTTTGACCGAGTTCCTCCGCGGCGGCGGCGATCGTTTCCAGAGAGCTCCTCGGAGACTAATGGACCGATTTTTCCCAAACTTACACCTATTATCGGGTCACATGTGAACTGGTGCCTAACCATAAGCATTGATCTCTGACCTTTCCTCTCTATCCAGTGTCCATTTGTGGGTCTGTTTCCACTCATAAACCCTCATATCTCGGGAACCGTTTGACCGATCAGGAAATAAAATTGATACAAATGTAGCCCTTGGATTGCTTTATAACATACACAGAAAATGGTGGCGCCACCTGTAACCATGTTTGCACAGTGTCCATCTGTTCATCTGCCTTGGGTTAAAATCACTCATATCTCTGCTGTGAATTGACTAATTCACCTGAAATTCGTCATGTGTATACATCCAGGATAGCTTTCTTGATTTTATGACAGGTGGCGCCACCTACGTTCACGTTCACGCTGATGACATCCAAGCTTACATCTCAGGAAACGTTTGACCGATCTGGAAATAAAATTTATACAAATGAAGCCCTTTGATAGCTCTGTAACATACACAAAAAATGGTGGCGCCACCTGTAACAATGTTTGCACAGCGTCTGTCTGTTAGTCTGCCGTGGCCTAAAATTACTCATTTCTCTGTAGTGGTTCGACATAACTGCCTAAAATTTTGCAGGTTTATACATCGTGGACAGCTTTCTTGATTTTATGACAGGTGGCGCCACCTACATTCTAGTTAACGCTGGACACATCCAAGCTCATATCTCAGGAACCATTTGACCGATTGGGCCAAAATTGTGCATGTGTTTAGATCTCACATAGGTCTTTATCATACACAAAACTGGAGGGGTTACCTGCAAAGATTTTTGCACAGTGTTTGTCTGTTTGTCTGCCATGGGCAAAAATCGCTCATATACATGTAGTGGTTTGACTTTTCTGCCTAAAATTTTGCAGGTGTATACAACTTGGACAGCTTTCTGGATTTGTGGTAGGTGGCACAACCTACATACACATTTAGGCTGCAGACATCCATGCTAATATGCAACATACCTCACTCTATTTCCCCTTGCCACTCAATCCATGCCTCACTATCCGATTTTGGCAGATACATGTAGTCACTTGTCGGTTACCCGTATTCTAGTTTTAAAAGTTTACACATTTTTCTCTATTTTTGAGATATATAAATACAGACTAAATCTTGGCCTGTTGGTTAATCTGTTTGATGCTTCAGTTGAATGGGTATATACTACCATTCTGGTGATAAAATTTCCTTTTGCGAATCTCTTCCCAGTCAGCTGAGCGTCATGACCCATGGGTCACTTGTCTTAATATTTACCAGGGGTATTCTCCTATATATTTTCTAAATACATGCCAGTAATTAAGACTGTAAAGAGTAATTTCTATAAGTTATGGGTTTGAACATAATGCATTGTGTAAAAAATCAGGAAAGATATTTGATCACTTAACACAAAATATGTTAAAGCTATAAACTTTTTTTCCAGTAATATAACTTTAATTAATCAAAATTAAATTGTATACCCAAAATTAGATCAAAATCTTTTAAATTTTTTAAAATATTAACAAAAATAAAAAATTAGTACCTTAAATTTTGCCCAACTTTGACCATGGCACGTTTTTTCTGTAAGTACTGTGGATTTAATTTTCACAGCATGTTTTTTTTTAGCATTTTTTAATCAAAATTAAATTGTATACCCAAAATTAGATCAAAATCTTTTAAATTTTTTTAAATATTAACAAAAATAAAAAATTGGTACCTTAAATTTTGCCCATCTTTGACCATGGCACGTTTTGTTCCTGTAAGTACTGTGGATTTTATTTTCACAGCATGTTTTTTTAGCATTTTGTCTGTAAACACCAAAAATTTGAAACCAGTTGATCAAAAACTGTAGATTTTATTCAAGTTTTCAAGAACCATGTAACATATTGTTTACATCAAGCTAGTGTCATGCAGTTTGCAAGTGCTCAGCTCCCCAGCTTCAGCTCTCAGTTCCTAAAATTTGGCATGCAATTAGATGTCTCAAAAATCCCCTACCATGCCAAGAATTTGGTCACTAGGACTTAATACCTTCGAGATATTAATGAAAAACTTCATTTTTCCATTAAAAACCCATTGTTACACTTCAAGACTGTCTAATATCAAAACCACTGATCTGACTTTTATCATATATATTATATACATATTTTAGTATACATTCTCTATGCACATGCCAGAAATGATGTCAGTATTGGTAATTGTTTTCAGTTATGGGCCCAAACATAATGCACTTTGTAAAAAATCAAGAAATATATTTACTCCCTTAACAAGAGGATTGCTGAAGCTAGAGATTTTTTGTCAGGGATGTAACATTATTTAATCAAGATTCAATTGCATACCCAAAATTAGTTCTGAATTTTTCAAATTTTATAAGTTATTAGTATAAATATAAAATTAGTACCTTAAATTTTGCCCAACTTTGACCATGGGATGTTTGTTTCCTGTGAGCACTGTTGATATAATTTTCATATCATGCACACATAAAGATTTCAGCTTTTTAGTTTAAAAAGCTGAAAGAAATTGGCCAAAAATTGTAGCTTTTATTAATGTTTTTATGAGACCATGTCAGACCTTGGCTCTCTGTAGCACCTCTTGAGTCACCTGTATGTTGACCTTGTTGAACTTGCAGCAAATTATGCATGCTTGAGGCGAGGCATAAACTGGGGCTCCAGGCAGCTTATTATATAATGGCCAGCCACAGTTGATCCAGGTGTCCAACCCAACTCATCTAGTAGTTTTAACCAACAACATAACAATAAACAATAAATTAATAAATTTTTATTGGTTTTTAATAACAAATTAAAGAAAAATAGAAAAGGAATTAGTTAGTTGATAGTAACAGGAAATTAACTTGCAGTTACCGATGATATAAGAATCTTGTATCGATGGATAGAATGTCATGTATTCCAAATAACACCATGCAGTCACCTATGGTATTTTTCAGTTCAATTTTAATGATAAAAAAGTAAATCATATTATTCATTACTAATCATTAGGGAAAATCATATTATTCATTACTAATCATTAGGGATCATATGAAGGAAATTAATGATAGACAAAGATGCAGTTGATAATATTATTATCTAGATTCCTACTGTGTCTATAGTTAGTACATTGATGTGAAATTAGTCCAAAATGAATATATTACATTTTTTTTTTTTAATATAAATAAAAGCCATAAAACCAGGTACTTGTGATCATTATTTAAACGTGTGAATTTTGTATATTCTGGATTCTCAACATCATTGTTTGGTGAAAACTGAATAAATACCAGACATGGTGCGAATACTTTGCAATTGTATTTAAACACGAATATGAATATGTACTCCATTATAAAATTTCTTTCATAAGAATGGGAATTCAGGTAAAAATGAAAGTATATAAATACCAGTGCAAATACTTTCAAAATGTATTAAAGAATGCATTCATGAATATATTATTTAATATTATTTTAATAATCATTTTAGTTATATTTTATTTGAAAAAATCATACTATTCTCTTATTATTTTTAATAAAAATTATATTTGGGACAATATTTGTAATTTTTTTAATAAATAGTTAAACTCTTATATTATATGTTCTGCTTATAAGTTATATGGCCAAGTCAAAATCTGTGTGACAATCGCACTCCATTTGTTAATAAAATAAATGAAATTAATCCTCTTTCCTGTCTCCAAAGGTACTATCAAAATCATACATAAGCTAAACAACAACAACTCATAATACAGCTTATTTTTATTACCACATAAAACCAGCATGTGCCTCATTTCTAAATTTTATTTTTTTATCATATATAACAGCTGAGCGCCGTGACCCATAGGTCCCTTGTTTTTCCTGTGAGTACTTTTGCTTTAATTTTCACAGCATGTGAATATATATATTTAATTTGTTTGAATCTGAAATATGAAAGTCAAAGCTTGAGAATTAGGCTAGTTATTGAATTTTTTCTTGAGGCCATATTATAGTCACTACCTTTGTCCAGATACAGACTACTCACTCCTGGTCACTGGAAGTCAGCTTTGCCAGGGTTCCTGATTTGTTGCAGTCACTGGGGGAGATCCCCTGCTGTGACAGGTGTACAGTTATTCTCATATTAACCCCCCCCCCCCCCCCCCCGCCAAATGTTATGCAGTAATTGTAATAGTTTGCACTGTATTTCTTTAATTGTAATGCTGTTTCCAAAAATAGTGTTAGGAAATCTGGATTAAGTATTATTTATAGATATTTATTGTTTTGCTGATTTAAAAGATATATCCTTGTGGAAAAAAAATAAATAAACATTTGTATGCATGATTTGGTGTAATCTGATTGAGATTTATGATGATGCAATTTAGAATTATGAATCAACTTTTATATTCAGATATAAATATTATATTGGAAATGTATAGAAATATAAACTTTAAATAAAAAAAGATGTGAAAATAAAATGAGGATCTTATACAAACATTTGTTTATTATTTTCCTGGCTCAGCAGAATTGAAGATCAGACTGTGTTTGCCCTGTATGTATATGCAGAAGTGTTGTAAATCATACCATCCTGTCCCCTCTCCTGCTGCCATTGATTCATTTGCACCTGTGCACTGGGACATAAGTTTTTATTGCAAATGTGTAAAATTTATTTAATTAAAAAAAAAATTGGATAAGAAAATATTACGATCTGATTGAAACATATTCTTTTCTTCAGGAGAATGGAACATAAAGTGATCAGTTCTGTCTGCCTATCATCTCTCTGTTATCATTAAATATATATTAATTATGAAATTTTCCCTATTGGCACTGTTGAAATAACTTTCATATGCTGTATGTGTATGAATTTAAGCTATTAAAGTCTGAAATTTGAAAGAAACTTATATATTCAGTTCAGTGTTTGAAATACTGGGTTCCTAGGTGCACAGATGCACCAAAAAAATGTTTTGTGCACCAACTGTATCACTGCAAGGTGCACTGTGTGCACCTGAGGACTGTAACTGGGACAGATCTGCAGAACCGTTAGGCACATGCACATCTGACAGTCCAGATGATCAAACAAGGACACATAAACTAAAACAGGACATCACACTAGACACTACATGTATATAGATCCAGTGATCAGAGCTTCTCTTTTGATTAATATTATCTAAGGTTCTATTCTGACCCTTAGCTTATTTTTTACTGCACTGAAATATGTGTGTAAAGTATAATATAACTGTAATAAAATTAACTGTAATGACATTAATGTATTTGTGGACCTTGAAATTACTTTGTGCACCCTGTTGTATAAGCTATGGTGCACAGGTGCACCTTACCATAAAAAATGTATTTTGATCACTGCAGTTGTGTAATATTGCAGATTTAAAACTTTAATCCCATCATCCCCCCCCCCCCCCCCTTCCACCACCACCACCAAAATCCTTTCATCTGTGGACTGGGGACATCAGTTATATTTCAACTGTATACTTTTTATAAAATAAAAAAAAATACATATATCTAATAATATATATATTATAAAAAAATGGTTCAATTGAACAAATGTGTAAACTACTGAACTGTCAAAAATTTATCAAAAAGCCAACCAATGATTATGGTAATAATATAGATCTTATGGTCACAAACGGCTCACATGCTTCAATATCAACATTAGGAAATGCATGGTTTGGTCACAAAATATTATTTGCAACAATTTCTTACTCATCAATACAAACCAATCATGTAAACCAGCCATAGCCTGTATTACCATTCCTCTTAGACTTTATCTCCATTTGATATTCTTTTAGATATTTACCTTCAAGGTCAACTTCAGCTGAGCACAGTGACCCATCGGTCCCTTGTTAATAATATGCGCTTTCTATAAAGCCTGTGTTATAAAACAAAACTGCGTTGTCGGCTACAAACCCCAATATGAATGACTCAGAATCGTTGGCTGACATCACTGGTCACTAACAACACTTACTTCATGGGAACATCATAGATTATCCACTCTTTGTGAAAACACCTTTCATGACACACTGAATAGATCAAAGACAAACCATTTGGGCACAGGTCAAAGATTAACTTCGGGGAACCTCCATTCATGTGTAGTCGTGTGAGCCTTTCAAGTGGCCTAACTGGGGCTCCAAGCCTCCAAGGGTCCTCCCAAATGACCACCAGTAAAACAAATGGCGGTGCAAGTGACTGCAACTTCACGTATGGTCATTTGACCGACCTGTCAGTGCTGCTCAATGAGTGCCTGCTAAGGCAGGTAAAAATTTCACTTTGGTCTGGAAAAACTGAAAATAATCTTTAATAGCCAGGTGGTCATATTTCACAGGTTTTTATCAGTAGATAAAATAATGGAATTTCAGAAGGGACTGATATCCAGTGGTCGTAATTGCCAGTTGCCCGTATTTCACAGGTGGTCGTTCAGACAAGTTGGACTGTAATTGATATCTTTACTCAACTTAATTCAAGATTTTGCCATCAGTGAGATGTATCTGTATTATAATTTTGCATTCAGTATGCATCTATACTAGTTTTTAGCCCTCAGCCCTTAGGCTGATGGGCTATTGTCGTCACCCAAGCTGTCCGTCCGTCCGGCGTCCGTTAACTTTTACCTTGTGAGCGGGATATCTTGAAAAGGATTCACCGTCAGAATTTTATTTCCCCGGAAAAGATGTATATTAACAAAATCTCGGTCAAGTTCGAAGATGAGTGACCTTGACCTATGTTTCTACATTTTAGAGCTGATTATAATTAAACACTTAAATGCTTATTACTCAGGAACCATTTGGTGGATTTTCACAAAACTTACTATGATTATTGGGACTGATTGTCTGTATCTGCTACACGAGTTTGGTGGCGCCACCTACAATTTCTGATTTTTAATTAATTTTTATCGGATTTTTCAACTTTGGGCTTGTGAGCTGGATATCTCTAAAAGGATTCACCGTAGGAATTTTATTTTTTTTATGAAGATGCATATCGACAAAATCTCGGTCAAGTTCGAAGATGGGTGACCGTGACTGATTTTTCTACGATTTAGAGTTGATAATAGAAAATACATTTAGAAGCTTATTTCTCAGGAACCATTGGGTGGATTTTCACAATACCTACTATGATCATAGGGACTGATAGTCTGTAACTGCTGCACAAGTTTGGTGGCGCCACCTACAATTTCTGATTTTTAATGAATTTTTCTTGGATTTTTCAACTTTGGTCTTGTGAGCGGGATATCTCTAAAAGGATTCACAATAGGAATTTTATTTCTCTGGTGAAGATGTATATCAACAAGATCTTGGTCAAGTTCAAGGATGGGTGACCTTGACCTACTTTTCAAGGTCACAGAGCTTATAATAGAATAAAACTTAGAAGCTTATTTTTCATTTGGTTGATTGTTATGAATCATGGTACATACCTCTCCATTTTAAATTTATAACTGAGACATGTACAGATATACATCCATGTGAGAACAGATATTTAGTACTTGTTACTGTTACCACCTCTAAACTTTGTTCTTTTGGCTGAGGGCTTTTGTCAGCTTCTGCTGATATTCTAGTTCATATATACATAATTTCTTTTCATAAAAGGTCAGCTGCATAGCATTTTGTATTGTTTGGGACAGTTTATTTCAAAGTTATTTCAAGATGGGACCACTTCTGTGTACAGATTGCAGCACATTGGTTGGCTATTGGCCAAGATTATATCAGCTCTATAAATAACTTTGGCACAGTGCCAGGATTGGAAGAGGTCTGATTATTATAACAGCTTGGTGTGGTGTTTTCATAGGTTTTTTTTGTATTATTTTAGACAAGTGAATGCCAGTCTGTTTATTTCAAAGTTATTTGAAGTAGGGACCTTGAAATTTGAAATTTCTGAAATTTGGCATGTTATCCATCTATGAAATTTTTCTTGCAAACCAAATAGGTGGTGACACCTACCTTTGTTTTTGTAAAATAAATTAATGTCCTTTTCTCAGGAGTGATTCGCAGTATTGGCCTGAAATTGTGCATATCCATAGATCTCGGACTCCTCCCTTTTTTACTAAAGACTGGTGGTGCCATCTGCAATTGTTTTCCCATAGCATTCCCATGAAATTTGGCATGTTATCCATCTATGAAATTTTTCTTGCAAACCAAATAGGTGGTGACACCTACCTTTGTTTTTGTAAAATAAATTAATGTCCTTTTCTCAGGAGTGATTCGCAGTATTGGCCTGAAATTGTGCATATCCATAGATCTCGGACTCCTCCCTTTTTTACTAAAGACTGGTGGTGCCATCTGCAATTGTTTTCCCATAGCATCCATCCATACATGTGTTTTGGGTGAAAATTTGCTCATATCTCAGGAGTGGGTCATGGTATGGGTCTGAAATTTGGCATGTTCATCCATCTTGGAAAATTTTTTCCTAAACCAGAGAGGTGGCACCACTCACATTTCCCTTTTTTTAGAATAAATTAATTCTCAGGAATGATTCGCAGTATTGGCCTGAAATTGTGCATTTTCATAGATCTTTGACTCCTCCATCATGTAATCAAGACCGGTGGCACCATCTGCAATCATTTTCCTGTGGTGTCTATTTGTACATGTGCTTTAGGTGAAATTGCATATGTCTCATGAGTGTTTCAAGGTATGGGTCTGAAATTTTGCATGTTCATCCATCTTGGAAAGTTTTCTTGTAAAGCAGACAGGTTGTGCCTCTTACCTTTCCGTTTTCATGGAATAAATAAATGCCCTTTTCTCAGGATTGATTTGAAGTATTGGCCTGAAATTGTGTATATCTGTAGATCTTTGACTCCTCCATGTTGTGTTCTAGACTGGTGGCGCCATCTGCAATTGTTTTCCCATTGGTTCCATCCGTGCATGCGCTTTGAGTGAAAATTGCTTATGTCTCAGGAGTGGGTCAAGGTATGTGTCTGAATTTTGGCTCGTCATCCATCTAGGCAAGTTGTCACGTAAACCAGACAGGTGGCGGCAGGTGTTATGTTGAATAAATTAATGCCCTTTTATCAGAGTTTTAGTTGACCATATTCAGCAGTGGTGTGACATACCACTCAATCCACTGGTCACTTCACCCATACCACTCTGACTTCAGCAGAGACAAGTTGTCGCTTATCAGGTACTGGTTTTCCAGTTTTTTCATGTCCATACATCTTTGATGGCTTTCTTGTTCACAAGACTGGTGGTGCTACTTACAATCATTTTTGTGCTGTGTGCATCCATGACATATTTCAGCAGTGATGTTTGTGTAATTGGTGCATGCACTCGGGTTCAAAATATTCAGTGCTTGAATTGTACATATATATGTTACACATGTACTTGAAAAATAATGGTCCAGCATGGAAGCATTAAACCTGATGTACATCTCATAGCACAGGTTCACATTAGGTCTGGAGGCCTTGTTATAAGTTTTAATTCCAGGTTCACTTTTCTTTCATGTCCAACCATTAACCAGATGTAAACAACAAATATCTCAATAAATTGGTACTTAGGAATATAGCTGCTAGCTGACACATTGTATTAGGGGCAACAAGTAATATTATAAAACCACAATGTAATCTCACCAAGCTTCCTGTTGTCTGTCATAGGAGATAACTTACAGTCTGATATAGTCTTGATTTCAAGGTTGTTAGAGCAGACAATTAGCTCTCTGCTGTCACAAGACTAGTGGCACCACCTGAAATTTTATTTGTGTGGTGTACATGCGTGCACAAGTTGTCAGGAGTGGTATGACATCTTTTTTTTAACATTCACAGTTACCATGATAGCAGAATTCAGCAGAGTGTTGTGATACATGGGTCCCATTTTTTCCCATAATCGTTTTGATACTTATTATAAGTTGGCCACTTGGACATTTACAGCATGGGCATATAGCAGAGAAGGAGAAGGAATTGGCAGTGAAGGAGAAGCGACTCGCTGCAGTCCAGCACCATCTGGTGGAGCAAGCCAAACAAATGCAGAGACTTGAAGAGGTACAGCTCACATGCACACAACACACTAACCTCAACACAATGTAATGAAGAGGTACAGCTCAAATGCACACACCACACTAACCTCAACACAATGTAATGAAGAGGTACAGCTCACATGTACACATCACACTAACCAAAACACAATGTAATGGAGAGGTACAGCTCACATGTACACATCAACTAACCTCAACACAATGTAATGGAGAGGTACAGCTCACATGTACACATCAACTAACCTCAACACAATGTAATGGAGAGGTACAGCTCACATGTACACATCAACTAACCTCAACACAATGTAATGGAGAGGTACAGCTCACATGTACACATCAACTAACCTCAACACAATGTAATGGAGAGGTACAGCTCACATGTACACGTCACACTAACCAAAACACAATGTAATGGAGAGGTACAGCTCACATGTACACATCACCCTAACCTTAACACTATGTAATGGAGAGGTACAGCTCACATGTACACGTCACACTAACCAAAACACAATGTAATGGAGAGGTACAGCTCACATGTACACATCAACTAACCTCAACACAATGTAATGGAGAGGTACAGCTCACATGTACACATCAACTAACCTCAACACAATGTAATGGAGAGGTACAGCTCACATGTACACATCAACTAACCTCAACACAATGTAATGGAGAGGTACAGCTCACATGTACACATCAACTAACCTCAACACAATGTAATGGAGAGGTACAGCTCACATGTACACGTCACACTAACCAAAACACAATGTAATGGAGAGGTACAGCTCACATGTACACATCACGCTAACCTTAACACTATGTAATGGAGAGGTACAGCTCACATGTACACGTCACACTAACCAAAACACAATGTAATAGAGAGGTACAGCTCACATGTACATGTCACATTTACCCCAAAACAATGTATAAAAACTATTGAAGAGGTACATTTCACATACATGAACACCATAACACTTACCTTAAATTCAGCACAATATGATGAAGATCTTATATATACACATCACCCCAGCACTAACCCATATCATACCACAGCCAACATGATGAGCATTTCTAACAAAGCAGACAGTGTAACAGGTTTATTAAACATCTTTACTTGAGGAAGACCGTTGAGTTGAACATTAGACTGGGATAATTAAAATGTGCCTGAATAAGAATATATGTGTGATATTTTTTACATGGGTTTCTCAGTCAGATCGCCCAGCTGAGTCAATGAAGCCATCCATTCATGATCTGGAGTTTGCAAAAAAGCAGCTGGAACAGGAGAGAATTACAGCCCAAGAGAAGCAGCTGGAGATTGAAATGTTACGGAGGGAGCATGCAACCATGGCCGCACAGTTACGCCAGCTACAGGAGCAGCAGCACTCAGCTGTGCTTGCAGCTCCTACATTAGTAACACCCACTGAAATACCGTACTCACCAAAAAATGCCATGGTCAATAACAGTCAGCTAGGGTGAGTGAGATCTCAGTATCTATGGCTAATTGTTGTTTGACATTGCTCTAGTGTTTTATCAGGTTAACCTTTCCATTGATTCTATGGGGTGGAAACCTTAAGGCAGTCAGTTGCCTGTTGAGTTTTTAGCTCAGCTTACTGTTGGTCATCAGAGCTACAGGGATGGCCCTTTATCCGGCTGTCTGTTAACAGGGCCCTCCATGTCACTTCTTGCTATCACATTTGATAACATCCCTAGTCAACCAAATTAAATATAAAAAGATCTGATATTATCATGTTTACTGTTAAAATGCACACACAATAGAAACCTGACTCAGGAAAACAAGTGATTTTTGTGGGAAATTTAAGTAGGCAGTGTTACAGAACCTAAAAACAACAGATCATGTAGCCCTGACGAGCATAAATTTTGTTATGGAGATAAATAAAAATCAGATTGTGAAACACTAGTCAGCATAAAATGTTTAGGGGAATGAATAAAGATGTCAGTGTTTTTTTTGCTCAGCTGACTATAAGTCATCTGAGCTATAGCTGTGGTCCATTGTCCGTCGTCCGTCCGTCTGTCTGTCCGTCCGTCCGTAGATGTGGCACGTTTTGAAACCGTAAGACCTAGGAATCCAAAATTGGGCATAATTTATGTACATGCCAGAAATTATGTCTGTATTATATAATTTTAAAAATTTATGGGCCCAAACATGCATTTTGTACAAAATCAGGAAAGATATTTGATCACTAAACACAAAACTTGTTAAAGCTATGGACTTTTTTTCCAGTAATATAACTTTAATTAATCAAAATTAAATTGTAAACCCAGAATTAGATCAAAATCTTTTAAATTTTTTTAAATATTAACAAAAATAAAAAATTGGTACCTTAAATTTTGCCCAACTTTGACTATGGCACGTTTTTTTCCTGTAAGTACTGTGGATTTAAATTTCACAGCTTGTTTTTGAAACCAGTTGATCAAAAACTAGATTTTATTCAAGTTTTCAAGCACCATGTAACATATTGTTTACATCAAGCTAGTGTTATGCAGTTTGCAAGAGCGCAGCTCCCCAGCTTCAAAAGCTCTCAGTTCCTAAAATCTGCCATGCAATTAGATGTCTCAAAAATCCCCTACCATGCCAAGAATTTGGTCACTAGGACTTAATGTCTTGAGATATTAATGAAAAACTTCATTTTTCCATTAAAAACCCATTGTTACACTTCAAGACTGCTTAATATCAAAACCACTGATCTGACTTTAATCATATATAATATACATATTTTTATACATCCTCTATGCACATGCCAGAAATGATGTCAGTATTGCGTAATTATTTTAAGTTATGGGCCAAAACATAATGCACTTTGTAAAAAATCAAGAAATATATTTACTCCCTTAACAAGAGGATTGCTGAAGCTAGAGATTTTTTGTCAGGGATGTAACATTATTTAATCAAGATTCAATTGAATACCCAAAATTCAGTTCTGAATAGTTCTGAATTATTCAAATTTTATGTTATTAGTATAAATATAAAATTAGTACCTTAAATTTTGCCAAACTTTGACCATGGCACTTTGGTGTCCTGTAAGCACTGTTGATATAATTTCATATCATGCACACATAAGGATGTCAGCTTTTTAGTTTAGAAATTGTAGCTTTTATTAATGTTTTTATGAGACTGTGTCAGACCTTAGCTCTCCCAAGCCCCTCTTGAGTCACCTGTATGTTGACCTTGTTGACCTTTCATCAAATTATGCACGCTTGACACAAGGCATACACTGGGGCAGCCAGGCAGCTTATGGCCAGCCACAGTTGATCCAGGTGTCCAACCCAACTCATCTAGTAGTTTTAACCAACAACATAACAATAAACAATAAATTAATAAATTTTTATTGGTTTTTAATAACAAATTAAAGAAAAATGGAAAAGGAATTTGTTAGTTGATAATAACAAGAAATTAACTTGCAGTTACTGATGATATAAGAATCTTGTATCGATTGATAGAATGTCACATATTCCAAATAACACCATGCAGTCACCTATGGTATTTTTCAGTTCAATTTTAATGATAAAAAAATAAATCATATTATTCATTACTAATCATTAGGGATCATATGAAGGAAATTAATGATAGACAAAGATGCAGTTGATAATATTAATCTAGATTCCTGCTGTGTCTAGTGTGTACATTGATGTGAAATTAGTCCAAAATAAATATATTACATTTATTTTTTTTAATATGAATAAAAGCCATAAAACCAGGTGCTTATGATCATTATTTAAATGTGTGAATTTTGTATATTCTGGATTCTCAACATCATTGTTTGGTGAAAACTGAATAAATACCAGACATGGTGCGAATACTTTGCAAATAATTATAATTTATTCTTAAAACAACCCTTACATTACACTAAATCAATACAATTACACAGTATGACAACAGTATAACAGTAAATCAATACAATTACACAGAATAATAAATAAAGTGTCCAGTACCAGAGTGTCCGGCTTTTCTTGGTACCATCACTGTCACAGCTCAACAAGTCCTTTAAAACATATAATCTAGATGAACAGTTCACGTAAATCTTCTCAGAGAATAAAAGTCCAATTCAATCTCAAAATCAATCTGTTGTAATCCAAAAGTGAATTTCTGGTAATAGTTCCAAAGGCAAACTGAAGACTCAATAAAATCTGTTACAAAGTTCAAAGAATATCTATAAGTGCTGCAATAGTCGGAAAGGTCCACAAACTGACTCGCACTCTGGAATTTTTCTCTGTCTTCCCTCTCGTCTAAACACAGCCCCTATTTATAACTTTTTCACCCAAAGCCTTCTATTTCACGAACATCCCAAAGAACAACACACGCGCTATGCATGAAAAGACCTGAACATTCCAGAAGTGCTTATTGAGCACTGTGTCTTTACATGCTAGGGTTCAACCAGTATAGATAACACCGAGCACTGTGTCTCTACATCCCATAGCAACACCCAGCGCTTGAGCCTAACGCAAAACAGAATGCCCATGCCAAACCCTGCGCATAACAAATCAGATACACGCAACACTATAAAACAGATACATGTAACAATGGTCGAGGTCAGCAGTTTGCCTGAGGAATGTTTCTGTGTGGCTTAGTCATCTGTCCAGGTAGCACTAACACAAATCATACTTGGATTGAAATAGCTGTCTGTCCTGTGAACCACCCACCACTTACAGCTGTTCTCAATATCCATATCAGAATATTAGGGTGTTAAATAACCCAAACTCGATGTAAAAACAATCAGAGCCACTGTTGGAATCCTTACAATGTCAGCTTTTCATTAATTTTACTTTCTTAACAGTAAAATGTTGCTAAATACTGCCACAAAGAGAAAAATCAACACATTTTCCAGGTTTGCAGGACCATGCCCCACAAAGCAGGCCACCATGTGGTATGGCAGGGGTAGTTTGAACTTATGTAAAATAATAAATTGTACAAAAAATAAACATTTCCAGATTCAACATTTTAGATTTTATATTTATACTACGAGCCATTATCAAGTTAGTGCAAGTTGCAAATCTGACAGTTACAGCAGTCTCAACCAATGTGTTGCCTTCTGAATGCTGCTTGGAGATGCTGATTAATAGTGGATAGTATTCAGGCTTTTTTGCTTCCAAAAATGTATAAATGAATCTCAAGTAAATATTCATACTTTTTGTCCTTGGAATTTGCACGTACATGCAAAGAACCTTTTTTAAGCATGCAAGTAATGTTTTGTGTAAACACCAAGCAAACAAAATGATCTTAAATTTTTCCATATCTGATAAATGCCTGATTATCCATGAGATGTCACTTGTATGGTAACATATATAACCTCTATAATCATCACATTTTAGTGAACCTGTGAGCTTATGCGATGGCGTAGCGTTGTCTGTCTACCATTATCTGTCCACCGTTGTTCATACATTAACCCATGCTATCTCAAAAACTGTCAGAGCTGGCAGTGCCATATTTCATTGAATAATCAGTCACAGGTCATACTCTATCAGATTTTGCTTATTTTTTTGCTATCTGCCTTTACTTCAGTTTTATAGGGAAAAAGAAAAAAAACCTTTTTTTAAGTCCTCTTCTCCGATACTGTCCTGCCAAATTGTTTAATATTTCACAGAATTAATCTCTGAAACATTCTCTCTCAAGTTTGTTAAAATTTCAGTTAGGAGAATTTTGGCCGGATTACAGGAAGCTGAACTTTGTCATTTGGCCAAAAATGGGTCACTAAAATTACAGTATCAGAAACGGCTGGAGCTATCATCACCAAATTTTATGCCAATGTTGGTCACATGAGTCATATTTGAAATTAAGGTATTGGTGGCGCCACCTGCATCAACCTTTGTTGTATGGAAGTAATTAGTCATTAGTACATTTACCCATAATTTCTCAGGAATAGCTTGAGCTAGCATCCCCAATTTTTTATTGCAAAATCAGTAACATATTAAATGTTGTGGGATTTAGCTTTTTGTGGGGCCACCTGTATAAACTTACATTTTACGGTAAAAAGCTAAAAAAAACTTTTTAAAATCCTCTTTTCTGATACCATTCAGCCAAATTGTTTAATATTTCACAGAAATGATTCCAGAGATGAGCTCTCTCAACTTTGTTCAAATGGTTTGGGTTTGATAAATTTGGCCAAGTTTACAGGAATTAGAACTTAGTCATTTGGCAGTTAAGCATACTAACATCACCATCTTAGAAAAGACAGGAGCTAGCAACACCAAGTTTTGTGGAAATGTTGGTCACATGACTCATATTTGAAATTGCAGTTTTTGTGATGAAACCTGCATCAACGAGTTTTTTACAGGCACAAATCTCATAATTTTAGCCTCTTTAAGCTTAAAATGTTTAATAATGAAACCATCACGCTGAATTGTTTAATTTTTCACAAGAATTATCCTAGGTTAGGGTTCTTTCAATTGTCTAAGAATAGATAGGGTTAATTAATTGTATCCCCAGACAAAGTCGGGATACTCTGGTTTCACGACGGTCCCGCCGCCGCCGCAGAGAAACCTTGTGAGCGGGATAACTAAAAAAATATTTCACTGATCTTTTTCAGACTTTACATTTGTATAGATATAGGTAAGGGGACGAAGCCTACTTAAAATCAGGTCATGATCTATGCTAGGAGAGTGACCTTGACCTTGAATAGGTCCATTTTTGCTGAAAATAACACAAATTCTTAAATATCTCAAGTAAGCTAGCATGGACTGGTCCAAAAATCAAGGTGACCGAAGATCTTGGATAGTCTTGTGATAAACCGGAAACTGGTGGTGCCACCTATTATCCTTTTCTTGTTTTTACGCCTTTAATACCCCCATAATTGCCACTTGACAGTACTGTAAGGATTATAAGTCAAAAACTAATGGACAGATTTCTTTCATATTATGCACATGTAGAGATATGGGTTATGGGATGAGGTCTATTTACATTTGGGTCATGACCTTTACCATGAGAGTGGCCTTGACCTTTAATGTGTCCATATTTGGTGAAAATCACACACCTCTTATGATATCTCCAGTGTTGATAGGCCATATGGATTTCAAACGTGACTTATATATGGCCCACCACTAAAGTAAGAACCCTATAGGTTCTAGGGTCATGAGGTCAAAGGTCAAGGTCACTGGACTTGCATCTTAAAAGATACTGTGGATGCATTTTAAGCCAAACTTTCATCCCAGGTCTTCCATCTTGAATCTATAGCTCACTTGCCAATGGTGGATGATCCATATCAATTTTGGGGTCACAAGGTCAGAGGTCAAGGCCACAGGAGCTATCTGTCAAAAAATTAGTTTCTGGATGATAATTCCTTCTTTTATTGATGTATTGATTTCAAACTTGACTTATACATGTCCCATTGAAAAAGCAAGACTCCAATTGATTTTGGGGTCATGAGGTCAAAGGTCAAGGTCACAGGAGACATCTTTAAAAAGATTGTGGATGCATTTTCAGCCAAACATTTCATCTCAGACCTTTCATTTTGCACATATAGTTCATCTGCCAATAGAGGAAGACCCCTATCAATTTTGAGGTCACAAGGTCAAAGGTAAAGGTCACAGGAGCCATCTGTCCAAAAATTAGTTTCTGGATGATAATTCCTGCTTTTATTGATGTAGCCTTGTGATGTGCCAAAAGGTCAAGGTCACAGGACCAACATCTTCAAAAAGATTGTGGATTGATAGATTAAAGAAGCAATAATTGCTTGCCAAGTGTCAGTATACGCTGCTAAAAATGGGGGCCTATTCTTAAAGGGGGGGGGGGAATGTCTAGTTAGCTCAGCTGACTATAAGTCATCTGAGCTATAGTCGTGGTCCATTGTCCGTCCGTCTGTCTGTCAGTCCGTAAGACTGGCACATTTCAACACTATTGGACCTACGAATCTGAAATTCGGCATACAGTTAGATGTCCCCAAAATCTCCTACCATGCCGAAAATTGGGTCAATAGGACTTCGTTCCTTCGAGATATTAAAGAAAAACCTCAATTTTTTTATTAGAAATCTATTTTCACACTTCAGGACTGCCTTATATCAAAACCACTCATCTGGTTTCTTCATATTTACCATAAATATTCCTCTTTATAGTTCCTATGTACATGCCAGAAATTAAGTCAGTATTATTTAATTTAAAAAAGTTATGGGCCCAAACATAATGGACTTTAAAAAAATCAGGAAAGATATTTGGTCACTTAAGACCAAAAGTCTAAAAGGTAGGGACTTTTTTTCAGTAATACAACTTTAATTAATCAAAATTTAATTGTATACCAAAAATTAGATCAAAATCTGTTAAATGTTTTTAAATATTGGCAAAAATATAAAATTGGTATCTTAAATTTTGCCCAACTTTGGCCACGGCACGTTTTTTTCCTGTAAGTACTGTGGATTTAATTTTCACAGCATGTGCACATAAGGATTTAATCTGTGAAAATCTGAAATTTGAAAATAAAAGCTGCAAAATTAGGCTAGTAATTGAATTTTTTTGGAGGCTCTTGTTGTATTCCCTTACATTGTCAAGCAGTCCACTTTGGTGACTGTAGGTCATTCAGTGCAGCTCTCTCCACTGAGTTAAGCTTGATCAGGCTGTCTGCAGTTTATTCCATACCACAGGGAGCCTTTTTCTCTGGCAACCCCCGCTACCCCCCCCCCCCCCCCCCCCTCCACCCCATCCCCATTCTGTTGACCGACCTGTACTTTGAACTAGATGAATCTTTAAATGAACATTTTTTCAGCAACGAGCAGTAACAATGGAGACCCCTCCCCCCACCCACCCCTTCAATACACAGGACTAATAAACAAGATGAATCTTATAATTTTAATGTTCAATAAATTCTTTTTGATGAGACTTGGACAATTTTGATTGTTTTAAAGAAAAAAAATTCAGGAATTTATTCCTAATATTCAAATGTGATCAAATATTAGGATCTAATGTAAGTGCTAACTGACAAGATTTAAGAAGATATAAATACTTTGTAGCATTTCATTCATATCTCTTAAAGTTGGCAGGGCCTAGGTTTGAATAACACTGTTAACTTAGTATTAAAATTAGGAATATTGGTCAAACTTTGTTGGATTAATTTTTAACTCATATGGCCATATATTTAACTTTAGAAAACTTAATTACCTTTACACATTATTTGTTTATGAAATGTTACTTTTATATAACACTTACCGTAGGCCTATTTGTTCCCTTGGTGCATCACTAAATGGTTTAGCTCATGTCCATTATTCTATAATTTACAGAGTTTCATTTTAGCAGGGCCATTTTTCATAGCTTTTCAAATGATAATATACATGAAAAACCAAAAGAAATAAAAATATTTTGCAGTTACTTATATTTTCCAAAATTCAGCTGAGCGATGTGACCTATGGGTCCCTTGTTAAATATTCATTATTTTTGAATGAACTTTTAATGGCTATATTGCAACTGTTTACATTTTATAGAATAAAACAATATATTAAATAGTATATTATAAAAAAAATAGATTAAATTGAAAAAAATGTGTAAACAGCTGAACTGTCAACAATTTATCAAAAAGCCAACCAATGATCATGATAATAGTATACCTGTCTTAAATATGTATCTTATGTTCACAAACTGCTCACATGCTTCAGTTTGAACATTAGGAAGCACATGGTCAGTTCACAAAATATTGTTTGCAACAATTTCATACACATCGATACAAACCAATCATATCAACCAAACATGGCCTATATTACCTCTTCCTCTCAGACTTTATCTCCATTTGATATTATTTTAGATTTTTACCTTCACTATCAACTTCAGCTGAGCACAGTGACCATGTAAGATAAGTCCCGAAACAAATCATGCTGATGCTTATTGTCTGCCCAGCCCCTGCAGACTGCAAAACCAACCTGTGTCCCTGTGACCCAGTATTGTGGGTTTCTGTCATATAAAATTAAATAATAGCCAGAGGCTGTGACAGGGACCTTCCATGTTAATGATATAGCTTAAGTTTTACTTTTATCACTGGAATTATATAAATATATGATCCTTTTTGTCAATATAAGTACACAATACAAGTGGTTGCTGGTAGGCTTTACTAGTAAGGTGGGCAAGGTCTGTTAATGTGAGGCATATGTCTAAAATTTAAGCTCCTTTGTATTGACCACTATTGTTTTGTTTTCACATGCAAAGACGTCGAAGAAGGACAACAGGTTCTCCAGAAAAGGGTCCTGCCAGCAAGAAGCTGAAAGGCAAGATTGAGATGGTGGCTGATGACTTTCTGATAATGCGACAGAGTGATGATGAAGAGGAAGGAGAGACAGGCACACAGCAAAAAGATGTTAATGGTAGTAAAAATAATGATGATGAAGATGATGATGATGATGTCATCATTGTTAGTGAGGAGGATAAAAACAAGGGTCACAAGAAGTTCAACCTAAAAGTAAAATTGACTGGTAATGACTCGGAAGATGTGAAACCAGACATTCAGGAGCTAGAGAAACAAGCGAGTGAGGCTGCAGGTATATCAGAACCAGCCAGCTCACACTCAGACACTGATACACCCGAAACCTCGCAAAGTGCAGAGTCCAAAAACCAGGCCAGGAAACAAAAACGACCGGCCAGGCCTAGTAATAAACAGGCTAAACAGACTGATGAGGAAACGACACAGGAGGTGTCATTAGTCAATGGTGCCCAAGAGGATGCAGAACAAAACAAACCAAGTAACACTAAGAAAGTGCGAGCGGGAGTTGTACCAGCTAGTGGAAAGAAAGGCAAATCTAAATCAACAGAAGAACATGATCCAGTGTCATGTAATGAGAAGCTGCAAATTGTTGAAAGCCAGCTGGTAAACCTGAGAACCAATGTGCTTTCTCTCCTGCAAATGATTGTGTCAGATCTCCATGTTGAATCTCTGGAAAGTGTTGACAGTGTACTCACAGAAATGATCAAAGCCAATCAGAGCCAGAAACAAGCAGAGAATGTGAATAATGATGAAGCCAGCACGTCCTCCTCACCTCCCCCACCATCCACGTCCTCTCAACCAGCATCTGACGACCAACCAGAGGTTAAGGTGGAAAACGACCAAAGCTGATTGTTCATTGTCATTGTTTCCTCATATTGCATTTAATATATTACACTGTGACTTAGAAACACTCCAGTTTCTATGTAGAAACTGTAAAATCTTCAGAAAACAGATAACCAGTGAGGATGTGTTTTCTATGTGTTCTGAGTAATATAGACTTTTTTGCCATTAGCATATATTCAATTTATTTATTTTTATATATCTGTGTACTGAATGCCCAGTAAACAATCTTAAAAAAAGATACCAAAAATGGATATACCCAACATGTTAATTAAGGACAAATAACAAAGGGATCATGGTGACATTGTGTAATTAAACACCTTGATAGTCATATTGTGACTTTTTCAACTAGGGATCATTATATATTTTAATTAGTTGCTTTTCAAATTTTGACATTTTAGTGTTCAGCCATGGCTCTTTTAGTTCATTAGTATGAATTGATCAAACTCTCTTTCATCTCTTCCTCCAAAACTAAGCTCTTATTGGTGCCCCTTATTTTACACACTTTATGTGAACTGAAATGAGCTGAAGTTGTACAATCTAAAGGAAGGTTATTTCCAAAATGTCAAGGAAAATGTGCAGCTACAAAGAGACGGAAAGTTTATTGGTCGTGAGATTGAGAGGTATAGGCGGGCCAGCTGTTGCTTTCTCCATTTCCAAAATAAATGAAGAAAATCTCTACTTTTCAGTTTTTATATCATGGTTTATGAGTTCTTATTGTAATGGACATTCATTTTATAAGAGATGGACTGAATCATTTAAATGGCATCTTCACCTAATTGCTGAAAGCGAAATTTTATAATTTGATACATATGCAGATCTAAAATACTGTTTTCACCAAATATTTTCAGAAAAAAAGTTTTGTACCTCAGAACTAGAACCTCAGTGTCATGGGCTGATAGATGAAAAAAAATGGGACCTGCAGATGGTGCAGTCAATCTGTATTGAACTAGGCCTACTTCAGCTTAATGATACTGTCACGCACAATATTCCAGAGAGTAAACATCAGGCCACGTGTTCCCTTGTGTCATTTCATATTCATCATATAACAAACTAAATGAATGAATCCAAATAAATGAATGAATCCAGCCCATAATGCAGATATTTTCATCATAGATGCACTTGGCACATTTGCCACAGGTCCAGGAAAGGTCCGGGGAAATTAAAAACTGCGGTTCCCGGGCCGGGAAATCTTATTAAAAAATCCATGAAAGTCCGGGAATGTAAAGAAAGATAGTTTAAGGTTTCGTATGCTTCCGTAAAATTTGAGCTTAGTTTTTGACACATGACTCAGTTTGTCCGTTGACATTTATATATAAATAAATCCCGTAAAACGTTAACTCGCAGTCCCCTCGTACAAAATGCGACATACACGGCCGAATCGTTCATTTTTTAAGTCACAGCATTTGCCCTGGTTACTATACATTTCCCGGTCTCTTTCAGGACCATCTAAAATCTGCGGAGATTCGTCGGTGATCTTCCTGAAGTGATTCAGTTCAAATATTTCCCTCCCACTTTCACCCTTCATTACTATCTTACTTGATTTCAGTTTTGTGTATAACCATCTTTATTCCAATTGAGCGAATTTAATTCCTCTAATTTGTCGACCCCCAAAATATTTTGAAAGCATAATTTATAAATGATTCTAATTTCGCGAGTGCAGACGATGTTTAGGTGAAACGCCTCTGTCTCTCGCAGGCACCGCAGTTTGTATCTGATTAGCATTAATAATACATGACATGATATCACCCAGCGTCCTAATCAAACTTGAGGTTGTGTGCAATACAATTGTTTTTTTTTTCTAAGACACAAAGGTGCATTTATCATAATATATAAAGCGTTAAAGCGTTCAATTGGCCTAGTTCCGAATGGGTGTCTGTGACTAAGCTACTTGTGTACCGTTCCATTGTATGCACGTACCCCGTTTGCAATTCACGCGGGAAAATTTAGCAATAAAGATGACAAAATCAAGCAAATTCTTTTAGCAGTTATCTTGATTAATATAAATCGTTACTTCATATACTTTTATTGTCAATGGAAGCAATTAACATCTACGCCAATCCATCATGTTCGTTAAGCTTGATCGAGCGCGGTTAGTTTTTGGATGAAGGCCGCGCGAACAAAACAGTGTCCGATCGAGAACACGGGAGGTATAGGACCATTTTGGATCGTATATGTTTTAACGCGCCTTATTTTCCATATTTATTACGTCTTATGCAAATTAAAGTTATCTGATAAAAGCCAGTTATTCTTATTGTAAAGAATGACCGCTTACATTTGAAAACATTGAAGGTGCAGACTGTAAAATATTATATCAGCGGGGTTTGTTAGGTTTTAGCTCTGTCGTGCCACCACTGTAGATAATTTCATAAAACATTATTTGACATCCTTTAAACTCGTTAACTTGTAAATAATGCTTGGAGGACAAAGTCTGATTAAAAAAGGCGATCATGACTTTTTGTATGAGAGTGGCTTTGAGTTGGTGTATGGATTGCTATGATATTTTGAATGATCAAGATCTTGGCTAGACTGATTTTGTACAGAAAAATTGTACTTCAACTAAACTTTCAATAATAACTTTTCCATGTTTTGGTGTTGTTGAACTGCTAGTAACTCGGCATTACTGTTGAAAATTAGTGTGAGCAACACGTCTTGAAACTATTCAGAAGATTCATTTGAAAGTGCTCAGCAAATCATAAGCACACGGATGAAGTCTGTTTATACTGGGGTCATGTCTTTTACTGTGAGAGTGACCTTAAATCGATCTATATTTGAATAAAATGTACAAAAAAGTGGTGATCTCAAGATGTTGCCCTTAAATTTCCTATGACCAAACTCCTTGGATAGGTTCAGCATAAACAGCCAGGTGACGCCACCTACAAACATTTCCTGGCCTTTACATGGTGTAACTCCAAATGCATTACTGCTGAGAAACTAGGTTTCTTCAAAATCTACATTAACTTCAATGCGGATCAGAGGTCCGCACCTGATCTCCCATATGTGGCGTATTTTCCTGTGTTCTAACTACGTTCAAATCTGCTTAATAACCCCTAAGTGTCATGCAGCTCAACTTGCATGACACTTTTGAATAATGGGTACACGCTGTTTGTTCTGAATAGCAAAGTAACTCCTTCCGACTGGTCATAGCTTACCGAGAGACCTATAGATGGTAAAAAATGGTAAGGCATACGCTGTCCGAGAGCCCCAGGAGATTCTTTGAGAATTCCACTGAAGTTGAATAACGATAACACTATTATATCTCAGCTAAAAATTGTCATATCATAAATCGAAAGTTTTTTTATTGAAAACATATGTAAAATACACTTTGGTAGTGTTTTTCACTTAAAGGTGCCGATTCACTTATCTATTGAAAAAGAATATGTGATTTCTCGCTTCCTCTGTGTATATATTAATGATCTTAGGGCAAATTGGGTTATGAAAATTTCTTTTAAGGTCTCCGTGGAGGATGTATGTACTTGTTTATCAATGTTTGTAAACACAGAAATGTTAAAAAACGGGAAAAAAAACATGTAACATAAGGTGGTAAGTTGCATAAATGCTGAGGTAGAAAGGTCACTTGTTGCAAAACGCCACTTGCAAAGCTATGGCTTATCTGACTTGCTACCAGATGCCCTTGTTAAATTTGTTTTGATTATTTTTGCGGCCCCCCGCATATTATAAACACGTTGATATAAACAAAAAATGCAGCTTGTGTGCGGTGATATCTGCGTTTACTGGCCTATTTTCATAACAGCTCCAAGGGATTACCTTTAGTTTATACAGGTCAGATAGGTGATTGGGCCCCTTTAACATATATCGTTTGATAAGCACTGACTCCCTGAACCCATCAGTCAGGTGATAATGATGATTTATTTTGTGGACCAATATTACATTTCTTGATGATACAGCTCTACTTGGCCGTCATTAATTTGTTTTTCAAATTTAATTTGTAAAATGAGACGTTATTCCATGACTCGGTACTAGCTCCAAAAACGGACTTGTTTACATGAATATGTGAATTGACCTACTTAAATTTGCATATGGGTGCATCACAAAGCTGGTGATTTTTTCTCATTTGCTTATTAGCACGTCATGCCTTCGTTGTGTCTCTACATTTCATTTTCAAAGTACTGACTTTAAAAAAAAAAAAAAAAAGCAGACCTGTTTCTAGGAAGAGTATACGCCATTCGGCACAGAAATATTAGGCATTTTTTGGATGTCTCAGTATCACCAGATATTTATTGTTACCGTTCTTTATCATCATCGACATCCCTTGGAACAAGAAAAAAATATTATACAAACCTTGTGTTTATTAACATGAAGACTTTCAATATTGCAAGATCAAATTTTAAATTAAGTATTTCAAGTTTTTCTGACAAAGCACATACAGAAATTTGATTTAACAAAATGGAAGTTAAAATTACGTGTTTTGTTACTTGCTTGTGCTTTTTTTTTATAAGACAAACACATAAAGATCATAGACCATATAGAAGTAGTCCTGCAGAGAGGATACCAACCGAGTATGGTTGAAGGGAAATTAATTTGTATACTGCAAATTATAACCATATCTCCTATATTTATGTTTATTCAATATCATTGGAAACAATCATTAAATTTTATAAGAACAGCAATGTTATTTGTGGATTTATACTGGTTTGGTTATATCAGCATAATATTTACCCGATCCGAATATGTATATATGTGTGTGTGTGTGTTTGTGTGTGCATACGTACATATACATTTATATAGAAACACATTCACGCACACATATACTCATACATACATATTTAAACGCATTTCAAAATTATATTCTACGGCAAAATCTAAAAGAAAAAAGAATTCTTCAGTCTTTAAAAACTAGACACTGTTTGTTCCCATCCTTCGAATTGCTTAACATGTGATATTTATGCAATTAAAGAGGGAATGTAACCCGATTCTCTAATTTCCACCATAACATATTTATGTAGCAATATTAACAAATCTATTATTCTTTTATTGATAGTGTCTTTGTCACACGCGGAGTCAGTACAGGTATGTTTTTTCCAGCGTGTTCTGCCCACTGACTACTCTGTCTATAAAATGATTGAGCTGTGTAGCAATCATAGAATAAATGTACGACTGATTCTGTTTCTTTGTAACAATATGAACCCAAGTTGGTATCAGTATAAATATAATATATATATATATAAATATATATATACACATGTATATATAATATATATTTTTAAATATACATCTACATATATGCCATTTTGCCCATGTGCCTGTCGACCACGAATATCGGATACGAAATTTAATTGACCAGATGCGAAAAATATCGTTCGGATTTGGTGTGATTGAAATTTCGGATGCGACAGGATTTTAAGTCGGAATGACAGAAATATTCGTTCGTGTCATTTACGTTCAGACGCATTCGATGTGAAACCACCTACGGATACAAAATTCCGCATTTTGTTAGGTGTCCCCAAGGTCACCTACCAAACCGAAAGTTTGGTCACTGCGACTTCGTTCCTTCGAGAAATTAAGGAAAAACGTCAATAATCCAATAAAAACCTATTATCACACTTCAGGACTGCCTAATTTCAAAACCAATCATGTTTTTCTTTTTATTTACCAAGAATATTTCCCTATATAGTTCCTATGTACATGCCAGAAATTAGGTCAGTATTACGTAAATTATAAAAATTAAGGGTCCAAACAATGCACTTTGTAAAAAAATCAGCAAAAATATTTACTCACTAAACATGATATTAATTGAAGCTAGAGACTTTTTTTCGGGGAAATAACTTTATTTAATCAAGATTCAATTGTATACCCAAAATTAGATCTGAATTTTGTCAATTTTTAAGTTATTAGCATAAATATAAAATCAGTACCTTAAATTTTTGCTGACTTTGACCGTGACACGTTTTCTTCCTGTAAGTACATTTGATTTGATTTTCACAGCAGGTTACACATAAAAGGATTTATTCTGTTAAATTCTAGGCTATTTTTAAGTTTTTTTCAGAGGATCTACTGCATTCATTTGCATTGTCAAACTCTAGGCTGCCCACTTCATGTCACTGCAACCCTGTCTGAGTAGCCTTATCACTATATCAGTGATGCAACACTAGTCGAGCACCCCTGCTGTCACAGGTGTACAGATATTCTCACGTCACCCCCCCCCCCCCCCAGTGTATTGCAATAATTTTTATTATTTGAACTGTATTTCTTTAACTGTAAGGCTGTTTTCACTCCCAATGTACAAACTTGTCTTGAAATAGTAAATAAAGGAGTTATCAAGAAGATGCGATGTCGTCATAATGTATAATTTTATAAGAAATTTATAAAAAAAAAATAATTTAAGCAAATAAAGCCATCAAGGCCTTCAACCTGTGGAGTGGGACATTTATGCCAACTTAATGTATACATTTTATAAAATAGTAACAAAATTTTGTTTAATAAAAGAAAAATAGGATCTAATTTGACAAATTTGTAAACTGCTGAACTGTCAATTATAACAGCTTATCAAAAAGCCAACCAATGATCATGGTAATAGTATAGATCTTCAATTGAGAAATTGCTTACATCCTTCATGCTTTCCTTCCCATTAGGAAACACAAGGTCAGGTCACGAAATATTATTTGCAACAATTTCTTCAATTATATCAACCAACCATGGCCTATATTATCCATCCTTGATATTGATTTAGATTATTACTTTCAAGGTCAACTTCAGCTGAGCACAGTGACCCATGGGCCATAGGTCCCTTTTTTGTTTTCTTTTTACTAATATTTTGCTTAATATCTTTGCATCTACAATAATCAAGCTCCAAGAAGTTAACTGGCGATTATTCTTTCCTGCCTTCTCAATTAGCGTAATTACCGCTTGTCTTTGACTTGGTCACTAGGAACCGGCAGTGAAGCTTCTGTTAAAGGAATTTTCAAGGTCTAAGGTTTAAATAAAAAAAAGTAACCTTCATTTCCTTTAAGATATTTAAAATTTCTCATTTGCTTATTAGTCCCCCAAAAGCATTTACTTCTTGTTCTGACAATACCGGTAAATTTAATTGTGAAATGAAATTTACACCATCGCTATTTTCAATAGTATTTACAATCGTAAATTTAGGTTTAAAAAAGGATTAAATTTCATCAATAATTTTTTGCTGATTTTACAACTCATTATTATTTATAATCAATTTCCTCACATTTGATTTCTTCTTTTTCTTTACCATAGTGTTAAAAAATATTAAGAACTTCGCTCTCCTTGTTCGAAAAATTCGCAAAATGTTTAAAAGTAAAAACATTTAAAATAGAAAGAACAAGATCACTGAAATGAGAGTTTAATAACAAAAAATAAATATTGATGGGAATTAAATGTATAGAATTTGAGACAGAATAGAATTTTATAAAAAAAAAAAGTAAGATCGGCTCCTTATGTTATAGTTTACAACTTACGTAACATACGTATTCAACATATATACATATTCTATATAAATCCTGCAATTAAGATTTCTTTTCCGGTGTATACGCATCAGCGTATTTAGATCAAATAAATTAACCTAAAGATAAATATATCAGTTCAAAAACCCACTTGCTTCCGTGCTTTATATGTAAACAAAATTCGTACTTTAAGACACTGAAAATTAATTCCTGTAAAATAAAATGCTTCTTGTGTATATTTTTTTATACTAAACCCTGCAGAGCTTTAATCATAAATAAATAACGGGCGGTCTTGTTCTTATTTTGGTGTGGATGTTAACTGTGGGCTACTGTTTATGACCTCTGAATATTGTCTCGAGGGATCACTTCTCAAGTGTTCGAGCCAGGCTTTGAACTTGGTTTCACTCGTTAACCGGGGGACCTTCGTTCCTCGGTCCCTCACAAATATTACGCCATCTGTGGTCCAACAATCCTGATTTAACGATTTTTTTTTGCGCACAGTGCACATTTGAACATTAACATTCTAGATTTTGTTCAATCCTAATTGCCAAAGAGACCCTTTGCTCTGTCGCCAGACATTCGCAGTCGAGATTTTCCTTTGTCTTGGGTGATGGAAATTTTACAATGACTGTTCTGGGCCTGCCTGAGGGTACTGGTCGGCCAACGCATTGTGATCGCTCTATGTCGTTTATGTTTATGTTAATTTCCATCATGTTTTTAGCCATGTCTATCACCATCTGGTCAGTAACTTGATGTTCCTGTTCTGCTCAAGGATATACAATCCTGACCGATGACCGACGAGAATACTGCTGTGGATTGTCCAGCTCCTTCCTTAACGTACACACTGTATTTTGAAGTTCAACTACCGTATTTGATAGCTCCCTGATTTTATCGTCAAACACTTTAAACTATCAATGGAAGCACGTGCACAAGTTTCTGTTTATATAATTTACAATATCGCGTCACAGATATGACACCGCAAAATAGACCCGCAGGTTTATTAATATACAAAACGTTTCACGGACAAATGCCGTTTGTTGGTTATATTTGGAATGGATATTGTCGAAGCATACTTTAAATTTGCTGTTTGCCTTAATTATTGTAATTTTCAATCGCTATGCGATAAAGCTTGCGTTCGACTGGAAATAGTGTTGTGCACACATTGATTGGCAAGAGGTCTGTCCCCTTCATAGACGGGATCTCGCGAGTGGAGAATGCCACTGGACCCAGCGCGGGTTTTGATGACACATTTTTATGGTACCTCCACGAGGAGTCATATGGGATAGGTCACGTGGTCTCGACCTCTTCAGACCAATTCGGGATCAATCTTGTTAGGGATCGTAACTGTCTTTATATCCAGAATACATTGCATATTTTTGTGTAGTTTGCATAGACGCAGTATTTGGCTGTTTCGGTCAATCCCAGGTGCTTATATCATTGCTTTTCAATATGAGTACCACTGGGGAAACTGATCAGATTGATAGAACGGACATTTCTGACGCTGAAGGTAAGTCAGTGCAAAGGTAAGACGGTCTATCAGAGAGTCAAAACCAACTGAAATGGTGAGAGAAGGTGGAAAATCTCTCAGGTAAACGTTAATAGGTGGTAGATCTCTATGAGAGAATACGTGATCTTTCACATGATGAGCCTTCAATGGAGAGAGTGACAGCCATTGATCGTGCCTGTTCACTAATTGACCAAATTATCAAACAGATCGAACAACATCTCCGCAAAGAGGATGTTCAAAGTACGGTACCTGAGGATCATGTGTTACACGAGCCTTTAAGTTATAAAGACACTCTAAGTGTTCATCGACACTGTCCAGAAGACAGGAAGCTGCTGTCAAGGCAGTACCACTTGCGGCCGAATTGGCTGGAGCTCGAGAGGAAGAGGAATTGGAGAAAAGTTGAAGCAGCTTGAAATTAAAGAAGAAAAATTTGGAGAGGAATCTGGAGAGAACGAATATTGAACAACAACTACGAATAAAGAAAGCCAAGTTAGAAGTATAAGACCAGGCCCGTGAGGTCAATACTACATCATAAAGTTCTGTTTGTTCAAGACACACAAATGTTGAGAAAGAGCCTTCTGTACGTTTGCCAGCAAGATCTTTGTGTGAACCAACCGCTGCTGAAAACTTCACAGCTCCATCTCATTTAAGTCACTATAACCAGAATTCGCAAGCTCATTTGTCATCCTCATCAAGCTCACAACTCATCAACAACGGAAGTGCAGAACCGTCTGCTGCATATCCTATGCCGCCAAGTCGCGCGCAGTGTTCCACAGAAGTTCAAACACCATGTATTGACAACTCCGGAGCAACAACCTCGGGCACAGGACACCCGAGGACGTTCATTTCGTGCATATTCTGCCGGATTCTAGACTCTACCAGAGAAGCCTGCTGCAGAAAGAAAGCTCCAGGCTCCACACTTTGTGCCAATGCTGCACCTTTTTACCCATTCTGCCCTGGCAACGATGACATCAGGCAATAAACGCAAGAACTCATAGCTTCTCTAGTACTCAACAGACTTACCGTGCCAGAGCCTACTATATTCACAGGAGATCCCATCGAATATCAAGATTGGAATGCTCCTTTACTGCACTAGTTGAATCTCATGTTCACATACAACCTTAAGAAAGGATTTATAACTGGAGGAGAAGCCAAGAAAGCCGTTAGTGGGTACGTCCTTCTGAGAATTGAGACAATTTCCAAGAATGCAAGAAAGATTCTTGAGGAGCGTTTTGGAAATCCCTTTATAATATCTCAACATTTCAGAAAGAGATTAGCCAATTGGCCAAAGGTCGAGGATTCTAATGGCCAGGGACTAAAGAATCTAGGCGATTTTCTCACGCAGTGTGAGGTTGTCATGCAAGAATTTCTTTGAGCTCAATATTTTAAATGACCCACAGGAGACGGTGAAGATATTGAAACATCTTCCGGACTACGTTATAAAGGCATGGAACCGAAAGGTTTATCGTCACAAAAGAGAAAAGGGTTGCTTTCCTGGTTTCGCAGCATTCAGTGTTTTTCTCAACGAAGAAGCTGAGATTGCGTGTGATCCTTGATTATCATTGAGTTCCATCTGACCTAAGAAGGAAACCAAAGAAGGACACGATAGGCGAAGATGACGGAGACCCGGTGCCAACGCATTTGTCACAGGTACTCAACCTGAGGAAGTTAAAAGGTTATTTTGTACCCTCTGCAAGAAGTCCAACCACTCACTCCTTTCATGCAGATTATTTGCAGGCAAGGAAAGTGAGGAGAAAAGAGACTTCATTAGAAAGCACATTCTTTGTTTTGGTTGTTTATCTTCAGGACACATGTCTAAGAACTGTCAACATAGAATGACATGTAAAAGTTGCAGCGGCAAACATCCCACACATATGCACGATGATAGAACGAAGGAGGATCGCAGTACTGGAAATGAGAGCAAGTCCAAAAGTACAGGAAGTGCTGTAAGGCTTAAGGATTCTCAAACTGATAATTCTTCTCAGACTAGACCAAGAAATGGCAGCTGTAAAGCAGGATCAAGTACGGAGCCGATTTCCTCAATGGTCGTTGCTCTATGAATCTCCACGCGAAATAAACCTGATTCAGAACAGTTGGCGTATGCTCCTTTAGATACACAATCAGACACCACTTTTGTCCTGAGCCAAGTAGCAGACAGGCTACAGAGTGAAAATCAAGAAGCCGCTCGACTTCGGCTCACAACATAGACATCCACGGATATGCTCATCAGCTGTCGAAAATACAAGGATCTGGTTGTACGAGCATATGATTCGGATGTTCGGATTCCTTTGCCAACGACCTATTCAGGAGATCAAATTTCATTAGTCTAAACCACATCCTCACACCGGACGTCGTAGAAAGGTGGCCTCATCTAAGAGATATCGCTTCAAAGACACAGCCTTTGTTGAATTGTGAGGTCGGACAACTCACTAGATACAACTGTCCTCAGGCATCAGAACCACGTCATTGCATTACAGGTGTTGAAAATGAGCCCTTTCTTGTGTGCACAGATCTTGGATGAAGTGTCGTAGAGTACGCAAGTTCTTAGGACGACTCCTGAGATGCATTTGGGCTAACAAATCTCACAGTTAGGGTAAAGGTTCAGGATAGTCTCTTGACCGAAAAGGATTGCAACAAAGTCAAGATTGTTTTCAAGGCATCGGTCGAGGCTGCTTAAGGAGGTCCTCCATTCGGGACAATGAAGTCTATCGCCTAGATCCACGAATCTTATTTCAATGAACGTCAATCAGATGATATGAAAGTCATGCAGGAAGGAATACCCAAGGGAGGTGATGGGTATTTCTCCATGCACTTACCATTTACAGGTGATGGATCAGCCTTGCCAAACAACAATGCGACGTGCAGTAGTCCAAGGGAAAACTTTGAAAGTGGATTCCATCAGTGATTCTACAGCACAAACTCCTCTGTCACCGAACCACCTTCTAACCTTTAAGTCCTAAGCTGTCCCTCCTCTGTCGCGTTATTTTCGTGAAGCAGATGTTCATGCACGCAAGAGATGGTGGAATGTTCAATTTCTTGCAAACGAATCTTTTTGCCGATGTGGAGAAAGGAATATTTCCTTTCTTTACAATGTCACAAGAAGTGGCAAGGAAACAGAAGAAACCTCCAGGTAGGCGACTTTGTAATTCTGAGATAATAGAATTTGGTCATTTGTATCTTGACCGAGTTGCTCTTGGCAACATCTTACCTCAGCAAAGATGGGAACAGGCTTGCCAAACCTGCTATCTTTGAAAGGCCTATCCATAAATTGACTTTTCTCGTTGAGAGTGACCTTACTCAACGTAGTTAAGTAGGTCTAGAGTCTGGGTTGGTCCGAGATGAGGGACATTGCGTCAGTGCATGTTTCATATAGTTAAATAAGTATAGTTTATTAGATTTATGTTCTTTTCAGTGTTAAGAAATCATAGATGATTTCGGCGGGGGAGTGTAGCTACCGCTGTACCTTGCGCGTTTTTTTTTTTTTTTTTTTTGTTAAAGCATTTTCATGGTACCTCCATAGGGAAGTCACATGGGTTAGGTCACGTGGTCCCGACCTGTTCAGACCAATTCGCCATTTTAAATTTCGGTAGTCAACAAGCAAGGGGCTGCAAAGATGTAACCGTTTTCGAGGTACATATCTCCCCTAGGAAACATCCCTGGTATTAAACGAAATAGGTTTATTCATGACGTTAACTTATCAGTTTTTCCTTGTCTTTGGTTTTTTACGGACCCCCTCCCCGCCTTTTTATATACCTGTTAGCATAGTCCTTGCGCTGTAATACAGTAATACCAACGTTGATCCAAGCGATCATTACATCCTTTTAGTTGTTAACTCAACGTATCAAGAATTAATATTATTTCCTAAGTCGTAAATACATGTTCATTCTTTACGTGTTATAGACGCATCACGCGATTATTTTAAGATTCGTTCCATAGATGGCGCCACTACGATCATCTGTAAAACAAACTTAATAGACCCCAGATAGACTTCAACACTATTGCCAGTGCATTCAGGTTCACTTATGTTTATTATTATACAGATGTTGGCATTATTTCTCTAAAGTATAGCCTATTATTTATCCACGGAAATTGTACATCACAGAAGATTTAATTACATAGATTAATCAGATGTAATATTATGTGAAGTAAAGCTTGTTACATTTGTAAAGTATTGTAACTTTTAGCTATGTTAATTTATTGAATATCCGAAAGTATATATATATATGCCTTTCAGTTTCATGGTTTGTGTGGTCACAAACTTAAGTTTCAAGGTAAAGGTGGTTTTACCCTCTCAAGGATAAAGAGAATGGACCCACTAGGACAAATTTATAAAGATGTTTGTGGAAATAAAGACCAATTGAACCGTATTTGAACTCTCAAGTATTTTTTATGGATGTTGGTGGGAGCTATATTTTCTTTATTTTCGCAGGTACATTTATTAACATTTGTCACAATACCCTTCAGGCTTTAGTGTTAATATTGACCTTGACAAGACGTACCCTGTTAGGTATTATTATACAACCCCAAAACCAGACAAATATAACCTTTTTAGCATTCAAAGATACCATATGGGTGCCGGTACTTAAAACAGATGATATATATTTCTCCTATATGAAAAATATACATTAGAGGGTGTAATTTCGAACAAATAATTGATAATTTTTCAGAGCCGATCTTACCTGTTGGCGAAAACGCCATATGGAGGGATGAGGCATATTAGGTTTTCTATCTATTTGAGCAAACCAACTGATAGGGTTATTTAAACTTTATTTATTTTTCATGGATTGTACAACTAGTTATAATAACTAATACGAGACACTCTCAATGGCTCTGATGTTACCGCTCAGGGGTCGGTCAGGGTGAAGGAAACTGGAGGGCCCAGAGAAAACTACCGGCCTTGGAACGGCCACAATAACTCACTCTCATAGCCATTCTGGGGATCGAACCAGGGTCGCCCGCGGAAAAGGCCGAGCGTTTAACCACTCAGCTATAAGGTTATTTCGGAAGAAAGGCTTGGACTGTACGTGTAAATATTTAAATTATAATTCTGCAAAGGTTGACTTGACCTGACACCAACACCCAACTGGATCACAAGCAGGGCCTCCGAGAGGATTCTTTTAAGGCGGTACAAAAACGTTGCCGGGCCCCTGCCCCTCCCAGCACTATTATTATTATTATTATAATATATATATATGTATATATATATATATATATATATATATATATATATATATATATATATATATATATTGAAAAACTATGAAAAGACGGTTTAATTAGGAATACACGTCATGAAAAACCCGAGAAAATCAAATTTAAAAATATGCGTGGCACATATTAAAATTAATTATACGTGACCAATAGGTCAATTGCCTATTGTGCAGCTGATGAGCACAAGTTGCCTTACTTGTGACACGTAACTGAGAACATTTGATTGAAAGCACTACATAAGAAAATAGAAAAGAAATACAAAAAGTCCAAAAGAGTCTAAGGATCTAAATAACAGTGCAGTTTGATTGTCCAAATGTTGCATGGTGATGGGGATATGGAGTTAATGGGAATGAGGATATAAATTTCTACATGTATCATAGCTTTAAGGAAATAGAAACATGAAATGTAGTCGAGGCCACATACGGTATAACCTAGCCGATAAAACTGTCCATACAGATATCATTGTAGGCCTACCCCTGGTGCAGCCACTTGTGGTAAATTTCAGCAATTTTTTTCGGAAAAGGTTCCTGGTCATATATGGATTAATTCTGTATAATGGGCATTAGGAATCGTTTTCATATTTCTTTTGGTGACATGCAGACAATAACCTAACCGCAGGCGCTTGTGAATGTGTTTTTACTCAGAAACGTCAATGGCGTAGTTTAGGAGTTTACATAAACCTTTTAATCAAAGCAACTGAATTCAGATGACAACATCGGTATTACAAAGAAGGCAAACACAATTATAATGAATACATTAATTGCAAGGTCATCGAAAGAGAAATTATCACTGCTGATTGTGAATATTATTTAACTATGATCGGACCAATAATAGTAAACATGTGTACCAAAAATTATACAGGCGACCACTAAAATGGCCCACTTAGACCCTCCTGACCTGAATAACATTATAAACGTGCGTAAGGTAACAAAAAAAGACTATCGGGCCCTAGAGTGAATTTCTGGGCAACCCGGGGCTCCGGGCGGCCGGGCCCTCTTGGACTCTCACGGGTCAATCCGTATATAGACCCTGTTCAAACATAACTCAAATATAAAAGTCTCCCCATAGGCCTATTTTCAGTTTTTATTGGGCCTTAATTAAGACACCTTCACCAGGCCGGGCCCCCTTTGACCCCCCCCCCCCCCCCCCCCCCCCAACCTCGCAGCGATCACTCTGGATTAAAAGTAGAATAACCCTTAAAAACAAATTAAACATATTCCATATTTTATGTATTTAGGCCCAACTTCCCCAGAAAACTATGGCCGACCCGAGCCCCTTTGAACGGTCCCGCATGATTAAAGTCATACAAAAAGATACACACAAACCCAAAAATAAATTGTCAATTAAAGTAATTTTTAGACTGATAAATCCTTTGGCCTCCCAAGGCCACCTTATGAAACCAAGTAACAGACAAACAAATGAAATATACATAGTCCCCGGGCCCAATACAACTCCTTGGTGGCCCGGGCCCCACAGACCTACCTGATTCAAAACATGTAGAAGTTATTGCAAAAATTATTTTCAGTTACAAGCTTTTTATTTGACAATATATTCACAATAGGGTCCCCTTTAACAACTGGTCCAACTTTATATACACGTTAAAAATATAATGTTCATGCATTGCATATAGGGTCCTGTGAAAATCCTGGTCGGCCGGGCCCTTTCTTTGCACTCTGGAATCCGAATTAAGAACAATATGTCACTTAAATAAATAATTTAGATGAGTCTTCCATACTTCCAACTTTTTTATGCCTTCTTGGAAATTTTTCGCCAGGCCGGGCCCCTTTTCGGACCCCCGGGCCCCGGTACGATGTACCGGCTGACCCCCCCCCCCCCCCCCCCCCCCCCCCCGGAGGCCCTGATCACAAGCTTTCACTCGCAGGGTCCGCACATTGTTACATTGTAGGGAGTTGCTAAATTGCCGGCACTCTACCGCAGTATTATAGTCCACCGGCTGAACTCCCGGCAAGGGAAATTAACCTTGCCCGCAAATGAATGTATGCTCTATTTCAGTGTGATACTCAGTAATTTCCATTATTATTTTGACAATGAGCTGACAATATAGTGCTGACTTACCAAATTAGATATTTTGCTGGTCTATATATGTAGGCCTAAAAGTATGTTGAGTAGGCATTAAAAGTGCACATTTTGTGATACATATACGAGGTATTTTCATATACATTTGGTGATAAAAATTGTGATAATTACAGGGTAGTTTTACAGTATAGATTCTGTGATAAAAATATACCATTACCAGAAATGTATATAAGTGTGTGCGGGGAAAAATTGCAAATATAGGTACCTTGCAAATTATAACAACAAAGACCACTGTATGTACTAAATATTTTTCGCTTCACAGTAAAAGAAATATATACACAAGATATGTGAAGTGTTTGCAGGGACAAATTGCTTAATTATGCGTAATGACAAAAAATGGGTATTGTGAGATGTCAACAACTCATGAGATGTCATATCAAAGGATATGCAGATTCTTTGATTAAAGCTAATAAAGTGTGAAGCAAAACGACTGTTTTTACACTTGTGTGCATATGAGCAAACATATAATTAGTGTGTGAAAACAAACAACTCGGGAGATATCAGATAAATGGTCCAAGGATCAGCATATTACTTGATCAAAGGTAATCAAACAATCTTACACCACACTGATGTTCACAGGTGCTTCATGCTTTCCAGAATGGTTACATTTATTACAGTCCTTTCGACATACAACATAATGTCAACATTGGTATGTTAAAACCATAGGGAATATTTTAATTCAATTTCCTTTCTAAGAGTAACAGATCGTATCGTGCTAAAACCTCAGCTAGCCCTTTGGTGGGCCGGCGACGTAACAGAAACCTGAAACCTGTTGCGTCGACGTCGGCGGCTAACACCACACTTAATGAAAGCTGTTGAGTCTAATGTGTTGCGAAATGATGCAAGAAATATCTACACCATATGGTTATTCTTACATGTAGAACAGCAAAAAATCTAATTGTATCCGCCAAAACAAAATTTAGGCCTACTATGTTTTTGACTTGGTTCCGCTCCCGCCGCGTTCGTTTCCGGAGAACTCCTCTAAGACCACTAGACCGATTTTTCTGAAACTTGACCCCGTTATCATGTGAACTGGTGCCTAACCATTTTGCGTTGACCTCTGACCTTCCCTTTTTGCAGAGCGTCCATCTGTTCATCTGTTTTCACACATTAACCAACATATCTTCGGACTCGTTTGACCAATCGGGCTGAAATTTTGCGCGAGTGTTGCTCTTTGATAGCTTTATATCATACAAAACTGGTTGCAAACCGTGCATCTGTTCGTCTGCCCGTTGGATAAAATCCCTCATATCTCTGCAGTGTCTGGACAAATCCACCTAAAAATTTGCATGTGTATACATCCTGGATAGCTTTCTTGATTTTTAACAGGTGGTGCCACATACATTTACGTTTACGCTGCAGATCGACATCCATGCCAATATCTAAGGACTGGTAAGACGTATATCAGCCTGAAATTTTGCATGCATAAAAATCTCACATTGCTCTTTATTAAAGGCAAAAATAGTTACGCCACCTACAACAATGTTTGCACAGCGTCCTTTTTATGTCTGCTTATGGATAAAATCCCTCATATCTCTCATATCAGTGGTTAGACTAATCCCCCATAAAAGTTGCATGTGTATAAATCCTGGATAGCATTCTTGATTTTATAAAAGGTGGCGCAACCTTCATTCACATTTACGCTGCAGACATATATGCCAATATCTCGGTTTGACGTATCCTCCTGAATTTTTGCATGTGTAAAGATCTTACATGGCTTTTTATCATATGCAAAGCTAGTGGCGCCACCTACAACCATTTTTGCACAGCGTCCTTTATTTTCTGTGGGATACATTCGCTCCTATCTCGGCAGTGGTTTGACTTATCTGCCTAAAATTTTGACGTATCGGACTGAAATTTGGTGGCCCAACTTACAACAATTTTGGCATGGTGTCCATCTCTTTATTTGCCTAGGGTTAAAACACTCATTTCTCAGCAGTGATTTGACTAATCCACCTGAAATGTTGCATATGTATACATCCTGGATAGCTTTCTCTTTCAAATAACAGGTGGCGCCACCTACAATCATGTTTACGTGGCATATCAGAAGCGGATCCGGTGTGTGTGTGTGTGTGTGTGGGGGGGGGGGGGGGTTCCAGAGGGTCGGGACCCCCCCCCCCCTTTTTTTTCGTCAGAAACAACGTTTTTAAGGGCTTCAGACAAAATTTTTCGGCCTGGACCCCAACTTTTCCAGACCTGGGGACCTTTTTTTGGGGTTTTCAATAGTCTTCCTGGGTTGGACCCCCCCCCCCCCTTTTCCTAAATCCTGGATCCGCCCCTGCAGATATCCATGCTTCTATACAACACATCTCACTCTATTTCCCCTTGCCACTCAATCCATGCCTCCCTTCACCCGTCCCACTCTGATTTCGGCGGATAGGCCTACACGTAGTCGCTTGTCGACTACCCGTAATCTAGTTTGGTTAGTTAGTACTAAGTTGTAAGTTCATTTTCAAAATAATTATGGAAATTAATGAGTGTCACACTGAAATTGGAGCATACATTTATTTGCCGGCAAGGTAAATTTTCCCCGCCGGCAGTTAAACCTGTGGACTAAACTGTCGGCAGAGTACCGGCAGTTTAGCCACATCCAACATTGTAACTATGGTTGCTCAGGTTGCCTGGCACGTGGATAAACCTCGCACTGTCTGGTGGCCAACCATCTTTGCACACGGTTATCATTGCTATGGTTACGTCAACGGCAGGAGCGATGGCCGTGCGACTGGCGCAAATATCGGGATGATATTCTGGGAGAGTCCATTTTAACTGCAGGTGTCACTGGAAATGACCCTAGGTTCAGCGAGCCGGTGATAGGGGGCACTTACTGTCATTATGTCTGGACTTTCCCAGTCGGTTATCTGCGATGGTCAAAGCATCATACGTTCATACAATTACCGGCAGGTGGCAGTACCTGACGAAGGGGTAACACTTGAGCCGTGTGAATACAGTTGGCCTACTGGCGACTCTCACAAGCATTACCGGCTTCCTACCCATTCTTTTTAAGCTTAAACAAGTAATGACACATATAGTTAACGACAGACACAAAGCTGTAAGCTTTACATCTGCTACAGTCGGTCTGTTGAGCATAAAGTCTTCATGGTGACTCACTGTTGTCTACTTTGATATACCATGATATACCTGTAATCACCTTCACTATGACCACAGTCTGGATGTGTGTACCAGTAAAAAAATAAATATACACAGAATATTTATATCATTTAGCATTAAATGCAACCATATCTTTTCATTTTGTATGAACTGAATAATATTTTCATGTTAATTCCACATATGAATGGTAACTTTTTGTAATAATTATACCTTTCAGTTTTACACTGCACCAGCTGAATGGTTCCCGTTTGTCAGACATCTTGGTTAGCTGGATTGTGATACTTTCCCATACTGTTTAAAATTATTTTGGGCAAAAATCAGTCATCTGTCAAAATTTGTCGGGATGAGCTTATTTTGGGGACATCTTAATCGTTTCATTATCGATTTGTATTTGTTTAATACTTAACTGAAATAATCCCAGAAAGATTAAGCCCTCTCAAGTTTTTTCGAATGTTTCTTGGTCGAGCTACAGGAAGCTGAACTTATTCATCTGGCAAAATAAACATACTAAGATTACAATCTCAGAAACGGCAAGAGCTAGCATCACTAAATGTTATGCAAATTTTAGGCACTTCACACATATTTGAAACTGAGGTATCGATGGCGCCACCTGCACCGACCTGTTTTTACGTTAGAAAAACATGTAATTTTTGCCTCCTTCAAGCAATACAACAATCTTTTTTATGCATGTTTCAAGCCGTATTGTTTAACATTTCACAAGAATGATTCTAGGATATAGGGTTCACTCAATTCTATAAGAACAGATCGGGTTCATTGATTTTTGGTGGAGGCATAGAAAGCTGAAGTTGGTCATGTGGCCAAGTATGCCTGTATCAAACTGAGGGCTGCAATCTGTTCCTGCAAAACTGCTGTTTCAAGTTTTTTAATGTTGTACAAACATGAATCTTAGGTGGTCATGATTCTCAGGTTTCCCATTGATTTGAGGTTGAATTGTTAGACTTTTTAAAGGATTGAGATACAAAACTGGTAGATAGTGAGCTCTGTTGGTATATAAGTAGAGCGGTAAAGGCAGTTTAAATATTTAGCTTCTATGTTCAAATATGTGTAAGATAAATCCGTGAATTAAATATAACTTTCAATACGCATCTGTTATTATTCTAAACTTTTGGATGAAAAATATGAATATATCAGCTTGAAAAAGCGTTGTACCCAAATTCTTTTAGTTTAATTTTTTTTTTAAGTTTGTATAAACAGATTTGGCAACAGGCCAATATTTTGTCTACTTTGTCAATAAGTTGACATAGTGTCAGATTTTGTTTTGGTATGGCAACTTACTAAGATTTTGTCTATATCTATAATTTTCTTTGGCAGCATGCCAACTATTAAAAAAACCGGCTGGCCAAGTTTCAGTTTGTCTTTATAAATTGCTTTGGCAGGCTGAATACTGTTTCAGATTTGACATCAGACCGCGAGTCAGTGGAGTAGCTACACCTGGCACTTTAGCTACGCCGGACTTGGGAGGAACTGCCTTGGTAAGCTGGACTAGGTTTTGTTGAGGCAGTATGAATTGAGTGAAATCATTTCCAAAATGCAACAGGTGCGACCATTGTTTTTTTTTGCCTCGTAATCCGAGGTTGGCCATGGATCGTGCCAAGTTTGTTGGACCACTACCGAAGTGGTCTTTTCACTCTCAAGGTATTACTTTTTTGATCACCCACTGTCAAGGAAAATTACAAAAAAATGAACATAAGTCCCGATTAATATGTATGAAATTATACACCAGCACAATATGTAAAAAAGGTTGGTTATATTACAACAAGAGTCGCAGGTATAATTACTTGTACTTCGAATTCCTTTTGAAAATTTTGAATAAAATTATTATAATTAATATAAATAGTGAAAAATCTTCAGTCTTATAAAAAACACTGTTTTATCTTTATTTGTTGTTATAACAATTATATATTTGGGTGTGTAATGAGCTTTAATTCTATCGATCGTACAATTAGAATGAGAGACGTCCACGGCGGGCTAGCTAAATATGTTCCCAGGGATATCCAGAAATGATACCAGATTTGGTCCTACTGGTAAGACTGTATTCTGCTAGTTTATCGTGGTAACGTATGTTAATTATTTTCAATATAAATTGTAATATGCTATGTTCTACTTTTTCCTAGTTTTGCATAATGTCAATAACAACGTTGAATTTATTGAACGATTTATGTAGTTATAATGTCACTCGAGACTGGTAACGCAGCCCGAAATGGTCTGTTAAATTCAGAAAGGACCAACAAATAATACGGCACACAACTACTCCGGGTCATTTTACTATGAAACGAATCGTAGAAATTCTGGTGCACACATGTAGAAAATATTGCTAAAATAATAAAAAAATGGAATAATAAAGTAGTTCCAATTAGTTCAGTCATTCAGGCAAACAGTCCGCCATGAAGTATTGGTGCTGTATATCTTGCCATATAACACATACATGCAAACAAAACTTCCGTATTGATCTCCAAAATAATTTTTTTTAAATAAGAGTTCGACCCTTAATTGTCCTCCGTGTGTTCAAACGATTTTACCGACCATTGTTATGGGCGTGATTCGTCACTCGTGAAGCTAGGCTTCCTCTCTGGCCCCCATACTGTGGACAGCATGCATAAACAAAATATTTGTTTCTATGTTGAATCCATTCTGTTTTAAGAATACATTTTGAATTTTGTTTTAGATTACAAGAGGTTACAATGATTAAATTGATTTATTGCTATAAAATTGTGGATGTTCATATTTTGAGAATTCCTTACTTCAGAAGAGTATAAAACTGAGTTTTTTTTAACATGTATGGAATTGAATATAAATTTCAGTATCAAATTATAGTTAAGAAATAGTACCATAATGCTATGATATTGTTCCTCCTTCAGCCAGCAACAGTGTGTATACCTGATTTAAAAAGGGCATTTTTATCAAATTTTTAATCAAGATTAATCATGTGCATTCAACTGAAAACTCTAATGCACAAACTTTTGTTAACAGTGATCCAAGGAATAATTTAGAATAGGTCATCTTGTGGCCTTATGGATATTTTACTGATTCTATCATAAATTTTCTTTTAAATTCAGTTAAAACATTTTATGAAGAAAAAAAAATAAAATATAAAAAAATTAATAAAGTTTGAGTATGCATAATTTGACATAGCTTGAGCCAAACTAAATGTGAATCATGATGTAACTTTTATTTTTGAATTTAAATATATTTTTATATTTTTATTTTAATGCTTATTTATTTAATTTGTAAACATAAAAAATATTATAAATAAATTAGAATCTAATGCAAACATGTATTCATTATTCTTCTACCAAAATGGGTGTGCTGAAAAAATAGGGTTAATTGTAAATTATTATAAATCATTATTTGCATGCCTCAGCAGTATATTGATCAGTTCAGTCATTTCATGTCTGTCCTTTTGTAAATATTTCATACGCTAATATCAAATACGCTAAATTTTCAAGCGCAACAATATAACAAAAACTGAAATCTTTTGTTTTATTTTTCTGTCATAGGCAAATTAAGCTGACCGCCGTGAGCCATGGGTCCCTTGTTTTTCCATGGCCTGTCTGGAGCATTGAACACAAGTGCCTTAAAAGTTATATATACTTTCCATGGCAACTCTGGTTAATTTAGCAAAATGCTGATTTTACATAAATTGCTGTAACTATGTTGATTTTATACATTGGAATAAACTAGAAAAAACTAAAAAACTAGAAAATTTAAATATTTTCCTTATAGGTGCAGTATTTTTACATTGTGTAATATGCGTTTTATGCTGTATGCACTTTATCCCCATATATTTTTCATTCTATCCATCCTTTAAAATTTAGCTTTCAATTTGATTTTGCTGAATTTACCAAGGTTGCTATTTAAACCATCATTTTTAGGCACTCGTGTTCATATATGCCGCAGATTTGATTCAACACCTTTAATTTTACCTGAAATTAATAATACTTTAATGATGTCTAGTCTTATGATACTTTCATATCAAGTCTTCTGGATTCCGGTTTACTACTAGACAATGGGTGACACATTTTCGCTGCTTTGCCAGAGTAAAGTTTTCTTTTATTGCCCATGTGCAGCCGCCGCTAAGCCGAGTATCTTGTGCAGGGTATTTTTTGTTCATACTACAACCGAAAGGTGGCAGCACAGGAAACGAAAGGATATTCTTCCTGTATGTAACACCTGGGTGGGCCAGGTGGGACACTGACTTATGCTGCTGCTTGCGTTGCTCGTGTCTTAATGAGCCCTGCCACTGCCTGGCTCTGAACTCAATTTTGCCATGTGACTGATCATGTGACATATCACATGACCCAAGCCCACCGCTTCCCCTAAATTAATACCCGATTATTACTAATCGTAACCAAAAAAAAAAAAAAAAAAAAAAAAGATAACATGTGTGACGGTACTGGCCACTGATGTCATATGTGGTTAATTTAATTATGTGGAATTTTATGTAATTATGTGATCATAGCACTGGGGTATGTATCACTGAAACCCTACCCGACGAAGTGATCTTGGGATATATATGACTGTTACCATAACTGGACAAACTGATCCAGCTGATACATATGTATGACTTTTATTGTAACTGGACTGGGCTTACTATTCCAGAGGGACATATGATTGTTACTGTAACTGGACTCGGCTAACTGTTCCTGGGGCATATATGACTGTTACTGTAACTGGACTCGGCTAACTGATCCTGGGGCATATATGACTGTTAATGTAACTGGAATCGGCTAACTTATCCAGGGGCATATATGACTGTTACTGTAACTGGACTCGGCTAACTGTTCCTGGGGCATATATGACTGTTAATGTAACTGGACTCAGCGAACTGATCCAGGGGCAAATATGACTGTTACTGTAACTGGACTCGGCTAACTGTTACTGGGGCATATATGACTGTTACTGTAACTGGACTCGGCTAACTGATCCTGGGGCATATATGACTGTTAATGTAACTGAACTCGGCTAACTATTCCAGGGGCATATATGACTGTTACTGTAACTGGACATGGCTAACTGTTCCTGGGGCATATATGACTGTTAATGTAACTCGACTCGGCTAACTGATCCAGGGGCAAATATGACTGTTACTGTAACTGGACTCGGCTAACTGTTCCTGGGGCATATATGACTGTTACTGTAACTGGACTCGGCTAACTGATCCTGGGGCATATATGACTGTTAATGTAAGTGGACTCGGCTAACTGATCCAGGGGCATATATAACTGTTACTGTAACTAGACTCGGCTAACTGTTCCTGGGGCATATATGACTGTTAATGTAACTGGACTCGGCTAACTGATCCAGGGGCATATATGACTGTTAATGTAACTGGACTCGGCTAACTGTTCCTGGGGCATATATGACTGTTAATGTAACTGGACTCGGCTAACTGTTCCTGGGGCATATATGACTGTAAATGTAACTGGACTCGGCTAACTGTTCCTGGGGCATATATGACTGTTACTGTAACTGGACTCGGCTAACTGATCCTGGGGCATATATGAATGTTACTGTAACTCGAATCGGCTTACTGATCCAGGGGCATATATGACTGTTAATGTAACTGGATACGGCTAACAGATCCAGGGGCATATATGACTTAACGTAAGTGGACTCGGCTAACTGATCCAGGGGCAAATATGACTGTTACTGTAACTGGACTCGGCTAACTGATCCAGGGGCATATATGACTGTTACTGTAACTGGACTCGGCTAACTGATCCAGGGGCAAATATGACTGTTACTGTAACTCGACTCGGCTAACTGATCCAGGGGCAAATATGACTGTTATTGTAACTGGACTCGGCTGAATAATCCTGGGGCATATATGACTGTCAAAGTAACTGGAATCGGCTAACTGATCCTGGGGCATATATGACTGTTTCTGTAACTGGACTCTGCCCACTGATCATGAGGCATATATGACTGTTACTGAAACTGGACTCGGCTTACTGATTCTGGGGCATATATGACTGTTACTGTAACTGGACTCGGCTAACTGATCTTGGGGCACATATGACTGTTACTGTAACTGGACTCGGCTAACTGATCCTGGGGCAAATATGACTGTTACTGTAACTGGACTCGGCTTACTGATCCAGGGGCATATATGACTGTTTATGTAACTCGACTCGGCTAACTGATCCAGGGGCAAATATGACTGTTATTGTAACTGGACTCGGCTGAATAATCCTGGGGCATATATGACTGTCAAAGTAACTGGACTCGGCCTACTGATCATGAGGCAAATATGACTGTTACTGTAACTTGACTCGGCTTACTGATCCTGGGGCATATATGACTGTTACTGTAACTGGACTCGGCTAACTGATCCTTGAGCATATATGACTGTTACTGTAACTGGACTCGGCTAACTGATCCTGGGGGTACAATGACTGTTACGTTAACTGGGCCTGACTAAATGAACCTTGGGTATTTAGGTATGTTACTTTTATTGGATGCAGTGAGAAAACTTTGGTCAGGCTCAAATGTTTTCTAAAAATCATAACTTCCTTTCGTGAATTATTGTGAAAGAAGAGTTTGACTAGTTTCTTAGTATTATATCGAACATAAACTGGAAGGAACCCGTCCTCAATCGAGACCGGGGCCGGCACATCCTCGGTATCTACTAGGAGATTATCCAGTCACGTGACCAAATACCAACTTCCGGGTTATATGACAACGTCAACTGACGGTAGCCTTGAGCTGATTATGCTTCCATCCATGAAAGCTTAATTTATATATGTGGTTTAACAATAAAGGAATTCCAGATTGTTTAAATAAACAAAACAAATTATTGACAGCATGTCTTGTGAAAATCGAATTATAACAAAGAATGTTTCATTTTTTGGCTCAGCTGACCATAGGTCATCTGAGCTATAGTGTTCACCCTTTGTCCGTCGTCCGTCCGGCAGACTGTCTGTTCGTGAATAAGGCACAGAACGTAACCTTTTGATCTAGAAACTTCTAACTAGACATCAAAGTAGTTCCTTGGTAAATCTTCTTGCATACTCAAAAATGGGTCACTGTGACCTATATTATGCGAGTCCCCGGATATTTGTGAGTTTTTAGCACTTAGAAAATCAGACTTGTGTTAGTGTTGTGGGCTGCAGAACATAAATTTTGCACTCAACCCTAAGACTAAAACATTGTGCATTAACTGCACATATAACATTGTTACCATGCAAAAATTGATGAAAATCTGCCAAAATCTAAACTTCGGAACTATTGCCGACACAAATGCAAAATGTTAACATTTTTAGCTGTTGATATATGAAACTCATTAGATAAAATTTCTCTTTAATAATTGCATGGATCTTTTGAAAATCGGCAAGCTTTTTATTGATAATGGAAAGCCTTTTAAGGTGTAAAAATCACTTGGCACCATCAACACTTTCTTTACTTTTAACCCAATTTTCTATTGTATTTTTTTGTACTCAGAAATAACCACAGGAAAGTTTGTTTACAAGACACAAATAGTAATCGCTGACGTAGAAACGTTTAACCTTAATTCTAATCAGGTCCTTTGTAAGTCTCCAAGCATAACAAAAATTAGGTCACTGTGACCTATATTTTGCGAGTTATGTCTGTTTTTATGCGTTTTAAGCACTCCACCTGGACACTACCGAACGCCATCACTCACAATCGAGTGCGCCTTTCGGGGGTACCTTGGTGGTATGACCAAGCAATGGGGACGATTACACACCAAGGTCCCGCAGGTGCATTAGTCACTGGGCCTGGTTAACACCAGGATATAAAATGAAATGAAGCGTGTGATACTGCCTTGTCACAAAGCCGGAAACAGGAATGGAATTCCGCGTATGTAAATATATATTCTAAGATAAGCTAGCATTGAGAAATGGAGGCGGTTACTTCCAGCAATAAAAATGTTAAAAAAAACTTTAAAAAACCCTGAGCCATGGAGAGTGCCTATATCAGTTATAATACCTTTATGTATAATCCATGTAAAATAAATAAGTTTATAATAACATTACAGACTGTTCAGGTGAGATGAGCGTCATGACCCACGGGTCACTTGTTTACGGGACTTGTGATAATGTAAAATTGTTTTACTATCTCTTCAGAATACATCCTAAAATATAGAGCAAAAAAATATACCTGTTATTGTAGTTGGAACACATTGATAAAACATTATACACATTTGTGGAGTCTGACTGGGACTAGCAGCATATACCTCTTATCGAGTGGTCGATCTGTTAACCGAATTGCCTTTTTATTTTTACCCGTTCTAATAAATTCATTGCAACTTAACTTAGCTATATTATTATACTGCTTGCTATTATGCGTTATTTAAACAAATTAAATGTTTTATAATTGATTTTATAATATTTAAATTAGATATATATATTCTTTATTTGATGTAAGAGTATAAGAGTATAAGAAAATGATCACGATTACTTTTCACAAAACTTTTGTTTTTTGTTTTTTTCAAACATCTATATACGTGGAATTCGAATTATAATGACGCAATGGATTTCAGTTAAGTGCAGTCCAACCGACATATAATTCCAGATCTACACTGAGATGAAGGATTTTGATCTGGTCTTGTCCAGGCCTTGGGCCTAAGTCAGACCTGAACTGTACAGCTTAATTTAAACTGGTCAAGACCAGATAGTGAAGTGAACTTAATCCCAGAACACAACCGCAGACAGGTTACTGTCATATGTTAAAGGTATTGTTCAGAAATCGGAGTAGCATATCTCGGTCAAGATAATTTTTGGCGAAACAGGGATATAACTGAACTGAATATTTGAAAAAGGTGACATCCTAGACACACAGCGACCTGCTCAGCAGATTGTTATTACATTTGTTACCAGATGGCGCTGAAAGATCATGTATTTTCTGATACTGGTATGTGGATACACGGCCTGACACGGGGTTATTTTTCCATTCTGGTGGGAAAATGAATAAGGATTAGAAGTATGTATTGCAGAAATGGTAAAATGTTATGAATGACCCCAAAAGTCTCAATCAAGATTAATCTTAGGGCTAATAATTCGGATTTGTAGGGATGGTTATTAAAAAACCCACTGCCTCTCCCTATGAAATCAAGTTATTGATTTTTTAAGTATTATTTTATGATTATTATTCTTTTTCCTCATACAGATATTTATTTACAAGAAACTCTACTTGTATGGGGACATTAAACTGTTCCATAAACATTGTTTTTATAAATGACCACACGACCGGTGCTGTATGGGTATAGTGTGGGTCTGTGTGGAGGGCCAGGTCTCCACCACAATCACTTGAGTGTTTTTTAACTGTGTCGGATGTGAATGTGTGTGAGTCACGTGTTTAATCAGCACTCAGGCGGATGAGTTTGAAGCAGGTGCGTGGAGCTATAAACCTCAGGGCTGCGGATTCCTACTCCAGATGGCTCTCATCAACGGTAGCCCAGGACTTACTGCTTGGTTTCACCCCTCCACCAGAGGTCGTTTCTACTCAAAACTCTTGAAGAATTCGATTCTGTGCAGTGTGAGCATGGTTTGTCTCCCACTTTAATCCGGGCTACACACTTACTACATTACATCTTCATATGATCAGCAATGTGCATATGTTATATTTTAAGTATTGTGTGATGTACATAATTTCTTAATGTTCAGGTAAATAATATCAAAATAAATTATGTATCTGATATATATACTTCATTTAGTTTACATGCCTTGTATAAACAGTTGTTATAACTAACACGAGTCACTCTCCATGGCTCGGATGATATCGTTCGGTAGTCTGAAACATGTATAAAATTTTATGAATCTCCTGTCGGTGAAAATAAGAATTATTTATGAATTATAAATATATATCTGAGTTCGACATATTTAGCACCAAACTTTATTTTGGTAGAATGTAATAACATACGATGTTATAAAAAGTCTCTTGTGCACTTGTGCAGCATGAGATGAAGGCGATTTTTAAACATATAAATAGATTAATAGAATGATTCAAACTCGGTCAGTCCCATTAAAAACCTTTGCTCCCTGTATGTTTTTATTAGCTCAGCTGTCTATAAGTCATCTGAGCCTGTAGTCGTGGTCCATTGTCCGTCGTCCGTCCGTCCGTCCGTAGATGTGGCACGTTTTGAAACCGTTAGACCTACGAAACTAAAATTCGGCATACTGTTAAATGTCCCCAAACTCTTCTACCATACGGAAAATAGGGTCAATGTGACTTCGTTCCTTCAAGATATTTAGGAAAAACCTCAAATTTCCATTAAATCCTATTATCACACTTAAGGACTGCCTAATATCAAACTCACTTATCTGTTTTTCTTAATATTTACCAGATGTAATCTCCTATATATTTCCTATATACATGCCAGAAATTAAGTCCGTTAAGTATAATTTTTATAAGTTATGAGCCCGAACAAAATGGACTTTGTCAAAAATCAGGAAAAATATTTACTCACTAAACATGAAAAATTTTGAAACTAGAGACTATTTTCCAAAGTATATAACTTTGTTTGATTAAGATTTAATTGTTTACCCAAAATTAGATCTGAATTTTGTAATTTTTTAAAGTTTTTAGCATAAAAATAAAATCAGTACCTTAAGTTTTTTTCCTGTAATTACATTTGATTAAATTTTCACAGCATGTAAACATCAGTATTTAATGTTAAAATCTGAAATTTTAAAATAAAAGCTTGAAAATTAGACTAGTTATTGATTTTTTTCTTGAGGCTCTATTGTAGTCATTTGCTTTGTCCAGATGCAGGGTTCCGCTCCAGGTCACTGGTAGTCAGCTATGCCAGGGTTCCTGGCCAGGGTTATTCCGATATCACCATCCAAATCCCCCTACCCTCCCCCCCCCCGCAAACCCATACCACCAAATGTTATGCAGTAATTATTATTTTTTTTTCACTGTATATCCTTAATTGTTATGCTGTTTTCACTCCAATATACAAAAACTTTCCTTGAAAAAGTAATTCAGGGTGTAATCCAGAAGATGCCATGTTGTGTAAATGTAGCATTTTTAAAGAAATCAAATTTCTTTAAATGATTTTAACAAATATAATTATACCCATCAGTATGCTTAAATTTATAAAATAAGAAGCAAATAATGTATAAATAAAGGCACAATTTAAAATTGTGAAATCTGAATCAGGTATTATATTTAGATAATTATTGTTTTGCAAATTTAAAAGATATATTTTTGTGGTAAAAAATAAATAAACATTTGTATGCATTGATATGGTGTTATCTGACAAGATTGAAATTTATGATGATGCAATTTATAATTATGCATCAACTTTTATATTCAGATATATATGTTATATTGGAAATGTATGGAAATATAGATTTATAATAAAAAAAAACTGAGGAACTTATACAAACATTTGTTCATTATTTTTTTCTGCCTCAGCAGAATTGGAGATCAGGCTTTGTTTGCCTTGTATGTATATATGTAGAAGTGTTGTTAATATAACCATCTCCCCCTCCCCCCCCCTCTGCTGCCATTGATTCCTGATCACCTGTGCACTAGGACATTAATTTTCATTGCAAATGTGTAAAATTTATTTAATTAAAAAAATAATAGGATTAGATCTTATTGAAACATATTCTTGCCTTAAGAGAATGGAACATAATGTGATCAGCTCTGTCCATCATCTCTCAGTTATGATTAAATATATATTAATATTGAAATTTTTCCTATAAGCACTATTGAAAAAACTTTTATATGCTGAATGTGTTTGGAATTAAGCTATTTAAGTCTGAAATTTGAAAGCAAATTATATATTCAGTTGTATATTATTGCAGATGTTAAACTTTATAAAAATTGATATGATAAATAAATAAAGAAATAATCGAAACTTCAAATATTAGCAACTTTGTTTGTCTACCAGTCTGTCTGTCCTTTTTTAAATATTAAGTTATTATGAATGAAATTTTTTTATCCTGTAAGGATTTTTGAATGAAGTGAAAATCCTATGTATATACACTCTACTAATACAGATATGTTGTAACCATTCCACTCCCCCCCCCCCCCCCCCCCCCACCACCACCAAGTCCTTTCATCTGTGGACTGGGGACATGAGTTATATTTCAACTGTATACATTACATAAAATACATATATTAAATAATATATATTATAAAAAATAGATTCAATTGAACAAATGTGTAAACTACTGAAATGTCATCAGTTAATCGAAAAGCCAACTAATGATCATGGTAATAGTACAGATCATTTGTTCACAAACTGGTCACATGCTTCAAGTTCAACATTAGGAAACACATGGTCACAAAATATTATTGCAGCAATTTCTTGCTCATCAACCCAAACCAATCATATAAACCAGCCATTGCCTATATTACCTCTTCCTCTCACACTTTATCTCCATTTGATATTATTTTAGATTTTTACCTTCAAGGTCACCGTCAGCTGAGCACAGTGACACATGGGTCCCTTGTTAAATTCCTGCGACGCTGTGACCAGCTGCCCCACTATTTCCGTCTCTGTTTGAGCAGCCATAAATGTATGACGTGCTGTTTTAATGGATTCACAACAAATTTATTAAAATCCGTTCATAACCTTCTGAGTAAAGTTGGTAACAGACAATACAAATAAGCAATCATAATTAAAACGAAAATACGACGCCAACTGGCGGAGATATAACAACCCATTTTACAATTATTGGTCAGGACGCTAAGAGAAAGGAAACATATCTCCAAAATAGACATGTTTCAGTTCCATACGCAGTTAAAAAAATGTCTCTTAAAAGTGCTGCAATTTTTTTAATGACGAGAAAATTACTATTTCCGTAAAATTTCTCTCAATATAGCAAACCACTTGTTTTTATTATTGTTTTGCGTCGTACTTTCTGTAACACTACCTATTATTGTTCAGATTCACAGTTTCTATTACACCAACTGTTACTGTTCTTCTTTGTTGTTTCTATTACACCACCCGTTATTGTTCAGCTTCGTAGTTTCTTTTACACCACCCGTTATTGTTCAGCTTCGTATAGTTTCTTTTACACCACCCGTTATTGTTCAGCTTCGTAGTTTCTTTTACACCACCCGTTATTGTTCAGCTTCGTAGTTTTTTTTACACCGCCCGTTATTGTTCAGCTATGTACTTTCTGTTACACCACCTGTTACTATTCTTTTTTGTTGTTTCTATTACACCACCCGTTATTGTTCAGCTTCGTAGTTTCTTTTACAACACCCGTTATTGTTCAGCTTCGTAGTTTCTTTTACATATCCCGTTATTGTTCAGCTTCGTAGTTTCTTTTACACCACCCGTTATTGTTCAGCTTCGTAGTTTCTTTTGCACCGCCCGTTATTGTTCAGCTATGTACTTTCTGTTACACCACCTGTTACTGTTCTTCTTTGTTGTTTATATTACACCTCCCGTTATTGTTCAGCTTCGTAGTTTCTGTTACACCACCCGTTATTGTTCAGCTTCGTAGTTTCTTTTACACCACCCGTTATTGTTCAGCTTCGTAGTTTCTTTTACACCACCCGTTATTGTTCAGCTTCGTAGTTTCTTTTACACCACCCGTTATTGTTCGGCTTCGTAGTTTCTTTTACACCACCCGTTATTGTTCAGCTTCGTAGTTTCTTTTACACCACCCGTTATTGTTCAGCTTCGTAGTTTCTTTTACACCAACTGTTATTGTTCAGCTTCGTAGGTTCTATTACACCACCCGTTATTGTTCAGCTTCGTAGTTTCTTTTACACCACCCGTTATTGTTCATCTTCGTAGTTTCTTTTACACCACCCGTTATTGTTCAGCTTCGTAGTTTCTTTTACACCACCCGTTATTGTTCAGCTTCGTAGTTTCTTTTACACCAACTGTTATTGTTAAGTTTCGTAGTTTCTATTACACCACCCGTTATTGTTCAGCTTCGTAGCTTCTTTTACACCACCCGTTATTGTTCAGCTTCATAGTTTCTTTTACACCAACTGTTATTGTTAAGCTTCGTAGTTTCTATTACACCACCCGTTATTGTTCAGCTTCGTAGTTTCTTTTACACCACCCGTTATTGTGCAGCTATGTACTTTCTGTTACACCACCCGTTATTGTTCAGCTATGTACTTTCTGTTACACCACCCGTTATTGTTCAGCTTCGTAGTTTCTTTTACACCACCCGTTATTGTTCAGCCTCGTAGTTTCTTTTAGAGCACCCTTAATTTATTGTTCAGCTTTGCACTTTCTATTACACCTCCCGTTATTGTTCAGCTATGTACTTTCTATTACACCACCTGTTACTGTTCTTCTTTATTGTTTCTATTACACCACCCGTTATTGTTAAGCTTCGTAGTTTCTTTTACACCACCCGTTATTTTTCAGCTTCGTAGTTTTTTCTTTAACACCACCCGTTATTGTTCAGCTTCGTAGTTTCTTTTACACCACCCGTTATTGTTCAGCTTCGTTGTTTCTTTTACACCACCCGTTATTGTTCAGCTTCGTAGTTTCTTTTACACCACCCGTTATTGTTCAGCTATGTATTTTCTGTTACACCACCTGTTACTGTTCAGCTATGTACTTTCTGTTACACCACCTGTTACTGTTCTTCTTTGTTGTTTCTATTACACCACCCGTTATTGTTCAGCTTCGTAGTTTCTGTTACACCACCCGTTATTGTTCAGCTTCGTAGTTTCTTTTACACCACCCGTTATTGTTCGGCTTCGTAGTTTCTTTTACACCACCCGTTATTGTTCAGCTTCGTAGTTTCTTTTACACCACCCGTTATTGTTCAGATTCGTAGTTTCTTTTACACTAACTGTTATTGTTAAGCTTCGTAGTTTCTATTACACCACCCGTTATTGTTCAGCTTCGTAGTTTCTTTTACAACACACGTTATTGTTCAGCTTCGTAGTTTCTTGTACAACACCCGTTATTGTTCAGCTTCGTAGTTTCTTTTACACCTCCCGTTATTGTTCAGCTTCGTAGTTTCTTTTACACCACCCGTTATTGTTCAGCTTCGTAGTTTCTTTTACACCGCCCGTTATTGTTCAGCTATGTACTTTCTGTTACACCACCTGTTACTGTTCTTCTTTGTTGTTTATATTACACCTCCCGTTATTGTTCAGCTTCGTAGTTTCTGTTACACCACCCGTTATTGTTCAGCTTCGTAGTTTCTTTTACACCACCCGTTATTGTTCAGCTTCGTAGTTTCTTTTACACCACCCGTTATTGTTTAGCTTCGTAGTTTCTTTTACACCACCCGTTATTGTTCGGCTTCGTAGTTTCTTTTACACCACCCGTTATTGTTCAGCTTCGTAGTTTCTTTTACACCACCCGTTATTGTTCAGCTTCGTAGTTTCTTTTACACCAACTGTTATTGTTAAGCTTCGTAGTTTCTATTACACCACCCGTTATTGTTCAGCTTCGTAGTTTCTTTTACACCACCCGTTATTGTTCATCTTCGTAGTTTCTTTTACACCACCCGTTATTGTTCAGCTTCGTAGTTTCTTTTACACCACCCGTTATTGTTCAGCTTCGTAGTTTCTTTTACACCAACTGTTATTGTTAAGTTTCGTAGTTTCTATTACACCACCCGTTATTGTTCAGCTTCGTAGCTTCTTTTACACCACCCGTTATTGTTCAGCTTCATAGTTTCTTTTACACCAACTGTTATTGTTAAGCTTCGTAGTTTCTATTACACCACCCGTTATTGTTCAGCTTCGTAGTTTCTTTTACACCACCCGTCATTGTGCAGCTATGTACTTTCTGTTACACCACCCGTTATTGTTCAGCTATGTATTTCTGTTACACCACCCGTTATTGTTCAGCTTCGTAGTTTCTTTTACACCCCCCTTTATTGTTCAGCTTCGTAGTTTCTTTTACACCACCCGTTATTGTTCAGCTTCGTAGTTTCTTTTACACCACCCGTTATTGTTCAGCTTCGTAGTTTCTTTTACACCACCCGTTATTGTTCAGCTTCGTAGTTTCTTTTACACTAACTGTTATTGTTAAGCTTCGTAGTTTCTATTACACCACCCGTTATTGTTCAGCTTCGTAGTTTCTTTTACAACACCCGTTATTGTTCAGCTTCGTAGTTTCTTTTACACCACCCGTTATTGTTCAGCTTCGTAGTTTCTTTTACACCACCCGTTATTGTTCAGCTTCGTAGTTTCTTTTACACCACCCGTTATTGTTCAGCTATGTACTTTCTGTTACACCACCTGTTACAGTTCTTCTTTGTTGTTTATATTACACCTCCCGTTATTGTTCAGCTTCGTAGTTTCTGTTACACCACCCGTTATTGTTCAGCTTCGTAGTTTCTGTTACACCACCCGTTATTGTTCAGCTTCGTAGTTTCTTTTACACCCCCCTTTATTGTTCAGCTTCGTAGTTTCTTTTACACCACCCGTTATTGTTCAGCTTCGTAGTTTCTTTTACACCACCCGTTATTGTTCAGCTTCGTAGTTTCTTTTACACTAACTGTTATTGTTAAGCTTCGTAGTTTCTATTACACCACCCGTTATTGTTCAGCTTCGTAGTTTCTTTTACAACACCCGTTATTGTTCAGCTTCGTTGTTTCTTTTACACCACCCGTTATTGTTCAGCTTCGTAGTTTCTTTTACACCACCCGTTATTGTTCAGCTTCGTAGTTTCTTTTACACCACCCGTTATTGTTCAGCTTCGTAGTTTCTTTTACACCACCCGTTATTGTTTAGCTATGTACTTTCTGTTACACCACCTGTTACTGTTCTTCTTTGTTGTTTATATTACACCTCCCGTTATTGTTCAGCTTCGTAGTTTCTGTTACACCACCCGTTATTGTTCAGCTTCGTAGTTTCTGTTACACCACCCGTTATTGTTCAGCTTCGTAGTTTCTTTTACACCACCCGTTATTGTTCAGCTTCGTAGTTTCTTTTACACCACCCGTTATTGTTCAGCTTCGTAGTTTCTTTTACACCACCCGTTATTGTTCGGCTTCGTAGTTTCTTTTACACCACCCGTTATTGTTCAGCTTCGTAGTTTCTTTTACACCAACTGTTATTGTTAAGTTTCGTAGTTTCTATTACACCACCCGTTATTGTTCAGCTTCGTAGCTTCTTTTACACCACCCGTTATTGTTCAGCTTCATAGTTTCTTTTACACCAACTGTTATTGTTAAGCTTCGTAGTTTCTATTACACCACCCGTTATTGTTCAGCTTCGTAGTTTCTTTTACACCACCCGTTATTGTGCAGCTATGTACTTTCTGTTACATCACCCGTTATTGTTCAGCTATGTACTTTCTGTTACACCACCCGTTATTGTTCAGCTTCGTAGTTTCTATTACACCACCCGTTATTGTTCAGCTTCGTAGTTTCTTTTACACCACCCGTTATTGTGCAGCTATGTACTTTCTGTTACACCACCCGTTATTGTTCAGCTATGTACTTTCTGTTACACCACCCGTTATTGTTCAGCTTCGTAGTTTCTGTTACACCACCCGTTATTGTTCAGCTTCGTAGTTTCTTTTACACCTCCCGTTATTGTTCAGCTTCGTAGTTTCTTTTACACCACCCGTTTTTGTTCAGCTTCGTAGTTTCTTTTACACCACCCGTTATTGTTCAGCTTCGTAGTTTCTTTTACACTAACTGTTATTGTTAAGCTTTGTAGTTTCTATTACACCACCCGTTATTGTTCAGCTTCGTAGTTTCTTTTACAACACCCGTTATTGTTCAGCTTCGTAGTTTCTTTTACACCACCCGTTATTGTTCAGCTTCGTAGTTTCTTTTACACCACCCGTTATTGTTCAGCTTCGTAGTTTCTTTTACACCACCCGTTATTGTTCAGCTTCGTAGTTTCTTTTACACCACCCGTTACTGTTCAGCTATATACTTTCTGTTACACCACCTGTTACTGTTCTTCTTTGTTGTTTATATTACACCTCCCGTTATTGTTCAGCTTCGTAGTTTCTGTTACACCACCCATTATTGTTCAGCTTCGTAGTTTCTTTTACACCACCCGTTATTGTTCAGCTTCGTAGTTTCTTTTACACCACCCGTTATTGTTCAGCTTCGTAGCTTCTTTTACACCACCCGTTATTGTTCAGCTTCGTAATTTCTTTTACACCAACTGTTATTGTTAAACTTCGTAGTTTCTATTACACCACCCGTTATTGTTAAGCTTCGTAGTTTTCTGTTACACCACCTGTTATTGTTCAGCTTCGTAGTTTCTGTAACACCACCTTTTATTGTTCAGCTTCGAGGTTTCTGTTACTCCACCTGTTATTGTTTAGCTTCGTACTTTCTGTTACTCCACCTGTTATTGTTCAGCTTAGTATTTTTTGTTTCACCACATGTTTTTGTTTAGCTTCGTACTTTCTATTAAACCACAGCTTGTTACTTTCTGTTACACCACCTGTTATTGTTAAGCTTCGTAGTTTTCTGTTACACCACCTGTTATTGTTCAGCTTCGTAGTTTCTGTTACACCACCCGTTATTGTTCAGGTTTGTAGCTTCTGTTGCATCATCTGTTATTGTTTAGCTTTTTTCGTTACTGAGATATGCTTTTAAGTAACAAAATAGCTTTAGTCATTTTCGTTTCCATTTCTAGGAAAGATCTACAAAGCACCAAATGCCAATATTCCTATATGCTCTTCTGAAGCGGATGCTAGTTTGAAAGATTATAACTCTTTCTGGGGCTGCGGATTAACAGAATACAAGGAGCGTGCCTTTCACCAGTGTTCTCCATGACCTGCACTTTGCCAGGCCGGTTTCTATTTTCATTTATTCAATTGCAACAATTGTAAGTGTTCAGAAATAACTACATAAAAGCTTTGAAGGACTCTATACTAAGAGTTCTTTTATTTGCACAGTGGAAACCTCATTAGGTAACCAGCTACCAAATCATGTTTACCGTATTGAACCAACTATTATCATATTGTTAAAAACTGTTTATGATAAAGTTACATAAATCGTAAAACCGATGTAATACTTTGCATTGGTTTTTAGAGGGACCTAGACACAATCCATGGGTCAGGACGCTCACATAAGAAGTTAGCCCATGCGATTTTTGAGAAAGTTAGCATAAATATGCACAATCAGTAAATCTTTAAATTCTGGTTGGAAGCTCAAAACCCCAGACCTATAGCCGTATCAGATAATAAAGCAAAATCAAAATCGACAAAGAAATGAACGAGAAGAAGCATATTTTTTTATTTTTTAAATGTTTACATAAATTTGCTTTATTAATGAATTTCATAATTCTGTGTAGAAGTTGAAAAACCATTACCTAGCCCCATCAGATTAACAAACAAAATCAAAATCGATCAAGAAATAAAGGAGAAGATTTATTATCTGCGATTTATATATAAATGGGCTCGTGTACCGTGTTTCTAACAGCTTGTAGATATACACGTTCATACATTCATCATACAGAACTCTTCTGAGCAGAAATTTATAATTGTGTACACAGAGTAGTCCAGATATCACATGCATCTAGCAAAAAAAGTAGAAGAATAGCTGGCTTTAAAGATAAGCAGGATATTGAGCGTTTGAATGAAATTTCCCTAAAAGTTACATTTTCATTCAGTGATACCATGGTAATTGTTTGTTTAGAATTTTTTAAGGACTAAGAACAGTCCGACTCTCATGCTGATCAAAAGTAACCTTTCACTCCATGGCTCGTAGAATATAGGTCATTTTGACCTAATTTTAGGTTTCAAAGATGATTTTACCAGGATCTGTCTTGGCATTAAGCAGAAAATTTTCAAGGTCTTATAACATTGACGATTTTGACCTGGTATAGGACGGTCCGACGGGATGACAATGGACAAGGAACATCGCTAAAGATCACCATGTCATGGCGTAAACTCAGATAAGCTCATAGCCATAAATACATTAAATAGCAAAGTAAACTCAAGGCATATAGGATAAATAATTTTTAAACTTCAACACCTTTTTTTCTCTTCAAAAATAGGATTATCTGCTTCTTCAGCGGGATGCAAAGAAAACTGTATGCAGTGAAGTTAAAAAAACATAACATTACAATACACTAAATCAATACAATTACACAGTAAAACAGCAGTATTACAACAAATCAAAACAATCACTAAAATAAAATAAACAAAGTGCACAGTACCTGGATACCACCACTGCCACAACGATAAGTCTTTCGGAAAATAATCGCTGTGTCTCAACATGTTAGGGTTCACACATGAGCTCCCCCCGGATCGGCCAGGCGAGAAAGCCCCAAGCTAGCATGACAACGAGAGTTCAACCAGTACTGATTAAACTGAGATTGCAATACGCGGTCAGACACGGGCGCTACAACACGAGTTACGCCAGTGTCACACAATATAAAGGGCACCTGTAACACTCCCCCTCCTGTTAGAAAAAATAAAATTTTCTCGGAAAACTTTCTTTTTGCGATCACAATCACTATCTTTTTACAACATCTCAAAAATCATCTTATTAACAACATCACATAAACATCCTGTCCACAACATTTCATAAACATCTCGATAAGCAATCAGCAAGTACAATGTCTTTCCCTTTAATGTGTTTGATGTCAAGGTTGTAATCCTGTAAGAACAAACTCCATCTAAACAGTCTTTGAATTATAACACTTCAACTTGTTCATGAACGTGAGGGGATTATGATCACTGAAGACAATGATAGGCCTGACTGATGAAGTAATATAAACTTCAAAATGTTGCAATGCCAAAATCAAAACCAAACCTTTTCAATAGTGGAGTAGTTTTTTCTGGTTTGCATTACACTTTCTTGGCGACAAAATGACTGGTCTTTGTTGGACTTAGACACAGTGGACGTGGACTGAGATGTAGCAATGGACTTTGCTGAACTATCAGGACTACTAGTACAGGGTGACTGCGCTTTAAACTTCTTTTGACCATACTCATTTACATTCTTGTTTGTGAATGACTGGTTTGATTTGCTAGTAAAGGACATTTTGTGTGTTAATTAATAATCAATAGCTAATTGAGCAGCAATGTCAAGTGTTTCAGGACTTTTCTCATCAAGAAAAGTTTTAACATCTGCGTTAATGCAGCGCTTAAATTCTTCAAGCAAAATCAACTGGCGCAAATTGTCATAATCTTTCATTACATTTTTAGAACTACACCAGCGATCAAACAACTGCTCTTTTGTCTTAGCAAATTCGACGTCTTTTGTCTTAGCAAATTCGACGTAGGTCTGTTCTTTGCGCTTTTCCCAATTTCTGAATTTCATAGTCAGCAGCAGCTTCTACTGAAAGTTCTGTATAAATTTCTCTGGCCTTGCCAGTCAATACACTTTGTAACAGCATAGTCAAATTTTCCTGAGGCCATTTTAAATTTTCAGCTACCTTCTCAAAATGTAAGAAATATTTATCAACCTCTTTTTCTTGAAAAGGTGGGACCAGTCTAATGGGTTTAGTAACATCAAACCTGTGAGTTGGGGCAGCACGTAGACCATGTTCTAGTTAAAGTCTTTCTAACTCCAGTCGTTTTAACCCAAATTTCTTTTTCTTTTTCTAGTCTTTCTAACCTTTCATGTTTTCCCTCTCATCTCTTTGTTTTTCTTATTCCAACTGTTTTAATGCTAGCTCATATTGCATTTCTAACTTTTTAAATTCCAATTGCATAGCAAGGCTGTCATTTTTTGATGTTACAACTTCAGTCTATTCAATTAAACCTTTGCTAACTAGATCTTGCATGATTTTAGTAATGATATCAGGCTTTCTCAAAGCATTTTTCACACCTAGCCCTAAGTGTTGTCCCAAACGCAACAACTGTTCCTTTGTCAACTGTTCAAGTTGATCAGGGTCGGGATCTTCAACAAATGTTTCAGGTTTGAAATCTGCCATGTTAGGATGTTAAAACAATAACAAAAAACCACTGAGGTAAATCCTGTAAACAATGTACTGTAAACAATATGTAATCTTGTAAACAATGTATGATAAAACAATGTGTTCAGGTCAAGGCCTAATAAATTTTCAAAACTATTAAGCCTTCCAGACGAGCCCACAGTTTTATGTTACGGAACCTAATATCAACAGATCACGTATGCTTGATGAACATAAATTTTGTCAAGGAGATATAAAAAATCAGATTCTGTAACACCAGGCAACGTGAAATGTCTAGGGGAATGAATAAAGAAGCAGCGTGAAATGTCTAGGGGAATGAATAAAGAAGTCAGTGTTTTTTGTTAACAAATAACTATAATTTATTCTTTAAACAACCGTAAAATTACAATACACTAAATCAATACAATCACACAGTAAAACAGCAGTATAACAACAAATCAATACAATCACACAATAAAAAACTAGACGACCATAGGTCGAACGCTTGCCGGAAATCGGAAGTGAAACACAGACGGACAGAAAGAACAAATTGTCGGTTTTCTATTTATGGAATGACTCTCAGGGACATTGCTGAGAATATGTGGCCCGTAGAATGACATATGAGACAAAAGAACAGGCAAGCAGACAAAACTGACAACAAAAGACGAACAGAGGGACATAGTGACTTTGTGAGACAAGATTGACACCAGATGACATAACCTAGTGATTGAGAAGATTCAAAGGAAGAAAATGAGTTATAATTTATGTAATTTAGATTTATAGTTTTGGAGGTATGGCGAATTAATGATATACTTGGGAGGCTCGACTGTAGCGCCCTCTAGCAGACATATTCCGAAGACGACAAATGCGTTTCGTATTATTAGTGTATGACATGAGATGTCCCAGTTTTAAAAGGATTCCGTCAAAGCCGTGGCCTGTAGAATGCTATATGTAAGGCGTAAGAACCAGCAAGCAGGCGACTTTGAGGATAACGGTCAAACAGATGGACACACTGACAAAGTGACAGTAGATTGAAACCAGATGCCTTAATCAGGTTATGGAGAAGATTCAAAGGAAGAAAATAAGCTATAGTTTATATAACAGAGGCTTTTGGTGTAGAGATATGGCCAATATAATGGTATGTGTGAGGGTCGTGTGCAGCGCCCACTAGTGGCCATATCCGGAAAATGAAAAATTTATTTTTAGATATTAGTGTAAGACATAAGATGTAATAGTTTCAAAAAGATTCCCTCAAAACTATGGCCTATAGAATGCTACATGTGAGACGCAAGAGCCAACAATTAAGCAGGCGAATTTGAGGACAACTGACAAACAGACGAAAACACTGACAAAGTGACTCAAGATTGAGTCCAGATGACTAATCCAGGTTATGGAGAAGACTCAAAGGAAGAAAAAAGCTTAAGTTTATGTAACTGAGGTTTATAGTTTTGGAATTATTGCCAAAGCATGATATGTTGGGAGAGGTTTCGAGTTCAGCGCCCCCTAGCGGCCATATCCGGAAAATGAAAAATTGGTTTCGAGATATTAGTCTAAGACTTAAGATGTAATAGTTTCAAAAGGATTCTTTCAAAACTGTGGCCTGTAGAATGCTATATGTGAGACGCAAGAGCAAGAAGGCGAATTTGAGGACAACTGACAAACAGACAGACACACTGACAAAGTGTCACAAAATTGTGACCAGATGACTACACTAGGTTATGGAGAAGACTCAGAGGAAGAAAATAAGCTATAGTTTATGTAATTGAGGCTTATAATTTTGGAGATATGGCCAAAATATGATATGTTCGGGAGGTTCGCATCCAGCGCCCCCTAGCGGCCCTATTCAAAAAATGAAAAATCAATTTCGAGATACTAGTGTAGGACTTATAATATGTCAGTTTCAAAAAGATTCCTGCAATAATGTGGCCTTTGGCGCAAGATGAATTAAATCTCGAAATATCTCTATTCACGAGATATTTTACGAGATACTGCAAGACTTGTAATAAAATCGTGTAGTACTAGTTGAATGCTTCCTGATGCAAAAAACTAGATCACTCTAGCTTTAAAACTGACAAAGTTACAAAAATAAGACCCCTTATTTTCGAATATCATGACTTTTCCCCAAAAATTTGTAACCATGGTTACTTCAAATTTGAGTCAGCTACACACCAGATGACAGGCCAGGTGATGACGAAAAAAATGAGCTATTGCAGAAGTGGATAAGCCTATTTATGGCGAAGTTATAGTGCAAAAACCGTTAACCATACCTGTCGTGACCTTGACCTTTGACCTTTGACCTATTTTAACCAAAAACAATAGGGCACCTAGACATTATGTTTTTCATCATCCCTGTAAGTTTCAAGGTGATTGTGGCAAAATTGTGGCCAGGAGAGTGCAGACAAACAAACAAACAAACAAACAAACAGACAAACAGACATACGCAACTGAGTAATATGCTTGCCGAAATCTTTGATTCCGGCAAGCAACAAACAGACAAACAGACATACGCAACTGAGCAATATGCTTGCCGAAATCGAAGATTTCCGGCAAGCAATAAACAAAGTGCACAGTACCTGGATACCAATACTGCCCCAACGATAAATCCTTTAAAATGTATAAGCCGGCGAACAGTTCACACGAATTCTCTCGGAGAATAACAGTCCAATTTAAAGCTCTTGTAACAATCAAGAAAGTAAACTTGAGACAGGCAGCACTAAATTGTAAACTGTTAGTAATAGTAGAATCCCTGAAATTACTAGATAGTCGGATAGGTCCCACTCGTCTGTGTCCGCTTGAATATTCTCTCACCTCTCTCTAAAACACAGCCCCCTTCTTGCCCCAAACCGAGAATTTTCCACTTCTCGAACAGTCTAAATGATCTAACATAATACACAGTAAACACGCGTTACAGGAATCATCTAGAAAAAATTCGCTGTGTCTGAACATATTAGGGTTCACACGTGAGCTCGCCCCGGATCGGCCAGGCGAGAAAGCCCAAAGCTAGCATGACAACGAGAGTTCAACCAGTACGGATTAAACTGAGAATGCAATACGCGGCCAGACACGTGCGCTACAACACGAGTTAGGCCCGTGTCACACAATATAAAGGGCACATGTAACAATATACATACAATAGGTAAATTAGATTTAAAGGATATGAAAACATTTAATAGTATTTAAAATGGATTGTAAATAGTCATAAAGCATTTGCTAGGCACTCTCCATGGCACAGATGGTTGCGTTCAGTAGTCTTTGGCAAAAGACGGAAATCTATTGTTGAACATCATAGGCAAACAAAACTATTATATAACGTAATTTTCTATGATAATGTCTTCTAAGGGGAACACGTAAATTAAAAATACTAAATGCACTTCTGTTTATTTTATTTTAAGTTGAAGTATATATAAAATGTGTAATCGAGTTTTCAATAAAATAAAAGAATTTTTAATAATACAACTTAATTTCCGGACATTTATCACACACCCTATGTCATGTTCTGGATAATATTTTAGCTTATATATAAGGAAATTACCATTCTTTTAAATGAGTGGTTATTTATCATACATGCCATTACATTCGGTCCAGGAAATGTCAATTACTGTGTTTACGGAACTCAGCTGAATCGCCTGAATCAACATGTAGAGACACTTGGCCACGTTTTCCTTATTGTGACAGACGGTCCATACCGTTCGTTAAAATAACGACAGTTTTGAGGTACTAACGAACGAGAAGATAATAACAAAACTTCCGAGTTACGCAAAAAAAGTTAAACGAAGAGGTTACGAGTTCGTTATGCAATTGTAAGGCTCGCGAACACTTCGAGTTCAACTGCCAACTTCGTTGTTTCTATTAGATGGCGCTGCAAAGCCAAATTTCCCAGATTTTATGGGGCTACCATGGAAAATGGCCGCCCTAAGGCATCACCTCGAGAATTCAAGACAAAAAATAAGGGCATTACCTAGGCGTAGCGACAAGAGTTTATGGGGTGCGGATGGTTTGGTACGCGGATATTATGGAGAATGGTTTGGTCCACGGATATTAGGAAGAATATTTTGGTCCGCGGATATAAGAAAGACTTGTTTGGTCCGCGGATATTGGGAAGAATGGTTTGGTCAGCGGATATTAGGAAGAATGGTTTGGTCCGCGGATATCAGGAAGAATGATTTTAGTCCGCGGATATCAGGAAGAATGGTTTGGTCCGCGGAATTAAAGAAGAATGGTTTGGTCCGTGGATATTAGGTAGGATGGTTCGGTCCGCGGATATTAGGGAGAATGGTTTGGTCCGTGGATATTAGGTAGGACGGTTTGGTCCACGGATATTAGGAAGAATGCTTTGGTCCGCGGATATTAGGAAGACGGGTTTGGTCCGCGGATATTTAGGAAGAATGGTTTGGTCCGCGGATATAAGGATTAATGGTTTGGTTCGCGGATATTAGGAAGAATCGTTTGATCCACGGATATTAGGAAGAATTGTTTGGTCCGCGGATATTGGGAAGAATGGTTTGGTCAGCGGATATTAGGAAGAATGGTTTGGCCCGCGGATATCAGGAAGAATGATTTTAGTCCGCGGATATCAGGAAGAATTGTTTGGTCCGCGGAATAAAAGAAGAATGGTTTGGTCCGTGGATATTAGGTAGGATGGTTCGGTCCGCGGATATTAGGGAGAATGGTTTGGTCCGTGGATATTAGGTAGGACGGTTTGGTCCACGGATATTAGGAAGAATGCTTTGGTCCGCGGATATTAGGAAGACGGGTTTGGTCCGCGGATATTTAGGAAGAATGGTTTGGTCCGCGGATATAAGGAATAATGGTTTGGTTCGCGGATATTAGGAAGAATCGTTTGATCCACGGATATTAGGAAGAATTGTTTGGTCAGCGAATATTAGGAAGAATGGTTTGGTCCGCGGATATTAGGGAGAATGGTTCGGTCCACGGATAATAGGAAAAATGGTTTTGTCCGCGGATATAAGGAAGACTGGTTTGGTCCGGGGATATTAGGAAGAATGGTTTGGTGCGCGGATATTAGGGATAATGGTTTGGTCCGCGGATATTAGGAAGAAGGGTTTGGTCCGCGGATATTAGGAAGAATGGTTTGGTCCGCGGATATTAGGAAGAATGGTTTGGTCAGCGAATATTAGGAAGAATGGTTTGGTCCGCGGATATTAGGGAGAATGGTTCGGTCCACGGATAATAGGAAAAATGGTTTTGTCCGCGGATATAAGGAAGACTGGTTTGGTCCGCGGATATTAGGAAGAATGGTTTGGTCCGCGGATATTAGGAAGAATGGTTTGGTCCGCGGATATTAGGAAGAATGGTTTGGTGCGCGGATATTAGGGATAATGGTTTGGTCGGCAGATTTTAGGGATAATGGTTTGGTCCACGGATATTAGGAAGAATGGTTCGGTCCGCGGATATTAGGAAGAATGGTTTTGTCCGCGGATAATAGGAAGAATGGTTTGGTCCGCGGATTTTAGGAAGAATGGTTTGGTCCGCGGATATTAGGAAGAAAGGTTTGGTCCGCGGATATCAGATAGAATGGTTTGGTCCGCGGATATTAGGGAGAATGGTTTGGTCCGCGGATATATGATAAGATAAGATAAGATAAGATAAGATAAGATAAGATAACATTTATTAGCCTTCAGTTCCAGGAATTTGTTGTTGACTTGCAATTCATTACATAAAAAATAAATAAGTAAATAGATAGATAAATACATAAAAATAATACAAAAATACATAAAAATCACACATAACATATTGACTATGCATGTAAAATTCAGCATGTAAAAATGATAAAACAGATAATTCTGCAGGTAAAACACATAATTCAAAACATTAAATTTCTAAGAGGGTTGTGAGTTAAAAAGTTTAATACTGTGTGGTACGAGAGATTTTTTTAAAACGAGTTGTTCTGCAGAATATTGTATCTAGGCGTTTACCTGAAGTTAAAAAACGGAAATCTGAATATAGGGGATGTGTTTTGTCATTCATGACCTTAGATATGAAGGCCATTGTTTTGGTTTCACAGATTTCCTGGTGTGTGGCAAGAGAAGTACCAGTTATTCTACTACTTCTCTTCCTGGTATTATTCAACTGTTTCTTTAACTTATCAGATATATTTGTAAACCAGCACTCCAGTGAATAAGTAAGGACACTGGAAATTACTGAATTATAAAACATGGTAATTATGGTTTTGTCAATATTAAGCTTTCTTAGATAATAAAGGTAATATAATCTTTTGTTTGCTTTCTTGGATTGATTCAACACATGTTCTTTCCAATTCAGATTTCTGTCAATAATACATCCTAAGTATTTATAATTTTCTACAATATCAACATCTTCATTTTTGATAGCAACTGGGGTAATTACAGATTTTGATCTCCTAAAATCAAAGACTACTTCTTTAGTCTACTTTACATTTAACTGAAGGTAATGTTCCTCACACCAACCAGTCACATATTGAATGGTTTTCCTGTAGAGCGATCCATCATTCTTGTGTATCAGGCCTAGAATGACAGTGTCGTCTGCATATTTGATAATTTTACAATCTGAAAGGCTCACAGACAAATTATTTGTATATAGAATAAAAAGGACTGCTGACAGAACACAGCCTTGTGGAGCACCAGTATTTATGATTATATCTGAAGAAGTTTCTTTGCTTGTTCTAACATGTTGTCTTCTATCCGAGAGAAAATCTAGAATCCATAGACAGTAGGAAAGAGGAATGTTATATCTACAGAGCTGATTGATCATAATGTGTGGCTGTATTGTATTGAAGGCTGAAGAATAATCAATGAAAAGTGATCTGGCATAATTTCTGGGGTCCCTGTCTAAGTGTTGATAAATATAATGAGTTAATGTGGCAATTGGGTCGCTTGTGCATCTGTTGGATGAATATGCAAACTGTTATTGATCTAGCATTGGTTTAACAATTGGAAGTAATTTATTAAGAACTATTCGCTCCAAAGATTTTGCGAGAATAGATGTTAGTGCAACAGGCCTAAGATCATTCGTCACTTTAGGAGAGTTATTTTTGGCGACTGGAATTATTTCTGCGGTCTTCCATAATTTTGGTAGTTTACATAAGGAGAGAGACAATTGAAAAATGTGATGTATGATGAAGGACAAACTATTTCTACAGGTTTTAATTAATCTGCCACTGATTTTGTCGGGTCCACAGGCTTTCTTTACATTAATCTTACTTAACACTTTGTTTACATCAGTTACATCAGTAAGGATGCCATCATCACATGATTCTAAATTTGCTCTCAGACTGCTCCGAATGTCATCTTTTTCTTTTGAGAAGTCACTTTCATCAAAACGTGCATAGAATGTATTTAATTCGTCAGCATAGCCATTTTCAGCAAGCAGTGAGCATTCTTTCTTGCTTTTAGTTATACCAGTTAATTCCTGAAGACCCTTCCAAGCATCTTTTGATTGCTTGCTATGGAACAGTTTTTCTACTTTCTTTTTATATTGTTGTTTGGCTTTCTCAATGGCAGAATAAGTTTCTTTTTGTAAGTCATATCTGTTATTTGAATTGCTTGTGAAGGCTTGGTGCTTACATACAATAAGTTTCCTTAGATCACTATTAATCCAAGGTTTGTTATTAGGGTAAATCTTAATGGTTTTAGTTGGTACCAGCATGTCTTCACAAAATGATATATAACTAGACACAGTTTCAGTAAGTTCATCTAAATCATATGAAGTGTCAATGAACATTTGCCAGTCTGTTAGATCAAAACATGTTTGTAGGGTCTCATAGGCTTCCTTTGATATTAGGGAGAATGTTTTGGTCAGCAGATATTATAGAGAGAATGTTTTGGTTCGGGATATTAGGGAGAAGGGTTTGGTCCGCAGATATAAGGGAGAATGGTTTGGTCCGCAGATATTATAGGGAGAATGGTTTGGTCCGCAGATACTGGGCCCTAATGGATAAGGGAGGATGATTGTGCTCTTGGGGATGAGGGAGGATGATTTGGCCCTTGAATTTCAGGTAGGAGGATTGGGTCAATCGGGGATGAAAGAGGATTCGGCCCTCGGATTTTAGGGAGGATGATTGGGCCATCGGGGATGAGGGAGGATTCGGCCCTCGTACATTGGGGAGGATAATTGGTCTCACAGGAATATTAAGGAGGAGGATTTGGCCCTCAGGGATAAGGGAGGATGATTTGGCCACCGGGGATGAGTGAGGATTGGGCCCTCGGATTTCAGGGAGGATAACTGGGCACTCGGGGATGAGGGAGGAGGATTTTGGCCTCGGATTATAAGGAGAATGATTTGGCCCTCGGATATTAGGGAGGCAGATTGGGCCCTTGGGGATGAGGGAGGATGATTTGGCCCTTAGATATTGGTGAGGAGGATTTTGGCCTCGGATATTAAGGAGAATGATTTGGCCCTCGGATATTAGGGAGGTTGACTGGGCCGTCGGGGATGTGGGAGGATGATTTCCCCCTCAGATAATTTTAGGAGGGATCGGGTCTCGGATATCAGGGAGGCAGATTTGGGCCCTTGGGGAAGAGGGAGGATGATTTGGCCCTCAGATATTGGTGAGGAGGATTTTGGCCTCGGATATTAAGGAGAATGATTTGGCCCTCGGATATTAGGGAGGTTGACTGGGCCGTCGGGGATGAGGGAGGATGATTTCCCCCTCAGATAATGGTAGGAGGGATCGGGTCTCGGATATTAGGGAGGCAGATTGGGCCCTTGGGGATGAGGGAGGATGATTTGGCCCTCGGATATTGGTGAGGAGGATTTTGGCCTCGGATATTAAGGAGAATGATTTGGCCCTCGGATATTAGGGAGGTTGTCTGGGCCGTCGGGGATGAGGGAGGATGATTTTCCCCTCGGATAATGGTGAGAGGGATCGGGTCTCGGATATCAGGGAGGCAGATTTGGGCCCTTGGGGATGAGGGAGGATGATTTGGCCCTCAGATATTGGTGAGGAGGATTTTGGCCTCGGATATTAAGGAGAATGATTTGGCCCTCGGATATTAGGGAGGTTGACTGGGCCGTCGGGGATGAGGGAGGATGATTTCCCCCTCAGATAATGGTAGGAGGGATCGGGTCTCGGATATTAGGGAGGCAGATTGGGCCCTTGGGGATGAGGGAGGATGATTTGGCCCTCAGATATTGGTGAGGAGGATTTTGGCCTCGGATATTAAGGAGAATGATTTGGCCCTCGGATATTAGGGAGGTTGACTGGGCCGTCGGGGATGAGGGAGGATGATTTCCCCCTCAGATAATGGTAGGAGGGATCGGGTCTCGGATATCAGGGAGGCAGATTTGGGCCCTTGGGGATGAGGGAGGATGATTTGGCCCTCAGATATTGGTGAGGAGGATTTGGTCTCGGATATTAGGGAGGATGATTTGGCCCTCGGACATTAGGGAGGACGTTTTGCCCTCGGATATAAGGGAAGATGATTTGGCCCTCGGATATTAGGGAGGACGATTTGGCCATCGAGTATTTTTTCGTATTTTGGTCATTAGCCAAGAAAGAATTGATAAAATGATTTAAACGTATGATTATTTTTTTTATAAATGTTTTGTGAAGAAAAACAGCAGACAACAGGAAAAACGTAGGCTTTATTTTGTGCCAGATCCTCTCAGTACATCTCACTGATTCATTACAAAATTTTCGGAAATGTTCCCATGTCCACAATTCACCATGTAATGAAGTTTCATTCAACTTTTCGAGCTAGTGTGTGTGGACATATCACAAGCAAACAAAAAATCACAACGCTGATCCCATAATGTCAGCAAACTTCTTTGTGCGGGCAATAATATGTCATTTAGGAGCAAAATTGACCTTCTGTGGGGCAGCTGTTTCCATAAATCATTTTACTTTTCATTGATAATCATTTGTAAGCTGTGGACACCAGGTAGTTGACTGCAGACAAGTATTTACAGACAATGATAGTAGAATGAGTAGGATGAGACCTGTAAACGACATATGATTAACATTGAATAAAAAGAAAACGGTTTGATGAAGAATGCATTAAGGAGCCTGTTAGGGAAAATCCCAGAGGATTTTTTTTCATGCATAAAAAAAAAAAATATTTGTTAAAGCAAACAAACATTGAGTCACATGCATGTACTCTTACGTGTGTGCATATGATCTTCTATCCCATCTGACCCCCCCCCCCCTTTCCAAGCAGGTCAATTTTAAATGATTTCTTTAAGCGGGCTGATCCTTTTACATTTCTTGTAATATAATTCGGGGCACTTAGTTAATACCAGCACAAGAATTTTAACGAAATAAATCTTCACAGAAACAAGACAAAACAATGGCAAAATGATAAATTTTGGTTACTATTTAATTCTTATCCCATTTTTCATTATCCTTAAATGAATTAAAAAGTATATTAAAATACTTAGTTTTTGCCAAGAAATGAAACTCACAGGACATGTAATTTTTTAATCGCACAATTGCAACATATGCTGTATATGATGAACAAGATCAGTGGAACAACATTCTGTTCATGAAAAGAGTAATCTGTAGAGTATATGAGTATGGCAGCCGGCTTACACTATTTATATAACGCGAGCTAAACTTTAAGATTTAAATTAGAATGAAGATAAACTATTTTGATATTTTATGATATCTTATGGAATATGGGATGACTGCCTCTGGATATGTTTTATTTGCTACACTCAATAAATGCAGGGCATGTCATATTCAGAATGTACATGACTGATGTAGCCAAGATTGGAGCCCAGTTTTGTTATATTTGTTTTTCTTTCAATATCTGTTTATACAAAAAACGTTACCGTTAGAGCCCTGCTTAACTAATTCTAATTTCTCTGACACCGTGATCCAAAATACGGTTTGAGTTGGCGCACATGCTAAATAAGATATATGTTTGTAGAAAACATATGCCTTAACTCGAAATTTAAAGTTTTGCATTTATTTTTAAAATTTTTTTATTTATTTTTTTCTTCGTATTAAGCCATATTTTCCCGAATTATTATTATTATTATTATTATTATTATTATTATTATTATTGGAATTTTAATAAATGCGATAAACACAATAACAAAATTGATGACTTCATAATATGAGGACTGAGATGGAGAAATTCAATATTAATGTTGAGGATTACCCATAAATTTACTTTTAATAACATTTAACTTTTTTAAATTGTTGTCAGCGTCCATATCCAAATTTCAAGTGAATGAGTCTCATATAATTTGAACTTAGTTGGTCTAACTTACTATTTAAATACCTGTTTAAGGATCTCTCCAACAAACACCTGAACTATAAATTGTTTAGATTTACGTGAGTGTAATTAAATCATTTTCTGTATCCTTATTTGTCAAATATTGAATTTAAATATTATAACAAAAAAAGCTTTTTTATTTACAATGTTTTGATGACTTTGAAGGAAATTACATTTGTTTATGAATGCCATCGAGGTCATCATCTGAATTCCTTGTAACTGGGACGGTTTCGACCATTTAATTAAAACAAATATTACAAAACTCTTTCAATGATTATCACTGGCTTCATTTGTATAAATTATTTTGTGAATTTGAATAAATGTAATGTGCAAGCATATTTCTATACAGTTCAGGCAAGCGTACATCATTCCTCTAGGGAGTATACATGTAAAGTAATGTAATTTTATTAAAAGTTAATAAGACCTGTATTAAGGACCTGACAATTGTTATTGTGATCATACCTTGATTCACGATTCTTAGGATTCCCCCGCCAAAAAAATGTTAAAAACATAAATATTGGCAATTATATGTGCATTTACCAAGCGATTGATTTATTGTGGCTGAATACAACATTTTTTTTTTGCATATCTCTCGTGACTCCCTTTCACAGGCTGTACACGTCATTATGGTGTAGTCCATGTACGTGTGTTTTTTACCACAAAAAGACAACATAGCCAAAGGTCAGATCTTGCGCATGCGCAACTCCCAATCAAAGAGAACTGACATGAAATGAAAGAAGAAACACGGCTGGAAACTTGAAAATTCTTGATTCGCGAAGTCACGCAGTACGGCCGCCAGGTGGCGTACCCGCTATGCACCACTATTCATATTTGGCACCACTGATTTCGTCCGTGAACGCTCCTGCCCATTTGTGTACATGAGTATAAGCAAGCGGATTAGAATGAAATATTGGCAGATACCATAACATTTTAGTGGAGAAAAACAAAATATATGTATAAAGTGTTTAATACTATATGTGTATATTTAATATTCCCTGTATGTGTATAGGTCCACTTAATATAAACCCAAAATATAATTTTAGACAATCCCATTATGTTCAGAGAAAAATATTTGTGCGTTTAGTATATAAATGCATCCCCAAAAATAACCTCCCTTCTATGATTTTGTCCCTGTTTACTTTGTTTTATGCTTTTTAGACAGTTTTTGTTAAAGTATTTTAAAACAGCTGAAAGAAATGTCAAAAGTGAATATAAAATGACACCATGCTGTAAAATACAACAGGTAGAAATGCTAGCGAGGCTAAAGAAAATCCTGTCACAACTTGTTTGTTCTCTCGGACAAACGTGAAACACGATTAATCTTTGGCCTCTGATATTCCTGTGAAGACCACCCCCCCCCCCCCTGTTAAAATAACTTTGTTTAAGTTTCTCAAGCACGTTGTGGAGGACCCCAGTGATCCAGTCAACTGCTCTGGACTAGTGCTCGATTCTGGTATTTCCCTCTAGTGTTCCAGTCTAGTGTTTCAGTCCGGTTTTTCCAGTTTTCTGTTCCAGCCTAGTGTTTCTATCTAATGCTCCAGAATAGTATTTCAACCTAGAGCTCCAGACTCGCATTTAAGTCCAGTGAACCATTCCAGTATTCAGTCTACTCTTTCAGTCTAATGTTCCAGTCTAGTGTTCCATTAAAGTGCTCCAGTCTATAGTGTTCCGTTAAACTGTTCCAGTCTAGTGTTCCATTAAAGTGCTCCAGTCTAGTGTTCCATTTAAGTGCTCCAGTCAAGTGTTCCAAAAAAGTGCTCCAGTCTAGTGTTCCATTAAAGTGCTCCGGTCAAGTGTTTCATTAAAGTGCTCCAGTCTAGTGTTCCATTAAAGTGCTCCAGTCTAGTGGTACAGTTTAAATTTTCAGTCCATTTCTCAGTGGCGTATATAGTATATATATACTTCCATTATACACGCATTGCCCTTGTCATGGGCGTCGCCAGGATTTACAGGAACGGAAGCTATATATATGTATATATATATATATTTTAATATATATATATATATATATAGAGAGAGAGAGAGAGAGAGAGAGAGACAGAGAGAGAGAGAGAGGGGGGGGGGAGAGGGAGGGAGGGAGGAAATCAGCCTACCTCAAAATTTTTGTACCATTGTAAGATTGAAAACAAGAGGAAAAGTTATTTACCTCTATAGTAATGAAACTTGCTGTAAACATGATTGATATTGCCATTTTTCATAATTACAATCATCCTAAAAGGGGCCAAATCACATATAAAGCATGTTGAGTTAACACGAAAAATAGCTTCTTCCCTTTAAAATAAATCTGTACCTGCCAAAATATTGCCTTGAAACCGTTTGCTTACTCCTGTAAACGAGTGTTAAAAACAGTGAACCGGGCGCGATCGCAGGTGTCAACATGAACACAGTGCTTCGGGCCATATGCAGCGCGGAGCCACAACACGTACCAATCAGGAGATGTCCTGACTGACTTGGCTAAAAAAATCTAATACATGTTCCCTCTGGCTAAAACACCGCATGTTTCCCCTCTTAATCGGACCGCCGGTCACGCGGACTTGTTATGGTAAACAGACTGTGTTTACCAACACGCAGGGCTATAACAAGTTGTTAAACAGTCGTATGCGAGGAAATGAGACTGTGTGCTGGAATGGTTTTGCTGGGGAACTTTTGTAAAAGCTAAACTGAACTGATAGTGTGAAAGAATGGGAGTAATATTGCTCCTGATTATGCCCCTTTCAATTTTCTAAGCAGATAATACTGCCTGAAAAGCTTTCCCTCATCATTAAATGTAAAGTCGGATATAGGTTCAAGGGGGGGGGGGGGGCATGGCCCCCTTGGGCATCCCCCTCGATATGCCCCTGCTCGTAACACTTTTCAAATATATTATAATTAAGTATAATTAAGGTTTTTTACAATGAGGTATTATTTTCCCAGTATATGTTAATTCTTAACCAGATGTAGATCTATATTATGTCATAGTAAGCAAAAGTCTATAATTCTAATTAGAAGTATTTCATTTTCGATAAATAGATATTATTCTCTGAATAATATGATCACCCCCGCCCTCTGTCTAGGAGTCTAGTTTTGTTAAATTAACGTTCTGTTTTAATTCTTGTGGGTTGTTCTTGGTCTGCAGACACAGAGTTGTGGGCCTTTCGCAGTTATGAAACAAAAGAAAATATGACAAAATATGGGATTTGCCGCTATCACTGCAAGATATTAATCACTCCTCTGGGTTAAATAGCCATATTTAACAAATTCGAAGGACAAAAACCTCCAATCATGAAGGGAATGTTATGTTAACGTATATTTAACTGCCGATGTAATATAAAGATTAACCGAATAATGACAACATGAACAAAGCTGTCATGACTTCAGCTAAATAAACTATGAATACCCAATGTACTGTGACATTTTTAATGATTAATATGAGGTTGTCAGTGTTACATTCTACATATATTCAGCGTTTCCTTTCCAAGGTTTCTTCAGTTTTGTTGACTGTAAGGCGGTCTTGGTCCTAACTGTATTTCTCAAATGACATAACGATAGGTCATGTTTAGCACCTACATAAAAATACGTATGGAGTTTAAAAACACTGACAGTGTAGTCCTGAATCACTACCATGGGTACAGTTATATATGCTTTGTAGTTGGATTGGACAAATATGAACAGAAAAATTCTTTATTTAAATTATATAAGTATTAAATATTAATTTAACAATGGAAAACTCCTTGATGGTTTTCCTGGTGATTTCTAAGCGAAAAATAAAAATAGTTAATTGGCATTGGTGATTGGTATACGTAATGGTATTATGAAGCGACATATTCTATCAATCGAAGCTGCATCGTGTATACAAATCGCAGTTCAACAACTTCCAGTGCAGCGGCTTCCACAATTAAATTCTAAAATGCTGAAACAGAACAACCTGAGCTAAAAATGAAGAAGTGGGCGGAATTCTCACAACACAAAACATTAGTAAAAGTGAATAATTAGGTGCCACGGCAATTCTCACAGCACAACCAAACACTAGTAAAAGTGAACAAGTGGGCGCCACGGGAATTCTCACAGCAGATCCAAAACGTTAGTAAAAGTGAACAAGTGGGCGCCACGGGAATTCTCACAGCAGAACCAAAACACTAGTGTAAGTGAACAAGTGGGCGCCACGGGAATTCTCACAGCAGAACAAAAACACTAGTAAAAGTGAACAAGTGGGCGCCACGGGAATTCTCACAGCAGATCCAAAACATTAGTAAAAGTGAACAAGTGGGCGCCACGGGAATTCTCACAGCAGATCCAAAACACTAGTAAAAGTAAACAAAAAGGGGCCACGGGAATTCTCACAGCAGAACCAAAACACTAGTAAAAGTGATCAAGTGGGCGCCACGGGAATTCTCACAGCAGATCCAAAACATTAGTGAAAGTGAACAAGAGGGCGCCACGGGAATTCTCACAGCAGAACCAAAACACTAGTAAAAGTAAACAAGTGGGCGCCACGGGAATTCTCACAGCAGATCCAAAACATTAGTGAAAGTGAACAAGTGGGCGCCACGGGAATTCTCACAGCAGATCCAAAACACTAGTGAAAGTGAACAAGAGGGCGCCACGGGAATTCTCACAGCAGATCCAAAACACTAGTAAAAGTGAACAAGTGGGCGCCACGGGAATTCTCACAGCAGAACCAAAACACTAGTAAAAGTGTACAAGTGGGCGCCACGGGAATTCTCACAGCAGATCCAAAACATTAGTAAAAGTTAACAAGGGGGCGCCACGGGAATTCTCACAGCAGATCCAAAACATTAGTGAAAGTGAACAAGAGGGCGCCACGGGAATTCTCACAGCAGATCCAAAACATTAGTGAAAGTGAACAAGTGGGCGCCACGGGAATTCTCACAGCTGATCCAAAACATGAGTAAAAGTGAATAAGTCGGCGCCATGGCAATTCACATGGTACAAACAAAACACTAGTAAAAGTGAACAAGTGGGCGCCACGGGAATTCTCATAGCACAACCAAAACACTAGTAAAAGTGAATAAGTGAGCGCCAGGAGAATTCCCACAGCACAACCAAAAGACCAGTAAAAGTGAATAAGTGGGCGCCAGGAGAATTCCCACAGCACAACCAAAACACTAGTAAAAGTGAATAAATGGGCGCCAGGGCAATTCTCATAGCACAACCAAAACACTAGTAAAAGTGAATAAGTGGGCGCCAGGAGAATTCCCACAGCACAACCAAAAGACTAGTAAAAGTGAATAAGTGGGCGCCTGGAGAATTCCCACAGCACAACCAAAACACTAGTAAAAGTGAATAAGTGGGCGCCAGGAGAATTCCCACAGCACAACCAAAACACTATAAAAGTGGATAATTAGGCGCCAGGGCAATTCTCACGGTACAACCAAAACACTAGTAAAAGTGAAGAAGAGGCGCCAGGTGAATTCTCACGGTACAACCAAAACAATAGTAAAAGTGGAGAAGTGGATGCTAACAGCATAAACAGTATTAATTAACTGTATAAATAAATCCAATATTAATTCATAGAATTAACTGAAACGGTCTTGTCAGTGGCAGTGGCAAACTAATTTCTGCGCTCTTTTACAGACTCGGCCATTGACAACAGATTTACAGCGATTGTAACTAACGAATTAACACATACCCGTCCTGCACCAGCGCATGCTCCCCGGCGTCGGACCCCTCCATTACCATCCACAGGGGCCATTGTCGGCTGGCTTGATTAAACCCTTCTCTACGTGTGTATTTATGTGAGGGTTTTCATTCTGCCTATTAATGTGAACAGATTATTATTCCCCAGTGCCCAGGCCCTGTAACTCCGGCACAATATATTCGGCACCGTCCTGTAATCATAAGTGGACCAGAGGAAAGAGCAGCCCTCCGTGTGTTTATAAATCAGACTTGTTTTACTCCATGCGTGTCTCAGTGGATTTAAAGCTATACAACCTGAAGAGACTACACTGTTGTTGTTAATTAGGATACATTGCCGGTATATGAACCACCTCTCAATGGTTATTGTACAAAGTTCATAAACCTATATATATATATACAACTTGAAGGGATTGCCGTGTGCCATCACGAGCACGACAACACGGGCACTCAGGTTTAGGGGGATTGTAAACTGATGACTACAAGTGTCAGCTACAAATAGGAAGTATTCTGATCGATATTTTCTTTCTCTTCGAAGATTTTAAAGTTTTGTTGCTTTGCTTCAATATTCTCCTTTGTTTTATCCATATACTTGCCCCCGTCCTCTCCGGCTCCCATTTGCCAAGACCCTGCCGGCATTCGCGTACAAGGGATGATTTTATTCAGCAAACATGACAATATTTTAATTTTGTTATAAAATTTTTATTTACATATCAAGAATAATCACTGTTATGATCATTTTAAGACAGTAAGTGCACATGTTCACCTGATGGTGAACTCATGTCTGCACACACAGACATGTACGCTCACACACAAGCAAACAAGGCCTAGCTCACAAGACATGTACGCTCACACACAAACACACAAGGCCTAGCTCACAGACATGCATGCCCACTCACATACACACAAGGCCTATCGGGGACATTTCATTTTTACTCATGGTTATCAACATGTTTCTCCTATGTTATCTCTAAATACAATGCATCGATCATAATATTTATATATTTATTTACTGCAAGCGAAATGAATGAAGAATGATACTTCATTAACAGCTCTGCGTTTTACCTGGCCACATAATCGCACTGACTCAAATCTCGGGTCTAGCAGATAAATCGTTTTTAAAAGGAAAAACTCGGCCATGACCGCATAGCCTTCCTAGGTTTTTATTTCTGTTATTTCAATGATTTCTAATTGAGATTGTCCTTTGTATATAAAACGCCGCTATAATTAAAATAAAAGTGGTTACCCTTTAACCTGTAGGCCGAAATAATGCAGTGGGAATCTTGAGAGTTTTGGACGGGAGATCTATCTTATATAATTATACAGTTAGCGGACATATTGCAGTCAATGGAAGACTTACTCAACAAAACCAATGTCAGCTTTGTATACTAGTATACACACGCTCCGTTAAAGGCCAGTACCTGTAACTAGACCTGTCAATCCTACTTAATTAATGTTTATCACTAGCAATAAACAAACACACGCACATACACATAAAAACAACAAACGCTTAGTCTAATGTCTACAGCATACATGCTGGTGACAGCGAATAGATTCTAGTAATTTGCTGTTGAATAACCAGATCATCGAAGGTGTGAACATTATACAGAAAATTATAAATTTTATACTCGCCCATAACAAAACCTAAGACTCCGATTCAGTGACAGCAGAATGACTGAGACTGCAGTAACAAATAACCGGTGATATATGTGTTTTCAATAAAGGAGAGCAGGAGAGCTGCGATATTTACTTTTTTATTTTTATTAATCTTATGTTTAATTTAAGCAAAATTAATTTAGAATTAAATGTCACTCACATGACGTACTGTTTATATAGAATAATAATAACATTTTATTGGCAGTCTTTATAGGAGCATATATGCGACATGAAGTGGCTTACGACCGACAGGTATATGGAAACCATAGAGTGTAGGTAGCAGCACGCGGCCGTGAAGGCGATGCGGACAGAATCAAGGTCGGCAGCGGGCAATAAGGACAGATGAGTGGTGTGATTGGGTTGGACAGGAGAGCTCTCTGTGTACCATGCCATGTGAAACCCATTACGTGTGGAGACGCCTCGTTTGTGTACACAAAACATGTTCAGGCGCTCTACGCACAAAACCAAATACCAGAAGAAAAACTTTGTAAACTTGGATTTTTTTGGTATCCCGGCGTAAACAAAACTGTTTAAAAGACACGTTGGTATATGACAAGTCATTTAAAATCATCTCTCATTGTCACGGTACTGTCAGACAAACAAACACACACGACCCCCCCCCCCTCCAAAACACACACACACAATCCTCTGATACACGCCACGAGGATCCGTAATCTGATTGCATAGTATTTACAGCTGAACTTCCACTGGCAAAGAGAACATAATTTGGTGTATCGTTTCTGCAAGAAAATATTCATGCGGAATGAAAATTTATGTCCAATCATTCAAACAAATGAGCACATGGGGAATACCTTGGATAGCGGGCTTCAGCACCAGGCGTGAACTCGTACATCAACAAGCAAAACCCATGATATTACATCACCAAAACACCATTAAGATGATTGCCAGTGCATTTCCATTTGTTTCACTTTTGTTTTAACCGTGTTATCCCTGAAGCCCTGGTGGTCCATATTTTACACAATACATTCAATATACTAAACACATATTGATAACATTTTGGTGAAACTTCGTAATTCTTATAAGTTTAGAAACTCACATGTTTTAATACGATCACGTGAATAACATAAGTATCGGTCATTAACTGTTGAGGGCACCGGGCTAACCTTGTATTTAAGTTCACATGCATGTATAAATGTTTCATGTATTATATAAAAGGAAATGCGCTAAACGTCGTGACCTTATTGACTGAGTAACACGTGCCGAAGTAGGCCTATATAGTTAAGTATATGTGCCCGATTTTTTTTTTCAAAATATATATAAAACTATTGATGAGGCATGGTTTAATCTCAGAAACAAATACTGATACTGTGGTACCCCTTAGGGAAATTAGGCTGAAACAGAGGACAGAGCCAAAGTTTACAAGTGAAATATTATATTTGACCAAACAAAGAGATTCCTACCTAGCAAAATTAAAAAAAAACCAAAAAAAAAAAACCCATAAAATCATTTAGACTACAAACAATTTTTGCATTTCAGGAATAAGGTCATATGCAAAAAGGATGAAGCCAAACATCAATAAACTTCCCACTTCATCGAATCTTTATGGCCCATCTTCGTTTAGAGTTTTTATCTCAATAAAAAATTACGAGAAACTTGTTCTACTTGAAAACAGTAACTTCATAACATGTGAAAAATATTTTGAGTAAGATTAGTCCACAGAAGGCCACTGGACTTGGCAACTTATATCCCTGCTTGATTTGTAAAGGACAGTGCAATTATTATTGCAAAACCTCTGACACATATTATAAATTTATCCTTGATTACAGGAGTATTTCCTTTAGATTTAAAGAAAGCCAGGGTAGTCCCACTATATAAAAAGAACAGTCAAACAGATCCAGGTAATTACAGGTACATCCAGGAATGTTTATGTTCTAAACATAATTTCCAAAGTGTTTGAGAGAATAGTACATGATCAACTTAATACTTTCTTAAATGAACATGACCTAATATTTGATCTTCAGTCTGGTTTCAGATCATATTATTCTACAGATACTTGTTTATTTCACTTGACAGATTATATAAAATCAGGTTAAATATTGTGGTATGGTTATGTTGGATCTGCAAAAGCGTACGATAGTGTAAATCATAGAATTTTATTAACCACACTTAAATATATTGGTCTAAATGAAATGGCAGTAAATTGGTCCAAGTGTTATTTAACTAATAGATTTCAGGTTGTTGACATTGATGGTGTTCTGTCTAGAGAGAACCCTATAACATGTTGAATTCCACAGGGGTTTATTTTAGGGCCTCTTTTGTTTTCGTATACATAAATGACATGCCTGTTGCAGTAACGTGAAAACTATTCCTGTCTGCAGATGATTCTGTACTCCTGATTTCAGGGGGGGGGGGGGGTGGTGGAAGGAAGATAAGAAATTGGGAAATGAACTACACTCAGTTGGAGATTGGTTTATTGATTACACATTATCTTTACATATAGGAAAAACAGAATCCATATTATTTGCTTTAAAAAACAGTTAAATAAAGTAGAGGAAATGAGAGTCTGTTATAAAGATAGTATTATTAAATCTAAGACCAATGTTAAATACTTAGGAGTTGACAAAGATCAATCACTGACTGGTACAATGACAGCAAACAAAGTATACTTTCTAAAGCAGCACATGCACTCAAGTTCCTCCACAGAAAGACACAAAATTTCAATCTGAAAACAAAAAAGTTACTTATTTCTGCTCTGATACAGTGTCATTATAATTACGCTTGCTCTGCTAAGTACAGTGGTATTTCAAAGACACTGAAGCTTAGATTGCAGACAATGAAAAATAAAGTGATACGATATATGTATAGTGCTTATTCTAGAATGCATATAGGTTACAATCAGTTTAAATATAAAAATATTATACCAGTATCTTACAGGGTAGATCAACTGAAACTTGGTCATATGCACAATATTATACATTGAAATGCACCTAGATACTTGAGAGATATTATGGAATTGATTATTATGCAGCACAGATACAGGATAAGGTATAATGAACTGTCATGTTCAATACCCAGGGTTGAAGGCTTTGGTAGAAGCTCATTTCATTTTACAGAGGTTTGTCTATGGAACGGTCTTCCACTTTCAGTCAAACAGTGTGAAAGCAAACATGTTTAAAAAAACAAGTTGAAATTATTTTTATGGAACAAACTGAAATCAGAAGAAGACAGTATTCTCAGTAATTATAATAAAATATAAATCTCAGTAACTATAATAGAATATAAATCTCAGTAACTATAGAATTTCAGTAACCATATAATAGAATATAAATCTCAGTGACTATAGAATGTAAATCTCAGTAAATATAATAGAATATAAAGCTCAGTAACTATAATAGAATGTAAATCTCAGTGACTATATAAAATATAAATCTCAGTCACCATATAATAGAATATAAATCTCAGTAACTATAACAGAATATGAACCTTAGTACCTATAACAGAATATGAATCTCAGTAACTATAGAATATAAATCTCAGTAACTGTAATAGGATATAAATCTCAGTAACTATATAATATAAATCTCAGTAACTATACAAAAGAATATAAATCTCAGTGACTATATAATATCAATCTTAGTTACTATAATAGAATATAAGTCTCAGTAACTATAATAGAATATAAATCTCAGTAACTATAATAAAATATAAATCTCAGTCACCATATAATAGAATATAAATCTCAGTAACTATAACAGAATATGAACCTTAGTAACTATAACAGAATATGAATCTCAGTAACTATAGAATAAATCTCAGTAACTGTAATAGGATATAAATCTCAGTAACTATATAATATAAATCTCAGTAACTATACAAAAGAATATAAATCTCAGTGACTATATAATATCAATCTTAGTTACTATAATAGAATATAAGTCTCAGTAACTATAATAGAATATAAATCTCAGTAACTATAATAGAATATAAATCTCAGTGACTATAGAATATAAATCTCAGTAGGCCCTAACTATAATAGAATATAAGTCTCAGAAACGATAAAAGAATACGAATCTCAGTCACCATATAATAGAATATAAATCTCAGTAACTATAACAGAATATGAACCTTAGTAACTATAACAGAATATGAATCTCAGTAACTATAAAAGAATATAAATCTCAGTGACTATGATAGAATCTAAATCTCAGTAACTGTAATAGAATATGAATCTCAGATACTATAATAGAATATAAATCTCAGTGACTATAATAGAATATAAATCTCAGTAACTATAAGAGAATATGAATCTTAGTAACTATAACAAAATATGAATCTCAGTAACTATAGAATATAAATCTCAGTAACTGTAATATGATATAAATCTCAGTAACTATATAATATAAATCTCAGTTACTATAATAGAATATAAGTCTCAGTAACTATAATAGAATATAAATCTCAGTAACTATAATAGAATATAAATCTCTGTGACTATATATAAATCTTAGTAGGCCCTAACTATAATAGAATATAAGTCTCAGTAACTATAATAGAATTTAAATCTCAGTAACTATAATAGAATATAAATCTCAGTAACTACAATAGAATATAAGTCTCAGAAACTATAATAGATATAAATCTCAGTAACTAAAATAGAATATAAATCTCAGTAACTTTAGAATATAAATCTCAGTAGGCCCTAACTATAATAGAATTAAGTCTCAGTAACTATAATAGAATATAAATCTCAGTGACAATAGAATATAAATCTCATTATCTATATGACAGAATATAAATCTCAGTAACTATACAAAAGAATATAAATCTCAGTAACTATAATAGAATATAAATCTCAGTAACTATAATAGAATATAAATCTCAGAAACGATAAAAGAATACGAATCTCAGTAACTATATAATATAAATCTCAGTAACTATAAAAGAATATAAATCTCAGTGTTTATGATAGAATATATAAGTCTCAGTAACTATAATAGAATATAAATCTCAGTAACTGTAATAGAATATAAATCTCAGTAACTATAATAGAATATAAATCTCAGAAACGATAAAAGAATACGAATCTCAGTAACTATATAATATAAATCTCAGTAACTATAAAAGAATATAAATCTCAGTGTTTATGATAGAATATATAAGTCTCAGTAACTATAATAGAATATAAATCTCAGTAACTGTAATAGAATATAAATATCAGATACTATAATAGAATATAAATCTCAGAAACGATAAAAGAATACGAATCTCAGTTACTATATAATATAAATCTCAGTAACTATAAAGGAATATAAATCTCAGTGACTATAATAGAAAATAAATCTCAGTAGGCCCTAACTATAATAGAATATAAATCTCAGTAACTGTATTAGAATATAAATATCAGATACTATAATAGAATATAAATCTCAGAAACGATAAAAGAATACGAATCTCAGTAACTATATAATATAAATCTCAGTAACTATAAAGAAAAAAAATCTCAGTGACTATAATAGAAAATAAATCTCAGTAGGCCCTAACTATAATAGAATATAAGTCTCAGTAACTACAATAGAATATAAATCTCAGTAACTGTAATAGATTATAAATCTCAGATACTATAATAGAATATAAATCTCAGTGACTATAATAGAATATAAATTTCAGTGACTATAATAGAATATATATCTCAGTAGGCCCTAACTATAATAGAATACAAATCTCAGTAACTACAATAGAATATAAGTCTCAGTAACTACAATAGAATATAAGCCTCAGTGACTATATAATATAAATCTCAGTAACTATAATAGAATATAAGTCTCAGTAACTATAATGGAATATAAGTCTCAGTAACTATGATAGAATATAAGTCTCAGTAACTATAATAGAATATAAATCTCAGTGACTATTGAATATAAATCTCAGTAGGCCCTAACTATAATAGAATATAAGTCTCAGAAACGATAAAAGAATACGAATCTCAGTAACTATAGAATTTAAATCTCAGTAACTATAAAAGAATATAAATCTCAGTGACTATGATAGAATATAAATCTCAGTAACTGTAATAGAATATGAATCTCAGATACTATAATAGAATATAAATCTCAGTGACTATAATAGAATATAAATCTCAGTAACTATAATAGAATATAAATCTCAGTAACTAAAATAGAATATAAGTCTTAGAAACTATAATAGATATAAATCTCAGTAACTAAAATAGAATATAAATCTCAGTGACTTTAGAATATAAATCTCAGTAGGCCCTAACTATAATAGAATATAAGTCTCAGTAACTATAATAGAATATAAATCTCAGTGACAATAGAATATAAATCTCATTATCTATATGACAGAATATAAATCTCAGTAACTATACAAAAGAATATAAATCCCAGTAACTATAATAGAATATAAATCTCAGTAACTATAATAGAATATAAATCTCAGAAACGATAAAAGAATACGAATCTCAGTAACTATAAAAGAATATAAATCTCAGTAACTATAAAAGAATATAAATCTCAGTGACTATGATAGAATATATAAGTCTCAGTAACTATAATAGAATATAAATCTCAGTAACTGTAATAGAATATAAATATCAGATACTATAATAGAATATAAATCTCAGTGGCTATAATAGAATATAAATTTCAGTGACTATAATAGAAAATAAATATCAGTAGGCCCTAACTATAATAGAATATAAGTCTCAGTAACTACAATAGAATATAAATCTCAGTAACTGTAATAGATTATAAATCTCAGATACTATAATAGAATATAAATCTCAGTGACTATAATAGAATATCAATTTCAGTGACTATAATAGAATATAAATCTCAGTAGGCCCTAACTATAATAGAATATAAATCTCAGTAACTACAATAGAATATAAGTCTCAGTAACTACAATAGAATATAAGCCTCAGTGGCTATATAATATAAATCTCAGTAACTATAATAGAATATAAGTCTCAGTAACTATAATAGAATATAAGTCCCAGTAACTATGATAGAATATAAGTCTCAGTAACTATAATAGAATATTAGTCTCAGTTACTACAATAGAATATAAATCTCAGTAACTGTGATAGAATATAAATCTCAGTGACTATAATAGAATATAAATTTCAGTGACTATAATAGAATATAAATCTCAGTAGGCCCTAACTATAATAGAATATAAGTCTCAGTAACTATAATAGAATAAAAGTCTCAGAAACTATAACAGAATATAAATCTCAATGACTTGATTTTCACTGTCCACTAGGAATCTAACAAAATCTGTTGGTATGCATGTGGAGTTTAAACTTTTTGGGTTAAAAATATATGGAATATGCAGTTCGCACCGATGGGTACAATCTGTCATTCCAGCGCATACAAGAAAAAATTGCATTAAAAATGAAAAAAAAAATGCATGTGGCAACAACAGTCTTCTGCAACAGACAAAGTTCTTATGTAACAGTTAACTGGTTAAAACTTCCTGGGCTTTACTGTTATGATTTGTGCCCTGCAAACGGAGGGAAAGACGACTAACAAAGAGCCATCGCTATAAAAGCTGAGATATGGTCAAATATTCTAGCTAAAACTAAAAAAAATCCTGGAGTTTCTTGATCAGAGATTAATGTAAGAACCTAACATTAACTGGCCAGTGTACTTTTTAATCAAGATGTAAGACGGGGTGTACTTAATGCATGGATCATGGGTACTTCCTGCTGTGATGTAAGACGGGGTATACTTTATGCATGGATCATGGGTACTTCCTGCTGTGATGTAAGACGGGGTATACTTAATGCATGGATCATGGGTACTTCCTGCTGTGATGTAAGACGGGGTATACTTAATGCATGGGTCATGGGTACTTCCTGCTGTGACGTAAGACGGGGTATACTTAATGCATGGGTCATGGGTACTTACTGCTGTGATGTAAGACGGAGTATACTAAATGCATGGATCATGGGTACTTCCTGCTGTGATGTAAGACGGGGTGTACTTAATGCATGGATCATGGGTACTTCCTGCTGTGATGTAAGACGGGGTATACTTTATGCATGGATCATGGGTACTTCCTGCTGTGATGTAAGACGGGGTATACTTAATGCATGGATCATGGGTACTTCCTGCTGTGATGTAAGACGGGGTGTACTTAATGCATGGATCATGGGTACTTCCTGCTGTGATGTAAGACGGGGTATACTTAATGCATGGATCATGGGTACTTCCTGTTGTGATGTAAGACGGGGTATACTTAATGCATGGGTCATGGGTACTTCCTGCTGTGATGTAAGACGGGGTATACTTAATGCATGGGTCATGGGTACTTCCTGCTGTGATGTAAGACGGGGTATACTTAATGCATGGATCATGGGTACTTCCTGCTGTGATGTAAGACGGGGTATACTTAATGCACGGATCATGGGTACTTCCTGCTGTGATGTAAGACGGGGTATACTTAATGCATGGGTCATGGGTACTTCCTGCTGTGATGTGAGACGGGGTATACTTAATGCATGGGTCATGGGTAATTCCTGCTGTGATGTAAGACGGGGTATACTTAATGCATGGATCATGGGTACTTCCTGCTGTGATGTAAGACGGGGTATACTTAATGCATGGATCACCGGTACTTCCTGCTGTGAGGTAAGACGGGGTATACTTAATGCATGGATCATGGGTACTTCCTGCTGTGATGTAAGACGGGGTGTACTTAATGCATGGATCATGGGTACTTCCTGCTGTGACGTAAGACGGGGTATACTTAATGCATGGATCATGGGTACTTCCTGCTGTGATGTAAGACGGGGTATACTTAATTCATGGATCATGGGTACTTCCTGCTGTGATGTAAGACGGGGTATACTTAATGCATGGATCATGGGTACTTTCTGCTGTGATGTAAGACGGGGTATACTTAATGCATGGATCATGGGTACTTCCTGCTGGGATGTAAGACGGGGTATACTTAATGCATGGATCATGAGTACTTCCTGCTGTGATGTAAGACGGGGTATACTTAATGCATGGATCATGGGTACTTCCTGCTGTGATGTAAGACGGGGTATACTTAATGCATGGATCATGGGTACTTCCTGCTGTGACGTTAGAAGGGGTATACTTAATGCATGGATCATGGGTACTTCCTGCTGTGACGTAAGACGGGGTATACTTAATGCATGGGTCATGGGTACTTCCTGCTGTGAGGTAAGAGCGGATACTTAATGCATGGATCATGGGTACTTCCTGCTGTGATGTAAGACGGGGTGAACTTAATGCATGGATCATGGGTACTTCCTGCTGTGAGGTAAGACGGGGTATACTTTATGCTTGGGTCATGGGTAAATCCTGCTGTGAGGTAAGACGGGGTATACTTAATGCATGAATCATGGGTACTTCCTGCTGTGATGTAAGACGGGATATACTTAATGCATGGATCATGGGTACTTCCTGCTGTGACGTAAGACGGGGTATACTTAATGCATGGATCATGGGTACTTCCTGCTGTGATGTAAGACGGGGTGTACTTAATGCATGGATCATGGGTACTTCCTGCTGTGATGTAAGACGGGGTATACTTAATACATGGATCATGGGTACTTCCGGCTGTGACGAAAGACGGGGTATACTTAATGCATGGATCATGGGTACTTCCTGCTGTGATGTAAGACGGGGTGTACTTAATGCATGGATCATGGGTACTCCCTGTTGTGATGTAAGATGGGGTATACTTAATACATGGATCATGGGTACTTCCGGCTGTGACGTAAGACGGGGTATACTTAATGCATGGATCATGGGTACTTCCGGCTGTGACGTAAGACGGGGTATACTTAATGCATGGATCATGGGTACTTCCTGCTGTGATGTAAGACGGGGTATACTTAATGCATCGATCATGGGTACTTCCTGCTGTGATGTAAGACGGGGTGTACTTAATGCATGAATCATGGGTACTTCCTGCTGTGGTGTAAGACGGGATATACTTAATGCATGGATCATGGGTACTTCCTGCTGTGATGTAAGACGGGGTATACTTAATGCATGGATCATTGGTACTTCCTGCTGTGACGTAAGACGGGGTATACTTAATGCATGGATCATGGGTACTTCCTGCTGTGATGTAAGACGGGATGTACTTAATGCATGGGTCATGGGTACTTCCTGCTGTGATGTAAGACGGGGTATACTCAATGCATGGATCATGGGTATTCCCTGCTGTGATGTAAGACGAGGTGTACTTAATGCATGGATCATGGGTACTTCCTGCTGTGATGTAAGACGGGGTATACTTAATGCATGGATCATGGGTATTCCCTGCTGTGATGTAAGACGAGGTGTACTTAATGCATAGATCATGGGTACTTCCTGCTGTGATGCTACATGGGGTTTTGTCAATATAAACTATATATTTTTTTTACAGTTAGCTCCTTAATTTTGCTAATATATGTTATATGGAGAGTATTTAAAGATACTAGATGTACAATATGATATCAGTGCCAGTTAAAAATCAAAAAATGCCAGAGGTTAAATGCAAGGAGAAGAAATGCCAGAGGTAAAAGTGTCAGATTGACAGAGTCATCTATTTCTCATGGGCTTTATGAGTGATTTACGGTATAGAATTAACAAATAATGAAAAATGAAACATAAACCGATGCTGCTTTATATACAAGCAATACAATATTTAATAATTCACATACAATTCATAATGATATAAAAATATAAAAAAGAATTATATTAGTTAAGCTATAGGACACACATGTATATATAAATGGGTATATTATAACATCTCTGTTAATCTATAGGACACACATGTATATATAAATGGGTATATTATAACATATCAGTTATTCTTAGTCTATAGGACGCACATATAAATATAAATGGGTATATTATAACATATCAGTTATTCTTATTCTATAGGACGCACATATAAATATAAATGGGTATATTATAACATATAAGTTATTCTTAGTCTATAGGACGCACATGTAAATATAAACGGGTATATTATAACATTTCAGTTATTCTTAGTCTATAGGACGCACATATAAATATAAATGGGTACACTCTTAAAACACATCGGTTAAAATGGTTACCGATAAAATAGGTTGACTGAAATCAGTTGATTTCAACTGAAATATCAGTTGGCTTCTAACTGATTGGTCGGTTAACAGGGGTACTGTTGATATCAGTTAATGTAATACACATGCTATACACTGTAGATGGTGGATCATTCATTGTGCCAATATAAGATGTAGGTCTTATTTACACTGAACTGTTCAATGTTTTATAATCTCAAACAACTTAATGATGACAAAAGCACAATACCTGGATGATCTTAATAAATAATCTTATTTTCAGAATTATCCTACATAATTGTGGTTCATCGCATTTATTGAATATATATAAATATATATATATATATATATATATATATATATATATATATATATATATGCGCATATATATAGACCTGTTTACATGCAGTCTGCGTATACAAAGTGTGCTGTCAACTTGTGATCTCACACATCCGAGCAAGTAAATTACCCGGTGCAGTCAGTATGGTTTGTTTGGTGATAATGTTACACCAGAAGGGGCTGCAACCAGCAACGGTTGTGTCAAAGGTCACATTTTAGCGGGACGTTTGAGCATTCCTGCGACAGTCTTTGGAAGGAACCCATGCACAAGTACACGTGTCACTGTACAAGCCTGGTGAGTATTTGTTCATTTTTACTTTGGATTTAAACATTTTACATAAAATAATGAGAGTAGCTTAAAGTACATGTATGTACAAGTTTCAGAGTGAGAGGTGAGATGCTTGTGGGCCGCTTGATCCCGAAGTGTTGGTAAGGAAGGGATGAATTACTTGCGGAATAACATTTTCAGCACGTTGACTATGAAAAGATCTTAATTTCTCATTCCACAGGGGTTAGGTTAAGTAATATATTATTGTGTCATATTTTGTGTTTTTATATTGACATATATTGTGTACTTTGGACATATATGACTCGCTTATTGAAACACTTGTGTGCATGCACCATCAGCCCCCCCCCCCCCCCATTATACACACTCGGTATTTGGACATTTTGCTATGGGCAATATAAGATGACCGCAGGTTACATCTACCAACTGCCATAAAAATCACAAACAAGGAGCCTATAACCTTCTATAAATATATGATATTATAAGAAATATTACATCTAATGACTTTGCAGATTGAAAATTGAGCATTTGGTCAAGTTCATATTATTTCAGCTTGATTCAGCGTGACTTTTCCTGTAAAATGCCGGTGGACACCCCCTCCTTTTGGACAAAGACTGACCCCTCTAAGTCACATGAACTCCCCTTCTTAAATCTTTTAATTGCCCTTGTTAACTTCTGGACATAATATAATATCAACACAATTATTGCTCAGTTTCACTGGGCACTATAATGATTCACATACATTTTTCATATTTTTTTTTAGATTCATGTTTGTACTGCTGTTTTTTTCTTCAACATTTTACAAGCTTGTCAAATTGTATGCATCTCGTTTATGGCTGCCTCACCTGCCTCCTTTGAACTCTCCAATGTTTATTGGATTCGATAAGACGTTTGAGATTCAAACATATCTTGTTAGCAGTTTCTGCTTTGTAGTATTGAGGTAGATATTAGTTAGCATTATGGTGTAACATATAGCCAAAGTGTGAAACCAATTTCTCACATTTTCAGGGAATTGGATTGATGAAGAAGCGTTTGTCTAACAGACGATCTCATAAAGCAACTTGTGAAACCCATTGGATTCCGGGCAAATTTTTTAACCAGATACTGGGACTTGAAGGTAACTGCTTCTCAGAAAGTTCAGCAATAATAGTTGCAACAATGGGTTTTATTATATGTTATATTTGCAAAGAAGAAATCTGTAGTTCCCTTAAGGATCTGATTTTTGTGTATAAGTTTAAAATTTAATCAAGGTTAATGCAAAAACAATATTCATATCCTCCTGAAATATGCAATACATTTCTCCAAAAATGTGACAAACAGTTGTGTGAATGATAGACTATAATATTTTATGGAGCGTCATGACCCATGAGTTACATATTTCCATGTCATTTAGGCAAGATATACATCTAAATGAACATACTGATTCGTAGGTAACTTGCTTTACTGAAATAAAAAAACATATGGAACGATTCACACTCAATCTAAATAAATATTGTTCTAAATTTTCAGGATTAGTGAATACTCTTTGGCACACACAAAAGACCAGATATTAGGTATGAAGAGCTGAAGACACGTAGTGAAATTCGTCATGGTGGAAGTACCAAAGCAAAGTGCCAAAACGCATGCCGCATGAAAAAACAACAACAACAACAAAAATACCAGCAAAAAGAAAACCAGCGCTGAGCTGATTGTCATATACTTAACATTTGTTATATATTTTATGATTATTTATAACCCGTTTCAGTGTTTGTGAAATGTCTTATGATTATCTATAAAAGGTTACAGTTGTTCTTGACCGATATGACCAGCTTTATTATCTTCTTGAAGTCATCTGATCTTTGTTATCAAATGAGGATTGGAACATGCATTTTGTGTGTTGGGGCTAAGAGCGAGTGAAGGCAGGCACATACTGAGTGAAACCAACCAAACCTCTTGATATCTTATAGTGAGTTAAGGTAGGCACATTCACATCGAGTGTGAAGCCAGCCACATCTGCTGTTGATATCCAACAGTGAGTGAAGGCAGGCACATACTGAGTGAAGCCAACCTCATTTCTTCTTGATATCTTACGGGGGCACATTCACATCGAGTGTGAAGCCATCCACATTTGCAGTTTTTTACCTAATAGTGAGTTAAGGTGTGAAGGTGTGCATATGTTTTTTTAAAGTGCAGGTATATAGAAACATTAATATGATATAACTTCCCATTTTTCTTTTATCTTAATATATATGATACCCACATCTTATCATATATAAGATCATGTATATAAAAAAAGTCGTGTACATTTATTTTAACAGATAATAAAACTGCCAATGAAGCAGTTGTTTCTCCATAAAAAAATTAAGAATATGGAATAAGGTGTGGTTGATTTTGCTATTGTTAAAATTATAAAGGTGGCCCAGCTTGATACATTTGGTTTTAAGATTTGTTTGTGACCTTATCCTTTTTAATATATTAGATATATAATTATGAGATGATATTGATATTTAATATATATATATATATATATATATTATTTGGTAAATGTTAGATATAATTTATATACCAACCAAGTAAATCAAATGTATTCGTTCGCTTCTAGCAAAAATTGTCATATTTTTCAGCCAGAAAGCCACCGGTTAAATATTTTACATGCAACTGTAGAGATGAGTTAAATTTAACCGTTTGAAGATAACCTATTGAAATAGGTTATTAATAAATCAGTTATATTCAACCTAAAATATCAGTTGCTGTCAACCGAAATATCAGTTAAATGTTAACTAATCCTATCAGTTGTTATGGTTACTGATCTTAAAACAGTTATGTCAACTGATAATTAGGTTGTGGCTATTTTGACCTATTGAATCGGTTAGAATCAACTGTTTTTTCAGTTGATTTTAACCGATGTGTTTTTAGAGTGTATATAATAACATATAAGTTATTCTTATTCTATAGGACGCACATATAAATATAAATGGGTATATTGCAACCTATAAGTTATTCTTATTCTATAGGACACACATGCATATATAAATGGGTATATTAAAACATATAAATTATTCTTATTCTATAGGACACACATGTATGTAAATGGGTATATTATAACATATCAGTTATTCTTATTCTATAGGACACACATGTATATATAAATTGGTATATTATAACATATAAGTTATTCTTATTCTATATGACACACATGTATATATAAATGGGTATATTATAACATATCAGTTATTCTTATTCTATAGGACGCACATGTAAATATAAATGGGTATATTATAACATATCAGTTAATCTATAGGACACACATATAAATATAAATGGGTATATTATAACATATAAGTTATTCTTATTCTATAGGACACACATATAAATATAAATGGGTATATTATAAAATATAAGTTATTCTTATTCTATAGGACGCACATGTATATATAAATGGGTATATTATAACATATCAGTCATGTATAGGACGCACATATAAATATAAATGGGTATATTATAACATATCAGCTATTCTTATTCTATAGGACGCACATGTATATATAAATTAATATATTATAACATATCAGTTAATCTATAGGACATACATATAAATATAAATGGGTATATTATAACATATAAGTTATTCTTATTCTATAGGACACATATGCATAAATAAATGGTATATTATAACATATAAATTATTCTTATTCTATAGGACACACATGTAAATATAAATGGGTATATTATAACATATCAGTTAATCTATAGGACACACATATAAGTATAAATGGGTATATTATAACATATAAGTTATTCTTATTCTATAGGACACACATATAAATATATAAGGGTAAATTATAACATATAAGTTATTCTTATTCTATAGGACGCACATGTAAATATAAATGGGTATATTATAACATATCAGTTAATGTATAGGACACACATTTAAATATAAATGGGTATATGTGCATGTCAGATGAAGCATGTATTGACGAACGCAAATGTCATTGCCGCAGTAACCCAAAGCGACTTGGCAGATAGCCGTGTATATAATAAGGCAAAGAGTCAGATTATTACCGCGAGCTCCTGAGACCCATACAAGACCATTGTTATCTCCCTGAGGAAGCATTATCAAACAAATAATTACGATCCTGGGAGGAGAAAGCCATGACCCGAGCGTTGAGAAGTCAGGTGAGACTATTTAACCCCGCCCGGCAGGGCTCCGCGGTGCCCATACACTTGCGGTTACGTGCTCTTTAGACGAACTAGGTGCAAATTATAAAGTCGTTTTTGGAAGCTTAGGACTTTTTGTGCGATATACAACTCCTTGTGGGTAGCAACGGCCGACAAAACGTCTCTGGTTTGACATCTCAATTTTTCATGCGGGATCGCCCATTCATCATGGCTGTCAAAGCAACGCGCCCACCTGAACCTCGAAAACTCTCGCTGTTTCCCGAAAACCACCTGACCATGTCGCCCCATCATCATTTCCGCCGGGACCCTTTGTGTTCCATAGTAAATAATGGGGCATTGCCCCAGCATCTGAAATGAATACAATTTATCATGGTCAGCACCTTGCATGGTTCGTGTCAGTCAGAACAAATTAGGTTACGTGAAATACCGTGAGAAGACCCGGATAGAATACGGCAGTGACATATGCGGTGTTCGTTCATGTACTGTAGCCGTGAACACTTGATGAATGTTTGCGTGTATTTGCTAATGACTTTATGCCTTGAATGTGGTGTTTCATCTTTTTGTATAACCCAGCACCATAAGACGAATGTGAAGAACTCTGTGAATAATAGATGCTCACGCCATCTTCAGCTGCGTCCCTAAAATGGCATCACCGAATTTGATACTTACTTGCAAAAATGTCCGTATGCATGGCAAGCTATAGATGAAAGAAACCGCAGACGACTGTGTACTGATCCCTTTAAAAAGGTGGATCTTATGACCTTCTTTTCAATTCGTAAACAACAGCATTATTTTCGAGGCGGTACAAAATTATTTCCGAGCCATCCAGTTTTATCAGTTATGTACGGTCTGTTTTAAGCAAGACAATGTATTGACCAGAAAAGGGTAAAGTTGAGCGCTTATATATATATATATATATATATATATATATATATATATATATATATATATATATATATATTATTATTATTATTATTTAATGCCCCGGGTTATTCCTTTAATGCTTCCACCATGATAAAAAGAGATGTTACAAAGAAGGATAAATACATTAACACGTTAACAGCAGCAAAACAAAGATCTTCCGGCAATAGCATCCTTTCGTCCGAGCTACCATAAACTTTACATGTTGACAGGTCCTGATTAGTTGTCCGTGGAAACCAAAAATTTAAGTCTCTCTGACCTATATTCTCCAATGTATGGATTGAAAACTTCAGAAGCCAACCACTTGTCCATGATCAAGGCATAAAATCGTGAACGTTAAATTCAGGAATTACAAACCTGTGTGAGGGGGTAGGACGTAGCCTAGTGGTTAAGGCGTTGGACTTCGGAGTTGAAGGTCCCCGGTTCGAACCCCACCGGTGCCTCAATGGGATAATGGTGAAATCCCGGTATAGAACATCAGAGATTCGCTGTTAAGTCTTAACGACAGGTTATGACTTCTAGATTATTCCTAACCCAAGGCGTAGAAAACCTGAAATCCTGACGACTTAATAACAACATATTTTCTTATCATATGGATACCTTCATGCTCATTCGATAGATAGTGCCACCAACAGACCATGGACCTATCCTTAAAAAATTTTAAATAAGTCCTGTGTGAAAACAGAAGAGCAAGTCACTGTAATCTATATTTCCTGAGTTAAGGAGCGACAACTTGAGAAGCTATTGGTCCGTCTGTTTACATGGTACACGTCGTAAACATTAGACCCAGGAAGATCAAATTCCACACGTTTACTGGACTAGAAAAGATGATGTAGACAATAGATATATCCGGTTATGGATTATGCAACGCGTTATCTAGAGGCTGTAACTTGCCTTATATAGAAATGCTTACAAAAGTTGAAGCTACTGGTTGATGTTTTCTCGTGGTTAGGAGTATCCACTGAAGGGTTACCTCTGACCTCATCAGTGAGGCCACCAGTTTTTTCTCTAAAAAGCAACCCCACCCGTCCCAATTTGTCATGGAAATGCAGAGAGATTCAATATAGCTCTTAAACGGTTTTATGTTAAAACTTACGTGTGTGCAGAGACCCACCGACTAGATTCAATTTTATTTGCATATAGGGAAGCTCAATACAAGAGCACCGGATTCTCCCTTGTTGTACTGCTGTGTGGATGATGCTGATAACAAATCCACGTATCAATATGTGCTTCATTTCCAAGACAGACTGAGCGACACATGTAGTGCAGTGGGATCGTCACACATTAGGAAAATCGGCCAATCGGTACAAAAAATACTATGAATTTGGGAAATACCAGCGGAAATTTGAAGTTGGAGATGAGGTTTTGTTGTAACTGCTTACAGATCGTAAGAAACTACTTGTTCAATGAAAGGGCCACTTGCCATTGTGGATAAAGTTGGTGACCTTGATTATAATGCAATGGTCGACGGGAAGGTAAAGACTTTCCATGTTTATTTGCTCAAACGTATCATGTTAGATCTAAGCCCCAAACACATCCTGTCTGCAGTGATTATAGATCCTGTAGCCCAATCTACTGCAGATGATACAAGGTGCAGAGAGGCCAAAAACAAAAGATAGCCAGGTCCTTTCTTGGCGTTACTGGTTATTACCGAAAGTTTGCTACAAACTTTAACGGATTTTGGTACAGGTATAATATGAGCAGATACTAGTCTACTCCAGACGACATATAGCCTTGTTCTCGCTGGTTTAGTGGAACAACAGTTTTTATCCAGACAGAAGAGATATATCGTGTGAAACGTTAGAATTAGTAGTAGACTGCCGAGAGGGATTTGACAAAAAGGTTTGGTCCACTGTGTAAAGAGTGCTTTTCCAGCAATGTTTCGTGAGCTCAGAAAAGTGCCACAGAGATGCTAACAGATTACGGGAGCGAAGTACCCAAATAGCTCAGAGGGCGTTCCCGAAGTAAGACACTGATGCACTTAACTCGATAGCCAAAGACAGTTTGTTAGAGGACTGACTCTTATTGAAATGAAGAGGCATGTAGACCTTATTTGTCCATCCAATCTGGAGGAAGCCATCAGCCTCGCAACTCAATACGAGTCGTTTGAGGAAGGAGAAGGTTTCAGGCCAGAAAGTAATTTTCGACCGAGGCCAGCTCCTGTGAATGTACCGGGGACACAAAATGACGAACAGATAAGAGCGCTCCGAGAACAAGTAAAAGAGTTTATGGGTGAGGAGACTGGTGCAGGACAGCCGGGGTCAGCTGGTACAAGGCGATAGTGATACTCGTGAGGCAAGAAGTGACTGAAAGCCAGTCCCCAGTTCTAATTCAGGACCAGCACAACTGTGTTTCAGATGTGGCCAGCTTGCAACTTCAAGAGTTCGTCTAAGCGAGTGTATTGAGGTACCACCCAAACATGAGTTGAGAGCACCTGCTTGTTTAGAAAATCTAAGGGATAAGGAAGGTCAGCCGGTGGTGGGTTTGGTGCAGCATCTAATGTCAGTGGTCGAGGAGACGGGATTCTTCATGGGAACAGCTCTAGTCAATACCACAAGTTGTGCGTCCAGTCACCTTGATGAACCAAGGTGAAGAGACGGAGTACTTACCCTCCGGACTCACAGTGGTGGAAGAGGTTAATACAGTCAGTGGTGTGCGGCTGCCCTCTGCCAGTAATGTGCCTGAACACTTGAAACATATCTTACAGGAGATTTCAGATAGGTTTAGTCCTGACCAGGGAAACCAAGAATGACGACTGTTGGCCGAATACAGTGTTTGCATCACCACACAAAGCATTGGGACTCACCGGTTTTTAGAACAAACTATAATTACGAGGGTCGCCAACATGTAAAACAACATCCACGGAACTCGCCGCCAGCCGACAAGAAAAGGCTTACCAAGAGAACGACAAGATGTGACGGTCCAAGGGCTAGTACTATTGCATTTGTGACCAAGCGTAATACGCTCCCGAGGTAGCGGAAATCTTGCGCTTCTAAAGAAGCAACTGATTTTCCCGCTGCCTGCTTTGACCGTTTTTGATACACTTAGACACCAGGTGGCGGTTCGTTGTCTGCTGAGAAAAAAAAAACGTTCGTATGATGTGACAAGCAGCCAACCAGATGCCATATAACAAACACTCGACAGGCATCCTGGCTTTGCCCATAGCTGCGCTTCAAGCGCCGCTGGATGACAGTTTATGGTCGAATTTTAATTGCTCCCTCTGCATTCTCACCGGCCGGCATCCTATGTGCCCAAGGACCTAAGCAAACCACGTGCGGGGCCATTCTCTCTGAGCCTGAGGCCTGTTCAGACGGTTGCCGGGGCGATGAGCTGTCACTCAAAACGAAATGAACAACATTGGCTCCGTGAATTCCCCGCTTGGCTGGTAAACTGTTTTGCCTTCCAGCATAGGGTCTCATCTGATTGGACGAAAATACAGTGATTCCTTCTGGTGTAGCGATTTCGGATACGAGGTCAAACCAAACACCGCTTACGATATAGATAGGTAAAGCGCTGTGTAAAGAGCGTACAGGCGTAATGGATCAACAGATTTTGCATAACCCATAGGCGTTCAAACGAGGTGATGCCAGGATGCAAAGTCAAGTACTATGTGTCGGTTTGTTGTTCCAGCTGAGATCCGCAGAAAGATAATGATGAAGCTGAATGGTCACTAAGACGCTCCGGAGCTTCAGACAGCGGTTTTACTGGCCTCGACTTCGGGGAACGTGCATGGAACGTTGATGCAGACGATGCAGAGCCTGCGGGGCAGGTGGCCGTGGTAAAGAAAAACAAGTGGGCCATGACGCTCGGCTAAATTCAAGGAACCTTGAACAATGGATACAATGACTCCCAGAGTGATCGTATCATGCATTTTGCCAATAGACCTAAGATATAGGTTACAGTGACTTTATTCTACATCCAGCTGCTACCATTTGTGCCAATCTGACTAACAGAGTGTTAAAATCATGTTTTTTTCACAAAGCCTACAGAATATAAGTCACAGTGACATTTCAGGTTTTCAAGAATTTTTTACAGGAACCTCCCTGGGTCTTAATCAAATTAGAAGTTTCTTAGTCAAACTGTAACCAATCATGCAAATCTGTCCTATAGGGTGCTTAAATCATGTTCTTTCACATATCTTGCAAAATATAATATAGGTCACTTTGACCTAATTTCAGGATTCCAAGAAGATTCTGGCCTATTAACAGCCAGACTGTTTCATATGAAGGTCTCAAAATTAGAGTAAAAAATATGTAAAAATTCGAAAAAATACAGGTGGCGCCACCAATCTGAAGGAACTGATGAAACGCTCCATGAGTCTTCTCCAGTCGACAGATAGCCTAGTTCTCGCTCAGAGCCGAGAGAGCAACAACGCAGTTTTTTTCCAGACAGACTGGATATATTGTAGGAAACGTTGGAATGAGCGGTGGACTGCCGGAAGTAGCTGCTTGTAAGTACTGCTTTGTGGTCGTTAACTTGTTTTCGCTGTTTTTTTTTCTGGTGTTTGCACTGCCTCTCAGTGCCCCCCCCCCTTCCAATTTTCAATTGCAGAACCGGTAAAATCGTCTAACCAGAAAAACCTTATAGAATTGAAAAATAGACCTTCGATGTCGGGTAGAACTATACACAAATTAGGCGGAAATCGCAGTTCCTTTAACTGACAAGAAAGGGTCAAAATAGCATGGTGAGATTCGGAGATGCTCAGGAGAACACATATTTAAAAGAGAAAGCAAAGCTCTCCAGAGCTGGATGAACGATTTTGTATGAGATGCGACGCATCAGAGATAGGGGTTGGTAGTATCCTGTCACAAGAACTTGATGGGAAATGCACCGATTAGCTTATGCCAGTCGAAAATTACTTCCCCATGAGCAAAATTGCTCCGTTACCAAGCGGGCATGTCTTACAGTCCACAGGCTATTGGTTTGTATTTTGAAAGCTAAAGGTATAAACAAGAAAGTCATAAAATTAGCTCTGTTTATGCAGACCTTCAAATTTACAACATAGCCAGACGGGGGGAGGGGGGGGGGGGGGGGGTTCTTACCCATACTTACCCCAGGTTGTCTGAGCAGAGTGCCTGCTGCATGAAAGATATACATTATGTCTAGTTGTCATATAGTAAGATTGTAAGGTGGAGTAGTTTTACATGTTAAAGTAAGTTATAAGACAGAATAGGTTACTAGTAGTGTATGATATGGAGATAACTATTATGGAGAAAATACTGTGTATATCAGACATATATAATGAATAAAATTTTATGTTCTTTTTAATCCTGTGTGTCTATATATGTGACAGAATGAATCCTCGTGAATCAGGTTGCTTGTAATATGGCAGACTGAGAAAAAATAAATAAGATAACATGTGTACACCTATTCATCTGTTATCTGCTTGGCAGTACTTAGATTAATGATACATTTAATTGCCAAATAAGGTAAAAATATGTTTAAGGTTTGACACACAACAATTAGTTGGGACATGTACTAGTCTTAAAATTATAACATAACTGCTGTATAATATTTAACGTGTATGGGCAGCGAAGCAGTTAACATTTTTAGCCGAGGTTTATATTTTTTATAAAATATTCATCTAGAAGTTCTCCTTTAGTATAAGTTGGTACAGGAATAACTGGAAGCAGAACACTGGATTTATGTTACTGGGGCGGGGGGGGGGGGGGGGTGCTTATTCAACTAACATGTCCGAGTCACGGTTCATTACCGGTCAATATCGACGTCACACACTTGTCTCAATGTCTGGCGTTATACATGAGCACAAAGGCTAACATTTATCTTGTAGCATGACGTACGGCCCTGTAAATACATCAACCCCAAGTCTCCTGTCGATAAGAGGGCCTTCAGCTCACCAACATTAGGTTGGACCCACCCATCTGTTCAGGTAAGACAAAGGCCAGGCCCTGGACTGCAGATCGTCACGTGATATCGAGTGCCGATATAATGAAAAGCATATATGTACACAGAATTATTTTATTTGGCGTTTAAGCATGCGTGAACGGGTAATGGTCCGTGCACGTGGTGACAGGTGAACCTGGGTATAATTAATTCATTTACATCCTCCCTCCCTTTGATGCTGCTGTTGGTTGATACACCATTTATCAGAGCGCAGGGCCCAGTCAGATCACACAAATACACACACGCACACACATAAGCAGATATAAACACGTTATTGCTGTTATGCAAATGTATTAATTTAATAAACTTAATGTATAAACTTTAATTATTACGTATACATTGATCCACGCACGTCCACCTGGTGTTATGTACATTTGCCTTTCATTAATCTATGGACGTCCACCTAGTGTTGTGTACATCTGTCTTACACTAATGCACGGACGTCCATCAAGTGTTGTGTACATTTCTCTTACATAAATCCAAGGACGTCCACCTGGTGTTGTCTACATTTGCCGTATATTCATGCACGGACGTCCATCAGGTGTCGTGTACATTTCCCTTACAATACTGCACGGACGTCCATCAGGTGTCGTGTACATTTCCCTTACATTACTGCATGGACGTTCACCTGGTGTTGTATACATTTGCCTGAAATTAATGCACGGACGTCCATCAGGTGTTGTGTACATTCGCCTTACATAATTGATGCACGAACGTCTATCAGGTGTTGTTGTGTACATTTGTCTTACTTTAATCCACGGACGTTCACCTGGTGTTGTGTACATTTCCCTTACATTAATGTACAGACGTCCATCAGGTTTTGTGTACATTTGCCTTACATGAATGCACGACGTCCATCTCGTGTTGTGTACATTTGCCTAACATTAATGCACGGACGTCTATCAGGTGTTGTGTACATTTGCCTTACATTAATCCATTGACGTCCACCTGGTGTTGTGTACATTTGCCTAACATTGATGCACGGACGTCAATCAGGTGTTGTGTACATTTGCCTTTCATTAATCCACGGACGTCTACCTGGTGTTCTGTACATAATTTCGATGGTCTTATGTAAAAATACACATGGTTTTAAAAATTTCAAATTACCATTTTCACGTGTTTTTTAAATAAGGAAAACAAATGACTTGACTCGCTTACCAAAATACTCTAATGCTCGAAAAAGGACTTTGACTCGACTGGTCTGAACTGGGACGTTAACTGGAAATCGAAACACCGGAGTACATATCTAAGTATCACGTCTAGTTAGTCCTGTCTAGGTGCCCCTCATTTAATGGTCAATGGATATGTGCGGGGGAAGAGTCCACAAGCAGACCCTGTGAAGAGACGTTTTAACGGTCTACATGTAGACCCTGTGAATTTAAGAGACGTATGAACAGTCTGCATGTAGAACCTGTGATGAGACGTATGAACAGTCTACATGTAGACTCTGTGAAGAGATTTAAGAACAGTCTACATGTAGACTCTGTTAAGAGACATATGAACAGTTACATGTTTACTCTGTGAAGAGACGTATGAATAGTCTTCACGTAGACTCTGTGAAGAGACATATAAACAATCTACATGTAGACTCTGTGAAGAGATGTAAGAACACTCTACATGTAGACTCTGTGAAGAGACGTATGAACAGTCTACATGTAGACTCTGTTAAAAGACATATGAACAGTTACATGTTTACTCTGTGAAGAGACGTATGAATAGTCTTCACGTAGACTCTGTGAAGAGACATATAAACAATCTACATGTAGACTCTGTGAAGAGATGTAAGAACAGTCTACATGTAGACTCTGTAAAGAGACGTATGAACAGTCTACATGCAGACTCTGTGAAGAGACGTATGAACGGTCTACATGTAGACCCTGTGAAGAGACGTTTGAACGGTCTACATGTAGACCCTGTGAAGAGACGTATGAACGGTCTACATGTAGACCCTGTGAAGAGACGTTTGAACGGTCTACATGTAGACCCTGTGAAGAGACGTATGAACGGTCTACATGTAGACTCTGTGAAGAGACGTATGAACAGTCTACATGCAGACTCTGTAAAGAGACGTATGAACAGTCTACATGTAGACTCTGTGAAGAGACATATAAACAATCTACATGCAGACTCTGTGAAGAGATGTAAGAACAGTCTACATGTAGACTCTGTAAAGAGACGTATGAACAGTCTACATGCAGACTCTGTGAAGAGACATATAAACAATCTACATGGAGACTCTGTGAAGAGATGTAAGAACAGTCTACACGTAGACTCTGTAAAGAGACGGATGAACAGTCTACATGCAGACTCTGTGAAGAGACGTATGAACGGTCTACATGTAGACTCTGTGAAGAGATGTAAGAACAGTCTACATGTAGACTCTGTAAAGAGACGTATGAACAGTCTACATGCAGACTCTGTGAAGAGACGTATGAACGGTCTACATGTGGACCCTGTGAAGAGACGTTTGAACGGTCTACATGTAGACCCTGTGAAGAGACGTATGAACAGTCTACATGTAGTCTCTGTGAAGAGACGTATGAACAGTCTACATGTAGACACTGTCAAGAGACGTTTGAACGGTCTACATGTAGACCCTGTGAAGAGAGGTATGAACAGTCTACACGTAGACTCTATGAAGAGACTAATGAATAGTCTTCATGTAGACTCTGTGAAGAGACGTATGAATAGTCTTCATGTAGACTCTGTGAAGAGATGTAAGAACAGTCTACATGCAGACTCTGTAAAGAGACGTATGAACAGTCTACATGCAGACTCTGTGAAGAGACGTATGAACGGTCTACATGTAGACCCTGTGAAGATACGTTTGAACGGTCTACATGTAGACCCTGTGAAGAGACGTTTGAACGGTCTACATGTAGTCTCTGTGAAGAGACGTATGAACAGTCTACATGTAGACACTGTCAAGAGACGTTTGAACGGTCTACATGTAGACCCTGTGAAGAGAGGTATGAACAGTCTACACGTAGACTCTATGAAGAGACTAATGAATAGTCTTCATGTAGACTCTGTGAAGAGACGTATGAATAGTCTTCATGTAGACTCTGTGAAGAGATGTAAGAACAGTCTACATGCAGACTCTGTAAAGAGACGTATGAACAGTCTACATGCAGACTCTGTGAAGAGACATATAAACAATCTACATGTAGACTCTATGAAGAGATGTAAGAACAGTCTACATGTAGACTCTGTAAAGAGACGTATGAACAGTCTACATGCAGACTCTGTGAAAAGACGTATGAACGGTCTACATGTAGACTCTGTGAAGAGATGTAAGAACAGTCTACATGTAGACTCTGTAAAGAGACGTATGAACACTCTACATGCAGACTCTGTGAAGAGACGTATGAACGGTCTACATGTAGACCCTGTGAAGAGAGGTATGAACAGTCTACACGTAGACTCTATGAAGAGACTAATGAATAGTCTTCATGTAGACTCTGTGAAGAGACGTATGAATGGTCTTCATGTAGACTCTGTGAAGAGATGTAAGAACAGTCTACATGCAGACTCTGTAAAGAGACGTATGAACGGTCTACATGTAGACCCTGTGAAGAGACGTTTGAACGGTCTACATGTAGACCCTGTGAAGAGACGTATGAACAGTCTACATGTAGACCCTGTGAAGAGACGTATGAACAGTCTACATGTAGACACTGTCAAGAGACGTATGAACAGTCTACATGTAGACACTGTCAAGAGTCGTTTGAACGGTCTACATGTAGACCCTGTGAAGAGAGGTATGAACAGTCTACACGTAGACTCTATGAAGAGACTAATGAATAGTCTTCATGTAGACTCTGTGAAGAGACGTATGAATAGTCTTCATGTAGACTCTGTGAAGAGATGTAAGAACAGTCTACATGCAGACTCTGTAAAGAGACGTATGAACAGTCTACATGCAGACTCTGTGAAGAGACGTATGAACGGTCTACATGTAGACCCTGTGAAGAGACGTTTGAACGGTCTACATGTAGACCCTGTGAAGAGACGTATGAACAGTCTACATGTAGTCTCTGTGAAGAGACGTATGAACAGTCTACATGTAGACACTGGCAAGAGACGTTTGAACGGTCTACATGTAGACCCTGTGAAGAGAGGTATGAACAGTCTACACGTAGACTCTATGAAGAGACTAATGAATAGTCTTCATGTAGACTCTGTGAAGAGACGTATGAATAGTCTTCATGTAGACTCTGTGAAGAGATGTAAGAACAGTCTACATGTAGACTCTGTAAAGAGACGTATGAACAGTCTACATTTAGATCTTGTGAAAAGACGTATGAATAGTCTACATGTGGACTCTGTGAAGAGACATATGAACAGTCTACATTTAGATCTTGTGAAAAAACGTATGAATAGTCTACATGTGGACTCTGTGAAGAGACATATGAACAGTCTACATTTAGATCTTGTGAAAAGACGTATGAATAGTCTACATGTGGACTCTGTGAAGAGACATATGAACAGTCTACATGTAGACTCTGTAAAGAGACGTATGAACAGTCTACATGCAGACTCAGTGAAGAGACGTATGAACAGTCTACATTTAGATCTTGTGAAGAGACTAATGAACAGTCTACATGTAGACTCTATGAAGAGACTAATGAATAGTCTACATTTAGATCTTGTGAAGAGACTAATGAACAGTCTACACGTAGACTCTATGAAGAGACTAATGAACAGTCTACATGTAGACTCTATGAAGAGACTAATGAATAGTCTTCATGTAGACTCTGTGAAGAGACTAATGAATAGTCTTCATGTAGACTCTGTGAAGAGATGTAAGAACAGTCTACATGCAGACTCTGTGCAGAGACGTATGAACAGTCTACATGTAGACTCTATGAAGAGACTAATGAACAGTCTACATGTAGACTCTATGAAGAGACTAATGAACAGTCTACATGTAGACTCTATGAAGAGACTAATGAATAGTCTTCATGTAGACTCTGTGAAGAGACGTATGAATAGTCTTCATGTAGACTCTGTGAAGAGATGTAAGAACAGTCTACATGCAGACCCTGTGCAGAGACGTATGAACAGTCTACATGTAGAGCATGTTCAACGTCATTTATGACAACACTAACACATTAAACGACTCAACGTCTCTCATGACGCCAGTAAAACCTATACCATTACATGCCATCCATGATACCAATATTACATTTACAGTTGACCGAAACTCATAACACCATTAAAACATAAAACAAATCAACATCATTAAAAGTAAAACATAAACAAATCAACATCACTCATAACACCAATAAATCATAAAACAAATCAACATCACCCATAACACCAGTAAAACATAAAACAAATCATCATCACTCGTATCACCAGTAAAACATAAAACAATTCAACATCACTCATATCACATATAATTAATTAAACATATCAACATCACTCATAACACCAGACAGACATGAAGGAGAGTGAACAGTTGGTGACATTTCGCCTGTCTGTCATAAGCGAAGTGTGGCTGTCTTCAGATCATGAAGAAAGTAGATATTTATAAAGTAACCCCTTGGTGTTGATTCCCCCTTAGCCCACACTTTCCAGCGGCTTGACTGAATGGAACTGTGTCTGGCGGAGGCTGTACCCTGAGAGGCCAATGGTATAATATGACAGCCTTGATGAATACATGGAAACCGAATAGTTTGTATAAATGGAACTCAAGATCCTCAAAAAAGTGGTACTTGGAGGAAAACCTATTTTTTGTCCAGAACATTTAGAGAGGGCTTCCAGGACCTGAGGCCCGGGAGTGTATGACAGGACAGGATGTTCACAATGAGCCTCTCAGCACATTTCGTGTGCAGCCCGCTATGTATATTCATGCCATGTTGACCTGGGCGGCGGGCTTTTTTTCGCCCGTTGTCATTGTAAAGGATCTATCGCCTACTATATCATTAGTCAAGATTGGTTTAGAGCGGGATACCTTTGATAAGCAGAGCCTGTCATTAACGATCCTCCAGTAGGCCACAACCACCGGCGACTGCGAGGTGTCAAACGACCAAGCATGTCCAGGCCAAGCCAACTGAAAAGAACCAGTAGTCTTACCAATGTTTTATGTTTTGTGGCTTGACAGGCTTCCGTATTGAGCATTTATGTAGATATATCTCGAGCAAGATATAAAATAATATTCTACCAGTCCTTGAACCACAAGACCTCGGGAAACCACCCTTCCATAGCATGTAAAAACTTTAATGTCCAGCACTTTCACGCTCTTTCTTTAACACAGTATATATATATATATATATATATATATATATATATATATATATATATATGCTTTTGTTAAAGTTTATGACAAATCTGGACTGGTGAGCATGTTGTTCAGTTATAATTGATATGTTTTAATATTTATCCCCTGCAACTTTTACTAAGTAGATAAAAAATGTGGATCTCAGGATGAATCTGGTTTCTGTACATCACCAAAGTTGTGCAATAAAGGTCCTATAGATAAACTGGTATGGTTTAACATATCAGACCACCTGTAATCATTAAAGATGGAATAATAACATCTGTAACCATGTACAGACCGCACCCATGGTAAAATAATTAGACCATCTGTTATCAGGTTAACGTACTGGTATATGAATTTGAGGACCTGCGGGATATGTATAACTGGGTAAAGGACAGAATTTCAAATTAACTAGTAGTGACAGGTGGTGACCTATGGCGCGACACAGGGTGGACAGCGGGAACTTGATACCTGTGGAATGTAGGGATCCAAAAGGGACCTCGGGCGATTCGGGTCCAGTAAAGTGGATGTAGCCGGGCTGGCCGGTCGACTTCTTACCATGTTATGGCTGTACACCGATTTGTACATTAAATTTGGCTTGCATCATCCGGATTGATAGTGGTAGTTTTTGGTTTGTCGACGACTGTGGACAAGAGCCAACCAGTAGTCGTTACACAGGTGTAGATGGAAGCCGAAACATATACGACCCCCTGTAATCATTCACAGATGGAATAATGCCACTGCTAACATGTACAGATGGAAATAGTGGTAAAACATATCAAATCACAAATTATCATGTACATATGGAAGTCGTTGTAAAATGTATTAGACCACTTTAACATGTACATATAGAAGCTTAGTAAGACATATCTGACCACATAATCAAGTGCAGATGGAAGCGTGGTAAAACACATAAGACCATTTCTAACATATACAGATGGAAGTCTTGGTAAAACATATCAGACCACCTGAATTATGTACAAAGAGAAGCCATTATAAAACATGTTAGACCATCTGTAATCATGTTCAGATGGAAGCGTAGAAAAAATATCAGACCATCTGCAATTTTGTAAGGATGGAAGCGTAATAGAAAATATCAGACCACCAGTAGTCATGTACAGATGGATGCTTGTAAAACATATCAGACCACCCGTAATTATGTACAGGTGAACCCAAGGTAAAACTTGTGATCATCTACAGGTGGAAAAAATCTCCATATCTCAACAATCAATGCATAGACTGCCTTGCATCTAAATTCCATCTTAAACCCTTTACTGTTCAGATTAATTTTGCATTTATTTACATGTTTCTACATGACTTTGTATAAAGTACATTTACTCAGTAACCGTTGAAGAAACTCTTAATGGAAATTTCAGCATTCGAATGTTTATTATATAAGTTTGTGCCTATTACCTGAGGATTATATGCATCTCAGGTAAATACAGGTAAAAATAGGTAAAAATATGGAACTTTCAAGTTATTTCCTCTGACTGATATTTCAACGAAATGATTCCTCCATCTTAGTCAAGTGAAATATTAGCAATTTCAGAGCAAAATATACATATAAAATATTTTCTCTCAAAGGTAATTATCAACTACAGGTAAGTAACAGGTAAATCAACTGATTAACTATCTGAAAGGTAAACACCATTAAACGATAATGTGCGATTCCAGTGGAATAATCTACAGGAAATCGAAAATTTTTCAACTGAAACGCTTTTGGACGTATGGACCATATTCCTTTGCTCTGTTAATATGTAACTTATATTTCCACCTGTACAGGTAAGTATAGGTAAATACAGGTAAATTAATTTTTCTTCTTAGTTTATAAACAAACCACTTTGGATGTCTAATGATATCACAGATTAAATCCTAAATTAAATATAAAATGCATATTTCCCTTTAAAAATTTCAACAGATTTAATAAGGGTAAATAAATAAGTTTCCTGAGTGATTACCTTTGACCTTTAGGTTATCTAATAGTCTGTTATCAGTGCAGAAAATAAGGAACCTTTGCTGAATTGGGCAAAGAGTATACTTTGCTCAAGACTGAGAAATGTGTTTTTAGAATATATTATTAATTTATTTGATTTTTATTTTGAATGTACAGTCATGTTCCAAAAGATATATGAATTTTGTCATTGTAACCTATAGAAATATATGCATCTTAATAGGTGACTTAATGTGAACATACATAGGTAAACTATTTTTTCATTCATTCATGATCCATATTCATGTACATTCAACAGTCTTGACTAACAAAAAGTAAACGATTCATGTGCAAGGTGAACAAAACATTTTAATTGGACTTATTACCTGCCGGGCTGTGCAGATTCAGAAAATAACTATATTGTTGCTGAATATAGAACAGTGTATATTTTTGCATGACTTTAAAGTATCTATTGATGCTATATTTTTTCATATCTCATTTGATTGTACAGTATTGTAACTCATAATAAGTTAGTTTTAGATTGGTAATATGTATGAATATGTTCATCAGTACAGGTGTGTTAAGGTTAAACACAAGTAATATTTTTTGGTGTGTGCAAGTTTTATATGTACCCATGCAGAATACCCAAAAATACCCAAAATACAGTTTAATTGTGTGCTTGTCAATTGCACCTATAAATCTGGTTACCTGTGCTAAATTTACCTTTGACCTTCAATCGATCTATAATTTTACCTGTACGTGCAAGTTTGGAAAAAAATAAAAAATATTTGACAATTTAAAGTTTTAGTATATTTGAGTAAAAATATCCAGAAGCACCCAATTTCGTTAATTATAATCCACATGTTCAATGCGAAGAAAAAAAGATGAAAGTCGTTCACCTGAACTCTAAACTTTACAGGTAAAGGGGCCGAGGGCCTATTGACAGGTGTTGACAGGTATGCATTTCTACTCGGTTGGCAACTTGATGCTCAACTCGGCGACTACTATTATTAAAATTTGGCATGGATATTAAAATATCCTTTCTAAAACAAAGATGAGACAGTGGAGATTCAAAAGTTTATAAACTGTAGTTGTATACCAATTTAATACTTTTAATTATCCTGAAATACCACAGCCAAACCAATTTCTTTTATGAATGCCGCCCGGCTAACCGAGCGACAATTGGGGTAAATAGCGACGACCAACGCTTTAACAACAGCAGAACCGGGAATATAAATAAGAACTCACATATAGACGTGCATATACTGATGGATTGATTTATTGTCCTTAAAAAACAATTGCACAAAGCACGTGGATTACTAACAATTTGTCTTCAATCAAGGATGCGAAAAAAAAAAAAAAAATGTTGAGTGTGTGTCAGCCAATCAGAGCTTCTTTTACATCCAACTTCTGAATTATTCATCTTTAACTCATGAACGTAATTTTGTCAAATCTTACTTGGAACTCTTTATTTTTATGATTCTTCAAAGGTACATAGCCGTACACGTGGCAAGCTCACAGATAAACACTGCCGACTCTTGGTCGAATATATCTTAGATCTTGTGCTATTGTGGGCTTATGGGCGGGACGGTTTCGTCTCATCATGACGGACACTATTTTTACACTATTCTATTGCGTATTTATAACAGGGAGAAAATAAATTGGTGAGAAAAAATATACACAGCCAATATAAATAAAGACATTATTAAAGGAAATTTCTTGCAGCTCATGTTAAACATATTATAAAACAAAGGTTCTGTGTAATTAAATAAAATAATAATAAAATTATACTTGTTTAAATAAAGCAGTATTTCGCCAATGGGCCATAAGTATAAATTATGTGAACATAGGGTAAAACGATACTCAACTGTGAAGTAACACAAATAAACATATTTTTCATAGTACATGTTTTACATGTGAGTTCAGCATCATATAGGCCTATATCAAATTTATTAACAGTTACTATGATTTCTTATAGCTGTACATTCTGATATCATAGAGGAAAATTGCACAATTTCTTCACTTACATTAAGGTCTTCAGTTAGCACTTTTATCATTCATCGAATTATTTTCCTATAATTTCTAACAAAAAAGTTATTATTTCAATGATATTTAAATGAAGCTTAATTATGTCATATAAAATGAATATAAAATGGAAATATAAAGTATACAGGAATTTCAATTCAATTTCACCTGAAGAAAAGTGGGAAAGTTTACATTTAATAATTTTGAGACACAAAATTCCTTGGTTTACTATATGTATACATGAGATCTAACTTCAAATAGACATGATATTTCTCTCTTATATCAATCTTGTAACCTCCGTATGCAACTTTTTCTAATTACATTTTTAAGCCCTCATACAGTCGGAAGTCTTACACTTAAGTTTCAGGAGGAAGGCATTCGGTCTCTCCAGGCTGCAAAGTGGTGATTTCATGGAGATGCAGAGTTCGATGTTTGTTTATTTTTTGTATTGATCAGTCCTGTCGGCTTAAAAGACGTGGACCATGTACCCTACAGCTTACCGATACATGTCGTTTGCTTCCCGAACACTATAAATAATGCCATTATCTTTGGATGATTGATATAATTGATGCAAAAGTCGTAATTGTCAATCCGAATACCCGATTGACTGGCAACATGTCGTGTGCTGTCTTTCCGCCAAACATCTTCTGCGTGATTGGTAAATGGCCTTGTGCGAATAAAACTGTTTAATAAATCGAACATGCAAATGGCTAGAAATAGAAGCTGACACCCTGCATGTGGTATTTTGCGTGTTCGATAGGGGAAAGTTTGAATCAAAGGCAATAAACCTTTTGCAAAATATATATATATATATAATATATATATATACATATATATATATATATATATATATATATATATATATATTTGTATAACTGAGGCTATTTAATTTTTTATCAAACAGCAATTGAAAGGTATACGATTGGATTTTCAGTCATATTTGTCGACCTGTCTTCTTGTCATTTTGAATACACCGTGCGGATATCGAAATCCTAATTTTTGTCTTTATGTACGGTCACTGCTTTACCACCACTATATACGCTATAAATTCTAATTAAAGTTTATCAAATTGCGAGGAAAAAAATCAAATTCAATTCTTGGGTCCATGCACGGTTATTTGGTTTTGAGAGCGTTATCAATATAATGCATATGTATATGTATATATATATATATATATATATATATATATATATATACATGCAAATAATCACAACAGCAGCAAATTGTCTCTAAGTTGTGCGATTTTACATCGCAGTTGCTCTAACCATTAATAGTTGAGTTACTGTGCGAGAAAACGTCAAAACGTATATATATATATAGATAGGAATATGCATGGAAATGCTATATAGGGCCCTATTTCATTTGATTTTAAGATAACAGCATGCAGATATGATACCTGTCAGTGATCATCATCGACTTATCGATAATTTTATGGTATATTTCCTTTAAAAAGATTTGAGAAACTGACATGGATCTTATATGATTTGATGTTAAAACTATACTGATAAGATTTTACTTTTAAAAAGTACAAACATTTAACGCAGAACTATTCCTGAAAAAAAATGAATATTATACAGGTATTGTATAATAAATTATAATTACTTCAATTCATTATATTTATAATTTGATTTGCGATGTGCCATATATATTTAAGGATGCATTGCAGCTCTTCCCCCAATCTGTTATACTGGCAGTGACAGTGCTGTTGACAATCGCTAATGAAAATTATAACAAAAACGCACATATACTGTACACACTTAAACGCGCGTGCGCACACACACATATATATGTAGGTTTATACAAAAAAAATGTGTCAAATGTGTTCAGTAAGTGTAAAATTTCATATACATGTAAATAAAAATTACTTCAAGCCTATAAGTCACTTACTGCATGTCTGATTGTCTTACATATTCAAGGATCTGGGTGCATGTAGACTTACAGGTCCACACGGGATGTATGTTATATATTACATCAATATTTCATGAAGTATGAAGTTATTTTTAACATTTTCATTGCAAATTAATTATATCCATTAATCATCTGGTCCTTTCTAGGCTAAGAGGGCATAACTTTTAATTTTCAATCCAGAGATCCTCTTTAAATGATTGACCGTTCTCCTACTGCGCACGGACCGATTGTGATGGAGTTCGAATGTCTGTTCATTTCACACACAAATGATCACTAGTAAACAGTCAAACATATTACACACACATATATATATAATTATATATATATATATATATATATATATGATATGATATAAAATATGAGTTTTTTATTCATAGTTATACAGATATCTTAATATTTAAAATAAACACTCATATAATTATATTATATTTGTAATCAGTTTTTTTTTCAAAGGCAATGCATGACCGAGTTACGGGGTCATGCAGGTCACGTGCGTGGTGTCAGTCAGACTTACCGAGGCCGTGGACTGCCATCATTGGTCACGAGTGGCGTAATGTTAAACCAATAATGTTAAACCAATTGTATATGATTATGGCACTATTTAACGGAAGGTGAACCTATAAACAGATTGAACTTGGTTCTGTCACGTTTTGCAACCGGGATAGCCTACTAATACCGATTTCTGACGAATATAGCACAAGTGTCTGATTTTAATCTCGTAACCGAAATGTTATCATAGGAGGGCCACGTGAGTGAGAGTAAATCATTTTTACTATTTTTCCCAAAACGTTCGGCGTCCGCGCAAGTTTGAATCTTGATCACATGGTAGAACAATTCTCCAGGAATTGCTCTTTCATTTAAGTACAAATATGATGGGTAACAGTTAATATTTCAACGCCTTAACTTACATAAATTAAGGGTATGTCAAATGACTGTTAGAGGGGTTTTAAGGCGGGGCTGGACAGTATAGCCTTAAACTCTTATCGTTTAAAGAGACTGTATTAATTTTTGACTCAAGATACCTTTGAGGTAGCTAAGTTTCTGAGCCATGGGTTCAAGCGTTGTCTTGCTAGTTCACGGACAGTTTAATCGTTGAACAAGACTAGCTATTAATTTTATTTTATTCATTTTCACTTTTATTTTTTAGTTTGCACAAGTACATGAGCTGTACGTGTCATTTCTTTCCAGTATAGGGTAAATTGGTGGACTGGCCTGAAAATGTCAAAGCTTACTTTATAAACTCATCTGAGCTGTAGAGATGTCCTGTGTCTTTTTGTCCGTATATTTGCCGGTTTGTCCGTCTATTTGTCCGTCTTTTTTCTGTTGGTCCGTCTATTGATCTGTTTGTCATAGGTTTTGTCTGTTAGTTCGTCGTGTTTGACCATTAGCAGTTTACAACTGCAATACGTTCAAACACCAAGGCTACTTCTGATCAAACTTAACACCAAACAAAAAGGGTACTCTTCCTGAGGTACAGTACAAAAGTGACAGACGAAGGAAGAAAACCGAAGAAAACAATGATGGAACAGCACCCGATGTCTTCAGCTTTCTCCGAGACCAGGTTTAGAGTAGCTTTATATATTCCGGTCAGAGATTCTAATTTTTGTCGAAACTTGAAACAATTAACAGATACACAACGGTATTATACATACTGCTGAGCGTGGATGATTCACTCGGGTGTCGTTATACATGCTACTGAGCGTGGTTGATTCCCTCCGGTGTCGTTATACATGCAGCTGAGCGTGGTTGATTCCCTCAAGTGTCGTTATACATGCAACTGAGCGTGGTTGATTCCCTCCAGTGTCGTTATACATGCAGCTGAGCGTGGTTGATTCCCTCCAGTGTCGTTATACATGCAGCTGAGCGTGGTTGATTCCCTCCAGTGTCGTTATACATGCAGCTGAGCGTGGTTGATTCCCTCCGGTGTCGTTATACATGCAGCTGAGCGTGGTTGATTCCCTGCAGTGTCGTTATACATGCAGCTGAGCGTGGTTGATTCCCTCCAGTGTCGTTATACATGCAGCTGAGCGTGGTTGATTCCCTGCAGTGTCGTTATACATGCAGCTGAGCGTGGTTGATTCCCTCCAGTGTCGTTATACATGCAGCTGAACATAGTTGATTCCCTCCGGTGTCGTTATACATGCAGCTGAGCGTGGTTGATTCCCTCCAGTGTCGTTATACATGCAGCTGAGCGTGGTTGATTCCCTCCGGTGTCGTTATACATGCAGCTGAGCGTGGTTGATACCCTCCGGTGTCGTTATACATGCAGCTGAGCGTGGTTGATTCCCTCCGGTGTCGTTATACATGCAGCTGAGCGTGGTTGATTCCCTCCAGTGTCGTTATACATGCAGCTGAGCGTGGTTGATTCCCTCCAGTGTCGTTATACATGCAGCTGAGCGTGGTTGATTCCCTCAGGTGTCGTTATACATGCAGCTGAGCGTGGTTGATTCCCTCAGGTGTCGTTATACATGCAGCTGAGCGTGGTTGATTCCCTCCAGTGTCGTTATACATGCAGCTGAGCGTGGTTGATTCCCTCCAGTGTCGTTATACATGCAGCTGAGCGTGGTTGATTCCCTCCAGTGTCGTTATACATGCAGCTGAACATGGTTGATTCCCTCCGGTGTCGTTATACATGCAGCTGAGCGTGGTTGATTCCCTCCAGTGTCGTTATACATGCAGCTAAGCGTGGTTGATTACCTCCAGTGTCGTTATACATGCAGCTGAGCGTGGTTGATTCCCTCCGGTGTCGTTATACATGCAGCTGAGCGTAGTTGATTCCCTCCAGTGTCGTTATACATGCAGCTGAACATGGTTGATTCCCTCCGGTGTCGTTATACATGCAGCTGAGCGTGGTTGATTCCCTCCAGTGTCGTTATACATGCAGCTGAACATGGTTGATTCCCTCCAGTGTCGTTATACATGCAGCTGAGCGTGGTTGATTCCCTCCAGTGTCGTTATACATGCAGCTGAGCGTGGTTGATTCCCTCAGGTGTCGTTATACATGCAGCTGAGCGTGGTTGGTTCCCTCAGGTGTCGTTATACATGCAGCTGAGCGTGGTTGATTCCCTCAGGTGTCGTTATACATGCAGCGGAGCGTGGTTGATTCCCTCAGGTGTCGTTATACATGCAGCTGAGCGTGGTTGATTCCCTCCAGTGTCGTTATACATGCAGCTGAACATGGTTGATTCCCTCCGGTGTCGTTATACATGCAGCTGAGCGTGGTTGATTCCCTCCGGTGTCGTTATACATGCAGCTGAGCGTGGTTGATTCCCTGCAGTGTCGTTATACATGCAGCTGAGCGTGGTTGATTCCCTCCAGTGTCGTTATACATGCAGCTGAGCGTGGTTGATTCCCTCCAGTGTCGTTATACATGCAGCTGAACATGGTTGATTCCCTCCGGTGTCGTTATACATGCAGCTGAGCGTGGTTGATTCCCTCCAGTGTCGTTATACATGCAGCTGAGCGTGGTTGATTCCCTCCAGTGTCGTTATACATGCAGCTGAGCGTGGTTGATTCCCTCCAGTGTCGTTATACATGCAGCTGAGCGTGGTTGATTCCCTCCAGTGTCGTTATACATGCAGCTGAGCGTGGTTGATTCCCTCCAGTGTCGTTATACATGCAGCTGAGCGTGGTTGATTCCCTCCAGTGTCGTTATACATGCAGCGGAGCGTGGTTGATTCCCTCCAGTGTCGTTATACATGCAGCGGAGCGTGGTTGATTCCCTCAGGTGTCGTAATACATGCAGCTGAGCGTGGTTGATTCCCTCAGGTGTCGTTATACATGCAGCTGAGCGTGGTTGATTCCCTCCAGTGTCGTTATACATGCAGCTGAGCGTGGTTGATTCCCTCCAGTGTCGTTATACATGCAGCTGAGCGTGGTTGATTCCCTCCAGTGTCGTTATACATGCAGCTGAGCGTGGTTGATTCCCTCCAGTGTCGTTATACATGCAGCTGAACATGGTTGATTCCCTCCGGTGTCGTTATACATGCAGCTGAGCGTGGTTGATTCCCTCCAGTGTCGTTATACATGCAGCTGAGCGTGGTTGATTCCCTCCAGTGTCGTTATACATGCAGCTGAGCGTGGTTGATTCCCTCCAGTGTCGTTATACATGCAGCTGAGCGTGGTTGATTCCCTCCAGTGTCGTTATACATGCAGCTGAGCGTGGTTGATTCCCTCCAGTGTCGTTATACATGCAGCTGCGCGTGGTTGATTCCCTCCAGTGTCGTTATACATGCAGCGGAGCGTGGTTGATTCCCTCCAGTGTCGTTATACATGCAGCGGAGCGTGGTTGATTCCCTCAGGTGTCGTAATACATGCAGCTGAGCGTGGTTGATTCCCTCAGGTGTCGTTATACATGCAGCTGAGCGTGGTTGATTCCCTCCCGTGTCGTTATACATGCAGCTGAGCGTAGTTGATTCCCTCCAGTGTCGTTATACATGCAGCTGAGCGTGGTTGATTCCCTCCGGTGTCGTTATACATGCAGCTGAGCGTGGTTGATTCCCTCCGGTGTCGTTATACATGCAGCTGAGCGTGGTTGATTCCCTCCGGTGTCGTTATACATGCAGCTGAGCGTGGTTGATTCCCTCCAGTGTCGTTCTACATGCAGCTGAGCGTGGTTGATTCCCTCCAGTGTCGTTCTACATGCAGCTGAGCGTGGTTGATTCCCTTCGATGTCGTTATACATGCAGCTGAGCGTCGTTGATTCCCTCCGGTGTCGTTATACATGCTGCTGAGCGTGGCTGGTCCACTTCAGTGTCGTAAGACACTTCCATATGTACGTTAAACAAGCTTGCCCTGAACAAGAAGAACAATTAGTCATCACAACGGAAGCGGATACAGGGATGGGATGGGGGTTCAAGATTTTTTTTAAAGGGGTGCAAACCAATTTTTCTTTCCTGGACAGCTCCCCCTTTTCCGGGCCCGTGGACCTTTTTTTAAGGTTTTGTCGCTGGTCCTTCTGACTTGAATCCTGAAGATGCATCAAGTTATATTAAAGGAATATATTTGGCAAACTTTTCAAAACTTTATAGACAATATTATATATACTTTTTTCCTGAATTCCCTTTATGATCACCAACTGTATTAGCGAAAAATCTAGTAATAAAATCAAACAATAATCGGTGTCATTCAGTAATGTTGTAAGCTGTCTTATCTTAGCGTTCTGTGTATGATACAGATGACAATAAATTGATTATAATGTTGCATCGAAATATGTTTGAAAAAAAATAACTAATGATTGAAAAGAAAGGCGGAAGTATAGATCTATTCGTTAATATATTTACAATAAATTACTAATAATGGGTAAATACTGAGAAAATGGTCCTTTTTCAATGTTATAATCTAAGAAATGTTCTTGTTCCATTTCTCAGATAAAGAACCAGTCAAGTTTTCCTCATGGTCACACAAGGGCCTCCCTCGGTCTAAATCGACACTGCCATGGGTATCTGAAATAACGTCTGAATATTCATGAAAATATCAAACTGTACTTGTTATATGTCACGTTAAGTACATGTATATTAGTATTACACAGTGAATGAAGGATATTCATAGACGAAGGAGCTGGATCGATAGTTAAGGACAGGGGCGCTGCGCATATGGAGAATGAGGACCTGAACCAGCTAGACGAGTCAAAATATGGAAAATATGTATAGCTCTACCCCAACACATTGAGAGCAATTTTTTATGGTGATTTTCTGTAGGCCCTACTATAGGATCTCCTTAACAATATATCAAAGGTTTACCAAAATTGGATTTTGGGAAAGCTGTTATTTTCAAAATGGCGTCAAAGATGGCCGCCAAACCCCTCAGATGGCAATTGATCATTTAGTTTTCATCGTTGAGTTGTAAATTTGGTATCTACTACTAGGTTTCTGTGGTCCAGAAATCCATTGGAACCAACAGAAACATCATTACGTATTTATGTTACTGACAAATACATTCCTCTTATCATGGTAGAGTGGTAACTTATGTATCTTCTATTACATTTATCGGTTTGTGGATCAGTTGAACCGCAATAAAGCATCGCGATATGTATAGTCATGTGACTGGCAAATCAAATATGGCGTCAAAATGGAAGCAGTTACGTTATTTACAATAAAGTCACTCTTTATATTATTGCCTTAGTTTTTAATGTTTATACTTATTTTTAGGGTTAATTATTTACCCAGTGGTAAAAATGTTAGCGAATAAACTTGAACATGCAAGTAACCTATACTTCCAAAATAGCATCAAAGATGTCAGCCGAATGAAATTACACTATTATGGTTAAAAGGAGTTACTGATGTTACGTGTAACTAAACTTTCAACCGGGAATAAAATTACACTAATATGGTTAAAAGGAGTTACTGATGTTACGTGTAACTAAATTTTCAACCGAGTTCCACACGCAACCAACTCAACTGAAGAAAGACTGAATAATATTTATGATAGACAAATCATTATATACAATATTTACAAGAATACAAAATGTTTGGTTCACATAAAAGTCTGTCCAAGTGAGACACCCATATTATAGAATACTTAGCTTAAAATGAAGTGTAGTAGGCGTGCCTCCAATCAAAAATCCAATAGTGCGAGTGCGAGTACGAGTGCAGGTACGGCCCCCAGGGCTGCGTAGGAGCCGTTCACGATAAAAAAGGCCATCCTCAAATGAAACAAAGTTCAAATGTCCAAAACCAGGCCTGGAGAGCACCACGACAGTTCAAATAATAATTGCATGTGATGCTTTTATAGCTGTACACGACGTGACGTCGTACCGTTCACAAAAGAAACAAGTTCCAGTTAATAAAAGAATCCTATGTTTGTCTTTTGTCTTCTATGGTGTTACGCTTCAACGCTCTCCGTTCGATTGTCCCCCTGTGTTCACCTGTGTCGTCACAACCGGGAACCTGTAAGACCCCCGACGTCATCAACGTCTCTACAGAACCACATAACACTGATCTATCGTTGAAGATAGTTTGATGTCTGCCGCAAGGCGTAGTGTCTAAAATAAGAAAGTAAGATCAGTAGTAAATCATTGATTTATGCGTATTCAGGTATTCTAAAATATCAACATAAGATCAAAGGTGCCCGCCAGTACATTGAAACCGGGTAAAACTGGCACACTTCTATTAGATCAGTAATAAAGGTGTTTACCCCAAGACTCTCAGGGACAAGAAAGCTAGGGCCACTTGAATCGGGACTGCACATTGAGCGTCATCATTTAAACACATTTATCTGTATAAGGTTACTATTTATCTGATCAAAGTCAATTGCAAATTTGCCATCCTTGATCTGCCATTGTCTTTCTGTATGAAATGCTGCATTTGTCCAATAAACGTTAGTATATAAAGTCTCAAACTCCTACAGTTTCAAAGATTAAGCAGCAGCTAAGGATCATCTTCAGAAGACCAACAAGAGCTACAGCAATGCTTGCTAGTGTTAGAATCAAACTGATTATCCTCCAGTTTGCGACATCTATATCACTTGTGATTCAAGAGTATACCATAATATAATAGTAAATTCAAAGACAGAAAGGTTTAGTGAAGGATGCAACATTTCGAGATTCCAAGCTAAGGATGCGTGCATGTTGAGAAAGATCCACAGGGAATAATTTGCCATTACACATACATTTCTAACAGCTAACCCGTAGCCAGGATTGAGGGAGGGGAGAGAGTGGCGGATCCAGATATTCGAAAACGGGGGGGGGGGAGGGGCTAATATTCATGTATGGGTACTATGAAAACTGTTATATATGTATGTATATTATAATTATTATTATTATTATTATTATTGTGACTACACGTTATATATTGTAGAACATGAAAACATTTTTTTTTATTTTTCAATTATGAACCATGGTTTCATTAAGGATATTTACAGGTACATGGGGAGGGTATGGGAGTGGGTATCCCTCTCTCATATTGGGAAATATTGGGAATAAGAGCATAGATCGCGAGATCACCAGAGAAGCCGGGAGACCCCAACCATGCAGGGTCTGGTGCTCTGCGGTTGTTCTGCAGCTGTTCATAATTATCCTCATCCTCAACTCATGAATTTGAAAGTATAATACTGCAGATAACTTAGAAAAAGTTGCTTATTAATAAAAAGAAATATGAAAAACAAAAATTAATCACGAAATTTTGGAAATTAGATAAAAGGAGAGATATTGCAGCTCAGCGGGTGCCGCGCGCCGAAGAAGAACCCCCCGGATCCGCCACTTATAGCAAAGGCAATTTAATGGGGGGTTATGGGTTATGCGGCCACCCCCTCCCCCCGGCCTCACCCCTGATTTTCTGGATAATCCCCTCTGTCATCCTCTCTGGAGACAAGCGCAGTTTGCTGGTCAACCTTAAATGCCACAGTCGGAACCGACTAAAGAAATTAGAGTGGCGTGTCTGGTGCACAAGGCAAAAGTATATTTTTCTGAATAATATTCTGTTTTTAGGACAATCTGACTATCAGAAACACTTTCAGATAATCAGACATATACAAAATAAAGTGGAAGCATCTGAGATCCAAACACTGCATTATATCTTCTAAGCCATCAGCCGAGGGTGCGATGCACAGGACCACAGGATCACCAGGGCTTTGCATGCAGCCGAGTTTTAGATACACCACCGCCTGCTCAGATAGATTCTTACACTGCACACCACACCGTCCACCAGGAAACAACCAGGTTTCATTAACCATTCAATACTGATGACTCGAAACAAACATATCTTCTTAACCACTTCGCCACTAGCCTGGAAAACATGCTGACCTTCCACGGAACGCAGACAGGAGCAGGTAAACAAAACGAAAACAAGTTTAGAATTTTGGTTAAGATGAAGGATACAACATTCGGTTGCCAAAAGAGTCAACCAAGAATACCTGTGTGAGAATAAACAAAGGCCTTCCTAGCCAAGCAGAATGTCTTTCACTTCAACAAAGAACTATTTTGAGGACCTGAGGAGCCAGGCCCAAACAGCATGGTTAAGGAAGAAGTAAACATGGTTAGAGTAGAAATCTGACAAAGTCCAGCACGATGCTGAAAATAAGACTTCAAGATTTTCTTCAGCTCTATCAAAGCAGTATATGGAACCTGCAAACAAAGTGCCACTCCCTCCCCTATACAAACTGCATGCACCATTAAAAGTGAAGAGTGTTATCAACGAGAGAAATTTCAACACTTTCACAAACTCATATATCGACTTTCCACAGTCATTGCAGACACACTGGACCAGAGTCATCAGTAACCTACCATCGACAGGCTTGACCCCTGTCCCCTCCTCTATACAAACTGCATGCACCATTAAAAGTGAAGAGTGTTATCAACGAGAGAAATTTCAACACTTTCACAAACTCATATATCGACTTTCCACAGTCATTGCAGACACTGGACTAGAGTCATCAGTAACCTACCATCGACAGGCTTGACCCCTGTCCCCTCCTCTATACAAACTGCATGCACCATTAAAAGTGAAGAGTGTTATCAACGAGAGAAATTTCAACACTTTCACAAACTCATATATCGACTTTCCACAGTCATTGCAGACACACTGGACCAGAGTCATCAGTAACCTACCATCGACAGGCTTGACCCCTGTCCCCTCCTCTATACAAACTGCATGCACCATTAAAAGTGAAGAGTGTTATCAACGAGAGAAATTTCAACACTTTCACAAACTCATATATCGACTTTCCACAGTCATTGCAGACACACTGGACCAGAGTCATCAGTAACCTACCATCGACAGGCTTGACCCCTGTCCCCTACTCTATACAAACTGCATGCACCATTAAAAGTGAAGAGTGTTATCAACGAGAGAAATTTCAACACTTTCACAAACTCATATATCGACTTTCCACAGTCATTGCAGACACTGGACTAGAGTCATTAGTAACCTACCATCGACAGGCTTGACCCCTGTCACCTCCTCTATACAAACTGCATGCACCATTAAAAGTGAAGAGTGTTATCAACGAGAGAAATTTCAACACTTTCACAAACTCATATATCGACTTTCCATAGTCATTGCAGACACACTGGACCAGAGTCATCAGTAACCTACCATCGACAGGCTTGACCCCTGTCCCCTACTCTATACAAACTGCATGTACCATTAAAAGTGAAGAGTGTTATCAACGAGAGAAATTTCAACACTTTCACAAACTCATATATCGACTTTCCACAGTCATTGCAGACACACTGGACCAGAGTCATCAGTAACCTACCATCGACAGGCTTGACCCCTGTCCCCTCCTCTATACAAACTGCATGCACCATTAAAAGTGAAGAGTGTTATCAACGAGAGAAATTTCAACACTTTCACAAACTCATATATCGACTTTCCACAGTCATTGCAGACACTGGACTAGAGTCATCAGTAACCTACCATCGACAGGCTTGACCCCTGTCCCCTCCTCTATACAAACTGCATGTACCATTAAAAGTGAAGAGTGTTATCAACGAGAGAAATTTCAACACTTTCACAAACTCATATATCGACTTTCCACAGTCATTGCAGACACACTGGACCAGAGTCATCAGTAACCTACCATCGACAGGCTTGACCCCTGTCCCCTCCTCTATACAAACTGCATGCACCATTAAAAGTGAAGAGTGTTATCAACGAGAGAAATTTCAACACTTTCACAAACTCATATATCGACTTTCCACAGTCATTGCAGACACTGGACTAGAGTCATCAGTAACCTACCATCGACAGGCTTGACCCCTGTCCCCTCCTCTATACAAACTGCATGCACCATTAAAAGTGAAGAGTGTTATCAACGAGAGAAATTTCAACACTTTCACAAACTCATATATCGACTTTCCACAGTCATTGCAGACACACTGGACCAGAGTCATCAGTAACCTACCATCGACAGGCTTGACCCCTGTCCCCTCCTCTATACAAACTGCATGCACCATTAAAAGTGAAGAGTGTTATCAACGAGAGAAATTTCAACACTTTCACAAACTCATATATCGACTTTCCACAGTCATTGCAGACACACTGGACCAGAGTCATCAGTAACCTACCATCGACAGGCTTGACCCCTGTCCCCTACTCTATACAAACTGCATGCACCATTAAAAGTGAAGAGTGTTATCAACGAGAGAAATTTCAACACTTTCACAAACTCATATATCGACTTTCCACAGTCATTGCAGACACTGGACTAGAGTCATTAGTAACCTACCATCGACAGGCTTGACCCCTGTCACCTCCTCTATACAAACTGCATGCACCATTAAAAGTGAAGAGTGTTATCAACGAGAGAAATTTCAACACTTTCACAAACTCATATATCGACTTTCCACAGTCATTGCAGACACTGGACTAGAGTCATCAGTAACCTACCATCGACAGGCTTGACCCCTGTCCCCTCCTCTATACAAACTGCATGCACCATTAAAAGTGAAGAGTGTTATCAACGAGAGAAATTTCAACACTTTCACAAACTCATATATCGACTTTCCACAGTCATTGCAGACACTGGACTAGAGTCATCAGTAACCTACCATCGACAGGCTTGACCCCTGTCCCCTCCTCTATACAAACTGCATGCACCATTAAAAGTGAAGAGTGTTATCAACGAGAGAAATTTCAACACTTTCACAAACTCATATATCGACTTTCCACAGTCATTGCAGACACACTGGACCAGAGTCATCAGTAACCTACCATCGACAGGCTTGACCCCTGTCCCCTACTCTATACAAACTGCATGTACCATTAAAAGTGAAGAGTGTTATCAACGAGAGAAATTTCAACACTTTCACAAACTCATATATCGACTTTCCACAGTCATTGCAGACACACTGGACCAGAGTCATCAGTAACCTACCATCGACAGGCTTGACCCCTGTCCCCTCCTCTATACAAACTGCATGCACCATTAAAAGTGAAGCGTGTTATCAACGAGAGAAATTTCAACACTTTCACAAACTCATATATCGACTTTCCACAGTCATTGCAGACACTGGACCAGAGTCATAAGTAACCTACCATCGACAGGCTTGACCCCTGTCCCCTCCTCTATACAAACTGCATGCACCATTAAAAGTGAAGAGTGTTATCAACGAGAGAAATTTCAACACTTTCACAAACTAATATATCGACTTTCCACAGTCATTGCAGACACACTGGACCAGAGTCATCAGTAACCTACCATCGACAGGCTTGACCCCTGTCCCCTCCTCTATACAAACTGCATGTACCATTAAAAGTGAAGAGTGTTATCAACGAGAGAAATTTCAACACTTTCACAAACTCATATATCGACTTTCCACAGTCATTGCAGACACACTGGACCAGAGTCATCAGTAACCTACCATCGACAGGCTTGACCCCTGTCCCCTCCTCTATACAAACTGCATGCACCATTAAAAGTGAAGAGTGTTATCAACGAGAGAAATTTCAACACTTTCACAAACTCATATATCGACTTTCCACAGTCATTGCAGACACACTGGACCAGAGTCATCAGTAACCTACCATCGACAGGCTTGACCCCTGTCCCCTCCTCTATACAAACTGCATGCACCATTAAAAGCGAAGAGTGTTATCAACGAGAGAAATTTCAACACTTTCACAAACTAATATATCGACTTTCCACAGTCATTGCAGACACTGGACTAGAGTCATTAGTAACCTACCATCGACAGGCTTGACCCCTGTCCCCTCCTCTATACAAACTGCATGCACCATTAAAAGTGAAGAGTGTTATCAACGAGAGAAATTTCAACACTTTCACAAACTCATATATCGACTTTCCACAGTCATTGCAGACACTGGACCACAGTCATCAGTAACCTACCATCGACAGGCTTGACCCCTGTCCCCTCCTCTATACAAACTGCATGCAACATTAAAAGTGAAGAGTTTTATCAACGAGAGAAATTTCAACACTTTCACAAACTCATATATCGACTTTCCACAGTCATTGCAGACACACTGGACCAGAGTCATCAGTAACCTACCATCGACAGGCTTGACCCCTGTCCCCTCCTCTATACAAACTGCATGCACCATTAAAAGTGAAGAGTGTTATCAACGAGAGAAATTTCAACACTTTCACAAACTAATATATCGACTTTCCACAGTCATTGCAGACACACTGGACCAGAGTCATCAGTAACCTACCATCGACAGGCTTGACCCCTGTCCCCTACTCTATACAAACTGCATGTACCATTAAAAGTGAAGAGTGTTATCAACGAGAGAAATTTCAACACTTTCACAAACTCATATATCGACTTTCCACAGTCATTGCAGACACACTGGACCAGAGTCATCAGTAACCTACCATCGACAGGCTTGACCCCTGTCCCCTCCTCTATACAAACTGCATGCACCATTAAAAGTGAAGAGTGTTATCAACGAGAGAAATTTCAACACTTTCACAAACTAATATATCGACTTTCCACAGTCATTGCAGACACACTGGACCAGAGTCATCAGTAACCTACCATCGACAGGCTTGACCCCTGTCCCCTACTCTATACAAACTGCATGTACCATTAAAAGTGAAGAGTGTTATCAACGAGAGAAATTTCAACACTTTCACAAACTCATATATCGACTTTCCACAGTCATTGCAGACACACTGGACCAGAGTCATCAGTAACCTACCATCGACAGGCTTGACCCCTGTCCCCTCCTCTATACAAACTGCATGCACCATTAAAAGTGAAGAGTGTTATCAACGAGAGAAATTTCAACACTTTCACAAACTCATATATCGACTTTCCACAGTCACTGCAGACACACTGGACCAGAGTCATCAGTAACCTACCATCGACAGGCTTGACCCCTGTCCCCTCCTCTATACAAACTGCATGCACCATTAAAAGTGAAGAGTGTTATCAACGAGAGAAATTTCAACACTTTCACAAACTCATATATCGACTTTCCACAGTCATTGCAGACACTGGACCAGAGTCATCAGTAACCTACCATCGACAGGCTTGACCCCTGTCCCCTCCTCTATACAAACTGCATGCAACATTAAAAGTGAAGAGTTTTATCAACGAGAGAAATTTCAACACTTTCACAAACTCATATATCGACTTTCCACAGTCATTGCAGACACACTGGACCAGAGTCATCAGTAACCTACCATCGACAGGCTTGACCCCTGTCCCCTCCTCTATACAAACTGCATGCACCATTAAAAGTGAAGAGTGTTATCAACGAGAGAAATTTCAACACTTTCACAAACTCATATATCGACTTTCCACAGTCATTGCAGACACACTGGACCAGAGTCATCAGTAACCTACCATCGACAGGCTTGACCCCTGTCCCCTCCTCTATACAAACTGCATGCACCATTAAAAGTGAAGAGTGTTATCAACGAGAGAAATTTCAACACTTTCACAAACTAATATATCGACTTTCCACAGTCATTGCAGACACACTGGACCAGAGTCATCAGTAACCTACCATCGACAGGCTTGACCCCTGTCCCCTACTCTATACAAACTGCATGTACCATTAAAAGTGAAGAGTGTTATCAACGAGAGAAATTTCAACACTTTCACAAACTCATATATCGACTTTCCACAGTCATTGCAGACACACTCGACCAGAGTCATCAGTAACCTACCATCGACAGGCTTGACCCCTGTCCCCTCCTCTATACAAACTGCATGCACCATTAAAAGTGAAGAGTGTTATCAACGAGAGAAATTTCAACACTTTCACAAACTCATATATCGACTTTCCATAGTCATTGCAGACACACTGGACCAGAGTCATCAGTAACCTACCATCGACAGGCTTGACCCCTGTCCCCTACTCTATACAAACTGCATGTACCATTAAAAGTGAAGAGTGTTATCAACGAGAGAAATTTCAACACTTTCACAAACTCATATATCGACTTTCCACAGTCATTGCAGACACACTGGACCAGAGTCATCAGTAACCTACCATCGACAGGCTTGACCCCTGTCCCCTCCTCTATACAAACTGCATGCACCATTAAAAGTGAAGAGTGTTATCAACGAGAGAAATTTCAACACTTTCAGAAACTCATATATCGACTTTCCACAGTCATTGCAGACACTGGACTAGAGTCATCAGTAACCTACCATCGACAGGCTTGACCCCTGTCCCCTCCTCTATACAAACTGCATGTACCATTAAAAGTGAAGAGTGTTATCAACGAGAGAAATTTCAACACTTTCACAAACTCATATATCGACTTTCCACAGTCATTGCAGACACACTGGACCAGAGTCATCAGTAACCTACCATCGACAGGCTTGACCCCTGTCCCCTCCTCTATACAAACTGCATGCACCATTAAAAGTGAAGAGTGTTATCAACGAGAGAAATTTCAACACTTTCACAAACTCATATATCGACTTTCCACAGTCATTGGAGACACACTCGACCAGAGTCATCAGTAACCTACCATCGACAGGCTTGATCCCTGTCCCCTCCTCTATACAAACTGCATGCACCATTAAAAGTGAAGAGTGTTATCAACGAGAGAAATTTCAACACTTTCACAAACTCATATATCGACTTTCCACAGTCATTGCAGACACACTCGACCAGAGTCATCAGTAACCTACCATCGACAGGCTTGACCCCTGTCCCCTCCTCTATACAAACTGCATGCACCATTAAAAGTGAAGAGTGTTATCAACGAGAGAAATTTCAACACTTTCACAAACTCATATATCGACTTTCCACAGTCATTGCAGACACACTCGACCAGAGTCATCAGTAACCTACCATCGACAGGCTTGACCCCTGTCCCCTCCTCTATACAAACTGCATGCACCATTAAAAGTGAAGAGTGTTATCAACGAGAGAAATTTCAACACTTTCACAAACTCATATATCGACTTTCCACAGTCATTGCAGACACTGGACTAGAGTCATCAGTAACCTACCATCGACAGGCTTGACCACTGTCCCCTCCTCTATACAAACTGCATGCACCATTAAAAGTGAAGAGTGTTATCAACGAGAGAAATTTCAACACTTTCACAAACTCATATATCGACTTTCCACAGTCATTGCAGACACTGGACTAGAGTCATCAGTAACCTACCATCGACAGGCTTGACCCCTGTCACAAACTCATATATCGACTTTCCACAGTCATTGCAGACACACTGGACCAGAGTCATCAGTAACCTACCATCGACAGGCTTGACCCCTGTCCCCTCCTCTATACAAACTGCATGCACCATTAAAAGTGAAGAGTGTTATCAACGAGAGAATTTTCAACACTTTCACGAACTCATATATCGACTTTCCACAGTCATTGCAGACACTGGACTAGAGTCATTAGTAACCTACCATCGACAGGCTTGACCCCTGTCCCCTCCTCTATACAAACTGCATGCACCATTAAAAGTGAAGAGTGTTATCAACGAGAGAAATTTCAACACTTTCACAAACTCATATATCGACTTTCCACAGTCATTGCAGACACTGGACTAGAGTCATTAGTAACCTACCATCGACAGGCTTGACCCCTGTCCCCTCCTCTATACAAACTGCATGCACCATTAAAAGTGAAGGGTGTTATCAACGAGAGAAATTTCAACACTTTCACAAACTCATATATCGACTTTCCACAGTCATTGCAGACACTGGACTAGAGTCATTAGTAATCTACCATCGACAGGCTTGACCTCTGTCCCCTCCTCTATACAAACTGCATGCACCATTAAAAGTGAAGAGTGTTATCAACGAGAGAAATTTCAACACTTTCACAAACTCATATATCGACTTTCCACAGTCATTGCAGACACTGGACTAGAGTCATTAGTAACCTACCATCGACAGGCTTGACCCCTGTCCCCTCCTCTATACAAACTGCATGCACCATTAAAAGTGAAGGGTGTTATCAACGAGAGAAATTTCAACACTTTCACAAACTCATATATCGACTTTCCACAGTCATTGCAGACACTGGACTAGAGTCATTAGTAACCTACCATCGACAGGCTTGACCCCTGTCCCCTCCTCTATACAAACTGCATGCACCATTAAAAGTGAAGGGTGTTATCAACGAGAGAAATTTCAACACTTTCACAAACTCATATATCGACTTTCCACAGTCATTGCAGACACTGGACTAGAGTCATTAGTAACCTACCATCGACAGGCTTGACCCCTGTCCCCTCCTCTATACAAACTGCATGCACCATTAAAAGTGAAGAGTGTTATCAACGAGAGAAATTTCAACACTTTCACAAACTCATATATCGACTTTCCACAGTCATTGCAGACACTGGACTAGAGTCATCAGTAACCTACCATCGACAGGCTTGACCCCTGTCCCCTCCTCTATACAAACTGCATGCACCATTAAAAGTGAAGAGTGTTATCAACGAGAGAAATTTCAACACTTTCACAAACTCATATATCGACTTTCCACAGTCATTGCAGACACTGGACTAGAGTCATTAGTAACCTACCATCGACAGGCTTGACCCCTGTCCCCTCCTCTATACAAACTGCATGCACCATTAAAAGTGAAGGGTGTTATCAACGAGAGAAATTTCAACACTTTCACAAACTCATATATCGACTTTCCACAGTCATTGCAGACACACTCGACCAGAGTCATCAGTAACCTACCATCGACAGGCTTGACCCCTGTCATCTCCTCTATACAAACTGCATGCACCATTAAAAGTGAAGGGTGTTATCAACGAGAGAAATTTCAACACTTTCACAAACTCATATATCGACTTTCCACAGTCATTGCAGACACTGGACTAGAGTCATTAGTAACCTACCATCGACAGGCTTGACCCCTGTCCCCTCCTCTATACAAACTGCATGCACCATTAAAAGTGAAGGGTGTTATCAACGAGAGAAATTTCAACACTTTCACAAACTCATATATCGACTTTCCACAGTCATTGCAGACACTGGACTAGAGTCATTAGTAACCTACCATCGACAGGCTTGACCCCTGTCCCCTCCTCTATACAAACTGCATGCACCATTAAAAGTGAAGAGTGTTATCAACGAGAGAAATTTCAACACTTTCACAAACTCATATATCGACTTTCCACAGTCATTGCAGACACTGGACTAGAGTCATCAGTAACCTACCATCGACAGGCTTGACCCCTGTCCCCTCCTCTATACAAACTGCATGCACCATTAAAAGTGAAGAGTGTTATCAACGAGAGAAATTTCAACACTTTCACAAACTCATATATCGACTTTCCACAGTCATTGCAGACACTGGACTAGAGTCATTAGTAACCTACCATCGACAGGCTTGACCCCTGTCCCCTCCTCTATACAAACTGCATGCACCATTAAAAGTGAAGGGTGTTATCAACGAGAGAAATTTCAACACTTTCACAAACTCATATATCGACTTTCCACAGTCATTGCAGACACACTCGACCAGAGTCATCAGTAACCTACCATCGACAGGCTTGACCCCTGTCCCCTCCTCTATACAAACTGCATGCACCATTAAAAGTGAAGAGTGTTATCAACGAGAGAAATTTCAACACTTTCACAAACTCATATATCGACTTTCCACAGTCATTGCAGACACTGGACTAGAGTCATTAGTAACCTACCATCGACAGGCTTGACCACTGTCCCCTCCTCTATACAAACTGCATGCACCATTAAAAGTGAAGAGTGTTATCAACGAGAGAAATTTCAACACTTTCACAAACTCATATATCGACTTTCCACAGTCACTGCAGACACTGGACTAGAGTCATCAGTAACCTACCATCGACAGGCTTGACCCCTGTCCCCTCCTCTATACAAACTGCATGCACCATTAAAAGTGAAGAGTGTTATCAACGAGAGAAATTTCAACACTTTCACAAACTCATATATCGACTTTCCACAGTCATTGCAGACACTGGACTAGAGTCATTAGTAACCTACCATCGACAGGCTTGACCCCTGTCCCCTCCTCTATACAAACTGCATGCACCATTAAAAGTGAAGAGTGTTATCAACGAGAGAAATTTCAACACTTTCACAAACTCATATATCGACTTTCCACAGTCATTGCAGACACTGGACTAGAGTCATCAGTAACCTACCATCGACAGGCTTGACCCCTGTCCCCTCCTCTATACAAACTGCATGCACCATTAAAAGTGAAGGGTGTTATCAACGAGAGAAATTTTAACACTTTTACAAACTCATATATCGACTTTCCACAGTCATTGCAGACACACTCGACCAGAGTCATCAGTAACCTACCATCGACAGGCTTGACCCCTGTCCCCTCCTCTATACAAACTGCATGCACCATTAAAAGTGAAGAGTGTTATCAACGAGAGAAATTTCAACACTTTCACAAACTCATATATCGACTTTCCACAGTCATTGCAGACACTGGACTAGAGTCATCAGTAACCTACAATCGACAGGCTTGACCCCTGTCCCCTACTCTATACAAACTGCATGCACCATTAAAAGTGAAGAGTGTTATCAACGAGAGAAATTTCAACACTTTCACAAACTCATATATCGACTTTCCACAGTCATTGCAGACACTGGACTAGAGTCATCAGTAACCTACCATCGACAGGCTTGACCCCTGTCTCCTCCTCTATACAAACTGCATGCACCATTAAAAGTGAAGAGTGTTATCAACGAGAGAAATTTCAACACTTTCACAAACTCATATATCGACTTTCCACAGTCATTGCAGACACACTGGACCAGAGTCATCAGTAACCTACCATCGACAGGCTTGACCCCTGTCACCTCCTCTATACAAACTGCATGCACCATTAAAAGTGAAGAGTGTTATCAACGAGAGAAATTTCAACACTTTCACAAACTCATATATCGACTTTCCACAGTCATTGCAGACACACTGGACCAGAGTCATCAGTAACCTACCATCGACAGGCTTGACCCCTGTCCCCTCCTCTATACAAACTGCATGCACCATTAAAAGTGAAGGGTGTTATCAACGAGAGAAATTTTAACACTTTTACAAACTCATATATCGACTTTCCACAGTCATTGCAGACACACTCGACCAGAGTCATCAGTAACCTACCATCGACAGGCTTGACCCCTGTCCCCTCCTCTATACAAACTGCATGCACCATTAAAAGTGAAGAGTGTTATCAACGAGAGAAATTTCAACACTTTCACAAACTCATATATCGACTTTCCACAGTCATTGCAGACACTGGACTAGAGTCATCAGTAACCTACAATCGACAGGCTTGACCCCTGTCCCCTACTCTATACAAACTGCATGCACCATTAAAAGTGAAGAGTGTTATCAACGAGAGAAATTTCAACACTTTCACAAACTCATATATCGACTTTCCACAGTCATTGCAGACACTGGACTAGAGTCATCAGTAACCTACCATCGACAGGCTTGACCCCTGTCTCCTCCTCTATACAAACTGCATGCACCATTAAAAGTGAAGAGTGTTATCAACGAGAGAAATTTCAACACTTTCACAAACTCATATATCGACTTTCCACAGTCATTGCAGACACACTGGACCAGAGTCATCAGTAACCTACCATCGACAGGCTTGACCCCTGTCACCTCCTCTATACAAACTGCATGCACCATTAAAAGTGAAGAGTGTTATCAACGAGAGAAATTTCAACACTTTCACAAACTCATATATCGACTTTCCACAGTCATTGCAGACACACTGGACCAGAGTCATCAGTAACCTACCATCGACAGGCTTGACCCCTGTCCCCTCCTCTATACAAACTGCATGCACCATTAAAAGTGAAGAGTGTTATCAACGAGAGAAATTTCAACACTTTCACAAACTCATATATCGACTTTCCACAGTCATTGCAGACACTGGACTAGAGTCATTAGTAACCTACCATCGACAGGCTTGACCACTGTCCCCTCCTCTATACAAACTGCATGCACCATTAAAAGTGAAGAGTGTTATCAACGAGAGAAATTTCAACACTTTCACAAACTCATATATCGACTTTCCACAGTCATTGCAGACACTGGACTAGAGTCATCAGTAACCTACCATCGACAGGCTTGACCCCTGTCCCCTCCTCTATACAAACTGCATGCCCCATTAAAAGTGAAGGGTGTTATCAACGAGAGAAATTTCAACACTTTCACAAACTCATATATCGACTTTCCACAGTCATTGCAGACACACTGGACCAGAGTCATCAGTAACCTACCATCGACAGGCTTGACCCCTGTCCCCTCCTCTACACAAACTGCATGCACCATTAAAAGTGAAGAGTGTTATCAACGAGAGAAATTTCAACACTTTCACAAACTCATATATCGACTTTCCACAGTCATTGCAGACACTGGACTAGAGTCATCAGTAACCTACCATCGACAGGCTTGACCCCTGTCCCCTACTCTATACAAACTGCATGCACCATTAAAAGTGAAGAGTGTTATCAACGAGAGAAATTTCAACACTTTCACAAACTCATATATCGACTTTCCACAGTCATTGCAGACACACTGGACCAGAGTCATCAGTAACCTACCATCGACAGGCTTGACCCCTGTCATCTCCTCTATACAAACTGCATGCACCATTAAAAGTGAAGAGTGTTATCAACGAGAGAAATTTCAACACTTTCACAAACTCATATATCGACTTTCCACAGTCATTGCAGACACTGGACTAGAGTCATCAGTAACCTACCATCGACAGGCTTGACCCCTGTCCCCTCCTCTATACAAACTGCATGCACCATTAAAAGTGAAGAGTGTTATCAACGAGAGAAATTTCAACACTTTCACAAATTCATATATCGACTTTCCACAGTCATTGCAGACACACTGGACCAGAGTCATCAGTAACCTACCATCGACAGGCTTGACCCCTGTCCCCTCCTCTATACAAACTGCATGCACCATTAAAAGTGAAGAGTGTTATCAACGAGAGAAATTTCAACACTTTCACAAACTCATATATCGACTTTCCACAGTCATTGCAGACACACTGGACCAGAGTCATCAGTAACCTACCATCGACAGGCTTGACCCCTGTCCCATACTACAGGACGTTATGAAGTTAAGCGGGTCATTATGATCTGCCGCCCATGCAATTTAACGTAACATTCTCTGCAGTATCGGGGAGGAAGGGGTCATGCCACAAGATTTCAAGGACACCACAGTTAATCCCTGCACTAACAGCAAAAGCAGCACATCAGACAGCAAACCAGAGAGAGGTACATCACTTTGTCTATTTCTGAGAAGATCTTCTGAGAAGCATTACAAAGGCAGGGATCACGAAAGCTCAGCTTTGCTGGATAGGAGAGGTTGTATGGAGAATTCCCAAGCAACTCCTATCTTAAACTCAGGTCAGGCAAAAGAAAGCAATGAAGGACCAAGGAAACGTTTCAAAACTAAGCCAATATCGTCATCGTTGAAATCGCCCTAAATTTGCAAGCAATTAAAACAGGGCCGCCGTTAAAGCATTTTGAAAGCCCAAAGGAGGAAAACTCGAGAAGTAGTAATACTCATGGAACTGAGAGGATTCCAAAACTCTAATACAGTTGTCCATGCAAATCAAAACAGGGCAACTGACCAACAACATTTATGATGCGCATAGACGCATAAACGCTTGACTTGATAGACTACAAAGATGCCACTGATGTTGGATGATAAAACAAAAAAACATATTAATACAAGGAGTATAAGGGCAAAGCAAAGATACAGAAGTAGAATGATTAATCATTTAACATTCTTTACAGTTATACATATTTATGTTACATATACATATATATATGTTAGCAGCATGTTTCCATGTTCGATAGAGCTTGGACTGGGGCTTGATTTGGCCTAGACTTCTAGACCTGACCTCATGTAAAGGTCAGAGTTCAAGACCAACGAGTTCAATTCCGTTCCTTACACTGATCATATGGCAATTGGTTAACATTACTTGTTACCCATGGTACCTTTGTTCCGTTCTATCCTGGACTAAAATTCTCTGTCTTAGAACTGTCCTTGAGTTTTTGCAGTATATAAGTGGCCATATTGGATGTCATACTTGATATTTTAGGTTACATGATAACCCAAAAATATATATTTTCTTGTCTTATTGTCTTTGTTTGTACATCATCGAACCTAGATGTAGACATCAAACTCGCGTCTATGACAAAAAGTCACTGCTTCTAACTGTATAAGTGTAAGATTATTCGGCGGCTATTCTGTTTACTATGGATATGTATGTTACCAGCTGATTCAGGCTTTATTCTTGAACTTTTTTTTTACCACCGGGCAGTTTTTTAACCCTTAAAAATATAGTTATTGTAATGGTCAATAACTATATGGTCAATGTAATCATCCCTCCCCTCGATATCCAGAGAATAATTATTATACATAAGAAATGAAATATATTAATAATTAGAATTATAGACTTTGATTGTATTTCTGAGTTTACAATAATATATTTATATCTAAAACTGGTTTAGAATTAACATTTACTAGAAACATACCTTATTTTTAAAACCGTGTACTTGAAATTAATATATTTGAAACGTGTCACACAAGACAATAAAGTTGTGTGTGTGTGTGTGTGTGGGTGGGGGTATGTCTAAAAACCTTAATGGTATGGATCTATATCAATCATGATTAGAGGTCATTGCATTTGGTATTTTTAATATATACGCACGTTTTTTATAAGTAATGCTACTTTTTTATCACGTGTTTATGTAATCTGAGGCTATGTAAATATGTAACTTAGTCCGGGAACCCCACTATCCCAATGCCATTAATGTCGCAACACCAAGCCATATATCGGTATAATTCCGTGATTGGTATATTGTTCCCTTTATAAGTCTTTTGAATAGAAGAAGTAAATAAATTGATTTCTTCCCGTGTTAACTGAAATGAATTTATAATCTTTGACTTAGAAATCTTCTTTTCTTCATCTGAATATATTATATATTATAGGTTGAATATATATAGTGTTTCTTTACACCGGGCCTTCTCAAATTGGATTTTTTTAGGAATCCCTCACTAGCCATTAAAGTAAACATTTAACATTGAGTATTGGTGACATCAGCAAATCAAAACACAATTCTGAATCTGCTATAACGACCCCCCGAAGAGACCATTTGTGTCGGCAACCATATCCAAGATTGGGGTCGTGCAGTAACTCGCTGCCGTAACTGTCTCAAGCGCTTGGAGGTGCCAAAGTGGACTTATTTACTAACCGTAAAGACGCTCATAAAACAGGTACCCAATTACACCAAATGTTGCCTCGTCCGCTCCTGATCAGATTCACGTGGTGAGCGCAATTTCCCACTGAAAATTTTATAACAAGCCCAGCCAGGGATGCAGGGTCGTGTGGTAATCTATCACTTCTCTGGATGGGTTTCCTTGAATTCGTTCTAAAGAATGACCTGTAAATCACGGGATTATATCCGAATTGATACATTTAATACTGTATTAAACCTGGGTAGGTTTTGTCGCATGGATGGTGATGATATTAAAAAGGCTAATTGAATCGTCTGTGCTGAGTTAGGGCGGAATTTTGGCACCCATTAGAAACTAAACAACAAGCTTCATCGATGAATACAAAAATTAAAGTTGACAATTCCAACTCTAATCAGCGCAATAATTACATTTGTTCATCTGAGAGCACAAATAAAAATAGAAAAAAATACAACGTGGGTAAAGATTCAAACTTTTATTTGCTGCTGGCAACATAATAATTCAACTAAACGTGTAACTGGCCTGACAATACGTCCTGTCTCTCTGGTGTGCTAGGTATTTAGCACGTCCCCGTATTATGCTCTGACACCCTTACCAAGGAACGACCCTAGCGCTCCAACATGGAGTTGAATAACCATCAACCAAAAAAAAAAAAAAACCGTCACCCAGGTATACCTGCAGTGTCAGCTCTGTTTCGTCCTCTTTCTCTCTTACCTGCGCGCAGCGACATTGAAAGTATAATGTAAAAATAAATGTCAGGCGCAAATCGTGATGCAGCTCTAGTTCGTTCGAGACGCAGATAAAGAGTGATGCAGATTCACGGTGAACGTAATGCATTTCCAAAGACGTGATGAAGATCAATCACGAACGGGATGCAGATCAATGGTTAACGTGATGTAGATCCGTGGCGAGCGTGGTGCAGGTTTATGGCGAACGTGAATCAGATCCATGGCGGCTTTGATACAAATCTAGGCGGGCACGAAGTAGATTTGGTTCAACATGAAACAGATCTATGTCGACCTAAATGCAGATCCATGTCTACCGAGGTACAAATCCAGGCGGACATGAAGCAGGTCGGGTTTATCATGGTACAGATCTATGTCGACCTCAACGCAGATTCATATGGACCGTGATACAGATCCAGGCGGACATGAAGCAGATCCGGTAAAACATGGTACAGATCTATGTCGACATAAATGCAGATTCATATCGACCGTTATACAGATCCAGGCGGACATGAAGCAGATCCGGTTAAACATGGTACAGATCTTGTCGACCTTAACGCAGATTTATATCGACCGTGATACAGATCCAGGCGAACATGAAGCTGATCCGGTTTAACATGGTTCAGATCAATGCCGACCTTAACGCAGATTCATATCGACCGTGATACAGATCCTGGCGGACATGAAGCAGATCTGGTTTAACATGGTTCAGATCTATGTCGACCTTAACGCAGATTCATATCGACCGTGAAACAGATCCTGGCGGACATGAAGCTGATCCGGTTTAACATGGTTCAGATCAAAGCCGACCTTAACGCAGATTCATATCGACCATGATACAGATCCAGGCAGACATGAAGAAGACCCAGTGTAACATGGTACAGATCTATGTCGACCTTAACGCAGATTCATATCGACCGTGATACAGATCCTGGCGGACATGAAGCAGATCCGGTTTAACATGGTTCAGGTCTATGTCGACCTTAATGCAGATTCATATCGACCGTGATACAGATCCTGGCGGACATGAAGCAGATCGGGTAAAACATGGTACAGATCTTTGTCGACCTTAACGCAGATTTATATAGACCATGATACAGATCCAGGCGGACATAAAGCAGATCCGGTAAAACATGGTAAAGATCTTTGTCGACCTTAACACAGAATCATATGGACCGTGATGCAGATCCAGACGGACATGAAGCCGATCCGGTTAAACATGATGCAGATCTATGTGGACCTCAACGCAGATTCATAGCGACCGTGCTACCGATCCAGACAGAAATGAAGCAGAACCGGTTAATTGTGGTACAGATCTTTGCGGCCTTAACGTAGATTCCTGATCACAAGAATTTTAAATTTCTAAACAAAGGGTGAGATTCACCTATCATGATCTTATCTACCATTTTCAGCATGTAAGTATCATATAAAACATTTAATGAGGTAGCATTTGCACCAATCTTCCTAGAACATTTGACATTTCTTTTCCCAGTGTGTGTCTATCCTTGCCATTTAGGCAACCATATCATACAATGAGTGAGAAACAGAGAACAGATTTAATGATTGGTAACTGGTGTAGCGTATTTAAGGGAGGTACCAGCCTGCCCCGGAAGAGAGAGAGAGGCCAGTCTAGCGGGAACGTCAGTGCGACGTAGCTGTAAGCCAAGGGACGAGACGGATTGAGGGACGCAGGCAGCTTGGTTGAGAAAAGTCTGTTCTGGTGGAACTCAGCAGTCTGCCGTGGAGTGGCTGTGTGTTGTTTACTTTAAGATAGGTGCTAAGTTGTGTATTAAACATTTGTTCAGTTAATTGATCTCTCTTAGTTGTTTCTGCCCTCGCCAGAACCCCCCCCCCCTTACTTCGTTCAGCCCGATTTATCGTCCAGCCAGATAGCTTGTGGGGATATATGCCTCCCCAAATATTGACTTTAAACGACTGAGTGATTTGTGAGACTCATAATTAAAAGAGAGTGAACTATTTGTATTGGTCTGTTTAACAGTCTGTACAGTTTGTTGAGCTGAGACTTTGATAAGCTGCTGTGTTGTTTAGCAGTCTGTACAGTTAATTAAGCTTGGGCTGATAAGCTGAGACACAGCCCAAGTCTGAGGCTCAGAATAAAGCAGCTAGTATAATAAGAACAGGAAAATTATCTGTACTTTACATTTATTTTTATTTTTGTAATTTAATTAGTTTAATTTTAATTGTCAGCAATTAAACTATATTGTTGACACTCTGATTTTGTATAATAAAGAGTTGATTGGTTACATAGTTCATTGGTTACACTGTGATTTACAATTGTGTTTAGTAGTATAGTAAGGAGTGATCTTTAGGGTATTCAGTCAAGATCATTTATTTCTATTATGCTATATTGGGCATTGTTGTACATATAGATGTACTGATAATTGTAAATTGTGCTGTAGAATACACATAAATAAATATTTATGTAGGTTGACGATCAGATAGTTATAATTTATGATCAATTGAAAACCTGATAAGAACCAACTTTGAGGATGAGCAGCCCAGGTAAACAGTGGTCATGTGAGTTGACCCTGGTGGGCATGGAGAACACTACCCAGCTATAGCACAGAATGAGTCATATGTTACAGTGGATCAGACGGGTTTTGGAATGTGGAGCCCCAAAAACCCATTTTTGGTGGATATGATGCGAGCTAGAAAAAGTACGAACCATTTCCTGAGAGCAATAGAGCCATTAAGTCAGAGACAAACACCAACAGTACAGATGGCTGATGTTCCTGCACTATTACTATCACCATTACTAATTATGCCATTATCACCGGGCTCGGCATGTGGGAGATCCCCCAGCAATAAAAAAAAAAAAAACAAAAAAAAAAAAAAAAAAAAAAATAAGTTTGACGGCGACCCGGCAGAATGGAAAGATTTCGAGATCCATTTCAAAACCATTGCAGAGTGGAACGGCAAGTCGGAAGCCGAGTAAGCCCTGCAGCTCGCAACATGTCCTAGGAGTAAAGCACAGAGGATAGTTAGCAAAATATCTGCAGAGAAACGACATGATAACGTGGCCCTGAAGGATACCTAAGAGGTTCGGTCAACCTTGTAAAGAGAGCGCATTTCGGGCGATATTCCGCGAGCAAAAGAGAGGCGCTAAAGAAACTTTAACGGATTATAGAAGTAAGGTCCCATGTCTTGCCCAGAGGGCATACCAAGGTTTTGGCAACGATGACATAGATTTGATAGCCAGAGACCAGTTTGTTAGAGGGTTGAGCGATACTGAAATGAAGAGACATGTTGATCTCAGTTGTCCATCCAGTCTGGAGGAAGCTGTTAGCCTCGCAACTCAGTGTGAGGAAGGCGCAAGTGTCAGGCCAGACCGTTAGTTCCGACTAGGGTCAGCTCCTGTAGATGTTCCGGGGACACGAACTGACGAACAGATAACATGACTCGAAGAGCAAGGGAAAAAAATGATGGCCACTAAGAATAGCGCTCGAGGGGTTAACCACACTGTTAGTCGCCAGCTAGGGTCTCTAACTGAGCAGGTTAATAAGCTATCGCAAGTGTTGACCGGAGCAAGACAACTGTGATCAACTGACCCAAACGATAGTGGTATGCGTGACGCCAAAAATAAATGGAATCCACCCCGAGGAGGACCAGTTCAGATCGAGGACCGGAACAACCGTGTTTTGGTTGTGGCCAGCCTTGCCACTTCAAGAGAAATACACAACAGGACAAACGAAACCACCGGATATGAATAACAAGAAAAGAGATACCAAACCAAATAAGAGTACCCAGAGAACCACCAGCATAAAGGGCGGATGGTTGATAGAGGGTGTCGTCCAGAATAAAGCTGTCGACCTCCCGGTTGACAGTGGTTCAGTTATGTTGTTTACCTGACTACTCCTTCTTTCAGAAGCTCCCATATTATGCCAGGCGTAAGCTAAAGATTGGGGTTGTGACATCAGCACTGCCTCGGTTGGATTAGCCGTGACAACACGACTCGGTAGGCTCTTATATTTGGCTGGTAAGCCTAACTTGAGTGGTGAAAAAAAAACAATATCGAGTAATGCGTCGCAGTGGTTTTCCATCATGTTGCATTCATATCGTGGTAAACAGCCCATAATCTTAACATAAGGCCAGGAATGATGAAATTAACAGAAAAGAATACATGTAAAACTCACAACCTAAACTGAAACTCCGTTTCTATGGTAACGAGTCAATGCCTGTTTCGCGTGCAATTAAGTTGGCTGCATTCAGTAACCTGTGCGAGCTATGCTTGTATTCATGCCGTCAGAAATTCAACAAACATGCGGAGGGATTTAGCAATATGCTGAATTAAAACGGAATTTTTCTCGCCCATGTTAGGTGTTGTTAGAAAGTTTACTACCAAAGCTAACGATTGGTCTGGTTTATGTTAAGTGACAGCTTACTAATAGGCCATGAGGCTTTTTCAGAAATGACGAAAATATTTGCATCCTCATAGACCCTTAATGTGCGTTTCTCACTGAAGGATGTAACGGCACTGTGACAGCCAGTACACCGGTCGTACACTCTCTATAGACTAATGTCAGAGGACCGTAATGGTGCTACTCGGGGGATACGATGGACGTCAGAGGAGAGATTGACTTGATGTTTCGGTTAGGTAGCCAGGTATGGAACCGCTTTTTATTACCAAGTTAGGTTCCTCGAAGGGAATTCTTAGAAATGTTTTTCCAGGAGATGTTGATTGCCTGATTAACATAAAGTTAAGGATCCTAAATACAGAACAAGAACGGTACATTTTACGGACTGAATCGAGCGACATCTGTCGCAGAGTAAGATTAAGTGAGCTTACTGAGGTTTCACCCCGACACGAGGTTAGAGCATTTGCCTTGTCAGATAAGCTCAAGGTTGGAAACGGTCAACCTGAGGTGGGTTCGGTGCAGCCTCTAACATCACCGGTTAAGAAGAATAGCTTAAGTCAGTACCACCAAGTTGAGTGTGCCAGTCACCTTGAAAAACTTGGTTGAAGAAGTGGAGTACTTGCCCGCCGGACTCAAAATAGGAGTGGTTGAAGAAGTTAGTAGAGTCCTTGACGCGGCTGAATTAGTGGTGTGGAGCTCCCTCACTGACGCCTCAGTGCCGGAACATTATGAACCAATGTTGGAGGATATATCCGATAAGTTGAGTCCTGACCAGAGAAAACAAGTACGAAGACTTGTAGCCGAACACAGTAATGTGTTCTCGTCATCAGACGGAGCTTTGGGACTGACAGAATTTGTAAAACACACAATTGATACGGAGGGTCCCCAGCGGTGAAACAACATCAACAATTTCTATCTGATGTGAGAAGCTTCCTTGGGTTCGCTTCTCATTTCAGGAGATTCATCCCAGAGTACGCACACATCGTCTCACCACTAACGGCGTTGACAAAGAAAGACAACAAGTTAAAGTGCGATGATAACTGCGAGGAAGCCTTCCAGCAGTTGAAACAGAAGCCGACTACCACACCTGTGTTGACATACCCTCGCCCTGAAGGTTTACTGATCCTAGACACGGATGCCAGTGGTGTCAACATTAGGAGTTGCCTCTAACAGATTCAAGACGGGCAAGAGCGAGTTGTGGCTTACGCAAGCCTTAGCTCTGCCGAGAGGAAATAGTGTTCTGAAAACGAGTTACTGACAGTGGTGACATTCGTCAAGCACTTCCGCATGTACGACCATTTCTGATCAGAACAATACCTCACTCCAATGGCTACTGACCTTTATGGAACAAAAGGGCATGATAGCTAGGTGGTTTTCCGTGCTAGATACGTACGGCTTTACCATTCGTCACCGTCCTGGAGCAAAACATGGAAATGTTGATGGACTCTCTAGGCAGCAGTGCACCCAGTGCAAACCACTACCGAGTTAAAAAAACGGAAATGACAGCAACCTGCTCTGGGCAGCAGGCTGCTCGATCAAACTGGCTACACAACTGGAGTGTTGGCCAGCTGTGCCAATCCAATACGAAGATCCGGGTATAGCTAAGATCAGACGCTGGATATTATCTGGGCGAGATCGACGAAAGCAGCACGAAATATCTCGTGATGGGCGGGATCTCAAGGCCCCGTGGAGCCAATGGAATATCCCGGAGATCCGTAATGGAGCTCTCTACCGTAAATTTGATCAGGATGCCAAATCAAATACTTTTTATCAGTTAGTGACTCCAATGGAGATCCGCAAAGAGATAATGATGCAGCTACATGATCACGAAACAGTTGGACATCTTGGAGTTTCCAATACGTTTCACAACGTAAGACAGAGGTTTTACTGGCCTGTACCTCGGGCAGATGTTGAACGATGGTGCAAACGATGCAGAGATTGCGGGAGTCGGAAACCAAGACAAAATAGCAACAAGGCACCGCTGAAACAAGAGGTGGCAGGCTTGCCCTTAAAAAGAATCGCCTTGGATATCATGGGACCCCTGTCAAAATCGCGGTCTGAGAATCAGTACATCTTGGTAAAAGTACATCTTAGTGACTATTTCACCAAGTGGACTGAGGCCTATGCTCGACCTGATCATACGGCACGACTGTCGCCCGGGTAGTTGTAGATGAGTGAATCTGTAGGCTAGGAGTGCCTCGGGTCATCCAAACTGATCAGGGGAAAGACTTCGAGGCTTCTGAATTTACAGTTGTTTCTCCTTCTTGTGTATTTTAGAATGGGAATTGTAGACTGCCAATCCTAGGAGAGTGACTTGTTGCAGAGACTGGGCTACTGCTGAGGTGTCGGACAGAATAATGCAAGACCCGGATGTGACTACAGGAACACCAACGGACCCGCATGGATGAGACCCCCTGAAGCCACAGAGGACACTGGATAATGTGTTTAATGGACTTTATGTGTGACCTTATAATGTCATTTATTTATTTGTTTAGGTAATTTAATGATTTCTGTTCAGGGACGAACATTTCTAGAAGAAGGGGGGGGGGGGGGGGGGGGTTGTGGCGTATTTAGGGCAGGTACCAGTCTGCCGCGGTAGAGAGATAGAAAGGCCAGGCTAGCGGGAACGTCAGTGCGACGTAGTTGTAAGCCAAGGGATGAGACAGATTGAGGGACGCAGACAGCTTGGTTGAGAACAGTCTGTTCTGGTGTAGTCCGCCGTGAAGTGGCCGTGTCCTGTTTACTTTACGAGAAGTACGAAGTTGTGTATTAAAAATTTGTTCAGAAAATTGATATCTCTTAGTTATTTCTACCCTCGCCAAGAACACACCCCCTACTTTCGTTCAGCCGAGTTATCGCCCAGCCAGATAGCTTGCGGAGATATGTATCTCCCAAAGAATTAAATATTAGACTTTTGAAATCGATAAAACGGTACAACTATTACATTTAACCTTGCCATTCCTTTCAAGCTTGTGTTTCAAGCGGTGTTTGTGTGTATTTATGAGTTAATTATTGTGTTTAATTAGGTGTTTTGTGTTGGCGTGATAACCGATCATGACACTGTAATCGTATCATACCTCTGATGGACTAGGTGAGGGCATCTGCTGTTCTGCCTCAATGTCTGTACCATCCCTAGTCGCCACGTCCCTGTTCATTCATGTCTTAGGGTAATTCTTGCATTTCATAAATCCTTGTATTCAGCTGACACATTCGGTCTGTTTACTCTCATCACAGACGTGATACATCAACTTCCACGATTATTTCATTAAGCATTTCTTCTATGTCGAAGATATCTTGCCTACACCAAATAACGGGTATACAGTGTTGGCTTTCGATTTTTCATTTTAGTTGTTGATAACTGCGCTCCCTCTACTCAACTTGTTTTCACATAATTTAACAGATTTTTTTTTTCGTTTAGATTGAATGAATGTCAAAATATTTACAAAAAAAATCAAGTATTTGTTGAAAAAAAAAATTATTGCAGTTTGAAAATTTTCCTGAAATTACAGTTGATTGTTCAAGTAAGTTTTGGTCCACCAGATTTTAAGTTTGTTGCAGACGTCAATGGCCAGCCTTGACCTATGAAGATAATCCTGCAAGGTTCTATGTTAAGGTGGCCAGCCAGGACAATTTACCCTTTGAGTGTGGGGGCATATGTCACCGAATAATTTTTCCCTGTAAAAAGTGGACACTCTACATTTTTGTGATCCTTAGATCTTAAACTTTACAATAAAAATATAGTGCTGATTTTGTTATAGTGGTTTTGTCATTTTTTTTAGGTCAAATTCGATTTTAGAGCAAAAATTGAGGGCCATTAAATATAAATATTAACTACAGAGAGATATTTAGAAAATGGTTAGTAAGTTATATTACATCCGATAACTTAGACTAGACACACAAAGACTACGTTAAGACGTTTATTCCAATATTAGAGAGCACCCGTAGAGCGCAAACCTCCGCCAACATATAGATTCGCATCAAGATCCATCTGACCAATCATGAAAATTAATCAGCTGTTCTTTGTTCACCGGTATATTGTTCTACAAAATGTCATCGATATATTCATTAAGAAAATACATATAGAGACAACAAGGTATCCTTGGGTAGTTTGTGCAATGTAAATATGGCGGACCACTTGCTGATTTCAGGCAACCTGTATCGCATACAGTATGGCTCCACTTTCCTTGGTTTTAACCAGTGACTAAATATTTGCTTCATTTATACATCGTATATGAAAATGGCCCTGTTATTCTTCCATTTAATATGATTTAGTTATTGCGTCATCCTATTGTTCAATTATTACCTCACCAACATCACTTTCCGCTCGCTGATAGTGAAGGTATAGAAACCTGTCTTTTACTGTTAATTATCCAAAGTATATCTAAAGGTTCCTGAGGAATTCTAAGTAGTGTTTTTATGTTTTGGTCATGATCAAAGAAATAATTTATAAAAGTTTCAGGCGGATGACTAAATTATTTTTATATATTTTGTGAAGAATAATAATAATAATAATAATAATAATAACATTGATCATATAACCTCAGCTTTGTGCGGGCAATAGCATATCATTTGGGAGCAATTATACCTTCTGTCGAGTAGCTAATTTCATCAGTTATTTACAGACATTTATTTACAGACATTTACAGTAGAATGAGACATGTAAAGGACAGATAATCAACATTGAATGAAATGCATGTTTTGCTGATTAATTCATAAAGGAGAGGGTTTTGAAAAACAAAACAAAGGGACCTTAGAAAATTTAGAAGTTTTAGAAAAGTCCTGTTGAAGGAAACAATCTTGAAGTAAATATCAAATCATAACAAAAAAAAAGTGTCATCATTAGTCATAATGTTATCGTACGTGTTTACAGATGTTCTTCTATCCCATCTTTAATCCCCCCCCTCCCCCCCGAAGGTCTATTTTTAAAACTATTTTGTTTCGTGGGCCAATTTCTTTTATACATTTATGGGAATATGAATCCGAAGCATTCAGGTTATACCAGTTCAATAACAAAAACGGACAAATCTTAACAGAAACTATGGTAAAACCAATGGTAAAGTTTTAATATAACAATGGTAAAGTTAAATGCTTGTTATTATTGAATTCTTGTCGCTTTTTTCATTATCCTTATATGATTTGTGATGGCACAATGGCTACATAGGCTGTTCCATCCGTCCGAACAAGATCACTGGTACAACATTCTTTTTTTTTATGAAAATAGTAATCTGTAGACAGTGAGTAGCACCCAGCTTGTACCAATAACAAACCATGAAATAAAGAATAAAGAAAAGTCTATTCTTATATTCTATAAAATCTAATGGGTTATTTCATTAAATGCAGGGTATGTCAGATGCTGCAGCGGAATGTTCATCTTTGATTGCAGCCAATTTATTTTTTATCATTATTATACTAAATAACTCCAGACAAAAACTGAGGCATTTTATACCTGCTTAACTAATGCTCGTTTCCCTTAAATCGTGATCAAGAACAATTTTGATTTAGTGCACAAACTAACAAAATGACATGTACCTCATACAATAACGAATGCCTTGAATGTAAATAAAGGTTTTTGCATTTCTTTTTGATTATTGTAATTTTAATAGAGGCCATAAAAAAAATAACAAAATTGTTGGGGTTGTAATATGGGGATCGGTATGGAGGAAGTCAACATTAAGGTTGTTTTAACAGCACATACAAATTCCCTTTTAAGTACATTGAACTTTCTGACACGGCACATGTTCAAGTAATTCTCAAGTAACTAAGTCTCAAAGAATCTGAACTTATTTCGTGTTCCTTACTGCTCGTCCAACTTATTCCTTAATGGTCTCTCCGACGTACACCCTTAATAATAAATTGTTAAAAAGTAGGAATAATAAAATCATTATTTGTATGTTCATTTGGAAAATGTTAAAATTAAATATTAAAACGCGTTTTGTAAAACAATATATTATTTAAAATGATTTTGCAAGAAAATACAATTGTGTATGAATGCATCACACCTCTCTCTCTTTCTGTCTCTCTCCTTCTCACCCTCTCTTTCTCTCTCTCTCTCTCTCTCTCCCTCTCTCTCTCTCTTTATATATATATATATATATATATATATATATATATATGTAATTATCCTTTTCTAGTCTTTCTCTTTCTAACCGTTCTTGCATTTCTAACTTCTTTAATTCCAATTGCATAGCAAGGCTATCATTTTTTTATGTTTCAACATCAGTCTCTTCAATAAAACCTTTGCTAACTAGATCTTGCATGATTTTAGCAATGATATCAGGCTTTATCAAAGCTTTTTGCACACTTAGCCCTAAGTGTTGTCCCAAACGCAACAACTGTTCTTTTGACAACTGTTCAAGTTGATCAGGGTCCGGATCGTCAACAAATGTCTCAGGTTTGAAATCTGCCGTGTTAAGATGTCAAAACAATAACAAAAAACCACTGAGATAAATCCTTTAAATAATGTACTATAAAACAATATGTAATCTTGTAAACAATGTATAATAAAACAATGTGTCCAGGTCAAGGCCTAATAAATTTGAAAACTATTAAGCATCCCGGACGAGCCGCCCAATTTTATGTTACGGAACCTAATATAAACAGATCACGTATGCGTGATGAACACAAATTCTGTAACGGAGACAAAAAAAATTAGATCCCGCAACACTAGGCAGCGCGAAATGTCCAGGGGAACGAATAAAGAAGTCAGTGGTTTTTTGTTAACAAATAACCATAATTTATTCTTAAAACAACCCTAACAATACAATACATTAAATTAATACAATTATACAATAAAACAGCGGTATAGCAACAAGTCAATACAATCACACAGAAAATAATGTGCACAGTACCTTGATACCAACACGGTCATCACGATAAGTTCTTTAAATGTATACTCTCGGAGAATTACAGTCCAGTGTAAAGTTCTTGTAACAATCCAGAAAGTAAACTGGAGTCCAAAAGAGTCTGAAGAAAATCTATAATTGCCGCACACGTCGGATAAGGTCCCACAAACCGACACACACGCTTCTGCGTCCGCTGGAATATTCTCTGCTCCCTGCCTGGTTCTAAAACACAGCCCTTTTATATACCTTCACACCTCAAGCGGAAAAATTTCCACTTCTCGAACAGTCTCAAGTATCCTACACAACACAGTAAGCACGCGTTTCGGGAATTCTCTAGAAAAACAGCGCTGTGTGTATCTCTACATACCAGGCTCATCACGTGACCTCGGCCAGGCGTGAAAACCCCCAGCCAGCATGACAACGAGAGTTCATCCAGTACGGATTAAACATAAAGTGCAACAACAACACGAGTTACGCCCGTGTCACACAATAAAAAGAGCACCTGTAACAGTATAGCCGTGTTAGTCTGTAGTGGAAGTGTAGGTTTGGAGTCAGAATGACGCCTTTTAGATAGACTAATATCAATAAACATGTTACTATCTAAAAGGCGTCACTCTTACTCTCTCTCTCTCTACACACACACACACACACATACATATTATTTGTGTGTGTGTCTGCCATTCATCTTTACCTCAATGTATAGGAAAATAAGTGTCTATGAAACTACGCGGATGGGAGCTACCTTATCGGATAGCTTAAATGACTAGGTACATAAACATTTGCAACAGTATGTGAATTATCTCACGCCATTTGTTCATTAGTTTGGCTGAATACAACATTTTGTTTGGCAAAACCATCCCTGTACACGGACTAACGATTTCCAATTCACCTGTTTCATTCATTGTTTTGGTTCTGTGTGTGAATAAACACAGTCCACGTGTGTCTGTGTACCATAAAAAGACTTGAGACCATAACTAGAGGTCGTCTGATCTTGCGCGTTCACAACTCCCAAACAAGGAGAAATGATATGGAAGATAAAAAAAGATACACTTTTTGGATGCTTGAGAAAATCTTGATTTGTAAAGAAACGCGGTTTGGCCGCCAGGTGGCATGCGCGCTATGTTTACATTTGTACCACTGATGTCGCAAACCTAACATCACTTGTGTACAGGAGTACTCAAATGGTTTACAATGAAATATTAGCAGATACCATCATATTTTAAGGAGAAAAAAATCAAGCTATGTGTATTAAGCATATAACACTATATGTGTTTATTAAATATACTAGGTATGTGAATAGGTACATTTAATATAAAAAAAATAATTTTAGACAATCCCAAACTGTTCAGAGAACTAAGTTTGTATGTTAAGTATGTAAATACATTCCAAAAAAAAAACTTTCCTATCCTCTTGTCCCAGCTTACTTTCTTTATGTTTAGGTCAAAGTTTATTAACTAAACATTTAAATACTATTTTAATACAAGCTGAAAGACATGTCAAAACTGAATAAAAAAATTGGCACCATGTTTTTAAGGCTTCATAGAAAGGTGAAGAACAAAAATGCATGGGGTGTCACATTATTACAAACACATTTTACTCAGGACGAATTTGCTACATATGCCCCTACACTATTTGGTTTCAATAATAGAGCCACAAGTTGCGCCTCACGCCAGAGGTACTACATCAAGACAGCAACATGAACCCGCCGCCCAGTCCAGGCCGTTCACTACATGGGACCATAACGGCTCTTTATATTTAGATGGTCTTCTTATACTGCCACATATTGCCAAGCGTGTTGATGTGACCAACGCCCTTTGAAATGTGAATTAGCAAGACTTTCTGTGCCGTATGTGCTTGGGCGGAGAAGTGTTCGTATTATCTTATTTTTTATTTTCTCTCCGCATCTGTTCTTTGTTTTATTGGTAGCTGTTTTTTACACATATCAGCCCGCCTGGTGTGAAAGTGCTTTTCAGAGGAAATATGACTGAACCCGGCATTAGTACCCCGCTTCATAAACAAAACCCATGAAATTATGTTGTTTACTTTGACTACCAAAAAAAAAAAAAAAAACTGAATATATAGCTGGTACTTTTGTTTACGTTCAATAAAAGTGTTTCCGACAAATGCGGCCGTCAAAAGCACCAACAGAACGCCTAAAGCATGCTACAATTAGTCTACTGGTTATTTTGTTCTCACATTTTATCGTAGACCAGTCAGAATAAAACTATCAATCTTGACATGAAACGACCCGACTGAACTATAAGAGGAAACTATACAGGCAATGTCATAAATGTACAAATCGTATATAGCGAGAAAAAGGGTCTAGAGGAGAAATAAGTAGAAAAAATCGCGTATATACAGCAAATATTACACTTTTCGGACTGCCAATATTGTAGGCCGGTGGTGAAGATGATTCAGGGTGCACCTGACCACGTCACTGGCGAAATGTGTCGAGTTTTCTCGGACGGTCATGCCATACAATCCCAGTGTATATAAATGCTGCCACACCAGAGAGTACACCGGGGTGTCACAGAGTGAACCTGTACATGTAACCACTGAGACCATAACATGAATTAATAGAATATTTCTTATATTTAAATTAATTTTTATTTGCAGGATGTCTGAAGTCTACTATCCCATGAACTTTATGTACTATATTGTATAAATTCTGTTACTTATTTCATATACCGTATTCTACTGAAGCTTGGGATATAAACGCAAGGCCATATTAAGTCCTCACTTTTATCTATTGGGGCTCTGTTATTATGTACGTTATTTTCATGGTTCACTGTCATTGGTATGTATGTTGTGTTCAAGGGTCCCTGTCATTGGTATGTAGTGTATGTTCAAAGATCCCTGTCATTGATATGTAGTGTATGTTCAAGGGTCACTCTCATTGGTATGTAGTGTATGTCCAAGGGTCCCTGTCATTGGTATGTAGTGTATGTTCAAGGGTCCCTGTCATTGGTATGTAGTGTATGTCCAAGGGTCCCTGTCATTGGTATGTAGTGTATGTTCAGGGGTCCCTGTCATTGGTATGTAGTGTATGTCCAAGGGTCCCTGTCATTGGTATGTAGTGTATGTCCAAGGGTCCCTGTCATTGGTATGTAGTGTATGTTCAAGGGTCCCTGACATTGGTATGTAGTGTATGTCCAAGGGTCCCTGTCATTGGTATGTAGTGTATGTTCAAGGGTCCCTGTCATTGGTATGTAGTGTATGTCCAAGGGTCCCTGTCATTGGTATGTAGTGTATGTCCAAGGGTCCCTGTCATTGGTATGTAGTGTATGTTCAAGGGTCCCTGTCATTGGTATGTAGTGTATGTCCAAGGGTCCCTGTCATTGGTATGTAGTGTATGTTCAAGGGTCCCTGTCATTGGTATGTATTTTGTGTTCAAGAACGATTTTCATTGGTATGTACTGTATGTTAAATCGTCACTGTCATTGGTATTTATTTTATGCTCAAGGGTAACTGTCACTGGTATGTACTGTACGTTGAGGGGGTCACTGTCATTGGTATGTATTTTGTGTCCATGTCATTGGTATGTTATTTTTTAAGGGTCACTCTCATTGGCATGTACTTTATGTTCAAGGGTCACTGTCATTGGTATCTTCGTTATTTTCCATGGGGCATTGTCATTGGTTGGTACTTTAGTCTTTATGTTCAACTTGAAGGGTCACTGTCTTTGGTATGTACGTGATTTTCAAGGGTCACTCTCATTGGTAGGTACTTTATGTTCAAGGGTTACTGTCATTGGTATGTAGTGTATGTCCAAGGGTCCCTGTCATTGGTATGTAGTGTATGTCCAAGGGTCCCTGTCATTGGTATGTAGTGTATGTTCAAGGGTCCCTGTCATTGGTATGTAGTGTATGTCCAAGGGTCCCTGTCATTTGTATGTAGTGTATGTTCAAGGGTCCCTGTCATTGGTATGTATTTTGTGTTCAAGGACGACTTTCATTGGTATGTACTGTATGTTAAATCGTCACTGTCATTGGTATTTATTTTATGTTCAAGGGTAACTGTCACTGGTATGTACTGTACGTTGAGGGGGTCACTGTCATTGGTATGTATTTTGTGTCCATATCATTGGTATGTTATTTTTTAAGGGTCACTCTCTTTGGCATGTACTTTATGTTCAAGGGTCACTGTCATTTGTATCTTCGTTATTTTCCATTGGGCACTGTCATTGGTTGGTACTTTAGTCTTTATGTTCAACTTGAAGGGTCACTGTCATTGGTATGTATTTTGTGGTCAAGGGTCACTGTCTTTGGTATGTAACTTAGTTTCAAGGGTCACTCTCATTGGTAGGTACTTTATGTTCAAGGGTTACTGTCATTGGTATGTAGTGTATGTCCAAGGGTCCCTGTCATTGGTATGTAGTGTATGTTCAAGGGTCCCTGTCATTGGTATGTAGTGTATGTCCAAGGGTCCCTGTCATTGGTATGTAGTGTATGTTCAAGGGTCCCTGTCATTGGTATGTAGTGTATGTCCAAGGGTCCCTGACATTGGTATGTAGTGTATGTTCAAGGGTCCCTGTCATTGGTATGTAGTGTATGTTCAAGGGTCCCTGTCATTGGTATGTAGTGTATGTCCAAGGGTCCCTGTCATTGGTATGTAATTTGTGGTCAAGGGTCACTGTCATTGGTATGTAGTGTATGTTCAAGGGTCCCTGTCATTGGTATGTAGTGTATGTCCAAGGGTCCCTGTCATTGGTATGTAGTGTATGTTCAAGGGTCCCTGTCATTGGTATGTAGTGTATGTCCAAGGGTCCCTGACATTGGTATGTAGTGTATGTTCAAGGGTCCCTGTCATTGGTATGTAGTGTATGTTCAAGGGTCCCTGTCATTGGTATGTAGTGTATGTTCAAGGGTCCCTGTCATTGGTATGTAGTGTATGTTCAGGGGTCCCTGTCATTGGTATGTAGTGTATGTCCAAGGGTCCCTGTCATTGGTATGTAGTGTATGTCCAAGGGTCCCTGTCATTGGTATGTAGTGTATGTTCAAGGGTCCCTGACATTGGTATGTAGTGTATGTCCAAGGGTCCCTGTCATTGGTATGTAGTGTATGTTCAAGGGTCCCTGTCATTGGTATGTAGTGTATGTCCAAGGGTCCCTGTCATTGGTATGTAGTGTATGTCCAAGGGTCCCTGTCATTGGTATGTAGTGTATGTTCAAGGGTCCCTGTCATTGGTATGTAGTGTATGTCCAAGGGTCCCTGTCATTGGTATGTAGTGTATGTTCAAGGGTCCCTGTCATTGGTATGTATTTTGTGTTCAAGAACGATTTTCATTGGTATGTACTGTATGTTAAATCGTCACTGTCATTGGTATTTATTTTATGCTCAAGGGTAACTGTCACTGGTATGTACTGTACGTTGAGGGGGTCACTGTCATTGGTATGTATTTTGTGTCCATGTCATTGGTATGTTATTTTTTAAGGGTCACTCTCATTGGCATGTACTTTATGTTCAAGGGTCACTGTCATTGGTATCTTCGTTATTTTCCATGGGGCATTGTCATTGGTTGGTACTTTAGTCTTTATGTTCAACTTGAAGGGTCACTGTCATTGGTATGTATTTTGTGGTCAAGGGTCACTGTCTTTGGTATGTACGTGATTTTCAAGGGTCACTCTCATTGGTAGGTACTTTATGTTCAAGGGTTACTGTCATTGGTATGTAGTGTATGTCCAAGGGTCCCTGTCATTGGTATGTAGTGTATGTCCAAGGGTCCCTGTCATTGGTATGTAGTGTATGTTCAAGGGTCCCTGTCATTGGTATGTAGTGTATGTCCAAGGGTCCCTGTCATTGGTATGTAGTGTATGTTCAAGGGTCCCTGTCATTGGTATGTATTTTGTGTTCAAGGACGACTTTCATTGGTATGTACTGTATGTTAAATCGTCACTGTCATTGGTATTTATTTTATGTTCAAGGGTAACTGTCACTGGTATGTACTGTACGTTGAGGGGGTCACTGTCATTGGTATGTATTTTGTGTCCATGTCATTGGTATGTTATTTTTTAAGGGTCACTCTCTTTGGCATGTACTTTATGTTCAAGGGTCACTGTCATTTGTATCTTCGTTATTTTCCATTGGGCACGTCATTGGTTGGTACTTTAGTCTTTATGTTCAACTTGAAGGGTCACTGTCATTGGTATGTATTTTGTGGTCAAGGGTCACTGTCTTTGGTATGTAACTTAGTTTCAAGGGTCACTCTCATTGGTAGGTACTTTATGTTCAAGGGTTACTGTCATTGGTATGTAGTGTATGTCCAAGGGTCCCTGTCATTGGTATGTAGTGTATGTTCAAGGGTCCCTGTCATTGGTATGTAGTGTATGTCCAAGGGTCCCTGTCATTGGTATGTAGTGTATGTTCAAGGGTCCCTGTCATTGGTATGTAGTGTATGTCCAAGGGTCCCTGACATTGGTATGTAGTGTATGTTCAAGGGTCCCTGTCATTGGTATGTAGTGTATGTTCAAGGGTCCCTGTCATTGGTATGTAGTGTATGTCCAAGGGTCCCTGTCATTGGTATGTATTTTGTGGTCAAGGGTCACTGTCATTGGTATGTAGTGTATGTTCAAGGGTCCCTGTCATTGGTATGTAGTGTATGTCCAAGGGTCCCTGTCATTGGTATGTATTTTGTGGTCCAGGGTCACTGTCTTTGGTATGTACGTTATTTTCAAGGATCACTCTCATTGGTAGGTACTTTATGTTCAAGGGTTACTGTCATTGGTATGTAGTGTGTGTCCAAGGGTCCCTGTCATTGGTATGTAGTGTATGTCCAAGGGTCCCTGTCATTGGTATGTATTTTGTGGTCAAGGGTCACTGTCATTGGTATGTAGTGTATGTTCAAGGGTCCCTGTCATTGGTATGTATTTTGTGGTCAAGGGTCACTGTCTTTGGTATGTACGTTATTTTCAAGGATCACTCTCATTGGTAGGTACTTTATGTTCAAGGGTTACTGTCATTGGTATGTAGTGTGTGTCCAAGGGTTACTGTCATTGGTATGTAGTGTATGTTCAAGGGTACCTGTCATTGGTATGTAGTGTATGTCGAAGGGTCCCTGTCATTGGTATGTAGTGTATGTTCAAGGGTCCCTGTCATTGGTATGTAGTGTATGTCCAAGGGTCCCTGTCATTGGTATGTAGTGTATGTTCAAGGGTCCCTGTCATTGGTATGTAGTGTATGTTCAAGGGTCCCTGTCATTGGTATGTAGTGTATGTTCAAGGGTCCCTGTCATTGGTATGTATTTTGTGTTCAAGGACGACTTTCATTGGTATGTACTGTATGTTAAATCGTCACTGTCATTGGTATTTATTTTATGTTCAAGGGTAACTGTCACTGGTATGTACTGTACGTTGAGGGGGTCACTGTCATTGGTATGTATTTTGTGTCCATGTCATTGGTATGTTATTTTTTAAGGGTCACTCTCTTTGGCATGTACTTTATGTTCAAGGGTCACTGTCATTGGTATCTTCGTTATTTTCCATTGGGCACTGTCATTGGTTGGTACTTTAGTCTTTATGTTCAACTTGAAGGGTCACTGTCATTGGTATGTATTTTGTGGTCTAGGGTCACTGTCTTTGGTATGTACGTTATTTTCAAGGGTCACTCTCATTGGTAGGTACTTTATGTTCAAGGGTTACTGTCATTGGTATGTAGTGTATGTCCAAGGGTCCCTGTCATTGGTATGTAGTGTATGTTCAAGGGTCCCTGTCATTGGTATGTAGTGTATGTCCAAGGGTCCCTGTCATTGGTATGTAGTGTATGTTCAAGGGTCCCTGTCATTGGTATGTAGTGTATGTCCAAGGGTCCCTGTCATTGGTATGTAGTGTATGTTCAAGGGTCCCTGTCATTGGTATGTATTTTGTGTTCAAGGACGACTTTCATTGGTATGTACTGTATGTTAAATCGTCACTGTCATTGGTATTTATTTTATGTTCAAGGGTAACTGTCACTGGTATGTACTGTACGTTGAGGGGGTCACTGTCATTGGTATGTATTTTGTGTCCATGTCATTGGTATGTTATTTTTTAAGGGTCACTCTCTTTGGCATGTACTTTATGTTCAAGGGTCACTGTCATTGGTATCTTCGTTATTTTCCATTGGGCACTGTCATTGGTTGGTACTTTAGTCTTTATGTTCAACTTGAAGAGTCACTGTCATTGGTATGTATTTTGTGGTCAAGGGTCACTGTCTTTGGTATGTACGTTATTTTCAAGGGTCACTCTCATTGGTATGTGCGTTATTTTCAAGGGTCACTCTCATTGGTAGGTACTTTATGTTCAAGGGTTACTGTCATTGGTATGAACTTTAGGTTCAAGGATCCCTGTCAAGCGTATATACTTTTTTTTCAAGGGTCACTATCAATGGTACGTTCCTCAGTGTTCAAGGGACACTGATATTGGTATGTACTTTATGTTCAAGGGTCACTGTCATTGGTATCTTCGTTATTTTCCATGGGGCACTGTCATTGGTTGGTACTTTAGTCTTTATGTTCAACTTGAAGGGTCACTGTCATTGGTATGTATTTTGTGGTCAAGGGTCACTGTCTTTGGTATGTACGTTATTTTCAAGGGTCAATCTCATTGGTATGTACGTTATTTTCAAGGGTCACTCTCATTGGTAGGTACTTTATGTTCAAGGGTTACTGTCATTGGTATGAACTTTAGGTTCAAGGATCCCTTGTCAAGCGTATATACGTTTTTTTTTCAAGGGTCACTATCAATGGTACGTTCCTCTGTGTTCAAGGGACACTGATATTGGTATGTACTTTGTGTTCATGGGTCATTTCTATGTACCTTTTATGTTGAATGGTCACTGACATTGATATGAAGGTCCAGCGTGACTGACCCACTGACATTGGTAAGTACTTCTTGTTTCAGGGTCACTGAAATTTGTATTTACTTTATGTTCAACGGTCACTGGCATTTATATGTACTGTTTAAATTAGAAACATTAGACAGGCACTGATATAGAACACCGCTGTTGGTGTATAAACATCCCCTCTGAAGGTCTTGTGGCGTCATATGGTTGTCGTCACTGGGTTAGTATCACTTACCCCTCAATAATCATTGCTGTTTCCTGCAATATTACTTTGTTTGCGAGTACAGGGGAGGAGACCACAGTTCATTATATTTAAGTTAGCTGACTTGGAGGATTATAGCTCCTGTGACACGTGTAAGTCAATAAAGCACGCTGCAGCTGGCGGGGCTGCAGTTAAACAGGTTTACCAGATCAACAGGCACCCAGCAAACCATAAAGACTCTCCATAAGACCAGCGATGTCCCCGGACTCCCACCTCACCCCAACCAGTGTCACACACAGCTTCCACGGGTCCCGGCTCACAGCGCCATATTCTCCTCAGCTCCGGCAGTTGCCCCCGTGATCCGGGGCGCCAGTTTCTGCTTATCGCATGTTTACAGGTTCCTTTAGTGTGTTTTAGATGGCGTTTCTGGAAAGTTTTATGGACAGAAAAGAAGCCGGTGGTTATCTTCTGCATTATTGTACGATATGAACGCTGTTTATCACGACCCGAACCTGAAATATGTGCTCGTATTCAAACAGGATTCTTCATTTTGAGTGCGGGTGTCATGCACGGACAGCTTTTAAATCTTACAATATAAAACCAGGACCTGCGTATTAGTAGAAGTAGACACGCCTGCTGGGCCGCGTGCGTGGTTAACACGTACGTCGACTGGTGCTGGGATAACGGACACGGTTACGGTCTCCCTGTGTGGTAAATGACCGTGTGTGTGTGATAGGAGTCAGACATGGAGGGAGGATGTATTTTATATATGGTACAAGGGGGGGGGGGGGCGGTATAAGGGACAGAGAGAGACAGAGAGAGGATGTAGAATAGTACATATGTACATTTACGCCGTAATGGCGCATATTGCCAATCTGGAGCATAATTTAAAATTAATGCATCTTATTGGAAAATTCCGCTCTCTTTATCTGTATATTAAGCGCTTATTCATCTATTTTTTTTAGATTTATACCCCCCCCGGTAAATAAAACGATAAGAACCTCAAAGGATGTTAACCGGCTAAGTTCTGGTAAGGTGTCGGTTTTCAATATGCCTGATTTGATTCTTATAATAGTTTCGTGATCGCTCATTGTCTCGGTGTTTGATTTAACAAGAGAACAATTTTCGCTTTTATAGGAAAAGCTGAGGTTATATTTAGAATTCTATCAATATCTGCTGGTTGGCTTATTTGTTTGGGGGGTCTAAAAAAAAAGATAAAAAGGTCTTCTGTATTTTTAAAACAGAATCGAGTTTATGTGATTAATAATTTTTAATTTGCCATGTCACTTTATATTCCTTTCATACACGACACCAATTTTCTCTTTCATCCAAGTCCAACATTCCGAATGGTAGATGATGCCAGTGATGAGGCAGGGTTACAGAGTTCCTCTTTTAAGCTGTTCCGCATGCTCCCCCAAACAGGAAAATTCGGATAAATAAATCGGCTTTGTCAGATGCAATTACTCACAGCCCTTTAAGACCGTGGTATTGGAATTTATATTGCGGCTAATACAGGGGCTCAGGCGGTCCCGGCGCGGCAGGATAGCCTGGGGATTTGTAGACACTGACCGGCCGGCACCTGTAGACGAGACGGCGATTATCCAAGTATAAATCAACGCTTTTTATGCTTTGACCTGGCCAAAATGGCCTCCGTCACCATTAAGTCCGCCTACAGGTTGTATGATGGCACATTAGCTAAGAAGACTGGATTGGTTACAAAAATGCATGGACCAAAGTTCAGAGATATTCTTTTGCAAATATGCTGGATATTTTTCTCATGAAAATGTTAATATGTTATGGCATATGCACGAAATTCGGCCAAGAGAGGGTCAGTTACTTACACCCATGTAACTGACTTGTTTGCCTTCAGCTAGGAGTCAAGAGGTGTCATCCTTCTGATGACGTCATTATACGGACGGTATAGATAAGCATGCGGTCTCAGAGGTTCATTATGATGCCCGTTTGATGAATTTTAAAACAGGATTACGCCGATTTTGACATGTGACAAAAATCGTGGGTTTGTCTGTCTAATATTCGAGTTGTTAGTCGGGGGTTGGGGTGGGGGTACCAGAATGAATTGTCTATAGTAGGCATACAAGTTTTTATATGGGTTTGTGATGGTAGGTGTCCATTGATACAGTTGAGATTGGTTGTCCCCACGACGAACTTGGGCAATTTTTATGATATGTAAATTAGGGTCGCAATTGACGAAAAGTCTCAAGAACTAACCTTTAAAACTGGTTAAACATTGTGATTCAAATAAAAGCACAGTAACAACATTTACTAATTGATACCTAATACTTATGAAAGGAAGCTGGTCCACTTTTGTCCTCAGTGTGCTCTGACACCGCTTTACGTATGTACCGTACCTCATTGTAAAAGTTATTGTTCCCGCAGTGACCTCGCCGATATTAGCATTTAATGTTCACATAATTTTAAATGATTTTTGCATTTTTATTTTTAATAGCGATGAGGTTACAGCCGGACTGCATTCGGCAATGACCGGAATGTTTACATCGTCGACTCCATGCAGAGCAGGACTAAGGTCTATTGTGCATATGAATATAACCCCTGCTGTTAGTGACGGATTTAGGCATGTTTGGCCTGACATTTGACCCAGTCACTGATCCGCTTGCATTGTCAGTAAATGTAGAAGAAAGCAATATAAAAAAAAACAAACAAAAAAGAACATGTGACTCTCGATCCTTTGGCAATCATTTATTATGTTAACATGCAATGATGGTTAATCCCTAAATTTATCCAGGTAATCCTTTTGCAAAATGTTAAGTGACCACAAGGGTCTCTGCATGCACTATCAACTTGCGTTTACAAATATGTTCAAGAATTCTGGAAACAGCTGTATCCCGTAAACTCTCCAAGAAAGCACGTGAATATGTTTCTGTTTATATTTACAAAACCGCGTCACAGATATAACACCGCAAAATGTATAAGAATGTGACAAAATGTCAACAAAGACATTACCAGGCCGATAATCGAAACGGCTCCGCCCCGCAGACCTTTCATCAACATTTCATTAAATGAAATCTGTTTCTTTTCTTTAAATGATTTTTCTACTTTAAGTACATAATTTTTAGTCCCTACGAACTACATTATCCCTTATTTTGAGTGTTTTCTCAACTTAATTATACATCATTTGTCCCTACACAACACATTATTCCTTTTCCACCTTATAAACATCATTTAGTCCCTACAAAACACATTGATGATAATTTTTAATCTCTTTTAACCCTTAAAAGGTTGCAGCGGATGAAAAAGGGGGGGGGGAGGGGAGCGCCCCCCCCCTCTTTGAGCCGCTTCTGCTACAAACGAGGTATATATATGCATATTCCCATTACTTTTTTTAGAACAGTTACCTTAAAGTTAAAATATACATTTAATTCATCCTTCATATCTTCCCTACATTAATCTTTTATACTTTATATACGTCTAAAAATAATATATTTGTAACCAGTCAAAGATCTTCGAAAATCTGAATGCCCCGCGTCTAATTCCGTTTCGCAAATGTAAACATCATCACTGACCAAGCCTTCAAGGTGAACATGTACCAATGAATGAATTTCTTGTCACGAGCACAGTGCCACAAAATAAATGAAAAAAAATTTGAACATATCTTATTGAGATATTATCCTACTTAAAATCTTCAAATCTATTTTAACTTTTAGAATGAAAAAAAAAAAATGAGTCAACATCATTCCTCATTTCATTTGATACCCCCCCCCCCTCCTCGATAAAAAGCCCGGTTACCAGTTTTATTATTATCAGCTAGTTTATGATAAACATACCTACCACTGTTCATATGTCACTTCTCAGACGAGCGACGGCCAGATGAGCCGACCAATGAGAGTTTAGCCGACTTAATGCGAGCCGCTCCCCACCCCACTCCCAGCCCCCACCCCAACCCCGATCCCTGCAAGCGGGGGTGACCGATTCAAAACATGCCCATCTATCCGTGTCAGCTGCTGGTTATATACGTGGTAAGAGACCGAAACGCGAGTATAGATTCTGTGCAAAAACTTGGTTCGTGCAATTCTGTCGGAATAAACAGTTAATACTGCTGGTCGCTCAGGGCCTCTGACACTCGTTTCTTACCTTTACTCTTTATTACTATTACAGTCGTATTATCTTAATTATATGATTTCAAAGGCCTGTGGTCCACCAGAACGAAACCACTCTTCTAAAACCGTTTGACCCAATTAAGTTAACTATTTTCTCCAACAGTATCTCAAATTATTACAGTATTTCGGACATAGAATTAAGCTTTCATATTTCCCAAATATGTTTGAAAAAGTTTGTTTTATATCTTCAACAATAAAGCCATTAATGATTGACTGACACGGAGAGACCACATTTAATACAAATGTCATTTTTGAAATATTTGACAAAAAGAGGAATCAGCAGTTATTTTGTTGAGAGCGTATATACGGCAATCCCGGACTGGTGTTCGGGATGAAACGATATACATATATAGGACAGTCAAGAGAACAAGTTTTTTTTTATAAAAAGTACACAGAATTGTTAAAATAACAAATGTCATTTAAACCTGTTTTATATTTTTAATGAAAATTTAACTATATTTCTGGGCGGTATAGATGATTTAGTTTGGTAAAGTCTACATGTGTTAGAAAATACTTCACGAATGAACATATATATATATATATATATATATATATATATACATATATATATATATATAAATATATATATATATATATATATATATATATATATATATATATATACTACTGATCAGCCAAAAAGGGCTTACGTCAAAATATCAACGTTATTTATTGCACTTGGTGCACTGCCTGTATGGCGACTGTTCGTGGATGCTGATAAATGTTGAAAGAATACGCGCTGTGTGGGTGGGTGGGCTACATTTATTAACGCTATCAGCTGGCAGGGGATGCCACACGACTGGCTCTCCTTATAGTGACCACTTGAACAGATAACCTCTCGCCGGGGATGAGGACAGTCTGTAGCCTGAGGTCCCAAACTGTCTGGAAAATAAATACATGGTTTACATTGCGACGCCGCTCTAAAGTCTTCTTGTTAGCAAAACATTAATATCCGTTCATTTTTCTATTCTCTGTGGTGTGTGCCGGTTATATATATACTGTGTCAGTAATAATAGCAGGAAAAGCTGCGGTCTTGGGCAGTATACTCTTTTTATACCAAGTTAACAACTCTTTCCTTTCCAGCACACTGGGTACAATAATCCTCAACACTTTGAACTCTCTGATACAAATTCTACCTATTTTCTAATCTTACATAAGTATAAAACATATGGGCATATATGATTGATTCATGGGACAAAGTTGAAAAAAGAATCAGACGTTTTATTTTGAGACAAACTGTACATTCAATGAAAGCATATATTTTTTTATTTATTAAAATTATTGGAAACCTATACATAGAAGCTGTGGCTCTCTCAAACTTTTACTATTACTCAATATTTATGTTAAACTTTTACCATTACTTTTACTAATATAACTCAATATATATGTTAAGTAAATGGAGTGCAATTTTTTTTAAAGAAGGAACAACAAATCTACCATTTCATAGACGTAATAGATGCTGGGATAACATAAGCCTATATATATATGGTCTTACAGCACGCCATAGTTGGAATCCTATTATAGTCCAGTCATTACGTATTTTTGTTACCATTCGTCTGGAAATGCGTCTGATGCACATATTAAAATCTAGCAAATTATTATGAGTTGAACAATGCTTAATTTGCATAAATCCAATATGGCCGCCAAAATATATATATCATTTAAATAATATAAATAATGGAAATTCTGAACCTAGGAACTTTTAACTTGAACTGGGATAAGTCCTGATCAAATTTCCAAGAAGTCCACAGAATTAGGTCACAGTGACCTATATTCTGCGAGCTAAATGGCAAAAACATGGTTTTGAGCACCCTGAAAGCCAGACGCTTTTGAGTGTTCTGGAGTGCTGGTTTATAAAATTTAAATAATGAGCCCCATTTACATCTTTATGACAGTTAGCATGCAAATTATGAACAGAATTGAACCTGAATTCTCGGAGTTATGAGGCGGAAACATATTTGAGTACCACAAATGTTAAGACGCATGCCAGTAAAAATAAATACAAAATGGCAGATTTCTCAATAAATTTACCAGCTGTCATCACAAAGTTTACCGACATATTGATCATGGGATCAATATGCAAAATATACATTTAGTGGCGCCACCTATATTGACCAAAATAAGTCTTTCAGGTCAGTTCTATTGTCATAATTAATTTAAGCCCTGGTTAACCTACAGTTATCAGGTCTGCCCATTTCTTCTTTGGTTCATACCGCCACACTGGCTGTCCATCCGTAATTATCTTTTCTTTTATTTAAGCAGAAGAATAGTTACTATAAAATGATGTCTGCTATAATTTTTCAATCCAGTAAAAAAATGCGATCCGAGATTCCTTTTGCATGCATTATATCATGAGTCATTGCTTTAATATTTTATATGATGATTGTTCTCTTTGAGAACATGTGTACTATTGAATGTATTGTTCAAAACAATTATTTGAGCAATTGCTATTACTGATATATGATGATTGGTCGAATCCCACTCCACCAAATATCTTATATATGTGGCTCGGAGAGAGCCGGCGTGGGAACAAGTGCATGGTCGGGCAGTAAGTGAGGATCTTTACAGTTCGCTTACATAATTTATGTTTTTATCTACTATATAGACAAGTACAAAGACGACAACAGCCCTTTATTTGACTGGGAAATTGCAATAACCAGACAATTGTATGTCCCTAATCAGACATTAATTATTAAAAACAGTAACCATAGAGATCTGCATGAGTATGACTACAATTATGATATTTCACCACAGCTGGTACACTCATATGGCACAATAATACCATTTCCCACAGAAGCATATATTTTTCCTATAATTCCTAAATGAGTTGATCTAAATATTGATATGTGAATTGATTAATCATACATAACTTTATTGTATATCATGGCAGATGTAATGCGAGTCACAAAAACGTAAATTTTTCTTCACATGTTTTCTATGGATGACAAATTGAGAAAGTTTGAAGAAAATATTTGCGTATCAGTACTCCTTGTGGTATGATGCTGCACTCAAAATAATGGTATTGCGAGTCATCTTTAACGCGAATTAAAGTAAAAAAGGTAATGTAATGTGAGTCACAGGAAAAAAGGTCTCGAACGCGAGTCTCAGAAAAAAAGGGTTTACATTACGTGAGTCAAACAAAAGGGGTAATATAACGTGAGTCACAGTAAAAAGGAGTAATGTAACACGAGTCACAGAAAAAAGGGTTTTATAATGCGAGTCACAAAAAAGGGGTTATGTGATGCGAGATACAGGAAAAAGGGTTATGTATCGCGAGTCACAGATAAAAAGGGTTTATATTACGCAAGTCAAAGAAAAAGGGGTAATATAACGCGAGTCACAGTAAAAAGGAGTAGTATTACACGAGTCACAGAAAAAAGGGGTTATGTAACGCAAGTCACAGGAAAAAAGTGTTATATAATGCGAGTCACAAAAAAGGGTTATGTGATGCGAGTCACAGAAAAAAGGGTGATATAACGCGAGTCACATAAAAAAAGGGTTTATAGTACGTGAGTCAAAGAAAAAGGGGTAATATAACGTGAGTCGCAGTAAAAAGGAATAATGAAACATAAGTCACAGAAAAAAGGGATTATGTAACGCAAGTTACAGGGAAAAAGGGTTATATAATGCGAGTCACAAAAAAGGGGTGATGTGATGCGAGTTACAGAAAAAAAGGGTGGTCATATAACACTGAAACGCAAACCATCATGAAACAATAAAAACACACAATGATGTCACACTTAAAAACGCACGACAATGTTACACTGAAACACCTACGATCATGTAACACTGAAACACACACTGTCATCTTACTCTGAAACACACGCTATCATGTAACACTGAAACACACACTGTCATCTTACTCTGAAACACACGCTATCATGTCACACTGAAAAACACACTGTCATCTTACTCTGAAACACACACTATCATGTAACACTGAAACACACACTGTCATCTTACTCTGAAACACACACTATCGTGTAACACTGAAGCACACACTGTCATCTTACTCTGAAACACACACTATCATGTAACACTGAAATACATAATGTCATCTTACTCTGAAACACACGCTATCATGTAACACTGAAAAACACACTGTCATCTTACTCTGAAACACACACTATCGTATAACACTGAAAAACACACTGTCATCTTACTCTGAAACACACGCTATTATGTAACACTGAAACACACACTGTCATCTTACTCTGAAACACACACTATCGTATAACACTGAAACACACACTGTCATCTTTCTCTGAAACACACGCTATCATGTAACACTGAAACACACACTGTCATCTTACTCTGAAACACCTACGATCATGTAACACTGAAACACACACTGTCATCTTACTCTGAAACACAAGCTATCATGTAACACTGAAACACACACTGTCATCTTACTCTGAAACACACGCTATCATGTAACACTGATACACACACTGTCATCTTACTCAGAAACACACGCTATCATGTAACACTGAAACACACACTGTCATCTTACTCTGAAACACACACTATCATGTAACACTGAAACACACACTGTCGTCTGACTCTGAAACACACACTATCATGTAACACTGAAACACACACTGTCATCTTACTCTGAAACACACGCTATCATGTAACACTGAAACACACACTGTCATCTTACTCTGAAACACACGCTATCATGTAACACTGAAACACACACTGTCTTCTTACTCTGAAACACGCGCTATCATGTACCACTGAAACACACACTGTCATCTTACTCTGAAACACACACTATCATGTAACACTGAAACACACACTGTCATCTGACTCTGAAACACACACTATCATGTAACACTGAAACACACACTGTCATCTGACTCTGAAACACACACTATCATGTAACACTGAAACGCACACGGCCATGTAACACCAAAACACACATGATCATGAAATACTACAGGACGCACGATCATGTAACATTTAGACACGCAAGATCATGTAACACTTAATCATGTACGATCATGTAACATTAAAAAACATACAATTATGTGAGTGAATCACGCACGACCATGTGACACTGAAACGATCAGACATACATGTTAGTACAAGATCATGTTTCACGAAAGATCATGTTACACTGAAAGATACACGATCATGTTACACTGAAACCCACACAATCATGTAACACTGAATTACAAACGATCATATAACAATGAAATACACACACGATCATGTAACACTGAAGCATGCAACATCATGTTACACTGAAACACACGATCATGTAACACTGAAGCATGCAACATCATGTTACACTGAAACACACGATCATGTAACACTGAAGCATGCAACATCATGTTACACTGAAACACACGATCATGTAACACTGAAGCATGCAACATCATGTTACACTGAAACACACGATCATGTAACACTGAAACACACATGATCGTGTAACACTGAAACACACACGATCGTGTAACACTTAAAACACACACAACCAATGTCATGTAACACTGAAACACACACGATCGTGTAACAATAAAAAACCACGACCACGATCATATAACGCTGAAACAAACAATATCATGTTACACAAAAACACACACGATCATGTAACACTGAAACCCGCCCAATCATGTAACACAAAACCACACACGATCATGTAACACTGAAATCCGCCCCATCATGTAACACAAAACCACACACGATCATGTAACACTGAAACCCGCCCCATCATGTAACACAAAAACACACACGATCATGTAACACTGAAACCCGCCCCATCATGTAACACAAAACCACACACGATCATGTAACACTGAAACCCGCCCCATCATGTAACACAAAAACAAACACGATCATGTAACACTGAAACCCGCCCCATCATGTAACACAAAAACACACATGATCATGTAACACTGAAACCCGCCCCATCATGTAACACAAAAACACACACGATCATGTAACACTGAAACCCGCCCCATCATGTTACACAAAACATACACGATCGTGTAACACTGAAACCCGCCCCATCATGTAACACAAAAACACACACGATCGTGTAACACTGAAACCCGCCCCATCATGTAACACAAAAACTCTCACGATCATTTAACACTGAAACCCGCCCCATCATGTAACACAAAACCACACACGATCATGTAACACTGAAACCCGCCCAATCATGTAACACAAAAATACACACGATCATGTAACACTGAAACCCGCCCCATCATGTAACACAAAACCACACACGATCATGTAACACTGAAACCCGCCCCATCATGTAACACAAAAACAAACACGATCATGTAACACTGAAACCCGCCCCATCATGTAACACAAAAACACACATGATCATGTAACACTGAAACCCGCCCCATCATGTAACACAAAAACACACACGATCATGTAACACTGAAACCCGCCACATCATGTTACACAAAACATACACGATCGTGTAACACTGAAACCCGCCCCATCATGTAACACAAAAACACACATGATCGTGTAACACTGAAACCCGCCCCATCATGTAACACAAAAACTCTCACGATCATTTAACACTGAAACCCGCCCCATCATGTAACACAAAACCACACACGATCATGTAACACTGAAACCCGCCCAATCATGTAACACAAAAATACACACGATCATGTAACACTGAAACCCGCCCCATCATGTAACACAAAACCACACACGATCATGTAACACTGAAACCCGCCCCATCATGTAACACAAAAACAAACACGATCATGTAACACTGAAACCCGCCCCATCATGTAACACAAAAACACACATGATCATGTAACACTGAAACCCGCCCCATCATGTAACACAAAAACACACACGATCATGTAACACTGAAACCCGCCACATCATGTTACACAAAACATACACGATCGTGTTACACTGAAACCCGCCCCATCATGTAACACAAAAACACACACGATCGTGTAACACTGAAACCCGCCCCATCATGTAACACAAAAACTCTCACGATCATTTAACACTGAAACCCGCCCCATCATGTAACACAAAAACACACACGATCATGTAACACTGAAACCATCCCGAACATGTTACACAAAACATACACGGTCGTTTAACACTGAAATCCGAGTTGTTATTACTGCTATCATCTAATGGGAAGGTTAGAGAATTGAAGGTTTACATCCGTTACTTAGACGACATCATGTATCTGCAACTGGTCTCAGACCAAAAACATCTAGACGTACTATAAATAGTCATCATCATGGTGTTATATGACTTACATTTGCAGCAACAAAGAATATTCAAGGTCTACGCAGCACAACCAAAACCTGTTCTGCAAATTCCAGACCTCCTCACAAATCTCAATCTACCAGTCTGTTTCAGCCTACTACAGTGACTGAGAGAGGCTACCGTCAGAGCGGGCTTCTCCGGTGGTCCCAGTACAACGGGACCATTCATTTAAAGGCGCGTGGCATAACATCTGTCCGCATATATGGGTTTTGCTTTATATTTTATATGTATAACTTGTGACAAAGTGTCGGCGGTTTCACCCCACTATGAAGTCGGATGAATGCCCTGGGGGCTCCTAACGACAATCGCGTTTTTTTTATCGCGTTGGATTTTAATGCAAACTGAAGCCTTCATTAAGAACTGGTGTATTCGTGTCCTAGCCCCATTCTACATATTAATTTTTCATTATCCAATTTTACTCTGTTATTGTACATTCTTAAAGTATGTGCGTTTACTTCCAGTGCTTTGTGATTCATTTAACAGCGGGCCCACGTGCTGCTCTAACGTTAGTTCCCCGTCTATTGTCATGTCTGACTGTCCTCTGTCCACTGTTACGGATCCTAATATCAACAGATCACGTAGTCGTGACGAGCATAAATTTTAAGGAGATAAAAATAAAATCAGATTCTGTAACACTAGGCAGCATGAAATGTCTAGGGGAATGAATTAAGAAGTCAGTGGTTTTTTGTTAACAAATATAATTTATTCTTAAAACAATCCTAACATTACAATACACTGAATCAATACAATTACACAGTATAACAACAGTGCAACAGTAAATCAATACAAGTGTATAAATAAAGTGTACAGTACCTGGATACCACCAACGTCACAGCGACAAGTCCTCTATAACGTACAACACAGATGAACAGTCCACATAAATCTTCTCAGAAATAACAGTCCAGTTCATTCACAAAATCAATCCGTTGTAATCCAAAAGTGAAGTTCTGATAGTGATCCCAAAGGCAAACTGAAGACTAAATAAAATCCGTTACAAATTCGAAGAAAAAGCTATAACTGCCGCAATTATATGAAAAAAGGTCCACAAACTGACTTACACTCTTCTGTGTCCGCCTGAATATATCTCTCCTCTCACCTCTTTGTTTTTCTAATTCTAACTGTTTTAATGCTAGCTCATGTTGCATTTCTAACTTTTTAAATTCCAACTGCATAGCAAGGCTGTCATTTTTTTATGTTTCCACTTCACTCTCTTAAATCAAACCTTTGCTAACTAGATCTTGCATGATTTTAGCAATAATATCCGGCTTTCTCAAAGCTTTTTTTCACACTCAGCCCTGGGTTTTGTCCCAAACGCAACAACTGTTCCTTTGGCAACTGTTTAAGTTGATCAGGGTCGGGATCCTCAACAAATGTCTCAGGTTTTGAAATCTGCCATGTTAAGATGTAAAAACATTACAAAAAACCACTGAGATAAATCTTGTAAACAATGTATTGTAAACAATATGTAATTTTGTAAACAATGTAAACAATGTGTCTAGGTCAAGGCTTAATAAATTTTCAAAACTATTAAGGACGAGCCCCCAATTTTATGTTACGGATCCTAAAATGAACAGATCACGTAGTCGTGACGAGCATAAATTTTGTTAAGGAGATAAAAACAAGTCAGATTCTGTTACACTGGGCAGCATGAAATGTCTAGGGGAATGAATAAAGAAGTCAGTGGATTTTAGTTAACAAATAATTATAATTTATTCTTAAAACAATCCTAACATTGCAATACACAAAATCAATACAATTACACAGTATAACAACAGTACAACAGTAAATCAATATCAATACAAGTATATAAATAAAGGGTACAGTACCTGGTTACCTTTTGCTACGAAGACAAATTTTTCAGGGGAAAATACTGGGCCGATCCGGGATTCGAACCCATAACGGTGGCGCACAAGTCTGGCGTACCAACCGCTTCGCTGGCAAAGCAAGCTTCACTAACGAGACAGTTCAGTCGGGTTTTATGTCACCCTGTAACACACCACCTCTCAAGAGCGTTCTGCTATCAAAACAAGACTAATTATCCCAGGAGTCACACTTGGTGAGCTTATGCCCTTGGCCGCAAAGTTTACCGTCACGTTGGACGAGCTCCCATTTTTTGTTACGAAGACAAATTGCTCAGGGGGAAATTCTGGGCCGATCCGCGATTCGAACCCATAACGGTGTCCGGCATACCAACCGCTTCGCTAGCAAATCAAGCTTCACTAGCGAGTGTTACAGGTGCCCTTTTTATTGTGTGACACGGGCGTAACTCGTGTTGTAGCGGCCTCGCCTGGCCGCGTGCTGCACTCTCAGTTAAATCCGTACTGATTGAACTCTCGCGGAGTGTAACAACTCGCTACCGTACCTGTCGTAACGTGCTGCTTTAACGTTACAGTTCCTAGTCTATTGTCATGTCTGACTGTACTCAGTTCACAGCAAGATAACGTGCTGCTTTAACGTTACAGTTCCTAGTCTATTGTCATGTCTGACTGTACTCAGTTCACAGCAAGATCACGTGCTGCTTTAACGTTACAGTTCCTAGTCTATTGTCATGTCTGACTGTCCTCAGTTCACAGCAAGATCACGTGCTGCTTTAACGTTACAGTTCCTAGTCTATTGTCATGTCTAACTGTCCTCAGTTCACAGCAAGATCGCGTGCTGCTTTAACGTTACAGTTCCTAGTCTATTGTCATGTCTAACTGTCCTCAGTTTACAGCAAGATCGCGCGCTGCTTTAACCTTACAGTTCCTAGTCTATTGTCATGTCTGACTGTCCTCAGTTCACAGCAAGATCACGTGCTGTTCTGACGTTCCAGTTCCTAGTCTATTGTCATATCTGACTGTCCTCAGTTTACAGCAAGATCACGTGCTGCTTTAACGTTACAGTTCCTAGTCTATTGTCATGTCTAACTGTACTCAGTTTACAGCAAGATCGCGCGCTGCTTTAACGTTACAGTTCCTAGTCTATTGTCATGTCTGACTGTCCTCAGTTCACAGCAAGATCACGTGCTGTTCTGACGTTCCAGTTCCTAGTCTATTGTCATATCTGACTGTCCTCAGTTCACAGCAAGATAACGTGCTGCTCTAACGTTACAGTTCCTAGTCTATTGTCATGTCTAACTGTACTCAGTTTACAGCAAGATCACGTGCTGCTTTAACGTTACAGTTCCTAGTCTATTGTCATGTCTGACTGTCCTCAATTCACAGCAAGATCACGTGCTGCTTTAACGTTACAGTTCCTAGTCTATTGTCATGTCTAACTGTACTCAGTTCACAGCAAGATCACGTGCTGCTCTAACGTTACAGTTCCTAGTCTATTGTTATGTCTGACTGTCCTCAGTTTACAGCAAGATCACGTGCTGCTTTAACGTTACAGTTCCTAGTCTATTGTTATGTCTGACTGTCCTCAGTTCACAGCAAGATCACGTGCTGCTTTAACGTTACAGTTCCTAGTCTATTGTCATGTCGAACTGTCCTCAATTCACAGCAAGATCGCGTGCTGCTTTAACGTTACAGTTCCTAGTCTATTGTCATGTCGAACTGTCCTCAGTTCACAGCAAGATCGCGTGCTGCTTTAACGTTACAGTTCCTAGTCTATTGTCATGTCTAACTGTCCTCAGTTTACAGCAAGATCGCGCGCTGCTTTAACGTTACAGTTCCTAGTCTATTGTCATGTCTGACTGTCCTCAGTTCACAGCCATATCACGTGCTGTTCTGACGTTCCAGATCTAGTCTATTGTCATATCTGACTGTCCTCAGTTCACAGCAAGATAACGTGCTGCTCTAACGTTACAGTTCCTAGTCTATTGTCATGTCTGACTGTCCTCAATTCACAGCAAGATCACGTGCTGCTTTAACGTTACAGTTCTTAATCTATTGTCAAGTCTGACTGTACTCAGTTCACAGCAAGATCTCGTGCTGCTCTAACGTTACAGTTCCTAGCCTATTGTCATGTCTGACTGTCCTCGGTTCACAGAAAGATCACGTGCTGCTCTAACGTCACAGTTCCTAGTCTATTGTCATGTCTGACTGTCCTCAGTTTACAGCAAGATCACGTGCTGCTTTAACGTTACAGTTCCTAGTCTATTGTCATGTCTAACTGTACTCAGTTCACAGCAAGATCACGTGCTGCTTTAACGTTACAGTTCCTAGTCTATTGTCATGTCTGACTGTCCTCAGTTTACAGCAAGATCACGTGCTGCTTTAACGTTACAGTTCCTAGCCTATTGTCATGTCTAACTGTACTCAGTTCACAGTAAGATCACGTGCTGCTTTAACGTTACAGTTCCTAGCCTATTGTCATGTCTGACTGTCCTCAGTTTACAGCAAGATCACGTGCTGCTTTAACGTTACAGTTCCTAGTCTATTGTCATGTCTGACTGATCTCAGTTCACAGCAAGATCACGTGCTGCTTTAACGTTACAGTTCCTAGTCTATTGTCATGTCTGACTGTCCTCAGTTCACAGCAAGATCATGTGCTGCTTTAACGTTACAGTTCCTAGTCTATTGTCATGTCTGACTGTCCTTAGTTCACAGCAAGATCACGTGCTGCTTTAACGTTACAGTTCCTAGTCTATTGTCATGTCTGACTGTCCTCAATTCACAGCAAGATCACGTGCTGCTTTAACGTTACAGTTCCTAGCCTATTGTCATGTCTGACTGTCCTCAGTTTACAGCAAGATCACGTGCTGCTTTAACGTTACAGTTCCTAGTCTATTGTCATGTCTGATTGTCCTCAGTTCACAGCAAGATCACGTGCTGCTTTAACGTTACAGTTCCTAGTCTATTGTCATGTCTGACTGTCCTCAGTTCACAGCAAGATCACGTGCTGCTTTAACGTTACAGTTCCTAGTCTATTGTCATGTCTGACTGTCCTCAGTTCACAGCAAGATCGCGTGCTGCTTTAACGTTACAGTTCCTAGCCTATTGTCATGTCTGACTGTCCTCAGTTTACAGCAAGATCACGTGCTGCTTTAACGTTACAGTTCCTAGTCTATTGTCATGTCTGACTGTCCTCAGTTTACAGCAAGATCACGTGCTGCTTTAACGTTACAGTTCCTAGTCTATTGTCATGTCTGACTGTCCTCAGTTTACAGCAAGATCACGTGCTGCTTTAACGTTACAGTTCCTAGTCTATTGTCATGTCTGACTGTCCTCAGTTTACAGCAAGATCACGTGCTGCTTTAACGTTACAGTTCCTAGTCTATTGTCATGTCTGACTGTCCTCAGTTTACAGCAAGATCACGTGCTGCTTTAACGTTACAGTTACTTGTCTATTGTCATGTCTGACTGTCCTCAGTTTACAGCAAGATCACGTGCTGCTTTAACGTTACAGTTCCTAGTCTATTGTCATGTCTGACTGTCCTCAGTTTACAGCAAGATCACGTGCTGCTTTAACGTTACAGTTCCTAGTCTATTGTCATGTCTGACTGTCCTCAGTTTACAGCAAGATCGCGTGCTGCTTTAACGTTACAGTTCCTAGTCTATTGTCATGTCTGACTGTACTCAGTTCACAGCAAGATCGCGTGCTGCTCTAACGTTACAGTTACTTGTCTATTGTCATGTCTGACTGTTCTCAGTTCACAGCAAGATCACATGCTGCTCTAACGTTAAAGTTTCCCAGTCAATTGTCATATCTGCGTGATACTCTAACGTTTCACATCCCAGTCTCCCCAGTAACGTTACAGTTCCTAGTCTATTGTCATGTCTGACTTCTTAGTTCACAGCAAGATCACGTGCTGCTCTAGCGTTACACTCCCCACTGTACACTCCGTTACACTTTTTTTTGGATGGACTATCTTATGTCTTAGAAAATGAATCGATTTTTTTCCCTTTCTTATTCTTAATTCTGCACGTGTTTGCTTTAGATTTCAAACATGACTGACTTTCATAAACTTACCTTTTGGCAAAATATTTGTCATAGGTGACCTGATATTTAATACTGAGCTTGACTTAATTTCCATGGTCGTACACTCCGTAACCGATTTTCCATTTTCGCCAAGTTGCAAACTTCGGGTATATAGGCTATCGATCATTGCTCGGCGATTGCAAACACCTTGTCGTAATTAATTGCAGTTTTAGCTCAGCTGACTAAAGTCATCTGAGCTATAGCAGTCCCTCTTTGTCCGTCGTCCGTCCGTCCGTTAACAGGGCATAAAATCGTAACTGCTGGACCCAGAAACTTCTCATTGAAAACCCTTGGAGGTCCATAAAAAATCTCCTGAAACCTGAAATAAGGTCACTGTAACCTATATCCTCCGAGCTATGGAGCTCAAAAATACTCCACCAGATTAATTGAAAATTTGATACAAGATCTCCACAGAAACCTGAAATAAGATCATGGTGACCTATATTCTGCGAGCTGCTGGCCTAAAACATGATTTTGAGCACCCCGGAAGTCAGATGTGCAAAAACTGAATTCCTTAGCCCTAGAATATTTTAATGTAATATCCGGGAAATCTTGGGCAAATTTTCTTGGAAACCTGGAACAAGGTCATGATGACCTATAATCTGCGAGCTACTGGCCACACGGATGATTTTGAGCACCAAGACAGTCAGACAAGACACAAATTATATCCGTTAGACCTAGAAACCTGTAATTGTACATTCACGGAGGTCCTAGGCAAACCTCCTCAAAAACCTTGAATAAGATCATGGTGACCTATATTCTGCGAGCTACTGGCCGAACACAGGTATTTGAGCACCCGGACAGTCAGACAGGACACAAATTGTAACCCTTTGACATCCAAAATAAGGTCACTGTGACCTATAGGCCTATTCTGTGAGCGGTGTGCAACACCATGTTTTGTGTATCCTATAATTCAGATGACACAAGTCATAGCACTTTGACGTAGAAACTTCTTACTTAGCAACTGGGTAGTTTCCAGCACAAAACTTCATGCGTTTACCTATTTTGTAAGGACTACAGGCAAAAATGTAACATAATTTTGAGCACTCTGGAAGTCATTCTACCAATTGTTCAAGGTTTCTTATAGTCCAGCTGTTAAGAGAAGAATTGTGCAAAAAGTGAAAGAAGCACGAAACTTGGCATAATAGTTGGCCAGACCATACTCAATATTTTCAGATATAGGACCAAGCGGAATTCACCCCATGTTGGTCAAAATCCAAGATGGCGGCCAAAATGGCCGCCGGATTATAACATATCAATACATTCGGTTTTATTTGTCCTAGAATGCTTTCAAAGTGCACTATTCATTTGTTTTCGGGGTCGATAAATTCATTTATAAGGGTTTAAAGTCTGTAAAATGACTCTGTGAATGAATCCTGGTTTTGTTTATATTGAAAATGTCTTAAATTTTCTTTCGTTTACTAGCACATGTACAGCAAACATTATTTGTTGAGTTTTGCACAGTGGTCGCATACATTGTGATTGTATTCAAATCAAAAGTGTACTTTGATGGCTTAAGTTTGTCTGCTTTGTCATGCATATGGATGCTTGAATTGTAGAACAGTTTTTATTGCAATATTCTTCCTTTGAATTTGCCTTTATTTGCATGCTTACAAATGTAATTGCTTTGAAGAGGTGATGGCTGCAAAAAACTTATCTGTCGAAATCTGCAATAAAATAAGTAAACACTTATCATTAGAATGTTTAAAACCTACATACATGTAATTAGATTTTACGATCAGCTTTCATGTAAACCTCTGTTAGTGCAATTGGGAAATGTCAAATGCATAAATCCAACTGTGCTGACATTATATATATATATATATATATATATATATATATATATATATATATATATATATATATATATATATTGTACGTATTTGAGCCCTATGTCTGTTTTAATGTAATGTAATGGACAATCGAGTGGTAAAACGCTCGGCAACTCCACTGGCGCCCCGTTTTAATCAATATCGTTCCAATTATTGGGTTGTAATGGCCCGTCCAAATTGGGTGAATTCCTCCTTGTCCTTTGCTTTCCTTCACCCCTGTATATATACCACCAAACGCCACCATCCGAGCCTTGGAGAGTGGCAAGTAATAGTAATTATAACTAACTGTCCATATAAACTATATATTATCATAAAATAAATTAGACAATCCATATAATATAGAGTTTATCATGCTTCTAACTTTTATATCAGACTAAAAGCGTGCGTGGCAGGATACAGACCTATGTAAGAATCTGACACCTGTCAGCTGTATGGATTCTGCCTTGTGTATACCTACTGAAATTGTACCTGCTAAAAGTCCCTTTTTCATCAGCACACCCAACTGTTAAATTTGATAAAATGTTTTGAATACTGCACCTTTAAATGAAAGTGTCATTTGCTGGGGTAGGTTTTATTATATTAATTTTTCATATCTGATTTCCTCTGTTTGCTTTCCCTTTATTTGCATGCTAACGAATGTATAAACTGCTTTGCAGACGTGGGAGATGAAAGAAACTTAGGTATCCTGTCTAGTTTCATTTGCTGATAATATGCACATTCCTGTAGTACCTGCATGTATTGTTAAAAATAATTAAAATTTACTACATGTATGAGTCAGTGCTGCCAGGTTCAAATTTAGTACAAAGTTTGGTTTGAGTTTTTGTCGACTTGTTTGGTGATTGTAACGTTTCTGTGCTTTCATGATGCAGCTTCTGAGACCTGGCACCTCAGGACTGTTACACTTTCCCTTTTACAGTTTTATGTCCAATTGTAGAATGCTTGGGAATTTTTTTTTCACACCACCTGCTTCATTAAGTGAACCAACATTTTTGAGAATACATTTCTTCTGAATATTATTACTGAACAGAACAGTTTATTACAGCATTCTTTGTAATATTGCCAGCAATTTTTATTACCTGTGCCTGAATATTTTCTTTTAGATTTAGCAAGAAAAGAGCGTTTTTTCTTCTGAAAAATACACACAATTCCAACTCACTATCGGTTCTTTTTATCTTCTGTGCAAGGTTCAGTTCGATCTACAATTGTTTGCATCTTGTGCACTTGAAGTACAAAATGTGTACTGAGTCTTCATGCAAACAAAGAGTCTGGAAGCTGGCAAAAGAACCATTAACTTATAAACCAAAAAAATCTTAACATGGATTGTACAACTGGCTATAATAACAACTACAAGGCACTTTCCATGGGTCGGATGGCAAATAAAGTGGATGGAATCAGGTGACACGAAGAAAACAACCGACTCTGTACAGACCGCTACAACCCACTCCCATAGCAACATCGGGGATAGAAACTTTATCACAATTGTAGAGAGCCGAGCGTTTTACCAATCGACTATCCCTTTCATTACATTGAAAAAGACAGTGTTTAAATACTTTAAATTAAAACATATATTAAATTGCAGCAGTGTAATCAACAAATACGTTTTACCATTGGATGTGCTGTTAAAAAGGGCAGTTTCAGTACAATTTCAATACCAACAAAATCAGACTTCATTCACACATTCATGATACAGACCTCATACCCTGATAAATGAATTTCTCGACCCCAATAAATTAAACAGTGAACTTGCAATGCATTCTAGGACAAATATAACCGGCTGTATTGGTATTTTATATTTCGGTGGCCATCTTGACTGCCATCTTGGTTTTTACCAGTCCATGGTGAATTCCGCTCTTCTTCATATCTGAACATATAGAGTATGGTCTGGAAAAATTATTTTGCCAAGTTTCATTCTTCTTTCATCTTTAGAACAATTCTGCTCAATATGCAGCTTAACCGCTGGACAAATGGGAATATTATAAAAATTCTTGATAAAATCCCAGCTAATGAGTATCTGAAGAGGTTTGAAACCTCAAAAATTGAATTTCTCAGCCCAAAAAACATAATATTACAGTATTTGCAACGTTTTCTGGGGACACTATAACTCAAGTTATTGACATTTTCTAATCTGGCTTTCATCTTGGCCGCCATCTTGGATTTTGGCCAAGATAATTTTTTTTTCAGCTTGGCTCTATATCTGAAATTCATCAATAAGCTCCAAAGAATACTTTTGCCAACTTTCATGCTTCTTTCATTTTTTGCACAATTCCTCCAAATATGAAATCTTAACCGCTGGACTAATAATGGTGTTTCCGAGGAAAGCATCACTGTTTGGTTGTAGAAAGGAGCCCGGCCTGACTGAGCGAGCACCGAGCCAGCGACCCGCCACCTCACCGCGTTTATACAGGCACCATTTAGAGCTAGTCAGGTAATACCTCAGGACTCTTGGCCTGTTATGACCAATTATTGATTCCAGGGGATCGGTCCGTCTGATGGTGACGCTTTAAAAGGCATATTTATACCTTTCTTAAGGGAAATGGCCTCCCCATTTGCACAATTGGGAAGGAAATCACACAGACCTTGATTGCAGAGTGAATGGGACCTGGCGGCAAGTCCCCTTGGGCCATGTGGATCAGTCACGTGCCATTGTGACCCAAGTACTAACTGCAAATAATAAATTGGATTAGCTTTACCCCGGGGATTGATTCTGTATTGACATGACACAATAGCGTCCGCTCAAGTGGGAACATCGGCGCTAAGTGAAACGGGGTCCGCTGGGAGGCGCTGGCGTCCACACCTTTTAACCGTATTATTTCTGTGTTAGGGATGGTAAGTGGTGTGCTTGTCTGTGGATCACAGCAGTCCAGTGGGATAGGGAAATCCAGGAGCAGACTCAATAAGTCCGTCCAATACAGTATCCACCCACATATACATTATGCATGATGTTTTAAAAATATCCAACTAAGTATAGCTCATCAACAGAAATAACCGTCATTCCATTATAACTAACACACACGCGCGCACACACACACAAACAAACACACACACACATATAATATATATATATATATATTATATATATATATATATATATATATATATATATATATACACTCATTATATACGTTACACTATATATGTTATGAATCCAAAGAACAAACGCAGCGTTGCAGGTAAAATAAACAATTATGTCACAATTTTAGCTTCAATATATTTTCATAACATGCTATAAACAGGTTTGAAAATATCTTCTGTGCGGTCCAAAAAAGTTTAGTATAAAAGAATTTACATATGTTTAACTTCACTTTGCAACTATCGTACCAATGAAATGAAGAATAACCCGGGCAATTTGTTTTAAATCGGCATAAATAATTCGGCTTTGTCATGTAATAGCCAATATTCAGTGACAGGCATTTAAGGTGTTAAACTTTCACAAATTCATAATTTGTTGAACTCATTTGTATTGATTTAAAATAGCACATTGGTTTATATTTTAAAAAGAAGATTCCATCCTGAAAGAGTTTATGTTGATTTTAATAAATAAAAAAAAAACCTTTCATACATGGACATGGCCTTAAATATATATATTGATATGATGTGCTGAACAGTTCACTTGTTTTAGAGTAGTTATTCTTTGGTTAAATTGGATGAACAATATATTGCACAATCTTTGTGCGAGGATTGTTTGGGTAGGATATATAAAGTGTTAATTATCATGTCAAAAGTGAAATAAATATTATCAATAAAAAATTAATCCAGCTTCATCATGGTGCTTTTGCTGCTCAGTCGGCCTAGTTCACCGTAGTCGGCTTACAATAGCTGCTTGTGGATTCCCTCAGGTATCAGTCTGTATTAGCCTGTTTCATTGTAGGCTAGTTAACTGTATTAGCCTAGTTAACTGTAGGGGCTTACACCAGGCTGCTTGTGGCTGCCCTCAGGTATCAGTCTGTATTAGCCTAGTTCACCATAGGCGGCTTACAGCAGGCTGCTTGTGGCTGCCCTCAGGTATCAGTCTGTATTAGCCTAGTTCAACATAGGCGGCTAACAGCAGGCTGCTTGTGGCCGCCCTCAGGTATCAGTCTGTATTAGCCTAGTTCACCATAAGCGGCTTACAGAAGGCTGTTTGTGGCTGACCTCAGGTGTCAGTCTGTATGAGCCTAGTTAAATGTAGGGGCTCACAGAAAGCAGCTTGTGGCTATCCTCAGGTATCAGTCTGTATTAGCCTAGTTAACTTTAGGGGCTTACATAAACCAGCTTGTGGCTGACCTCAGGTATCACTCTGTATTAGCCTAGTTAACTGTAGGGGCCTATAGAAAGCTGTTGTGGCTGCCCTCAGGTGTCACTCTGTATTAGCCTAGTTAACTGTAGGGGCTCACAGAAAGCTGCTTGTGGCTGCCCTCAGGTATCAGTCTGTATTAGCCTAGTTTACCCTAGGTGGCTTAAAGCAGGTTGCTTGTGGCTGCCCTCAGATATCAGTCTGTATTAGCCTAGTTCACCATAGGCGGCTTACAGCAGGCTACTTGCGGCTCCCCTCAGGTTGTCAGTCTGTATAAGCCTAGTTTACCATAGGTGGCGTAAGCAGGGTGCTTGTGGCTGCCCTCAGATATCAGTCTATATTAGCCTAGTTCACCATAGGCGGCTTACAGCAGGCTGCTTGTGGCTGCCCTCAGATATCAGTCTGTATTAGCCTAGTTCACCATAGGCGGCTTACAGCAGGCTGCTTGTGGCTGCCCTCAGGTATCAGTCTGTATTAGCCTGGTTCACCATAGGTGGCGTAAGCAGGTTGCTTGTGGCTGCCCTCAGATATCAGTCTATATTAGCCTAGTTCACCATAGGCGGCTTACAGCAGGCTGCTTGTGGCTGCCCTCAGGTATCAGTCTGTATTAGCCTAGTTCACCATAGGCGGCTTACAGCAGGCTGCTTGTGGCTGCCCTCAGGTATCAGTCTGTATTAGCCTATTTCACCATAAGCGGCTTACAGAAGGCTGTTTGTGGCTGCCCTCAGGTGTCACTCTGTATTAGCCTAGTTAACTACAGGGGCTCACAGAAAGCTGCTTGTGGCTGCCCTAAGGTATCAGTCTGTATTAGCCTAGTTTACACTAGGTGGCTTAAAGCAGATTGCTTGTGGCTGCCCTCAGATATCAGTCTGTATTAGCCTAGTTCACCATAGGCGGCTTACAGCAGGCTGCTTGTGGCTCCCCTCAGGTATCAGTCTGTATTAGCCTAGTTTACCATAGGTGGCGTAAGCAGGTTGCTTGTGGCTGCCCTCAGATATCAGTCTATATTAGCCTAGTTCACCATAGGCGGCTTACAGCAGGCTGCTTGTGGCTGCCCTCAGATATCAGTCTGTATTAGCCTAGTTCACCATAGGCGGCTTACAGCAGGCTGCTTGTGGCTCCCCTCAGGTATCAGTCTGTATTAGCCTAGTTTACCATTGGTGGCGTAAGCAGGTTGCTTGTGGCTGCCCTCAGATATCAGTCTATATAAGCCTAGTTCACCATAGGCGGCTTACAGCAGGCTGCTTGTGGCTGCCCTCAGGTATCAGTCTGTATTAGCCTAGTTCACCATAGGCTAATACAGCAGGCTGCTTGTGGCTGCCCTCAGGTATCAGTCTGTATTAGCCTAGTTAAATGTAGGGGCTCACAGAAAGCAGCTTGTGGCTATCCTCAGGTATCAGTCTGTATTAGCCTAGTTAACTGTCGGGGCTTACATAAACCAGCTTGTGGCTGACCTCAGGCATCACTCTGTATTAGCCTAGTTAACTGTAGGGGCCTATAGAAAGCTGTTGTGGCTGCCCTCAGGTGTCACTCTGTATTAGACTAGTTAACTGTAAGGGCTCACAGAAAGCTGCTTGTGGCTGCCCTCAGGTATCGGTCTGTATTAGCCTAATTTACACTAGGTGGCTTAAAGCAAGTTGCTTGTGGCTGCCCTCAGATATCAGTCTGTATTAGCCTAGTTCACCATAGGCGGCTCACAGCAGGCTGCTTGTTGCTCCCCTCAGGTATCAGTCTGTATTAGCCTAGTTTACCATAGGTGGCGTAAGCAGGTTGCTTGTGGCTGCCCTCAGATATCAGTCTATATTAGCCTAGTTCACCATAGGCGGCTTACAGCAGGCTGCTTGTGGCTGCCCTCAGATATCAGTCTGTATTAGCCTAGTTCACCATAGGCGGCTTACAGCAAGCTGCTTGTGGCTCCCCTCAGGTATCAGTCTGTATTAGCCTAGTTTACCATAGGTGGCGTAAGCAGGTTACTTGTGGCTGCCCTCAGATCTCAGTCTATATTAGCCTATTTCACCATAGGCGGCTTACAGCAGGCTGTTTGTTGCTGCCCCCAGGTATCAGTGTGTATTAGCCTAGTTCACCATAGGCGGCTTACAGCAGGCTGCTTGTGGCTGCCCTCAGGTATCAGTCTGTATTAGCCTAGTTCACCATAGGCGGCTTACGCAGGCTGCTTGTGGCTGCCCTCAGGTATCAGTCTGTATTAGCCTAGTTCACCATAGGCGGCTTACAGCAGGCTGCTTGTGGCTGCCCTCTGGTATCAGTCTGTATTAGCCTAGTTCACCATAGGCGGCTTACAGCAGGCTGCTTGTGGCTGCCCTCAGGTATCAGTCTGTATTAGCCTAGTTCACCATAGGCGGCTTACAGCAGGCTGCTTGTGGCTGCCCTCAGGTATCAGTCTGTATTAGCCTAGTTCACCACACGCGGCTTACAGCAGGCTGCTTGTGGCTGCCCTCAAGTATCAGTCTGTATTAGCCTAGTTCACCATAGGCGGCTTACAGCAGACTGTTTGTGGCTTCCCTCAGGTATCAGTCTGTATTAGCCTAGCTCACCATAGGCGGCTTACAGCAGACTGATTGTGGTTGCCCTCCGGTATCAACCTATATAAGCGCATAGAAATGAATGAGGTAATTGCACTCTAGAATTGAACTGTACATACATACATACATACATAATCCTTGTTATCTGAAGGGGCTAATAGCAGACTGCTTGTGCCTCCCTCAGGTATCAGTCTGTATAAGCCTAGTTAACTTTAGGGTCTACAGCAGGTTGCTTCTGGCTGCCCTCAGGTATCAGTCTGTATTAGCCTAGTTAACTGTAGGGGCTCAAAGAAACAAGCTTGTGGCTGACCTCAGGTATCAGTCTGTATTAGCCTAGTTAAATGTAGGGGCTCACAGAAAGCAGCTTGTGGCTGCCCTCCGGCATCAACCTATATAAGCGCATAGAAATGAATGAGGTAATTGCACTCTAGAATTGAACTGTACATACATACATACATACACAATCCTTGTTAACTGAAGGGGCTAATAGCAGACTGCTTGTGCCTCCCTCAGGTATCATTCTGTATAAGCCTAGTTAACTGTAGGGTCTACAGCAGGTTGCTTTTTGCTTGCCCAAAGGTATCAGTCTGTATAAGCCTTGTTAAATGTAGGGGCTCACAGAAAGCAGCTTGTGGCTACCCTCAGGTATCAGTCTGTATAAGCCTAGTTAACTTTAGGGTCTACAGCAGGTTGCTTCTGGCTGCCCTCAGGTATCAGTCTGTATTAGCCTAATTAAATGTTGGGGCTAACAGAAAGCAGCTTGTGGCTGCCCTCAGGTATCAGTGTGTATTAGCCCAGTTAACCGTGGGGGCCTACAGAAAGCTGCTTGTGGCTGCCCTGAGGTATCAGTCTGTATTGGCCTATTTCATTGTAGGCTAGTAAACTGTATTAGACTAGTTAACTGTAGGAGCTTACACCAGGTTGCTTGTGTATTCCCTCAGGTATCAGTCTGTATTAGCCTATTTCAATGTAGGCTAGTAAACTGTATTATCCTTGTTAACTGTAGAAGCTTACACCAGGCTGCTTGAAGCTGCCCTCAGGTATCAGTCTGTATAAGCCTAGTTCACCATAGTCGGCTTACAGGAGGCTGCACGTGGCTGCCCTCAGATATCATTATGTACTAGCCTAGTTAACTGTAGGGGCTTACACCAGGCTGCTTGAAGCTGCCCTCAGGTATCAGTCTGTATAAGCCTAGTTCACCATAGTCGGCTTACAGGAGGCTGCACGTGGCTGCCCTCAGATATCATTATGTACTAGCCTAGTTAACTGTAGGGGCTTACGCCAGGCTGCTTGAAGCTGCCCTCAGGTATCAGTCTGTATAAGCCTAGTTCACTATAGTCGGCTTACACCAGGCTGCTTGAAGCTGCCCTCAGGTATCAGTCTGTATAAGCCTAGTTCACCATAGTCGGCTTACAGGAGGCTGCACGTGGCTGCCGTCAGGTATCAGTCTGTATTAGCCTAGTTAACTGTACTTGCCTACAGAAAGCTGCTTTTGGCTGCGATAAGGTATCAGACTGTATTAGCATAGTTAACTTTAGGGGCTACTTCAGGCTGATTGTGACGGCCCTCGGGTATCAGTCTTTATTAACCTAGTTAACTGTAGTGGCTTACAGAAAACCTCACAGAAAACTGCTTGTAGCTGCCCTCAGGTATCAGTCCGTATTAGCCTTGTCATCTGTAGGGGCTTACAGGAAACGGCTTGTGGCTGCCCTCGAGAATGAGCCTGTATTAGCCAATTTCACTGTAGGCTAGTAAACTGTATTAACCTAGTTAGCTGTAGGGGCTTACTGAAAGCTGCTTTTGGCTGCCCTCAAGTATCTGTCTGTAATAGCCTTGCTAACTGTAGGGGCTTAGAGCAAACTGCTTGTGGCTGCCCCCGAGTATGAGCCTGTATTAGCCTGTTTCTCTGTAGGCTAGTAAACTGTATAAAACTAGTTATTGAAGGGGCTTACAGAAAGCTGCTTTTGGCTGCCCTCAGGTATCAGTCTGTATAAGCCTAGTTCACCATAGTCGGCTTACAGGAGGCTGCACGTGGCTGCCCTCAGATATCATTATGTACTAGCCTAGTTAACTGTAGGGGCTTACACCAGGCTGCTTGAAGCTGCCCTCAGGTATCAGTCTGTATAAGCCTAGTTCACCATAGTCGGCTTACAGGAGGCTGCACGTGGCTGCCCTTAGATATCATTATGTACTAGCCTAGTTAACTGAAGGGGCTTACACCAGGCTGCTTGAAGCTGCCCTCAGGTATCAGTCTGTATAAGCCTAGTTCACCATAGTCGGCTTACAGGAGGCTGCACGTGGCTGCCGTCAGGTATTAGTCTGTATTAGCCTAGTTAACAATAGGGGCTTACAGCCTGCTGCTTGTGGCTACCCTCAGGTATCAGTCTGTATTAGCCTAGTTAACTGTACTTGCCTACAGAAAGCTGCTTTTGGCTGCGATAAGGTATCAGACTGTATTAGCATAGTTAACTATAGGGGCTACTTCAGGCTGATTGTGACGGCCCTCGGGTATCAGTCTGTATTAACCTAGTTAACTGTAGTGGCTTACAGAAAACCTCACAGAAAACTGCTTGTAGCTGCCCTCAGGTATCAGTCCGTATTAGCCTTGTCATCTGTAGGGGCTTACAGGAAACGGCTTGTGGCTGCCCTCGAGAATGAGCCTGTATTAGCCAATTTCACTGTAGGCTAGTAAACTGTATTAACCTAGTTAGCTGTAGGGGCTTACAGAAAGCTGCTTTTGGCTGCCCTCAAGTATCTGTCTGTAATAGCCTTGCTAACTGTAGGGGCTTAGAGCAAACTGCTTGTGGCTGCCCCCGAGTATGAGCCTGTATTAGCCTGTTTCTCTGTAGGCTAGTAAACTGTATAAAACTAGTTATTGAAGGGGCTTACAGAAAGCTGCTTTTGGCTGCCCTCAGGTATCATTCTTTATTAGCCTAGTTAAATGTAGGGACTTGCACCAGGCTACTTGTGGCTGCCTGCATTAGCCTAGTTCACTGTAGGCAGCTTACAGCAGGCTGCTTTTGGCTGACCTCATGTATCAGTCTGTATTAACCTAGTTAACTGTACGGTCTAACTGTAGGCTGCATGTGGGGCATGTAGGGGCTTACAGCAAGCTGATTGTGGCTGCCCTCAGGTATGAGCCTACTTTAGCCTAGTTCACCGAAGGCAGTTTACAGCAGGTTGCTTGTGGCTGCTCTCAGGTATCGCCGTCAACCACATTTATTCTCTCTCTACACCGATTGGATGATATTCGTATATAACAAGGACCACGCGATCTCTGAAAACTCGTTTACACCTCGGCCACACGATGACTCTGTGCACATGCAGACTATATTATACCACTTGAACCTCTGGTTATAGATAAATGAGAAACACGGCTTCATTTGGGCCGAATAACCTCATCTGTTCTAAGTTATTACACATCTTATTTCTAAATTAAGTATCTTTGAAAACTATTATAGTTTGTACAATAATGCACAAATTTTATAATACTCTGAATCAATTAATAAATTGACTTACACTAATTCTCTCAGTTGTGAACGATTAGTTTTACATCCCTAAGCTGTGACACATCTCTCACACCTTATCTGCGTGAAGTTTAATACATTTAATTCTAAAATAAATTTCTTTAGAAACAATAACATTTGTATAGTGATGCGCAAAATTCTAAAATTTTAAAATCGAATGATAAATTTCCCCACACAAATTCACCCATATACATGTCTATATATGAGGGGATGAATAGATCTATCCGCGTAGACAAGCTAACAGCCGGTTATTTAAATTTCAATAAGCAGCGTAAAGCCGATGCCGGACAGGTGTTACCCGCGTAAACATATTAGTTCTGCGTACTATCGATATGGGCAACAATATTATGACCGGATTAGTGTACACACGCGTGCTGAAGATAATGATGACATGTCGGGTGCGCAGGGACCTTTATCTACGAGAGTCGTACGACCACATGCAGCTCCTCTGATCAATTAAGTTGAATGCATGTAATTTTAATCGGTGGCAGCCTGGTAATTATGTATTGATACTGACAAACCATGTGTCGCGTGCATCAGCTTAAACGTCACAGCAAAGAACAGCCCCATATGATCAATTTACATACACTCTCGAATTTTCAAGGAATGCCCTAGGAAAGGTATAAAAATATTCCGGGGTTCTTTAATTCCTAAACCTCATAATTTCATATTAAGATTGTATGATTACAGAAGACAACGAACCGGGAGAGACCAAGGCAGAGAAATCCACCAACAGGCAAAGAGAAAACCAGGCTGAGAAATCCGCATACAGAGAACAACACCTATAGACAGCGGAAACCAGGCAGAGAAAGCTAGCCACACTCAGACAGACAACAAAACCTTTAGGCAGAGAAAATCAGGCAGAGAAATCAGGTGAATAGAGAAAGCCACATACAGAGAGTGAAACGCCATCTACAGACAGAATAAAACAAGGCTGGAAAAGCTGGTCACATACAGACAGAGAACGCCACCTATAGGCAGAAAAAAAACAAGTAAAAAAGCCACATACAGAGAGAGAACAACACCTTTAGGAGAAAGCTAGCCAGATACAGAGAGAGAAAGCCACCTATAGGCAGAGAAAACTAGGCAGAGATAGCCACATACAGACAGAGAACAACAACTATGGGCAGAGAAAATCAGGCAGAGAAAGCGACATACAGACATAAAACGCCACCTATAGGCAGAGAAACCAGGCTGGGAAAGCTAGCCACAAATAGACAGAGAACGCCACCTATAGGCAGAGAAACCAGGCTGGAAAGCTAGCCATAATGAATAAAGCACTATTGAGATCTGTACTGGTAAAATGTCCTATCGTACCCAAGGGTTTGTGTAACTGTCACAAAGTTTCGTTGTCATATTCAGGAATCAATGTCAAGGTCTTAGTATGATCGGACTACCTTGGTTCAGTTTAGCTCTAAAATATATGTTAAAAAAAGTTAGCCTCCAATTTGAAAAGCACGGCCTTTAGATAATATATAGGATTTCTTCTTGTTGGTTTGTGGATATGCACTGCTGAGAACATAATGTTATCTGATAAATACTGTTTGAATAACGGATAAAATTGTTTTGGCAGAAAAAAAATCGTCGGGTATCAAAAACGATAGTACAATATATATATAAAAAGTAAAGATTACGCCATTTGACTCCATGTATACATTCTAATTGGTTTTCCTCGCTCCTGTATTATTCGAAATTTCTTATCAAGCATAAACAATGTGAAGTCAATGTGTCACACTCGGGGGAAGGTGAAAGTACTGAACCAGCTGATTATTAGGCCAAGTAACACCCTTTCTCATCAGTGCCCAGAAGACAAGGAGACCAAATCCAGTTGATCCGGGCTAACCAGACGACCAGGAGACCTAATCCTTTGATCCGGGCTGACCACACAACCTAACCAGGAGACCATATCACATTGATCCGGGTTGACCAGACACCCAGGACACAAAATCAGGTTGATCAAGGCTGATTACACGACCTGGAGACCAAATCGCGTTGATCCGGGCTGACCAGACAACTAGCGATCAAAGCATGTTGATTCGGGTTGAGCAGACAACCAGGACACAAAATCACGTTGATCTCACCAGGAGATCAATCACGAGAATCGAGCCTGGCCTGTAAACCAGGAGTCCAGATCCGGGCTGAACAGATGAATAGCAGATCAAATCACGGTGATCCGGTCTGACCAAACGACAAGAAGAACCGATCCCGTTGACAAGACGACAAAGAGGCCAAATCACGTTTTTCCGGGCTGAACTAAAGACAAGGGGACCAAATCCGGGTTGCCTAGACGACCAGTAGCCCAAATCACATTTGTTCCGTGCTGGATAGACAATTCGCGACCAAAGCACGTTGATCCGGGCTGACCTGACCGTTGATCCGGGATGACCAGGAAACCAAATCACGATGTTCGAAGCTGACCTGACAACCAAGAAACCAAATCATGTTGATCCGAGCTGACCAGAAGACAAGAGGATTAAATCACGTTGATCCGGGTTGACCACACGACCCGACCAGGACGCCAAAACATATTGATCTGGGTTGACCAGACAGCCAGGCCACCATATCACATTGATCAAGGCTGATTAAACGACCAGGAGACCAAAGTACGTCGATCTAGGCTGACTAGACAACCAGTGACCAAAGCACGTTGATCCGGGCTGACCAGGAGACCAAATCACGATGACCTAGGCTGATTTGAAAACCAAGAAACAAAATCACGTTGATCGAGGCTGACGAGACGACCATGAGTCCAAATCATGTTGATCCGGTCTGACCAAACGACAAGAAGAACCAATCCCGTAGCCAAATTACGTTGATCCGGGCTGAACAGACGACAAGGGACCATATCACATTGATCCGGGTTGCTTAGACGACCAGTAGTCCAAATCACATTGTTCCGTGCTGACAAGGCAAATTGCGACCATAGCACGTTGATCTGTGCTGACTTGACCGTTAAGGAGACGAAATCACTTTGATCAGTGCTAACCAGACAACTTGCGACTAAAGCACGTTGATTCGGGCTGACCTTACCGTTGATCCGGGCTGACCAGGAGTCCAAATCACGTTGATCCAGGCTGAACAGATGAATAGGAAATCAAACCACGTTGATCCGGGCTGACGTCACGACCAGGAAACCAAATGCCGTTAATAAGGGCTGACCTAACAACCAGGAGGCCAAATCACGTTGATTCAGACTGACCAGAAGACCAGCAGACAAACTCTCTGTGATCTGCGCGTCCACACGACCAGGGGACCAAATTACGTGGATCAGGGCCGACCAGACGACCAAGAGACCAAATCACATTGATCTGGACTGACAGTGTCATGGAATTCAGGAAATCAGTTTAAACAATTGAGATATTTTACTTGCAGTTCTTGTCACCGTGAGTGTTTGCCATCTGCAAGTTTGTTAGCAGGAAAAGAAGATAATTGATGGAGTTTATAATTTCCTTTTTTGTTTCATTTAGTCTTTCATATATATATATATATATATATATATATATATATATATATATATATATATATATATATATATATGGAAATAAAGGTGAATTAGAAAAATTAAGTAAACCCATTACTAAACAAATTCACCGTGGGTGCTGTTAAACGAGAGAAAAATAGTTCTCTCCAGGAACCAATCCACGTGCATGGTTAAACTGATTTATTGAGCTTCTTAGGACAAATTGATGTTTAATGTGTGTCAAAATATATAAATATATACATGTAAAATATTTTTTTCAGAGGTAAATTTGTCCTGCTTTGCATGAATGTATGTTAAACGTATATATTTCCAGGAAATGTATATGTATATATTTCTTATAAATGTCAATCTGAGCAGAATATCTAAACATGATTGATGGAGCTGTTAGCTCACTAGGCTGCAAGTCATCTGAGCTAGAGCGATTACCCTTTGTCCGGCGCCCATCCGGCCATTTGTCCTGCTCTCCATTGACAGGGCACAAATGGCAACCGTTGGACCTATAGAAACTTCTAACTTAATATCCAGTGAGGTTCTTGAAAATCTCCATGGACACATGATATTAGGCCAATGCGTCATGGCGTTATTTGGGCCTATTTTTCCCCCCGGAACATTTAAAAAATACAAAAGCTGGATGGATGGCATGATTCCTGTCTTCCATTTTGATCCTGAATACAGAGGTGGCGTCAACGTCGTTTTTTTTTCTCATTTTGACACCATCAGTCACCAGCAGTCGCATCAGCTTCTCAGCCGTGGTTTCATCTTGTGTCGTAGTGTACAGTACGTACCCTCGGGACCACCAGGACCAAACACATAAAGGCATCTAGTATCATAGTCACAACCAACACGTCAGTCAGCTGAGCGTCATTACCCTTGGGTGGCTTGTTTGTTAAAGTTTCCTTGCAGGCCGGAGGTTAACCCGAGTCAATACTGTATCTACATGTACAGGAGTAAAACTGAACAGAGGGGAACTGATAACCTGGTTATCTTCAGCCTGCGGTCACAGTTATAATAGTGTAAAAAGGTAAACTAATTATGACTTGTCTTTTACAACAAACCTATAATTCAAGGCGACGGGCGGAGAATTCCATCGGTAAAAGAGAATCCGACTGCATCAGGAGCGAGCAGGGCTGAGTTCAACATGCCATGTTAAGTAGGTCAGTAATGAAAATGAATTAGAAATTCAGGATGAGTATCTACTGCGTGGGGAGAGTTTGTTATTTGTATAGCCTGAATGGACAGTCAGTTGTTGGGGCGGGTGATATCTGTTACGCCTGGGCCTCAGGGTTTGGCTGTTTTCCGTGTGGTATGTACCGTGAGGTCAGAGCCAGTAGAATTCCATGCAGCAGCCGCACAGTCTGTACGAGGAAGCGCCATCAACCTAAGACGGCAGCACCTCTTGTAACAGCCAACAAGAGCTCCTCCCCCGTACATGGCCAACCGTCTGTAGTGGCCCGTTCCCCCTCCCCATCTCTCCCTCTGCCCCGGCCATCTTGTTCTCAATCCAACATCTAAAGCGCCCGCAACATCTTCAAGATGCGCCTTCATGTTCTGTTGGCTGGGTAGCTTTATGACAAGCGAGCAAATTAGAAGCACCTGCAACTTGCCTGCTTCCCATCACAAGTGACATAAAAAGTTGGCCAGTCCCAGACCCAGGCGTGCGTGCTGCTAATGCGCTGCAGAAAACCTGATTCATCCGAGAAATCTCTCACGACTTCCTCGAAACTCTGCACCCGATGCACCTAGTACGTGCCGCCGACATATCCAGAAACAGCAGCGTACACAGAAAGAAACAAACGTGGTATAGCAGCACAACAGGCTTAGATACCGTAGGATCGCATTCAAGGGATGTAATATACGCACAGGAATATATATATATATATATATATATATATATATATATATATATATATTTACAACACTTCTGTGTTTGAAAGTCGAGATTTAAATCAAGAGAAATTTTAAATTTTGAACTGGACCAGCCAAGAGAGCTTCAATATATCCTTGTAACATTCTAAATATTCAAAACTTGAGAAACAGTTGCTTCAATATTGTTGTAACATTCTTACATTCTAAACATGAGAAACGTGTAAGAGCTCAAGTGAAAAATGAGAATAATTCAAAGATAATTTGTGATAATCATTTGTGTGGAAGGCACGATTCATTAACCCTGGAATGCTAAGATATTCAGATGTAATGTGCCGTGACAAGCAAGCAAGCACAAAAGTGCTCGATATACTGCACCATACTTATACACAGAATCCGCTGTCTCTTGTGATCCAATTAAAATCTACCATACATATATGTGTTGAATATTTCTGCAATACTGAAGTTCTCTCGTGCTGTAAATTGGAACTTTTCCATGATAAAATGAACATCTCTGATTTTCATCCTCGATACCTTTGCATGATCATGCCATACTTAGAAAATCACAATAGCTTTCAACAAACTCACCATACCAGGACTTGTTGGATAGATTATAAACCGTGTTAGACAGTTTTATAACGATGCTTAAATGGATTATATATACATGCGTATACGCAAATCGTCTAAAAACTAAAGCCCAGTGTGTCAAGGTTGTAGAAATTTATCGAGAGGTATTAATAATTCCGCAGATAGGGATCAAATTACCCAGTCTTTGTTTTTTAAAGGGAATAAAGCGGTTAGAATTATTTATGGCACAATAATTACCGAATTCGGGGTTGCTTACAGCAACGACGAAAGAAAAACACGATTAAAAGCCCGTGGCAAATATGAACAGCAATTAACCCGGGATATAAACCTGTATACAATTTGAGACGGTTACTATTGATTGTCCATTCTAATTCATCTCATATTGGTCATATCTTTGACAACAGATTTATCGCGCCGTATACATAGGTAATAGTTCCGTTCCTTTGTCAATCCAGAGGTTTTGTACTGACACCGTGTTAGGGTATCCCTCAGTGTGGACAGTGGTCCTAGTATGTTGGCCACACCGCAATCCTTTACATGTGAAAACATAAATAAACATTAATATTTATACAATAGCATTAGTATTTATAAGCATGCAGGGCTACATATGAAGCCAGAATAAAACGTACACATATCATAAAGCTGTATTTCACAAGTAATGTGTTCATGAATACAGCGACAATAAGGCTGGTATGACTGGACCCTTTACAAATCTTCGTGCCTTTGGAATCGCCAAACTGCTCTTTGGCCCGGCCCTCGGAGAATGTGACCTGTGCTACAAAGGTTCTTTCAAGCCGGGCGATTTATTCACTCGAGTCAGTGGCTTTAGTACACAATGTATATGCAGTCAATTTGGTTATATATCCAGCCTCTCTATTCAAACGCATGCAGCCGGACAAGCCTTGGTTGCGAACGAAAAGCCAATTTTCGTTGCTTTTGTATAAGGTGCTGCAAGGTGGTGGCAGCCGTTTTAACCTCTGGTGAAAAGTGATATCGTACAGTCCTTTCGCTTGGTACGGCGTGGTCTGTGCCCTGGTCGCTGGTTGAAGCCCCGGTTCCCAGTGTGACACAAGTCCCGGGTTGAAGCCGATATTCTCTCTCAATTGGTCACGAGATGGTTATCTCCTTTCCGCCCGGGAACGATGTCAAAGAACCAATCCTTTGGGGTATCTCCATCACAAAGCATGCAAATAAATTGAAGGCATCCTAACACTTTCTGGCGTTATGCGTAGCATGATCACCCAAAGATCAATTGTGTTAGAACTGGCGTGCAGATTGGCTGAGAAGTCGGCCCTTTAACAGTGGCCTGTATCACACTGGGGTTAATAGAAAACCATACGTACCCACGCGTGCACACCGATCGAAAACGGTTGCCTTGTCGAAACTAGTTTCTGGTCTTGCTCGGGTTGCGGGTCTGTGGAAGCTTGAATATAGTTACAATTTTTTATCATCAGTATGACAGTCATTTAGAGGAGAAAGCAATTTAAACCAGAGAGAAGCTCTGTCACTGCGCTGCAGGTAAATAATTGATTATTCCCTCCAACTCTGGTTCTTATTCCCAATGGGACATTGTAATGGACTCTTTTGTTTCACTTTTGGGAGAACTGTGCAATGGCAGTTTCTGCTGCAATTATTTCTGTTAAACCTATGCCGGAGACACGCCATTTTTGCGACCATCCTAATTTCTAAAGTAGCTGGTTATTTTTTCTGTAATGGGCAGGATTCTTATTGGTTCAAGGTCTCCCCAAGATCATCTCGTTACGTGCTCATCAGGCTCCCACCACCAGCGAGGTAATTTATGTCCTGCTGTTACTAAAGTACCTGCAGAAAAACGGTGAATGGAAATAAAAGTCAATGCTGGTGCTATACTGAAACCCATTTAGAAAGACCTGAACTGATGGACCTGGCATTTGTCATGAAACTATGACGTAATCAAGCAAAATATACAATTTGAGCGATAACATGTGAAAATCTCTCTCTCCACTGACTTTGATTATTCCAGCATAACATTTCAACACGCTTACTTACACTGATATGGTAGAAAATGTAATAGTATAAATGTAGCTTTTACACACAGGCTCAATATAACGGATTTGCCGCCTTCAATACAAAATAATAATATCACAAATATGAAACATCTGGTCCTGTTTTGTTTGTATATTTAATATAAACTGTAATAAAACTAAACCAAATAAGATTGAATTTTGAATACTATTTTCATTTTTAAGACAATGTGAAAATGATACGGACAAATATGTCTGTGACTTGGGCATCATATTTTATAAATGAATACCCACATGACCCTCTTTTCAACCTTAGGCGTATAATTGCATGCCACAAACATACGTGGACCTGCTGCTGCAGCGACTGTTCCCGTTTATAGGGACCTGACATGATATGTCTGCTTCTCAAACGTGATCAACAGATCGGCCTAATTTTAAGAGGTCTGTAGACCTTGAGGCCCGATCGAGAAGTGTACATGGATTCCAAATGAAATGTGTTCGTATGTGATAGGAATGTCGTATGCCAAAGTTTTTTTTGGTATTGAATATGTGTGTATAGATTTTTCAGTGATATAACAATACAAATGAATCTGAATAGGTCTTTCAAGTGGTTTTGTAAATAAATGCCAAGCTCGAAAAAGAAATACGGCTGTGAAAATATAAAGACGGCTATAAACATTAAGTCCATTCCCAAAGAAGCTGGCTATAAGCATTTAGTCCATGTCCGAAAGAAGCTGGATATAAACATTTAGTCCATGTCCCAAAGAAACTGGTTATAAGCATTAAGTCCATGTCCCAAAGAAACTGGTTATAAGCATTTAGTCCATCTCTCAAAGAAACTGGCTATAAGGATTTAGTCCAGCTCTCAAGACACTGGCTATAAACATTTAGTCCGTCTCTCAAAGAAGCTGGCTATAAGCCTTTTAGTCCATCTCTCAAAGAAGCTTCATGGCTATTAACATATAGTCCGTTTCCCAAACAAACTGGCTATAACCATATAAACCATCTCTATAGGAAACTAGCTTTAACCAAATATTCCAGCTCTAAAAGTAATTGGTTATAAACATATATCAGCCCGTAAAAGAAAGTGACTATAAACATGCAGAAGATAGAAGATTTCTAGAAGAAACTAGCTTAAAACATATAATATATCTAAAAAAGAAACTGGTTATTAATATGTAGTCCATACATCTCTAAAAAAGCAGGCTATAATATACCGTTCATCTCTAAAAGTGACTGGCTATAAATATGTCCATCTAGATAAGAAACTCTATATAAACATATAGTTCATCTCTAAAAGAAACTCTCCATAAACATATATTCCAGCTGTAACAGAACCACAGCTGTAAATCTGTAGCCTCCGTGGTGTTCCTGAAGAAGCCAGATGGTCAGATTGTGTACACTGATTACTGGGGTTTTTCTAAGAGTAATGCCAAGCAGATGGCGGTTATAGCAGCACAGACACCGGGTTCCCGGCAGCTGATTAAGATAGCGTTTGTACCAAAGAAAAGAAAGCGTATGAAATGTTAGAGAGGTGCGCCAGCATGAACAGTTGCTCTCCTGCAGCCGCTGAAAATGTCAGTGAAACACTTGATGTCAAGTCATTTTACAAGTGCAGCGACTTGGCTTGGTTTATGATATACAGGTGACGTCAGGGGAATCAGACACCACTCCTTCCTCCAGCTGGCTACAGAAACACCCCAGCCACAGGCTACCCTCACTGAACGGATACCCAGCCTGTACAAACTGTCAGGGCATTCTGTTGTCCCTATGATATTTCCAGCTGGTTTCTGCAGGAAATCTCCCTCAAAGGCTCCCCGAACATGAAATTTACAAAATAATGCAAGTGTTGCACGTGTGGGTCGTGGATCAAAATGATCACAGGAAATTCAGTTTTGGTCAGAAAATAGAGTCATGGGAAAAGATCACAGACTTGTGTCAGGAAATTAAGTCAAAAGTCTGTATAACAGGTCTTTATATCATAAAAAATGTAACATGTCGGGAAAATAAGTCACAAGTCAGTATAGCAGGTCTGTATATGATAAAAATGTTACATGTCGGGAAATTAAGCCACACTTTAGTATAAAAGGTCTGTATATGACAAAAATGTCACATGTCGGGAAATTAAGTCACAAATCTGTATAATAGGTCAGTATATGATAAAAATGTCAACATGTAAGGACATTGAGTCAAATTTGGGCAAAGCAAAACGCCAGATATTTAATTTAAAATATTTACAGATTTAATTTATAATATCCCTTTAATTGTAAATCGATTTATAAAGAGCACTCTTTCTATTTTACTCTGAACTTACAACAATTTTTGACAATTTCACATGGTCTCTACTCAAGTATAGCACAAATTTATTTATATACGTAATGGGCAACTCACTGTTTCCTAAGGTAGAGGAGTAGCCTGGGGGGGGGGGGGGATGGGGCAGGGGGCCAAGCCCCCCCCCCCCCCCACTCCCCGCTCGCATTCAGTACTCCCCATCCTCCCGGAATTTCTAATAATGATTAAATTCTCTAAAATCCAATCATGAAATTCCTGTCACTGGTATCCGCAGATTTGGAACTGTATTGTTTATTGATAATTCTACATTACATTAGATTTGATCTTGCAAATATATGGTATTCTTTTATTAATATATTTGTACAACTGATATTTCTAATGTTCAATATGCATTGATCTCAATCACAAATCAAATATTTAAAATGATATAAACTTTTTGTTTTAAACAGGTCGTGACCTTTTTTAAAACTTTAAAACTAAAATGTTCAAAGTGCAGTAAAATATAAACATTTCATATATTGCAATTCTAAGATGTACTTTTTTCAATCAAATTTTGTCTGTTTCCCTCTGCTAATAAAATGAAATATAAAACCTTGTTTCCTGTTACTTTTTTCCCTTTTACTTTTCCTATAATCGTCCAGAATCTGTACAATGTACAGGACTGGTGACCAGAGGACAGAGACTCGATCCATGTCTGGGACTGTCCTGATTATCATCAGCTTTCAAGCACGCTACTTGTTGCAGAAATTGCATGTATTTATTTTCAAGTTATCTTATTCGAACACAGCGCCCTCTACCGACCATGGACCTGACCTTGAGTGTGTAACTCGGCCCTCCCCTCTGCTTTTACAACCTGAACAAAGGCAAACAAGCCGTAGTCCCGCTGTCTGTTTCTGCATGAATCATCTGCTGGCTGAGTTGATTTAATTCGACTAGAGGGTGACTTTGAATATGAAAGACCAGCGAAGTGAGTCGGGGCTCGCCTTGCACCTGGACCCCGAGTACGTCTGACCAGAAACTCACAGACGCCAACTGATATCTTTACGACACGCTGGCCTGGTGGCGCCCGCGGTAAACCATACCTCAGTTAGTAACACACATGTGTGGCTGACATATAATCATATATATTATTAGAATAGCCGTCCGTGTCAAGCGTGAACGCATTCGTGGCATTATATCTTTATGGTTCAAAGCTCAGATTAAACGTAAAGTGATTTACTCCACCAACCCCTACTGGCATGAAGTCAAAGCAAACGACACAAGTATACCTACATACCAAACATCAAATTACAATGACGTTAAATTCGAAAAATCTTGACAGTGACGATATGCGTAAAATGGACTTTTCTGTTGTACGGCGGCTGATGTAGGACAGAAAAAAAATTTATCTCGAGATCTTAACTAAACATCTCGATATCTCGAGAAATTTCACAGAAAAAAAGTCCCCGTTGGCGATGCTAATTGACGTGATGAAGGGATCCATTCCGATATCTTACGTCTATCAAATAAACATAATCCCTTGAATCATTTAAAAAAAGGCCAAAAAGGGCCAATCCCATGCCCGGGGTACTCGTTGTCACTTTTGTTTATATCCACGTTGTTACGGAACCTAATATCAACAGATCACGTAGTCGTGACGAACATAAAATTTTGTAATGGAGATAAAAAAAAAAAATCAGATTCTGTAACACTAGGCAGCGTGAAATGTCTAGGGGAATGAATAAAGAAGTGAGTGGTTTTTTGTTAACAAATAATTATAATTTATTCTTAAAACAATTCTAACATTACAATACACTAAATCAATACAATTTCACACTATAACAACAGTACAACAGGAAATCAATACAAGTATATAAATAAAGTGTGCATTACCTTGATACCACCACTGTCACAGCGACAACAAGTCTTTTATATCGTACAACCCAGATGAATAGTTCACATAAATCTTCTCAGAGGATAACAGTCCAGTTCATTCACAAAATCAATCCGTTGTAATCCAAAAGTGAAGTTCTGATAGTGATCCCAAAGGCAAACTGAAGACTAAAAAAACCGTTACAAATTCGAAGAAAAGCTATAACTGCCGCAGTTTTAGGAAAAAGGTCCACAAACTGACTTACACTCTTCTGTGCCCGCTGGAATATATCTCTCCTCTCTCTCGGCTCTAAAACACAGCCCCTTATTTATAACTTTTCATCTCAAGCCGAGAACTTTCCATTTCTCGAACAATCCAAAGAACCCAATAGTACACACGTTACAGGAAACATCTAGAACAGCGAATGCTGTGTTTCTACATATCAGGGTTTACACGTGGGCCGGCCTGGCTCAGCCAGGCGAGGAAGCCCCAGACTAGCATGACCGCTGTGTTTACACGTGGGCCGCACCCGGCCAGCTGGAACAGAGAACGCTGTAGCATAGCACCGCCCAGGGCTTGAGCCAAACACGAATAGGAATGTCAACAGCGCAAAATAAAAGAGACCTGTCAACAGCTCACAATAAAACAGACATCTCTAACAACGTGTATATAAACGTGTAGCAAAGACGCCTGGCTTCATTTCAGACAAAGTTTTTTTTTATGACAACAGATTGCGTTGTTTCAGATGCTCCCCCCCCCCCCCCCAACAACAACAACCATGTCCACATGCATGGGCTCTGGTACCTTGTGTACTAATAGCCTGTAGATAAAAAGCTTATAAATCATTCACAGTCACAGTGGCGTTATAAGAACCTTTATTAGCAGGGATTACCTTCAGTTCTTTCATATATATTTCATATATATATATATATATATATATATATATATATATATATATATATATATATATATATATATATATATGCAGAGTAAGCCGGAATCACATAAATACTTTAAATAAGGCTTGATAGTATAGCTTGATAAATTTTGATTTTTTATGTTGCCCGGGTGGCGTTTATGTTTTATGTTTGCGTCACTGATTGCGCCCTGTGGAAGCATTTTCCACTTGGGTACGGATGTAAGCAAACGGTTGTCGAACGAAATATTGACAGATACCGTATAATATTATAAAGAAGTTATCATAAAGTATTCCCGCGTTTAACTTTTCACGAGCTAAGCATCAAATGATTGTTACCATTCGAGCAGGGACGTTATCATTTTTTTCCTTGAAATTTTATCTCGAGCTGTAATCTTTTCAAAGATTTTAACTTTATCATTGAAGAATGTCTTAAATGAAAGCATTAGTCATAGGTTTAGCCATAACCATAGAGGGGTAACTGATAGCGATAGCAACAAAAATATACAAAAAATGAGTAAATGTTTCAAATATGAATTTATGTATTCATCATAATAACTCGTGGACGGAGTCAAAGAAATGTAAATTCACAAAATTATTTCTACTTAAAGCCCAGGTGCAGAAATATAATATATGTAGTTAAAATTATACTTATACTTATAATTATAATTATGAGTATAATTATAACTACAATTATATATATATATATTATATATCATATTGATCACAATTTTACTTTAATATAGCGCATCTATTGGCTCTGATACGTGATCATTAATGTATAATTTGATGTGTTTGGAACAGGGTATACCTGTTTTGATTATTTTTTTTTTTTTGCAAGTTCATTAATTCTCACCATCCACCATGCGTTCAAATCTTCAAGGCAGATGGCGTGATGTAAGGGCACGAAGTTTTCAGGATATAACCCGTGTCTGAAATCACGTGAACACCGCTCAATCTGATTGGATCCTGTAAATTTGATTGACAGCTATCAAGATTTATCACCAAACAATATACGCACAAACTTTCTAAATTGATATTCGGCCAAGAGCCTCCCAGGATATAGTCAAGCAATAGTGTTGGTATTACTCGGTCGGCATTAAAAGTTACACGTATAGTGGGGCGGCCGACTGAAGAGTGTGTCTTGATAACGCTGGGTTAGGACCCTCACGCCATGATGACCCATAAAACAAAACTAAAACCACTTTGTTTACGGCCTCGCTCAGCATGGCGAACAGAAAACAAATGTAACTGTCCATGTTGTTTATGGTTCCGGCTGCCGGTGTGTTTAGATCTACATCAAAACTCGCGATAACCACTATTTCTTCAGCTCTTTGATTCGCTGGATGGAATACTGCTCACTCCGGCCCCACAGTGATACCACAAACAAATCATACGATCTCACCAGCCTTTGTCAAACTTTAATCTTATATTTTGTCGGCTCTTTCCACAGGATGCGGCTATCCGGCTCTCCGATGTGGTACATATCGCGTGTGATGTATGTGTATAATTTACACCCATATATATATATATATATATATATATATATATATATATATATTAATGATAATCATATAGATAGACCGCAGTTAAGAAAGCTAATTACACAGAATTAAAGAATATTGCATTTACACTCTGCAACATGGTATTTTTATAAATGCTCAGGGGCTAACCGGTTCAGAAAAAAATGATGTAATGATAATGTATTTTCGTATATTTTAAATCTACTAACAAGCAAAATTATTAAACAAAATAATATATAATGATTAATTTATATTAGAAACATTGTGCTATGCTAATCATTTACGTAATTTCCAGGAAGGTCAAGCATAGTTATTTAAAATAAAAATCATATAAATAAAATGTCCGTATGTAAAAGTGATATGTATTGCATTTAAACACACATGCAGTTTATTCGGCATACATACAGCCTCATAAACAGGGAAACTAGCAGAGCGGATGATCGATCGGCGTAAACGTTGCAGCAGGAACGAAAACCGGCAAGTCATTGGGATAATTTATAATGCAAGATAACCTAAACAAATAACCTGAATAAATGATGTGTAGCCTCTTTATGACCAGTAGTTAATAATACTTTATCCATGAGCTCACGAGCATTATAAATATGAGAGAGAGAGAGAGAGAGAGAGAGAGAGAGAGAGAGACATTATTGAGGAGCATGATCCTAATTTGTTCCGGGCTGGATTGCATGGTAAATTATGAACCATTGTCCTGGTCGTTGTCCTGGAAAAACTGCTTGTTCGGAGAGGCATACAATGGAGACTGGATTTAACGCCAAACGGGCACGGTCGTTATACCGAGTGCCAGGCAGTCATTTGGACGATTCCACGGTAGTTCTGACAGTACCACAGGCAATCAACACACATGTTTTATTTCATACGCAATTAATTAAGGATTAGTCACTGCTCACTTACTGTTTTAATGAGTTGACTCAGAAAATAAACTTTGCGGAACCCATCAGCCATATCTGAACACGCCCACCTGGATTCGATGATAAACAAACTGGTTTTGTCTACTTTATTTAAACCCTGGTTTAAAGAATATATTCATTATTGATCGTAGCAGATTATTACGTCGATTCTGGTCCCTCACATGATACTGCTTTAGCGAAACAAAAAGCAGAAATCAGGGTTTGTTATAGAGCATACAATTGAGAGAGGGCCACCAGAATACGATAATCAATAAAGCTCTTCTTTCACTGTTACAGAACAATTCGCCGTGTGGCGTATTATCGTAACTGGAAAATTATTTAATACGTCATCCCGCGGTTAAACGTGCAATGGTCCACCATCCCCTCAAACAAACCTAAGCAACTATGCTTATATATGTACTTCTTATTGCCAAAAAGTGGGAAACTGATCGTATAATTGCGATTGCTGGGCGGACTCGTTCAATAAAAGGTTAATAAAACAATGCATGAGCCCCGGGGCTGTCCCGTCAGAAAGTTCACCTCAACCCTCTTCAGTTATATAAACTCCGTACTGAGTTTCAGATTTTTTTTAATCTTAAATATTATACGAACGGTATAACTGGTTCATATCATTTTTATCTAGACCCTGGAGCATGGAAATTAAATGGCTCTTATAATGCTAATGTCATAACATGCTAATGATAAGTAATACATTACAGATCTGGCAAACAAACTACGTATACTAACTTACATTTGGAAATTAGCATTTTAATTTTCAATTTACGAAAAGCAAGATGATAAGCATGTGTGGACAACCTGTAACAGCCTGCAGGTGGAGCTTTTAATTGTGATGATTACACAGTGTAAGCATGCTGGGGTAGTGCTTGGGAGCTTGCTGACCATATGTTGTGAGTCGAACTTCCGCCCGAGTACGCCGCTTGTACACCATATCCTTACAACTGCGGGCCGCAGCCACCGGCATAAAGCCATCTGTTTACACGCTGTGGTCCAGGGAAGCACCAAATGCTTCTTTATTGGTCGTTTGTGTGGTCTGCGCTTGCACTCAAGCTCTTGACCAGTGACCAAAACGTGGACTGCCGGGGTGGCCAGGACAACTAACTACACATGTACACGATAATAAATTCCGTCTGAGTGCAACTAGTTAATGACGTCACAGGGGCGATCCAGGATTTTGAAAAAGGAGGGTCCAACTCGGGAGGACTATTGGCGTACCTAAAAAAAAAGTCCACAGCACCGAAAAAGGGGGGGTCCAAACCGAAAAAATTTGTGTGAAAGCCTTAACAAAAGGTTGTTGCGGATGAAAAGAAGGGGGGGGGGCGGATCCCCTGCCTCCCCCTCTGGACCAGCTTACCCTCACATATTACGTGACCGTATAATCTATATTATGTGATTCTTTCCCCTGCAGCAATACTTTAGTTATAAGATACACGTTATATTTGCATGAGATCACAAATAAATGATGCATGTCCGTATATATAAATGCATGTGTGTGTATACTTTGTATGATATTCTTATAAAAAATGAAATATCTTCTTATGTGACTTTATTCAATAGAAAGTTTAAAAAATGCAACTCTGTTGTGACATTTGTGGATAATAAATTGAAATTTCTTATATTTTAATCATTGTCATGATTCCATGGATACTATATATGTGTAACATTTTCTGATGCCAAACAATTCATGGGCTGAACTCGTGTGTAAATTGTTTGTGGATGTCTTTATCTTAATATTTGCGTCATTCATGAATGATTTGTTATTTTAGCACAGACCTGTCCATTTAGAAATTCTTTACATTTATTTTAATCTGACTTGATCGATACGATTCTTTAATCCAATGAAACTGTCATATTTTCTAGGTAATTGAAATTTATGGCTTACTTTTTAATATCATTTAATTGGTATAATTCCGTTCATTTTATTTTAACTACCGTATTATCTAATTTGATTGATGCCCATTTAGGAATTTGTCTATCCATATTCACCCGGACGTCAATTTTTAGCAATGTTTGTGTAAATGCCCTTTTCTCATATGCTTATATATAAAATTATTTGTCTTGTAAATTACGCTTGTGTTTACACAAAGACACACACTCACGCATATACATTAAACATCGATCCTCGTCACACATAAACACACGCAAGAAGGCGAATGTACAATGTGTGTCCACGTGCCCTGGCTTGTATTTCAGATAACGTGTGAAGCACATTTCTCTCTCTTACTCTCACCTTGCAGTATAAAAAAACTGAATCCTCGCTTGGCGAATACTCTGTGGGAGTTTGTGTGGAGTGTCTTCGGAGGTTCAGACATTTAGGACAGTATACGGATGTCTGTGCACATCGGCCGAGCGGTTACAGCGATCAAACGGGACATTCAAATCGGTATTTTGAATAAATAGTGTTTACCTTCAAAGAACAGTCTTTGATAAAGCTGGAAAGCCCATGGTAAAATCAAAACATCTCTGTAACGTACCCAGTCAAACGAAAGGAGATGCCCAGAGAAAGGTATACTTGACAGAAAAGGCTAATTACAGTGTTGAATAATCGACTGTCAGTTTCTATCTGTTATTTGTGAAAAGACTGCCGCATGATGTCTCACTTTCAACTTGCCGCTCTGCTGCCCACTTCACAGCGTTCGGCAAACACTGTATATGTTGACTAATACAGATCATAGGAAAGAACCAGTTTTTTCTAGAAACATAAAAGTGTTCTGTTGAATAAAAAAATATATAATATCAGATATGTACTGCTTCCTACTCTAGAGAACACACATATGCATGCACACGTACATGCACACATGATACACGAAGAGTTTTCTGCATATCCTGTGTATTGGGGAGTGCATGAACATTGTATGTTTAGAAGTCGGCTGAAAGATGTGTCATGTTTATATTGTATGTATATGCAGATGAAACGCATCTTAGAAGGTCACGTGAAAGGTGAGTATATAATTGTTTGTAATAGCACGTATTCATTACATACGAGCGTCAATGTATTGGCGGTGCTTTAGGATAATTTTTCCAAACAGAAGAAGCAGACGAGAAAAGGAAGTTTCCCTGACGAACAAGACAAAGCCTGATCCTGCGGGGAGCGGCTGGTCCATGACAGGCGTGGAGACCCGCCCCCTCCTTAAATCTTATGGTAAAGGGTCACAAAGCTGGCACTCCTACAATAGATCCAGAAACCGCAACAAAAAGGAGCTACTATAAAACACCCGACAATCAAAGGAAACACCGCCAGTTGGTGATAAAAGCCGAGGCCGCGCAGCTAACAGCCCTTGGTATATTTGATATAAAAAAATAGATGTTATAAACATAGCGGCTTCATGACAGGGCGATGAAGCTGGAGCCAAAGAGATAATATATGTAAGCAATGAAAGCATGAAAAACAGTCTAGATAGATTATCTCCGTGCAGGAGAAAAACGGACAAACAAACATGAAAAAGTGAACGATAACACGGCACCTTCTTGCCAGCGGATTTTGGAGGTGTCGTGCCCACTGCGGTATGTCCCTACGTTAAGGAGACAATGAGCAGTGGGCACACCACCTCCAGAAACCACCGCCAACCGGCTGCCATGTTATTGTTGGCTTTTTCAATGTTTGTTTGACTTAACGTGTATAAGAGATTATACGGTATTGAGTTTAAACTGTATACGTATCAAGGTTTATGAAGGTAAAAATCAGGTACCTGGCCTGTCTCACCCCCCCCCCCCCCCCCGTCTCATTTATACGGGACATGGAGGATTGAGGATATAATAAGCATTTATAAGCACGCGAACACACCACACCTTTCCCAATTTCAGTTTAACGTGTCACCTCTGACGGCTTTCTTTTTTGTTTTTACATAGGCTGAATGCTCCTGGAACCATCTTTTTTGTTAAAGTGAACTTTGCTCATCGGCTTCACGGAAAATGAAATCAAATTACAAAGGGGCCATGACGCTAAGGTGCATCGACAGTTGTATTTGTTGTCATTTATGCAATTTACGGTTGTATCTGCAGCAGTTGTGAAGAATTTATCAAATGGCTTTCATCAAATTGTCCATGGTGATACAAACATATGTGCAAATTATGATGCACATCCTTTAATTTTGTTCATTTAATGTAAACAACTTGTTTACTAGGGTTCAAATTGATCCTGTCAACGACAATTTCCATATTATGAAGAAAATTAAAATGGCACCATCACATCTGCAAAGGTTATCCATGATCAATTATCTTAACCAATTTCAGTAAAACCAGTGCATTTGTAGTAGCGCCCTTATTAGTAGCACTCTCTTTCTTCAGTAATCATGAAGATGCAATTGTTGCAAACGACCTTATTTCCATATGGTGTTAATAACAGCTATCGGCTGCCTGGCTGCTGATTACTCGTCTGTCTCTTTCTTAAGCCACTGCCCAGTAATATATACAGTGTGCGGGCTTGAACGAAACATGCATATCTATTTGCCATAGAGAAGACAGATAAGTACAGCCTTGACCAGAATTTTGTGTTTGTTACCAAGTTCTTAAATTCTAATAAAAGTATAATGACCAGGCAAATGACTATAAAATTTACGTAAAATGTGCAAAAGGAAATGTTACAAACATCTGGCTAAATGTTTTATAATTCAATTTAAAACTATTTCAGATAACGAGACTTGAAGGCTGAAATCATTTAGAAATATCTCTGAATTCATTAATTAAATGTTTCTAATTTAAATTTAGTAGATGTTAACTTAAATCAGAGTAGCTAGGCATAATTAGCTAATTAATATCTACATTTTCATATAACTTTTATTTAAATTTATCAAGGATTAAAAAGAGATTTGTTGCCTGAACTACAGAAAACAGACACACCAGTCTCATTATATGAAGATATAACACAACATGTAGTCATCAGTAGTCCACAGCTGTCTACTAAGTCTACTGGTCATTGCTTGCTCTAATAGAAACTAAGCTAAGACATATGATAAATATAAGTATGCCCTAACAACTGTAAAACTGATTACCCTTATGGATATTGATAATTAACAAAAATAAAATAGCTCCTATTGATGTAACAATACTTCACATTCATCACTGAGATATCTTATCTAATGGATCCATTTAAGACTTGAACAGTCTATAACATTTTTTTTCGGATTATATGGGTCGATTTCTTCCTGCATGTGCTGCATGGTGACATGGAATCACGTGATGAAGCATGTGATGAAAAAGATTAATGTCTGTTGCTCAGATAAAAGCCGGTCAGCTGAGCTAAACATCAGCGGTCAGTGACCTGTATGCACCTCGGGTAACTAAACAAAAAAGAAATCAGCTGAAAGTTATCTGAATGAAATTTTAGTTAGAGAAAAAATATTTATAATGCTTAATGAACAAGAGAAAGCCAGGAGGAGTGATAAAGCTTTTTTCCAGATAATCTTCAGCCGACATATTTGCATATATATCATGATCAGGAGTTTTAGAATGGTTTATTATGCAGGGATGCGTCTCGAATGGATCTCTAAAGAAAGTTTTACGGAAAATGTAAAACATGCATATAACCAATGTTATCGACATTTGTATATAGCCTTGTATGACGTTTTATATATATATATATATATATATATATATATATATATATAATTATATATATATATATATATTGTTACGGAACCTAATATAAATAGATCACGTATGCGTGATGAACACAAATTCTGTAACGGAGATAAAAAAAAATCAGATTCTGTAAAACTAGGCAGCGTGAAATGTCTAGGGGAATGAATAAAGAAGTCAGTGGTTTTTTGTTAACAAATAACTATAATTTATTCTTAAAACAACCCTAACAATACAATACACTAAATCAATACAATTATACAGTAAAACAGCGGTATAGCAACAAGTCAATACAATCACAGAGAAAATAATGTATGTTCACAGTACCTGGATACCAACACCATCACAACGATAAGTCCTTTAAATGTAAACTCTCGGAGAATGACAGTCCAGTGGAAAGTTCTTGCAACAACCCAGGAAGTAAACTGAAGTCCAAATGCATAAAATCCAGGAGAAAGTCTTTGAACATCTATAATTGCCGCATTAGTCGGATAAGGTCCTAGAATCTGACACACGCTTCTGCGTCCGCTGGAATCTGCTCTGCTGTTCTCTCTCTGCCCTTCCGTTCTAAAACACACCCCTTTATATACCTTCACACCTCAAGCCGAGAATTTTCCACTTCTCGAACAGTCTTTAAGATCTTCCACAACACAGTCTACACGCGTTTCAGGAATTCTCCAGAAAAAGAGCGCTGTGTATCTCCACATACCAGGCTCATCACGTGACCCACGACCAAGCGTGAAAACCCAAGGCTAAACATGACAACGAGAGTTCAACCAGTACGCATTAAACATAGAATGTCAATATATATATAAAACAAGCCTACTTTAGCTGCACATAAACAAAAGTCTATACAGGACTCATGCCGACTCGTGCCACTACAACTTTCTTATCCGCCAATTTTATCTTGAGCTGTACTGCATTATGAGGAACTTAAGATACCTAATAGAAAATATGAGTGGATCAAATTGAAGGTAACTATTATTCATTATTTTATCTCCTTCAATACACATGCCATGGTGTATAAATTAAAGTTATCACATATTAACGGGGGTTTATTTCCTTGAATTTGGTATGACAGACATAGTTTGTTGACCTGACCATGGTTTGCTATGTGTGACTACTCAAGGTCCAGTGTGCTCACGTTTCTTGTTTGTTGACCAGTGATGGACGAGGTCAGATGTTTGCCCTGTGAGTCAACCGCCAGGAACAGTTAGCGAGCCTCGCCCGCCATGTTAGCCCCAACACAGGTGCTGTGTGGGCCGACTGGTGCAGCTCCAGCAGGACACAAAACTTGTCAGTAGTCACCCTGTAGCCAAAGAGACGGACAAATTGTACAAGCCAACATCCTAATGGTATTTACAGATCCCAAATGTCTACTTTCTTCCGCGCCGCCAAGAATTCTGGGTCCCCTGAGCGTGGTATAGCGATCTAACCAGATAATATACGGCGGCCATGTCAACGGGTGCCACCACTTAACAGTAAGATCCAAATCTTCTCCAAACCTCCTGCCTGGGCATGCCGGTATTTACAAGGGTAATTTCCTTCTTTCACAGAGAATTGGCCATTGTGGCCCTGAGACTGGCCTGGTATTTCTAATTTTAACGGTTATCCATCACTGGGGGACTTATTAGAATGTCTTTTTGTTTTGTTCTTTGCAGAAGGATTCTTTCTTTTCCGATCTTCAGACATAAAGGTTTATGCCGGTTTGGATTTTTCTATCTGGTGCCCGTGGCTACTTAAAGCATTACACTGCATCACTCTAAAGTAACTGTAAAAGTTAAACCATGTATTATGTAGTACTTGGAGATAGAACCATGCTGCTCAAGTATACAGAAACCCAGGCCAAACCATTAGATGCAAATACACCCCCCCCCCCTTAATGATGTCGTCAACCATAACGGATACAACGCTGAATTCTAACTAAAGCAATTTCTGTTTAGACAGGCTTAAACACCAATATAATTAACCTGTTGATGTTAAGACACCAACATTGTTAAAATATTTGTATTAAACAGAAAAAAAATAAAATGTTGACATTAAGATTAATATATTGATGTTTAGAGAATTACGTAATTAAAATATTGATCTCTAGACACGGGCATAATTAACATGCTGAAGTTCAGACGCATGCTTAGGCACAACAATAAAATGATGAGGTTTAAACACTGATATAATTAAAATGTTGATGTTTAAAGACATAATTAAAATATTTATGTTTAGACCAACATAATTAACATGTTGATGTTGAAACACTGGCGTTATAAATATGTTGACTCTATACACATAACGTGTGCTTAGACTCATAATTAAAATTTTATGTTTAGACACAAATTAAATGCTTATAATATTTAGACACTGACATTATTAACACGTTGATGGGTAGACACATAATGATAAGTTGATGTAAAGACATATAAGTAATAGGTTCATGTTTAGACCAATAATTAAAATGTTGATATATAGAGACTGACATAATTAAAATGCTGATATTTCGACACATGATTAAGATATTGATGTTTAGACAAATAATTATAATGTTGATGTTTAGACATTGACACATTTAAAATGTTGTTGTTCAGACAAATAAGCAAAATGTTGATCTCAAGACACTGACATAATTAACATATTAATGTTTAGGCACATAATTAAAATGTATATATTTAAACACTGACATATTAACATATTGATGTTTAGACACTTAATTAAAATGTTGATGTTTAGACACATAAGAAATATGTTGATATTTAGACACATGAGAAACATGTTAATGTTCAGACACAAAATCAAAATGTTGATATTTAAACACTGACATAATTAACATATTGATGTTAAGACAATGACGTAATTAAATTACTGGTGTTTAGACACATAATTTAGATATTGATATTTAGACACATACTTATATTGTTGATGTTTAGACACTGACACAATTAAAAAATTGATGTTTAGATACTGACATAATTAAACGTTGATGTTTAGAGAATGACATGATTAAAATATTAATGTAATGTGTGTGTAATAAAAATTTACACACACGATTTAGATATTGATATATAGACACTGATATAATTAACATGTTGATGTTTAGACAAAAAAACAAAAATGGTTAATGTTTACCCACTGATATAATTAACATGTTGATTATTTGACATGTAACTAAAATGTTCATGTTAAGACACGTTATTAACATGTCGATGTTTAGCCACATAAGTAATATGTTAATGTTCAGACATATAATAAAAATGCTGATGTTTAGACACCGACACAATTAAAATGTTGAAGTTTAAACACTGGCATAATTAACACACTAACGTTTAGGCACATAATTAACATGTTGGTGTTTACACACACAAGCAATACGTTAATGTTAAGACAGATAATTAAACTGCTGATGTTCTGACACTGACACAAATAAAATGTTGATGTATAGACACATAATCAAAATGTTGATGTTTAAACACTGATGTCACCCCCTAAAAGGTATGAACGTAGAGGTTCTTTTAAATGGTAAACCAAACTGGCTGAAACTCATACATACATACACTCCAAAAAAGAATAAGACATGGGTTAACAAATCAATATATTAACAAAAGAATACACTTGCATTTCTCTGGAGAGGCGCTTCATACACATAATCACTGATGATCACAAGCGTCCAATAAGACACACGAAATCACTAAGTCCGTTATGTTCACTTGTATATACACAGGGTCGTCCTCTGTTTACACTGCTCCTGATCATATGACCATCTCGCACACGTGACATCGGAAAGCCAAGCCGCTAACAATACAGTTAGCTCTAACTGTGTACACAGCACAATCAGTTCACTTGTATATGCACAGGGTCAAACCATCAACAGTTCCACGCCGGAGTACACGTTTGTCCTTCGATGCACAGTTCACGCACTACTAACTTGTAGGCTCACAGCCTATCCTATATGAACTTAGAATCAATGTCTTTCACAGCTGATGTCTCCTAGAATCATCCAGCGCTAGGGAACTGAATATGTTTCCGCACAACGATATCCAGTACCTCTAATTTTTGCGTGTAAATAATGTCCTTGGCCTGTTACTGGAAGCTCTCACAACAAATACAATATCGCCGGATCACCAGCCCGTCGGCAATTGCGATATCCGCTCATTTATATTATTGAATATTCACGCTTACAGACACCATCTTTTAGCTGTCAAGACTGATGAACGCAGACTTGCCTTTAGACTGCTGACAATTGTAGGACTACACCAAACTGGCGCGCTGAACAGGCAATTGTAGCGAATTTCTTGAGTCTACAATTAACAACGTTACTATAGAGATCGTCTAGACAGAGACGGCTCCCACGGAATTAAACTGTACTGAAATTAACATCAAACAAGGAACGTGTGCTCTCTTACGTAAGTTCCCACGCTAACATCTAAACATGATACTCCATATTAATGTATAATGAATTATGAAAACTGATACTGCCTACTTGAACATGCAATACAATAACTAAGTCGCAGTCCACTGGTGACAACTGGCATAATTAACATGTTAATGTTAAGGCACCCAATTAAAATGTTTATGTTTAGACACATAAGTAAATGCGGATGTTTAGACACATATTTAAAATGTTGATGTTTAGAAACTGACACAATTAACATATTAATGCTGCAGTAGTTACGTGGCCATAAAAGAGTGACGAGAGTTAAACGAAATTGATTTACCTTGGACAATAATGAGTCCATGTGTGTCACGTTACACTGACAAATAAATAAGTGACATCAGCAGAAGAATCTGGGCCACATGAAGAGACTCTCTCGTGTGGTAGGTAAAGAAAAAGTGGCCCATGGGCCATGACGCTCAGCTTAATTTCCCTTGACGCATGTAATCACTGATCTGGTGAAAAATATTTGTTAGGGAACCTTGAACAATGGATGGAATGACTTCCAAGGTGTCAAAATCATGCTCTTTGCCACAATCCTTCGAAAATACGTTATACCGATCTTATTTAGGGTGTCCAAGATTTTACAAGAAACTTCTTACATGCTAAGTTAGAAGTTTGTACGTCTAACTGCTACGATTTTTGCTATCTGACGTAGGGGGTACTCGAATCATGTTCTTTTACACAGCTCAAATAATATTAGTCATAGTGAACTTATTTTGGGTTTCCAGGAAGATTTAACAAGAAGATCCCAGGATCTTAATTAAATTAGAAGTTTCTGGGTCAAACTGCTAGAATTTGTGTCCGTCTGACTAATAGTGAGCTAAAATCATGCTGTTTCACAAAGCTCGTATGTAATCCCAGGATCTCAATCACATTAAAAGTTTCTAGGCCAAATTGTAAAAAAATCAGGCAAACATGTCTATAAGGGTAATCAAATCATATTCTTTCACATATCATGCAGGATAAAGGTCACAGTAACCTTATTTCAGATGTCCAAGGAGACTTAAAAATTACCTCCCTTTACATTAATAAAGCCGCTTCTACATCCAACAGTTGTGCTCCTTCTGACTTTCTGGGTGCTCAAAAGTCGGCTTTCACTGGTAGCTCACAGAGAATGGGTCATCATAATCGAATCTCAGGTGTTGAAGGAGATTTGTCCAGGACCTCATTGAAGTTTAAGTGAGAAAGTCCCAGGTCGTACCATATTAATTTGTGCTTATCTCAGTTTCTATGATAAATCATATTTTTTCCTATAGTTCACAGAATATAGGTCATAGTGACCTAACGTTAGGATTAAAGGAGACTTGCCAAGGACCTCCCTGGATTTTATTTTAGAAGTTGCTAGATCCAACATAGCGGCAGCCTGCATTCCGAACTTCGATTCTTAATGATATCTAGACGTTGAGGTGGCAAAACAAGTTATAGGGTTCGGATCAATTTTAGTATAAGTTGATGTGCACGCTATTCTAACAGTGCTTTTTTGGATTTTCACCTGCTAATCGAACTTCCCCAAGGTACAACAAGAAGTGACGTAATTCTGTTTGGGAAAATAATAACAAATATTACATTCACGGTTGACTTAGGTGTATTCATGCAGCAGTTAATAATAACGTGGCTGGTTTTAATTCGGGAAGTTTTTTTCTCAGTCCGTCATGACCGCTTGACAGCGGAAACTAGCTGCGGTAGCCGAAACTGCTTTTAACTTCAGTTCTCGCTGGCAGGGTAACCACCACAAATTTAGAGTACCAACAATTTTTCTTCATTTATTAGCAGATGAAACACGACGATATAAGCCTCTGATATCATATGCTACCACACATCAAACATTTTGATCTGACCCTTGAAATATGTGTTCTATTGAGACTTGTATCATGACTCGCAGGCCCCTATCAGTTTATAATGAAAAGGCCTGAATGTCATGTGTTACAGGTGCTCTTTTTATTATGTGACACGGGCGTAACTCCTGTTGTGGCACTCGTGTCTGGCCGCGTATTACATTCTATGTTTAATCCGTACTGGTTGAACTCTCGTTGTCATGTAAGCCTTGGGTTTTCACGCCTGGTCGTGGGTCACGTGATGACCCTGGTGTGTGGGGATGCACACGGCTATGTTCATCTCGAGAATTCCTGAAACGCGTGATGTGCAAGATCTTATAGACTGTTCGAGTAGTGGAAAATTCTCGGCTTGCGGTGAAGAGTATACAAGGGGCTGTGTTTAAGCAGGGCAGAGAGAGAGAGAAAGAGCAGAGAAGATTCCAGCGGACGCAGATGCGTGTGTCAGGACCTTATCCGATGAATGCGGCAATTATAGATTTTCAAAGACTTTCTCCCGGATTTTATGCATTTTTTCAGTTTACTTTCTGGGTTATTGCAAGAACTTTCCACTGGACTGTCATTCTCCGAGAGTATACATTTAGGGAGCTTATCGTGGTGACGGTGTTGGTATCCAGGTACTGTGCACATTATTTTCTATGTGATTGTATTGACTTGTTGCTGTACCGCTGTTTTACTGTATAATTGTATTGATTTAGTGTATTGTAATGTTAGGGTTGTTTTAAGAATAAATTATAGTTATTTGTTAACAAAAAACCACTGACTTCTTTATTCATTCCCCTAGACATTTCACGCTGCCTTAGTGTTACAGAATCTGATTTTTTTTATCTCCGTTACAGAATTTGTGTTCAGTACGCATACGTGATCTGTTTATATTAGGTTCCGTAACACATGTTGTCATGGCTAGTTTCAACATTATAGTTTTGCGCCCTGTCTGGACTGTCTGGGTGCTCAAGATTATGTTTTCGCCAGAAGTTCGCAGAAAATAGATCACCAAGACCCAATATTATGTTTCCATGGAGATCTACCAAAGATATCCCTAGGTTGAAGATTCTAGGGCTAACAGATACAATATTTGCAATGTCTGACTTTTTGGTGCTCATTATCATCATATTTTGGCCAGTAACTTGCAGAATATAGGTCACAACAACCTAGTTTTGTAAAAATAGAAGATTTGTCTAAAATCTCTCTGGATGTTGTGTCAAACGGATACAATTTGTGTCCTGTCGGACTAACTGGGTGCCCAAAAACATGTTTTTGGCCAGTAGCTCACAGAAAACAGGTCACCATGCATGACCTAATATCATGTTTCCGAGGAGATTTAACCAGAATCTTCCTGAAAGTAACGTTAGATGATTCTAGGCCAAATAGATACAATTTGTGACCCGTCTGACTCGATGGGTGGTCAAAATTATGTTTTTGGCCGTAGCACGCAGAATATAGGTCACGATGACTAGGACCTCCCTGGATATTCAGTTAGAAGTTTCTTGGTCTAACGGTTACGGCTTGTGCAAAGTTAACGGCCGGACTGCTTCATTTGAAGGTTTCACAAAAAAGGAGAAAAAAATGCATAACAAGTGACCCATAGGTCATGACGCTCAGCCGACAGACATGTTGACAATATTACCTTACACACACAACTAATTAAGAAAATGTAGGTTGAACCATCGTTCATGCATATTTTATAGCTTAAGTTCATCAAGAACCTTAAACACACCAAATTTGATGACAATCCATTGAGCCGTTCCTGAGGAAACTGGCAATTTGTGTGTATTTTGCATTATTTCTGGGGTGCTCAGTAACTCGCAGTTACATCAGGAACTGATGAAACACCCCATGATGAATATGTAAGCAAAGAATCATGGTGATTAATGCATTAGTAGTTCAGATACTTGAGCTTTTTGTATCAAAGTTTCCATTATTCTGGGGGGGGGGGGGGGTATTTCTGAGCCCCTTGACTCGGACAATATGGGTGACAGAGAACTTATTTTAGGTTTACTAGGAGACATTTCATGGAACTCCCAGCTAGTCAAGTTAGACGATTCTAGATCCAGTGGTTACGAAATGTGCCCTGTTAACAGATGACCGCATCTTTGAAGGTCTCAAAAATAGAGAAAAAAAATCGGAAATAATCGAAAAAAAATATGCACCACCAGTCTACAGAAATCGATGGAACACTCCTCGACAATATCAATGTAAAGAATCATGGTGATCAATGCATTAGTTGTTCAGATACTTGAGCTTTTATAACACATTTTCCATTATTCTGGGGGGGGGGGGGGGGGACTTCAAAGCCCCATAGCTCAGAGAATATGGGTTACAGAGACCTAATTTCAGGTTTCTAAGGAAATTTTTCATGGACCTCCCTTGATGTCAAGTGAGGAGATTCAAGGTCCAGTCTTTACGATATGTGCCCTGTTAACATATGACCGCATCTTTTTAGGTCTCAAATATAGAGAAAAATATCGTAGAAAAAATCGAAAAATACAGGTGGCGCCACCAGTCTACAGAAACTGATGAACCCATGCAAAGAATCATGGTGATCAATGCTTTAGTTGTAAAAATACTTGAGCTTTTGTATCATATTTTCCATTATTCTGGGGGGTACTTCGGAGGCTCATAGCTCAAAGAATATGGGTAACAGAGACCTTATTTCAGGTTTCCAAGGAGATCCTTCACGGATCTCCCAGGATATCAAGTGAGAAGATTCTATGTCCAGTCGTTACGATTTTTGCCTGGCTTACGGACAGACGGACAGACGGATCGACGGAGGACAAAGGGTGATCGCTATAGCTTAGATGACTTACAGTCAGCCGAGCTTAAAAATAAGAAAAAATAAAGGTGTTGGCTCCAGTCTTCAGGAACTGATGAAACTGTCCATGATTCATATGTTTGGAAAAATCGTGGCATTCAATGATCACGTTATTCAGATACTGGAGCTTTTGTATCAGATTTTTAATTTTTCAAGGACTTCTCTTGATATCAAATTAGAAGATTCTAGGTCCCACGGTTTCGATTCGTGCCCTGTTAATAGCGACCTGACGGACGGACTAAGGCGTGACCACTATAGCTCGGATGACTTTCAGTCAGCTGTGAGGTAAAAATGATGTGTGTACAGACTTATTCGTAATTATCAGTTTAAAGTGGATTTGTATATTTTATATACAATTTCTTTCTTTAATGCTGATATTGTTACAAAACTCTGTCCCAAGTTACAGGCTCCCAACATGCTGACAATATAACAAAACACTGATCCATGTTACAGGCTCCCAACATGCTGACATTAAAACAAAACTCTGTTCCCTGTTACAGGCTCCCGACACGCTGACATTATAACAAAACTCTGTCCCCTGTTACAGGCTCCCGACACGCTGACATTATAACAAAACTCTGTTTCCTGTTGGACGCTCCTAACATGCTGACATTATAAAATAACTCTGTCCCCTGTTGCATGCTCCCAACATGCTGACATTATAGAATAACTCTGTCCCCTGTTGCAGGCTCCCAACATGCTGACATTATAGAATAACTCTGTCCCCTGTTGCAGGCTCCAAACATGCTGACATTATAACAAAAAACGTAAATTCGAGATTCGTAAAAAGGATTACACGACTAAGGTAGGGCCAAGGTCCTCATGGAAAACTTATATTTCTCAGGAAGAACAGGTGTCCACAGAAAGGATTCTACGACTAAGAAAGGACCGAGGTCCTTAGGAAGGATCTACAACTAAGCAAGGACCGGGGTCCTCAGGAAGGATTCTACGGCTCAGAAAATTTCAATGTCCTCAGGAATGATTCAACGACTCCGATAGGACCAAGGTCCTCAGGAAGGATTTTACAACTGAGAAAGGATCGACGTCCTCAGGAAGGATTCTACAACTAAGAAAGGACTGGGGTCCTCAGGAAGGATTTTACAACTCAGAAAGGACCGGGGTCCTCAGGAAGGATTCTAAAACTCAGAAATGACAGGGTCCTCAGGAAGAATTCTACAACTAAGAAATGACAGGGTCCTCAGAAAGGATTCTAAAACTCAGAAATGATAGGGTCCTCAGGAAGGATTCTACAACTCTAAAAAAGGACCGGGATCTTCAGGAAGGAGTCTACAACTCAAAAAAGGACCGGGGTCGTCAGGAAGGATTCCAAACTCAAAAAAGGACCGGGGTCCTCAGGAAGGATTCTAATACTCAGAAATGACAGGGTCTTCAGGAAGGATTCTATACAACTCAGAAATGACAGGGTCCTCAGGAAGGATTCTACAACTCAAAAAAGGACAGGGGTCTTCAGGATGGATTCTACAACTCAAAAAGGACCGGGGTCCCCGGGAAAGATTCTCAAATCAAAAAAAGGACCGGGGTCCTCAGGAAGAATTCTAAACCTCAGAAATGACAGGGTCCTCAGTAAGGATATAACAACTCAGAAATGACAGGATCCTCAGGAAGGATTCTACAACTCAAAAAAGGACCGGGGTCTTCAAGAAGGATTCTCAATTCAAAAAAGGACCGAGAACCTCAGGAAGGATTCTAATTCTCAGAAATGACAGGGTCCTCAGGAAGGATACTACAATTTAAAAAAAAAAAAAGGACCGGGGTCTTCAGGAAGGGTTGTATTACTAAGTGAGACACTGATGTCCTGAAGGCACCAGCATAACTGGATCTCGAGGAAGGATTGACTGTTCATGGTGACCCCGAGGTCCCATTGAAAGTTTTACTGATCGCAAAGGTCCCGAGCGCGCACGTGCTGGCTTCAAAGAAATCCATGCAACTGCCGCGGCCACCTGTGGTTGATATTTTATTTACGCTGCCTTCCGTTCAATGGCTCCTCGCATGTACACTGGCTTCGTCTGTACGAACTACTAAGGGTTCATGTTTCCATACTTTGTCAACACTAACTTTGAAGTTTTGGCCTCAAAGGTTGCAAGAAAGGAACGTGTTTACCATTGTGGTGGTTTATGGCATCATTTACAGTAGTGTGCCGCCCGCGATGGTCAACAAAGTAGGGTCTGTAATACACGTCACCAGTACAGTAACCGGGGATAAGCAGACGCCACACAGACACGGGATGGCCCTTCACTGATCCACTCCAACCAAACAATTTCTGATTAAGATAAGGCAGGCCCGAGTATTTAACAATAAACAGAGACGGCGTCTGGAGGACCAATAACACCAAGAGAAATGCCCATTAAAACCGGTGTCATATTCCTACCTATTACCTCGACTTTGTTTGGCATTTAGCAGATGCCAGAAGTGTTACATTGTGAACTATCAGCTTACCACGAAACGGGGACGCGAGGTCTTCTCAGTTTCAGGTGCGGGAGGTTGCCTGTGACTGTGGTATCTGTCGGCGGAACTTGAGAGCTATCGAGAAATAATTGATAATTGGACATGACATGAGGCGACCAGAGGGGGCGTAGTCACGGTGCACTGTCACAGATACATGCCCGGATAAACAGCTGTACCCAAACCCAGGCCCTGGAACACGACAGAAAAGACGCTGGCACCAAGGGGCCCCTAACACAGATGACCCCGCCTGAACATATGCTGAACATTATAAACACTCAGATCGACACGCTATAAAAGGAACCTTTCATTGTGTCTCGGAAAAATTTGACTTGCCAAGTTAGTTTATATCATTGTACTTTCAGATAACATTTTCTAAATATCTTACGGAATAATTACCAGTCTTGATAGGCTGATATAAATATTGTTTTCATCGCTTCAACAATTTACTAATATTAATATTTTGGCCTAAGAAACCACATAAGAACTAGTTTTAAAAATTGGTTAAGATGTGTAGATAAAACATCTGTAGCAGCTATTACATAATGTTTGGAACATTAAAAATGTAGGATTATGACGGAAGCAACTTGATCTTGGAAGTAACCATGAACACAGATAATCTAGAACGAGCACGTGACATGTATGTGATATTTTGTTTGGTGATTATAATATAACAGCATTTATCGGGAGTTGTTTTCCAGGTTTGGGATAAAACATTATATGGATGTACATGGTTTGTCCCTTCGGAAATTTACGCAGTCACAACCATAAACATAATGTGGCGCAAATTATATTTTCATCAAAATTGTTCTATATATATCTCAGAAAAGAAGAGTGGCGCGGCTCAAATAAAACAGTTTTCTGTAACACTTGCAATATTATATAGAGGGGAGAAGTTGGTTAAATTGGACAAACCAATGTGTCAGCGGTTTGACTGTATGAGGTATTATCATATTACTTATAGTACACGCAGTCTTGCTTAAAATGTTGTATCTATAACATCGAAATTCAAGAAGAGCTTCCGCCTTGATTTCGGGTTTGATTCGTCCAGCCCACTGTCCGTTTCTTTTCGTCTCTGGCGTGCCATGGTAACACATGGTTTTATTAAGTGTTGGTCTGACGGGGAGTACATGTGCAATGAAAACGCTTCACACTTGAATGCAGTTGTGGATAAAGTTCAAGCGGACTGTATAACTCTTGTTTTGGGACGGCCGTGGGTGGATTGTAAATTTGTAATGAGTGAGGCGGTAACACGTGATAGAGCGGTTAAATTTTCATGGTTTCAACTTAATTCTCTGGTTAAGTTGAATGATAAAAGCTTATATATATATATATATATATATATATATATATATATATATATATATATATATATATATAGTTTTGTGCAATGCATTCCTCGGTATAACTAAAATACAATTTAGAAATGCAACTGATAATTAATGACTTTTGTATTAGCCGTGGGTGAGTGGAATTCTTGGCAGACGGAATTGGCGCGTCAGGAGTAGGCCTATCACTTGGGCTTGGTACACGTCATGCTTGTAGAAAACAGTTGTTAGAAGATAGCAACATTCAGGGTTTATAAGAGGTCTCCATTGAAAGGCAAGCGCGAGATTCCAGAAATACCCAAGCGCCGACGGTGTATTTCCAAACTGAACTCCAGGGGTCCAAGTTGTAATGTCTGTTCAATTGGAGCTGGGACCGACGGGAGTAATGAGCGATTTTACCATCAATCCTAGAACCGGCCCATAGGTGTGAACGGCGAGACCAGGCGTGATCAATCAATCCACTCTCCTACCCAGCAGCTGGCGTGATGAACGGCCAGGAAATCGTGGTCACTGACTGCACAACTTCCGGGAATTCACGGGTCAGTTGGGGCGTGATCCACTGCATGGCCAGGGTGCAAACCGAAACTCATAGCGATCTGCCGTGAATGCCATGAGGAAAAGGAGAAAGAAACGTCACCAAAGAGAGAGAGAGAGAGAGAGAGAGAGAGAGAGAGAGAGAGAGAGATCAGTTTACAGGCATTGAATGATTTTATTGTCAATGCTTGTATATACATCTATGTAAATAAATATTTGAATATAATTCTAAGTTAATACCATATTTCATAATAGCATTATTATACTGATAGATATTTAAAAATAAACATGCTTAGAATTGTCTGATCTATTCGCATAAAGTAAATAACGTCACCAAGGAGAAAGAGAGAGTGTGTGTGTGTGTGCAGTTGTAGGTGTAATTATGTAAATCCAGTTATATTTTCATTAACCTTACTTCCTTTTGCTTGTTCAGCCACCCGAGACATTGAGTCACATGACGAGACGGGTACGGACCGCGAGGTCGCTGAGAACATGGTCGTAAAAGTGTTTTTTTTTATAATGGAGTTGTGACGTCACGCCTGGGTTAACCCCTTGTATGACCGCGTCATACAACGTCAGTGTAAGTCAATGTAACATTAAGCATCAACAATACGCCACAATTGTACAGATGGACTGGATTGTATGTACGATGAGAGCGGCCCGTTTTCTACAAGCTTTCAACAAGCTACACATCCATACAGGTCCATAAATAAGCGATTTTATGTAGTGATGGTAGGAGGCCCTGTGTAATAGCACTTGGTCTATTCTATGTGATATTCCTTTACAAGTCTGCCTCAATACAAACACCATAAGATCCAACATACAGCGTGGAGGAGGTTCTGTACAATCTCAGCCCATGTACGTTTGACTTGATATTATATTTATATTACTATTATTTCAAATTTATATTCTTCATATATTGCAAATGGTCTTGACGCCAACATGTTTCATGTGTATAAAAGACCTGGCCGATTGGAACAGCTACAAACCTAATGTCCAACAGACCAGTGCTCCCCATACCAGTATTATACAGACCAATGCCGCATGTACCAATGTCCTACAGACCAATGCTGCATGTACCAATATCCCACAGACCAAATCCACTGGTACTAGTGTCCCACAGACCAATGCCGCGTGTACCAATGTCCCACAGAACAACGCCTCATGTACCAATGTCCCACAGACCAAACCTATTGGCACCATGCAGTGTCCAACAGACAGAATCCACTGCTATTAGTGTCCCACAGACCTATGCCGCATGTACCAATGTCACACAGACCAACGCCGAATGTACCAATGTCCAACAGACCAAATCCACTGGTACTAGTGTCCCACAGACCAATGTCGCATGTACCAATGTCCCACAGAACAACGCCGCATGTACCAATGTCGCACAGACCAACGCCGAATGTACCAATTGTCCAACAGACCAAATCCACTGGTACTAGTGTCCCACAGACCAATGTCACAGTTCTAATGTCCTACAGCCCAAGGCAATCTGTACCAATATCCTACAGACCAATGTCCCTTGTACCAATGACCTACATACCCATGCCAATTGGAACAATGTCCCACAGACCAATACCCCCAGTACAAATGTCCCTCAGACACATATGCTTCCTTGTATCACTGTCCCATAGACCAATGCTTCCTTTTCCCACTTTCCTACCGTCAATGCCAATTGTAAGCTAGTATACTGTCCCACAGACCCATGCCCCTTGTCCCACAGACTAATGCCCTCTGTATAAATATGCCACAGAACAATGTCTCTATATATGAACCTACCAATGTCCCAAAGACTATTCCTCCCCCCCCCCCCCCCACACACACACACACGCTAAGTCCCCCCCCCCTCACACACCAAGTCCTCCCCCCACACACACACACCAAGTCCCCCCCCCCACCACACACCAAGTCCCCCCCCCCCTCCCCACACACACACACACACACCAAGTCCCTCAAATCAATGCTCCTGACATCAGCATTCCTCGGAATCATGTACTTTCACAGACCAGTGTACCGCAGACAATTTTCCTCAGACAAATTGACCTCAACCAATATTCTTCAGGTCAATACTCGTACAGGCCATGCTGACATAGACTATTCCCTGTATTGCCCATGCAGTTAGTCCAAAGGTCAACGATGTCCAAAAAAAAAAAAAAACATGTTCACAAGATGAATTTCAATGTACCGCAGACAACATTCCCTACACCAAAACAACGCCAACATACCTTTAAAAGCTTTTTCATAAGAACAAGGATCCACTTTATTATTATTATTATTATTATTATTATTATTATTATTATTACTATTATTATTATTATCTATATAATTAATACGGAGTTGGGTTATTTTCTAGACCACGGTTTACCTGCTTCCTTTTCGATTTGAATCTCCAAATTCGGCAGACGTATCGGTTGTGTGCTCTTCTAGGACAAGTTTGTTTTATTTTGCGGGATTATGCCCTATCAAGCTGAATAATTAATAATTTTAATATTTCCCCATTAGGTGCCCCTATTTCGTTTGTGCTGCAAGGTTTCTCCACGCCTGTGACTTTTTTTCAGGAGGCGCCTCGGGGATTTTCACTGGCCTGTTAAGACCGTGGCTAGAGCGCATGTCCTGCCTAAAAGGCATTTCCGTGCAATACGCGGTCACGCGGGTCCACTATAATCCCCATTGATCCCCCATATCCATTAATTGTAACGCCTCTAAAGGAATTTTCTCTCTCAAAAGGAAGTAAAGGTTTTTAATCCAAAAACCACATGACTTTGCTTTCAATGCGAGGGCTTTTCAGTGTGGTCAACATTGCGCACTGAGTCCAGTGATGTGACCGCCGTTTGACAAATTTTTCTTGGGTTATAGGTATGTTGATTTTTATAAATTTAAAAAATATCTTTCCATGATAACCATGGTTTCAAAAGTTCGGCCAAGTCATGTGTTTATGAAGGTTTTTTTTTTTAAAAGAAGTCCCACAAATTAATTATCATTCGGTTGGGTGGGGGTGGGGAGGGGGGGGGGGTCACATATCTTTGTTAAGCTCCTTTGTCTGTAGGGACGGTGAAACAAGAAAACATATCACCAGTACATCTTTAAATTGATTACAAACTAGAGTCTGTAGTCAGGGCGTACAGACTTCCACCAGAATCTCCTTTAATATCAGTCATGTGTTCACGTGTATGCGTTTCATGTATGAACACATGTTATGCTTCAGTAACATGAGTTCACCTTGCGAGTGACAGAACAAATAAATACGAATGTGTGGCTTCCACACGGTGACAAAGGAATGGTAAGAAAATGAGAAAATATATATTGTGGTGATTCTTATTACCTCCAAAATATAATGGACTATTGATATATCTTTACCCTAACCCTCTACAAATATTTAGCAAAACATTTTTCGCCTGTCACACTTTTTCAGGAGGAGGCGACCTGTAATCCCCACTAAATCCCATTTCCATTATATCGCCTTTTAAGGAATTTTACTCTGTCAAAAGGAAGTGAAGATTTTAAATTTAAGCGCGGGACACATGTCCACATAATTCTTTTAATGGGGCACTTTTCCGTTGAGTGGACACAAAGAGCTGAGACCCTTTACACGATCACCGTTTTATAGGTTTACAGGTGTGTTGATTTTTATACATTCAGAAGTATCTTTCCATGATAACCATGGTTTTAATAGTTCGGCCGATTTATGGGTTGTTTAAAAAAAAATCCTCGGTCTCTTGGGGACTTTGAAACCCCCGCCAGAATCTACTAGTCAGTCGTTCGTTCTTACGTGCACGTTTCATGTAAAACATGGTCATGGTCCAGAAACACGGGTACACCAGGCGAGTGGCAGAACAACTGCATACGAATGGGCGGCTTCTACTCGGTGACAAAGGAATAGCCCCTTATAATTATTCCTTTGTGGAATTGTGATTATGGAACTTAAGGAAAAAATATATTAGGGTGATTCCGATTATCTTCAAAAATGTAATGGATTACGGATGCAGTTTTACTCTATCCCTCTACACATTTTCAGCAAAATCTGTATAATACATTTTGCGTTAATTTGCTGAAAGATAATGCAACGAACCTAGGCTCAAGTGGTTTCTTTGCTAAATGCTTTCATCGAAATATGTTACCTGCTTTCTTTTTATCTGCATGGGAGAGTTGTCAATTTTGCATCAGATCTGCTTATTCCATGATAATTTACAGTACTTATACTACTTATACTACTAAAAATTTAATGCTGTTGGAATATATTTTTCTGGGCCTATCTTTTTTACATTGGCAGCTATACGTTTCGCGTACAAGAGACTTCAACGAGATATGCATGTGTAGACAAATAACGCATGTGTCTGTCAACATGCCTTAGACTATATACCCTCAACTTACTACACTGAATAAACATCGTGTTTCACGATGTCGCCTGAGCTTCAACTAATACAAAGCAACTTTCATATAAGTTCACGGTAGAATGCTTCTTAATACAAATCGTTATATCTACGATATTTCCCAAGCAATGAAGCTGTCGGACCTATGTTAATTGTTAACAGGAAAAAAAATTATTTTTTGTGTAGTTTTTTGGAATAGAATATTTTTTTTCTTTCTATGTTGTTGTTTTGGGGGAGGGTGTTCCTGGAGAATTCTAGCAGAAGTAATCTTCATATCATATAAATGAAACACATGACAAAAGTTCTTGCAAAAACCTTAGGATTAAAATATGCGTCGTTTAGTGCCTATCGGCTCATTACAAAATTTTGCATCAGATAGAGCCGATGATTTTCCACGGGAGCAGCAAGTTATTATTATTATTATTATTTTTATTATTATTATTATTATTGTCATTATTATTATTATTATTATTATCCGAGAGAAACAGGCTCACGCTAACTTGCAGCTCCACAGAAAAAAATATGTAATTGTAGATAATAAAAATAGCTGCCTGTGTCCTCAGAATATTTACATCTCGGTACTCTTCATTTATTTGAAGGGATTGAATAAGAAGCGCTCCGTCCGTCTGTGAGTGGAGATTAAACAACCCAGATCGGCTCCTCAAACACTTGTTCTCTCTGTCAATGGTTTAAATGGCAGGCCAACTGGCTACAGCTCGCTCGATTAAACGCTGTGAAGGCCCGCCTGTAAAAATTAAATGGCTTACAATATGGTCCTTGTACGCGAATTACACGGAGTATGATACAGCGGCTCCACAATCATGTTGAGCCCTCACCAAAGGGAGGTGACCTCCGTGAACCCTGTGTGACACCCACAAGAGGTCGCACGGCTCGAGTCCTCTAAACTGGCTACTGTATGCCCGTCATCCCATATCACTGCTAACCACGTTCAGAGACTCAAACACGACTTACGCACAAAGAATGCAATTATGCACATACTTCATGAGACCTAACATAGTGATCTGACATACACCCCCCCCCCCCACACACACACACACGCACGCACGATCTTGATAGACTTACTTACACAGCCGTAGATACCAACAATAACTTTACGAGCACAGAGCTTATCGGCAAACTGACTGACAACTTGTCTCTGGTAAACATGCCCGACTGTGTCAGCGGAAATGTCACAACATTAGAAGAGATTGTACAACAAAACAGGTTGCACATGGTACATTATAGACCAGTATAAACATTCATTAAAATAAAGCAGGTTTCCAGTATTTTTTAAATTTCGAGCCTTGAAGGACAATTGAATATCACCCACTAGAATGTGGAGAGAGCTAATAAATCGCATTCCTCTTGTATGTATTTGGCTGGATGAAGAGCACAAGAACCATCAGTGACAAAGCCGGGAGATAACCCAGAGTGGTCCGTCTATTGGAGGTACGGACATGTGTCAGCCCTGTTAGATAGGCTTGTCCTTTTCGAAGTTTTACATCCAGCGAATGACCGCTCCTCTGGGGGAATCTACCAAACGGACGGATTTATTAGCTTGTATACCAGGGAGCGACGCTGCAAGAGCCGCTATAAACAAGCAGGTACCCGCCAACATGAGCAATTTTCATCGACCTTGAAGTCCGCGGGCAAGATTACAGGCTCCTTACTTGCCTTTCTGAGCCTGAAAGACACCCGACAGTTATCCCTTGAACGAAGTGCAGCATGCGAGGGCCACATTTACCTGTAAAACAAAAGTACTTTAGTGTTATAACCACTGTCCACCCAACCTTGCCTGTGCTGAAGGAAGGGCTTTTACTTAAATCAAGTGAAGCTGATACCCCCAGCCTAAAGTAACAATATATATATATACGGCTCACCGGACAATATCCCAGTTATACTACTTCTTGTGAATTTCATATTGATTGGAGTAAGTTAATCCAGATCACGGACGACTCGACACGTCTGTTCCTGATGATTAATTTTTGTCCAATAGTTGATGTCGTTTAATGTTAAACAAGGGACCCATGGGTCACTGTATTAGGCTGAAGTTGACCTTGAAGGCAAAAATCTAAAATAATATCAAATGGAGATAAAGTCTGAGAAGAAGATGTAATATAGGCCCTGACTGGTTGATATGATTAAAGAAATTGTTGCAAATAATATTTGTGATCTGACCATGTGTTTCCTAATGTTGAAACTGAAGCATGTAAGCATTTTGTGAATATAAGATCTGTACTATTACTATGATCATTGGTGGGCTTTTTGATAAGCTATTGACAGTTCAGCAGTTTATACATTTGTCCAAATAGATCCTAAATTATTATTCAACCATTTTTTTTAATTTTAAAAAATTTATACAGTTTCCATAGAGTTTCCAATCCATAGGTGGAAGGACATTGTGGGTGCGGAGGAGGTGGGTGCGTGGTTTGAGTTACAACACCCTTGTATATATATACAGGATATGAAATTTAATTTAACAGTGCTTACAGGAAAGAAAATTTATGAATAATTATTAAATATATAAAAACAGGTAGAGAGATGGAAAAACACTTTAATTCTGATTCTACTGAGGCAGGAAAATAATGAACAAATGTTGCATTACATCCTTACTCTTTCTTATTACATCCAATTTCCATTTTAAGTTCATAAATTTTACTATGCATTTACAGTATAACATATATATCTGAATATTTAAGCTGATTCACAATTTTTAATTGCATCAACATTTAAAGCTTAATTGGTCAGTTAACATCACATTATGCACACAGATGATTTTTCACTAAATATATATATTCTTTAAATTTGCAAAGCAAAAAATATCTGAAAATAACACTTGATTAAGAATTCACAAATCTTAATTGCATTTTTATTTATCCATGATTTGGCTCATATATTATTAAATGATGCCTACTGATTGGTTTAATTATATTTTAATTCGCTTTTATTATTTAAAAGGAAATTAATTTCTAAAATGATACATTACCACATTAACAGATCAAATCCTTATGCATGTGTACGTGCTGTGAAAATTAAATCAAATGTACTTACAAGGAAAAAACGTGCCATGGTCAAAGTTGGGCAAAATTTAATCTACTGATTTTATATTTATGCTAATAACTTAAAAAGTTTATAAAATTCAGAATTAATTTTGGGTATACATTTGAATCTTGATTAAATAAAGGTATATCCCTGAAAAAAGTCTCTAGCTTCAACAATTATCATGTTAAGCGAATAAATATCTTTCCTGATTTTTTAAAAAGAGCATTATGTTTGGGGCCTTAACTTTTAAAAATACGTAATACTCACCTAATTTCTGGCATGTACATAGGAACAATACTTATATAGGAAATAGGAAATACAATAGGAAATACTTAAGGTATGAAGAAAAACAGATAAGTGGTTTTGATATAAAGCAGTTCTAAAATGTGTGAATGGGTTTTTAATGGAAATTTGAGGTTTTTCATTAATTTTTCAAAGGAACCAAGTCGCAGTGATCCAGTTTTCGGTTTGGTAGGAGATCTTGGAGACATCTAACAGTATGCCAAATTTTGGATTCGTAGGTCTAACGGTTTCAAAACGCGCTAGTCTTAAGGACGGACGGACAATGGACCATAGCTGCTCAGATGACTTGTATTCAGCTGAGCTATAAAAAAAAAAAAAACCCTGTAAAATAGGATGTGTATTTAAGTTTTGAATATTGTCAGTGATGTGATAGGAGTAACCTAGTTAGTTTCTTTGGAGGAGAGCTCCGTTTTCAGATGTAGAAATGTTCAGGTTCCCGCCACGGTGGAGGAGAACCAATCCATCTTAATTTGCGACATTGTTCCTTATCGGTTATCTGGCCGAGGCAGACTTGTGAATGTTCATTACAAACACGACGTGTGACGGCGCTGCCCGTGTGGTACCTCCTCAAGTTGCGGTAGCTCTGCCCAGGATCCACGATAAGGCTGTGTCCACGCGGGCTCTCCGGCTCACCTCTGGCCTTTATCTGGGACAGGTAGAGACTGAGAGCGCTGATCGTTGGTTGGCCATACCGGCAGAACACGATCGATCAGAACCAGTAATACTCTGGACACAGTGGCATCCGAGGGAAGTAGTGGGTAGGGTCCGCAGGGACGGGCGGGTAGGCGCTAGGACTGTCAGTTTTATGATGAATTAGGTACAAAGCTGGCCGCAGATAAACATAAAAACAGGGCTAAGCGCTATCGGCACAAATCCCAATTTTGATCAATAAAACTGGCTGCTGTTTTGAGCCAATAGCCCCGATCTGTTTAAGGAGAGGAACGTTAACGAACCGTCCTGATACACCAAGGATAATATTTAACGTGGCGTCCGCATGTCTGTGAAGTTTAATGTATGAAGCCCATTATTCCTGCGATGCCACGTAAAGCTTTACAAACCCTGATATTGTGAGCCCAGCACGGCATCCAGCACGACCACAGTGTATACACAACAGACCCCAGGAAACCTCACTCACAGTCACCAGGTACCCGCACACCAGCAGCTCATAGCTTCACTACACGCCATCAGTAAGACCCGAGGAGAGACACCAAAACGACACTTCACAAGTTTCAGTGTCTGTAGCATGCTGTGATGAAGGGTTACTGGCGTAAAAGATAGGAGGGAACAGAGTTAAATAGTTATAGATTCTTTCTTTTTAACAAACCATACAAATTTCGACGTTTTAAATCGTGAAAAATAATGAAAACATTTCAGTGACCTTCTATTCTTATTTGATAACAATACCGGTTTATTATAGGTCTAACATGCACGTTAAACAAACTTTTATTCATGTAACCAGCAAGAGAGTTGCCATTTAGTGGTTAAAGGTGCTAATGGTACAACTACTTCAGTGGATTAATACTTAATTTACCAAAGTTGTTTAAAAACTGTATTTATGTGTAATGTCCCGAGATATTATCCTGACACTGTGAGAGATTGGTCCAATGAGCAGACAGAGCACATGGAAATTAAAATGTCAAGAACAGTCGAGCAATTTGATCAATGCAACAGAAATAAATGACCATGCAGTGATATATATACTTCGTCTGATGCCAAACAACGTATCCACTGAACAAGGGAATTCGAGGGTAAGCTCCAGGCAATTCGAGGAACTTGAATTTGTCCCTGAAATGCTGCATGCATAGGATTCTTGCACACACAGGGCTTCAGGCCGCGGCGGTCATCATGGGATACAGAGGGACAGAGGCTGATGTACCTGATACAGAGGGACAAAGGCTGATGTATCTGATACCGAGGGACACAGGCTGATGTATCTGATACAGAGGGACAGAAGCTAATGTACCTGATACAGAGGGGCACAGGCTGATGTACCTGCAGGATACAGAGGGACAGAGGCCGATGTACCTGATACAGAGGACAGAGGCTGATGTACCTGCATGATACAGAGGGACAGAGGCTGATGTACCTGATACAGAGGGACAGAGGCTGACGTACCTGATACAGAGGGACACAGGCTGATGTACCTGATACAGAGGGACACAGGCTGATGTGTCTGCATGATACAGAGGGACACAGGCTGATGTACCTGATACAGAGGGACAGAGGCTGATGTACCTGATACAGAGGGACACAGGCTGATGTACCTGATACAGAAAGACAGAGGCTGATGTACCTGATACAGAGGGACAGGGGCTGATGTACCTGATACAGAGGGACAGAGGCTGATGTACCTGATACAGAGGGACAGAGGCTGATGTACCTGATACAGAAGGACAGAGGCTGATGTACCTGATACAGAGGGACAGAGGCTGATGTACCTGATACAGAGGGACAGAGGCTGACGTACCTGATACAGAGGGGCAGAGGCTGATGTACCTGATAGAGGGACACAGGCTGATGTACCTGATACAGAGGGACAGAGGCTGACGTACCTGATACAGAGGGGCAGAGGCTGATGTACCTGATAGAGGGACACAGGCTGATGTACCTGATACAGAGTGACACAGGCTGATGTACCTGATAGAGGGACACAGGCTGATGTACCTGATACAGAGGGACAGAGGCTGACGTACCTGATACAGAGGGGCAGAGGCTGATGTACCTGATAGAGGGACACAGGCTGATGTACCTGATACAGAGGGACAGAGGCTGATGTACCTGATACAGAGGGACAGAGGCTGACGTACCTGATACAGAGGGGCAGAGGCTGATGTACCTGATAGAGGGACACAGGCTGATGTACCTGATACAGAGGGACAGAGGCTGACGTACCTGATACAGAGGGGCAGAGGCTGATGTACCTGATAGAGGGACACAGGCTGATGTACCTGATACAGAGTGACACAGGCTGATGTGTCTGCATGATACAGAGGGACAGAGGCTGATGTACCTGATATAGAAAGACAGAGGCTGATGTACCTGATACAGAGGGACAGAGGCTGATGTACCTGATACAGAGGGACAGATGTTGATGTACTTGATACAAAGGGACACAGGCTGATGTACCTGATACAGAAGGACAGAGGCTGATGTACCTGATACAGAGGACAGAGGCTGATGTACCTGATACAGAGGACAGAGGCTGATGTACCTGATAAAGAGGGACAGAGGCTGACGTACCTGATACAGAAAGACAGAGGCTGATGTACCTGATACAGAGGGACAAAGGCTGACGTACCTGATACAGAGGGACAGAGGCTGATGTACCTGATACAGAGGGACACAGGCTAATATACCTGATACAGAGGGACACAGGCTGATGTACCTGCATGATACAGAGGGACAGAGGCTGATGTACCTAATTATAGAAAGACAGAGGCTGAGGTACCTGATACAGAGGACAGAGGCTGATGTACCTGATACAGAGGGACAGAGACTGATGTACCTGATACAGAGGGACAGAGGCTTATGTACCTGATACAGAGGAATAGAAGCCGATGTACCTGACACAGAGGACAGAGGCTGATGTACCTGATACAGAGGACAGAGGCTGATGTACCTGATAGAGAGGGACAGAGGCTGATGTACCTGCATGATACAGAGGGACAGAGGCTGATGCACCTGATACAGAGGAACAGAGACCGATGTACCTGACACAGAGGACAGAGGCTGATGTACCTGATACAGAGGACAGAGGCTGATGTACCTGATACAGAAAGACAGAGGCTGATGTACCTGATACAGAGGACAGAGGCTGATGTACCTGATACCGACGGACAGAGGTCGATGTATACCTGATACAGAGGACAGAGGCTGATGACCTGATACAGAAGGACAGAGGCTGATGTACCTGATACAGAGGGACACAGACTGATGTACCTGATACAGAGGGACAGAGGCTGATGTACCTGATACAGAGGACAGAGGCTGATGTACCTGATACAGAGGGACACAGGCTGATGTACCTGATACAGAGGGACACAGGCTGATGTACCTGATACAGAGGGACACAGGCTGATGTACCTGATACAGAGGGACAGAGACTGATGTGCCTGATACAGAGTGACAGAGACTGATGTAACCTATAATTTGTGAGTTACCGAACGAAAACACAATACAGAGGAATCTTTCTGAGAAACTAATTGTCTACTATGACCCCCTGTCTGCTAAGACTATTTAACTGTCTACTAAGGCCACCTGTCTAATAAGAAGATCTGTCTACTAAGACCATCCTTGAGTGAACCGAACGCATTCACATTGGTTATAACTATCCAGAGGCTGATTTACCTGAAACAGAAAGAGAGAGGCTGATGTACCTGATACAGAGGGACAGAGGCTGATTCTGATACCGAGGGACAGATGCCGATGTACCTGATACAGAGAACAGAGACTGATGTACCTGATACAGAGGGATATAGGCTGATGTACCTGATACAGAGGGACAGAGGCTGACGTACCTGATATAGAGGGACACAGGCTGATGTACCTTTTACAGAGGACAGAGGCTGATGTATTTAATACAGAAAGACAGAGGCTGATGTACATAGTATAGAAAGAGAGAGGCTGATGCACCTGATACAGAGGGGCAGAGGCTGATGACCTGATACAGAGGGACAGAGACTGATGTACCAGATACAGAGAACAGAGACTGATGTACCTGATACAGAGGGATATAGGCTGATGTACCTGATACAGAGGGACAGAGGCTGACGTACCTGATAGAGAGGGACACAGGCTGATGTACCTGATACAGAGGGACACAGGCTGATGTACCTGATACAGAGGGACAGAGACTGATGTACCAGATACAGAGAACAGAGACTGGTGTACCTGATACAGAGGGATATAGGCTGATGTACCTGATACAGAGGGACAGAGGCTGACGTACCTGATAGAGAGGGACACAGGCTGATGTACCTGATACAGAAAGACAGAGGCTGATGTACCTGATACAGAGGAACAGAGGCTGACGTACCTGATAGAGAGGGACAGAGGCTGATGTACCTTTTACAGAGGACAGAGGCTGATGTACCTAATACAGAAAGACAGTGGCTGATGTACCTGGTATAGAAAGAGAGAGGCTGATGCACCTGATACAGAGGGGCAGAGGCTGATGACCTGATACAGAGGGACAGAGACTGATGTACCTGATACAGAGGGACATAGGCTGACGTACCTGATACAGAAAGACAGAGGCTGATGTACCTGATACAGAGGAACAGAGGCTGATGTACCTGATACAGAGGACAGAGGCTGATGTACCTGATACAGAGGACAGAGGCTGATGTACCAGATACAGAGGGACAGAGGCTGACGTACCTGATACAGAGGGACAGAGACTGATGTACCTGATACAGAGTGACAGAGACTGATGTAACCTATAATTTGTGAGTTACTGGACGAAAACACAACACAGAGGAATCTTTCCGAGAAACTAATTGTCTACTAAGACCCCCTGTCTGCTAAGACTATATACCTGTCTACTAAGGCCACCTGTCTAATAAGAAAATCTGTCTACTAAGACCATCCTTGAGTGAACCGAACGCATTCACATTGGTTATAACTGGCCTATATCTAATAAGACCACCTATGAATTATGTCCACGTTTTACCAGTCACATGGGTGGTCTTTTTACACCGGTTTTATTGTACTATTAATTAGTAGTGAACATAAATAACATTTCACGCCTGCGTACTTCTTCGCTGTAAACTCTGACCTATACAGGTTATAACCATTCAGGCAGTTTTCCAGTGGCGGATCCAGAAATTCGTGAACGGGGGGGGGGGGGCGCTAATACTGGGTTAGCGGTTGATGGGTATTAAGAAAAAATAAGGTCTTAAATTGTGCATGTAAATTATTAAATATATATATATATATTTATATATATATAATTATTATTATTATAACTTAATATATTTTTAGTCTATGAAAAATAGGCTGTTTTAATGAAGAAAAGGTGACTTACTAATCTTATTGCTATGGAATAAAATGATAAATGAAAAAAAGTACGAATTATGAATAACTTGGAAATAAATAGATTAAATGAGAGAAGTTACCGCTCAACAGAGTGAGAGGGGGGGCCTGGATCCGACACAGTTTTCATTGTTTCGGGTTCTCACGGCGATGAGTTTTGCGAGGGGTGCTCCGCTGACATTCTTTTTTTATGATTAGGTTTAGATTCATGTGTTTCGATACAAAAAACATGATGTTAATATACCCGGGACAGCCAATGTACTGGATAATGCTAACTGTATTTTACATAACCCTGCCACAAACAGCAACGCGGAGACCGCCTTTTAGATACGGAAATGGGCCTCACAAGAACTTTTTAGTTCAACTTATAATGAACTGGCAAGCTACATTTCATAAAATCTCATTAACAGCACAATACGTCACCGTGACCTAATTTTATTTTTCATGACTTCAATAATATGTCCACCTTACTGAGCGCCGACGGACAGAGGTCGATGTATACCTGATACAGAGGACAGAGGCTGATGACCTGATACAGAAGGACAGAGGCTGATGTACCTGATACAGAGGGACACAGACTGATGTACCTGATACAGAGGGACAGAGGCTGATGTACCTGATACAGAGGACAGAGGCTGATGTACCTGATACAGAGGGACACAGGCTGATGTACCTGATACAGAGGGACACAGGCTGATGTACCTGATACAGAGGGACACAGGCTGATGTACCTGATACAGAGGGACAGAGACTGATGTGCCTGATACAGAGTGACAGAGACTGATGTAACCTATAATTTGTGAGTTACCGAACGAAAACACAATACAGAGGAATCTTTCTGAGAAACTAATTGTCTACTATGACCCCCTGTCTGCTAAGACTATTTAACTGTCTACTAAGGCCACCTGTCTAATAAGAAGATCTGTCTACTAAGACCATCCTTGAGTGAACCGAACGCATTCACATTGGTTATAACTATCCAGAGGCTGATTTACCTGAAACAGAAAGAGAGAGGCTGATGTACCTGATACAGAGGGACAGAGGCTGATTCTGATACCGAGGGACAGATGCCGATGTACCTGATACAGAGAACAGAGACTGATGTACCTGATACAGAGGGATATAGGCTGATGTACCTGATACAGAGGGACAGAGGCTGACGTACCTGATAGAGAGGGACACAGGCTGATGTACCTGATACAGAGGGACACAGGCTGATGTACCTGATACAGAGGGACAGAGACTGATGTACCAGATACAGAGAACAGAGACTGGTGTACCTGATACAGAGGGATATAGGCTGATGTACCTGATACAGAGGGACAGAGGCTGACGTACCTGATAGAGAGGGACACAGGCTGATGTACCTGATACAGAAAGACAGAGGCTGATGTACCTGATACAGAGGAACAGAGGCTGACGTACCTGATAGAGAGGGACAGAGGCTGATGTACCTTTTACAGAGGACAGAGGCTGATGTACCTAATACAGAAAGACAGTGGCTGATGTACCTGGTATAGAAAGAGAGAGGCTGATGCACCTGATACAGAGGGGCAGAGGCTGATGACCTGATACAGAGGGACAGAGACTGATGTACCTGATACAGAGGGACATAGGCTGACGTACCTGATACAGAAAGACAGAGGCTGATGTACCTGATACAGAGGAACAGAGGCTGATGTACCTGATACAGAGGACAGAGGCTGATGTACCTGATACAGAGGACAGAGGCTGATGTACCAGATACAGAGGGACAGAGGCTGACGTACCTGATACAGAGGGACAGAGACTGATGTACCTGATACAGAGTGACAGAGACTGATGTAACCTATAATTTGTGAGTTACTGGACGAAAACACAACACAGAGGAATCTTTCCGAGAAACTAATTGTCTACTAAGACCCCCTGTCTGCTAAGACTATATACCTGTCTACTAAGGCCACCTGTCTAATAAGAAAATCTGTCTACTAAGACCATCCTTGAGTGAACCGAACGCATTCACATTGGTTATAACTGGCCTATATCTAATAAGACCACCTATGAATTATGTCCACGTTTTACCAGTCACATGGGTGGTCTTTTTACACCGGTTTTATTGTACTATTAATTAGTAGTGAACATAAATAACATTTCACGCCTGCGTACTTCTTCGCTGTAAACTCTGACCTATACAGGTTATAACCATTCAGGCAGTTTTCCAGTGGCGGATCCAGAAATTCGTGAACGGGGGGGGGGGGGGGGGCGCTAATACTGGGTTAGCGGTTGATGGGTATTAAGAAAAAATAAGGTCTTAAATTGTGCATGTAAATTATTAAATATATATATATATATTTATATATATATAATTATTATTATTATAACTTAATATATTTTTAGTCTATGAAAAATAGGCTGTTTTAATGAAGAAAAGGTGACTTACTAATCTTATTGCTATGGAATAAAATGATAAATGAAAAAAAGTACGAATTATGAATAACTTGGAAATAAATAGATTAAATGAGAGAAGTTACCGCTCAACAGAGTGAGAGGGGGGGCCTGGATCCGACACAGTTTTCATTGTTTCGGGTTCTCACGGCGATGAGTTTTGCGAGGGGTGCTCCGCTGACATTCTTTTTTTATGATTAGGTTTAGATTCATGTGTTTCGATACAAAAAACATGATGTTAATATACCCGGGACAGCCAATGTACTGGATAATGCTAACTGTATTTTACATAACCCTGCCACAAACAGCAACGCGGAGACCGCCTTTTAGATACGGAAATGGGCCTCACAAGAACTTTTTAGTTCAACTTATAATGAACTGGCAAGCTACATTTCATAAAATCTCATTAACAGCACAATACGTCACCGTGACCTAATTTTATTTTTCATGACTTCAATAATATGTCCACCTTACTGAGCGCCTCTGCCCATGAGCCACTATAATCGCTGTCAGTCTTTAAAACGTTAAACAAACTACCACACACCTGGCATTAAGGTTTAATTAATCTCTGTGGTGATCTGTCCAGGATACCAATAGTATAGAACCCCAACCTGAGCCAGGGATACCACAGCGGGCATTCCGTGCTGATGACGTACAACCCATAATTATCTAAATTGGCCTTTGATAAATGATATGATAACAAACTTTTTAACAGTATCAGCACATACTGGCAGATATTGAAAGCGCTGCCTCGCATCATGACGATGCATGCATGGATCCTTGCATTCTACAGCAAATAACATTTTATACCATTTATGTTTCATGAAATGTGTTAAGTGAAAATGTCTTTTAAGGTAATGTAGTAATGAATTTTGCAATTTAAACGTCTCAATTGCCATTAGAATATTTATATAATACTGGCTGGTGATACAACATTCTAAGCAATTTTCTTGTCGTTTAGTTTCGGACCAACAGTGAACATGTTACAGGCGGAGAGACGGCGCCAGGCGGCCCGGTGACAGTAGAATACTGCCGACATTTTGTAGAGGTTAGGGCGGTATCCTGCCCTCAAAAAAGCTGTTTGTGATCCAGTGGCTGTTGGTGAATGCTGTTAACGTTTTCTGGCAGCCTTAATGACTTTCCTGTTCATTCACAGTCCATACGGCGTCACAGGACAGGTCCGCACAGGACAGCGCCGGAACCAACGACTCCTCTACACGCCAGCGGGTAACCTCTGTGCCTGCAAGATATAGGTTTGCATGTATCCATCAAAGTATAACACAAGTTGTCCCTTCAGTCTGAGGGTATCGTGAATATGCTTGTTATGGGTGACCAGGAGGCTGCCGCAGCTTATATATATATATATATATATATATATATATATATATATATATATATATATATATATATATATATATATATATATATATATATATATATATATATATATATATATATATATATATCAGTTCTAATGGAGACAGTCACTTGGATGTAATATTTGCATTTAAGTCTGGGACAGTTGTTGAGGGCTGATTGCTTCATTAATTAAACTCTTGTCACACGGCAGACGGTTTTATTTCCTCCATAACGGCCACTTGGGCCACAACCACTCCGGCTCGTGCGGCTACTATTAGGTCTGACTGAGAGGAAAGTTGTGATCACAGAGATGGCCATACAAAAGCTGTATAGTCCACGGCTGTTTAACTCCGGCGCGACTTAAAGACTTAACCTGGCCGACATGGCTGCATAGCGCCAACTAATGCAGTCTAAGCAAAGCCTTGTTCAGGATTTTGTGGCGAAATAACGGAGCGGATTAGGTTCATGTAATAGCTAGCCACGCCTGCCTGAAGGCTGCAGTAACAAATGGCGGAAGTGTTGAATTGCTTTTTCATAAATTATTAAGAGATAGGCGTCTAAAAAATCAATTGCAGGCTACCCCAGACCTATAAATTTACCATTTCTTGTCATTTCGCATGACGAGGAGCCATTAGGCTTATGGGTTAGAGAAGCCCCTACATGATGAAGTGCCATTCTACGGGCATTTGTCAGGGCTACAATTGGCGGAGAGAACGCGCTCCCCTCGACGGCTGAATTAAGCTACATCTATGTGAGTGAAATATGACCAGGCCACCATCAAAATGAAACCTCCGCCAGGCATTCATTCTCCATTTTTCTTTATATTAATATCACGCCCGCCAAAGCCAGCTGGATATATAGCTTTCCACGTCGGAGACATGATCTAATCCTATATTTGTCAGTAAAGTGCTCAACTATTCCGTCCCTTTCTGAAAGAATTTCATACAGGAATCTTACAACTGCATGGTAATCAAATTTCGGCAGACAAACTACGGAACATCTATAGGTCTCGAATTCTCATGTTTTGTTAAATTTATTTGTATTTTCTGCGTTATTTATTCACTTATCTATATCTAATGCGTTAAATTTATAAGTTAATATATACATACAAGAACATGTATAGGTTTTTTAAACCCCGGACGTAGTACACATTCATGGATTCACAAAATCCATTCCTGGCAGGCTGATGCCAATGGGCCAAATAATCAAATTTAGATGGAAAAAGACAGGTTAAATGCATAAATTGCTGCTGGAAACAAACACGACCCTAATATATACATTAAAAAGTTTTTTTGTGTGTGTCATATGAGTTATTATTATAACAACAAGGGGTAAACGAAAGTATGCAATGGATCAGAAACCAGTTAAAATGTTTTGTTTACGCTGGTGCATGATACTCGAGTCTACTAACAATGAGACCTGCGGTAAACCCTGTATATCTCCTATTTGTGTGTGTGTGTATATATATATATATACACACACACACACACACACACACACACACACACACACGCTAGCTGAGTTATAGGACCGAGAGAGAGCTAGAGTACTCGAATAGACTACAGTCGGGGCCGCTGAGATCTGTACATGTACACCGGCCGGGAGGCCAAGGTTTAACAATGACCGTGTCGCTACGGGTTCATGAATGTACAAATTACTCAGGGGGTACGGCTGTAAACACAGATTTATCATACATGAACGGTCCCTGCTGCGGGCATTCTGGTTTGGTCGGTACATGTGGCCTTTTAATCAGCGCCTTGTACATGTATTGGTTTATACAATTTACCAATTTAAAAGTCCTATTCATTCACAATCTCGACAATGTTTGTGATATTTTGTCTCATGTTACTAATTCCCGACATTTTAGCCTGTTGTGTCCTTACACACAAATCTCATATAATGCATGTGTGTATATTTTATATAAAGACGTACATTCAGTGTAAGAGAGCTGCTTGGTTTGATTTTTCTTGTATTTTGTATATATATACACACCATGAACCTCATGTACCACTTTGCCCAGTAACTTCTTACAAGCCATTTTTGTGAAAAAAGCTAACCCGGAACTGAATGAATTATCATGGCATGATGGCGTAAATTAATGATACATCTTTCTGGGAATTAAGTGAATAAATTGATTTTTCCCATTTTCCTGTGTACATTATAGAGAAAAACAAGAAAAAGATGGACGGGACTTTTAAATTAATAATTTAGATAATCATGCTAAATAAATTTCATTTAAATATTGTTTATACTTAGAAATGGTGGTAAAACTTGACCATCTATGATACAAAAAGAAAACAAATTTCGATACATGTTTGATAAATATATTGGTCAGCAAGGGCTGTTTAAATTCACGCCTGCATGGTCTTATATATTCATGTGATCCTCCAGTATAAACAAAATATTTTTAATATGATATAGTTGACCTAACTGTATTACTAATATAATTCAATACTTTTCATCATGATTAAGTTAACTTAGTCCCAATGTACATCGTTTATTATATACAAGTATATTCTAGGCGTTGCCTTCATGCTTGACCTAACCTCTGTTCTACGAATGTGTATTATAAAGTTCTAATTGTAATTTCTTGTTTTATTTTTTTTTATTATTTCCTATCGTATGCACATCATACATGGATTTGGGCGTGGTTCATAAAAATTATTTTGGCATTTACCTTATAGATACAAGGGTTGAGCGCTGTCCTTCGAGTTTACTTTCATGTCACAAAAATTTCCTCTTGTTATCTTTTTTAGCAATTTTAAAATATGAAATCGACCAATTGCTCAAGTCCATCTGCGGATGGGTTAGATCGACCGATGGCTCGTGACATATACACTTATATGTTTGTACAACTGTAGAGGGTAAGCTCTCCCCAGCACGGCCACATGATGCAAGACAAGATAAATCAAACTCAAAATGCGCAGGAATAACCGTCGCCAATATATGCAGGTTTAATCGAACAAAATATGTATAATTTAACTCTCGGTGGTCTGAAATGCAACATCGAACATATTATTTATGTATTTTTCTTTTGATATCGTGCACAGATTTATTTGTGTCCGAATACAACATTCCTGTTCAGCTCCTTGTAACCAACAACTTATCTGTCAAATGTTTGTGACGTTAAATCATTATTGAGATCGATATTAATTCAGCCCCTTAGTCTGAGCATGAAAGACGAATCCTGGCAAATTTCATTTCCGACGAATCTTTCAGAGTTGCTTTCTGATCCATATGGATTTGGAAAAGCTTTCATCGAGAGAATTTCATTCATCTGCCACAACGTCAGCGTAAAAAAGAACAGAGGTTCTGTGATTTCAGTGAGTTAGGATAGCATGCAAAGACGGGTATGCCTTGAGATACGCTGTTTATCAGGGGAAGCGTCAACAATTATAGCTCAATCTGAGCTGGCATCAGTACCCGACATAGATCCCGCAACCTGCTGCGGTGCCGGCCCCCGAGTCCGCCACGGCACTTCAAAGGCAGCGGCGACAAACAACCAGCCCAGACATCAGAAACACTGAGACAAAAATCAACAACACTGAAAATGATTGGACCCGGCCGATCGAACTCTCTCACAGAGGAAGTTCCGCGTCTACGTTTCAGTAAGTGCTGGCAAGATCGTGGTTGGAAAAGCGCCTTCTTTCATGCTCGTATAACCCAGCTTCTTTGAAGTGAGTTGATTGCTGTCGCACCAACAAGATAACCATCAGAGGACTTAAACTAGTGGCCAGAGAAGGGAGATCAGTAGCTGATGCCCGACTCCAATCTCAAACTAGTAGTTGCCCCCATCTCTGATCCCTGCGTTGGTGACCACGGCTGCCATTGGATTCAATATGTATGAGGTTTGCTGGATGGATCCAACGTAATGAACTACGTCGCTGGCTCATCTGGGAGTCGCACCCCGGTAATACGACCAGTTGTTACGGCGCGATACTTCATCAGATAGCCGTATTGTTCGTACACCACACGTAGTCCACAAACCAACCCCACTAGCAAATTTCAGCTCGGGATCCCCTTCAGGCTCCCATGATGCCTCTGGGATAAAAATAATATGCAAGCCAGATGTAGATAGCTTACAATAATAACGCTGTCCAAATGCCAGGGAACCTTTGTCAATACTATCTTTAATGCGGGTTAGGGGTCGGAGTTTGAATCATGTATACGGGTATGGTCATTTATGTTGAATGTCCAGCGACTCGTGATTGTAATTCATACTGCGTATTGCGTAGTTTGTTAGGGAAATGCTTGATACTACAGTGTGCACCTGCTTACAGATCATCAAAATGGAACCGTATCTTACAGATAAGGGCTATAGACATTGTCTGATTGTCTTCAACTGTCTGCCTGCCAGGCGTGCACAGCTCCGTTCATGTTACCAATGATTTGTTTTGGTAGACTAAACTACAGATATTCATCATTTCAATATTGGATGTTATTACTTTTTCTTCATTTTACTTATTTTTATCACATTCGTTGATTTATGTGGCGTTGTTCTTAACTGAACAATCTGTGTTTTGACATGTAAAAAGAAATGAACAACCAAGAACGATTAAACTTGAAGGGCTAATCGTTCAGATTCCATGGTATTGGATAACATGGCTAATATCTAAACGTGATAAAAATGAACCAGAATCAATGAGGTGTCCAGCAAACATCACATGCCTGTCATTTGTACGATGTAGATCTTATTAAATACAAACTCAGGCAAACTGCTTGGATCTTCATTTGCAGTAAGTCATCTGTGAGTGGGCCATAAAACCTGATGTATATAATGAAAGCACTTCTTTCCTATTCCCGTGGATTTTCTTTAAATCTAATATCGATTTGCTGTTAGGGCTCAACAACAAGACGCACGATATATGGAGCATTTAGCGTGGAGAAAGCGTACAGAGAATGGCCGGGTCCACACAGCCCGGAGAGGCTCCGTCACTGCTCGCCCGCCGGACCATTAAACCAAGAGGTGGCCATTTCCAAGAAGCCGATATATTGCGTCGGTAGGAAATAGCAGCGTAATTCAGCCGCTACGACCACAATCCAACGTAAATGCCTGGCCACTGCAAATTAAACGCCAAAATTAAAAGTGATTATCAGATTTTTTTTTACTTGTTTAGGTTTTATGTTTGAGTCTGACATTACACGGTTCATTTCTGTAGATTTATCAGCAATCATGCTCGGGATTAAAGAAACGGGATCACTAGCATTTTAAAATTAAAAGAGTTTGTTACTATGGAAACGATATATGACAGTCTTGGCATATACTGGATGATCCATCTATCATTTGATGTATAAGAAGTTCTGTGTCCTGTATATATGGTGTTCTATAGTTTGAACTCAACAGATATTCAAGAACGCTCTTGAACAGACGCTTTACTAAATACGTGTAAAGAAGAGCATCTGAATTACTCCAAATCACCAATTACTAAAGTCCATGCCGCTTATACTGACCGCTCTGCTACATATCACAGGGGCGGATACAGGAGTTTAGAAACGGGGATGCGAAGAGGGGGAATTGTGCATGGGATTGGGACCTCCTCCCATAATGTAGAGAAACATTTTTGAAAATTTATTTTGTAATAGCGCAATCTTAAAATTGTTTTAAAAGCACCAGGATGCAAAATCCGGCTCCTTTTTTTGCATTAAACGCATATTCACAATGTCCCTGAATTATTTTCGCGAATAAGGGGGCGCGCGATTCGTTACACCTATTGTCATATAAACTCCTTACATTTCAGACCACTCAAATTGCATCTTTCTGGAACATTTATTCATCAGCTCAGTTTTGTTTATCTGAACCCATTGACTTCATTGCTAATTTCAATTCTAATTCATATCATTTTAATATCTGACAATTCAATACAATTCAATTCAATTCATATATTTCTTCTTCAATTCTAGTTCAATTCCGGTTCAGTTTAATTTAATGTCAAACAATTCAGTACAATATAATTCAGTTCGTTTCATACATTACTTCTTTAATACCATTAAGTTCCGATTGAATTCAGAATTGAATCAAGCTATGAGTACTTAATTCACCACACAACAAGGTTTTATATTCTGACTTCTTTTTTTCTCTCCCACTCGGACCTTCCGTAATATCCGTATTAATGACTTTAATGACGGGACTTTTAAGATCTTATCAGCCATATATTATTCAGCTCTAACGTTATTTGGGAGCAGAATTTGAATGATAAAGGAATAAGATGGTATTGCGAGCAATAAGTGTGTAAATTGATACAGTAGTTTAATTGTTTAATTGCTTCGTCTTCGTTATGGTGGTATTTTCGTTCTGGACAAGTAATTTTTAAGGTTATTTACGAAATCGAAGTGACGCACGTCCTGATGTAAAAAAAAGACTAGGGACCCAATTTGTCTATAAGGATATGTTTATGAGCTTTTTCAAAATATGGGTCCTGTGATCAGTTTAGAGCCTACCAAAACTGGAATCCACAATCTTTTTTTATAGAAGTGGGTCCTGCGACCTTGACATTTGACCTCATGACCACAAAATCAAAAGGGTTCTTACATTATTGATGGGGTTATATATTAGTTAAGATTGAAACCAATATGTTAATCCAAACTGGAGTTATCATCCAGAAACAAATATGTTCACAGATGCCCCTGTGACCTTGACCTTTTACCTTGTGACCCCAAAATCAATCAGCTTCTTTCCCTATCGGCAGGTCAGCTATATGTGCAAGATGGGAGGTTTGGGATGAAACGTTTGACATATAAAAATGCATGAACAATCTTTTTTTAAATAAGTGGGTCCTGTGACTTGACCTTAGACCTCATGACCCCAAAATCAACAGAATTCTTGCGTTAGAGGTGGGCCATATATAATTTAAGTTTGAAATCCACGTGTCAATCGAAACTGGAGTTATCATCAGGAAACACGTTTGACAAACATACAGAACGACGACCAGTCGGACGGACAGGGTGATTAATGTAGGGCATCCACTTGTTCAAGCAGGGCCCTAATAAACAACACAAGCAAGGTTTTAGGACATAGATGAAACCACAGTTGCGAATCTGATACATCAATATAATTGGGCACGTTCAAAAATAATTGAAAAATGCATCAAAAATAGAAAGAAATTTTGGATGGCGCCATCAGTCTTCAGGAACTGAAGAAATCAATCATAATCAATGAACACACCGGGTTTCGGGACACTTGACGAAACCACAGCTGAGAAACTGACATAACTGCTAGCATTTGATGATCTCAAACACAGAAAAAAATCGTATAAATTAGAAAAATATACAGAAGGCGCCACCAGTTTTCGTGCACTGCCAAAACTACTCACGGTCAATATTCATGGCAAGATTCAGGGCAACCCATGCATTAATCAAGTTACTGAAGGTTTTGTATAATATTTTTAATTATTCTGGTTGTTGGGGGGGGGGGTATACTTACGAGCCCCATAGCGTGGAGGATATAGAACACAGTGATCTAATTTCAGGTTTCAAAGAAGATTTTTTTATAAACCTACCTTGATATTCAGTAACAAGTTTCTAGGATTGGCGGTTACGATTTTTGCCCTGCTAACGGACGGCTAGACGGGCGGACGAACGACGGACAAAGCGCCATTCCTGATCCTATATACCTCAGTTGACTTTCAGTCAGCTGAGCTAAAAACTGAGATATGGTATGCAGCAAAGGACAATGGTACTGCTCACAATATGTGACTGAACTGGTGTTTTTCTAAACGGACTATAAAAGCGCTGATTTTATACTCATACTTATTTACTGACGGACGATCATTGTTCACTCCTCCAAGTAACAACTGAGATTCAATTAACCTAATTAACGATGGTATATTGTGTCAGCACGCTCTTTATCACTCTCTGTAACCTTAGCACTTCGAGGGTTTAATTATATCCACAGCTATATATATATATATATATATAATTATATATATATATATATATATATATATATATATATATATATATATATAGCTCGTAAAATGAGAATTGGATAAGAAAAAAAAAAAAAAATCAAGTGACCCAGGGGTCATGAAGCTCAGCTGACTAGGGAGACATTCACAAGAGGAATTTTATCATGTAAATGCCAAATTTTATTGATGGTATCCCCATTCAACTGAAGTATAACTCGAACGATATAAGTTACAGAGTCCTTATTTCAGGTTTCCAAAGATATTGTTCATGGACCTCCCTGGATGTCAAGTCAGAAGATTCTCAGTGCAATGGTCAAGATTTGTGCCCTGTTCACCGACGACCGCATTTTTGAAGGTCTTAAAAATATAAATTTAAAGAAAATGCGAAAAAAATTGAAAAACAATTACAGGTTGCGCCACCAGTCTGCAGGAACTGATGAAACAATCCATGATTAATGTGCATGCAAAGAAAAATGGCGATGAATGCATAAGTTGTTCAGAAACTTGAAGTTTTGTATCAAATTTCTAATTATACTGGGGGTATTTACAAGTCCTATAGCTCAAAGGATATGGGTAACAGAGACCTAATTTCCCGTTTCCATGGAGATTATTTCAGGGACCTCCCTGCATTTTAAATTAGAAGATTCTAGGTTGATTGGTTACGATTTGTACCCTGTTAACGGACGACTGCATTTTTGAAGTTTAAAAAGGGAAAAAATGCGTAAAAATTGGGGAAAAACATCCAGGTGGCGCCACCAGTCTGCAGGAACTGATGAAACACTCCATGATGAATATGCAGGCAAAGAAACATGGTGATGAATGCATTAGTTGTTCAGACTGGAGCTTTTGTATCAAATTTTTAATTATTCTGATAGGTACTCCTAAGCCCCATAGCTCGGAGGATATGGGTAACAGAGACCTAATTTCAGGTTTCCAAGGAAATCGTTCATGGACCTCCCAGGATGTCAAGATAGAAGATTCCAGGTCCAATGGTTACGGTTTGTGCCTGCTTATATATATATGATAACTTTGACATGTGTAAAAGCAATGTCTAAATTGTTGTTTCGCGAGCACACAAGCATCATCCATCAAACACCATGTACACCTGGCCAGTAATCTGAAGACTCAGCTACATATGTCAGGGATTACGGTGATCCGGATTAAAGGGAGCCAAAATATCTCTTTATATTGATCATGTGAAGGCTGTTGAACGATCATATACACGTGTCCGTGCATGTAGGTGTATTTGTGTATCTATTACCATTAATTCTCTTTATGGATCCTCTGGCTGTGCATGGCCTTGTCTATAAAGGGAACAATATGTATTCTATAAACACCGAACAATGAAGGGATACATTCGATAAATAATATGAAAGAAATTTTATAGATAAAAATGTTAATACAATTAGAATCGTCATTAATATTTCATCAATATATATAAATATTTGCAATGCTATACACAGATAATACTCAACACAGAACACACTATCACAAGAAAATGAAATACATTAACTTGTATTAACATATAAATGCCAATGCACACCGACTGTTCAGTTTATTGTATGATATAGTATAATGTTCTATCATTCTATCAAATAATGTATCAGTCCTATTCTATACTGTTCAAATTATATAATACACGGCATTTATTATTTCATTGACATTGAAAGATATTATACAGCATCATGATCTCGGAAGTATTTGTAATATATATATATAACAAATATAATACTAGTTATAAAGTCAAATACAACATGATGAAAGAATGTATATAAGACTTACCTGATAAGTGCAGCAACATGTTGCACGAAACTACGTAAAGTAGTAAAAAATGTCTGACAAAATTTGATCCCTCTATGTTTATATAATTAAAAAGCTCTGGTGTCATACCATAGAGCACTCTCGCAGTTGTTTATTGCAGGACACATTAGATTACTTTATATATATATTTTATTCTGTGGCACATTGTGTAACATATATGCTGGTTCAATTTATATCCAAAGTCATTATTTATATGTGTGTGCGTTATACATAGTTGATCAGGTCGCTAGCATGAGCCATATAGACTATAGCACGGTATGACCGCACTGAGTCATATGGTTTACGGTGAGGGCGTAACAATAAACCACGAGTCTCAATGCAAAAACGTGCACGTGTACATAAAGCTTTATCTACACACGTGTTAGTGAATGGGTCTATCCATGCGGGTATCACGCCTTCATGAAGTTGATCCTGATCAACCATGCAGGGTCACTTTACTCACTGACCGTCCATCCACCAGTTATTGGGCCGGCATTTATTGGTCAAACGGGTCAGTGGCGTCAGGGGGTCAATTACTATAATTATAGCAATTAGGTTAAAACGATACCCAATGCTGGCAACTGATGACATTTAATGGCTATTTGTCATTATGGCTTGCTATAGGAGAGCACGCAATGCAAATTGGATGTAACCGTGTTTTAGTTAAGGATGTAAACTAACAACAGCAACTTTTCACACGTCCGTCCTCGTCTACTAGTATACATGGGGAATCAACCAATGGCCCCGAATTTTTAAATCACAAACTGTACATGTTAAGTTGAAAAGGTCAAATAAATAGCAAGAAAGGTCGCGCTTTTGATTGGTGATGACATTATTTCACATACTAATCAGTTTCCCACTTGCATGGTAAATGTTATGGTTATGGTTATATTTTTTTAAGTTACTGTCATTATTGTTTAAAAATGAAACTCATTATGTACATGATGTGGGCCAAGCTCATTCCACATATTGTTGTTACTATTCTCATTGTGGACGCAGAGACGTAATCCCTATATATGTGGCGAGGGTTAAATAAATGTCGAAATAGCTGAGTAGTTGACAATTAAGGGTAAAAAATCATACAACAGTTTTTGCTAAACAAACATATGTGGTCGTTTGTTAACGAAGGCGATTTTGTAGATTATAAAAGAAAGAGCATCTACCGTATTCACATGGAAAAATATTCCTACATCAACATCCACATGCTCAGGATAGCTTCATTTAATTAACTACTGCATATATTATACAGGTACATATTTCATTGATGTTGCAAACGATTTTTATTTTGAGTGATAGCAGTGCATTTATATATGTGGCATTCCATCCTGGTGACAGTGGTGTTATATTTCTATAATGATGACACTGTAAGCAACATGTGGTCGGATTTTCATGATACAACCGGTGTAGGGAAAATACTAAACAAAAATAAGAGTACTACCAAGTTCACACTGTAGAGTCCCACCCAGCTCACATTCACCAGGAACGAAAATCGTCGCAGCTCACACTTCACAGGAACAAAGTCCCTTCAACCTAATACCCTAAACGAACAAGTCCCTTCAAGCTCACACTCCACATGAACAAAGTCCCATCCACCTCACATTCTACATGAACAAAGTCCCATCAAGTTCACACTCCACAGGAACAAAGTCCCATCAAGCTCACACTCCACAGAAACAAAGTCCCATCAAGCTCACACTCCACAGGAACAAAGTCCCATCAAGCTCACACTCCACAGGAACAAAGTCCCATCAAGCTTACACTCCACAGGAACAAAGTCCAATCCACCTCACACTCTACATGAACAAAGTCTCATACCGCTCACACTCCACATGAACAAAGTCCCATCCACCTCACACTCTACATGAACAAAGTCCCGTCTAGCTCATACTCCACATGAACAAAGTCCCATCCACCTCACACTCCACAGGAACAAAGTCCCGTCTAGCTCACACTCCACAGGAACAAGGTCCCATCAAGCTCACACTCCACAGGAACAAAGTCCCATCAAAATCATACTCCACAGGAACAAAGTCCTATCAACCTCACACTCCACATGAACAAAGACCCATCCATCTCACACTCTACATGAACAAAGTCCCATCAAGTTCACACTCCACAGGAACAAAGTCCCATCAAGCTCACACTCCACAGGAACAAAGTCCCATCAAGCTCACACTCCACAGGAACAAAGTCCCATCAAGCTCACACTCCACATGAACAAAGTCCCATCCACCTCATACTCTTCATGAACAAAGTCCCATCAAGTTCACACTCCACAGGAACAATGTCCCATGAAGCTCACACTCCACAGGAACAAAGTCCCATCAAGCTCACACTCAACAGGAACAATGTCCCATCAAGCTCACACTCCACAGGAACAAAGTCCCATCCACCTCACACTCTACATGAACAAAGTCCCATCAAGTTCACACTCCACAGGAACAATGTCCCATGAAGCTCACACTCCACAGGAACAAAGTCCCATCAAGCTCACACTCCACAGGAACAATGTCCCATCAAGCTCACACTCCACAGGAACAAAGTCCAATCAAGCTCACATTCCACATGATCAAAGTCCCATCAAGCTCACACTCTACATGAACAACGTCCCATCAAGATCACACTCCACATGAACAAAGTCCCATCCACCTCACACTCTACATGAACAAAGTCCCAACAAGTTCACACTCCACAGGAACAAAGTCCCATCAAGCTCACACTCCACAGGAACAAAGTTCCATCAAGCTCACACTCCACAGGAACAAATTCCCATCAAGCTCACACTCCACAGGAACAGATTCCCATCAAGCTCACACTCCACAGGAACAAATTCCCATCAAGCTCACAACTTACATGAACAAAGTCCCATCAAGCTCACACTCCACAGGAACAAAGTCCCATCCACCTCATACTCCACAGGAACAAAGTCTCATACAGCTCACACTCCACACAAACAAAGTCCCATCAAGCTCACACTCCACAGGAACAAATTCCCATCAAGCTCACACCTTACATGAACAAAGTCCCATCAAGTTCACACTCCAAAGGAACAAAGTCCCATCAAGCTCACACTCCACAGGAACAAAGTCCCATCCACCTCATACTCCACAGGAAGAAAGTCTCATACAGCTCACACTCCACACAAACAAAGTCCCATCCACCTCAAACTCTACATGAATAAAGTCCCAACAAGCTCACACTCCACATGAACAAAGTCCCATCCAACTCACACTCGTCATGAACCAAGTCCCGCCTAGCTCACACAGTCGCACTTCACAGTAACAAAGTCCCGTCCAGCTCGGACTCCACAGGAACAAAGTCCCATACAGCTCACACTCCACATGAACAGAGTCCCGTCTAGCTCACACTCCACAGGAACAAAGTTCCATCCAGCTCACACTCAACAGGAACAAATTCCGAAGCAGCTCACACTGGATTCTTCAAAGTTAACATCGACCAGAGATGATAGAAAATTGTACAAATAATACTCACCGGTTCAAAAACTGTCGTCTGATCATTGATATAATTCGGTGTGAAATCGGTTGAGCTAAAACTATGATTGCACAGCTAAAACTATCATGCTATTTTTTATAGCATGATATTTAAATATATTATATATTTTATTTAAATAAAAACATAATATAGGCTACACTGTTATTCACATAATAAAATAAATATGCACATTAAATTTCATTGCATTAAATTGCCTGAAATAAATCGGTCTTAACAGATAGTGAGGCATGCCAGTGTTCATGAGGTACATTATATCCATTTTGGGATACAATGCAAAATATATGATTGTTGAGCTAATACTGAATAATGACTTGCGTAAAAGTAACAAGTGTCCCGGGGGTTCTTATGTTTACTCTGAGCCATACTCTCCATGACATATAAAAGGTGAACTGGGTGAACAATAATAAAATTTAGATTTCTATAAAGACAGAATTTTTAAAATAATTAAATTCTTACTCAATTCTTGCAGAATTGCTTATCCTAATATGGAAGCAGGAGTATTGTTTTATCACACTTATCCATGAACAAGTGACACATGGGTCATGACGCTCAGCTGACTGGGAAGAGACTTGCAAAAGGAAATTTTATCATCTGAATAGTAGTATATATACCCATTCAACTGAAGCATTAAACAGATTAACCAACAGGCTGAGATTGTGTCTGTATTAATATATCTAAAAAATAGAGAAAAAAATTTAAAAAAAATACAGGTGGCTCCACCAGTCTGCAGAAACTAATAAAAACACTTAATGGTCAATATCCATGCAAAGAAGCATGGTGGTCTCTGGATTAGTTGTTCAACAGTTGTTTCCATTATTCTGAGGGATACTTTGGAGTCCTATAGCTTGGAGGATATGGGTAACAGAGACCTAATTTCTGGTTTCCATGGAGACTTTTCATAGGTCTCTCAGAATGTCAAGAATGAAGATTCTAGGTCCAGTCTTTACGATTTGTGCCCTGTTAACAAATGTTCACATTTTTAAAGGTCTCAAAAATAGAGAAAAAAGTTCGTAAAAAATCAAAAAATACAGGTGGCGCCACCAGTCTGCAGAAACTGATGAAACATCTCATAATCAATATGTATGCCAAAAATCATGACCATCAGTGATGTAGTTAATGAGATATTGAAGTTTTTTTTAATTGAAATTTTTCACTATTCTTTGGGGTACTTTGGGGCCCCAAAGCTCAAAGGATATGGGTAACAGAGACCTAATTTCTGGTTTCCATGGAGACTTTTCATAGGTCTCTCAGAATGTCAAGAATGAAGATTCTAGGTCCAGTCTTTACGATTTGTGCCCTGTTAACAGAGGTTCACATTTTTAAAGGTCTCAAAAATAGAGAAAAAAGTTCGTAAAAAATCGAAAAATACAGGTGGCGCCACCAGTCTGCAGAACTGATGAAACATCTCATAATCAATATGTATGCCAAAAATCATGACCATCAGTGATGTAGTTAATGAGATATTGAAGTTTTTTTCAATTGAAATTTTTCACTATTCTGTGGGGTACTTTGGGGCCCCATAGCTCAAAGGATATGGGTAACAGAGACCTAATTTCTGGTTTCAATGGAGATTTTTCATAGGTCGCTCAGAATGTCAAGAATGAAGATTCTAGGTCCAGCGGTTACGATTTGTGCCCTGTTAACAGATGTTCACATTTTTAAAGGTCTCAAAAATAGAGAAAACAGGTCGTAAAAATCGAAAAATACAGATGGCGCCACCAGTCTGCAGAAACTGATGAAACATCTCATGATCAATATGTATGCCAAAAATCATGACCATCAGTGATGTAGTTAATGAGATATTGAAGTTTTTGTATGAAATTTTTCACTATTCTGGGGGGTACTTTGGGGCCCCATAGCTTAAAGGATATGGGTAACAGAGACCTAATTTCTGGTTTCCATGGATACTTTTCATCGGTCTCTCAGAATGTCAAGAATGAAGATTCTAGGTCCAGCGGTTACGATTTGTGCCTGGTTAACGGACAGACGGACAGACGGAAAGACAGACGGACGACGGACAAAGAGTGATCGCTATAGCTCAGCATGACTGAAAGTCAGCTGAGCTAAAAATGGAAACGCTCACATTGCGCCACTAATGAAGGACTCGAGTGCGGACTTGGACTCATGTCCGCACTGGAGTCCACTTTTTTAAGGACTTGGACTCGAGGGTCCTGGACTAAGACTTGTACTCGGAGGTAAGGACTTTAAAAACACGGCCGAGTCCCTGGCGAGTCCGGCAGGAGGACTGAATATAAAAATTACCAAGCTTTAGACCTAAAGCATCTGAAGCTAAATGAAATAAAACCTTAACGTAAAAGGCATGTGTAAACTGACATACAAATTCTTCTCAAAGTTATCTCAAGGTTCTATTATAATTTTCTTTTTTTTATAAAGAGATTTTTAATGGACTCGGACTTATTGAGCCTGGACTCAGACTTGCATTCGGATTGTGTGGACTCGACTTCATCACTGCATTGCGCATAGTTAAACAGCTAAGTTATGCAGCTTATAATCAGATAGCAGTTTTGTTGTAAATATTTCTGTCAAATGTGATGCTTATGGCTGCAGCTGTTCCTGGGGTATTTGGTTAAAGATATTAGGGGTCCTATATCTTGTATGCACACATATTAAATGGTAAAACGATCAGAAACACCATTTAGTTCATAATTATCAAATTTTTCGTCCTCCAAGAACTGTCGACAATGATCTGAAAGATTATGTTGAAATCTTTTCTGATATTGATTGCTTTGGCCCAAGGAGAGTAGGTCCAGAAGTGGCGCCACCTGTAACTCAAATTTGGAAAGCAGTCACATGATCATTATTCCTCTGAAATCTGCAGCCATTCCTATAGGTATTCAGTTTGAGACACTATTTGTAAAATTTTGTGATTGATTAAATTTGAAGCTCTGTAAATATACCACCTGTAACAAAGATGGACACAGTTTATACGTATTTTATTCCCCTTCCTTAGGACTTGTGTTTTATGACATGAAAGCGAAATTGATAATACTTTATGACTTATCTTTGAAGAAGAGGAAAAGATAATTTCCGTGTAGAACAACATATAGGTGGAGCCACCTACAGCTAAAAATCACATAGCAGTGAAGTGGTCAATGTTCCTGTGAAATTTGGTGCTGTAGGCTGCAGTTTCCCCCTAGATAATACGTTAATAATATTACATCATGTATGCAAACATATAGCGATCGACCAAGTATCGTAAAGACGCTATTTTTTCTATACTCATAGTATTCTACCTCCACTGGAATTATTTCTGATATTTTGAAAGTGCAGATATACCGACTATGAAGTCGAGGAGCAAGAAGGTATATACACGTGTAGTAGCATGTTTTCTATATGGCTTATTCAATAAGACACAGTTTATACCTGTACCTGACTAAAATGCATTAGGGATAAATGTCTTCATAAATCTGTACAACAGTTTAACATGGGAGGTCGGACTGATATTACAAGTCTTGGTCATACAGATAAATACAGGACATGTCATTCTCATAATCACACGTCAAATATTTAAACATTTAACGATTGCAGTTAAACAGTACTCCAGATCAGTAATAATTCTGAATTTCATGACAATCCAACCACCTGAGAAATATTGCCTTTTGCATGAATTTTACTGACAGGAGCCTCGGCTTCTGCGATACTCAAACTTTGATCCGGTATTTCTAGTAATAATGTATAAGCAAAGGTGAAAAAACTTATTGTTGTTATGTAATGTTGCTCATTGTTGTAATACTGCTCATTGTGTAATACTGCTCATTGTGTAATGCTGCTCTTTGTTGTATGCTGCTCAGTCACGACTCATAAATTTTGCTACCTCAAAACTTCTTCATTTAATATATTATAATTCAACAATCCTGTACTTAATATACATGTATACCGAATTAATTGAACTTGTCTAATTCAACACTGCTTCATTTAATGTATTAAGAATAAATAAACTTATCTTCTTAAAAGGTTTTACTAAATGTACAAAGAATAAATTAATGTTCTATCTTAACAATTCTTTATTTAATATATATCATATAAATTAAACATATTTCAACAATACACTATGTTAAATGTATTTAGAAAAATAATCTGCCTCTAGAATTCACAACTGAATGTATTCAGAATAAATTAATCCACTTTTACGATGCTTTATCTAATGTAATCAGAAAAAAATTTACTTACCTGCTAAAGTATAAAGGCAAATATACGTCCCGTTTCCTTATTTTTTTTTTGTTTTGGTCTTTCTTTATTTTTTAATTTTAAATTATGCTAGCACTTGTTTCAAACGACCACATGCATGAAAGTGTGCTTCAACAGTCAGGTGCCCCCGTCAGCACCCCTAAACACGGCCTACCACCTTAAATATAAATACACCTTGTATATAAGTCATAAAAACATCAATGGGCAACGTTGGGTCACACCAATAATAAGTGAAATTAGCATGATGTTATTTTTCTGTTTTCTCTAAGTACAGGTCTGCCATGGTATGAAAATTAATTAAAATGTCATCAATACATATACTATTTATTCATTTATTTCAATATATTTATATAGGGTAGCCTGTTCAGTTATATAGTCTGTTCTTCCACAGGGCCCTGTAACCTTAAAACATGATATAATATTATCTGGTACAAAGATTATAAAATACACAGTATGCATGCATATGTTACACAATATATATATATGAATCATCAAAGATACATGTACATAAATATTATATACATGACAAGTAAGTCAGTCATGATTTGCAACAATACTTTAAACGCAATCTATATACTATTAGATTGAACACTACTTTACCGAGACTAATGTGAATTTATAATGATTATTTGATTTAACTATGATACTTTGGCCAGGGGTGCTACATCGGCGAAGTGAATAAATGAATGAATCAACTTTCTAATACTCGTATATATGTTTGTGGGTATAAGCTGTGTTGACCACACGCAGGCAGACTGTTTCTGTTGCAGCCGTTACGACCTGTAAATGTGGAATATAAAGTCTTGATAATATTACTATAACTGCCTACTTTTACTTAGTAGTAGCTGCTACATTTGACCCGGTGCATATATCATACAGCTTGTATGCATGATACACTTTTCTTCTTATACATTATGGAAACAAGGGACCTGTTGGTCACGGCGCTCAGCTAAAATTGATTCTGAGAATATGTGTATGAAATCCTAGTTGTTGTGTTTATTGTGAACTTTTATGGACTTCATGAGAGATACAGAAGCCTCTCATTATCACAGACATGTATTTGTAAAAGTTTCAGTATTTCAACTAAATGACGGTGATACGGATGTAAATATATCCACTGGGAACTTACCAAGTCCTGTAAATTATAGAATAATGGACATGAGCTGCAGCATAATAATACACATTTTATTGATTAACTGAATTAAACTGCTGTAAAAAATTAAAAATTTCCATTTTCCAATGAGCATAACTAAGTTTGATAAGCGAGAAAAGCAAGCCATTTTGGTGTACATTGCATCTGCACTCTGTATTATATGATATTTGTGGCCTGAAACCATTTAATGGTGCAATAAGGAATGAAACAGTTACGGGCCTAAGTGTTATATGAAAGGATACATTTAAAAAACAACAAGTTTGAAGCCAATCTGCCTACCAAACCTAGAATTATCATCCGTTAACTAATTTCTGAACAGATGGGCCCTGTGACCTTGACCTTTGAGCTTGTAAACCAAAAATCAGACAGAATCTTTCCCTATCTGCAGGTGAGCCACATGTGATAGATTGAAGGTTTGGGACGAAACGTTGGCTTAAAATGCATCCACAATCTTTATAAAAGTGGTTCCTGTGACCTGGACCTTTGACCTCAAATCAATAAGGTTTTTACTTTAGTGGTGGGCCATATATAAGTCAAGTTTGAAACCAATATTTCAATCCAACCTAGAATAATCATCTGGAAACAAATATGTAGACAGATGACCCTGTGGCCTTGACCTTTGACCTTTTGACCCCAAAATCGATTAGATTCATCTCCTATTTGAAGGTCAACTATATGTTCTAAATGGAAGGTTTGGGATGAAAAGTTAGGCTAAAATGCATCCACAATCTTTTTAAATAAGTGGGTCGTGTGACCTTGACCTTTGAAATCATGACCAAAAATCATGAGTTCTTGCTTTAGAGCCGGGCCAAAAATTATTACATTGTGAAATTGAAACTGTCAATCCAAACTGAAGTTAACATCAGGAAACAAATTTGACGGACATAGAAAAAGACCAAGAGACAGACAGACGGACGGACAGGGTGAGTACTATAGGGCATCCGCTTATACAAGCGGGGCCCTAATAACACACAAGGTTTCAGGACAATAGATGAAACCACAGTTAACAAATCTGATAGCATATACTATAACTTGGCCTCAATATAAAGGAAAATTATCATAAAAAAATTAAAAAAAAACACACAGGTGGCGCCACCAATCTTCAGGAACTGAAGAAACCAGTCATAATCAATAAACACACCAGGTTTCGGGAAACTAGATCAAACCACAGTTGAGAAACTGACATAATTGCTGTCATTTGAGGGTCTAAAAAAACAAAATGAAATCGTATTAAATAGAAAACTAGGGACCCAGGGGTCTCGACGCTCAGCTGTATTTTGATATATTTAAAGAAATTTTTCAGAATGACGGTCCTGTGACCTTAACCAATGACCTTGTGTCCAAAAAATCTGAGAACTTAATATCCTTGAACTTGCGGCATTTAGATTATTGTAACAATCTTTTAAAAAAGTGGGTCCAGTGACCTTGACCTCTGACAAGGTAACCTTAAAATCTACAGATTTTTTCCACTTTGGGCCAGTAAGCCATGTGTGAAAGATGGAAAGTTTGGGATGAAATGTTTGATTTACAGTGCATCCACAATCATTTTAAAGATGTGGCTCCTGTGACCTTCACCTTTGACCTCTGGACCCTGAAAATCAAAATGTTTCTTACTTAAGTGGTAGGTCATTAATAAATCAAGTTTGAAGCCGATCTGTCTAGCCAAATCAGAAATATCATCAATAAACTAAATTGTGAATGGATGGGCCCTAGGACCTTGACCTTTGACCCTATGACTCCAAATCGAAAAGAATCTTCCCTTGTAGGCAGGTGAGTAATATCTTGAAGATGGAATGTCTGTGATGAAAAGTTTTGCTTGAAATGCATACACATTCCTTTTAAAGAAATGGGTCCTGTGACTTTGACCTTTGAACTTTGGTCCCAAAAATCTACCGGGTTGTTACTTTAGTTAACATTGAAACCAATATGTCAAACTAAACTTTAGTTATCATCTGGAAACTAATTTGTGTGGATGGACAGATGGACAGACAGACAGCTAGACGAACAGACAGACAGACAGGGTGATTACTATAGGGCATCCACTTGTAATCAATAAACACACCAGGTTTTGGGACACCAGATTGAATCACAGCTGAGAAACTTACATGATTGTTGTCATTTTATAGTATAAAAATAGAAAAATATTCGTAAAAATAAGAAAAAATACAGGTAGCGCCACCACTTTTCGGGAACTGAAAAAAAATAGTCATGGTCAATATTCAAGGCAAGTTTCATGACAAACCATGCATTAATTATCACGATATTGGAGGTTTTGTATCAATTTTTTTATTATTCTGGCGAGGGGGGGGGGGGGGGGGTACTTACAAGCCCCTTAGCTCGGAGGATATAGTGACCTAATTTCAGGTTTCCAAGGAGATTTTTTGTTGACCTCCTTGGATGTGTACTAATAGGGGTCTAGGACCAGCAATTATGATTTGTGCCCTGCTAACGGACGACCGGACGGCCGGACTAACGACGGACAGAGCGCCATTCCTATACCTCAGTTGACTTACATTCAGCTGAGCTAGAAAATGCTTTCGTAAACTGGCGACCATATAGTAATGGTCAATATTCAAGGCAAGATTCAGGGCAATCCATTCATTGTTTATCAAGATACTGGAGGTTTTGTATCAAATTTTTAATTATTCTGTGGGTACTTACAAGTCCCATAACTCGGAGGATATACGCAAGGGACCTAATTTTAGGTTTCCATGGAATTTTTATTGACCTTCAGTTACATGTTTCTGGGTTCAACCGTGTCAACAAGTGCCAGTCTGACGTACGGACAGACAGACCGACGGACGGACGGGCGCTGATCAATTACTTTAGCTCAGTTGACTTACAGTCAGCTGAGCTAAAAATGGCTGAGCTTATAAAAATTTATAAAACAACAAGCAATTGACCTGTGATATATATATATAGCAACGGCCCCCCCCCCCCCCCCTGGGTTATTGTTGAACTCAAGAGCTGAAATTCTCTCCAAGTGCCGCCATCAAAACAAATTCACCCTAAAATATTTTAAAACCTAGCATTCGTACCAATTTTCAGCGTGCCCCAAACCCCCCCCCCCCCCCATGAGGATCCGCTGGGCGAACTTACCTGTTCAGGTAGTTGTTCTCTTACTGCTCTGCAGTGATGAGGGACATGGCGTTACCACTACATCATGGTGAGTTTACCGAGTGGATTGCATTTGGTATGAGTATAGTATAATATATTTACCTTTTATATTTTATATTTGTACATTTGCCGTGTATATTGTGTATTTTCATAGTATATGTGTATTTTTATGATATCATATTTTTATCATATCATATGTATACTACTGATATGTTCACTGCTTCCAAGACCCTATTAGAAATCAGTTCAATTTGTTAATTGAGCCTCCTGGTAATTATCTTTGTATTATATATAAAATTTGCAACTTAAACAACCTCTTTGCCCTGCCCTGTTATGTTCCAGTATCGCACGTGTACCCCGACCAATCCTATTGTGCACCCGAGGACAATAGGATCAGTGTCAGTCTTTCACATGCCCCCCCCCCCCCCCCCACCCGAATCGCACAAAGCATTATCTCGTAATCTCGTAAAGTCTCGGCTTTTCAAACCACGCCGTTAGCTTCATTCTAACCACATTCACCTGATGATCGGGTCGCATCCCGTGAAACAGACTGTTGTGAATTAACCGTGTTGTTTTTCTCCAGAGTTATATATATATATATATATATATATATATATATATATATATATATATATATATACATATTGTTTAGAATGTATATTGAATAGAATGGGGCCCAAACAGAAATGATGCGGGCAAGGGGTGTGCAAATCAAAAATAAAATCCATATAAACAGTAACAGTAATCGCAGAAACAAATATTCATCACCACAAACCCCTTTTTGATGGTATGTGGGTATGGGGGGGGGGGGGGGCGGGGGAAGGAGGAGGACTCCATAGCGATCATGTTAAATCCTGCCGGCCAGGGTTGAAATCATATTAAAGTGTCTAGGGTCATCCCAACCTCGAAATGCAATCCCCCATATCGCAAGGCAAGTAGGCCTAACGCGCTCTAGAATTTGGAGAATATTCAAACCAGATAATTGTAAGAAGGGGTTTGCCGGATGCCAGTGGAGGTTTCATGGGATCATAACTAAAGATACAACTAGAAGTTTGTATAGTTATACAAATATTCTGTTGTATAGTTATATGTATATTCTGTTGTATAGTTATATGTATATTCTGTTGTATAGTTATGTGTATATTCTGTTGTATAGTTATATGTATATTCTGTTGTATATATATTTTATATGGGAGATTTTGTAGTTATATATATATATATATATATATATATATATATATATATATATGTAAGCTCTAATTTGTATAGATAGAAATAAAGTACTTGTAATGTTGATATTTAACACAGGTGCGCACATTTAAATAACATGCAAGGCCTGCTAGAACCAAAATATTATTTAACGAATAAGAGTATTTATATATTTAGATATTTAAATACATATATATACATATATAATATATAATATAATGTAATAAAACTAAATTGCGTGCTTGTGGGATGCAGGAGCATTTGAAACGAATGAGAATTTCAAATCCTGCAGAGAAACGGCAAGTATCCATTCAGAGAATATATGGTCCACATATATTTGAGTATCCATTCAGAGAATATATGGTCCAAATATACAGTGAAACCTCGTTGTGTCGAAGTCGAAGGGACCCTCAGAAAATTTCGACACATCCGGAGTTCGACACAAGCGGGTTTTATTTGGTTATAATTTAATTAGGGTTGTCGGGAATATCGAGTCTGTAACTTCGACATAAGCGGGGTATTCGACTTAAGCGAGTTCGACACAGCGAGGTTTCACTGTATTTGAGTATCCATTCATTATACTGACAAAGAAAACTTGTCAGTGAATATTCCAATTTCGAACAGGTTGTGCATGCATGGCCGGGCCATCTATGCATCAATTTATTCAGCATATAAGCGTTTCTCTAAAGGGACCTTTTGTATAGGAAAATTCAAAACCTTTTGTCTTTTTTTTAACTTGTTTTCCTTATTTTTTGGTCGGGGCAAATCACTCTTGGCCGGACACTGTGCATATTTATTCCACCTAAAAATAAAATCAATCAGAATCAATAAATAGATTTTCAGCGTTCCTGGTTTGTATCTATAATGAATGTGGGAAGTTTTTAAAGGACAAGGCTTTAATAATTAAAGAATAAAAACTGGTCTTGTTTTGAAAAAGGGTTATAGGAAATACAAAATGTAACACATTTAAGAATTTGCTAGATACTAGATGTACTCGAATGCTTTATAGGCCTTAGAATTAACTTTCATATGCCTTGTTTAAAGACTTCTCTCACAAATATCTTCTGTTCTGTGGATTGTCCCATACAAGATTCATGTTAAATTTCGAGAAATTCATATATATGTAATTAATTGTTATATTTATCTGTTCAACGATAAACAAAACAGTAAGTTGATATTTAGTAAGATTTATGTAATATGCCATGCTGACCAGTATTTTGTGTGTGAGAAACCAATCCAGGGGAGTTTGCCCCGCGTCTCAAAGATTAAAAATATGGTCCTGAAAGACTGTTAGCAACACGAAAAACTAAAGAGAGCTGAACCATTTAATGTATTCGTGAAGTATATATTTGTTAATGCTGCTGAAGCAATTCGTCAAAAATATACTGGTTCCTTTATAACGAGTCAATACGGTTTAAATATGTTAAACCATAAGAATTGTCACACACACACACATATATACGTATATGTGTGTGTGTGTGGCAAAGTGCTAATCCCGGCATGAATTTTGCTGGCATGATATGTTTTATATAATATAATAATAATATGTATTTGTGTGACCCTGCATGGCGTCAGAGAAGGCATAGCTGGTTCTATAGCACAGAAGTCGTGATATACTGATACTGGTATATAGAGTGAAATAATTAATGTTTAAATACTAGTAATTTAAAGAAAAAGATCTCATTTACACCTTTACATGACTGGGCTTATATAAGAAATAGGGGGGGGGGGATCTGAGTACATTTTCCTTTTGTGCAAATACATTTAGTCCCAGTCTACAAATTTCGATAAACTGATTAATCAACATCGAATTTTTTTTTAAGACAAAGTGGTTGTGCTAGGATTATCGCTATACAGATCTTCGCTCAGATGAATAAAAAGCTCAAATGTGATTTTTATTACTCAGTGTTTAGGTGAACAAGCTAGACTGGGGAGTTGAGGAAAGTTTAAAACACAGCTGTTATTGTCCCTTAGTTGTCGTAGGAGAGGAACAAGACGTGAATGTCGTACCACATTAGCCAGTTCGTGATTTATTAAGTATATTATTTCGAAAACTTGCAGGCGTCAGCTTTGATGTTTAATTATATCCACATGTCGGTACGGCAGGAGCCTCTTAAATATACTCATCCACATACCCAATGCCGCCGCCACGCATCCAAAGTCTCCATCAAAAAGGTAACACTGCAAGATTACAACGAACAACTAGAATCTGTTTGCAATTTTAAAGTTTTGTTTTGTTTTTTAATCCTGTGTATATATTATTATAAACTTTTCTGGTCAACTGATATATATGTTATATACATGGACATTCCTGCATGGTCCTCCAGAGACCAGTATGTATATAAGTGGATAGAGCATTTGATAAGAGTTTAGGTAATTTACATAGATTGATTTTATGAGTATTTAAGACGCTATTTAAGACGTTGTATACAACCCTAGGAAAAGCTTGAACAGGTTTGTCTGTTATTCAGCTTTACTTTCTGGTACATATCCAAGGAAACATTTATTTTTAAATAAACGTTACATCTTCCGCAGAAATTCGTCCAAAACCCTTGCCAACTGTATATTGCAATTGTGGCAAAACAATTATTAACGATACGCCTCCCTCCTGCTGGAATGTAAATATTTGTAGGAGCAGTAGAGACAAACATCTATAGGAATTTGTAGGAATTTTATTTGTAGGAATTTTATTTGTAGGAATTTTCAAGTTGAATTATAAAAAATATTATCAAAATTCTGTGTTACATGATATATTAACTCTAAGGACAATAGACCTCGTTTTTAGATTCAGAGAAAAAAAGTGAAGAGATTGCATCTAAAAGAATCTTGATTTATACTTATTTATTGTGAGAATAAGCAGAAGAGGAACCAAGGCAAAAGAAAAATTCAACTGGTGCACCAAAATATATTCAGTAGTATGGGAACCATATGCCACATGAGATATCTTCTTGAGTGCTAATTAAAAGTGTACAGAATACAAACAATTAAAATAAACTTGAAACTTTTGTTCAGGGATGCTCACGATTCTCCAGTATACAAAATTTCAGTGTAATGTCTTCAATAAGCAGAGCTGTGATCCTATCGAGTTGTTTTCATTACCGGGGTAGGTGTTATTTACAAGCCTAGATATATTAAAGAATGTTTAAATCCTCAGTTTGTATAAGCAGCATGGGCACTGTCTGGATTCATCCACAGACCAAGTTTCATTTAAATATCTTCACCATCAATGATGCAATATAAGAATATAAACAAAAATTAACAGGACTTCATCATGAGCAACCTATGCCTTGAAATTTTACGTTTTGGCCCCTACACCACGGAGTAGTTTTCTAAACTCTTCAAATGCTAAAATACATCACATGTATGAAATATGAATACAATATAGGTTGGGGGCTTGCTGACCAAATCCTTTAAATAACCCGAGCTGGGTTGGGATCCGGACAAATTTTGTCCGTTACGTGTTCACTGTATCATCCGAGATATTAAAAGTTTATGGAAAGATAAACCCTCCTGGACTTCGAGCGAAGAGTTTTCATAGCACAATCGTATTTTATTCTGTCACCAATACTGACCATTAGTTCCCCTAGCAGCATCTAAAATCCGTTTGAATATAGGCCTACGGCTGTACTGGTATATAAGATCGCAAAACTCAAATCAATGCACATGCAGTTCTAAAAAAAGAGCCGAATATTTTCAATAATAACAGGTTTATAGAACAACATTTAACATTAACAGTTTGTTTCTGAAACATGACTGTGAAGTTGAAAAGTAATACAGGAAAATGCATGAGATCACGGCTTAAATGCTTTAGATTATAGGAATTTTATATGAGACATTTATTCATAGAAAGTTGGTCAATAAGAAAATACGATCAAGTGGAACCTCTACATCAGTGTGGATGGCGGTAAATGGCTGGCAGTGGGGAAAACATCAAGAAAGACTAAAGTAGTTAATAATTAAACCATACGGTCTTTGGCACACATTTGCTTTAGACCTGTTAAATCGTTGTTTTGGGTCATCATTCCTAAAAGCATAACACGCGTGGCGGGCCGGTAAGACACGGGGGGCGGACCGGTAAGACATGGATATATGGCTTTCTCATTACTCAAAGCAATCCACTTCCATTTACTACAAGAAATTCATTGACTGACAACACTAAAACCCGGCCGAGTCGTGTAACTGGATGTAAAATCAAAGCTCTCATATCCCTTTGATGTAGGAACTTGGCCAAAACAGCCACTTTCCGGGGTGCTACTTTTTCCGCTACACGGATTCTTTTTCCTAGGCATAAATTTGGACTCTGGTGGTGTATCGTAAAGGACTGACCGACAGATGTTTGGCCTTGGAATATAGGGATGTCGGGCGATTGGGATATGGAGAATTGTCCTTGGGTCGACAGGTGTCAGGAACGGGAAAAAAAATGCTTAGTAAAGAATCCAGTTCACACCAAAACAAAACTTGCTCAACTTTCAGCTGTTGTGGCAGCTTTACGACTCGCTGGCGTGTTGTCTTTGTTTAATTGCCCGCGAATTGTATATGGCTGTACAATACCCGGTAATTACGCCTCTGTTAAGATTCATGCGGAACATGTCATTTACCAATATCAATATTAGGTGTGACGGAAAATACTAAATCATGGAAAGTACACATTCACGTCTCTTGATGTGGTGTTATTTTTGTCAGGCCGGGTCTTCTATATTGCTCTGTATACCCGTCTGTTGATGTTGTGTTATTTTTGTCAGGTACTCGTCTTCTACATTGCTCTGTTTACCCGTCTGTTGATACGACGTAATTTTTGTCAGGTACTGGTCTTTTACATTGCTCTATATACCCGTCTGTTGATATGTGGTGTTATTTTTGTCAGGTACTCGTCTTGTACATTGCCCTGTTTATCCGCCAGTTGATGTTGTGTAATTTTTGTCAGGTACTGGTCTCCTACATTGCTCTGTTTACCCGTCTTTTGATGTGGTGTTATTTTTGTCAGGTACTCGTCTTACACATTGTTCTGTATACCCGTCTATTGATGTGGTGTAATTTTTGTCAGGTACTGGTCTTGTACATTGCTCTATATACCCGTCTGTTGATATGTGGTGTTATTTTTGTCAGGTACTCGTCTTCTACATTGCTCTGTTTACCCGTCTGTTGATACGACGTTATTTTTGTCAGGTACTGGTCTTTTACATTGCTCTGTATACCCGTCTGTTGATATGTGGTGTTATTTTTGTCAGGTACTCGTCTTGTACATTGCCCTGTTTATCCGCCAGTTGATGTTGTGTAATTTTTGTCAGGTACTGGTCTCCTACATTGCTCTGTTTACCCGTCTTTTGATGTGGTGTTATTTTTGTCAGGTACTCGTCTTATACATTGTTCTGTATACCCGTCTATTGATGTGGTGTAATTTTTGTCAGGTACTCGTCTTGTACATTGCTCTGTATTCCCGTCTGTTGATATGACGTTACGTAATTTTTGTCAGGTACTGATCATCTACATTGATCTCCTTACCCGTCTGTTCATATGACGTAATTTTTGTCAGGTACTGGTCTTTTACATTGCCCTGTTTATCCGCCAGTTGATGTTGTGTAATTTTTGTCAGGTACTGGTCTCCTACATTGCTCTGTTTACCCGTCTTTTGATGTGGTGTTATTTTTGTCAGGTACTCGTCTTATACATTGTTCTGTATACCCGTCTATTGATGTGGTGTAATTTTTGTCAGGTACTGGTCTTTTACATTGCTCTATATACCCGTCTGTTGATATGTGGTGTTATTTTTGTCAGGTACTCGTCTTCTACATTGCTCTGTTTACCCGTCTGTTGATACGACGTAATTTTTGTCAGGTACTGGTCTTTTACATTGCTCTATATACCCGTCCGTTGATATGTGGTGTTATTTTTGTCAGGTACTCGTCTTGTACATTGCCCTGTATTCCCGTCTGTTGATATGACGTTACGTAATTTTTGTCAGGTACTGATCATCTACATTGATCTGCTTACCCGTCTGTTCATATGACGTAATTTTTGTCAGGTACTGGTCTTTTACATTGCCCTGTTTATCCGCCAGTTGATGTTGTGTTATTTTTGTCAGGTACTCGTCTTCTTCATTGCTCTGTTTACCCGTCTGTTGATACGACGTAATTTTTGTCAGGTACTGGTCTTTTACATTGCTCTATATACCCGTCTGTTGATATGTGGTGTTATTTTTGTCAGGTACTCGTCTTGTACATTGCTCTGTATACCCGTCTGTTGATATGACGTTACGTAATTTTTGTCAGGTACTGATCATTTACATTGATCTGCTTACCCGTCTGTTCATATGACGTAATTTTTGTCAGGTACTGGTCTTTTACATTGCCCTGTTTATCCGCCAGTTGATGTTGTGTAATTTTTGTCAGGTACTGGTCTCCTACATTGCTCTGTTTACCCGTCTTTTGATGTGGTGTTATTTTTGTCAGGTACTCGTCTTATACATTGTTCTGTATACCCGTCTATTGATGTGGTGTAATTTTTGTCAGGTACTGGTCTTCTACATTGCTCTGTTTACCCGTCCGTTGATGTGGTGTGATTTTTGTCAGGTACTGGTCTTCTACATTGCTCTGTTTACCCGTCTGTTGATGTGGTATTATTTTTGTCAGGTACTGGTCTTTTACATTGCTCTGTTTACCCGTCTGTTAATGTGGTGTTATTTTTGTCAGGTACTCGTCTTATACATTGCTCTGTATACCCTTCTGTTGATATGACGTTACGTAATTTTTGTCAGGTACTGGTCTTTAACATTGCTCTGTTTACCCTTCTGTTGATATGACGTTACGTAATTTTTGTCAGGTACTGGTCTTTTACATTGCTCTGTATACCCGTCTGTTGATGTTGTGTTATTTTTGTCAGGTACTCGTCTTCTACATTGCTGTGTTTACCCGTCTGTCGATATGACGTAATTTTTGTCAGGTACTGGTCTTCTACATTGCTCTGTATACCCGTCTGTTGATATGACGTTATTTTTGTCAGGTACTGGTCTTTTACATTGCTCTGTTTACCCGTCTGTTAATGTGGTGTTATTTTTGTCAGGTACTCGTCTTATACATTGCTCTGTATACCCTTCTGTTGATATGACGTTTCGTAATTTTTGTCAGGTACTGGTCTTTTACATTGCTCTGTTTACCCTTCTGTTGATATGACGTTACGTAATTTTTGTCAGGTACTGGTCTTTTACATTGCTCTGTATACCCGTCTGTTGATGTTGTGTTATTTTTGTCAGGTACTGGTCTTCTACATTGCTGTGTTTACCCGTCTGTCGATATGACGTAATTTTTGTCAGGTACTGGTCTTCTACATTGCTCTGTATACCCGTCTGTTGATATGACGTTATTTTTGTCAGGTACTGGTCTTTTACATTGCTCTGTTTACCCGTCTGTTAATGTGGTGTTATTTTTGTCAGGTACTCGTCTTATACATTGCTCTGTATACCCTTCTGTTGATATGACGTTACGTAATTTTTGTCAGGTACTGGTCTTTTACATTGCTCTGTTTACCCTTCTGTTGATATGACGTTACGTAATTTTTGTCAGGTACTGGTCTTTTACATTGCTCTGTATACCCGTCTGTTGATGTTGTGTTATTTTTGTCAGGTACTGGTCTTCTACATTGCTGTGTTTTCCCGTCTGTCGATATGACGTAATTTTTGTCAGGTACTGGTCTTCTACATTGCTCTGTATACCCGTCTGTTGATATGACGTAATTTTTGTCAGGTACTGGTCTTTTACATTGCTCTGTTTACCCGTCTGTTTATGTGGTGTTATTTTTGTCAGGTACTCGTCTTATACATTGCTCTGTATACCCTTCTGTTGATATGACGTTACGTAATTTTTGTCAGGTACTGGTCTTTTACATTGCTCTGTTTACCCTTCTGTTGATATGACGTTACGTAATTTTTGTCAGGTACTGGTCTTTTACATTGCTCTGTATACCCGTCTGTTGATATGACGTAATTTTTGTCAGGTACTGGTCTTTTACATTGCTCTGTTTACCCGTCTGCTAATGTGGTGTTATTTTTGTCAGGTACTCGTCTTATACATTGCTCTGTATACCCTTCTGTTGATATGACGTTACATAATTTTTGTCAGGTACTGGTCTTTTACATTGCTCTGTTTACCCTTCTGTTGATATGACGTAATTTTTGTCAGGTACTGGTCTTTTACATTGCTCTGTATACCCGTCTGTTGATATGACGTAATTTTTGTCAGGTACTGGTCTTCTACATTGCTCTGTTTACCCGTCTGTTAATGTGGTGTTATTTTTGTCAGGTACTCGTCTTATACATTGCTCTGTATACCCTTCTGTTGATATGACGTTACGTAATTTTTGTCAGGTACTGGTCTTTTACATTGCTCTGTTTACCCTTCTGTTGATATGACGTTACGTAATTATTGTCAGGTACTGGTCTTTTACATTGCTCTTTTTACCCGTCTGTTAATGTGGTGTTATTTTTGTCAGGTACTCGTCTTATACATTGCTCTGTATACCCTTCTGTTGATATGACGTTACGTAATTTTTGTCAGGTACTGGTCTTTTACATTGCTCTGTTTACCCTTCTGTTGATATGACGTTACGTAATTTTTGTCAGGTACTGGTCTTTTACATTGCTCTGTATACCCGTCTGTTGATGTTGTGTTATTTTTGTCAGGTACTGGTCTTCTACATTGCTGTGTTTACCCGTCTGTCGATATGACGTAATTTTTGTCAGGTACTGGTCTTCTACATTGCTCTGTATACCCGTCTGTTGATATGACGTAATTTTTGTCAGGTACTGGTCTTTTACATTGCTCTGTTTACCCGTCTGTTAATGTGGTGTTATTTTTGTCAGGTACTCGTCTTATACATTGCTCTGTATACCCTTCTGTTGATATGACGTTACGTAATTTTTGTCAGGTACTGGTCTTTTACATTGCTCTGTTTACCCTTCTGTTGATATGACGTTACGTAATTTTTGTCAGGTACTGGTCTTTTACATTGTTCTGTATACCCGTCTATTGATGTGGTGTAATTTTTGTCAGGTACTGGTCTTCTACATTGCTCTGTATACCCGTCTGTTGATATGACGTTATTTTTGTCAGGTACTGGTCTTTTACATTGCTCTGTTTACCCGTCTGTTAATGTGGTGTTATTTTTGTCAGGTACTCGTCTTATACATTGCTCTGTATACCCTTCTGTTGATATGACGTTACGTAATTTTTGTCAGGTACTGGTCTTTTACATTGCTCTGTTTACCCTTCTGTTGATATGACGTTACGTAATTTTTGTCAGGTACTGGTCTTTTACATTGTTCAGAATACCCGTCTATTGATGTGGTGTAATTTTTGTCAGGTACTGGTCTTCTACATTGCTCTGTATACCCGTCTGTTGATATGACGTAATTTTTGTAAGGAACTGGTCTTTTACATTGCTCTGTTTACCCGTCTGTTAATGTGGTGTTATTTTTGTCAGGTACTCGTCTTATACATTGCTCTGTATACCCTTCTGTTGATATGACGTTACGTAATTTTTGTCAGGTACTGGTCTTTTACATTGCTCTGTTTACCATTCTGTTGATATGACGTTACGTAATTTTTGTCAGGTACTGGTCTTTTACATTGTTATGTATACCCGTCTGTTGATATGACGTTATTTTTGTCAGGTACTGGTCTTTTACATTGCTCTGTTTACCCATCTGTTGATGTGGTGTTATTTATGTAGGTAGGGAGCTTCTCCGCGTAATGTGTCGCTCCATTTATTCCACATCCCCCGGATGACAAAATGTTATCAAATCTATACCACTTTCTCCTTGTCGTTAATTCACTGAAGCCAGACATACTGAATTTCTTTTTGTCATCATATCACGTATCATTACCGTGCACGCTAACATTTGTTTAAATAATGAATGGTATCATGCAGGACCACGTACAGCGAGCACAAACACACAGAGAGGCCGAAATATTCACAAACGCGCCACAGCTACTGATTAGTGATAAACAATATAGATACTTGAACAGATATGACAGCATATTTAATTTGAAATCCAAGCGGGATGGCAAGCGGTATCGAGCCTCCAGGCATCAAAGTTTGCCAGAGGCCGACCCGTGCGTCCACACAAAGTGAAAAATGAGGAAGCCTCGGCTACCGGCTACCGACTCGTCCATCATCACGGACTCATCCCAACAACCCCTTATAGTGGCAGGTCATTCTGGCGAGGACTGACAAACACGGGCCAAATGAGGTGTACCCAAAGTCAGTCGGGCCTGTCTCTCCGTATCATTCCCTGCCCCCCCCCCCCCATATGTATATGTGGACAAACACATTCATATATATATATATATAAATATAATATATATATATATATGTTAGCATATTCAATATATACAGAACGATATATGTATACATATATTGCATGATATATATATATATATATTTAAACATATATATAGAAAGATATATATATATATGTATACATATATTGTATTATATACATAAACATATATATATATAATATATATATATATATATATATATATATATATATATATATATATATGTTTCACGCATACTTAAAAAATTCGAAAAAGCTAGTCTTTGATTCAATTTAAAGGTGATTCAATTTCAATTGATAAAAAAAATATGATAAACTGAATAACAATTGATGTACAGTAGTCCTTACAGCAACTCAAAAGCCATTATGTTAATTCTGGGCCCACATTTGATGACGCCGACCTGCATTGTTATTTTTAACAAATCAAGTTAAACTAGAACATATCCGGAGGTACTCCATATACAATAGACATATACTCCATAAACTAGAGATATACTCTATATATACTAGAGATATACTCCGTAAAGTAATGATATAATCCATATACTTGAGATATACTCCATGTACTATAGGGATATAGTCCATATACTAGAGATAAACTCCATATACACCGCCAACTATAGGAATGTGAGAAATAAGTACCTTGGCTGAAATAACAGGACCAGAAATTTTACAAAACTCATAAAAGTCATGAAGTTAACAAAAAATGCAAAAAAAAAAAATCAGGTAAGGAGATTAACTTGTTGTATTAATGACATGTGGGTAGGAGTAATAGTTATTTTAGATATTGCAACGCATATGAAACGTGAATAATTTAGAATTTAACCATTCATAAAAAAATCGAAAAATCATTTAAATATGACCAAAACCTAATATCGTCAGAGACCCATAAGGTACACCTGCCGTTATAAACAGAATTAATCTTTTGGTTTTATCGAATTCGCATGTAAATTATTTTAAAACTGGAAAATTTCACGAGAAATTAAAAAGAATCAAATGTGTCAAACGTAAAAAAAAGTCAGGTGACCCATAGATACACTTACCGTTGAAATATAAAATGGACAAGAGTAACAGTAACAGTTTTTGAGACCCATAAGGTATTCCCCGTCTTGTTAATTAAAAGAATACAAGCATTAATTTTTTATATATCGCATATTAAATGTAATATTTTGAATAAAAAATCCATATACATTACGGACGGAACTGAGGCGGGGGATAAACATCTCTTAATTAACACCACATTACCTGACATGAGAAGAAAAGTGTAGGGTATTAAGTTAAACTGAGCCCCCCCCCCCCCCCCCCCCCAATTTTTTTAATGAAAATTAAAACGAAACAGTAGCAGGAATCGGCAGATATTTGTGAAATGTTTATGAGAACTATTCCCTTGGTTCTGTTTCCGTTCTCGAGCAAGCAGGCCAACAAGAGGGCTAACACAAGGCGGCCTTCATAGCCAGCAAGCCAACACGAGAGCTAACACAAGGCGGCCTTCATAATCTCGATTAACGGCAAGATTTATTATTTACAAATTTATACCAGGAGAGGGGGCGCCCCGCAGTGATATTTTTAATGGCCTCTGCTTACTTTCTGGCCCGGCTGGATAAACACCTAATATCATTTTCACTGTCATTAACTGTACGACTCCGTGGCCAGCGGGGTCAGCTTTATGGCCTATTCGTGTTCATCGCAAAAACCGCACAGCTGTGGCAAGTCACCGTGTAAACCAGAGCTTTAACGGGACTTCATGAGATTATAAATTTAATATTAAGATTATTTACATGACCTTCTCAGATCACAATTTTCTTAGACCAAAGGTTACTTTATGAGTATCGGCAATAACTTCGGATTTGTTCTGTTGGCATTTGGAATGCTACTAATGGCGGCGTCTAAACTTAAATTCCTTATGAAAGTATGTACGCCTGTGGCTGTACATAGATTTGAAAATTTGATATTTTCGGGGGGGGGGGGGGGGGGACGGAAGAAACGACATATATCCCACTATACTGGGCCTCTAGATTAAACGAGTATTAGTTTAGGACCGACCGGTCTTGTACAGCCGTCTACAACGTGGGTGGCCTGGTATTCACACTGGAATATGGTCCACCTTTACATATTCTGACAGTAAGAACAGGCAGTTTTCAGTACTTTGACAGAACAGTTCCCCTGCTTACCAGCCTTTCGTTTCTTAAGCATTTCAGTTATACATAGAAGATTAGGGGCATTCTGCTGCCTGGCATAAACAACAAGTAAATTATATATGTCATATTTATATAGAATAATAAATTAAAATTTAACATTATCATATAAATGTCATCTCCTTGAATGAACAACTGCATCCCTTATTCAAACTTATGAGAATAATCCAGAGTCGGTAACCGGTAGTTCACTTTAACACAAACAAAACATTGGCATCAGCTGGTTAACAAACTTTCAGCATGTGTGACGTCACAGTGGTGCAGCTCAGTCAAGATAGAGAGATAAATATAGATAAACGATTGACTGGCCTACAGCACTCAATCTGTCCTCACCTCACCCGCCTCGTGATTATTTACCCTTCAGAGAATATTAAAAAAACATTGATTGTGGCAATAGCTGTTGTGCGTTCTAATTGTTCCTCACCCTGCGAGAAACGCTGCAATTAAGTACTGTAAACGACAATCCTGTGCTGTCGTGTACCCACCTGACTGACAGTCGGCAACCACACAACCAACTGTATACAGTGTCGAGAGGCGTTCTGCCGACTGTCTGTAAAAAGTGGCACCGTGAGCAGGTAAAATCCAAAGTTGCAAGAGTAACTGCACCAATTATCCTGTAAGTATATCCCAGCCATATTTTTATCCTTTTTACACCCTTGCCACGGCGACAGTTTGTTGCGGTTGTTGGGCGGCTGGGACCACGTATTTGTTGGGTCCTTGACGAGTCATTTTCGTCATGGGAGGGTGGTACTGCGCCGAACCCGGTTTCCGTCTTCCACAAGTCCGTGTTAAGAAAATCCTCCACGAGGCTACTGTTTTAGAACTCCAGATCCACATACCACTAGTAATACCAACTACTAAAGACATGAATATTTTTAACATGTACACTTCCACAGTGGGTATAGATTGTGGAAGACTGCAGTCTTTTCTGTTCGCTGCGTCTATACGACAAGAGCTCGCCCTTGCCGTGTCACGCCATTTTGACAAGTTCGTCAGTTCGTAAAAATAGCACCCTATCACACATGTAGCCGGTACCGTGTAGAGTACCGAAAAAATACCTATCTTGGCCATGAGTTTTTCAAGTTTCCGGATGTTAGCGCCGTCCGATTTGAGATCATTCCTGATTCGGAAGAGAGCTACGAATCCGGACAAGATAAAGAACGTCCCTATGAACAGATAAGCACACAACGGGGCCAGCACGAACCCGATCAGCGACGGCGTGTCTTGGTTACCCACGTAACACAGTCCCGTTAACTCGTCCCCGTCCACACGACGTAGGGTTAATATAATAATGGTCTGTAATGCCGGAATGGCCCAGGCCGCCAGGTGGAAGTAGCTACTCAGAGCTTCTATGGCTTCCTGGCCCCACTTTCGTCCCGCAGCCAGAAACCATGTCAGTGTCAGTATAACCCACCAGAGGGAGCTGGCCATACCAAAGAAATATAATATGAGAAATACAATAATGCACCATGTGCTTTCAAGTCCTTCCAAGATGAGAAATTGGATCCCGTCCCGACCGGTGTCACATGATATATGGTTAGGTCCAATGATCGCACGGATCATATAGGCAATTGAATATATCGCGTAGCATAGTGATAAAAAGATAATCGGTCTTTCTGGGTACTTGAACCTGGTGGTGTCGATGAGAAATGTTAGAACAGTCAATGATGTAGATATAAAACACAATGTTGACCACACAATCATCCAGATCTCGGCGAACTTCTTGTCTTCACTGCGAAAATACACGTCAATATTACACATGGGTGCACAAGAGAAGTTGTTGCTTGTTTTTTCTACACGCACAAACCGATCCGGACACACCGGACCGAGTGTCAAAGGCGTCGTGCTCTGTCCTTTAGCTTCCTTAAAGATTCGCAGCCAGTCTGGGTATTGGCTTTGCAGGCTGTTCCACGGAAATTCCCCCGGAATGGGAGCCACGATGTGCCCCCCCTCCTGGGCACCACTCGGAGCCTGCATGCATAGATTTTTGCTGTCACCTTTCTCTGGCAGATTACGACAGTCTAAAAGGTCAGGCCAGGGTAAATTAAAACGCCTCAGAATATGTTCACAGCTCTTCCTTACTTCAAGACACATTGACTTGCATGCCGGTATAATTAAGACGTCATCCACTTGCTCAGTACACATGGGCACGGCTAACGAACACAGGAAGAACTTGAGTAGCGGGTAGCACCCTGTATGTATGAGCGGGATAAATTCACGCACCTGAAACGTGGCGTCCTTCTGGTTTTGGTGGCCCATCAGGTTGGGCATCATGGTCATGTTGTACTTCATATCCTTACACATCGGGATGGTGATAGGTTCACACCGCCCACGGGAGCCGAACCCTGCCCCCCGGGCCGAGCCCACGACACACAGAAACAGTAGCAGCCACATTGTCGTCCCCATGGCGTGTTTACGGTGGGTCCTAGAGGGCTACTTGTAAGGCAAACACGGCCGACCGGAGTGCTGGCTAGCGCAAGCTATCTCTTACAAGGATAAACATGACTCCCGCACACCACTGAGCTTCTCAAAACACACACTGAACCGATCTGCAATTCGTGCACTCTAATACTCCTGAACTACTTCTTCTGTGCAGATTGCTCCGCGTAAACACAGGATCGTGCTTGGAGCTCGTCAAATGTTCAGCCGATCGATCAATGCAGAGAGCTCAGAACGGTGTTCTCTGTAAAAACAGCATATGCTGGTTCCAAGGGATACGCATTAAAGTCTAAATAAACACAAATATTAGAACTATTTCTTGAAGCGGAAGACCTTTGCGATATCTCACTGCAAGCCCAAGTGCGCGAGTCGCCTTTGAACTCGCCGCCGTGACATCTATACCTGTCAATCTTCATAAGCGCTTGGAAACACGATCGTATGCATTATTAACCAGAAGCTCCGCCCACCGGAGCACGGTGGCCACATGTAGCAACACGAGAAGAGCTTTACTCAGGAGCTGTGAGGCCGCAGAGTCGGCGAGATGCAGCCAACCTTCTCTCGCCAAACTACGAGATGCAGGCAGGCTTCTCTCACCAAACTACGCAGATGTCATCGAGTTTTTGACTGTTCAGTGTCAGGGGAGATGACTTTCAACAAAGAAATCTCATAAACACTGGGGGCAATGGCACAAGTTGCATTCTAATGGAAATCATACATAAACAGCGAGCATTCATGTTGATTTATACCTATAGCCCCGTCGAGCACGTGTAGATTTAGGGGTCTACCAACCAGAGACTAACAAGCCAGCGCGGACTCCCTTTCTCCAATTTCCTTGCTTATTCCGTGCGGTGCCCCATAAGTCACAGCACCCCTATACGCTCAACCCCGCCCCCAGCCTCCCGTGAGAGCAGACCAAACCTACCGAGCTTTAGTCGACTTTTAAACTCCTCTCTCTTGCTCCGTGTTCACGGGGCAGTTTTATTGGCTTTTTATGCGTATTCTCCGTCTTGGCTTGGTGCAACCGCCGCCACAAATTACATACACGTGCATAATAGTATGAAATGTTCCAAGCTCGACCAAGACTATACACAAGCATACAAATAGGCCTAATCACCGGAAAACGCACACACCGGACATTACTGCGTGTGTACACAAAATGTAACCATACCAAACGTGTACAAATATTTGCCATAGTTGGTAATTCAAGTGGCCCTAAGCCTCGTTGTCTGGTGGTTAACACTTTGTCGTCAGTTTTATGTTTATATCATGTTTTATGTTGATATTATACTGTTTGCGCTCTGAGGGTTTTAATATATTCAGTCACGATCGTTCACATGACACCTTCTCGCTCTGAATTACTCTGTTTAAACTTGGTGCAACAGAAGCCGATTTTTTTAGGCCTGAAGTTAATTGCCGGGGCTAGAATCAATAACCGTGCTGGTAACAAATTTTTACTACATTAGTAATTAATAAAGAAACAAATAATTCCGCTGGAAGGTCACATTTGTCTACACTTAGTCATCAATGATTTATTTTTATGGTTAAATTTCTTTTATTATACATAAAAGTAATAATTATATGTATATATAATGGCAAAACATCTTGTTAAATATAAACATTTTATAAAATTTATTCTTTGGATAAATTATTACTGATCTTTGAGACGATACACGCACGCGCATTATTACAGTAATATATGTCCCCTCTATAATAAACGTATAACCGCATCACGTGACATATAATTAGGATCGTGTATTTTGGTTTGAATTATACCTAAATGAATAATTTAAATTCATCTTAAGTAACACTTATCGAGTTTCACACAAATTTGACTTTAATATTTATCGTAATTGTTGTTTAAATCAACAAAAAATAAATAAACACAAAAGCAATGAGTTCACAACCGGAAGGTCACATTTCCCTCATTTCCCTTTTACGCATTCACATTATATTCGAACTTAGGCAGTACCAGCACGGTTCCATGGAGAAAATGATGGCCGAGCTGTTTGTTTAGATCCTTCATAGAGCTCTTTAATTAATTCACGAAAACGGAGTAACAGTTAAGTGTCCTGGTTGTACAACTATTTTTAAGGAGAAAAAAAAACTTAGAGTTTAAACTAATTTGTTGTTTGAGTGGAAGGTCCAAGTACGGCAAACGAACAAGATACCACCAACAGTGGACAGTTGTATTTGATTGAGAAACGCCTCAGCGGAGGTATCGCCATCTGTCGGTTGTTCTGATAACCCGTGTTGATGCGTTTGTACGATATGTTTTTATACAGATGTTGTCCCTGGCATCCGTTAATAAAAATCTGCACTGATAGTGGGTGCGCTCACTTTTGTGCTTTTGATATCAATGGATGTAAATAAATGAACATTGACCCTGGGAGATTCCTTACTAAATTGTTGCAGAGAGTCGCTCTCTCGTAGTAAACATTGTCCAAAGGATCACGAACTCGGAATTCCCATTGACGTTAGTTCGGGGATAGAGGGAGCCTGCAGGGTCGATATGCAAGCATATATAACTTGTATATGGTAATTTTTCGTTCTTTTTTAGTTTAATTAAATATATAGAAATGAGAAATATCATTAGAATGTTGGTATATACAAATATATAAACTGGTAAAATTGCTTTGTTCACTCATGGTCTGAATAAAAAAATAACGGAAAGTACAGAAAGAAACAGCATTTTAATATCAGGTCTGGTGATGCAAGGCTGATAATTATGAATACTACATGTGCCCAGAGTAACATATTGTCAGCTACATTCCAAATTTTAGATATATCTATGTATATTTAGAAGTAGCGTGGTTGGTTGTACATAAGAGTTATTTACTATAAGATGATAACTTTAGTCAGGTGGTCGGATATCTTTACTTGTGAACAGGTTACTCACTCAGGATCCTGTCTGAACTGTGGGTGCTGTGAGCAGATAATTGAAATTAGTGGTTTCCCGATTTAAAGTTGGGCTGTGTGCATATATATATATATATATATATATATATATATATATATATATATATATATATATATATATATATATATATATATATATATTTTTTTTTTTAATGTATCCAATATGATTAAATAACACAGGGTTCAGCAGAGGTTAAATATTTGCCGCAAAATTGAATAAGGTAATAAAAGGAATTAAAATTGTTTTGAAATATTTTAAGTATGTAGAGGTAAAAAACCTTAAGATACATTAATTTTGAAAATAAATAGATTCAAAAACCTATAAATATGTCAATTTTTACCATTAAATCGAATAAAAGACTCGCTGTTAAAAAAAATACTACGAAATTATTCAATAATTAAACTTGCTTTTTGAAGGGGATTTTAATGTTTGAATAACATTAAATTTTATCTGCACAGGAGAAACCCCTCTTACATATTTTTTTGACAGGTAATATATTTTAAGAGATGAAAATACCATAGTTAATTAATTTCAGTACATGGTAACCGTATGAAATTTGAATGTGATGCGAATTATGTGACCAAAGAAAAGATATATTGCCATTTAAATTCAATTATAATTTTTTTTTTTTCATTTAAATTTGATTATTATTTTCATTATTCTACTTTGGGCGGGGTTCACTGCTCAGGTGTTCCAATTCACAGTATTTTAAATATTTAGTGATAATAATTCTTGACTTATTACTTCTGAAAGTTAATAGGTGTGATTAACGAAAATGTGCAATACATTTAAATCATGCACCAAAGCACTGCAAAATAATATGATACAATTTTTTTTACAAAACTTGCGATTTGGAGGAGATTTTAAATGGTTTTTGCAATGTGCAATGTAGTATATACACAGAGAAGATCATCTCTGACAAAATAATTATTAGTTTTAATAACATTAAAATTAATCAAATCAATTAATCATATTTTATATTCTGTGTTCCTATATCATGATATTTCATATGATACCATTAAAAGAATATAGTTTGACTCATTAAATCATTAACTTGAATTTCGAGGGGTACCCTTCCACAGGGAACCTTACTACTACAGACAAGAATACCCTGTGATATTCATTCAGTTTTGATAGATCAATTAATAAATTTTAAACTTTATTTTCGATTTGATAATTATTTAATATCATCAAAGGAGAGGGGCGGGGGGGGGGGGGAGGGGTTGAAAGTTGCTATTGGTACCTTTAATGCTGTGCATACGAACATGCCATGGTCGTATTTCAAGTGCTGCTGTGTTATGTTTGTGGAGAGTGGCCTGTAACGAGGCTTTGTTTCAGGCCTGGTATTTGTGTTGGTACGCATGCGCTTGAGCCGGGAGCCGACCCCTGATGATCTTTTGTTGGACGAAGCATGCAAAAAGTCCACTAAATCAGCTGACTGGAGCATTTACGAGTTGGCTCTGGTTGTTGTCGGGCTGTTAAACTTTACACGCCGGCAAGCATCTCGCTGAACCATGATTTACACATCCTCGCATGCTTCGGGTTTTGCCACTTTGTTTCGTCGGGAGATATAGGTGTTTTAAAATGTGTTTGGGTCTTTTATTTACGATTTCCTTCAACATTTTCCTCACTGCCTGAGCGACATCTGGAGATAATGTATACAATTTGCAGCATGGCCCCACTCTTGCTGACCTGAGGGCGTTGCCGTCCAGGTTCCCATGGCAGGCACGAGCTTTTAAAATCTGTCACCACGGACAACTTAGGAGTGAATACCTAGCTCTAAAGTTACCACTAGCTGACTAATAAGGTCTTTGTCTATATATAGTAGCAAGAAAGTGCATGCGTGTAGTCCTTGTTTGTTATTCCCGGACGCCATGCCAACATTTTTTAAAGTGTGTATACACAGGACACGCGAAGCTTGAATATTGAGGCTTCAGGCGGCAAATAAAAGCCACGTAAAATAATGACTGTATGAATGTTTAATAAGCTGGTTGTCCCGCGGCGTCATTTTTGTTGTTGTGTACCATTAGGCCTCTAAGCTTGCTGTGCTTCTGTGCACCCAACACAGGACAGATTCGTCTCCTGTTTCTCAGTGTGCTATTTTACCCGTCCCTGCGGGCTGGACGACGGGACGATACCCGGTACGTGCTGATTCCTTTAGTGGGACCTGAGCGGTATTGACTGATGCACGTAGGGCATGTACGAGATCTGTATCCTGGCTTCTACAACCTGCTGATTTACATCCCGACTCCTGTTTACCGGAACTGATATATCTGCGGGACTGCCGTCTTCTGCGCGCGGTCACGTGATAAACTTGGTCTTATATCTGAAATAAACGACACCAAAGTGTGGCTATGTCAGGAACAATGAGGCCTTGCGAGGACTGACGAACGAGGCTTACTTTGTTGGAATTTTCTCTGTCACGAGCGGCGCGCCAAGTTGCAATTTTAGAGAGCCTCCTTAAACATTGATACCTCCTCTACACAAACCTCATCTCAATAAGCCCTGGTCATTTCATCAGATGTGAATTACCAAAATGCCAGAGGCGAACAAATGTAGAAAATAAAAGTGGTACGTGAGCGTTCCATGGATAAATGAAAGGTTGATCATGGGGAAGAAAACTTGACTTTTGCACGCGTTTTTGCCGTTGTTTGGATTAACATAGGGGAAGCCAGAGGCAGAGATGCAGGCATTCAGAATTACGCGAGGGAATCGCTGTAACCATTACCCCAGCGGCAATATGTGCTGTAATTAAAGAAAAGCCAAGGCCCTCCATAAAACACGTTCTCTAGTGTCAACAAAATTACCCTGAATACCAGACACAGGATTATAAACAGAAATAAACCCGTCAGTTGCCTTAGTTTGTCGACAGCCGGCTGCCATTACGCCAAGCTGGACCATTGTATATGGGCGTGTTATTTGAAGGTCGGTTTACGCTCTTGAGCAAAAGATCTGCCGTTATATCATCAAAAACAAAAACGCCAAGCCGCCGTTAATATAGCACTCAATTATCTCCTGCGCTGGAGCAGACCATTTGGTGTCCTATACTGGCTGCACATATTAAATCCTTTGTTCAATTTTGTTTCATTAAACTTGGGCTTGAGCGATAACATATGACACCTAGGAAACAAACAAAAATAGAAAATCACGACAGCCAATGAAGTGCTGACGGTTTTTTTCATACTTACATTCCATTATTTCTCCAAGTTCCATAAGAACCCAAACAAATATCTAGATCACAACCATAACCATAGTGTACAAGACTGACCCCGTTTAAATCACAGCCATACTTCACACGATTGTCCCTGTTCACAGTGACAGCCATAATCAACATGACTTTCCCTGTACACAGTCACAGCCATACTTTACATGAGTGTCCCTGTTCACAGTCACAGCCATACTTAACATGAGTGTCCCTGTTCACAGTCACAGCCATACTTTACATGAGTGTCCCTGTTCACAGTCACAGCCATACTTTACATGAGTGTCCCTGTTCACAGTCACAGCAATACTTTACATGAGTGTCCCTGTTCACAGTCACAGCCATACTTTACATGTGTGTCCCTGTTCACAGTCACAGCCATACTTTACATGATTGTCTCTGTTCACAGTCACAGCCATAATTAACATGACTTTCCCTGTTCACAGTCACAGCCATACTTTACATGAGTGTCCCTGTTCACAGTCACAGCCATACTTTACATGAGTGTCCCTGTTCACAGTCACAGCCATAGTTAACATGAGTTTCCCTGTTCACAGTCACAGCCATACTTTACATGAGTGTCCCTGTTCACAGTCACAGCCATACTTTACATGATTGTCCCTGTTCACAATCACAGTCATAATTAACATGATTTTCCCTGTTCACAGTCACAGTTATGCTTAACATGATTGTCCCTGTTCACAGACACAGCCATACTTCACATAATTGTCACTATTTACAGTCATACCCTTACTTTACATGTTTGTCCCTGTTCTCAATCACAGCCATACTTTACATGATTGTCCCTATTCACAATCGCAGTCATACTTTACATGATTGTCCCTGTTCACAGTTACAGCCATAATTTACATGATTTTCACTGTTCACAATCACAGTCATAATTAACATGCAGACACAGCCATACTTTACATAATTGTCACTATTTACAGTCACAGCCATGGCTACTTTACATGTTTGTCCCTGTTCTCAATCACAGCCATACTTTACATGATTGTCCCTGTTCACAATCACAGTCATACTTTACATGATTGTCCCTGTTCACAGTCAAAGCCATAATTTACATGATTCTGTAACACCAGGCAGCGTTAAATGTCTAGGGGAATGAATAAAGAAGTCAGTGGTTTTTTGTTAACAAATAACCATAATTTATTCTTAAAACAACCCTAACATCACAATAGACTATATCAATACAATAACACAGTACAACAACAGTATAACAGCAAATCAATACAATCACACAGCATAATAAATAAAGTGCACAGTACCTGGATACCACCACTGTCACAACGACATGTCATTTAAAATGTATTAACATGATGAGCAGTTCACACAAATCTTCTCAGAGAATAGCAGTCCAATATAATCACAAAATCAATCTACTGTAATCCAAAAGTGAAATCCTGGCAGTGATCCGAAAGGTAAACTGAAGACTATATAAAATCCGTTACAAATTTAGAAGAAAAGCTATAACTGCTGCAATTATAGGAAAAGGTCCACTCTTCTGTGTCCGCTGGAATATTCTCTCACCCCTCTCTCTGGCTCTAAACACAGCCCCTATTTATAACCTTTATCCGAAAACTCTAGAAAATTCCTTTCACGAACAATCGAAAAGATCAATATATGTGCACAGACGTGAACATTAGAGACAGGCAGGGCAGTGAGCTGTTACCACGAGAGTTCAACCAGTACGGATTAAACCTAGCCCGCAACACCCGGCCAGGCGAAAAAGCCCAAGACTAGCATGACCGCTGTGTTTACACGTCAGACCCCGGGCTATGCCGCCATAGCAACGGTCAATGCTAGCTTTGCACATACACATGTAAGACTGCTGATACAATAAAAGAGTCATCTGTAATAATATATATATATATGTGTGTGTGTGTGTGTGTGTGACAAGGTCGCTCTTTTTCCCATGTCCTTGTCGTAAACAAACCCAGACGACATCTGGTAATATGTTGCACATGACATGACCAAGGTCAGCTTGTCACATCCAGCGTGCTGACCATGTCTGATAAATGAGAGTTTTATTGCTGAAACATGTGGTCGAGCATCAAGCTCATTAGTTTGTCGTTGACCAGTGTCCACTTGCACTGTAATCTTAAAGCTCAAATGAAACGATTTCACCTAACACATAATTGGATTAGCAATGTAATATTACCCCTAAACGTTTGAATACTTGTTAAAAATATTCTTTTAATTATGAATATTTTGAGGTGTTGTACTTTCAAGAAGTGACCGTTGCATTCAAATGGCCATTCGGCTGGCCCCGTCGTCTTGATGACCTGTGACGTCAAAGCAGACAAACAGCTCAGAGCCTGGCTGCAGCAACCCCGGTCACTCACTGTGTAGACACGCGTGTCACGCCCGACTGTCTCTGTTCTTGTCCCGGAAAAACATGCGGTTCTTGATACCTTAAGACATACCTGTTCACTGAATACTATATTTTCATCGTATTTCTTTTAAAAATGTTTGCATTTTCCACCCAAAGAGTAAAAGTCTATATAGATGTCCTGTGAAGACAGGAAGATCGTTTAACAACACGGTGTGCAGCTGACATCAATAGTATGTACACCCTACAACAATGTGTCACTCAGTCTGCTTTATAGAAACATGACAAGTTCATGTTAGAGGTTTATTCAAATGGGCTGTTTTTATATTTTTATAATATAACGGATAACTTTCCAAATATAATTCAAAACATAAACACGTTTTTTTCCTGATACGTGTGCGGGACTTTTTTATGGCAATTCCACGTCTCGGTACCACGGGCGGGCATGCCTATATGTGAGCGTGTCATGCCCATGTAACAGGACGAAATACCCGGAAAAGCGGACCAGATAATAGGAGTATAAGACAAAATAGCACATTATTTGTTTTTATTTTTTTCACCGCATTTTTTCGATGAAAATCGTTATTTGGAATTTGACAGACATGTAATGTTGTATTGTCACTGACGATATAAAAGATTGACATCGACGGCACATTGTTTATAGACCTGGTTTTGATTTGAATGAAACGGTAAAAACGGGCACAATGAAAGTGCATACGGACCGTTTATTGAGTGTGGATAATTTACTTTGCTATAATGATTACAAATATTACGCTTTCTGACTGACATTGGTGAAAGCTTTCATGTCCTGTGCAGTCCAACTAAGCCGGAACTTTTTTTGTCAGTGCAAAAACACAACGACCAGCGGGGTCAGAGGTCAGATGACGTTTATTCAAATAAGGTCGAGGTCAACCAATGGACGCATGGGTCAAATGACGTCGATGCAATGTCAGCAAATAGGCTTGTGGATCAGGTGTCACAGTGTCAATAAGCACCTGTCAGTTTATACATTGTTCATTGAAGCCCGAATGCCGCGGTCTTATGCCTGCTTTAATAATGTGTAATATTGTTTTCGGTTGAATTCATCACGCATCAATTGGTGTTCCAAAAAATCGCTCTCCGAAAAAGGCAAGACATGCATGTATTTGATTCGCAGACACAACAACAGTTAAAGAAAATGATTCACAATGGGTCCATTTTGCGTCGTAAATTGCGATGCGATACCGCTTATTTCGAACCTTGCTTAATTCGTCCTTATCCACAAGAAAGCTAGCCATTTCAGGGACCGGACCAGAGCTTCTGCCGCTGACACTTGACCAGCGCCCGCACACCTGACTGAGTGACCGTGTTTGTCTGCTATGACGTCATACGTTGTGCCAGCCCAGCTGCTGCGTGCTACAACACTGAGCTCGGCAGATTCCGTGAACAGTGTGATCTCTCCAATATATTTTGGTTTTATCATTAGTTTTCCAATAAATAATGTCGTAATTCATGTATCAAATGTTAATTTAAGATATATACTACTGGTTCAGACAAAACAGTTACTCTACCAGATGTTGCAAGGTCATGACAGACAACAGGTCGAAATACCCTGGACCGAGATGCTAAATATTATTTTATTCATATATAGTCAGGGATACTTAGGGGTACGTGGCTTTCTTCCACAAAATTTCGGTTTTCTATTGGTTGTTCCGTTAATTGGTTCCTTTTACCCTGTATATAAGGAGAATGCACACCCTGCCAGTGCGCGAATCTTCAAGCTGTAGCGTTGTCCTGACCAAGACTGAAGTGACATACGTACTCCAGTCTTGAAAAAAAGCCTATTCAATTTGATACAGCGGCGCGCAATCCAAATTTGCGCGGCGATTTGGGGCTGAAATTTCACGGTACATGTAGCGAATGCGTACAAACGAACCACTGGGCTATTCTATGTATTTTTTTTTAATGACAAATCTGCGTGATATATTATACATGGCACGGTTTGTTAAATTATTTGTTGGACTTCAAACCTTAATACCTTCGTTCCGGCCGTGTTTGTTTGGGTCTTGTTGATCGCTCTCAGATATCCGTTTTCTGATTGGACAGCTGAATAATGCCAGGAGGCTTCCTATTGGTGCCCCCACTTTTGTGCAAAACCTAAGCAGCCATACTTCCCTTATAAGATTTTGGGTATTATAGTTACAAAAACATGTGGGTCAGACAAAATCTCAGAAGATGATGTAATTTATTATAATGTTAAGTAGTTGTTATATCTTCAGCATGACCTATACGTGCAAGAACTCTTACAAATGATTTTTATTCAAATACAAATAGTAAATAACCAGACTTGCCATGCTTCTGATCCACGTGTCTCTGTTGACATAATAAATGTTAATTTACGGCCGCTTGCAACATTAAAATGGCGGCAAATGCCGCACTGTTCACAAATGGACGAGTCATATAGTAACTGAGTAAGTTTATGAAGAATTAGGTCGAATTAGTTACGCTTTTTAACTGGAATTGTTGAAATAGATAGCCATTAGTCATTTGCAAACAAAATTAATGCACAGTTCAGTTTTATGACCTGTTTATTCCTTTATTATCGTTCGAGGGAGTTTGCTCCCTGTTCCATGCAAGAAGTTTCCATGACGTTGTATGTAATTCAACTTCAGGTCCCATGACAAGCTGTAGTGATGCTAAATTCATAAATGTGTCGCCGTTTCAGTAGTTACAAATAGTTGGTCAATTTCAGTCGCTCCGCGACAGCTGAGTTATAAATGATTTCAAGTTTCACACTTCGGCATTCAAGCCGCTTCACTTAGTATACTTAATATTCATGTCAACGGAAGGGAGAGTGACAAACAAGCAAGCAAACTAATACTAAAACTTTCGATTGAGAGCACCGACACAGACTTGTGAGCTGCAAACTATGTAAGTAGTTGTTACAAATGTCTATATGATTAGAGTGAGTACAATACAATTTATCCTTATTATGTATTTTCATGTATCTGATATATTCCGCTCATAGAAATGTAAGCTAATACTGTGGGTATAAAGCAGAATTATTGGAATGTACTGTTAAGATACTGAGATATACTGTAGGAGTAATATTACTTATAAAGGACCCATCGGGTTATATATTCAATGCATTATTGCATGAATATGCTTGTATTTACCATACAGGTAATATAAGGGTTGTGAATAATGTTGTTAGTTTTGTGATAACTTTTCTGTTCGTAACCATTAGAGTTTATCTATCTCTAACGTGCAGAGGGTGTATTAATATCACTATAATATGACTGCATGCGGATTCACGTGTTATAGGCCTATCTAGGTCAGGAGGGGTTAATGTTTTTGTTTGTTCATGTTCTATATGTATGTCCTTGTGTGTAAGGCGTAACGTTCTGGTGAAGTAGGTGTCCTGTTAGGGATGTAACTTGGGCAAAGTACGGCATGGTCAGTTAACGGTAACAACCGGCCCTATGTTATAGTCCAGCTTTTTGGTATTGCAGGTACCACCGAAACAAGAAAGCCAGGTTCATATATAGGAATACGCGGCGATCCTCTGTGATTATTATCGCAGGGGGAAGAACCCATGAAAGTGGTTAGTATAGTATTTAGAGTTCTTTTGTGTTAGATGAATATGTTGTGTTTAATGATACCATTATACTTGTAATCTTTATTTGTGTTCATCAATCACGACAACATTTATTGTAAAGATCGGTTGTAACTAATGTAATCTTACCAAACTTTAATATGTAACAGTTCAGCACGGACATTAAAGGGTCCAAACAGATCACTTACACGCTACATGTACTTGTACTGGAAGTCGAGGTGATTGTCATTCAATTTATTATGCTGTTTTCTGAATACAGAAAATAATTCATGTTGTATCAAAATGAAATCACAAGTATTTTTTAAATTACTAAGGTTAAACAAAGCTGATTATATGTTCAGTCTGTCTAATAATACATTGTATTTGATTTGTTTTGTCATATTGATTCGACAGGAACGTTGAATTAAGTTTCTGTACTTTTTGTTACAGGGGTTTTTTTTTTGTTCATACTCAAGTCGTCGTAATAAAATGAGTCAAACCAATGAAGGTGTTGTCATCGAACCCCATTATATATATATAAGTGTGCTATAGTATTCATAATGGACAACACTGAGAGTATCTATGTGTATTCATGCTATATGAACGAGACAGAATAAATAATATATAAATATACATGTAAGATATAAATTTTAGGATGTGAGAGGTAGAAACTGATATAATATTTACACGCATTTTTTTTCCTGGAGTGTGACTTTCTGGAAAGTATCAGTGATAGTGACTTTAATGTATATCAGTGAGAAAGGGAGTTCAGGAGTGAAAAGTTGTAACGTTTCATTAAACCTGGTGAACTTAAATTTATTGTCACAAGCTCACTGCCAGAGTATAAGGTCATGTGAAATATCTCGCTAATACCAGTGTTTTCAGAACTAATATGGTAACATTTGATTGACGTTTGGTTTAGAACTGATCTGTAATGATGAAGCAGCATGTCTGTCATACATGTTATCATGAGCCAGAGTAAATACCTCTGTGTACATGGCGCTGCAGTGTGTATGCTGTAATTATTAAGACAATACATATTATGACTTGTCATTACCAGATTATGATTATATGTGTATATTTATATCATACAGAAAAAGTAAGCTGCTAATAAACGTGATACTTATCAAGCCTAATGGAGTTAAACTGATATATATATATAGATCACTTGATGAAAATATATTTTTTTTAAATATTCATTACTCTAATAAAAAAAATAAAGAATGATTGTCAATTAATAATTTTCTTCCAGTGATCTTGCATACATGGGACTGTTTACAGCTGAAGAAATAGTTTTAGTGATTCTTTATATACAACGGCCATTCGTATAAAATCAACAAAACGTTTGGAAGGAATGAAAAATTGACGCTGTTGAGAAACCCTGATCGAATTTTCCTTTGCTTCTGGGGGGTTTCTTTGGAACGGACAGAGAACAAAGCAGAAAATACAGAATTGATCGGTATGGCCAAAGAGCAAGAAATGCGGGAAAACATGAGATAATTTTTTATTTGCATCGCCTTGAGAGCTTGGGAAAGATTATTCATGAATGCTTTTAAGATTGTTCGCGGAGATCGATGAATCACATCACATGGTCTTCCACCCGTAAACCCAAAGGGTATTTTGTGAAAAACCAATTCCTGCCGGAGTATTAATTTTCATTTCAGAACCGTGGTAATATAAAGTGAGAAATGAGGAAAGAGAGATTTTACCAGAGCGCTGGGAAAACAACCAGTTAAGATCGATATGCGATTCCCTAAGTTGGAGAGTAAGTTTAACTCGGTGGTTCTGTATATTAACGTCAGCGGGTGTAACTTACAGCAGTTTACCCAAGGATGAAAACCTCGCAGGCTTTTTCCCAGTCACACAGCTCTTATCTGAAATTCGTCATGATGATTTTTGCCATAATCAAGAAAAAGAATATACATTTTCTTACATTAAATGTATAATCCATTTATTATTATTATTATATTATTATAATTTAATATTATATTATCATTAAGTTATCTAAGTAAACGTAAGGGCTGACAAGACAAAGAAGGACGTCGGCCCGGCAGGAATGCACGACCAGAGGACTTGTCCGACTTGTATGAAGACATCAGCTGACCGCCCGTCGATAGCAGACGCATGAGAACGTCAGCTGCCGGTCCCGATCTGCCGATTATGCACGCCGTCATTTTTGTGACAAATTTTGATGAACTTATTAAAGGTTACTTCCTTTAAATTTCTCAATAACAGTAACAATTCATGATTAAATTAGACTCGCCTTTTGAAGTTCTATTATTTACTTCGGTTAATAAACTTATCTGCAGGCAAGGGGCTTTTTTTTAAAGTATAATTCCTAACAAAATGATAAAAATATCAGGGAAAATATCAGGGAAATTAAAAGGGAAAGTAAAATTTGAAAAATATATTATTTTATAATGTATGAACAAACATATTTTAATTAGGATCTATTCACTTCTTCTTATAACCATTCACTCTTGTTACTATAGAAGGGAAAACTTTGCCGGCCCTTCATATTAACTTTACTTGTATAGCATGTTGTATTAGGAGTGGTGTGGTGCTTAGCACCGGGTTTGTGAGAACGTCCCTTACTGTATCTCGTATGTACTGTATGTCTTGTCCCTCACTTTTAGCTGCAGTTGCAAGCGAAAGGACAAAAAGAGGGCCAAGTGCAAAGTGCCATGTACATAGCTTCCCCACATTAAAAACTTCTGAAATGCCAACTCATGGTTAACACAGAAACTAGATAAACGGAGCTCCAGGTCAAGTTTTAGGAATCTTGGAGCAGGCTGGTGACCTAAAGGTGCAATGTATAGGCCCACCGGGGAATGAAAGACTAAAGTAAAAACTCCAATACTGTGCGGCTATACGCAGTCATTGGATAGGCTTCAGGAGTAAACATCGAGGAAAAGTCCGGAGGTGGAGTCCCTAAGGCAGGTCGTCGTTGAATGCAACAGCTCTCTGGTAACGGCGTTGGTATCAAACTGTAACGGCTCTGCTAATCCTTTGGATCCATCAGCGACGTGGAAAGGGTACATGTTGCATTGGTACTAAACTGTCCCCTGTTCAAAACAAACTGCGAAAAGACCAGCCAAGATTTAATCAAACAAAGGATAGAGAGATGGGCAGAAGACTAACCGGACCTCTATTACAGAGAGAGCATCTGTCCTTGACGCTCTATTGAACGACAACTATCGTTGTTCGAGCTGGATACAGAACCCACAACAAAGCACTGCAAGTCTGTCCTACTGCATCCTCTGCATTGGCCCTGTGCCAGTGCTGGCAGGAATGATTGGTACCTCAAGGCATAAGGGGTGCCACGATTAACACTGTGTACAAAAATAAAAGTGAGGAAAGTGACTGTAAAATCTACAGAGGCATCTTACTCCTCATCATTGTCGACAAAGTATATGCTCATTTTATTTTGACCCGTTTTCTGAAGCGTGTCTATCTTGAGTCTTAGTGTGATTTTAGAGCTTTAGGGCAATAGTAGATATGATATTCTCCTTTCGTCAGCTTCAGAAGCAGTAGAGGGAACAACAGATGCCCCTGTACATCGTATGTATTGATCTTACCAAAGCAGTTTACTCGTCATCCTCTCATGGCTCCGAGCAAAGACAACTACTCGAGGTTCTCATCAGAGAAATACTATTCGCTGACGACTAAGCAACAGGGACCCACATCAAGCAGGATCTGCAGTCACTGATGGATAGCTTTTCAAAGAGCTGCAAAGATTTTGTTTGATCAGAAGTCTGAAGAAGACTAACGTCCTTGGTCAAGATACAGAGTCACAACCATTCCTTTGATGACTACAACCTCTGTCATGACCATTAATTCCCTCCATCACAACAATTTCTGACTGGTTAGTGATATTGACAAGAGGAAGGCAACCGCAATATTTGCTGGCCTAACTGCTCTTGTATGAACTAACAACAAGGCAACAGTGAAAACTGTTTATAACACTAATGCAATTTAATATATGGCGAAACGGACAACTTATGCCAGACACGAGAGAAGACCTTCCTTTTAGAAGTTTTCACCGTATCTTGGGCACATGCAGCAGACGCTGCTTCGACTAGGCCATGTTCATCGCATTAAGAATGACCTTTTAAAACGTTTAATTTTTAAGCTATAATTACTTGCAGCGGTACCATTTGTATAGAAAATAACCCAAAGGGTTATATCTGAGTTATATGAACATAATTTCTTTTTTGCTTCTGGACATAAATACAGTGCCACATCTAGAAAATCGGCATCCTTGGAACTGTGCGAAACTGCCGCGATATAAATATGGCCATAATGTAAAAAAATAAGAGGCAAACAAATAGGATTGTCAAAAACTGCCCAAATTTGAGAGGTGCCCACTTTAAAGATGCCCCTAAGGGAGGTCCCATTGTAATTTCCCTTATAAGAAGCTGTCCTCGTTAATGGCGGTGGCTTCGGTTGGAAGATGTGTAGCTGAGGTCATGTCGAATTTTGTCCTTTTCATGCTCAAGCAACCTGGTGACTGAGGAGACATAATTGAAACCGGCAGGTCCTTCTCCAATGGCCGCGGGATAATTTCTGGTCTGTGGTAGTCTCCTCTAGGGTCCTGTTTTTCCATCTTTACCAGGCTGGTACGACGGATGGCTTAAATGGTGGTAATAAGCTGTTGGTAAGGCACCAATTATTTCTGTCAGCAGCGTGGGAGGTCCACTGATGGGGGTCGATGTTGCATGCTGCGAGGGCCTTCTTTAGCTGTCCGTTTCTTAGGTGCTTCTCTGTTGCGATCGCAAGAATACAATTTACCATATAGCGCTATCTTTATTAGGCATCGGCCTGCCATTCCGAAAATGTGTCGGGCATAATGCAGCTCTGACTTCAGTACTGTAGCCTAAATTCTTCCGACCTTTACTTTCTCGAGTATCTCTGTGTTCGTGGCTTTATCGGTCCAGTGGATGATCAGTATGGAGTGGAGTTAGCGCTCTCAAAGAGTCGGATGTGAGAGCTATAAGTGACCTATGATTCAGACCCTTGCTAGCCTGTTGTCCACCTCCTTGTCGAATTTTGCGTCTGCAGAAAACACACGACCTATAAAGCAAAAATGCTGCACCTCATTCAGCTTGGGATGTTTGGTGTAGATACTTGGTGGATGGTATTCCTTTTGAGGAGCTGGTTGGTGGGAAACTTCAGTCTTCGTAAGGCTGACCTCCAGTTTAATAGATCAGAAGGCTGTGCAAAGCATGAGTGTAATGTTCTGCAAGGCATTTCTGTGTGCGCGATATGTGCAGCGTCAGCAAACAGTAGTTCTCGGATAATTTTTTCTGTGGTCTTGGTGTGTGCCTGTAACCGCCGCAGGTTGAAGAGACTTCCATCGGTAAAAAAAAATCCCATTTTCATCCAGGTCTTTTATAGCTTGTTTCAGCATCATACCGAAGAAAATGGAGAATAAGATCGGGACGAAAACGCAATCCTGTTTTTTTTTTTTACACCATTGCTGATTCAGAAGGTCTAGGCAAGGCCGTAAGCTTGTCTTACTTGACCGAGGTGGTCCTCATGGGGCTGGTTGATCGTGGCTGAAAGCAGCCTAGCTTTTCAAAGATTTGCCAGTCATTTTCTGCTCTTCAAGTGTAATGCTTTCGTCAAGTCAACAAAGGTTATGTACAAACCATATTTTTGTAAAGGGGGCCAATAAGTGCACCTAGAAGGTCTGGGGGAGTGTACCATGCCGCCACATCAAAAGAAAGTTGTAGGGAGAGTATGGAGTGGAGCGTGGCTCAGCAACAAACCAAAACTGCTGGGGGAATGCCGTCAACACCTGCAGCTTTGCCGAAGTTTAATGATTAAATGGCTTTTAAACTTTCCTGAAGTGTTGGGATCTCATCTAGTTTACTTTTCACGGGTAGCTTCAGAGTATGTTGCTGTCTTGTGGACCAAGCGGACGGTAGTTACAAGGATATGGAAGTATTGAGACCAGCGGAAAAGGATAGAGTCCTTGTCTGTTAGCAAGTCCTTTCCATCTGAGCTTCGAAGAGGGCTCTGGTTTGGTGTTAGGATGACCATAGACTGCCTTCAAGGCTTTACAGAATAGACCATAGATAGTTTCCGGTGTCTGCATATAGCTGAATTGTCTTTGCTAGGCATGTCCACCATTTCTTTTGGATTTCCTGAAGTCTGCATAGGAAATTGCTGCACGAGAGCGAAAGGCTGCTTTCTTCTGTGGACAAGTTGGATGGGACAGATGAGCTTGATGTGCTGTGAGGGTCTCCTGGATTCCTTGTCGTATCGTTAAGCCAGTCCTGATAATTCTTTGATGAGAATCTTAATGATTTCTTGACTGTCTGTAGCACAACACTCTTGAGCTGGTCACAGACTTCTTCAGGTGGCGAGCCGTTTAAGTAGCCAACTTCCTCATTTGTGATGCAAGTCTTCCTGCAATTTTGTCTTGCCTAGGTGTGCATTGAGTTCCCTGACACGTAGTTTCTTCTGAGACATGACCTTCACGCCTGCACTAAAGAGTTTAAAGGTCATGTGACACAGTCTTATGTCAAATAAATACAGCATCTCTATCAGCTGATGCATATAAGGGTCTAATTCAGTGCCAGGAATGTGTGTTGAAGTACTAACAAAGAACGTGCTGGAGACACCAGAACTTTCAATTGACACCATTATATACATCATTAATCCATGAGCCAGAGGTGGTCACCGGTACCACTTGGGGTGGCAAATTTTTAATATTATCATGAGCAGCCTAATATTATGTGGTTTTGATTTCTGTATAATAGCAGTGTAACATGAGTAGCTTTGAGATACCACGCACATATAAGCGTAGGTACTAAATCAAGAAACCCCATTTTCACAGTCCAAGAATATTAAGTGCTGGTCACTTTAGATGTATATAGTTGAAAATGTTTCAGTTTTGCCTATCAATGTTGATGTTTTCATCTGAAATAGATAATGAAATAAGGAGAACCTCTACATTAAATATTATTTGACTATTTTTCTATTGTTATCTGAACCAATTATTGTGCGGTCTTCCATGATTTCAGACGTTCGTCAAATTTTTCATCAGTGTATGTAAAAATAGAATCTTTCTGTGAATGCACCATGTAGCGGGAAACCACTTATCATATATGATGTAAAGTAGATCTGTTTGCTAAGTTTGATCTAATCTGCAAATCCCCTTTTATAACCGACAATAGTTTAAACGATTATGGTTTTAACACGTAAACCGTGTCAAACAGCTGAAGGTTGCCTTAGTTTCTATTTCTATTTCTCTGATGGGATGCAGGGAAACGCTATAACTATGTAATATTATTCCAATCCTACCAAAAACTTTGTCAAAAATTTTTAATAGAGCAAAAATACTTCGTATATGAAGATTCTGTAATCTTGAGATGAAGGTATTAGACAGTTGAGACTTTGACCGACGCATTGGGACAAAGGTTTGAGACGGTTTTAATATCTTTAGAAGGTAACTTTGAAAAAAGGTTTGATCTTCGCATCACACTTACAAGAAAAAGAATCTGTAAAGGGATTGTGGGCATAACGCTCTTTTCCCCCACAGTGCACTGGGGCTTCTAAATCCACCAATGGTGTCGGTATAAATACAGGAGAAACAGGCCATTGAAACATGTGGGATTAGAGTTTTTCTAGGCAAATAATATACACTTATTTTTTAAGCGATACCGACTTCTTTAAAAAAGTAACATCTGGTAAGCATGCGTATGTTCCATGTTGAAAAGAAGGTGGTTTTCTTGGATTGAGATGAACATGAGATGATTTCGAAGTAAGAGAATTGTAATAAGTAATCCTAGCCATTCCCATATCCCTTACTGTTAGGAACTTCGTCTAGCATAAGGGCCCAGAATAACTCCGCCAGAGAGATCTATCCAATATGGCCGCCAAAATATAAATTAATATAGCCTGTAAAATTAACATTCGATCGGGAATTTATATGTCTTATACGTTCCATCAGCTCCATACAAACTACAGTATAATTGTTCACATATACTCTTCTACTTACAGAAGGACATTAATACCGGCAGTGGTACTCAAATTGCACATTTCAAATATTGTACATGAACTTTCTAACCATCATCAAAATATAACTACAAGGTTCCCCTACAAAATTATATATAAATTGATCACTTTTACTTTTTCATGTCACATTCTTATCATGTCAAATCGAAAATATTGGTAAGTAGTTTGACAGTATTCCCCTTTTGATTTCGAATGCATCCATGAAGTTTAAATCTTCATCATAAGTAAGAGTCTGAATCATCTCCTGCATCGTCAGCTGGTTTTGTGGTAGTGACCTGTCCATCTTTGGTAATAGGCCTCAAACTCTCAGGAAGGACAGGTTTATTCCATCTTCTTTTCAATCAATAAGACATCAATTCTACAGTTGAAGAGGTATTTCAACTTAATCAAACGATATCCTCGTTTTCTGATAAACACGTTTGATTTTGAACTGGATAAGGTGAGTACCAGATTCTAAATATCCATAGTTCAACTAAAAATTATAAAATAAAAAGGATAGGCCCCTTCATTTTCATTGCACTTTCTTTAACAGTTTTTTTTCGTGGTCAAAGAATGCTGTAGCTGCATCGAAACCAGCGAATATGTGTAGAGAAATAACAGACCCATATTTGTCTTTACTGTCCAAGCTTTAGCAGTCTGTAGATAGTTCAAATATCCCATCTATTTTGGTTGAGACATATGGAGATAAAAGAATCACATCACGAGTCATTAAGTTTTAACCTCACGAAAAGTGCTCCATATCAAAACCACGAAACTATAGACCGTCACATTTTTCTGAATCCACATACAATATAATAATATGTTGCCTGCTTCTGTATGTCAGCATTCACATAATGTCACTAAGGTTTCATCACTTGACAAGTTATCATAGAAGGTATTTCTGACTAAAATGTAATTTAACATAAACTTTTGGTGCCATATTACCCTGCATATACCCAATACAATGTGACGGAGACTGCGAGAGTTGGAGTTCTTTCTTATTTTTGTACTCTGTCATTCTGGAGTTTGTTGGAATGTTTGTATGTTGAAATATTTCCATGAATTTCATAAATATTTTAGCTGTCTAACGAATATATATAATGCAGCTGAATTCCTTCTCTCCTGATGATTGTATTGTGCCTTATTTTATTTCATTAAGATCATTGACAAGATCCATGATTGCAGCTTTAGATGAAATGTAGATAGGACATCTGTCCATAGCTCCCCTAGTGAACTGCAAAAACAAAGTTGCCTGTAACCCTTTTGATCTTTTCATATTACCGGTAGATATTGCTCACTGAAGTCTGGAATGCTTGTTTCTGATAAATTTGTTCCAGGTCTTTGAAACAGGCACTTTGAGTGTGAAAGTGATGACGTCTTTCAAGAAAGTATGTTCTCAAATAAAAAGCCAGTTGACGTTGTGGTACATAGACACTCAATGGGGAGTTTCAGCAACTTTAATTGTTAAGGGAGGAACGTTTTTCACAGTCCAGGTGAACAAAGCTATGCCAACGACATTGCAAAGGGACACAAAGACAATTTGAACTCGGGTAAAGAATAGAATATTGTGTGGCTGATAAATGTTTCTCAACAGTTAACATAACTTTAATAATCAGAAAATGTAAAAAAAATAATAATAAACAAAACAAAAAAAAAAGGAGGCAGACAACTCAGTCGACTTTGCTGGATTGGAGATAATAAATGAATACATTGCTTTGATTGACATGAGAAATATATGGAGACTTGCCACACAATCCAAAGAGAAAGAACCCCTCACTGGTTTTAAATATGAAGCTGCTTGAACACATTTGTGCACATCACCCAAAAGCTGCCACAAAAGGTCTAGTCATTGATCGATATAACATTCAAATATACATCAAAGACAATGAACATAAGAGAGACAAAAGCAACAGCATTCTAGGATACTAGCAAGACAGCTTACATATCCATAAAAGCTAATGATCAATGACATGTTCAAGAGTCTACAGACCAGGGTAGGACTTCTACTAAGTGAATAACTTCTACTAAGTGAAAACATGTTCATGGAACACCAAAACCTGACAACAAATATGCATATTCAAGCAACTACGTCTGTTATGATATTTTCATAGAGAAACCACAAAAATATAATAGAATGCCAGAATACAGACAGAAGCAGACACCATTTTCATGTTTGCCTTTGAATGGCAAATGCTTTTGCAGAAAATTCGAATGCGGTCTATTGCTCCTCTATCCATATTGGTCGGTTCACGTGCATCTGTAGCATTCTCTTGACCATAATACACCATTGTCTGCTGATCCAGGAAAGTGTAATAAACAGTTAAAAGGACCATTCCTGGTTCGAAATTTGGTTCGTCACGACTGCGTGGTATCCCAACATACTTTTCCAAAAGTCGACACCTTTCACAGACAAATATGTGCATTTAGAATAAATCAGATTTGGAGTCTCTCAGACTCAAGGATTGGGGAACAGATACCAAGTGTACCTGTTTTATAATTATGATATTGCTGATGGTGTCTTAGGGACTGAAAAAAATATTTAATCAGACATGCCAAAGCTGCCTTTCCCGATCGTTTTACTGCTGGACTATTAAACAAAATGGTCAGGTCACTTGCACAACACTAGATGATGGTGCAGAGGATGTTTCAGACACTGGATATGGGAGCAGTAAATGGATGAAGAACTCAGCTTTATGGATGCTTTCGGATTAGTCAAAACTTAACATTATATTTTGTTTTACATACCACTAGGGAAAATGATGTAGCAATTACTGAAACACGGTACCCATTTTGATGACTGATTGCTGGTTAGGGTAAATTGTATGAAAAAAAATATAATCGGAGTACATATAGTACTTTCATGCTGGCTATGTTTCACTGGATTTGATCGCTGTCCAGAAGCATGTTAATATGTGCCTCTGCAGATTCAAGGGTGTATATATATATATATATATATATATATATATATATATATATATAAACAACAACAACAATACAATCACATACATGACTCATAATCTTTTTTCTCTTAACAAGGCATATTAATTGAATTTCACAGCTTTATCTATCTTTGAATATTTTTCCGATTTAAAGTAATTTCCTAACATTCTAAATACTTCATATGTTTTAAAAAAAAATCACCATTTTTACCTAGTCTGGTTTTATCTAAGCAAATTTACTTTTATATATAAAATATCGAGCATGGATGGCTAGGTTATTCAGGCTTGTACTCTCTGGTAATCCAAGAATTGAAAGTTTTCATTCTTAAGGTCATCGCTAGTTGAAGCCTTTCGTATATACATCATTCTTAAACTGTTTCACCACTTCACACTGATTGAATTAATGTTTAACATTTGATTTATTTTGATTACAAAATGTACACATTGAGCTTTCCACTTTGCCCAACATGAACAATTTATCATTCAAATATAAACAGTTTTGATATAGTTTATACTGGAATTCAATGCATTTCCTATCTTTTGTTAAATTTTGTAAATGCATGAAATATGATTCCCATTCAACATTATCTATATTGTACTTTTAACTCATAGTTATCTTAGTAGGATAATTTTTGGATGTCTTCATATAAATCAAATATTCATACAATTCCTTAGTATTCACTTTTTCCACCTCTTTATTTCCTGATTGTGTTTAAGCATGACTCTGGTTATGGTTGGGGTTGTTTCTATACCTTTTCCTTTTATTTGTTTAACTCTAATCTATTCACGAACTGCCCTATAAGTTCAATAATATTCACACAGTACATCACGACGATTACAAGTATAAAAATCTATGAAATTGCCATCATTACCGAAAAAAACTTTGTAGTACCATATAAACCTACTTGGAAGAGATATTTATTTAAAAAAACTTGTGTTTTCAATCTGTTTTTATTATTGTTCCATACAAAATATTCTGTATCTGAATCATTTGTAAATGTTTTGCACACCTGTAATAGATTTCATCTCCCTGCCGTTTTTTTTTTTTTTTTGCTTTCAAAATTAATATTACATTATTTGTCCTGTGAATGAAAGGACACTTGATGGTAAATTGAATTTTATATGAACCAATGTTAAAATGTAAATGGATTAGGTAACCCATGGATGTTTGTTTGAATGATACAAAAGGCTACAAAATGATACAAATGATACATGATTTTTTAATTGAAAATGTAGAATCTGTTACGAAATAGTATATTATGAAAATCAGACACTTTGCACTCATGCAGTAGCCTATAAATGCCTGAATATTCAACTATTTTGCCTTTTTAGGGCTATGATTTACCAACGAAAACATTTAGCTGTCATATTTTCAAAAGAAAAATATGAGAGAAGTATCTCTCATAAATGGCGAATTTAAAAAAAGAAAGCTACTATTTACACACTGCTATCATACATTTCTGTAAAGTAGAGAACCAGAGTTTTCAGAATAAATAGGTCTTGTTTTACCATCCCAGATTATACCAACTACCACTATTTTAGGCTTCTGGCTCATGGACTACATAGGGTAAGACAGGCCTGGGTCAAGGGTCAAGCTATTCAGTTTCAGTACATGCAGGGTCATTGGATATCTGTTTGTGATTTTCGACTGTAATGTGGAGTAATGAATTTCTGTTTATTTACCAGCTGTGATATCACCACTTCTTGAGGAACATGCAAATTTGCATTCAAGGAGACGACAGCCATCAAACAAATCGAAGATGATGCCTCAAGGCTGCAAGGTTTGTTGGGTCCATTGAAGTTGTGACGGTTATATTGTGACAAAAACTGGAAGCTACGTGTGAGAGTGAAACTGTGTTCGAATCTACTCATACCATAGCATTTTCCCTATGACTAGAATAAACATGTATCTTTTTTTCCATCATATCCAAACAAATTCTTGGTTGGTCTTTATCATTTAAAAAAATCTGATGGAAGACAGGGTACACTATCATAAGTTTATATCTTTATTATTTTATGAAACCTATCGTAGGTTTATATCTGTAATATACCGTGTATACTATTATAGGTTTATATCTGTTTATACCGTGTATACTATCATTGGTTTATATCTTTGTAATACCGTGTATATCATCATGAGGTTATATTTTTATTATACCGTGTATACTATCATAGGTTTATATCTGTATTATACCTTGTATACTATCAAAGGTTTATATTTTTATTATACCGTGTATACTATCATAGGTTTATATCTGTATTATACCGTGTATACTGATGTTTTAATAATCTATTTAATAAATTGTAGGCACATAAATCTCGTCGATACACCCCATATCCAACGTTATCACATGGTATCTTTAGCTTCTCCGCTTCTTGGGTGCTTCTCTGTTGCGTATGCAAGAATACAATTTACCATATAGCGCTATCTTTATTACGCATCGGCCTGCCATTCCGGAAATGTCTCCCGCATAATGCAGCTCTGACTTCAGTACTGTAGCTTAAATTCTTCCGACCTTTACTTTCTCGAGTACCTCTGTGTTTGTTGACTTGTCGGTCCAGTGGTTGATCAGTATGGAGTGCAGTCAGCGCTCTCTAAGAGTCGGATGTGAGAGCTATAAGTGACCCATGATTCAGAACCGTACAGGAAAGCCTGATCTGTATTTTTATTATACCGTGTATACTATCATAGGTTTATATCTGTATTATACCGTGTATACTATCATAGGTTTATATCTGTATTATACCTTGTATACTATCAAAGGTTTATATTTTTATTATAACGTGTATACTATCATAGGTTTATATCTGTATTATACCGTGTATACTATCATAGGTTTATATCTGTATTATACCTTGTATACTATCAAAGGTTTATATTTTTATTATAACGTGTATACTATCATAGGTTTATATCTGTATTATACCGTGTATACTATCATAGGTTTATATCTGTATTATACCGTGTATACTATCATAGGTTTATATCTGTATTATACCTTGTATACTATCAAAGGTTTATATTTTTATTATAACGTGTATACTATCATAGGTTTATATCTGTATTATACCGTGTATACTATCATAGGTTTATATCTGTATTATACCTTGTATACTATCAAAGGTTTATATTTTTATTATAACGTGTATACTATCATAGGTTTATATCTGTATTATACCGTGTATACTATCATAGGTTTATATCTGTATTATACCGTGTATACTATCATAGGTTTATTTCATGTTTATACCGTGCATACCATCATAGGTTTATATCTTTATTATACCGTGTATACCATCATAGGTTTATATCTTTATTATACCGTGTATACCATACTAGGTTTATATCTTTATTATACCGTGTATACCATCATAGGTTTATATCTTTATAATACTGTGTATACCATCATAGGTTTATATCTTTATAACACCGTGTATACCATCATAGGTTTGTATTTTTATTATACCTTGTATACCATCATAGTTTTATATCTTTATTATATCGTGTATACCATCATAGGTTTATATCTGTATTATATCGTGTATACCATCATAGGTTTATATCTTTATTATACCATGTATACCATCATAGGTTTATATCTGTACTATACCGTGTATACCATCAAAGGTTTATATTTTTTATTATACCGTGTATACCATCATAGGTTTATATCTTTACTATACCGTGTATACCATCATAGGTTTATATTTTTTATTATACCGTGTATACCATCATAGGTTTATATTTTTTATTATACCATGTATACCCTCATAGGTTTATATCTTTATTATACCGTGTATACTGTTATAGGTTTATACACCGTGTATACTATCATAGGTTTATATCCTTATTATACCGTGTATACTATCTTAAGTTTATATCTTTATAATACCGTGTATACTATCATAGGTTTATATCTTTATTATACCGTGTATACTATCATAGGTTAATATTTTTTTATCATTCTTTATTATTCTGAATGCAGGCCTGGTGAGTTTAGCTGATTTGTCACTTATTCAATACGACCTTGTTTTATTTTGTTCAGCCTTGTAGCTTGTGATACCCTCCCTTTGCAAATTTCTGGTTACCTAGTTCATAATTTAAACATCATATAGCAATTTAGACATTGTTGAGTGCCTGTACGTGTTTGCAAAGAATGTTTTCTGAGCGGTCAGGCTTATACAAGCCTTACATTTGGTGGTTGAGATGGGCAACTCAGCAAAATAGCCGAAATAAAGAAAGGTGGAATAAATATAGGAGCAGAGGGATGGGGTATTTCGGCCTGCACCAATATGGGAAGCAGGGTGATAGGGTATTTCAGCCTTCACTAAATGGGGTTTTGGAGAAGGGTTGCAGCATCTCGCCTCCTCCCCATAAAGCACCAGTGGTGTTAACGATTATTTAAAAAAGGCAGATATCCTGAAAAAAAGTGTTTGCATAGTTTTCTTTAGGATATTTGCTATATAATAAGAGAGACACACACACAAGTTTAAAATATATAATAGGTCTTCTGATGTTTTAATAATCTATTTAATAAATTGTAGGCACATAAATCTCGTCGATACACCCCATTTTCAACGTTATCACATGGTATCTTTAGCTTCTCCGCTTCTTGGGTGCTTCTCTGTTGCGTATGCAAGAATACAATTTACCATATAGCGCTATCTTTATTACGCATCGGCCCGCCATTCCGGAAATGTCTCCCGCATAATGCAGCTCTGACTTCAGTACTGTAGCTTAAATTCTTCCGACCTTTACTTTCTCGAGTACCTCTGTGTTTGTTGACTTGTCGGTCCAGTGGTTGATCAGTATGGAGTGCAGTCAGCGCTCTCTAAGAGTCGGATGTGAGAGCTATAAGTGACCCATGATTCAGAACCGTACAGGAAAGCCTGATCTGATCTCCGTCTTTCTTTGAGGTAGTTGTTGCCCCAAACCCTCTTGTGAAGCCTTCCTAAGCTGTTAGCCCTTGCTAGCCTGTTGTCCACCTCCTTGTCGAATTTTGCGTCTACACAAAACACACGACCTAGAAAGCAAACATGCTGCACCTCATTCAGCTTGGGATGTTTGATAGATCAGAAGGCTGTGCAAAGCATGAGTGTAATGTTCTGCAAGGCATTTGTGTGTGCGCGATATGTGCAGCGTCAGCAAACAGTAGTTCTCGGATCATTTTTTCTGTGGTCTTGGTGTGTGCCTGTAACCGCCGCAGGTTGAAGAGACTTACATCGGTAAAAAAAAATCCCATTTTCATCCAGGTCTTTTATAGCTAGTATCAGCATCATACCGAAGGATTCAGAAGGTCTAGGCAAGGTCGTAAGCTTGTCTTACTTGACCGAGCTGGTCCTCATGGGGCTGGGTGATCGTGGCTGAAAGCAGCCTAGCTTTTCATAGATTTGCCAGTCATTTTCTGCTCACCAAGTCTAATGCTTTCGTCAAGTCAACAAAGGTTTTGTACATACCTCGGTCAACACAAACGACGTGCCTGTGGTACCCCGGCTTGCTTCACACTGACTTTAAGGGAGGTGGTCCTCAGTCATATAGCGTGAGGTAACGCCTGTGTTTAGGAGCAGTACGTCCTTTCTCCCATATTTTTTGTAAAGGGGGCCAATAAGAAGGTCTGGGGGAGTGTACCATGCCGCCACATCCGAAGAAAGTTGTAGGGAGAATATGGAGGGGAGCATGGCTCAGCAACGAACCAAAGCTGCTTTGGGAATGCCGTCAATACCTGAAGCTTTGCTGAAGTTTAATGATTAAATGGCTTTTACACTTTCCTGTAGTGTTGGGATCTCATCTAGTTTACTTTTCACGGGTAGCTTCAGAGTGTGTTGCTGTCCTATGGACCAGGCGGACGGTAGTGAAAAGGATATGGAAGTATTGAGACCAGCGGAAAAGGATAGAGTCCTTGTCTGTTAGCAAGTTTCATCTGAGCTTCGAAGAGGGCTCTGGTTGGGTGTTAGGACGACCACAGACTGCCTACAAGGCTTGACAGAATAGACCATAGATAGTTACCGGTGTCTGCATATAGCTGAATTGTCTTTGCTAGGCATGTCCATCATTTCTTTTGGATTTTCTGAAGTCTGCATAGGAAATTTCTGCACGAGAGCGAAAGGCTGCTTCCTTCTTGGGACAGGCTGGATGGGACAGATGAGCTTGATGTGCTGTGAGGGTCTCCTAGATTTCCTTGTCGTATCGTTAAGCCAGTCCTGACAATTCTTTGACGAGAATCTTAATGGTTTCTTAACTGTCTGTAGCACAAAACTCTTGAGCTGGTCACAGACTTCTTCAGGTGGCGAGCGGTTTAAGTAGCCAACTTCCTCATTTGTGATGCAAGTCTTCCTGCAATTTTGTCTTGCCTAGGTGTGCATTGAGTTCCCTGACACGTAGTTTCTTCTGAGATGGTTGGGCATGACCTTCACGCCTGCGCAAACGAGTTTTTAAGGTCATGTGACACAGACTGATGTCAAATAAATACAGCATTTCTATCAGCTGATGCATATAAGGGTCTAAGTCAGTGACAGGAATGTGTGTTGAAGCACTGACAAAGAACGTGCTGCAGACAACAAGGTCTTTTTCATTGACACCATTATATACATCATTAATGCATGAAGCAGAGGGGGTCAGCGGTACCACTAGGGGTGGCAAATTTTTAATGTTATCATGAGCAGCCTAATATCATGTGGTTTTGAATTCCGTATAATAGCAGTGTCACATGAGTAGCTTTGAGATACCACGCACATATGAGCGTAGGCACTAAATCAAGAAATCCTATTTTTACAGTCCAAGAATATTAAGTGCTGGTCACTATAAATGTATATAGTTTAAAATGTTTCCGTTTGTTTTTTTTGTCTATCAAAGTTGATGTTTTCATCTGAAGTAGATATCGAAATAAGTAGAACCTCTACATCAAATATTATTTGACTATTTAATATTGTTCAACTGAACCAAATATTGTGCTGTTTTCATGATTTCAGACATTCTTCACAATTTCCATCAATGTATGTTAAAATGGAATCTTTCTGTGAATGCACCATGTAGCGGGAAACCACTTATCATGTTTGATGTAAAGTAGATCTCTTTGCTTAGTTTGATCTAATCTGGAAATCCCTTAGTATAACTGACAATAGTTAAAACGATTAACGTTTAACACGTAAACCGTGTCAAACAGCTGAAGGTTGCCTTAGTTTCTATTTCTATTTCTATTCAACCTCTGATGGGATGCAAGGAAACGCTATTACTATGTAATATTATGCCAATCCTACCAAAAACTTTGTCAAAAATTTTTAATAGAGCAAAAATACTTCGTATATGAAGAGTGTGTAATCTTGAGATAAAGGTATTAGACAGTTGAGACTTTGACCGACGCATTTGGGACAAAGGTTTGAGACGGCTTTAATATCTTTAGAATGTATTTTTGAAAAAAAGGATGATCTTCGCAGCACAGTCACAAGAAAACGACTCTGTAAAGGGATTGTGGGCATAACGGTCCTTTCCCCCACATTGCACTGGGGCTTCTAAGTCGACCAATGGTGTCGGTATAATATAAATACAGCAGATACAGGCCATTGAAACATGTGGGATTAGAGTTTTTCCAGGGAATTTTATACACTTATTGTTTTTAGCGATACCGACTTCTTGAAATAAGTAACTTCTGGTAAGCATGCGTTTGTTTAATGTTGAAAAGAAGGTGGTTTTCTTGGATTGAGATGAACTTCGATTTTGAAGTTAGACCATTGTGATAAGTAATCCTAGCCATTCCCATATCCCTAACTGTTAGGAACTTCGTCTAGCATAAGGGTCCAGAATAACTCCGCCAGAGGGATCTATCCAATTTGGCTTCCAAAATATAAATGAATATAGCCTGTAAAATTAACATTCAATCGGGCATTTATGTCTTGTAGGTATGAAATTCATTAAAACACTTAAAATGGTCATGGATAAAGATATAAAGAGATAGGCCTGTTTAGAGAAAAGAATTTTACAGACATATCCATGTATAACATGTCCGAACATAATTGCAGACACGTTCCATAAGCTCCATACAAAATACAGTATAATTGTTCATATATACTTTTCTACTTGCAGAAGGACATATTAACACCGTCAGTGGTGCTCAAATTACACATTTCAAATATTTTACATGAACTTTCTAACCATAATCAAAATATAACTACAAGGTGCCCTACAAAATTATTTATAAATTGATCACTTTTACTTTTTCATGTCACATTCTTATCATGTCAAACCAAAGATATTGGTAAGTATTTTGACAGTATTCCACTTTTGGTTTCGAATGCATCCATGAAGTTTAAATCTTCATCATAAGTAAGAGTCAGTGTCTGAATCATCTCCTGCATCGTCATCTGGTTTTGTGGTAGTGACCTGTCCATCTTTGGTAATAGGCCCCAAACTCTCAGGAAGGACAGGTTTATTGTATCTTCTTTTCAATCAATAAGACATCAATTCTACAGTTTAAGAGGTGAATCGACTTCATCAAACAATATCCTCGTTTTCTGATTAACACGTTTGATCTTGAACTGGATTAGGTGAGTACCAGATTCGAAGTATCCATAGTTCAACCAAAAATTCTAAAAAAAAAGAATGGGCCCCTTCATTTTCATTGCACTTTATTTAACAGTTTTTTTCATGGTCAAAGAATTCTGTAGCTGCATCCAAACCAGCGAATATGTGTAGAGAAATAATAGACCCATATTTGTCTTAACTGTCCAAGCTTTTGCAGTCTGTAGATAATTCAAATATCCCATCTATTTTGGTGGAAACATATGGAGATAAAACAATCACATCACGAGTCATTAAGTTTTAAACTCACGAAAAGTGCTCCATATCAAAACCACGAAACTATAGACCCACACAATTTTCTGAATCCACATACAATATAATAATATGTTGTCTGCTTCTGTATGTCAGCATTCACATAATGTCACTAAGATTTCATCAAGTGACAAATTATCATAGAAGATATTTCTGACTAAAATTTTAATTTAACATAAACTTTTGTTGCCATATTACCCTGCATGTACCCAATACAATGTGACGGAGACTGTGGGAGTTGGAGTTCTATCTTATTTTTGTACTCTGTCATTCTTGAGTTTGTTGGAATGTTTGTATGTTGAAATATTTCCATGAATTTCATAAATATATTAGCTGTCTAGCGAATATATATAATGCAGCTAATTTCCTTCTCTTCTGATGATTGTATTGTGCCTTGTTATATTTCATTTAGATCATTGACAAGATCCTTGATGGCAGCTTTAGATGAAATGTAGGACATCTGTGCATAGTTCCCCAAGTGAACTGCATTAACAAAGTTGCCTGTAACCCTTTTGATCTTTTCATATCAGACATTACTCACTGGTCTGGAATGCTTGTTTCTGATAAATTTGTCGGAGGCTTTGAAACAGAGGGTGAAAGAAATGATGTATGTTCTCAAATAAAAAGCCAATTGTCGTTGTGGTACATTAACACTCAATGGGGAGTTTCAGCAACTTTAATTGTTAAGGGAGGAACGTTTTTCACAGTCCAGGTGAACAAAGCTATGCCAACGACATTGCAAAGGGACACAAAGACAATTTGAACTCGGGTAAAGAATAGAATATTGTGTGGCAGATAAATGTTTCTCAACAGTTAAAATAACTTTAATAATCAGAAAATGTAAAAAAAAAATAATAAACAAAACAAAAAAAAGAAGGAGGCAGACAACTCAGTCGACTTTGTTGGATTGGAGATAATAAATGAATACATTGCTTTGATTGACATGAGGAATATATTGAGACTTGCTACACAATCCAAAGAGAAAGAACCCCTCACTGGTTTTAAATATAAAGCTGCTTGAACACATTTGTGCACATCACCCAAAAGCTGCCACAAAAGGTGCAGTCATTGATCGATATAACATTCAAATATACATCAAAGACAATGAACATAAGAGAGACAAAAGCAACAGCAATCTAGGATACTAGCAAGAAAGCTTACATATCCCTAAAAGCTAATGATCAATGACATGTTCAAGAGTCTACAGACTAGGGTAGGACTTCTACTAAGTGAATAACTTCTACTAAGTGAAAACATGTTCATGGAACACCAAAACCTGACAACAAATATGCATATTCAAGCAACTACGTCTGTTATGATAATTTCATAGAGAAACCACAAATATAATAGAATGCCAGAATACAGACAGAAGCAGACATCATTTTCATGTTTGCCTTTGAATCGCAAATGCTTTTGCAGAAAAATCGAATGCGATCTATTGCTCTTCTATCCATATTGGTCGGTTTACGTGCAGCTGTAGCATTCTCTTCACCATAAAGCAACATTATCTGCTGATCCAGGGAAGTGTAATGAACAGTTAAGAGGCCCATTCCTGGTTCGAAATTTGGTTCTTCTCTACTGCGTGGTATCCCAACATACAACTCCGTTCACAGTCAAACGTGTGCTTTGGAATAAATCAGATTTGGAGTCTCTCAGACTAAAGGATCGGGGAACAGATACCAAGTGTATCTATTTTATAATTATGATATTGCTGATGGTGTCGTAGGGACTGAAAAACAAATCATGTAATCAGACATGCCAAAGCTGCCTTTCCCGATCATTTACTGCTTGCCTATTAAACAAAATGGTCAGGTCACTGGCACAACACTAAATTAGGTGCACTAAATGGATGAAGACCTCAGCTTCATGGATGCTTTCAGATTAGTCAAAACTTAACAGTATATTTTGTTTGACATACCGCAAGTGAAAATTATATAGCAACTACTGAAATAGGGTACCATTTTGATGACTGATTGCTGGTTAGGGTAAATTGTATGAAAAAAATATAATCGGAGTACATATAGTACTTTCATTCTGGCTATGTTTCACTGGATTTGATCGCTGTCCAGAAGCATGTTAATATGTGCCTCTGCAGATTCAAGGGTGTATATATATATATATATATATATATATATATATATATATATATATAAACAACAACAACAATACAATCACATACATGACTCATAATCTTTTTTCTCTTAACAAGGCATATTAATTGAATTTCACAGCTTTATCTATCTTTGAATATTTTTCCGATTTAAAGTAATTTCCTAACATTCTAAATACTTCATATGTTTTAAAAAAAAATCACCATTTTTACCTAGTCTGGTTTCATCTAAGCAAATTTACTTTTATATATAAAATATCGAGCATGGATGGCTAGGTTATTCAGGCTTGTACTCTCTGGTAATCCAAGAATTGAAAGTTTTCATTCTTAAGGTCATCGCTAGTTGAAGCCTTTCGTATGTACATCATTCTTAAACTGTTTCACCACTTCACACTGATTGAATTAATGTTTAACATTTGATTTATTTTGATTACAAAATGTACACATTGAGCTTTCCACTTTGCCCAACATGAACAATTTATCATTCAAATATAAACAGTTTTGATATAGTTTATACTGGAATTCAATGCATTTCCTATCTTTTGTTAAATTTTGTAAATGCATGAAATATGATTCCCATTCAACATTATCTATATTGTACTTTTAACTCATAGTTATCTTAGTAGGATAATTTTTGGGTGTCTTCATATAAATCAAATATTCATACAATTCCTTAGTATTCACTTTTTCCACCTCTTTATTTCCTGATTGTGTTTAAGCATGACTCTGGTTATGGTTGGGGTTGTTTCTATACCTTTTCCTTTTATTTGTTTAACTCTAATCTATTCACGAACTGCCCTATAAGTTCAATAATATTCACACAGTACATCACGACGATTACAAGTATAAAAATCTATGAAATTGCCATCATTACCGAAAAAAACTTTGTAGTACCATATAAACCTACTTGGAAGAGACATTTATTAAAAACACTTGTGTTTTCAATCTGAATTTTCTGATTGTTCCATACAAAATGTTCTGTATCTGAATCATTTGTAAATGTTTTTCACACCTGTAATAGATTCAAATAAAATTCCGGTAATTTACACAGACCCTGTAACTTTTCGAATGACTATTCCGTAGCCCCTGACCTCCCCCCCCCCCAAATGACAAAGAAAAGAATCGCAAAAATATTTCCAGTCTCTTGGTCAAGCTTTCACATATTTTCTAATCCAACTAATTGTCTGCGCTTTACTAAAACTTTTGAAGTCTAACATTATGTAACCTCCTTGTTTTGTAACACTGTTTAAAACTACTTTGCTAAATCCTATATTTTTCTTTCCTTTGTTCATAAATTTCCATATACATCTATTTATTCGTTCAACATATTATTTCTTTATAGGAACCGAACATATACGTGTAAATTTGGAAAAACATAAAGAAATTAATATTCGACCTTTCAGCGTTAGATCTTGTGACTTTCATGATTACAATAAGTTTTGAACTTTCATTATTTGAGGTTTAATTTTTAATTTCACCCGCTGAAACTCCTCTTCAGTCATATGTATTCCCAATGTTTTAATCTGCCTTGTCCATGTGATTCCTAAATATTTTTTTTTCTTTACGTAAGCTACCTAACAATTCCCTCTGTTTTCTCTTCATTAATTTTTAAACCTGAACATACAGAAAATCTATCTAGGGTTTTCAAAACGACTTGTCAATAAGCAATGCCGTATAGTGTCATTGACATATAATACTAAATTGATTTAATTATCTAAGACCTGTATACCTTTAATATCATTATTATTTCTTATGCGAGATGGGAGTAATTCAAATTATAAGAATAACAGGTATGGAGACAAAAGGTCACCTTCTCTTACCTCTCTTTCTAATGGGAAGATATATAAATATATATATATAAATATATATATATATATATATATATATATATATATATATATTGTGCAATACATGGAGTTAGGTTGTTGAAATATGTGCTCACCTGCTGGTAGAAGTAATACGTGAAGATGATTGTAACAATCTTATGATTAAAACTGCATATCTCTTAAAATCTTTACGTTTGGCTATTTTAAGCTCTTTTAATAAATTCACCCAAAAAAAAACCTATATTTTGACATATTGCTTGCCATACAGGGCTAGTGAATTTAATATCATGAGGGTAATCCAAAGTTATACCGGTCATCTTGGAAAGCGCCCCCTGGTGGGGCTAGCTGACGCATTGGCGAGGACCGCCCCTATCATTTCCGCTTACCTTTTGCGAGGTCATATCCACCTTCAAATCATTGTCCATGTACATAGGTCACAGATTCATGGTTATTTTCCTCCATAACAGAAGACAGAGACGAACTTGATGATAACAATTTATTTTTGTGATGTACTTTGTATGTTGGCAGGATGATTTTCATCACCCAGCTGTTTATTTTGCTTTCAAAATTAATACAACATAATTTGTCCTGTGAATGAAAGGACACTTGTTGGTAAATTCAATTTTATATGCACCACTGTTAAAATGTAAATGGAACAAGTAACCCATGGATGTTTGTTTGAATGATAAAAAATGCTACAAAATAAACAAATTATACATAATTTTATATTGAAAATGTAGAATCTGTTAAAAATCAGACACTTTGCACTCATGCAGTAAACTATAAATGCCTGAATATTCAACTATTTTGCCTTTTTAGGGCTATGATTTACCAACGAAAACATTTAGCTGTCATATTTTTAAAGAAAATATAGAGAGAAGTATCTCTCATAAATGACGAATTTAAAAAAAGAAAGCTACCATTTACACACTGCTATCATGCATATCTGTAAAGTAGAGAACCGGAGTTTTCAAAATAGATAGGTCTTGTTTTACCATCCCAGATTATATCAACTACCACTATTTTGGGCTTCTGGCTCATGGACTACATAGGGTAAGACAGGCCTGGGTCAAGGGTCAAGCTATTCAGTTTCAGTACATGCAGGGTCATTGGATATCTGTTATTGCTTTTCGACTGTAATGTGGAGTTATGAATTTCTGTTTATTTACCAGCTGTGATATCACCACTTCTTGGGGAACATGCAAATTCGCATTCAAAGAGACGACAGCCATCAAGCAAAACGAAGATGTTGCCTCTAGGCTGCAAGTCTTGGATCATGGAAGGTTTGTGGGGTCCATTGAAGTTGTGACGGTTATATTGTGACAAAAACTGGAAGCTACGTGTGAGAGTGTTTATATTTTTATTATACCGTGTATACTATCATGGGTTTATATCTGTATTATACCGTGTATACCATCGTGGGTTTATGTATCTGTATTATACCGTGTATACCATCGTGGGTTTATGTATCTGTATTTTACCGTGTATACCATCGTGGGTTTATATATCTGTATTATACCGTGTATACCATCGTGGGTTTATGTATCTGTATTATACCGTGTATACCATCGTGGGTTTATGTATCTGTATTATACCGTGTATACCATCGTGGGTTTATGTATCTGTATTATACCGTGTATACCATCGTGGGTTTATGTATCTGTATTATACCGTGTATACCATCGTGGGTTTATGTATCTGTATTATACCGTGTATACCATCGTGGGTTTATTTATCTGTATTATACCGTGTATACCATCATGGGTTTATGTATCTGTATTATACCGTGTATACCATCGTGGGTTTATGTATCTGTATTATACTGTGTATACCATCGTGGGTTTATGTATCTGTATTATACCGTGTATACCACCATGGGTTTTGATCTTTCATTATACCGTGTATACCACCATAGATTTTGATCTTTCATTATACCGTGTATAACATCATGGGTTTTGATCTTTCATTGTACCGTGTATACCATCATAGCTTTTGATCTGTATTATACCGTGTATACTATCATAGGTTGATATCTTTATTATACCGTATATACTATCACAGGTTTATATTTTTATCATTCTTTATTATTCTTAATGCAGGCCTGGTGAGTTTTGTTGATTTGTCACTTATTCAATACGACCTTGTTTAATTTTGTACAGCCTTGTAGCTTGTGAGACCCTCCCTTTCCAATTATCTGGTTACCTAGTTCATAATTTAGACATCATTTAGCAATTTAGACATTGTTGAGTGCCTGTACGTGTTTGCAAAGAATGTTTTCTGAACGGTCAGGCTTATACAAGCCTTACACTTGATGGTTGATATGGGCAACTCAGCAAAATAGCCCGAAATAAAAAAAAATATGGAGTAAATATAGGAGCAGAGTGACGGGGTATTTCGGCCTGCACCAATATGGGAAGCAGAGTGATGGGGTATTTCAGCCTTCTCTAATATGGGGTTTGGAGGAGAAGGGGTGCAGCATCTCGCCTCCTCCCCATAAAGCACCAGCATAAAGCTGAGAAAAGTGTTTGCATAGTTTTCTTTAGGATATTTGCTATATAATAAGAGAGAGAGACACACAAGTTAAAAATATATAATAGGTCTTCTGATGTTTTAATAATCTATTTAATAAATTGTAGGCACATAAACTCGTCGATACACCCCATATTTGAACGTTATCACATGGTTCCATGGCACCTATAAGTCAAATTTACAATGAAAGGTACCGGTGGCCCGATCTCAGGGTCCGGGTCTCAGCCTATCCGGTCCGTATATATATATATATATATATATATATATATATATATATATATATATATATATATATATATATATATATATATATACAAAAATTATAAACATCAAATTAATACGACAGAGCAGTTCAGCAGCTCGACATCACTGTACCCATGTTTTAAACAGTTCCGTCTCTGCTTATACATAGTCATACACACACAAAATATATATACACGAAAATAGTCCATATATACTGGACGTAAAATGATAACATATACAGATAAAAAATCAATTATTTTTTATCAAGAGAGCCTTGAAAAAAAAAGTAATCGTGAAAAGCAAGTACGCTTTGTTTGGATGGTCGGCTTCTTCATTATAGACATTAATTTACGGCTTGGTTCTATAAATCAAGTATATAAATGTTTACAGAGTGGATACATACTGTGGTTGGCTTTATAGTCGAGGTGCCAAATTTTCGCCGAGGTTTCCATTTTCGCAAACTTAACATACAGTAACCTGCACCAGAAATTAGCATTATTATATGAATTATTTTATATGCGCCAAAACCTTAATAACAGTGTGGCGTGGGACAACCCAATTGAACATAGACCTAATGGAATTTTTTTTTCATTATTATATAATATAAATGATTGGGTATTATTTTTAATATCAATATTTAATTTGCGGCCAACATAAAAGATGTGTAGTTATTTATGGGATCAATGTTTTTCGGTCCGATGATTGATGCTGCATTCGGGTATGAATAACCTACATGGTGTGCTGGTGAGGTTACAGTATACTTCGATTATAATATTAACATGAAAAAAAAAATTATTAAATTATAACTGGTAAACCTTCAATGCAATCATAACTTCAGATGAAGAGTTGATTCAGTGTGAAGTTCAGCACAGAACGTTATGGTGATAAGTTGTATTCAATCCACGTTTCACTACTATACGTTAAATGACCAGGCGGAGATTTTTTAAAATAAATACTAGTTTATGTTTATTATATTCCGAAATTGAACGTGCTAAATGATTAGGCTGATGGAAACTGAATGATAACTTGTTATTTTTATGTCACTATTAGGGTAGGGAATCCAGATTAATCCTAACTTGTTTTTATTAAAATAATGCTTAGCAAATACCATTAGGGCTACGTGAAAGAAGCAGCTGTTTTATTATGCCAAGTGTGCCATTACCACGGGCAAAATTGTCTGAATACTCACAAAACCCAAGCCCTGTCCCTCTAAATCACCACCAGCTTAATAACACATTACACTTTCAGGCCAGGTCACGTGGTCTGTTTCTATGCGCGGGCACGTAGAATTTGACAGCGCGTGAATTATTGCTTTCCTGGCATGTCGCTCAAGACATTGCTTTGCGTTATTTAGTCGAACTGTTTTTATTTCAAAATGTGGTTAGCTTATCTGCCTGGTCGAAACAGTACTTCGGTTTGATGTCGAGTAAAAAGTGTAATATCGGCCGAGTCATATACCATGTTTAGTGAATAGTGTTTTAAAAACTTTTACCATAAAACAACAAAGGCTATGACTGTATATCAATACGAATTTTTGAACTAGTTTGGTTAGGCCTAGCTATAAAGGATAATGCCATTTAGCTGAGGGCGGCAAGGGCTCATCATGCATGGGAAATCAAAAATGAATTTGGATACACCAGGGCGTCGTTTGTTGCTGCACGGGACCGTGTCAGTATACAGACTGCAGTTTATTGCTGCACGGGACCCTGTCAGTGTACACATTGCCGTTTGTTGCTGCACTGGTCCCTGTCAGTGTACACATTGCCATTTGTTCCAGCAGGGGGCCGTGTCAGTATACATATTGCAATGTGTTGCTGCAATGGACCGTGTCAGTATAGAGATTACCGTTTGTTGCTGCACGGGACCAGGTAAGTATACAGATTGCCGTTTGTTGCTGCACGGGAACGTGTCAGTATACAGATTGGCGTTTGTTGCTGCACGGGAACGTGTCAGTATACAGACTGTCGTTCGTTGCTGCACGCGAAGGTTTCAGTATACAGACTGTCGTTTGTTGCTGCACGGGAAGGTGTCAGTATACAGATTGCCGTTTGTTGCTGCACGGGAACGTGTCAGTATACAGATTGCCGTCTGTTGCTGCACGGGAACGTGTCAGTATACAGATTGCCGATTGTTGCTGCACGGGAAGTGTTAAGGGTATGAGATAAAAGACAAATAAATTCCAATATCATTGTCTATTGGATGATAAATCTTCTAATGCAAGATAACTCTCCTCTGAACAGATAACATATCAGAAAAGTACCATCTATACATATATAACAAACCACATGATCAAGTTGCTGTGGATATACATGATAATATGCTTAATCCTTAACTGCCAAATACACAGCGCATAAATCAACTGGTAAGGAAAGAAATACACAGGTTTTCTCGGCATCTGCAGGACCCATTGCCACCTGCAAATAACCACTTGCAAGGTCAAACACAGTGACCCATTTTGCGTGACCGAAAGCATCCAAGGAGTCTTCATTTACGGCAGTCAACACAAAAACGACAGAAGCCGTCATTCTCCCCAGCTTACCATCACAATTGGGCTACTCCGAGGACTGTGCATGTGAGGGCTGTGAGATACCCTGGTCCAGTATTTTCTGGACTGTTTTAACTGCATTCCTCCGTTTTCGCTGAGGACAGACGCATTGCTGCTTGATTTTTTAAAAATCGCTAGTGTCAATACAATGCTTTACAATATCAGATCTGCCCAGCTCCATTATACTTTTGGCGAAGACATGTTGCACATCAAATAGGCATGGCTGCCTGTTTTTGTTGATCATCAAGCTGAGCAGAACACTCTTGCCACATCAACAAGTAGACCTCAAAAATGGTATTGTCTGGTAGCTGCCTCCGGCAACATGTATCCCCTGTCGGTTTTTTCTGAATCAGCATACAAAGTCTCAAAAGGCAATATAGTAGTATTCTTCTCCAGCCGAGTTTGTTTACCCCGAGGTATGTTGCCCGCACTGGAACGTACCTCATGCAGGATGTTTCGGAATGATAACCAGTCCATGCAGCCAGAAGTAGATCCTGACCCCAGAATCGTTCAGACGGCTCGGCCATGTTCTCTGCAGATTCATGCTTGCATTATCATCAGACTGAATACAAGGACTATTATTCTCTCCAAGGTGTGGCTCCAATGACCTTCATATTTGACCTCTGGACAACAAAATTTACAAAGTTCTTTCTTTAGTGGTGAGCCATATTTAAGTTAGGTTTGAAACCAATATGTCAGACTAAACTAGAGTTGTAATCTAGAAACTAATTTGTGAACAGACGGTCCCTGTGACCTTGAACCTTGTGACCCCAAATTCATTTATGCTCTTCCCATACTGGCAAGTCAGCTTAATGTGCAAAATGGAAATTTTGGGACGAAAAGCTTGGCTTAAAAAGCAGCCATTATCTTTTAAATAAGTGAGTTTTGTGACCTTGACATTTGACCTCATGACCCAAAAATCATATAGGTTCTTTCCCTAGTGGTGGGCCATATGCAAGTCATGTTTGAAATCAATATGTCAATCCAACCTGGAGTTATCATCTGGAAACAAATTTGTGTGGATGGACGGATGGACAGACAGATGAACAGACAGACAGGGTGTTTAATATAGGGCATCCATTTGTGATAAATAAACACACAAGGTTTTGGGACATTACATGGAATCACAGGTGAGAAACTGACATGATTTTTGTCATTTTATAGTAAAATAAATTAATAGAAAAATATTCGTAAAAATTAGAAAAAAAAACAGGTGACGCCACCACTTTTCTGGAACCGACATGAGTAATCAAGGTCAATATTCAAGGCAAGATTTATGACAATCCATGCATTAATTATCAAGATATTGGAGGGTTTTATTAATCAATTTTTTTTTTATTATTCGGGGGGGGGGGGGGGTTGCTTACAAGCCGTAGGATATAGGTCTCGGTGACCTAATTTCAGGTTTCCTAGAGATTTTTATGAAAGTCCCTAGATTTTTAGTTACAAACTTCTAGGGTCAACGGTTTTGATTTGTGCCCTGCTATCGGATGGCCGGACGGACGACGGACAAAGCGCCATAACTATACCTCAGATGACTTAGTCAGCTAAGCAAAAAAAATAAACCAATGTAAATACCTTGTTTGCAAACTGCACGTGACCCACGCCTGCTTGCCACTTATTAAGTTAGTTGGCACCCAAATATATTCCCGGCGATTTCAGTCAAATGAATATGGCTTGGAATTTTGTTTAGAAATAGATTGTGCTCGCGGAGAAGCTTCTTTAATGGAATAGTTTAATATCAAGCTCTAACTTAACTAATGATGAGGATTTTTTGCAACTTTTTACTCTGCTGATCTTACTCACTCTTCAAATGTTCAAATCATATATATTCAGTCTGTCAATTGGATATATTGCTACCAAAATATGAAGAACCGAGGCGCCAAGAATTATGAGGGGCTTGGCTGCAGATATAATCCTATATTCCCATGCAAATCTGCGTAAGATGCATGTTAATATAAGGCCTGTTTGCTGAATTAATTTTTATAATCACATTCCAGAGCACACTCTTCCGCTCGATGTCATTTGTACTTTCTGCCCAGTGTGTCCAGAGCAAAGCACTTACAGCGCCATCTGGCGAGCAGGGAAACTTTAACTATGTTACATTTCTGTCATAATCAACTTTCATTTTCATTCACTTTTTACACCATATTACACACATGGATTTACACTTACAAAATTATTAATACGCCTTTTTAATTTAAGCAAAATTAAGTGAAAGTGGGGGCCACACAGCGATTCCTGGCTATGACCTGCACTGACAAGGTAATTTGACATGGTCCATTATCAGCCAACATACTCAATTACACAGACACAGTCTCGTGTATGAATATGTTCATGATGGGATATAAAACAAATGCACAGAGAAGTATTAAATACATAAAAAATTATGATCATAAGGTTTCTGTTTAATTTCAGTTGACTGTTGATATATATAAAAGGGATGCTTGTGTGACCATGCCCAGTGTCCAATGTGATGCAGGATGTTCAGATCTGGAAAGTGTTGGGGACCTGGAGTAGGCCTCACTTCCTTTGAAGTAGGTAGGAACCCTCTATGGGTTAGGTAACCATATCAGTAAACAAAGGATGATCCCTGGGCAATTGCACAAACCTTAGTTAACGTACTTATATATTTCCAAAAACTGCTTCCCATTCCCTGGCTGACATTTACATGTCTAGTTAACAGGGGTGTCTGATCAACCTGAAGATGCAAGTATTGTACGTCTTAATGATCAAGTGCAAGCCAACCATGGCAAGGCAACAGTTATATTTTATTTTTATATACTATACGACTATTTCCACAATTTAATTAAAGTTACAGTTACTGAAGAAAAAGTTTGTTGTCATTCTTATGGGCTAATAGTAGTGCAAAACACATCGGTGGAGCCATCTAGTGTATGCAGAGGAAACTATTGCGTGGACTTCCAAGAGCATCCATGAACTTTCTAAAATTTATCACTTGATAAACGATATATATGTAATTACAATGAAAGATCAAAAATCTTAATTATCATTTTATTCTATATTGCTATTTGTTGCATATATTATTCTACCTTGCTATTTAATCAATATATAACTGAAAGACTTTTGGTATCAACATAACATGAAAAACAATGGCACACATGACACCACACCATCATTTTGCAATGGAAAACTTGCCTGACAATTCAAATTATTTATCGGAATGTTTCAAAATGAAGGATACAGAATATTTTTATCTACGACATGCAAGACATATAATTACCGGCAAGTACTTTTAACCCTTTTCTTTACAAGTTAATTTAAAATTTCCAGCAAATCCTGGCATTCTTAATATTAACATTTCAGGTAACAGCTCACACAGATTTCCTTTTACCTTTAAAAGAGTTTACCTAAGAAAAGGGCATCTTATGTGGCTGCTTAATATTCAAGTGTGGCAGAGCAGCTTCTGATACACAGGATGCAGTAGGTCTCTTTGTTACAGTGTATGAATTATAATGACAAACTCTGTTATTTTTACATTAAGTAAAAAGTGAATATGACATGCAATGACATTGAGAAGGGGGATTTGTAAACACTGCACATCAACACTACACTTACACCTGTGTAAAACACCATATCTACTGTAGCACAGAAATAAATCATCAGATGTCAATAGCATGTTTTCACCAACAAACATGTACAATTAACAATGAGCTTAACTCTAACATCAAAGACGTTAAGGAATGTCCACTTAAACCTCTGTGACTGTAAAATGCATGGAGTCAGCTTCAGAGCTGCAGGTAAGGGACACTTCCTAAATCTCTACTTAGCCGTTGTAGCAGCCATGCCTAAAATTAATATCTTTCATAAGAATTGCTGTATGTTTGAAAGTGAACAGCATACTTGCCTTAATCATGTTGGCTATGTTGTGAACATTTGTTGTAAATACAGTAATGCACTCCCTTTATGACATGATTGTTACGGAATTACATCACAACTGGGACAATTCAGGAAATTGTGCTATGTTCACCATAGAATCAATTTTCCTCATGCTCTAGTACATGTATACTAACACACTTATGGAACGGGGTTGTTTAATACTAATAAAAATTACCAAGTGGACCTTTATCTAGACAAGGTCTTTATTCATTCTGTATTAAGTTTCATCTCTACTATTGGCATACTGTATTGTAAACCATCCCATAACATACAGAATTGATGTAATACTGACTTGATTACAGTCATGGTTACAGACATTGTATCAAAGAACTATGTTACATGAACTACTGTCCAATCACATTTTAGTGTGGCATAACCATCAGCTGCATAAATTAACAAAGAGGGACAAGACCTACCCTTGGTACATAAAACCTCTCTATTATGCCACATATATACATAAAAGTAACTAAAAAACCTGTCTATCGTGCCACATATATACATAAAAGTTACTAAAAACCTGTCTATCGTGCCACATATATACATACATGTAACTAAGGTAGACATTTTTAATCATCACTGACATCAGCTATTTGGTCATAAACAGATCTTCATAACCTCTCAACACACACTGCTATACCCATACCCCCACCCACACACAGACTGGCCACCCCGCGTCGACCACCTGTTCTCTCTAAACCATACAGCAATGTGACCAAGATCCTGGCTCCTGAAGCTCCAATAGGATGCCCCAGAGCTATGGCACCGCCACTCACGTTAACCTGGATAAAATACAAGCAGGCAACACATCAATATATTATACAAACACAGTTTATTAGACCTGTATTGTTTAAAGAAATTATTGGTGTGCATATCGCCATACATATGAATATACTTAAACTATTAGAATATGATTGTAATATAAACCAGACTGGATATCAACTGACATTTTTAAGATGCATAAATTGAAAAAAAAAAATCAGATGACAAAACAGAAGGAAATATTAAGATTTAAGATCTAATCATCATGAAACTACCTTGGTTCAATTAATGTTTAAAATGCATAATAAATGATTATAAATATCTCCAGGCATTTTTTCCCATTATATATATATATAATCATGTGGCATAATCATGAGTAACCACCTCAGTATGTCAGTCCTTTAGAACACTTGACCTAAGCATTATATTAACAGTCAGTGACAAAGTTCTTACTTTGCTCTGATCCACACCAAGATCTCTCACAACAGCCAGTGACTGAGCAGCGAAGGCCTCATTCAGTTCAAACAGATCAACGTCTCCCACAGACCAGCCTGCTTTGTCCAGCTGTCAACACCAGAAAAAACACACATGCTCAAACCAAGAATATAAAAGTATTTGTTACCAGATCCACAGAATCTCACTGTCACACTGTGCAATACTTTGTATGATATCTAAAAATGGTTTATAAAAGAGTGAAATGGGAAAAAAAAACATTCTAACTACATGGATTATCTGTGATGTAGTCAAGTTCCCATTGTCTGAGTGCAAGTTGGAGTTTGCATCCAAGTCTGAATCCTTGTGGTTGGAGTCCAAGTCATTTGAAACTCGAGTATAAGTCTAATTCCAATACAAATATTCTTATTAAAAGAAGTTTAAAAAGGGATATTTGAGATAATCATGGAACTTTTATGTTAGTTTACAAGTGCGCTTTACTTGAATGTTTAATTACATTTACCCCCTGCTGCTGAGCTTAAACTTGGTATGTATATTGTTACAGGTGCCCTTTTTATTGTGTGACACGGGCGTAACTCCTGTTGTAGCGGCCTCGCCTGGCCGGGTGTTGCACTCTAAGTTTAATCCGTACTGGTTGAACTCTTGGGGAGTGTAATAGCTCGCTGCCGTGCCTGTCTCGAATGTTTGCGTCTGTGCACGTGTATTGTTCTTTTCAATTTATTGTGAAAGGGAATTTTCTAGAGATTCAGATGAAAGGTTATAAATAGGGGCTGTGTTTTTAGAACTGGGAGAGAGGTGAGAGAATATTCCAACAGACATAGAAGCATGTATGTCAGTTTGTGGGACCTATTCCAATAAGTGAGGCAGTTATAGATTTTCTTCAGATTTTCTTCTGGATTTGTGACGAATCTTATTTGATCTTCAGTTTACTTTCGGGATTGTTACAAGAGCTTTACATTGTACTGTTATTCTCCGAGAGAATCTGTGTGAACTATTCATCCGGCTTATACATTTTAAAGGACTTGTCGCTGTGAGGGTGGTTGTATCCAGGTACTGTGCACTTTGTTTATTAGGCTGTGTGATTATATTGATTTGCTGTTATACTGTTGTTGTACTGTGTAATTGTATTGATTTGGTGTATTGTAATGTTAGGGTTGTTTTAAGAATTAATTATAGTTATTTGTTAACAAAAACCACTGACTTCTTTATTCATTCCCCTAGACATTTCACACTGCCTAGTGTTACAGAATCTGATTTTTTTTTGTTTTCTCCATTACAAAATTTATGTTCATCACACATACGTGATCTGTTGATAATAGGTTCCGTAACAATATAGCCTTTTTTTTTTTTTTTTATTCTGTTGGTAGTTGACACATGTGCACAGTCTTTATATAATTTTTGACAGAGTTTTCTTTTCAACTGGAGTCAAGATGGACCCTGCCTGATTTTTCAAGTCCTTAGTTCCAAATCTGTGTCCTTAAAAAAGTGGACTTGAGCAGGACTGGATTCCTACATCACTGAGAATTATATATTCATTTTGGAACAAAGTGTAAATTTAGCACAGAAAAAATAGGTCAAATATAGTTAGTACAGCACATCTTTGCACACCAGCCACTTTATCAACAGGCCTTAAAATTTGGTGGACATAGCTGCAGTTGTTCCTGGATATTTAGTTATAGATAATATCATGTATGGAAATCTATCAGACTGTAAAATGTTTCTATCAGTGCAAAAATATAAAGTAATAAATAAAAATATAAGTAAATAATGCTAAATATTAAGTTTAACTGAAAGAGTTCCAAGGTTACAATACTTTGGTCAACTCGAAGTTCAGAAAATATGTATGGCCTGCTAATTTCAACTACTGTCTTGCAACTTGAAGAATCATTTTTTTAAATGTCTATTGAAGGTGTTGTTCTAAGTCCCATAAATGTTATTGAGCTGTTTTTGTGGTAATGTGTGATTCAAGTCCCTGACAAACTCAAAGCTGTTTTTGTGGTTGTATGTCATTCAAGTCCCTGACAGAGTTGCAGCTGTTTTTGTGGTTGTATGTGTTTCAAGTCCCTGACAGACCCACAGCTGTTTTTGTGGTTGTATGTATTTCAAGTCCCTGACAGACTCACAGCTGTTTTTGTGGTTGTATGTGTTTCAAATCCCTGACAAACTCACAGCTGTTTTTGTGGTTGTGTGTGATTTAAGTCCCTGATAGACTCTCAGCTGTTTTTGTGGTTGTATGTGTTTCAAATCCCTGACAAACTCACAGCTGTTTTTGTGGTTGTGTGTGATTTAAGTCCCTGACAGACTCACAGCTGTTTTTTGTGGTGGTGTGTGATTCAAGACCCTGACAGATTTACAGCTGTTTTTGTGGTTTTATGTCCTTGACAGAATTACAGCTGTTTTTGTGGTTCTCTGTGTGTTTCAAGTCCCTTAAAGACTAACAGTTGTTTTTGTGGTTGTGTGTGATTCAAGTCCCTGACAAACTCACAGCTGTTTTTGTGGCTGTATGTGTTTCAAGTACCTGACAGACACACAGCTGTTTTTGTGGGTGTGTTTCAAATCCCTGACAAACTCACAGCATTCATTGTGGTGGTATGTATTTTAAATGTTGGACAGACTCACAGCTTTCTTTGTGACTTTATGTGTTTAGATGCCTGACAGACTCACAGCTTTCTTTGTGACTTTATGTGTTTAGATGCCTGACAGACTCACAGCTTTCTTTGTGACTTTATGTGTTTAGAAGCCTGACAGACTCACAGCTTTCTTTGTGACTTTATGTGTTTAGATGCCTGACAGACTCACAGCTTTCCTTGTGACTTTATGTGTTTAGATGCCTGACAGACTCACTGCTTTCTTTGTGACTTTATGTGTTTAGATGCCTGACAGACTCACAGCTTTCTTTGTGACTTTACGTGTTTAGATGCCTGACAGACTCACAGCTTTCTTTGTGACTTTACGTGTTTAGATGCCTGACAGACTCACAGCTTTCTTTGTGTTTGTATGTATTTAAGCATCAGACAGACTCACAGCTTTCTTTGTGACTTTATGTGTTTAGATGCCTGACAGACTCACAGCTTTCTTTGTGACTTTATGTGTTTAGATGCCTGACAGACTCACAGCTTTCTTTGTGACTTTATGTGTTTAGATGCCTGACAGACTCACAGCTTTCTTTGTGACTTTATGTGTTTAGATGCCTGACAGACTCACAGCTTTCTTTGTGGATGGGATCGGGCCTGTCCCCATGATGGCTGGATCTACTCCAGCCTGTGCCCACGACACGATGCGAGCTAGTGGTGACAGTCCTCTTGTCTTTGCTTCAGCAGCAGACATCATCACCATGGCAGCAGCTCCATCATTTATACCTACAAATATTGTTTGGCTTTTCTAAATGAAATCAATATCTAAGTGTCTAAAGATATTAATAATAAACAAGAAAATTGTAATCTTTATACCTTAAAAATAAACTAACAAAAAGACTGGGCTTCTCTCTTGGTTAGAACAATTATTGAAACAAGGGAAAATCTGATCTGTGGAACAGATCTATTATGTCCTCTGCCTGTTGTTAATTAGCTGGAAAGAAAAAGATCTGAGATGGGTCAATGTCACCCACCAAGATAACCTCTGTGACCTTGAAAAATGTGTCAAGGTTATCCATATTCAAACTTGAAGATGGCCACCACAAGTTTGTCCAGTACAAGGGGCCATTGTCTGTGTTAAAGAGAGAAGGTGATCACCACAAGTTTGTCCAGTACAAGGGGCCATTGTCTGTGTTAAAGAGAGAAGGTGATCACCACAAGTTTGTCCAGTTCAAGGGGCCATTGTCTGTTGTGCTCATATTGGTTGATGCAAAAGGGTTCAGCACAAAAACAAAACCTAGTATTGTAACCAGGAAGTGCAAAGATGTCTTTATTCTACTGACCACAAACAATATTAGCACATTTTTGAAGTTCTGTGATAATGACAAAAAATCCTGCAAATACATTACCATTATTAGGGACAGATCTACATTTTCAAAAAAATATTGTTATAGTCCTAATAATAACACAGACCTGAGTAATGCTTCTTTAAGAGGTTACAGAGGACATTTAGAAACATACAGAAGCTTACAAAACAGATGCAAAGCCATCCTGTCCTATACAAAGCACATCTACAGAATAAGTCTGACCATTCCTGTGCTTTACTGACCTGAAGCATTGCCTGCTGTGACTGTACCACTGCTGTCCTTTACAAAGCATGGCTTCAACTTCTGAAAGCCCTCCAGTGTACAGCCAGCCCGCGGGAACTCATCTTTGTCAACAACAATGGGGCCTGAAAAACACAGAATTCATAACATGTCAACAAGAGGACCTTGTGAACACAGACTTCATAACATGTACACACTACAAAGTTACAACAGGACATTATCACAGAATTTATGACATGTAAACAACAACAAGATTCACAGAATTCATTATATGGTGATATATGTGTCATTAATACAAATGCATTGATGTTATATCTCAACAGATTCTGCTACCAATCAAAGGTAGACTACTATCAAAATGCTTCAAAGAAGAAGCATCAGTTGAAGAGTGGCTGATATTAACATTCTTTTAAATGATGCAGATATTCTCTTAATTATAGTTAAAGGATAAAGACTATCAGTAACAACATGCTGGCAAATCAACATCTTACAGTTTACATCTTGCTTGACAGGTGGCAGCACATACTAGCCAAAATGGGGCCAAGATTCATGTTCAGCAAAAGAGACCAAGGTGTTTATATGGAGTTCCAACTTCACAGAGGCCTGCCAGCCATTGCATTTAAATCATTATATAAGATCACACAATCAACATGTGATCTAGGTTACGTGGAGGCCCTTTTTGGTTCGGGGTACTATTGCTATGCAATGCCATGCCCTGCTGTTGGATGTTAATGATGTGGTGTGGTGTCATGCCCTGCTGTTGGATGTTATTGATGTGGTGTGGTGTAATGCCCTGCTGTTGGATGTTGTTGATGTGGTGTGGTGTCATGCCCTGCTGTAGGATGTTATTGATGTGGTGTGGTGTCATGCCCTGCTGTTGGATGTTGTTGATGTGGTGTGGTGTCATGCCCTGCTGTTGGATGTTGTTGATGTGGTATGGGGTCATGCCCTGTTGTTGGATGTTTTCGATGTGGTGTGGTGTCATGCCCTGCTGTTGGATGTTGTTGATGTGTTGTGGTGTCATGCCCTGCTGTTGGATGCTGTTGATGTGGTGTGGTGTCATGCCCTGCTGTTGAATACTGTTGATGTGGTGTGGTGTCATGCCCTGCTGTAGGATGATATTGATGTGGTGTGGTGTCATGCCCTGCTGTTGGATGTTATTGATGTGGTGTGGTGTCATGCCCTGCTGTTAGATATTGTTGATGTGGTGTGGTGTCATGCCCTGCTGTTGGATGTTGTTGATGTGGTGTGGTGTCATGCCCTGCTGTTGGATGTTATTGATGTAGTGTGGTGTCATGCCCTGTTGTTGGATGTTATTGATGTGGTGTGGTGTAATGCCCTGCTGTAGGATGTTACTGATGTGGTGTGGTGTCATGCCCTACTGTTGGATGTTGTTGATGTGGTGTGGTGTCATGCCCTGCTGTTGGATTCTGTTGATGTGGTGTGGTGTCATGCCCTGCTGTTGGATGATATTGATGTGGTGTGGTGTCATGCCCTGCTGTAGGATGTTGTTGATTTGGTGTGGTGTCATGCCTTGCTGTTGGATGCTGTTGATGTGGTATCATGCACTGCTGTTGGATGTTGTTGATGTGGTATGGTGTCACGCCTTGCTGTTGGATATTGTTGATTTGGTGTGGTGTCATGCCCTGCTGTTGGATGTTGTTGATGTGGTGGTGTCATGCCCTGCTGTTGGATGCTGTTGATGTGGTGTGGTGTCATGCCCTGCTGTTGGATGTTATTGATGTGGTGTTGTGCCATGCCTGCTGTTGGATGCTGTTGATGTGGTGTGGTGTCATGCCTTGCTGTTGGATGCTGTTGATGTGGTATCATGCACTGCTGTTGGATGTTGTTGATGTGGTATGGTGTCACGCCTTGCTGTTGGATATTGTTGATTTGGTGTGGTGTCATGCCCTGCTGTTGGATGTTGTTGATGTGGTGGTGTCATGCCCTGCTGTTGGATGCTGTTGATGTGGTGTGGTGTCATGCCCTGCTGTTGGATGTTATTGATGTGGTGTTGTGCCATGCCTGCTGTTGGATGCTGTTGATGTGGTGTGGTGTCATGCCCTGCTGTTGGATGCTGTTGATATGGTGTGGTGTCATGCCCCCTGTTGGATGTTGTTGATGTGGTGTGAAGTCATGCCCTGCTGTTGGATGTTGTTGATGTAGTGTGGTGCCATGCCCTGCTGTTAGATGTTGTTGATGAGGTGTTGTCAAGCCCTGCTCTGTCCCTGAATACCCTGGTCCTTTGGCCATGAATCCCTTTATAAGTGGGCCCTGTAGGCCTCATTTTATGCTGACTAGGAAGGCTTGATTATAAGTTTGTGCAGTTCAAACATTGCCACAAAACTGATGCTGTGTTTTTTTAAAGTTTTGTCCTTGAGGCACTGAGAGCCTTTCTCCTTTTGCTCCGTATCTGTGGGTAGAGCTGGGACACCTCGTCTTCAAACTGATTCTCTGGCTGCGACTGATTATTAGGTGCTACATTCCTGGCCTTCCTTTACTGGTTGGAAAAAAAATCTAGTTTAGTATTTTAAACTGCTCAAAAGTCGAGCTGCACAGAAATGACAAATGCCTGAGTTTTTATAAGCTCTTTGTCACCCTCGAGGTAAGCCGTGCTGGTGCCAGTAAACACAGTAGTGGACCATAGTAACCATAGTTAAACCTATTCAAGCCGCACTGGAGCCTTGATGACTGTACTGGCAACCTACTGGCGCCCTTAAATGGGGTTAATTGGCTTAAAACCACACTATAACCTTACTGTAACTGCAAATAGCCCATAAGAGGACCCTAGTAAATCCTTAGAAGGACAATCAGTTAACAATTCATCCCAGTTTTTGAGTCAAAACCGTGGTCAATCATAGCAGAGAGACATTGGGATGTGTCGGGCAAACTGGGACACAAAACCGAGAATGTGTGACAGGGGCTTTACAAGGTTCTGGCACCACATTCAATAGGTGTCACCTGGACACAGCAGTATGTCTTGATCAGGTACTGAATGGTTTAGGTGCCACCTGGACACAGTGGTATGTCTTGATCAGGTACTGAATGGTTTAGGTGTCACCTGGACACAGCAGTAGGTCTTGATCAGGTATGGTTTAGGTGTCACCTGGACACAGCAGTATGTCTTGATCAGGTACTGAATGGTTTAGGTGCCACCTGGACACAGTGGTATGTCTTGATCAGGTACTGAATGGTTTAGGTGCCACCTGGACACAGTGGTATGTCTTGATCAGGTATGGTTTAGGTGTCACCTGGACACAGCAGTATGTCTTGATCAGGTACTGAATGGTTTAGGTGCCATCTGGACACAGTGGTATGTCTTGATCAGGTACTGAATGGTTTAGGTGTCACCTGGACACAGCAGTATGTCTTGATCAGGTATGGTTTAGGTGTCACCTGGAGACAGCATTATGTCTTGATCAGGTACAGAATGGTTTAGGTGTCACCTGGACACAGCAGTATGTCTTGATCAGGTACAGAATTGTTTAGGTATCACCTGGACACAGCAGTATGTCTTGATCAGGTACAGAATGGTTTAGGTATCACCTGGACACAGCAGTATGTCTTGATCAGGTACAGAATTGTTTAGGTGTCACCTGGACACAGCAGTATGTCTTGATCAGGTACAGAATGGTTTAGGTGTCACCTGGACACAGCAGTATGTCTTGATCAGGTACAGAATGGTTTAGATGTCACCTGGACAAAGCAGTATGTCTTGATCAGGTACTGAATGGTTTAGGTGTCACCTGGACACAGCAGTATGTCTTGATCAGGTACAGAATGGTTTAGGTGTCACCTGGACACAGCAGTATGTCTTGATCATGGACAGTACAGAATGGTTTAGGTGTCACCTGGACACAGCAGTATGTCTTAATCAGGTACAGAATGGTTTAGGTGTCACCTGGACACAGCAGTATGTCTTGATCAGGTACTGAATGGTTTAGGTGTCACCTGGACACAGCAGTATGTCTTGATCAGGTACAGAATGGTTTAGGTGTCACCTGGACACAGCAGTATGTCTTGATCAGGTACAGAATGGTTTAGGTGTCACCTGGACACAGCAGTATGCATTGATCAGGTACAGAATGGTTTACCTTTCCTGGCAGGAATGGAGACTGGAACTATCTCCTTATTGAAGTGACCGGCCTTCTGGGCAGCCTCACAGTGCCTCTGAGACTGTAAAGCAAAGCTGTCTTGGTCTGCTCGGGATATGTTCCACTGCTTGGCCACATTCTCAGCTGTACACACAAACAAACAACATGATTCAGCCAAGCATTACTGAGATGATACTGCAAGTCATGTACCTTGAATTATGAGAAAAGATACAAGCATTACAATAAATTTTACATGTAAATACTTCTGCAGGCTTTCTGAGGATAGGACTTAAATAAAAATCTGAATATTCACTATATCTCAATATGACCATAAGCATTAAAGCCTTTGCTTTCCCCTTGAAATCTTTTAAAGAGAACACTATATCACTTAAAATGGTGTAAGTTTGTACTTAAACATAATTGTTGTTTGTTGATGCATTCCTCAAACAAAATTGAAAACATACAAATATCTGCAACTGAGAAAATGGATAAAAATTTCTGTTACAACTATGATTAAAACATCACACTAGAGAATTCATTGATACATGGTTTACTGATACATTAAAGATGTGAGACTCTGTGTTGACAATGGTTCTTACCTGTATTACCAATTTGAAAGTCTATGTGAACAATTGTTCTTACCTGTGATGCCCTTGTGAGAGTCTGTGAGGACAATGGTTCTTACCTGTGATGCCCATGTGAGAGTCTGTGAGGACAATGGTTCTTACCTGTGATGCCCATGTGAAAGTCTGTGTGGACAATGGTTCTTACCTGTGATGCCCATGTGAGAGTCTGTGAGGACAATGGTTCTTACCTGTGATGCCCATGTGAGAGTCTGTGTGGAAAATGGTTCTTACCTGTGATGCCCATGTGAGAGTCTGTGTGGTCAATGGTTCTTACCTGTGATGCCCATGTGAGAGTCTGTGTGAACAATGGTTCTTACCTGTGATGCCCATGTGGTATTTATGAAACGCATCTATCAGGCCATCCTTCATCATGATGTCAGTCATACTGGCGTCCCCGAATTTGAGCCCCGCCCTCATGTGAATGGCATGGGGAGACATACTCATACTCTCCTGTCCCCCAGCAACAACAATCCCAGAATCCCCTCCTTTGATGGCCTGGGTCGCCATGGCAACAGCTTTTAACCCTGAACCACATAGCATGTTGACACCGTAGGCGGGCACTGAATGTGGAATGCCTGCATTCACACTGGCCTGTCTGGCAGGGTTCTGGCCTTGAGCTTGAACAGTATAAACCATAATTAAAATATCATATCTTACAGCCATGGCTCACAGCATTCCAGGAAAACAAAAATTCCTTACATAAATGAAAAGATGTGACACTAAATACCTGTAGTAAAAATACAATGGTTGGAGCTTTTGATGGCTATGACTGAGGGTTCCATATAAAAACCAGGTATAGGCACTTGAATCATTTTTATCGTCATGGGAATTGGTGTATGAATTGGTATATGTAATGACAATATAGTATTTGTACATCATGAAATTATTTGTGCATCCAGTTCATACACTGATGTGGTAATACTTCGGCTATAGTTGCAGTGAACTCTCAGAAACAAAGACACAAGTATGCACAATAAGAATACCCATCAGCATGTATTGTACATAAAGCCACTATAACCACACAGCTGATCATCCAGTTGATACATTGTTTGGCCATGAGACAAAATACACTGGCAGCTTTCTCTTTGTGGTCAGTCAGATTCCCAGATTCACCCTGATTGAAGGCATTTTCTTTGATTCCCTTATCTCTGATGGAAAATTAAAAGAGACTGATTACCTGCACCAACAAAGCTGGCAGGAGGTTATGTCATCAGTTGTGTTTATGTCATCAGTTGTGTCAGTAATTTCTTTAAAAGGTCTTGGAAGATTTCAATGAAATTGTGCAGAAAGATGGGCCATTGGTGAAAGAAGAAAAAATTTCAATTTTGCCCATTTTGTCCTGCTGTTTTGTGTGTTTTTCAGAACAACATCTCCAAAATTCTATTGATTCACCCCAAAATTTAATCAGTTGTTCCTTGCTCTACTGCCAACCTTCCCACAATTGTTTTGTTAAATAAGATAATAAATTTCTAGGTCATGCAGACATGGAAGGTAGTTTTAACTTTCATGGGTACCTTATCATTCATAGAGATTAAACAATGGTGTCTCATTGTCATTTCAATATCATAGAATTTTGGTGCTGTAACAGTTATGTCAAAATAACATCTGGAGGTCCTGACAAGCTAATGTTAACTGGCTGTCCAGTGGTGGATGGATTATCTAGATAATATTTTACTTGTTAAACTTCTGAACTGGTATGGATGAGAGATTCAGTATGACTTTGAAAAAAAAGTAAGATTTCCCCCCAAATTAATCTTAAGAAAAAGTTTTGATACTGCTGACTTTACTTTATTCTTTCCATATAATGATACATTTGACTCCCATTTACAGAGGGAGCAAAAGTAATATAAGCTAAATGCAATAATTTTGCATTGTCTTGTCAAAGATTATAAAACTTTATCCCTTTTGAACACAGATAATTTAAAGTATAAACTATCACTTCAGTCTAGTTTTTTTATCTATAGTCATGTCATTACCTGCTGTCAAGACTTGACCCAGGATGACCTCTGACACGTCATCTGGGGTCACGCTGGCCCTGTTGAGGGCCTCCTTTATGACAGTTGAACCCAGGTCATGGGCAGGCACTGTAGAGAGTGCTCCATTGAAAGAACCTGTAAATTGAGTTCAATCAGAATATTAAAGGAATATTGCATGAAATGTCTAGAACATGTATTCATGGAAGTCACATACACACAACTCAGATGACCAACACATGGCCCATGAGCCATAACACTCAACTGATCTGAAGCATGATAAGGATTGTTTAGCACACAGAACAGACTGATGTCTCTAATCTTGGTGACAGGGTGTTAATCTGTTAATCAGAAGAAAAAAAGTGAATGTTTAAAAGCCAAGGCTTACCTGACAAGAAATATTTTTTTTTGTTGGAAACAAAATGTGGCACTTAAAAAAGATGTGACAGAGTGTGACTATGAGCCCTTATGGTCATGACTACGTCCAACAAAAAGGAGGGTAGTCAAACAGACAGAAATGACAGGCAAAGGGCCAACAGAAGCTAGACTTTGTGCAGATTATTAAACAAAATGTAGGTCAGCCTCCTAAATCTGATAAAACTTCAGGTATCAATGATCAATCAGAATACCAAGTTTTAGGACAATCCATACTTTCACTGTGGAGAAACTCTACTTGTAATTGCTGTTATTGAACAGTCTTTAAAAAAACAAGTCAAAATGCTTAATAATAGAGAAAATGGGAGACCTCATCATTATATTCAAAACTGATTAAATTATCCTAATAACCAATCATAAAAGTTTAAGGCCAGTCAATAGACATAATACTACTGAGAATCTGACACAGTTGTTAAAAATGGCAGTCTCAAAAACAAGTGAAAATGTGTAAAGCTGGAAAAAATATAGGTGGGATGGTCAGTCTTCTCAAACTTATTCCAAGAAATTTTCCAACAAGCACATGGACTTCAGGACAAAGCATGGAACCACAGTTGACATTCATGCTGTAATTTGGCAGTTTAAAAGAGTAGGTAAAATGCATAACAAGGGACCCATTGGTCATGGCGCTCAGCTGATTGTGACAGTTTTAACTGCTTCACCATAGATTTTTTGAAGTTGCAATAAAAATACTATCCTCAGTACCCAGGAACTAGGGCTCAATGACTGGAGGAAGGGGAGAGTTACAACACCTTTGGATGTTAATACAGAATATTGAATTAAATTCAATGGTGCTTACAGGGACTGGTTGGAGTTACAGCACCTCTGCATATACATAAAGGATAAAATCTAATTTAAATGAAATTATTTTTAAATATTTAAAAAAGGCAGAGAGATGGGAAAACAAAGCAAATAACTTTAATTTCCATTCTACTGAGACAGGAAAATAATGAGCAACTATTTGCATTCGATCCTATTTGTTAAGTCATTTTTTAAGTTTATATATTTTACTATATATTTACAGTATATGATATATATCTGAATATTTAAATTGATTCACAAATCTATATTGCATCAACATTTATACTTAATTTAGTCAGGTAACATCACATTATGCACACAGATATATTTCTTTTTTTTTTATAAAATATTTTTTTTTAAATATGCAAAGCAATAAATACATTATAATAACACTCCAGAATTCACAATTTTAAATTGCACCTTTATTTATCTATGATTTGTTTCATATATTATCAAATTATGCCTACTGATGGGTTAAATTATATTTTTGTTTAATTATTTAAAAGGAAATAATTTCTTAAAAATGCCACATCAGAACAACGTGGCATCTCTTGGGATTACTTCTTGAATTAATATTTCAAGAAAAATTGTGCACATTGAATCAAAAACAGCTTTACATTTAAAGAAATACAGTTGACAATAACAAACCATGTATTGCAAACAAGTGACCCATGGGTCATGACGCTCAGCTGACTGGGAAGAGATTCACAAAAGGAAATTTTATCATCAGAATGGTAGATACCCATTCAACTGAAGCATCAAACAGATTAACCAACAGGCCAAGATTTAGTCTGTATTTATATATCTGAAAAATAGAGAAAAAATGTGTAAACTTTAAAAACTAGAATACGGGTAGCCGACAAGTAACTAAGTGTATCTCCCAAAATCAGAGTGAAGTGAGGCATGGATTGAGTGGCAAGGGGAAACAGAGTGAGGTATGTTGCATATTAGCATGTATGTCTGCAGCCTAAATGTGTATGTAGGTTGTGCAACCTACCACAAATCCAGAAAGCTGTCCAAGTTGTATACATATGCAAAATTTTAGGCAGAAAAGTCAAACCACTACATGGATATGAGTGATTTTAGCCCACGGCAGACAAACAGACAGACGCTGTGCAAAAATGGTTGCAGTTTTGTGTATGATAAAGACCTATGTGAGATCTAAACACAAGCACAATTTTGGCCCAATCGGTCAAATGGTTCCTGAGATATTAGCTTGGATGTGTGCAGCGTTAACTAGAATGTAGGTGGCACCACCTGTCATAAAATCAAGAAAGCTATCCAGGATGTATAAACCTGCAAAATTTTAGGCAGTTATGTCAAACCACTACAGAGAAATGAGTGATTTTAGGCCACGGCAGACCAACAGACAGACGCTGTGCAAAATGTGCAAAAATTGGTTGCAGGTGGCCCCTCCAGTTTTATGTATGATAAAGACCTATGTGAGATCTATACACATGCAAAATTTTGGCCCAATCGTTCAAACGGTCCCCGAGATATGAGCTTGGATGTCTGCAGCATAAACTAGAATAAAGGTGGCGCCACCTGTCATAAAATCAAGAAAGCTATCAAGGATGTATAAAACTGCAATATTTTAGGCAGATATGTCAAACCACTGCCAAGATGTGAGTGACTTTATTGCACGGCAGACAAACAGACAGACGCTGTGCAAAAATGGTTGCAGGTGGTGCCACCAGTTTTGTGTATGATAAAGAGCTATGTTAGATCTATACACATGCAAAATTTTGGCCAGATCAGTCAAACAGTTCCCGAGATATGAGCTTGGATGTCATCAGCGTGAACGTGAATGTAGGTGGTGCCACCTGTCATAAAATCAAGAAAGCTATCCAGGATGTATAAATCTGCAAAATTTTAGGCAGATATGTCAAACCACTGCCGAGATATGAGTGACATTATTGCACAGCAGACAAACAGACAGACGCTGTGCAAAAATGGTTGCAGGTGGCGCCACCAGTTTAGCGTATGATAAAGAGCTATGTTAGATCGATATACATGCAAAATTTTGGCCCGATCGGTCAAACGGTTCCTGAAATATGAGCTTGGATGTCATCAGCGTGAATGAGAATGTAGGTGGCGCCACCTGTCATAAAATCAAGAAAGCTATCCAGGATGTATACGCATGCCGAATTTCAGGTGAATTAGTCAATTCACTGCAGAGATATTAGTGATTTTAACCAAAGGCAGATGAACAGATGGACACTGTGCAAACATGGTTACAGGTGGCACCACCATTTTTTGTGTATGTTATAGAGCTATCCAAGGGCTACATTAGTATAAATTTTATTTCCTGATCAGTCAAACGGTTCCCATGATATGAGCTTGGAAAGCTGATAAAATCAAGTCCCAGAGGAGCTCTCTGGAAACGAACGCGGCAACGGCGGAGGAACCCGGTCAAAAACATAGTATCCACAAAACTTCGTTTTGGCGGGTACAAAAATACAGGTGGCTCCACCAGTCTGCAGAAACTAATAAAAACACTTACAAACATCAATATCCATGCAAAGAATCATGGTGATCTCCCCATTAGTTGTTCAGATACTTCAGCTTTTGTATCAAATTGTCCATTATTCTGAGGGATACTTCGGAGTCCTATAGCTTGAAGGATATGGGTAACAGAGACCTAATTTTAAGTTTCCACAGGCACTTTTCATGGGCCTTCTTGCATGACAAGAATGAAGATTCTAGGTCCAGTTGTTGCAATTTGTACCCTGTTGACAGATAACCACATCTTTAAAGGTATCAAAAAAAGAGAAAAAAAATCGTAAAAATTTGAAAAAAATAGAGGTGGCGCACCCAGTCTGCAGAAACTGATGGAACAGGTCATGATCAATATGTATGCCGAAAATCATGACCATCAGTGTTGTAGTTATTGAGATACTGCAGTTTTTGTATCAAATTTTCCATTATTCTGGGGGGTAATTTGGAGCCATACAGCTTAAAGAATATGGGTAACAGAGACCTAATTTCAGGTTTCCATGGAGACTTTTCATGGGTCTCCCTGTGTGTCAAGAATGAAGATTCTAGGTCCAGTTTTAATGATTTGTGCCCTGTTAACAGATGTTCATAACTTTTAAAGTTTAAATAGAGAAAAAATTCGTAAAAAAAAACCAACAAATACAGGTGGTGCCACCAGTCTGCAGAAACTGATGAAACACTCCATGATCAATATCCATGAAAACAATTATGGTGATCTCTGCATTAGTTGTTCAGATACTTCAGCTTTTGTATCAAATTTTCCATTATTCTGAGCTGTACTTTGGAGTGCCATAGTCCAAAGGATATGGGTAAAAAGGATAAAAATTGATCAATAATTATGTCAAAAATCATGACCATCAGTGTTGTAGTTAATTAGATGTTGCAGTTTTTTTTCAAATTTTTTATTATTCTGGGGGGATAATTGAGATAGTTAATGAGATATTGAAGTTTTTGTATGAAATTTTTCACTATACTGGGGGGTACTTTGGGGCCCCATAGCTCAAAGGATATGGGTAACAAAGACTGTATTTCAAGTTTCCATGAAGACTTTTCATAGGTCTCTCACTGTGTCGAGAATGAAGGTTCTAGGTCCAGTCTTTAAGATTTGTGCCCTGTTAACAGATGTTCACATTTTTAAATGTCTCAAAAATAGAGAAAACAATTTGTAAAAAATCGAAAAATACAGGTGGCGCCACCAATCTGCAGAAACTGATGAAACATCTCATGATCAATATGTATGCCAAAAATCATGACCATCAGTGATGTAGTTAATGAGATATTGAAGTTTTTGTATGAAATTTTTTACTATTCTGGGGGGTACTTTGAAACCCCATAGCTCGAAGGATATGGGTAACAGAGACCTAATTTCTGGTTTCCGTGGAGACTTTTCATAGGTCTCTCACTGTGTCAAGAATAAAGATTTTAGGTCCAACGGTTAAGATTTGTGCCCTGTTAACACATGTTTACATTTTTAAAGGTCTCAAAAAAAGAGAAAAAAATTCTTAAAAAAACGAAAAATACAAGTGGCGCCACCAGTCTGCAGGAACTGATGGAACATCTCATGATCAATATGTATGCCAAAAATCATGACTATCAGTGATGCAGTTAATGAGATATTGAAGTTTTTGTATGAAATTTTTGACTATTCTGGGGGGTACTTTGGGGCCCCATAGCTCAAAGGATATGATTTTTCATCAACCTCTCAGAATGTCAAGTTACAAGATTCTAGGTCCAGCGGTTACGATTTGTGCCTGGTTAACGGACAGACGGACAGACAGACAGACGGACGACGGACAAAGAGTGATCGCTATAGCTCAGCATGACTGAAAGTCAGCTGAGCTAAAAATTGAGGTTTTTCCTCAATTTCTCAAAGGAACGAAGTCACAAAGACCCAGTTTTCTGCTTGGTTGGAGATCATGGGGACATCTAACATTATGCCAAATTTTGGATTCCTAGATCTTATGGTTTCAAAACGTTCCAAATCTACAAACTGACAGAAGGATGGACAGACAGAGGGACAGAAGATGGACAATGGACCATGACTATAGCTCAGATGACTTATAGTCAGCTGAGCTAAAAATTCACAAAAAATATAAGGATTCATAGATGGTTTAACTAGTCACATATTAACAATACAGCTTCTGATGATCAACATGTATAGCAAAGTTCAAGACAATTCAATAGGTCTAAACTTCTTAGTTCCTAAAATCTGTTTTGCCCCATAACTGAAAGATTTATAGATGACAGTGATCTCATTTATATCTCCTTGATGATTCCATCAGGACCTTTTCTGTGTCTAACTGTTATGATCTGTGTCCTGCTGAAGGATAACCAAATAGCTGTGACCAGCCATGCCCAAAACACAACATAGAATGCATTAAAAATACAGAAACTCAAGATGGCATCACCATTCCTGTAAAGCAGTTAAAGGTTTTCAAGATCAACAACACAGCAAATTTCATGATTATCCTTGTAGCCATCCATGAGACATCTGGCCTTCTCTATGTATATTTAGTTTTATTTACAAACAAAAATCTTCACTTCCCAGTTTTCAAATATACATTTCCACCCCATAACTCAGATAATTTGGATCACTGTGACTTCATTATGTTTCCTTTTCCATCAGGATTTGTGTGGATGTGAAACTTCAGCTTTTCGAGTCTAACACTTATGATTTGTGTTCTGTTTAACCATGGCTTAAAATACAAATAAAAATGCCAAAATCAGAGAAAATGTAAGTGGGATAATAGCTTGGATGACTTTTACAAAACTGAACCAAAAAATGCATGTACTCTATAATAGAGCATCTTATGAAATGCATATTTCAATAATTATATACTCCATTAGTCCCATACAGGTGAGATATATGATTTATATAGTGACATACTCATGCCTTGCAGCGAATACACTTTCCAAAGAGAAAACATATATCCTGCCTTCTTGGGGAGTTAAGATTTACACTCTTCTGTGCTGCTCATCATAAATCTTGACCTGGATAAGATAAGACATGATAAGACAAGAATATCTACTGTAGTAGATCCAGAGTGAGGGGGGTCCAGGGGGTCTGCATGCGCTGACCTTTCCAGCTGCTGCAACCTTTTTAAGGGATTCAAAGATATTTGTGGCTGGACCCTGCCTTTCCTGGACCTGAGGACCTAATTAAGGTTTTCTCATCATTCTCCCTGACTTTGACCCTTCCCTTTCCAAAATCCTGAATCCACTCCTGAACTATTTATAGAGGGACTATCTTGAATGGGCAAAGATAATCAAACAGCAAGATCATTGATCAGACTGAGACAAAAAATAAAACATGGCTACAAAAGACTAGGTTAGGATCTGTAACACACACACACACACACACACACACACACACACACACACACACACACATATATATATACACACACACATATATATATATAATACAAGTTGTTCTCCCTACTGCATGCAAAATTGTTGTGTCACAGGGTCATTTCCCATGGTTCCTAAAATAGATTTGCCAATACACAAGAGGGGTTGAGGATCTGTTGTAGCTCAGTATTAGCTGGAACTCCTCCAGCTGAAAGTGTAATACATGCACCTTGCTGCCTGAAACAATCACCTGAGTAAAACCAATGGTTGGCTCACTCAGACAGTCAAACACCACAGGTACTTTGTCAGCACTCAGTACCCCTTTCACATGGCAAATGCAAACCGGTTACAAACCGTTTTGAATAGGAATTGAGCGTTCACATGGCTATCTAATGCATTTATACACTGTTTTGGCCAAAATGGTTTTAATCCAGCACAGCAGGTGGTTTCAAACTGTTTTGAAAGAGAATCGTTTTATACATTTCGTTAAAGTGTTTGGACCTAGTTTCAAGCAGCAACTAAATGACAGTGCAAGTGCGAAAACTTGTGTCAGCATGTTGTTATATTGTTCCACATGCTAAATATAGACCTCGTGCATTGATGCAAGATGCTCATGTGAACGCACAACATGGATTCAAACTGATTTGGTTAAACCACTTTGCCCAAATCATTTTAAAAAAGTGTTGTGTGTAAATGGGATATATATATAAAGCCCGGTGGCTCTGTATATACTACTGTACTCAGACACAACTAGGTCTATGTGGCTTATAATCTCTCAGTGTAAGGATATTGGACTCAATATATGACAGGGCCTATTAATATTCAGTCCAATTAAATCGGGCTACGAGCAACACTGCATATTGCACTTAATATCACTAAAAATTCCAGAACATACATAAATTGTACTTTTAAGTTTCTTTTGCATTTAAAGAATCAGAATTGGACTTTTTCCGAATGGTAATTTTAAATTTAATATACAATTAAATTTAATACCAGTATTAAAAATTAAGAAAACTAACTTTATACCGCGCGGCGTTTAAATAAACAATCACTACGGTACTGAGTTCGTTGTCTTCCGGTGTCAAACCTAAACTAAAGTGACTGACAGAGTGTACTGAGAATAAACTGACAGAGATGAGGTTTGATAACATCGTACTAGGGCTGAAACGGGTACAAAGTTTTGTACTCGAGTACCCGATAGGAATTACCCGACTCGGACTCGAGTACTCGTTACCATGGCAACGCTGTAAAGATAAAACGAGCATCTGTTTACCGATGCTAAATATGCATATATTTGACTTCGTGACAGTTTAACTTTATCCCAACGAAGAAACAGATATATGTCATAACAAGACCTGTGTTAATTTGACTGTTTAGAGCCATATGCAAGGCTACGATAATGAATAAATAGGCCTACAGACTGCCCGTAAATTTGCAGTATATTCAAATGTGCATATACATACACAAGTACTCGAGTCCAAATTTTGGACTCGAGTACTCGGTAAGTATTACCCGGACTCGAGTACTCGAGTACTCCTTTCAGCCCTACATCGTACGTGATCAGTACATCATACTACATGTCTTGTCAATCAGATCATGTTTACTTGTAATAATTTGTATCTATTAAGTTTGCAAAAAAACATCAAATTTACTTCACAAGCAAACACTGCAGCGTTAGAACAGACATACCGATTGGCGTCCTGCAGGCAGACACGATTACAACCTCCGATGCCATGTCTGTTTCAAGGTGTAAGTACTGCGGTACAGAACTAAGTCATCTAACGGTAAGACGATCAGCCGACTGTCACGCCACGTCCAGGGCTCGCATGTTACCTCAGGCTCTAAACCAGTCCGCACGTAGTGAATGTCAGAGTCCGCACAACTGAACAGAGTCCCCCGAACGTGGTGAATGTAAACACTGTCAACTTAGTCACAACTAAATCCTGTAGAGGGCGCAACTTACTCGTCCCTGTTAGTTGATCCTCATTCTCAGGAGTTTCCCACTGCAGGCCACGCCCCCTTCCTCCGCCGTGGCAACCATTAATGCATGATTTTTCTAGAACACAGTCATGATATTAATTAACAGACACTTCATCACTGTCATTTTCATACCTCTCAACTTTTAAAAATGCAATATCGGGAGATAAAGTGAGCGCGAGTGAAGCGAGGGTACCCCCCCCCCCGCCCGCGAGGGGAAAATGTTTTTAAAATATATATAGATAGATTTGAAGGCATTTTAGACACGACCAGAGCCTAGAAAAGACTTTATTTGTAACATAATGAAATTTCGCCTTCAATCAGTTTGATACCTCCTTTCCTTCATAATAAAGGCACTTAATTTAAACCATGGTAGAAATCTTAAAAATCTGAAGTATGTGTTTGAGTTTGATTATTGGATAGTTGTTTTCGTTTGGAAATTACTGCATTTGTTGGTCGTGGCCAGGTTAAACTTTGAAGCACAGTCTCATTAAATTATTTTCGGTGTAGGCCTATATACATTAGTCAGTGTAAGCACACACAAACACTGAATGTGACATCTGCACAATGACTTCAATGTGGATGTTTATTAAGCCCAATTCACATGCACACATTTGCTCATGTAATTATATTTGCAAATGAAGTAAATCAACGCCGGTGAGTTTAAACTTACATAAAGTATATATTTACATTGTGTTCACATATGTCATTAATGTTCAGATATACGCAGTTGACATTTAAACACGCTATACTGAGAATTAAATAAGGGCCCAAGGACCCAAAGCTCTAGTGTGAATATTTCCTGTTTGAAGACACTATTGTAATAGAAACATTAATTCTTCTATTCCATTCGGATAGGATATTCTGGAATGGGACAAGTATACTTTACAGACCTTTTTTTTTTTTGCCTGAAAAAGCTGTTAGTTTGAACTGCATGATTTGAAATAGTTCCAAATCTAGGCCAATCAAATCCACAAATAGATGTCTGCGAAAGTTGTGAGTAAAATGTATGTAGACTGTTTTCTTCAAATCTGCGTTATGAAAGGGGCATATGTTATGATAAAGCCTACGCTTTCATTTATATCAATTTTTATTGCTTTTACCACGATGATATAATATACTACATTCCAAAAATGTATACTTTCCAACAGACGTTTAGCACTCAAAAATGCACATAATCCACTTACCAAATCTGTAGCGCACTTGGCCCGAATGAACATTTATTACATGTATTCTCTGTATCCGATGAGCCATTGTTAAGAAAAGGTAAAGATATAGTGGACGGAAGAATGGCCACCGATATATCGCTGTATAGTTCACAGGTCAATTGGTCATCATTGTCTCAAACATTATGAAGTACTTAATAAAATATGGATGACCGGGTTCGGGAAGGATGTAGCTAGTGGACCCGGAGTTGAGGCTCGAGATGACAGTATATATGCCCGGGCCATGTTGGATGCATCCCGCCCGTATGGATGCATCCCGAAATATAACTTGCAACTTTAAAGCTCAATTAAGTGTTATGACTCATGTCGATGATATATAGCATTTCTTTCCAGATAGAGTAAACAATATTCAGTGGGTAAAACTTGCCTTATACTCTTCACTGTCTGTTTGTGACGTTACTTGCTTGCAGTCTGTGTAGTAGTTCAGCTGAACCTGGATCTGTCTCCACTGGTCAGCACTGATCAGCACACTGTTCTAAATACCCGGCACTTGTAAGATTGGCGCGAGAGCGTATCAATTTACGATTAAGCAATGCCAGTGAGAGTCGTCGCCACGTTTTTACATGAATGCAGCTGAAAAAATGCTGTTTACACTACACGCCAATCGCACAGAAATGCTGAAAATTGTGAGAGACAAGTGATTGCCGTGTTGTGTAACCCTGGCTTGAGTCTGTCATATTTCCATTTTAAATTTAATGATAATAATTATTAATAATAAAAAAATAACAAGAGTACCAATTTTGGTTCAGATTGTATATCACTGCTGAAAAAGTATACACTTACATATATATATATATATAAATATATATATATATATATATATATATATATATATATATATATATACCACCATAAATATATATATATATATATATACCACCATAAAATCTCAAATGGCCAAAACTAATTCAGCAACGAATTACTTTACTAGACCAAAATTTCTAGTAAGAGTGACTGCATGCTTATTTAATTGAAAAAAAAATAACTTAAATTTCCTTAATCATAATATCATGTAGACCTGTATTCGGACCACACTAATAATTATCAATACAACTATTTTAATACTTCAGTTCAAACTTTAAATTTAGACTCCTTTATATCTCTAAGGAACGGCTTGTTTCTCGGAAGCGTTTAATTTGTCAGGTTATAGAACCACTTCTTGATATACCCTGTTTTACAAGAAGCACTTCCAAAGAACCCTCATAGCTCTCAAAAAACCCTAAATCATCCCAAAGAACCCATCTTTATTTAAAGAACCCTGTTTTGCCTCATAACACCCTAGAGTTCTTTACTCAACCCTGTGGTTCTTCAAAGAACCCTCAAGAACCATTTTTCTTAGAGTGTACATGGTGTATTTCCCGTCAGTGCCTCAAAGACAAAATTACCAGAGTTTGCATGTCTTCCCTTAAAATTACCATTTCAGAAATTTCCCCGAGTCTCTTTTAATATTGTTTCGGTTATCCATAATATCCCTAAACTGTTGATCTGGGATCATGTGATACATATACTGAAACCTAAGGATATTCAAGCTGGCGTACGAAAACTTTATGATTTCTCGTGACGGGTAGATTTCCTTAAATACTATATAAGAGCACAAGAAACGTGCACAATACGCCTGTCGTGTATCTGGTGACCTCTGATCTCATTAAATCTCTGTAAATTTTCATGAGAATGTAATCCAGGTGAGGAAGTCTATCGGTAAATATGTATAATTAGCTTCATGAAAACCATATGATTTTTGTTAAGTCACCATGGTGCCTCCAAAGTGCGGTGACCTCTTACCTCATTAAATATACGTGGATTTCGCTGGAAATCGAACTTAGGCGAGATATTTTATTGATTTACATTTCTGCATGATGAGTTTGATGGAAATTTTTCGTATTCTTTAAGTTAACGGACGGATGGTGGGTACACAATATTATATTATATTTCCATCGTATAAAAAATGGTTTCATGTTTTCATCTTTAACTCGATATTTTTACCATTTATGACTCAAAACATTAATTTTCCACATGTTGAGTTGGAAGCATATGCACTAAAATGCTGAAAAGGATCCAGTCTGTAACAGAAAGATGTTTATAGGTGAAAATCTGAAAAACAATTGATATACACATTTAAACGCCAAAGTTCTATAAATCCTACTTTTTAAAGTAAGTAGCATAAATAATTTCATTTCACCACTGTCAAAAATAGGACCCGTTCTGTGGTGTAGCGCTGAAGTATGTCTACAGCGCTTAATTGTCAGTTTCATCGGGTGTAACGTTAGATTGCATGTTCAGAGCAAATTCTTTTTTTTTTTTCAATATCACACCACTGAAACTAACATCAAACAACACATGGCGTGTAGCGCAAGGCAGGCTGGCATCATGCTATCCGCCTCCTTTCTGGGGGCTTACTCCATGTCCCCAACACTCTGCAGACCTCCTCAGCACTCATCACCACACGTGTAGTATAACTGCACGAAACGGTTGCCGACAGGGGGCGTTATATTCGGGCTCATACTCCCTAACGTACATGTAGCCTCTAGAAATGTCGCAGAAAATGTCCTAGTGACTAGACATTTCGACATATCCATACATCCCCCACACACTGGAGCCCTTCATAATGTCGCATGTAATGACCCAGTGACTAGACATTTACACATACTGGACCAGCGCCGATTGGCGGTCCTTGGACTATAAGAATATCAGTGAACATATTTGTAGCATTTTGTCGTATGATATGTCATTTTTTATGATTATATATAAAATATTAATATATTTATATATGCATACATTATAGATATAAGTACCAAACAGGCACCAATGGGCGGCGCTTGGAATAACAGTGGACATATTTATAACAAAAGTGTCGTAGGAGATATTATAATACGTCGGTTATATATAATATTTATGTATGTATATGTATATGGATATATGCATCTGTATGCATATAAGGAACAAGATATATCAATATATACATAACTTCTCGTGATACAATCCCGACCACCTGTGCCCCCCCCCCCATATGTCCCAGAAGATGTCCCAGTGCCTTAGACATTTCGACTTTTCGACCTCTGCTCAAGATTGGTACTAAACAGGCACCGATAGGCGGCGCTTCGAAGGTAAAAATAACAATGAAATGCTTTTATAACAATATGTCGTATGAAATGTTATCATTAAATGATTATACATAACAGTTTTATATATATATATATGTACGTGATGTACTACATATCTAAATTTATATATAACCTCCAATGATACGTCTCCAACCACCTGGTGGATGTGACGTATATACACAGGTCAAAGGTTACATACATTGTGTACATATCTATTACATCTTCCCTTCTCCGATCGAGTATTGTATCCTAGAGCTAATTAACAAACATATTAAAACAGTTTAAGTTTAAAGATTAAATTAACGTCATATATTTACAGTCAGTTCACACGGAGTAGTTTCTTATTGTGTGATATATATATATATATATATATATATATATATATATATATATATATATATATATATAAACGTTTATAGGACCAAAATCTTAGGTGGGCGAACGACACGACCGTGGCTGGAGATAGGTTGACTCTCTGCAGTGAAGTCGTTCAGTAATCAAGCAGAGCCATATATACGTGTCTGCGTTCTTCCTCCATAGTTTCTTCACTGTTTGTATCGCGCGCTCTGCTTCTCTGTTTGAACTCTGGAAATGAGGTCTTGATCGATGTGGTGCTCGATGTCATAGTCATGGCAAAATATTCCAATCTGTCTGCTGGTGAATTGTGAGCCGCATCACTTCTAAGTTTTTCTGGAATCCAGTAGCGGCAAAATTGACCTCTCAGTCTTTCAATGACACAAAAACTGCTTAAGTTTTTGAGCTCATCTACTTCAATAAACTTGGAGTAGTAGTCTACAACTATCATAGTTTTTACTTTGAAACTCAAATATGTCAGTTGACACTTCGGCAAACGGAAAGTCGGGAGTTTTTGTAGGCAACAACGGCTCTGAAGCGTTGCTTCTTTGAAACTCGGCGCATTTTGAGCAGTTTTGTACTGTCACTTCTATGTCAGTATACACTGATGGCCACTACATCACTTCCCTTGCCCTTTACTTGCATTAGGCGATTCCCAGGTGAGACTCGTGAATGATTTTTAACATGTGCCGGAATGGCGTTACAGTTGTAGGCAAGTCAATTCTTTTGTCCGGCCATCCCGCCAGTATCACGTCTCGTAGTGGCCCGAGTTCTCACTGTGTTTTCTTCTTGAGAACTTCATATCTTTCTTCCGTGATGGTGACAAAATCTAAACCACTGATAGCATGAAGTTGTGGAATGTCTGGCGTATTATCCAGAAGGTGCAATCTTGAGAGAGTATCTGGGAAACACATGTGGGAGCCCATCCTATAGACCATGTTTATATCATACCATTGTAGATTCAGCAACATACGCTGTAGTCTCTTTGGAGCTGAGAGAAGAGGTTTCTTAAATATTTGTTCCAGTGGTTTATGATCATTATACACAATTGTACAAAGCAACGGAATTTTGGTGCACCCTAAATCCATTGAGAGCATTTCTTTTTCTATTTGAGCGTACCTCTTTTCAATATCTGATAATGCTCTCGACTGGTTTATCTTCTTAGAGGAGAACAGCTCCAAGACAGTATTGACTTGCATCACACTAGATTTCAACAGGTTTGTTTACATCATAGTACGCGAGTACTGGCGGATTACAGCAGAGAGATTTAAGCTTGCTGAAGGCTTCCTCATGTTGTTTTAGCCAGTCAAATTGTACATTGTCCTTCAATAGCAATCTCCAAGGGCTGCATTCCTCACTGTGGTTTGGGATACATTTTCCTAAGTATGTAACGAAACCCAGGAAGCGTTTTAAGTCTACCTTGTTTTGTGGAGTGGGCATTTCTTGCAGTGCTTTTACTTTCTCTGGGTCGGCTTTCAGCCCTTCTGCTGTCAGTAATGTCCACCACACGGAATACTCGATTTCTTTATGTGTAGCTTCCCTGGATTCAAATTTAAGTTGAATTTTGTGGCTCTGTTAATGACTCGTCTCAGAATTTCATCATGATGTTTTTCAACACAACCAGTAATTAGGATGTCATTCATTACGGCATAAGCACCTGGTATCCCTTCCAGCATCTGGTCCATTATTCATTGTAATACCTCAGGAGCACATCTGACACCGAATGGTAAGCTCACTCATCTGAAGCAATCGATTGGGGAGTTGAACGTTGTAAGATACGATGACGGCTCATCAAGTTTGATCTGAAGAGAACTGCTTTTCGCGTCAAGTTTGGAAAACACTTTCAGCGGCTATGTCCTCTATAGAGCGCATCGGATAATGTTTTCTTTGTATTTCGTTATTCAGATCTTGAGGTTCAATGCAAATACGAATTTTGTTGTTTCGCGTGAACGCTGTCATTGAGCTGACCAACTTTGTTGGCTCTTCTACTTTCTTGATATGGCCATCTGCTTCCATTTCTTTGAGCCTCTCAATGATTTTCTCACGCAAAGTTGCTGGTTGGCGTCGAACGGAATGTACAACTCCTTTTGCGCCTAGCTTCAGTTTAATGGAGTATTCACCAGGGAGTGTACCGGTATTTTGGCTAGGTTCCGGGAATTCTGTCCATATGTCCTTGATTCGGTACTGGCTTTGAAGTTTTGCCTTTAGTTTCACATACAGTGGGTAAGCGAGTGATCAGGCCTAGTTTCTCTGTTGTCTGGCCTGATATAACGTTTTTCCTGATCGAGATTTTTTATCTCAAACTGTACATCTAGTGTAATACCGTTGCACTGCAGTGACAATATGGCAGTCCCCACAGGGTGGATGTAATGGTTTGAGTATGAACGGAGTACACGATTTGAAGTGGAGTTGTCTCTCAGAGGGGGCAAATCCTGAAAGTCTCTCACATTCATTGTATTACATTTCCTGTATCGATTTTGAAGCAGATGGATTTCCCATGAATGACTGCAGTTTGATTCCATTTGTTTCCAATTTCATCTCTGTCTGTTGTCATGTAGATGGTCTGGACTTCAAGTTCTGTTTCTGAATCAGAGTTTGTATTAACAAAGTTTACGCTCTTTCTTTTTCTTCTCATGCACACAACTCCAGTGATTTGGCTTGTAGAAGTAGAGGCAGGTTGGTTGAGCCGATGGCTGGGCATACACCTCTTGTCTTTGTGTGCTGGTTGTTATAGCGCAGGCAGACAGCAGTTCGTTGTTCGCATGGCTTAGCCTGATGAGCTGCCGGTAAGACGTGCGACGTTGTTTCGCGCGCTATTCCCGGTCCGTTGCGTTACGGCGCATTGTAACGGCGCGTACCTCTGCGCACATGTCGTCATTATACACTGATCGCGCGAATTTGTTTTTGCGACAGTTCGTACTGTTGACCAATTTGAACAGCTTTAGCCATTGTTAAATTTTCACCTGCATCAAGGAGTCTTTCTTGAACTTTTGGTTCCCAAACGCCATCAATAATTTTATCAATCAATACATCATTGGATCAGAGTAATCACAAGCCATCAAAATTAGGCGTAGGTCTTTCACAAAATTATCAAATGATTCATCCGGTGTTTGTTTTCTTTGTTTTAGAGTATGTCTTGTTATGCATTTGTTTTTCTAGATCTGGTGTATGTTTCAAGCTTACTCAGAACTGCAGCATGCTGAGTCGTTTTTCTCCCCGTCTTGCCATTCTAGGGTTTTGTACATCTCCCGATGGACGGATGCTCGATATTAATGGTTGTGGATTTAACTACGTTTAATTTCAGTAGCATTAATCCTCCACTTCTGACACCATGTAACGAGTTATACCAATTGTTTATATACAAATCGTACGTGACGTCATGCCTTAACCTGGATGTGACGTATATACACAGGTCAAAGGTTATATACATTGTGTACATATATATGTTAAATGGAGGTGGATAGATAATCATTTCAAAGAATGAGTCCAATTTGTCATTCGAGAAATGCATGGCTTTAGATACGCAATATGTGGGTAGAAACACTTTCCAAAAATCTTTTTCTTAACTTCATTTACTGAAAATTAAAAAAAGGTGTTGAAAATTGAGCAAAAATTACTTTCATCGTCAACATATATAAACCGTATAATGTGTTGGAAAATGGATATTAAGAACATTTTGATATTTTGGGTGGGGCTAACTGTCATTATTGTAATGAGCGATGCGTTTGCCCTGGATTAGATGTACGAGTAAGGCGTCTTTTGTCCTTACTCCGTAGGATTGTCCCCGTCACATTTCCTCAGCAAAACAGGTCATGTAAAAAATCCACTTGTATCGCTCACACGCGCCTGCTCGTCTTCGGAGCCCTGGTATTGGTAAATAAATTTCCTACAACTCGATTATACGAAACCCCCTTTCTCAATCGCTGCAACTTTTTTGTAAGGGTTTCAGACCATTTCTTTTGGCCTGGACCCTTCTTTTAAAGACCTGGGCACTTGTTATAGGTTTATCATTAGTCCTCCTGGGTTGGACCCCTCCATATCATAAATCCTGGATCCGTCCCTGTAAATGTAGGACTTTCTTGTTTTAATAATTCTAGTAGTCATGTTGCTGTTTTAATAATTTTAGTTGTCATATTTTCGAGGATCTGCGCTTAGGGAGATCCCTCTAATATCCGACATCCGATTTAAGACATCCCGCCTTTTGTCCCTTACAGCCGGTTACCGACTAAAGCAAGGATGTCGGAAGTCGGATGGATGCTAAGCCGGACGTCAATCTCGCATGTATCGATACATACCGGCAAACAGAGGAATTTTCAGTGAAAATGACGTATGAGTGTGTATACACATGTTTACACGTGCACTAAATTTAATATTATACGAGCCACTGAACGTTCTATATATACAATAAAAATACAATTAGATTATTTATTTTATTTTATTTTATCTAATCTTGGTAAAATCTTTATACAATGTAATACATATCTAGGAGATACGCTGGGCCCACGACAAATATATTTTTTAGTCGTAGATAATAAGATATTTTTATAGTTCTTACTTGTCCCTGACATCCAGGAGTTTGACCCATTTTTCAGATACATGTATATCTATCTTTTCGAATTGTTAATTTTAATTACAGCTTTCATGTAGCATAGATATAATTTAGATGTACATAAAAAAGACTTTTTCCACATAATAACTTGATGATAAATTACACTGATACATTTAAATAACATTTTAATTTTAATCTTTGGCTTATTTGTTTAAATAAAATAATAGATAAAATGACAGAATCGTTGTAGTGTACATTGAGAACTTTGAATAATGCCTATTAAGGGCACTTCGATTTCGTAAACCAAAAACTAATGGGGGTTAGATAGTTGGGTTAGAAGCCTTAGTGGCCTTAAAGCATAGAACATGTTTATTTGATTTATTTAGATAATGAATAAAATTACTGATCTGGGATATGTATTTAAAAATAAATATATTTAGTGATATACGATATGAAAATATAGTTGTTAAAGGGATTGAATATCTCGATCATATATATACATATATATGGTGTAAGCGTGTTAATCTGTAGTTAAAGTGAAGATATAGAGCAAGAGTGACGCCTTTTAGATTGACTAACTTATTTATAAACACTTATTATTAATAAATAAGTTAGTCTGTCTAAAACCGTCACTCTTGCTCTTTATCTTATATATATATATATATATATATATATATATATATATATATATATATAAATAATATATATATATACATATATATATATACACGTATTTATATATATAATGATAATGCCGAAAGACTATTTATAAAGACGTCGTAACTTAATTTTTATTGTCCATATAAAGTAGAAAGTTGCTATAAAGAATCATTTTTAATACTACATTGTTACCACACACAGTTATTGTGATCCTTCTTTTTGCTGGTGCACAGCAAATCATCCGAGCAAAAGGGGTCGGCCTGGCATCCGTCCTGGCATCCGACATCCGACGTCAGGGCTTTAGTCTATACCATACGGCAGCAGCGCTCGGTAAACTCAGTTTGAAAAAAGAAATGACCGTCCAATAAAGTCCGAATCGTACAGATTTTCAGGGGACATCATGGCTGTAATCCTTGAGACATCTTTGGGAGACATCACTATTGATCTTTATACAGAGGAAAGGCCAAACTGTACGTATTTTTTTTTAAATCTTATAATATCGCTCAGGTACAAATGTCCCCACTTTTGTCGCGGAGGCCCGAATATGGAATCCGGTCTACAATTCCAAGATGTGTCTAAACTGACTGGACCGTCTCACATTAGTAGTAATCAACATAAGCCATTACATGCCTGATGATATGACATCAACATGCCTCTTATTTCTCCAAAACATCATACATGGGCACGAACATGTAGAATAACTCGCGCACCTCTATGAGGCACGACACTTGTATGAACAGAAAACATTTTGGAGCCAATATAGAATACCTCAGGCACCCTGGTTATCAGAATGTCCTAAAGAGGGCGATACATTTGATGGGGATAGAGAGGAAAAATGGGGTATAGTCTTTTTGGGGTTCATTTTAAATAATAGAAGAGTTGTGATGTGACTTGAAACATCTGAGTATCTGACTGTTAGGTATGTCTTATACCTATCTGACGTCCAGTACTGTTCGATCTGGAAGAGACAGAGATATATGTGATTATTATACATGACATTCAATGAACATATCCATGAGCAAGACTCGAACCAGCGACCGTCTGCAGAGAAGTCCTGAGCTCTACCACTGAGCTATGAAGACTTGTTGTATGTTTTTTGGAAAATGGGGGTATTTAAGTTTAGACAAAAGATGTTTATGGGTGAATGAGCATGATCACGTGATTGGTCTCGTTGTCAAAGTGTTGGGGGAAACCCAAGTTGTGATGACATCATTTATATTGGGCGAAATCATCCCTAGACCAAATGGTCAATTCATATGTTTGACATGGAAATGTGTAGTAGGCCTAGTATGACGAGGTACTAATTAGATATGAGAGTGAAAATGGTAACAATATGATATTAAAACAAATATAATAAAAATAAAGTTGATGAATGATAAATAATGTGGAATAATGATGGGGGAGACCCCCCAACCCCCCTGTAATAGGTAGAATGATAATAATGAATGATAAATAATGTGGAATAATGATGGGGGGAGACCCCCCAACCCCCCTGTAATACTATAGGTAGAATGATAATAATGAATGATAAATAATTTGGAATAATGATGGGGGAGACCCCCCAAACCCCCCCTGTAATAGGTAGAATGATAAGAATGAATGATAAATAATGAGGAATAATTGGGGGGAGACCCCCCAAACCCCCCCTTGTGGGAGGAATAGATGAATGATAGATCAATGAATCAGTAGGAAAAGATCGTAGAGAAATTGCACAGGAACAAAGTGAAGTGTAGCGAGATAGTGAATGGATGAGATTGTGTGAGATGGTGATTCCTGATGACGTAATGGGGAAAGTAGGGGAAGCCTATGGCAACATGGCAGCGTTGGTATAGGAAAGACGGAGGGGGAGGAATACAGGATACAAATGATAGAAAACTTAGAAGGAATAGACAAATAGACAGTGATTAGTGATGGTATGTGTTACTAAATACATACATCTCTTGCAGTTGACAGGGTGGGCCAGTTATGTTGGCCGGTTTAGGTGCCTGAGGTATTCTATATTCGTACCAACATTTTTATAACCATCATCTTCTGTCTTAATTTCGTCATTTATTTTCAACTGCCTTTACTTCTTCATTACATTAATTCTAATCACCATTACGTCCGTCCGTATACGCACATAGCTAGTCAAGACAGTGGATAAGGGTCTAAAACACTACTGGTCTGGTTGGCAGTGTGGTCTGGTTGGCAGTACTGCCAACCAGACCGCTATATGTGATGTATAGCTATTAGGACACTAGTCATCCTCTATGCATCATTGCACAGCCAGCCACACCATACCATCTAATTAGATAAATAGCTATATAAACAAAAGGGGGCGTGTTTAATCTGTGTACCACTACAATATCAGTAAGTGGTGTTGAATTAATCATATAAAGCAAGTTGTTCCTATTATTCATCTAAAATTAGTGTTTTTACAACTGATCTAAGGTCGATAAATTTTAATATATTAGGATTTAATAAGAACTAAAACAAAAGTAACATGCTAAGAAATTATTAATTAATTAGAAAAATAATTACAAATATTTAGAAAAGTATAATAATAACTGTAGTGATGGTGTATATATTCCGTAGCCGTTTAACTTTACATGCACATTAACCATTAAGAGTGTACATGGTGTATTTCCCGTCAGTGCCTCAAAGACAAAATTACCAGAGTTTGCATGTCTTCCCTTAAAATTACCATTTCAGAAATTTCCCCGAGTCTCTTTTAATATTGTTTCGGTTATCCATAATATCCCTAAACTGTTGATCTGGGATCATGTGATACATATACTGAAACCTAAGGATATTCACTACAAGCTGGCGTACGAAAACTTTATGATTTCTCGTGACGGGTAGATTTCCTTAAATACTATATAAGAGCACAAGAAACGTGCACAATACGCCTGTCGTGTATCTGGTGACCTCTGATCTCATTAAATCTCTGTAAATTTTCATGAGAATGTAATCCAGGTGAGGAAGTCTATCGGTAAATATGTATAATTAGCTTCATGAAAACCATATGATTTTTGTTAAGTCACCATGGTGCCTCCAAAGTGCGGTGACCTCTTACCTCATTAAATATACGTGGATTTCGCTGGAAATCGAACTTAGGCGAGATATTTTATTGATTTACATTTCTGCATGATGAGTTTGATGGAAATTTTTCGTATTCTCTAAGTTAACAGACGGATGGTGGGTACACAATATTATATTATATTTCCATCGTATAAAAAATGGTTTCATGTTTTCATCTTTAACTCGATATTTTTACCATTTATGACTCAAAACATTAATTTTCCACATGTTGAGTTGGAAGCATATGCACTAAAATGCTGAAAAGGATCCAGTCTGTAACAGAAAGATGTTTATAGGTGAAAATCTGAAAAACAATTGATATACACATTTAAACGCCAAAGTTCTATAAATCCTACTTTTTAAAGTAAGTAGCATAAATAATTTCATTTCACCACTGTCAAAAATAGGACCCGTTCTGTGGTGTAGCGCTGAAGTATGTCTACAGCGCTTAATTGTCAGTTTCATCGGGTGTAACGTTAGATTGCATGTTCAGAGCAAATTCTTTTTTTTTTTTCAATATCACACCACTGAAACTAACATCAAACAACACATGGCGTGTAGCGCAAGGCAGGCTGGCATCATGCTATCCGCCTCCTTTCTGGGGGCTTACTCCATGTCCCCAACACTCTGCAGACCTCCTCAGCACTCATCACCACACGTGTAGTATAACTGCACGAAACGGTTGCCGACAGGGGGCGTTATATTCGGGCTCATACTCCCTAACGTACATGTAGCCTCTAGAAATGTCGCAGAAAATGTCCTAGTAACTAGACATTTCGACATATCCATACATCCCCCACACACTGGAGCCCTTCATAATGTCGCATGTAATGACCCAGTGACTAGACATTTACACATACTGGACCAGCGCCGATTGGCGGTCCTTGGACTATAAGAATATCAGTGAACATATTTGTAGCATTTTGTCGTATGATATGTCATTTTTTATGATTATATATAAAATATTAATATATTTATATATGCATACATTATAGATATAAGTACCAAACAGGCACCAATGGGCGGCGCTTGGAATAACAGTGGACATATTTATAACAAAAGTGTCGTAGGAGATATTATAATACGTCGGTTATATATAATATTTATGTATGTATATGTATATGGATATATGCATCTGTATGCATATAAGGAACAAGATATATCAATATATACATAACTTCTCGTGATACAATCCCGACCACCTGTGCCCCCCCCCCCCCCCCCCATATGTCCCAGAAGATGTCCCAGTGCCTTAGACATTTCGACTTTTCGACCTCTGCTCAAGATTGGTACTAAACAGGCACCGATAGGCGGCGCTTCGAAGGTAAAAATAACAATGAAATGCTTTTATAACAATATGTCGTATGAAATGTTATCATTAAATGATTATACATAACAGTTTTATATATATATATATGTACGTGATGTACTACATATCTAAATTTATATATAACCTCCAATGATACGTCTCCAACCACCTGGTGGATGTGACGTATATACACAGGTCAAAGGTTACATACATTGTGTACATATCTATTACATCTTCCCTTCTCCGATCGAGTATTGTATCCTAGAGCTAATTAACAAACATATTAAAACAGTTTAAGTTTAAAGATTAAATTAACGTCATATATTTACAGTCAGTTCACACGGAGTAGTTTCTTATTGTGTGATATATATATATATATATATATATATATATATATATATATATATATATATATATATAAACGTTTATAGGACCAAAATCTTAGGTGGGCGAACGACACGACCGTGGCTGGAGATAGGTTGACTCTCTGCAGTGAAGTCGTTCTGTAATCAAGCAGAGCCATATATACGTGTCTGCGTTCTTCCTCCATAGTTTCTTCACTGTTTGTATCGCGCGCTCTGCTTCTCTGTTTGAACTCTGGAAATGAGGTCTTGATCGATGTGGTGCTCGATGTCATAGTCATGGCAAAATATTCCAATCTGTCTGCTGGTGAATTGTGAGCCGCATCACTTCTAAGTTTTTCTGGAATCCAGTAGCGGCAAAATTGACCTCTCAGTCTTTCAATGACACAAAAACTGCTTAAGTTTTTGAGCTCATCTACTTCAATAAACTTGGAGTAGTAGTCTACAACTATCATAGTTTTTACTTTGAAACTCAAATATGTCAGTTGACACTTCGGCAAACGGAAAGTCGGGAGTTTTTGTAGGCAACAACGGCTCTGAAGCGTTGCTTCTTTGAAACTCGGCGCATTTTGAGCAGTTTTGTACTGTCACTTCTATGTCAGTATACACTGATGGCCACTACATCACTTCCCTTGCCCTTTACTTGCATTAGGCGATTCCCAGGTGAGACTCGTGAATGATTTTTAACATGTGCCGGAATGGCGTTACAGTTGTAGGCAAGTCAATTCTTTTGTCCGGCCATCCCGCCAGTATCACGTCTCGTAGTGGCCCGAGTTCTCACTGTGTTTTCTTCTTGAGAACTTCATATCTTTCTTCCGTGATGGTGACAAAATCTAAACCACTGATAGCATGAAGTTGTGGAATGTCTGGCGTATTATCCAGAAGGTGCAATCTTGAGAGAGTATCTGGGAAACACATGTGGGAGCCCATCCTATAGACCATGTTTATATCATACCATTGTAGATTCAGCAACATACGCTGTAGTCTCTTTGGAGCTGAGAGAAGAGGTTTCTTAAATATTTGTTCCAGTGGTTTATGATCATTATACACAATTGTACAAAGCAACGGAATTTTGGTGCACCCTAAATCCATTGAGAGCATTTCTTTTTCTATTTGAGCGTACCTCTTTTCAATATCTGATAATGCTCTCGACTGGTTTATCTTCTTAGAGGAGAACAGCTCCAAGACAGTATTGACTTGCATCACACTAGATTTCAACAGGTTTGTTTACATCATAGTACGCGAGTACTGGCGGATTACAGCAGAGAGATTTAAGCTTGCTGAAGGCTTCCTCATGTTGTTTTAGCCAGTCAAATTGTACATTGTCCTTCAATAGCAATCTCCAAGGGCTGCATTCCTCACTGTGGTTTGGGATACATTTTCCTAAGTATGTAACGAAACCCAGGAAGCGTTTTAAGTCTACCTTGTTTTGTGGAGTGGGCATTTCTTGCAGTGCTTTTACTTTCTCTGGGTCGGCTTTCAGCCCTTCTGCTGTCAGTAATGTCCACCACACGGAATACTCGATTTCTTTATGTGTAGCTTACCTGGATTCAAATTTAAGTTGAATTTTGTGGCTCTGTTAATGACTCGTCTCAGAATTTCATCATGATGTTTTTCAACACAACCAGTAATTAGGATGTCATTCATTACGGCATAAGCACCTGGTATCCCTTCCAGCATCTGGTCCATTATTCATTGTAATACCTCAGGAGCACATCTGACACCGAATGGTAAGCTCACTCATCTGAAGCAATCGATTGGGGAGTTGAACGTTGTAAGATACGATGACGGCTCATCAAGTTTGATCTGAAGAGAACTGCTTTTCGCGTCAAGTTTGGAAAACACTTTCAGCGGCTATGTCCTCTATAGAGCGCATCGGATAATGTTTTCTTTGTATTTCGTTATTCAGATCTTGAGGTTCAATGCAAATACGAATTTTGTTGTTTCGCGTGAACGCTGTCATTGAGCTGACCAACTCTGTTGGCTCTTCTACTTTCTTGATATGGCCATCTGCTTCCATTTCTTTGAGCCTCTCAATGATTTTCTCACGCAAAGTTGCTGGTTGGCGTCGAACGGAATGTACAACTCCTTTTGCGCCTAGCTTCAGTTTAATGGAGTATTCACCAGGGAGTGTACCGGTATTTTGGCTAGGTTCCGGGAATTCTGTCCATATGTCCTTGATTCGGTACTGGCTTTGAAGTTTTGCCTTTAGTTTCACATACAGTGGGTAAGCGAGTGATCAGGCCTAGTTTCTCTGTTGTCTGGCCTGATATAACGTTTTTCCTGATCGAGATTTTTTATCTCAAACTGTACATCTAGTGTAATACCGTTGCACTGCAGTGACAATATGGCAGTCCCCACAGGGTGGATGTAATGGTTTGAGTATGAACGGAGTACACGATTTGAAGTGGAGTTGTCTCTCAGAGGGGGCAAATCCTGAAAGTCTCTCACATTCATTGTATTACATTTCCTGTATCGATTTTGAAGCAGATGGATTTCCCATGAATGACTGCAGTTTGATTCCATTTGTTTCCAATTTCATCTCTGTCTGTTGTCATGTAGATGGTCTGGACTTCAAGTTCTGTTTCTGAATCAGAGTTTGTATTAACAAAGTTTACGCTCTTTCTTTTTCTTCTCATGCACACAACTCCAGTGATTTGGCTTGTAGAAGTAGAGGCAGGTTGGTTGAGCCGATGGCTGGGCATACACCTCTTGTCTTTGTGTGCTGGTTGTTATAGCGCAGGCAGACAGCAGTTCGTTGTTCGCATGGCTTAGCCTGATGAGCTGCCGGTAAGACGTGCGACGTTGTTTCGCGCGCTATTCCCGGTCCGTTGCGTTACGGCGCATTGTAACGGCGCGTACCTCTGCGCACATGTCGTCATTATACACTGATCGCGCGAATTTGTTTTTGCGACAGTTCGTACTGTTGACCAATTTGAACAGCTTTAGCCATTGTTAAATTTTCACCTGCATCAAGGAGTCTTTCTTGAACTTTTGGTTCCCAAACGCCATCAATAATTTTATCAATCAATACATCATTGGATCAGAGTAATCACAAGCCATCAAAATTAGGCGTAGGTCTTTCACAAAATTATCAAATGATTCATCCGGTGTTTGTTTTCTTTGTTTTAGAGTATGTCTTGTTATGCATTTGTTTTTCTAGATCTGGTGTATGTTTCAAGCTTACTCAGAACTGCAGCATGCTGAGTCGTTTTTCTCCCCGTCTTGCCATTCTAGGGTTTTGTACATCTCCCGATGGACGGATGCTCGATATTAATGGTTGTGGATTTAACTACGTTTAATTTCAGTAGCATTAATCCTCCACTTCTGACACCATGTAACGAGTTATACCAATTGTTTATATACAAATCGTACGTGACGTCATGCCTTAACCTGGATGTGACGTATATACACAGGTCAAAGGTTATATACATTGTGTACATATATATGTTAAATGCAGGTGGATAGATAATCATTTCAAAGAATGAGTCCAATTTGTCATTCGAGAAATGCATGGCTTTAGATACGCAATATGTGGGTAGAAACACTTTCCAAAAATCTTTTTCTTAACTTCATTTACTGAAAATTAAAAAAAGGTGTTGAAAATTGAGCAAAAATTACTTTCATCGTCAACATATATAAACCGTATAATGTGTTGGAAAATGGATATTAAGAACATTTTGATATTTTGGGTGGGGCTAACTGTCATTATTGTAATGAGCGATGCGTTTGCCCTGGATTAGATGTACGAGTAAGGCGTCTTTTGTCCTTACTCCGTAGGATTGTCCCCGTCACATTTCCTCAGCAAAACAGGTCATGTAAAAAAATCCACTTGTATCGCTCACACGCGCCTGCTCGTCTTCGGAGCCCTGGTATTGGTAAATAAATTTCCTACAACTCGATTATACGAAACCCCCTTTCTCAATCGCTGCAACTTTTTTGTAAGGGTTTCAGACCATTTCTTTTGGCCTGGACCCTTCTTTTAAAGACCTGGGCACTTGTTATAGGTTTATCATTAGTCCTCCTGGGTTGGACCCCTCCATATCATAAATCCTGGATCCGTCCCTGTAAATGTAGGACTTTCTTGTTTTAATAATTCTAGTAGTCATGTTGCTGTTTTAATAATTTTAGTTGTCATATTTTCGAGGATCTGCGCTTAGGGAGATCCCTCTAATATCCGACATCCGATTTAAGACATCCCGCCTTTTGTCCCTTACAGCCGGTTACCGACTAAAGCAAGGATGTCGGAAGTCGGATGGATGCTAAGCCGGACGTCAATCTCGCATGTATCGATACATACCGGCAAACAGAGGAATTTTCAGTGAAAATGACGTATGAGTGTGTATACACATGTTTACACGTGCACTAAATTTAATATTATACGAGCCACTGAACGTTCTATATATACAATAAAAATACAATTAGATTATTTATTTTATTTTATTTTATCTAATCTTGGTAAAATCTTTATACAATGTAATACATATCTAGGAGATACGCTGGGCCCACGACAAATATATTTTTTAGTCGTAGATAATAAGATATTTTTATAGTTCTTACTTGTCCCTGACATCCAGGAGTTTGACCCATTTTTCAGATACATGTATATCTATCTTTTCGAATTGTTAATTTTAATTACAGCTTTCATGTAGCATAGATATAATTTAGATGTACATAAAAAAGACTTTTTCCACATAATAACTTGATGATAAATTACACTGATACATTTAAATAACATTTTAATTTTAATCTTTGGCTTATTTGTTTAAATAAAATAATAGATAAAATGACAGAATCGTTGTAGTGTACATTGAGAACTTTGAATAATGCCTATTAAGGGCACTTCGATTTCGTAAACCAAAAACTAATGGGGGTTAGATAGTTGGGTTAGAAGCCTTAGTGGCCTTAAAGCATAGAACATGTTTATTTGATTTATTTAGATAATGAATAAAATTACTGATCTGGGATATGTATTTAAAAATAAATATATTTAGTGATGTACGATATGAAAATATAGTTGTTAAAGGGATTGAATATCTCGATCATATATATACATATATATGGTGTAAGCGTGTTAATCTGTAGTTAAAGTGAAGATATAGAGCAAGAGTGACGCCTTTTAGATTGACTAACTTATTTATAAACACTTATTATTAATAAATAAGTTAGTCTGTCTAAAACCGTCACTCTTGCTCTTTATCTTATATATATATATATATATATATATATATATATATATATATATATATATAAATAATATATATATATACATATATATATATACACGTATTTATATATATAATGATAATGCCGAAAGACTATTTATAAAGACGTCTAAACTTAATTTTTATTGTCCATATAAAGTAGAAAGTTGCTATAAAGAATCATTTTTAATACTACATTGTTACCACACACAGTTATTGTGATCCTTCTTTTTGCTGGTGCACAGCAAATCATCCGAGCAAAAGGGGTCGGCCTGGCATCCGTCCTGGCATCCGACATCCGACGTCAGGGCTTTAGTCTATACCATACGGCAGCAGCGCTCGGTAAACTCAGTTTGAAAAAAGAAATGACCGTCCAATAAAGTCCGAATCGTACAGATTTTCAGGGGACATCATGGCTGTAATCCTTGAGACATCTTTGGGAGACATCACTATTGATCTTTATACAGAGGAAAGGCCAAACTGTACGTATTTTTTTTTAAATCTTATAATATCGCTCAGGTACAAATGTCCCCACTTTTGTCGCGGAGGCCCGAATATGGAATCCGGTCTACAATTCCAAGATGTGTCTAAACTGACTGGACCGTCTCACATTAGTAGTAATCAACATAAGCCATTACATGCCTGATGATATGACATCAACATGCCTCTTATTTCTCCAAAACATCATACATGGGCACGAACATGTAGAATAACTCGCGCACCTCTATGAGGCACGACACTTGTATGAACAGAAAACATTTTGGAGCCAATATAGAATACCTCAGGCACCCTGGTTATCAGAATGTCCTAAAGAGGGCGATACATTTGATGGGGATAGAGAGGAAAAATGGGGTATAGTCTTTTTGGGGTTCATTTTAAATAATAGAAGAGTTGTGATGTGACTTGAAACATCTGAGTATCTGACTGTTAGGTATGTCTTATACCTATCTGACGTCCAGTACTGTTTGATCTGGAAGAGACAGAGATATATGTGATTATTATACATGACATTCAATGAACATATCCATGAGCAAGACTCGAACCAGCGACCGTCTGCAGAGAAGTCCTGAGCTCTACCACTGAGCTATGAAGACTTGTTGTATGTATTTTGGAAAATGGGGGTATTTAAGTTTAGACAAAAGATGTTTATGGGTGAATGAGCATGATCACGTGATTGGTCTCGTTGTCAAAGTGTTTGGGGAAACCCAAGTTGTGATGACATCATTTATATTGGGCGAAATCATCCCTAGACCAAATGGTCAATTCATATGTTTGACATGGAAATGTGTAGTAGGCCTAGTATGACGAGGTACTAATTAGATATGAGAGTGAAAATGGTAACAATATGATATTAAAACAAATATAATAAAAATAAAGTTGATGAATGATAAATAATGTGGAATAATGATGGGGGAGACCCCCCAACCCCCCTGTAATAGGTAGAATGATAATAATGAATGATAAATAATGTGGAATAATGATGGGGGGAGACCCCCCAACCCCCCTGTAATACTATAGGTAGAATGATAATAATGAATGATAAATAATTTGGAATAATGATGGGGGAGACCCCCCAAACCCCCCCTGTAATAGGTAGAATGATAAGAATGAATGATAAATAATGAGGAATAATTGGGGGGAGACCCCCCAAACCCCCCCTTGTGGGAGGAATAGATGAATGATAGATCAATGAATCAGTAGGAAAAGATCGTAGAGAAATTGCACAGGAACAAAGTGAAGTGTAGCGAGATAGTGAATGGATGAGATTGTGTGAGATGGTGATTCCTGATGACGTAATGGGGAAAGTAGGGGAAGCCTATGGCAACATGGCAGCGTTGGTATAGGAAAGACGGAGGGGGAGGAATACAGGATACAAATGATAGAAAACTTAGAAGGAATAGACAAATAGACAGTGATTAGTGATGGTATGTGTTACTAAATACATACATCTCTTGCAGTTGACAGGGTGGGCCAGTTATGTTGGCCGGTTTAGGTGCCTGAGGTATTCTATATTCGTACCAACATTTTTATAACCATCATCTTCTGTCTTAATTTCGTCATTTATTTTCAACTGCCTTTACTTCTTCATTACATTAATTCTAATCACCATTACGTCCGTCCGTATACGCACATAGCTAGTCAAGACAGTGGATAAGGGTCTAAAACACTACTGGTCTGGTTGGCAGTGTGGTCTGGTTGGCAGTACTGCCAACCAGACCGCTATATGTGATGTATAGCTATTAGGACACTAGTCATCCTCTATGCATCATTGCACAGCCAGCCACACCATACCATCTAATTAGATAAATAGCTATATAAACAAAAGGGGGCGTGTTTAATCTGTGTACCACTACAATATCAGTAAGTGGTGTTGAATTAATCATATAAAGCAAGTTGTTCCTATTATTCATCTAAAATTAGTGTTTTTACAACTGATCTAAGGTCGATAAATTTTAATATATTAGGATTTAATAAGAACTAAAACAAAAGTAACATGCTAAGAAATTATTAATTAATTAGAAAAATAATTACAAATATTTAGAAAAGTATAATAATAACTGTAGTGATGGTGTATATATTCCGTAGCCGTTTAACTTTACATGCACATTAACCATGCATGTGTGTGGTTAATTCCCATTTATCTCATTTGGTCTCAAAAATTTTATTTTGATTTAACAGTAACCAATCAGTAACCTTTGGTGAGTTGGTAGTCAGAGTGGGAGTATGTAGTGACAGTACATAGGCATTCACGAAACCAATTAATAGTTTTAATATGAATTTTTAAAAATTTAGGAAATATAAAAATAAATAATAACTATAAATCTAATTTGTGTAAAATCACAAATCTAGTGTAACATTTAACATTTTATTTAATTACTGTTGTTTGGAAGATTAAATACATGTTAAATTATGTTTATAATATATATACATTACTGTTGCAATATATAATGTTACTGTTGTAACATATAATATTTGTGTTGTTAATAAGAATTATGGATTGGAATATCCAATAATTGAAATTTACTCAAACTGATAAATATCTAAGTATCCAGTAAGTATAAACTGGGTATAATAAACTAACCTTGATACCGGGGGGGGGGGGGGTGCTTATATAGGGGCTTATAAGGTTGTTTAAATTCTACATGAATATCTTTATTCTGCAAATGAAGGCTTCAGGCCCATAGATCCAAATTCTGAATCAAATGATATAATAATAAATGAACATCTTTAATGTACTTCAGCCACAACCTTCACCTCACCAACAGTTGTCTTCAGCATAACAAGAAACTCATTGTAGAGAAAAAGAGGGGAATTAGCCTCACATAGTGATCATTCAGGGTTGTGGGAATTTAATTGTCTGTGGTATATACCATCACTACAGTTATTATTCTACTTGATATATTGTGGCATTTTAAATAATATGTAAAACAGGATTTATTATAAAAACAGATACATCGGGGAAAAATGATGAAAATAACATATATTTGCATATGCCAGAAAAGATAAAATAAATAACTACTTTATATCAAATAGATTTGGAAAGGCTTTTGCTTGTTCAGAATGGTCCAAAATTCAGGTTACTTTGAATCTCTACAAATTTGGAGAATTCTTCAAAAAATGGGCTAATATTCTTTACACTAACATCAGCAGTTGTGTTATGAATAAAGGTTGGGCTATACTCAGTATTTCACAATTTCACGAGGAGTAAGATAATGGGTAAGTATTCATTTAAGCATCTAAAATATTAGCAGATGAAATCAGAAATAATCCAAATATTTAAGGAGTTAAAATCAGGGATAAGAATATAAATTAATACAATATGCAGATGACACTGCACTAATACTAACAGTGTTAGGGGGTTACCAGTCTATCAAGGAAGCTATTAAGAGATTTAAATACTTTGAAAAAAAACATCAGGACTTTAGATAAACGTAGTTTAAATTTTGTGTAATAATCATTTATATTTTATCTGTTGTATGACTATGTGATTTTTGTTTTCTTGATGGTTGAAAAAGGTCTTATATCATTCCGGTGAGTGGTGCCAAAAATAAGTAACTGTTCATACTTCATGTATATATGCACTTTATTGTTAAAATGTTATTAAATTATTGCCTTTTGTTAGATCTAGTATATACCCTTTATTGTTAATATGTTATATAAAATGTTATTAAATTATTGCCATTTGTTAGATTAAATATATGCGCTATATTGTTAATATGTTAAAAAAATGTTATTAAATTATTGCCATTTGTTAGATTGAATATATGTGCTATATTGTTAATATGTTAAATAAAATGTTATTAAATTATTGCAATTTGTTAGATCTAGTATATGGGCTATATTGTAAATATGTTTTAAAATAAAATGTTATTAAGATATTGCTATTTGTTGGCATGGTTTGGCTATACATATTGTGTATTTAATATTTATAAGCAAAGGTTACAGTTATATATAAAATAATAAACCCTTTAAAAGTAACTGAAAGTGGACACTGAAAATAAATTGTCTATGATATATAAACATCATTACCCCAGTAATTACTCTACAGTACATATAATCAGATAATGGCCATGTGGGTTAACTGTTAATCTATTTATACAATTATTCATCTAATTAGATGGTATGGTGTGGCTGGCTGTGCACTGATGCACAGAGGGCGACTATATGCATCACATACATGCACACTGCCAACCAGACCAGTAGTGTTTTAGACCCTATTGAGACAGTGCATGAGTGATTCTACATTTGCTCCAATACATGAATCCTAAACATCATTACGTCTGTCCATATACACTTCTAACCTCATCAACATAGACTGTTAAGTTGAATTGCTACTGGCCTATCCTGGCCTATAAACAGGTCAGTCAGGCCTCTACTAGCCCGATTTAATCAGACTTGATATTATTAGGCCCTGCCATATACTGAGTCCGAAAGCTATACAGTGGGGGTTTCTTCAATGTAAGCCTCAGACTACACAAAACCCAATGCCATTGTAACCAGTGTCAACAGATGTTTATAACCCCATGCCAGTGCGTCAGTCTTCAGAGCTGGGCCCACTGAAACAAAATAAAACAAAATTCTAGCTGTCAATCACTCGAGTCAGTGAGGCTATCAGTGAGGTCATCAAGTGCGCCTATTTGACTTTTCTTCTCTGTCCCTACTAAACTCACTAACCTCAGGTAAAAAGGTCAGTAAATGTTTAAAAATGATGATTCATTTTAATTTAAGTTGCAATCGAAACCATGAAACACATACTTATTTGTGCCAAAATGGTGTAATCCTGTGTGTTGTTAGGCAGTAAATGGGCAGTGAAAAAAGATGCAACGATCAGTTGCATCTTCTGTGGTTTATTAGCTCAGCTGACTGAAAGTCATCTGAGCTATAGCATTCACCCTTTGTCCGGCGTCCGTCCGTCTGGCCGTCCGTTAAAAGGGCACAATTCTTAACCACTGGATCTGGAATCTTCTAACTTGACATCTAGGGAGGTCCATGAAAAAGCTCCTTGGAAACCTGAAATTAGGTCTCTTTTACCCATATTCTCAGAGCTATGGGTCTTGTAAGTACCCCCCAGAATTATCAAAAATATCATACAAAAGCTCAAGTATCTGAATAACTACTGCATTGATCACCATGATTTATCTGCATGAATATTGATCATGGAGTGTTCCATCAGTTCCTGTAACCTGGTGGAGCCACCTGTATTTTTTCAAATTTTTACAAATTTTTCCCTCTATTCTTGAGACCTGTCATCTGTTAACAGGGCACAAATCGTAACAGCTGGACCTGGGATCTTACTTTACAACAAGGGAGGTCCATAAAAAGCGTCTGTGGAAACCTGAAATTAGGTCTCTGGGTCTCTGTTACCAATATTCTTTAAGCTATAGGTCTCATAAGCACCCCCAGAATAATAAAAAATTTGATACAAAAGCTCAATTATCTGAATAACTTCTGCATTGATCACCATGATTCTTTGCATGAATATTGATCTTGGAGTATTCAGTCAGTTCCTGTAATCTGGTGGCCCCACCTGTATTTTTTTACAATTTTTTCCTCCAATTTTGGAGACCTTCAAAGAAGCTGTCATCAGTTAACAGGGCACAAGTAGAAACCACTGGACCTGGGATCTCATTACTTTACATCAAGGGAGGTCCATGGAAAGTGGAAAGTCTCTTTGGAAACCTGAAATTAGGTCTCTGTTACCCATATTCTTTGAGCTATGGGTCTCATAAGTACCCCTCAGAATAATAAAAAATTTGATATAAAAGCTCAATTATCTGAATAACTTCTTCATTGATCACCATGATTTGTTGCATGAATATTGATCATGGAGTGTTTCATCAGTTCCTGTAACCTGGTGGCACCACCTGTATTTTTTCTAATTTTTACAAATCTTGTTCTCTGTTTTTGAGACCTTCAAAGAATCTGTCATCTGTTAACAGGGCACAAATTGTAACCACTGGACCTGGGATCTTCTAACTTAATATCAAGGGAGGTTCATGAAAAGTCTCTGTGGAAACCTGAAATTAGGTCTCTGTTACCTATATTCTTTGAGCTATTTGTCTTGTAAGTACCCCCCAGTATAATAAATAAATTTAATACAAAAGCTCAATTATCTGAATAACTTCTGCATTGATTACCATGATTCTTTGCATGAATATTTATCATGGAGTGTTCCATCAGTTCCTGTATCCTGGTGGCACCACCTGTATTTTTCGAATTTTTACAAATTTTTTTATCTGTTTTTGAGACTTTCAAATTAAGCCTCATCTTGTAACACAGAGCACAAAACGTAACCCCTTGACCTAGAATCTTCATAATTGACATACTAAAAACCCATTGTTACACTTTAAGACTGCCTAATATCACAACCACTGATTTAACTTTGATCATATATAATATACATATTTTTCTATACATTCGCTATGCACATGCCAGAAATGATGTCAGTATTGCGTAATTGTTTTAAGTTATTGGCCCAAACATAATGCACTTTTTAAAAAATCAAGAAATATATTTACTCAGTTAATAAGAGGATTGCTGAAACTAGAGACTTTTTGTCAGGGATGTAACATTATTTAATCAAGATTCAATTGAATACCCAAAATTAGTTCTGAATTTTCAAATTTTATAAGTTATTAGTATAAATATAAAATTAGTACATTAAATATTGCTCAACTTTGACCATGGCACGTTTGTTTCCTGAGAGCACTGTTTATATAATTTTCATATCATGCACACATAAGGATTTTTTATCTTTGTAGTTTTAAAAGCTGAAAAAAATTGGCCAAAAAATTGTAGCTTTTATTATTGTTTTTATGAGAACATGTCAGACCCAGGTTCTACCCAGCCCCTCTTCAGTAACCTGTATGTTGACCTTGTTGACCTCTTAGCAATTATGCACGCTTGAGGTGAGGCTTAGGGGCAGCCAGGCAGCTAATGCCCAGCCACAGTTGATCCAGGTGTCCAACCTAACTCATCTAGTAGATGTTTTCAGAAACAACATAACAATAAACAATAAATTAATACATTTTTTTTATTGGTTTTTAATAACAAATTAAAGAAAAAATAAGAAAAGGAATTTGTTAGTTGATGAGTGACAGGAAATTAACTTGCAGTTACTGATTATGTAAGAATCTTGTATGGATGGATAGAATGTCAATGTCAATGTTATTCTAAATAACACCATGCAGTCACCTATGGTATTTTTCAGTTCAGTTTTAATGACAAAATAATAAATCATATTATTTATTACTAATCATTAGGGATCATATGAAGGAAATTAATGATAGACAAAGATGCAGTTGATAATATCAATATAGATTCCTACTGTGTCTAGTGTGTAGATTGATGTGAAAGTAGCCCAAAGTGAATATATTACATTTATTTTTTTTTTAATATAAATAAAAGCCATAAAACCAGGTACTTATGATCATTATTTAAATTTGTGAATTTTGTATATTCTGGATTCTCAACATCATTGTTTGGCTAAAACTGAATAAATACTAGACGTGGTGCAAATGCTTTGCAAATGTATTTGAATATAAATATGAATATGTACTGCATTAAAAAATTTTATTGCATAAAAATGGGAATTCAGGTAAAAATGAAAGTATTTGAATAACAGTGCAAATACTTTCAAAATGTATTCATGAATGCATTCGTGAACATATTCTATAATATTTTAATAATCATTTCAGTTATATTTTATTTTAAAAAATCATATGATTTTCTTATTATTTTATTTTATACAAATTATATTGGCACAATATTTGTTATTAAATTTTTATAAATAATTAGACTCTTTTATTATATGTGCTGCTTATAAGTTATATGGCCAAGTCAATTATATAAATAAATGAAATCAATCCTCTTCCCTGTCTCCAAAGATACTATCAAAATCATACATAAGCTAAACACCAACAACTCATAATAAAGCTTATATTTATTACCACACAAAACCAGCATGTGCTTCATTCCCAAATGATTTTTTTATCATATATAACAGCTTAGCGCCGTGACCCATGGGTCCCTTGTTTAAAAAAACGTTGCAATAATCTTTATGCTGCAAGTTCAAAGATAATAAGTTCTCAAATTTTATGGTCACAAGGTCGTTGGTTAAGGTCACGGGACCGTCATTCTGAAAAATTTCTTTAAAAATATCCTTATTGACAAATTCAGCTGAGCGTCGAGACTTCTGAGTCCCTAGTTGTTTTATTAAGCTTAATATTTGTTAATTTTTTTTTATAATACTTCTCATGTATTTTCAGGTTGTCTAAACTTTTTGAAATTGTGTAAGATCAAGTATTACAACTTCTGTTTGTTCCACAGTGTCCAGGTAAAGTATTGCATTAATATATTGATATATTAATTTTAAATGTTAAATACCAATGGCAAAATGAATATATTTTAATTCTATTTTGGAATAACTGCCCAAGAACCAATGTCAACAATATGTGAAACAATTCAAACTTACTGCATTCAGAAGTAGACAGAACTAATTGCTGTGATGGAAAATGTTTTTTTTCCACTTCTCTCAGATAAGTCGGTAAATAGAATACTTTACCCTTCAAATTATATGCAAGAATTCCTCAGAACCAGGTGCATAATTTGAATACTCTATTGAACTAAATTATTTTCCAAGTGCTCTTTCTGCAGTACTTTGAACATTTCTGATTGTTAAATTGTCTAATTTCACATGTTTGCATATAGGGAGCAAAATTGTTTACCTCATGAACCACTGCACCATTCATTTCCAATTTTCCAGACATTTATCATAAAAAGGAAATGTCATTGTAACACACAGGTGGCACCACCTATGCAGATGAGTCAGTGAATAAGAACATTCAAGGATTCTTTTAAGCAATAGGAATATTTGAACTGTTATATGAATGGAATTCTCTAAAAATAATGTTTCCACAGGACATTAACTTTTGTTAATTGTGAAACTTTATAAATTAAAAATAAAAATAAATCACGATTTTTACCATTTTTTATTAGCTCAGCTGACTATAAGTCATCTGAGCTATAGTCGTGGTCCATTGTCTGTCGTCCGTCCATCTGTCTGTCCGTCCTTCCGTCTGTCCGTTTGGATGTCCGTCCGTAAGACTGGCACGTTTGGACACCGTTGGAGCTACGAATCTGAAATTGGGCATACAGTTAGATGTCCCTAAAATCAGGGTTGGCAAACTTCCGGGAAGAAAGGTTTTTCTTCCCTTCCCAGGGAAGAAAAGGAAGTTTCTGGGAAGAAAAGGAAGTTTCTGGGAAGAAAAGGAAGTTAGGGAAGAAACTAATGACTTTTGTCCACATGTTCCCACAAACCTTTATTAATAATATATAACATAGCTAAACATGCAGATATAACAGAGCCACAGAATAATGTATCTGTTGTTCAATATGTACACATTGTTATTCATATATAAACACTCAATCTAGACTAATATTTTATACAGAACACTGAATTCAATAGTCCAAAACATGGCTTCCACGCAGCATCCTGTATGCAAACACAAGCTTATTTGTACGCTCCACACCAAGTCTGTTTCGAAGTTTTGACTGGACCATACCCATGGTTGAGAACACGCGTTCAATGGATGCAGAGGATGCACATGCTGTGTGGAGATTCACTGCTAACTCGGCAAATCCTGCAGGTAGAGTAGGGCTGGCTTTCTTGATTCCCCTCCACCAAGTTACGGCAGGCAGTGATGTGGCAGAGAAGTAGAATGCTGGATATGGTGGGGACTTCGTCTGAAAGCTGATTGCAGCTGCGATGTACTCTGGGTTACGCTTTGCCAACCAGTCCATAACTTGCTGCTGCTGTCCAGTAGTGAGTCGCTGACCTTGGTATGTTGGATGTAGTAGGTGAGCTGCCAGTAGACATGGCTGGACTGCTTGGTTGAATCTCTTGGAGACAGCAGCCCTGTGGCCCTGGAGTTCTGGATGATCCAGTAGGTCCAGCCAAACCTCACACGCTTGGGCAAGACCAGTGTTGTCACGTTGGCAGATGTCAAGAGCATTAGCGATAGGCTTGAGCTGATCTCGTAGATCCCTGGCTTGACAGAAGAGATTGTGATCATTGACCTTGGTAATAATGCTTCGATCAATGTCACATTCGTGGTCCTGGGTGATAAGTACCATGAATGCTCGGTTGGTCAGGTAGGTGTCCACTGTGTGAAGCTGACTTTTCCAGCGGGTGTCACCAGGAAGCTGAGGTCTAACACTACCTGTGTGCTCCTTCAACCAGGCTGATGGACGATGATGATTACGGTAGTACTTGTTTATCTCTACAATGTGTTTGATGACAGCAGTAGGAGTCAAATCAGCACCAAGTAAGTTCAACCAGTGAGCTGAGCAACCGTAGACATTCAATTCTGGATCGTCTTTTTGAAGGGCATCCCTCATCCTCTCCATGTTCTTTGCGTTGTCTGTAACTATATTTTTTACAACACAACCAAAGCGCTGTTCAGCATTCTTTATGCTCTGTTGACATAAGTTCTTACAGTTTTCAGCAGTTTTTGGAAGATCACCAGTTTCAATACCATCCAGAAAGTAGGTTTTAGAGTCTGTCTGTAAGCATGTTGCAACCACAGGGTCATTATGTATATTGGACCATCCATCTTCCACGAGGGTAACCACCTGGTCCTGCAGGTCCTTCTTCATTTCGTTCTCCAGTTCCGTGCAGACTTGATCCAGAAGTTTTCCTGCCAGTGTCTTCCTGGTTGGCGGTGCATACCCTGGTCGTAGAGTCTCTAACAATGCCAGGAAGGATGGATGTTCCACAACTGAGAAGGGAACATTACAGGCGAAGAAAAATCTGGCTAGGTTCTGGTCAATCTTGTTCTTTGAACTCTCTGATGTGCGCAACACATGAGCATCAAGGCCGCCTTGTGATATCTTCTTGGCAGGTGGTTGTTCGCAGACATCTTCGTATATCAGTGGGCGCTTATTTCCCACAGGTGCTGTAACACTTGGCTTGCTGGTACACTTCTTATAGTGATTCTCCATTCTGCATGCTTTAGGCAGCTGTTTACTTTTGCAGTAGTTGCATTCAACCATCATTTTTCCATCTGTCTGGACTTCTGTGTAGTGAGCCCATACTGGCTTCCTATTCCTGCCACCCTTGTACATTATAAAATCATCGAACTGACAAACTGAGAACAGTGACACTGACACTTTATCTCATTCATCCAGACTGAGGCAGATCAGTTATGTCAATGTTTTATATGGTCAGGTTATATCAGCCCTCCTCTAGACCAGTAACTAAGTAATCTACTCATTAGTGAGCAGTTACTCAAAATGAACTCAGCTTGAGCTCATCTTAATTACTCAGCTGGAAAACCAACCCCACAGTGCAGGCACCACTGGAGTGTGAGTTGATGTTGAGTTCATCCTAATTACTCAGCTCAACTGTCCAAGCCAAACTCCACCCCTGCAGGGTATGTACTCATGTTGAGTTCATCCTAATTATTCACCCAAACACCAGCTCAAGTCCACTGGAGTGTGAGTTGATGTTGAGTTCATCCTAATTACTCAGCTCAACTGTCCAAGCCAAACTCCACCCCTGCAGGGTATGTACTCATGTTGAGTTAATCCTAATTATTCAGCCAAACACCAGCTCAACTCTACAAGCCAAACTCCATCCCTGCAGTGTATGTACTCATCTTAATCACTCAGCAGAAGCCAAGCCTTCAGCACCAGCAACAACAACTAGGCTAAAGACTATACCATCCAGCCCCATCACTCAAATCACATAACAATCACCTACTAAGGGTCTGTTTGCAAGCATTTTATATAACAAAAGTTGTCTCTCTGATTTGCACAAATATGATATGCCAAAATGTCACTTGAACAACGTGAATGACAGGTATGTTGTAAATCTATTTCTTCCCTGGGAAGAAATGGTGGGAAGAAAGTATTTCTTCCCTTCCGGGAAGAAAGTATTTCTTCCCTTCCCTTCCCTTCCCTCCGGGAAGATTGTGCCAACCCTGCCTAAAATCTCCTACCATGCCAGAATTGGGTCAATAGGACTTCGTTCCTTTGAGATATTAAGGAAAAACCTCAATTTTTTATTAGAAATCTATTTTCACACTTCAGGACTGTCTTATATCAAAACCACTCATCTAGTTTTCTTCATATTTACCATAAATATTCCTCTATATAGTTTCTATGTACATGCCAGATATTAAGTCAGTATTATATAATTTAAAAAAGTTATGGGCCCAAACATAATGGACTTTGTAAAAAAATCGGGAAGATATTTGGTCACTTAAGACCAAAAGTGTTAAAGGTAGGGACTTTTTTCCAGTAATACAACTTTAATTGATCGAAATTAAATTGTATACCAAAAATTAGATCAAAATCTGGTAATTCTTTTTAAATATTGGCAAAAAAATAAAATTGGTACCTTAAATTTTGCCCAACGTTGGCCACGGCACGTTTTTTTCCTGTAAGTACTGTGGATTTAATTTTCACAGCATGTACACATAAGGATTTAATCTATTAAAATCTGAAATTTGAAAATAAAAGCTGCAAAATTAGGCTAGTTATTGAATTTTTTTGGAGGCTCTTGTTGTATTCCCTTACATTGTCAAGCAGTCCACTTTGATGACTGTAGGTCATTCAGTGCACATCTCTATGCTCCCCAGGCTGTTGGCATAATTTTAGATGTCCCCAAAATCTCCTACCATACCAAAAATTTGGTCATTAGGACTTCGTTCCTTCAAGATATTAAGGAAAAAAAACTCCATTTTCCATAAAAAAAAAGCCATTGTTACACTTCAAGGCTGCCTAATATCAAAACCACTGATCTGTTTTTGATTGTATTTAGTATTCACTTTCTTTCATACATTTTCTACGAACATACCAAAAATTAGGTCAGTATTGGGTATTATTTTGAAGTTATGGGGCAAAACATAATGCAATTTTTAAAAAAAATCAGGAAATATATTTACTCACCTAACATGAGAATTGCTGAACCTAGAGACTTTTTTTTCAGGAATATAACTTTATTTAATCAAGATTCAAGTGTTTACCCAAAATTAGATCTGAATTTTGCAAATTTTTCAAGTTATTAGCATAAATAAAAAATCAATACCTTAAATTTTTGTCCAACTTTGGCACTGTTGATTTAATCTTCACAGCATATATACATAAGGATTTAATCTTTTAAAAATCTGAATCTATGCTACATTTTAGATTTTGTATTTTACCACCAGGGTTACAGTGATTAAAGTGTACATTTAATTGTGTCCACAAAGTGGTGTATTGCTATGAAAGTGTGGATGTTCATGAGATATGTAATTCCTTACTTCAGAGGAGAAAAAACTTAACCAGGTGTGAAATTGAGTATTAATTCCAGTAATAAATTAAAACTGGGATAGTAATTAGCACAATGATATTGTTTGTCCCTCATTCAACCAACAGTGTGTTTACTTTATTTGAAAAGATGTTTTATTTTATCAAATTTACAGAATCTTTTATTTTATTTTGGTGAATAAAATTAAGCATGTACTGAAAACTCCAATGTGCAAAACTTTTTAATAGTGATTCAAGGAATATTCTTGTAGATGCCATGTTGTGGCATTATTTTCTTTTAAATTCAGTTTAAAGATTTATGATTTAAAAATAATAAAATATATGTGTATGCATAATATGACCCAATATGAGCTACACTCTGGATATATGATGATTGCAACTTTTGCAACAATTCTAATATTTTGACTTATAGTTTCAGTTTTTTGCTCTGTATATATAATGATTGCAACTTTTGCAACAATTCTAATATTTTAACTTATATTTTCAGGTTTTTATATTAAAAATTGATAAAACCTGTAAATAAAAGAATGATTCAGATATAAACTTCTTTAATGGAAAAAGTGGATATGCTTAAAAAAAATAGGATTATATATAAACTTAAATGCATTATTCCCTTGAAAGTGAAATAAAGGTATTAGTCCATTCTGTCAACTTGCCTGTCCATCTTTAAATTTTCATATGCATCACAGTATCTCAAAACTTTTACTGTTTTTCTTCATGACAGTCCTGTCAGAGTATTAATTGCAATCATATATTTAGAACTTTACTGTAACCAAGTAGGAGGGCCCCTTTCCTCTTAGCTTTTCATATTCTTATATAAATGAAAAACATTACAATAGAATATTTCTACATCCACCTTCGTGCTGCCCTCACTTTTCCCTTCTCCGAACCCCATCCCAAAGTCAGCCTCAGTAAGCAAGAACAAGATGAATCAGATATATTCATACTTTAATATATTGTATAACTATTCGTCCATAGGTACCTATGTACATGCCAGAAATTATGTCAGTATTGTGTAATATGTAGACATAGTGGGCATCACAATAATGTACCTTGTCAAGACTAAAGAGATATTGTGTCATACAGTCACAAATTCATGAATTACTTCATCAGCATAGTTAATCATAACATCATATCTGTCAAATTGAAAGCTTGGAGACTACCATACACTTTAGATCCTTCAACAAACAGCCTTATCATCATTCTACTACTGCTTATTACTGCTGTCATTGCATTCATATTTGCTCAAATATATCACAATTTTCAACCCCTCCTAAATAAATAAAAAATAAACCACTATATTTGACTCTATTAATCCATCAGTCAGGTAATTTCATTTATGATTTACTCACATATTACATTAAATTCCTTTATAATAGCCCAACATGTCCATGATATTCATAAGCTTTATCGACTTGATATAGTATCACAGTGGAGAAACATTTATAGTCCAATCATGATCAGCTGAGCGCCGTGACCCATGGGTCCCTTGTTGGTTTTATATTTAAACTTTGTATCTTTATTCCTCAGCCATTTATGGTTTAACCTTTCAAGTTTTCTACATATGGTGTCTTAAGCATATGCTGTATAATGCTTATTTTTATTTGTTGCTTATCGTTGCTTATCTCAAATCAAAAGCCTTTAATAGGTGAAATTTTAAAAATAATGTTGTTTGTAAATTTATGTACATTTTAAACTTAAATTTCCACTAAAAGTTTGAAAGTGAGCACCCCAAATAAAAATGGCCCATATATTGACCTGATGCCCAGAGGGACTCTGTATCTGTTACAGGTATGCTTGAATAAATGATCTTTTAAGTCAAATACCTGAAATCAGTTAAAATGATTTAAGATCTGCCAGTATCAGAAAACCTTTAGTTTCCTTATGCCAAAATATAGAGTATATTCTATAATTTCAGAATTTGTACAAGACAGGGGGACCCACAGTCCCATTTTGTAAAACAAAAATTTAAGGAACAACTGAAACATTACTGAAACTGAAACACATACTCTTCAGACATTCATCTTTCTTGTGAATTAATTTCAGCGCAACCTATCAGCACAGACTGGGGACCCAACTGGAAGTGGGCGTGGAGGAGAATCAGTATTTGGGTGAGATCTCCTGTGAATATAATCATTATCTGTTGATAAATCATTTCAAATTAATGAGGAGATATTGTATGGCTTTCTCATACACAAGACTGGTAGCACTACCTACAGTCATTTAGGTGCATCCATGCCAGTATTTTATCAGTGATGTTTGTGTAATTGGTGCTTGTACTAGGCTTCAAAATATTTTGTACTTGCATTGTACATGTACATGTCACACTTGTACTTTGGAAGAGTAATCAAGTACTTGCAAATAATGGCCAAGCATTGCACAGGTTTGCAGTAGGAATGTAGGCCTCTTTAGCTCAGCTGACTATAAGTCATCTGAGCTATAGTTGTGGTCCATTGTCCGTCATCAGTCCGGATGTCCGTCCGTAAGACTGGCACATTTCAACACCATTGGACCTATGAATCTGAAATTCGGCATACAGTTAGATGTCCTCAGAATCTCCTACCCTGCCGAAAATTGGACTTTGTTCCTTTGAGATATTAAGGATAAACCTCAATTTTTTATTAAAAATCTATTTTCAACTTCAGGACTGCCTAATATCAAAACCACTCATCTGGTTTTCTTCATATTTACCATAAATATTCCTCTATATAGTTCCTATGTACATGCCAGAAATTAAGTCTGTATTATTTAAAATTTAAAAAATTTATGGGCCCAAACATATTGGACTTTGTAAAAAAAATCAGGGAAGATGTTTGGTCACTTAAGACCAAAAATGTTAAACCTAGGGACTTTTTTTTTCAGTAATACAACTTTAATTAATCAAAATTTAATTGTATACCAAAAATTAGATTGAAATCTGTTAAATTTTTTTAAATATTAGCAAAAATATAAATTTGGTAACTTAAATTTTGCCCAGGTTTGACCATGGCATGTTTTTTTTTCTTGTAAGAACATTTGATTTACTTTTCACAGTTGGTATGTACCGTAAAATCTCCACTTAAAACCGCGGTTTAATCAAGAAATTCAAAATCTTGAAATCAGGTTGATTTCCTATAAGCACTGTGCGGTTTATACTAGAAGGGTTTCCTGAATATCTCCTGACAGACATCGTTTTGGGGCCGGCGCTTAGGCGATAATATTGCAACTTTCGAAGGCTGTTCTTAGCATGCATGGGAGCCGTGTGTAAATGTGTTATTTACGATTATTTGTTATTTATAAATTAAATATTGCTGATTAGTTTTCGTGTGATATATAACTTGTTATAAAATCTTGGTAATTGTCACCAAATAATACGTTTACAACAACCCTGCTGTTACACACAGCGGTCCACTTCGTTGGGCATGGTCAAATCAAGCAAAATTGAAATAAAAGCCTACTTTAAACCCATTTGCGGCATTGTTTAGCAATGATTATTTGTTTAAAACGTAAAATGAATAAAAAGCTGACATCGTAAAGAGTCACACAATGGCAGACGATCGTTTTAAAATCAAGTCTGAGTGCCGCCATGTGCTGAAACACCCCGGTATTCTGCTAAGAATATTTTGAACGGCTGTACGCGGTGGGTGGTAAATAGAACAGCCACCTTTTTCGTCCCAGCGTGCCTTGCAAGAACACTGCCTTGACAAAATGGCTCTCCACACGGAAACTTTCTTCAGGAAAAAAACTTGCTTACCCGGACTGGCCACTTTAATTTTACCTTAAAATCAATCGTTTTCAAGAGTCATGTTTCCTATACGTGCGTATCTCGAAAAGGTAACTTCAGTTACTTTGATATTTAGTTAAGTTGACCAGCGATGTTTTCAAACGCACCAGCAAGTTGTGACATGGAGCGATGTCGACGTACGATGTGACGAAGATAATACCGAAGTAACCGGTATGAAAATGATTTGAATCTTCCGAGTAATTCCAGAAAATGGAATTTTCATCAAAAATTAAGATTTCAAAATATTACTTTTAGAATTAAAAAATACAGTGACTTGAAATGGATCAGCAGAATGTTTTTTTCCAAAATATAATGACAAATCAGTAGCAAACAAGAATACGGCACGGAATATAAAATCTGTGTAAACAGGCAGAGGTTCACCGGCCCTTACGTCTTCCCAAACACCATGCTTGAGTGACCCTGCAAAATAGTGTTATGATGTGTTTAAATAATATGCCCAAGAAATTTTTAAAGTGGACAGGAATGGCCGAGTCGCGCAACCTACGCGTGTTCATTTCTAGATGATTGCTTGATTGTCTTTTGTCAAATCATTCCGTAGCGAAAGTTGGTGCGGTTTTAAAGGGGGGTTCTTAGTATTTGAGCCCCTCGCGGTGTCTCGCCTGGAATTTCGGCGAAGTCTGGGTGCGGTTTTAATCGGAAGTGCGGTTTTAAGTGGAGGTTTTACGGTATAGAGATTAAATCTGTTAAATTCTGAAATTTGAAAGTAAAAGCTTAAAAATTATTCTAGTTATTGGAGTTTTTCTGAGGCTCTTATGTATTTACATTTTGAACCTCCAGACCAGCCATGTCTGGTCCCTACAGCCTTGCCTGGGTAAACTTATTAGTGATGCAACACCGCTTTTACAAATGTATAGAATCACATGTGGTAACCTTGCCCTCCCTTCTCCCCCCCCCCCCACCCAAACAGATATGTTGCTTTACTTACATTCTTTAACCGATTGCTGTTTCCGATCCAATGTATACAACTTTTCCTATCCTGAATCAAGTGTTATTTTCAGATATTTATTATTTTGCAAATTTCAAAAATATATTTTAAGAAAAAATAAATACATCTGTGTTTCTATTAAAAATCTATTTTCATACTTCAGGACTGCCTAATATCAAAACCACTCATCTGGTTTTCTTTATATTTACCATAAATATTCTTCTATATAATTCCTATGTACATGCCAGAAATTAAGTCTGTATTATATAAAAGTTAACAAATTTATGGGCCCAAACATAATGGACTTTGTAAAAAAAATCAGGGAAGATATTTGGTCACTTAAGACCAAAAATGTTGAACCTAGGGACATTTTTTCAGTGATACAACTTTAATTAATCAAAATGTAATTGTATACCAAAAATTAGACCAAAATCTGTTAAATGTTTTTAAATATTAGCAAAAATATAAATTTGGTACCTTAAATTTTGCCCAGGTTTGACCATGGCATATTTTTTTTCTTGTAAGGACATTTGATTTACTTTTCACAGTTGGTATGTATATAGATTTAATCTGTTAAATTCTGAAATTTGAAAGTAAAAGCTTAAAAATTATTCTAGTTATTGGAGTTTTTCTGAGGCTCTAATGTATTTACATTTTGAACCTCCAGGCCAGCCATGTCTGGTCCCTACAGCCTTGCCTGGGTAAACTTATTAGTGATGCAACACAGCTGTCACAAATGAAGAATCACATGTGGCAACCCTGAACCCCCCCCCCCCCCCACCCAACCAGATATGTTGCATTAGTTACATTCTTTAATTTCATTGATGTTTCAGATCCAATAGACACAGATAAACTATAAATGTTGATGCAATTTAGAATTGTTAATCAACTTAAACTTTCAAATATAATTGATATATACCGTAAATGTATAGTAAAAATTTATAAGTTTCGTCCAAAATTTCCATTAACAAAAAATTGATGTATTAAAAAAATTAGGATCTAATGCAAACATTCGTTCAGTATTTTTCTGCCTCAGTAGAATGGGAATTAAAATGATTTGCTTTGTTTTTCTATCTCTCTGTCTGTTTTTAAATATTCAATAATTATGAATAAAACTTTTTTAACTGTAAGCACTTTTGGATTAAATTTTGTATCCTGTATGTTTATGCAAAGTTGTTGTAACTTTCTTCACTCCCTGCCACTGAGTATTTGTTTGGGACAGTATTCTTCTGGCAACTGCATAAAATTTATTGCTGGTTAATAAAGAAAACTAGATGTGTCGGAACGAAACAAATGCCCCCACCTGGAGCAAATTAAAATTATTTGTTAAATTTTGTAAAATTTTTAAAGTTCAGGAGCTGTAATATGGTCAAAAGTAGGTCAACAAGGACGAAACACGAACTTAATCTGTAACTGGTCATTATCTGCCCACACACCCAAAAATCAGGCCAATATCTGCAGGCATTGCGAAATAAGTCCATACATGTGTATTTGTCATGAAAATTTCTATTTTTCATGAAATTTTCTATGTTAAGGAGCCGTAAAACGGTCAAAAATAGGTCAACCGGGACAAAACGCGAACTCGATCTGTAACTGGTCATTCTCTGCCCACAAACCAAAAATCAGGCCAATATCTGCAGTCATTGCGAAAAAAAGTCTGTACAGCTGTTTGATTTCGGAATGATGGAAGGACGGAAGGACAGAATGACGGACATGGGTAAAACTAGATATGCCCCGGCCACTTTGTGGCAGAGGTACAAATATGATTTTAAACTTTCACCCCCCCCCCCCCCCCCCATTCTTCGATTCATATCAAATGAGGCAACTTCTCATAGCTTAATCTACCATTTCTTCTCTATAGATACTTTTTGAGACATTCTGTTTCCTCTCCCATTCAGCAACAACTGCTTCCCAAAAGATATCAGTTTTCTACTTTTCCATATTTATTTTGATTTATTAAATGTGTTTTTTTATACTTGCAAATCTCTACTTCCTTCCTCTGCAATTTACAACATCTGGTCATTCCCAATGCAGTATTTTAGACACATATTCTTGTAAAAATTTGAAATACTGATACTTCTATATTACTATTCCGCTTAACTACATAATTAAAACAAAAAATTACATCTGTCAAAATGAAATCTTACAAACCTACATACAACAATGGTGATACAATTATATCTGTCACATTCAGCTGAGAGTCGTGACCCATGGGTCCCTTGTTATAAAATAGCTGTAATTAGCTATTTTTAACAACTAGCTACTTGTTCAATCATCTGGTTTTTTTTTATTCTTAAAATATGATGGTGGAATGATAATGAGTGTAGATATTTGAAGTTTTGGGAATTCAGATTATGTTCTCGAGTCTCAATAGTACATGTTTAGCAAACACTTGATATTAAATTTTGCGGGAAAAAAAACAGCATGTTGTTTTTACAGAAAGTTATATGGGGACCAGGCTCGTTACTTTGAAGCTGAAGTGAAACCAAGGATAAAGCATCAGAAAAAGGGCTCTGTATCCATGGTGAACAATGGACAGGGAATGCATGGATCTCAGGTAAAAATGACAATAACTTCCATTAGATATCAACTAAAAATGTTTGCAAACTCTCAGAGATGTACCAGGACAATACTACACAGTGTTTATTGTATCCTGTTTGTACATTTATTCATGTGTTTGGTTTCAGTTCTTCATTACACTGTGAGAACCTGCAGTACATGGACAGTAACCACACAATGTTTGTCTGTATCCTGTTTGTACATTTAGTCATCTGTTTGGTTATAGTTCTTCATTACACTGTGAGAACCTGAAGAACCTGAACAGTAACCACACAATGTATGTCTGTATCCTGTTTGTACATTTATTCATCTGTTTGGTTATAGTTCTTCATTACACTGTGAGAACCTGCAGTACATGGACAGTAACCACACAGTGTTTGTCTGTATCCTGTTTGTACATTTATTCATCTGTTTGGTTATGGTTCTTCATTACACTGTGAGAACCTGCAGTACATGGACAGTAACCACGCTGTAGAACCTGCAGTATCTGGATGGTAACCACACAGTGTTTGTTGGATCCTGTTTGTACATTTATTCTTCTGTTTGGTTTCAGTTCTTCGTTACGCTCTGTGAGAACCTGCAGTATCTGGATGGTAACCACACAGTGTTTGTTGGATCCTGTTTGTACATTTATTCTTCTGTTTGGTTTCAGTTTTTCGTTATGCTCTGTGAGAACCTGCAGTACCTGGATGGTAACCACACAGTGTTTGTTGGATCCTGTTTGTACATTTATTCTTCTGTTTGGTTTCAGTTCTTCGTTACGCTCTGTGAGAACCTGCAGTATCTGGATGGTAACCACACAGTGTTTGTTGGATCCTGTTTGTACATTTATTCTTCTGTTTGGTTTCAGTTCTTCGTTACGCTCTGTGAGAACCTGCAGTACCTGGATGGTAACCACACAGTGTTTGTTGGATCCTGTTTGTACATTTATTCATCTGTTTGGTTTTAGTTCTTCATTATACTTTGAGAACCTGCAGTACCTGGACAGTAACCACACAGTGTTTGTTGGATCCTGTTTGTACATTTATTCATGTGTTTGGTTTTAGTTCTTCGTTACACTGTGAGAACCTGCAGTACCTGGACAGTAACCACACAGTGTTTGTTGGATCCTGTTTGTACATTTATTCTTCTTTTTGGTTTCAGTTCTTCGTTACGCTCTGTGAGAACCTGCAGTACCTGGATGGTAACCACACAGTGTTTGTTGGATCCTGTTTGTACATTTATTCTTCTGTTTGGTTTTAGTTCTTTATTATACTTTGAGAACCTGCAGTACCTGGACAGTAACCACACAGTGTTTGTTGGATCCTGTTTGTACATTTATTCTTTTGTTTGGTTTCAGTTCTTCGTTACGCTCTGTGAGAACCTGCAGTACCTGGATGGTAACCACACAGTGTTTGTTGGATCCTGTTTGTACATTTATTCATCTGTTTGGTTTTAGTTCTTCATTATACTTTGAGAACCTGCAGTACCTGGACAGTAACCACACAGTGTTTGTTGGATCCTGTTTGTACATTTATTCTTCTGTTTGGTTTCAGTTCTTCGTTACGCTCTGTGAGAACCTGCAGTACCTGGATGGTAACCACACAGTGTTTGTTGGATCCTGTTTGTACATTTATTCTTCTGTTTGGTTTCAGTTCTTCTTTACGCTCTGTGAGAACCTGCAGTACCTGGATGGTAACCACACAGTGTTTGTTGGATCCTGTTTGTACATTTATTCTTCTGTTTGGTTTCAGTTCTTTGTTACGCTCTGTGAGAACCTGCAGTATCTGGATGGTAACCACACAGTGTTTGGGGAGGTGGCTGAGGGCTTTGATGTCCTTGACAAGTTTAACGAAGCCATATGTGACAAGGAAGGTCGACCATACCGGGACATCAGGTCAGGACAGTGGTCTCCTGTTGACAGACCCTGGCAGGATGTCTGCTTTAGGGATGTCTCTTGAGATAATCTCACAATTTCGTTTACAGAGACCTAACACTTAACTTAAATGTAAACAGTTTATATTTGACAATAAATAAATGTCAGAGAATATTTTCCTCCTAAATAATACTTAAGCATGGAATGAAATAAAATATATCACCCAACACAATAGAAAATAAACAGAAGCAAAAAGTTTTCGGATCAGCTGATTGAAACTGGACATAAAGTTCAGCAAACACCAATCATTTTTACACAAACATAGCAGCACTGTACTTGAAATATTATATATGCAGTTGATATATATTATTCTTCCAAATTAGACAGGTAGTTTGACCTGTGGTACTTATGATTAGTTCACATGGTTCAAAATAAGAGGCTCAGGACCATGAAAGATCATGAAACCGAGTGCACGTTTATTCATTGTATCCCCAGATTGAAAGGCAACTGAGGGATAGCCATCTGAACTGATGACAATGTATGTTAAAGCCAGATGTTGAAGTGATGTGGTTATGATGTTGAAGCGATGTGGCTATGATGCTGTAAGGATGTGGTTATGATGTTGAAGTAATGTGGTTATGATGTTGAAGTGATGTGGTTATGATGTTGAAGTGATGTGGTTATGATGTTGAAGTGATGTGGTTATGATGTTGAAGTAATGTGGTTATGATGTTGAAGTGACTTGGTTATGATATTGAAGTGATGTGGTTATGATGTTGAAGTGACTTGGTTATGATATTGATGTGATGTGGATATGATGTGGAAGTGATGTGATTATGATGTTGAAGTGATGTGGTTATGATATTGAAGTGATGTGGTTATGATGTTTCAGGATCTTCCACACAGTGGTTTTAGATGATCCGTTTGATGATCCGGGGGGTCTAGGGGAGATGATACCTGACAGATCACCTGAGCCCACCAAGGAACAGCTTAATGTAAGATCAAATGAGCACAACCTCTCTTACTATATTGTATCAGTATCTCTGTTGTATTTTTAATGTGTTAATGTAAGATCAAATGACACAACTTCTACTGTATTGTTTCAGTATTTCTGCTGTATTTTTAATGTGTCAAGGTTTCATTATATTTATTATAATATTTTTACATTGTAAATTATGCTTTGAAGATTGCATATTGTCTTGATCAGGATTTAATAATTCCTCTGATAACAAATGATCAATGTGTAAGCTATTTGGTGTCTTTTGTTCAGCTGACTGTAAGTCACCTGAGCTACAGTCATGGTCCTTTGTCCCTCCAGCCATCCATCCATTAGACTGGCATATTATGAAACTGTTAGATCTTCGAATCCAAAGTTTGACTTTGAGTAAGATGTTCCCAAGATCTCCTACCATACCAAAAATTTGGTTACTAAGATTTTGTTCCTTTTGAGACATTAAGAAAATCATCAATTTTTCATAAAAAAAAAAAATTTTTACACTTGAAGACTGCATGATATAAAAACCACTGATCTGATATTGATCATATTTAATACAACCGTTCCTCTATATATTTCCTATGTACATACCTGAAATAAGGTCAGTATTATGTAAATGCTTGACGTTATTGGCCGGAATAATGCACTTTGTAAAAAATCAGGAAAGATATTTAATCATTTAAAATGAGAATAGTTGAATCTAAGCCTTTTTCAGGGATATAACTTTATTTCATCAAGATTCAATTGTATTCCTAAAATTAGATCTGAATTTTGCAAATTCTTTAAGAAATTAGCAAATATAAAATCAGTACATTAAATTTTGCCCAAATTTGGCCACAGCACTTTGTTTCATGTAAGTTCTTTTAATTTAATTTTCACAACATGTAAACATAAGGATTTAATCTGTAAAATCTGAAATTTCAAAAATAAAAGCTTCAAAATTAGGCTAGTAATTGAATTTTTGGGAGGCTCCTATTGTACCCACTTCCATTGTTCAGTGCAGCTCACTCTTCTTTCCTGATTTGAAATGGGTTACTGGGGGAGCAGGGGTCACCCGTGTACAGTTATTCTCATTATATCACCCCCACCAAGTGTAATTCAAAAATTGTTATTGTTTGAAATTTGTTTCCTGAATTAAAAAGCATTTTAAGCTGTTTCCACTCCATTTTTCAAAACTGTTCTAAATCAAGAAGTAATCCATAATGCCATGTTTTGGTAATGTATTAATTTTAGCTCAGCGGACTATAAGTCATCTGAGCTGTAGTGGATGTCATTGTCTGTTGTCCGTCCGTCCATCTGTCTGTCCGTCCATCCATTAGACTGGCATGTTTTGAAAACTTTAGACTTATGAATCCAAAATTTGGCATACTGTTAGATGTCCCCATGTTCTCCTACCAAACCCAAAAACTGGGTCACTGTGACTTCATTCCTTCGAGAAATTAAGGAAAAACCTCAAATTTCCATTAAAAACCTATTATCACACTTCAGGACTGCCTAATATCAAAACCACCTATCTGTTTTCTTAATATTTACCAGAAGTATTCTCCTATATATTTCCTATAAATATGCCAGAAATAAGTCAGTTAGTGTAATTTCTTTTAGTTATGGGCCTGAACATAATGGACCTTGTAAAAAATCAGGAAAAATATTTACTCACTTTACATGAAATTTTTTAAGCTAGATACTTTTTTTCCAAGTATATAACAATGTTAATTAAGATTCAAATGTATACCCAAAATTAGATCTGAATTTTGTAAATTTTAAGCGAAACTGAGCTTATGTGATGGCGCAGGGTCGTCTGTCCACTGTCAGCCGTACGCCGTCCAGGGCTGGCTTTCCGCTGTCCATGGCTGTAAGTCAAAAACCATCAGAGCTAGCAGCTCCAAACTGCATGTAAGAATTGGTCACATGTGAAACTTGGAGCCATGGAGCTTATTATTGGGTATCTGCATTAATTTAGATTTTATAGGGAAAAAGCTGAAAAACCTTTAAATATCTTCTTCTGTGAAACTGTCCAGCCAAATTGTACAATATTTCACAGAAATGTTCCTTGGAACAATCTCTTTCAATTTTGTTCGAATGGTTTCAGTTTGATGATTTTTTACCGAGTTACAGGAAGTTGAACTTAGTCATCTGTACAAAAAAGCATACTAAACTTTAAAACTCAGAAACAGCTGGAGCTGTCATCACCAAATTCTATGCCAATGTATGTCACATGAGTCATATCTGAAATTGAGGTGTTGGTGGCGCCACCTACATTGATCTGTTTTTTACAAGCATAAATGTAAGTTTAGACTCTTCTAGCTTATACACTTTTTTTTTAGAAACTGTTAAGCTGATTGGTTTAAACTTTACAAAAATTATTCTATGGTAGGGTTCTGCCAGTTTTATAAGAATAGATTGTAAATGCAGCTTTAAAAAACCAGTGTAGCCAATTGAAAAAGGCTTTCTGTGTTTGAAGACAGATTTGACAATATGCCGAGTTTCAGCAGCCAAGCCAAGAGGTCATTAGTACAACCAGGTGGGGTCCAGACATCACCATGGCAACTGACCTGGCTCTGTCTGGTGTCTAGACGTCTAGACACTGCGTCTAGACATCTAAACACAATGTCTAGATGCAGAATTCCCAGATTATAGAAACTATATCTTTCATCTGTTTGAAAAAACTTTGTTTGCATTTTAAGCGAATCGGGTTTATTATCAGGTCACATGTGAACTGCTGCGCCCTCATTTTTGGTTGACCTCTGACCTTTCCTGGCTGCCAAGCTTCCATATGTGCGTCTGTTTCCAAACATAAACCCACATATATTGGGAACTGTTTGACCGATCAGGCTAAAAATTTTGCACAAATGTAGCCCTTTGATAGCTTTATAACACACACTTAAAATGGTAGCGCCACCTGCAACCATTTTTCCACAGCATCCATCTGTTCATCTGCCTTGGGATAAAATCACTCATATCTCAGCGGTGGTTTGACTTATCCACCTGAAATTATGCAGGTTTATACATCCTGGACAGCTTTCTCGATTTTAAGATAGTTGGTGCCACCTGCATTCATGTTTACTCTACAGACATCAAAGCTTATATCTCGGGAACTGTTTGACCGATTGGGCCAAAATTTTGCATGTGTATAGATCTCACATAGCTCTTTATCATAGGCAAAACTGGTGGCGCCACCTGCAACCACTTATGCACAGCATCCATCTCTTCATCTGCCTTGGGATAAAATCACTCATATCTCAGCAGTTGTTTGACTTATCCACCTGAAATTTTGCAGGTTTATACATCCTGGTCTGCTTTCTCGATTTTATGACAGGTGGCGCCACCTGCATTCACATTAATGCTGGAGACATCTATGCTAATATGCAACACACCTCACTCTATTCCCCTTGCCACTTAATCCATGCCTCACTTCATCGTCCAACTCTGATTTATGCGGATACACAGTCTCTTGTTGACTACCCATATTCTAGTTTTAAAATGTCCTAGTCTGAAACTTGTAGGTCCAAAACTTCCATTTTGCTGAAATCATAATGACTAAGGTAGGTATGCAGGACGTAAGAGGATCAATATTAAATTTTAAAAATAAACCTCCATTCATACTCCCAAACTTTGCACAGGTTTGCATTAGGCCTGTAGGCCTTGTTTAAGTTATTAGCATAAAAATAAAATCAGTACCTTAAATTTTGCCCAACTTTGACCATGGAATGTTTTTTTCCTGTGAGTAGTGTTGATTTAATTTTCACAGCATGTAAACATAAGTATTTAATTTGTTTAAATCTGAAATTGAAAACAAAAGTATGAAAATTAGACTAGTTATTGAATTATTTCTTGAGGCTCTATTATAGTCATTTACTTGTCCAGATGCAGCCCACTCCTGGTCACTTGAAGTCAGTTATGCCAGGGTTCCTGATTTTTTACAGTCACTGGGGGAGATCCCCTGCTGTGACAGGTGTACTGTTATTCTTTTTTTCACCTCCCCCTCCATTGTTTTGCACATTGGAAAGATATATTTTTGTGGGGAAAAAATAAATATACATTTGTATGCATGATGTGATGATGTGGTGTAATCTGACAAGATTGGGATGTATGATTATGCAATTTAGAATTATGAATCAACTTTTATATTCAGATATATATGTTATATTGGAAATGTGTAGAAATATAAACTTAAAATAAAAAAAATTAATGTGATAAAAAAAATGAGGATCTAATAAAAACATTTATTCATTATTTTCCTGCCTCAGCAGAATTGGAGATCAGGCTTTGTTTGCCCTTTATGTATATGCAGAAGTGTTGTTAATCCACACCACCATACACCACCACCAAGTCCTTGCATCTGTTGACAGGGGACATTAGTTATATTTCTACTGTATATATTTTATAAAATAAAGAAATACATATATTTAATAATATATATTATAACAGAATAGATCCAATTGAACAAATGTGTAAATTACTTAACTGTCAACAGTTGATCAAAAAGCCAACCAATGATCATGGTAATAATATACATCTTAAGTTCACAATGCTTCAACTTTAACATTCGTAAATGCATGGTTTGGTCACAAAATATTATTTGCAACAATTTCTTACTCATCAATACAAACCAATCATGTCAACCAGCTATGGCCTATATTACCTTTTCCTCTTAGACTTTATCTCCATTTGATATTATTTTAGATTTTTACCATTAAAGTCAACCTCAGCTGAGCACAGTGACCCCATGGGTCCCTTGTTTGTTTTTGTAGCTTTTATGTGGATTACTCCAATAGTTCAGTATGGACATATTAATAAAATTTGATGTTTGTTCGATGAATCCAAAGGAGACCATTAATCACCTATGTAATCAAGTGGGCACTGGCAGCCTATTTGTGATAATGCTGATTGTCAACAGAATGAAATCATTTCAGTTTCTCAGCTGTGATTATATCTAGTGTCCAAAACCTGGTGTGTTTATTAATCACAAGTGGATGCCCTATAGTAATCACCCTGTCTGTCTGTCTGTCTGTCTGTCTGTCTGTCTGTCTGTCCATCCGTCCGTCCGTCCGTCCGTCCACACAAATTTGTTTCCAGGTTGGATTGTTTGATTTTCAGGGTCCAGAGATCAAAGTTGAAGGTCACAGAAACAACATCTTTAAAAAGATTGTGGATGCACTGTAAATCAAACTTTTCATCCCAATCTTTCACACATGGCTTACTTGCCAAAAGTTAGGAAATCTGTAGATTTTGAGGTTACCTGGTCAGAGGTCAAGGTCACTTTTTAAAAGATTGTTACAATAATCTAAATGCTGCAAGTTCAAGGATAATAAGTTCTAAATTTTTTGGTCACAAGGTCATTGGTTAAGGTCACAGGACTGTCATTCTGAAAAATTTCTTTAAAAAATCCTTTCAGCTTAGCATCAAGACCCATGGGTTCCTAGTTTAATTAAAAATTCCAATTTTGAAATTCTCACTGATATACCTACATATGGCAATACATTTATGCCTTTGTGCATTTCATCTCTTATTGACTGACACTTGTTTTATTTAACATCATTATATACAGTGCCACCAGTTATAAATTAACTGGCCATTCCTTCTTTGCAATGTTGTATAGTTTATAGAGAAATTGTGGGAATAAATCTGAAAATTACAATTGATGTTATATTTCAGAGTGGCCGTATTGGCATTGATGAAGCAATTGATGACACAGAAGGAAAGTCTGCTGCTGAAATCGAGGAGCTGGTAAAAGACAGAGAAGCCAAGGCCAACGCCCAAATCCTTGAACTGGTCAGTATGTGTATCATACCACACATTGATTAATGGCCACACCCCATGTTTGTAAAATACGTGGGAGGAAACTTCACTGGAGAAAGAATACCTTAAAAGCTGCACCATTTTCTTTTACAGGGTGGTATATGGCAACAGAGAAAGAACACATTTGTTCCTGTGAAAGCAGTCCGGCATAACAGTGTGGAGACACTGAACAAGTTGCAACTGTGTGTGTTGTGTGGCTTTTCTAATTGGTGAAACAGCATGAGCTACTCAATAAGGGTAGCTGATATTTTGTTTGTTTTCCACTGCTGACCCAGGACAAGGTCAAATAGGGCCACAAAATTAACTGAAGACACATCATTGAATATCAGAATGTATACCAAGTATCGAGAGACCTGTACACTGGCCCGTTAATTATCAGTGGAACATCAAAGCATTGTATAGGCCTACAGTACTCTTTGTGATGATAAAGCTTTTATTTAGACTATACAGGAAAAGTCAGTTAACAATAAAACCATTAAATAAATTAATGTTCAGGTTGCCTGGCTACCCTTTGTCAGAGGTTGTTTCTACTCAAATCAAACCTCTTTTATATAAGGAATGGTGGGAAAGCCAGGACTACTTGTCTCAACTGTCAGACTCCAAACCTACCTTTGTCACAGTTCAAGGAAACACCTGTTTACATTGCACATCCACATGTGTACAAAATATAACTTACCATATTCCATGAAGTCCTTACCACAGACATGTCTATGTTCATGTAATTTGACTTGAAACAATTCTTATCCAGCTTAATTTTAACAGACTACATATCCCTGTTTGCTACCTTTGTACTGACACTGCTGGTGTCTTTAAATACAGATCCCTCATCCCCCCCTAAAATATTTAATTTTCAATCAAATGCAGTGAGATCAGTATCTTTACATTTGAGTGTGAAAACATTTGATTTTCAAATGCAAATGCAAATTCAGTTCATCAAAGGTTGTCTTGTAATAATAAATAAGTTGCTTTCAACAGTGCACCTATGATTTCTGTGAATCATAGAATGTTTTTTTTTTTAAATTAATTCTGTTAACTTGTGCAATTGCATAGCGTCCTTTGTCCGGCATCCATCGCCTTTTACCAAATATCACTACAGTTGCTTCAGCTGTCACAATTAATCTTTGCATACTTATTGATCATGTTTCAATAAATAAGCTTTTGGTGATGCCACCTGTGTTAACCTACCTTCTCCAGGCTGAAATGGTATTTTCTTCTTTTTCCAAGATAAAATCATGTATTAATAGTATTAATATTTTGACTCTTATACCATAGAGGAAGGGGATTGGATGAGTATAAATTAAGTCAAATTATTTTCAAGATGGTGTGTGTTGGTCTTTTGCAGAGTATGAAAATCTGATATGTTGGCATTCATGAAATATCTGTTACAAATCTCTCTGAAACAACTGCATCCGTCAGCCTCAGATTTCACAGAAATATTGATCATGTGGCTTCTTTGTCATTTTCAGCTGTAGTTGGTATCACCTATGTTGAACTATGCTCTGCAGGCCAAAAAGATCTTTTACTTTTTTTCACAGAAAAGTCATATAGTTTTATCATATTGGCTTTAATATTACAGTAGAAATCAGAATAAAGTAAATATGAATTGAGTCAAATTATTTTCAAGAAGCCATCTGTATGTAACTTTAAATTTTCCATAGTTATTGCAAAATTTAACAATTTGTTATTTACATACCTGATGTAATGTCTGCTACAATACAAAGGTTCATGTGTGTGTCTGAATTAGGCTGCATGTGCTTGTTTTGACAGGTGTATCATATTGACATTTATATGTGCACGTTAATGATATTCATAATAGAATAATAAGAAGTTATATTTAGTTTTCATTTAAACTGTCTTATCTACAAAGGTTGGTGACCTGCCGGACGCTGACGTGAAGCCTCCAGATAATGTCCTGTTTGTGTGTAAACTCAATCCTGTCACAACCTCAGAAGACCTGGAGATCATCTTCTCCAGATTTGGAAACATTTTAAGGTGTGCCATGACATAAAGTAAATTAGTCTGCACATAGCCAATAGAAAAATAAGAAAAAACTTTAAATATATAAAAAAACTGGGGAAGTTTGAATTTATTTTCTGTTAATGCTGTTCAAGTGTGCTGGTCACTAACATAAATATTGATTTTTAAAAAAAAAGTCACAATGAAAATATCATGGGAAGAAAGGATTTCACCCATCATGCCAAATATTGTAAAATAATCTTGAAAATTTGAAACTGTGTACATAATCCATATTAAGTTTAATTACTTTAATAAAGGTCAAGGTTGATGTTAAACCATAAGATGAAACCTCTCTTTTGATTAGAATCTGGAATAGTGAAATGGGTAAGACTGTATTTCTCTTTGTAGTGCAGAAGTCATCAAGGACCACAAGAATGGCGAGTCTCTACAGTATGCATTCATAGAATTTGAAAAGGTTTGTCTTCAAAACTTCCATTGAAAGATGTATACATTAACCTGCTGGTGTGGCTTACTTACATTATACAGTCAGTAACAGGAAGTACACACCAACCTGCTGGTGTGGTTAATTTTCAATATACAGTCAGTAACAGAAAGTACACACCAACCTGCTGATGTAGTTAACTTACAATATACAGTCAGAAACAGAAAGTGCACACTAACCTGCTGGTGTGGTTTACTTACAATATACAGTCAGTAACAGAAAGTACACATTAACCTGCTGTGTGGTTGACTTACAATATACAGTTATTAACAGAAAGTACACACCAACCTGCTGGTGTGGTTAACTTATAATGTACAGTCGGTAACAGGAAGTACGAACCAACCTGCTGTTGTGGTTAACTTACAATATACAGTCAGTAACAGGAAGTACAAACCAACCTGCTGGTGTGGTTAACTTACAATATACAGTCAGTAACAGAAAGTACACATTAACCTGCTGTGTGGTTGACTTACAATATACAGTCATTAACAGAAAGTACACACTAACCTGCTGGTGTGGTTAACTTATAATGTACAGTCGGTAACAGGAAGTACGAACCAACCTGCTGTTGTGGTTAACTTACAATATACAGTCAGTAACAGAAAGTACAAACCAACCTGCTGGTGTGGTTAACTTACAATATACAGTCAGTAACAGAAAGTACACATTAACCTGCTGGTGTGGTTGACTTACAATATACAGTCAGTAACAGAAAGTACACATTAACCTGCTGATGTGGTTTACTTACAATATACAGTTAGTAACAGAAAGTACACATTAACCTGCTGATGTGGTTCACCTACAATATACAGTCAGAAACAGAAAGTACACACTAACCTGCTGGTGTGGTTTACTTACAATATACAATCAGTAACAGAAAGTACACATTAACCTGCTGGTGTTGTTGACTTACAATATACAGTTAGTAACAGAAAGTACACACCAACCTGCTGGTGTGGTTTACTTACAATATACAATCAGTAACAGAAAGTACACATTAACCAGCTGGTGTGGTTGACTTACAATATACAGTCAGAAACGGAAAGTACACACTAACCTGCTGGTGTGGTTTACTTACAATATACAATCAGTAACAGAAAGTACACATTAACCTGCTGGTGTGGTTGACTTACAATATACAGTTAGTAACAGAAAGTACACACCAACCTGCTGGTGTGGTTGACTTACAATATACAGTTAGTAACAGAAAGTACACACTAACCTGCTGGTGTGGTTGGCTTACAATATACAGTCATTAACAGAAAGTACACATTAACCTGCTAGTGTGGTTAACTTACAATATACAGTCATTAACAGAAAGTACACATTAACCTGCTGGTGTGGTTAACTTACAATATACAGTCAGTAACAGGAAGTACAAACCAACCTGCTGTTGTCGTTAACTTACAATATACAGTCATTAACAGGAAGTACACATTAACCTGCTGGTGTGGTTTACTTACAATATACAGTCATTAACAGAAAGTACACATTAACCTGCTTGTGTGGTTGACTTACAATATACAGTCAGTAACAGAAAGTACACATTAACCTGCTGGTGTGGTTGACTTACAATATACAGTCATTAACAGAAAGTACACATTAACCTGCTGGTGTGGTTGACTTACAATATACAGTCATTAACAGAAAGTACACATTAACCTGCTGGTGTCGTTTACTTACAATATACAGTTAGTAACAGAAAGTACACATTAACCTGCTGGTGTGGTTGACTTACAATATACAGTCATTAACAGAAAGTACACATTAACCTGCTGGTGTGGTTTACTTACAATATACAGTTAGTAACAGAAAGTACACATTAACCTGCTGGTGTGGTTGACTTACAATATACAGTCATTAACAGAAAGTACACATTAACCTGCTGGTGTTGTTTACTTACAATATACAGTTAGTAACAGAAAGTACACATTAACCTGCTGGTGTGGTTGACTTACAATATACAGTCATTAACAGAAAGTACACATTAACCTGCTGGTGTGGTTTACTTACAATATACAGTTAGTAACAGAAAGTACACCAACCTGCTGGTGTGGTTTACTTACAATATACAGTTAGTAACAGAAAGTACACATTAACCTGCTGGTGTGGTTAACTTACAATATACAGTCAGTAACAGGAAGTACAAACCAACCTGCTGGTGTAATTAACTTACAATATACAGTCATTAACAGAAAGTACACATTAACCTGCTGGTGTGGTTGACTTACAATATACAGTCATTAACAGAAAGTACACATTAACCTGCTGGTGTGGTTGACTTACAATATACAGTCATTAACAGAAAGTACACATTAACCTGCTGGTGTGGTTTACTTATAATATACAGTTAGTAACAGAAAGTACACACTTACCTGCTGGTGTGGTTTACTTACAATATACAGTTAGTAACAGAAAGTACACATTAACCTGCTGGTGTGGTTGACTTAAATATACAGTCATTAACAGAAAGTACACATTAACCTGCTGGTGTGGTTGACTTACAATATACAGTCATTAACAGAAAGTACACATTAACCTGCTGGTGTGGTTGACTTACAATATACAGTCATTAACAGAAAGTACACATTAACCTGCTGGTGTGGTTAACTTACAATATACAGTCAGAAACAGAAAGTACACACTAACATGCTGGTGTGGTTTACTTACAATATACAGTTAGTAACAGAAAGTACACACTAACCTGCTGGTGTGGTTGACTTACAATATACATTTAGTAACAGAAAGTACACACTAACCTGCTGGTGTGGTTGACTTACAATATACAGTTAGTAACAGAAAGTACACACCAACCTGCTGGTGTGGTTGACTTACAATATACAGTTAGTAACAGAAAGTACACACCAACCTGCTGGTTTGGTTAACTTACAATATACAGTCAGTAACAGGAAGTACAAACCAACCTGCTGGTGTGGTTAACTTACAATATACAGTTAGTAACAGAAAGTACACACTAACCTGCTGGTGTGGTTGACTTACAATATACAGTTAGTAACAGAAAGTGCACACTAACCTGCTGGTGTGGTTGACTTACAATATACAGTTAGTAACAGAAAGTACACATTAACCTGCTGGTGTGGTTGACTTACAATATACAGTCAGTAACAGAAAGTACACATTAACCTGCTGGTGTGGTTAACTTACAATATACAGTCAGTAACAGAAAGTACACACTAACATGCTGGTGTGGTTTACTTACAATATACAGTTAGTAACAGAAAGTACACATTAACCTGCTGGTGTGGTTGACTTACAATATACAGTTAGTAACAGAAAGTACACACCAACCTGCTGGTTTGGTTAACTTACAATATACAGTCAGTAACAGGAAGTACAAACCAACCTGCTGGTGTGGTTAACTTACAATATACAGTTAGTAACAGAAAGTACACACTAACCTGCTGGTGTGGTTGACTTACAATATACAGTTAGTAACAGAAAGTACACACTAACCTGCTGGTGTGGTTAACTTACAATATACAGTCAGTAACAGAAAGTACACATTAACCTGCTGGTGTGGTTGACTTACAATATACAGTCATTAACAGAAAGTACACATTAACCTGCTGGTGTGGTTAACTTACAATATACAGTCAGAAACAGAAAGTACACACTAACATGCTGGTGTGGTTTACTTACAATATACAGTTAGTAACAGAAAGTACACACTAACCTGCTGGTGTGGTTGACTTACAATATACATTTAGTAACAGAAAGTACACACTAACCTGCTGGTGTGGTTGACTTACAATATACAGTTAGTAACAGAAAGTACACACCAACCTGCTGGTGTGGTTGACTTACAATATACAGTTAGTAACAGAAAGTACACATTAACCTGCTGGTGTGGTTGACTTACAATATACAGTCATTAACAGAAAGTACACATTAACCTGCTGGTGTGGTTAACTTACAATATACAGTCAGAAACAGAAAGTACACACTAACATGCTGGTGTGGTTTACTTACAATATACAGTTAGTAACAGAAAGTGCACACTAACCTGCTGGTGTGGTTGACTTACAATATACAGTTAGTAACAGAAAGTACACATTAACCTGCTGGTGTGGTTGACTTACAATATACAGTTAGTAACAGAAAGTACACATTAACCTGCTGGTGTCGTTAACTTACAATATACAGTCAGTAACAGAAAGTACACACTAACATGCTGGTGTGGTTTACTTACAATATACAGTTAGTAACAGAAAGTACACATTAACCTGCTGGTGTGGTTGACTTACAATATACAGTTAGTAACAGAAAGTACACACCAACCTGCTGGTGTGGTTAACTTACAATATACAGTCAGTAACAGGAAGTACAAACCAACCTGCTGGTGTGGTTAACTTACAATATACAGTTAGTAACAGAAAGTACACACTAACCTGCTGGTGTGGTTGACTTACAATATACAGTTAGTAACAGAAAGTACACACTAACCTGCTGGTGTGGTTGACTTACAATATACAGTCAGTAACAGAAAGTACACATTAACCTGCTGGTGTGGTTGACTTACAATATACAGTCATTAACAGAAAGTACACACTAACCTGCTGGTGTGGTTGACTTACAATATACAGTCAGAAACAGAAAGTACACACTAACCTGCTGGTGTGGTTGACTTACAATATACAGTTAGTAACAGAAAGTACACACTAACATGCTGCTGTGGTTGACTTACAATATACAGTCATTTACAGAAAGTACACACTAACCTGCTGGTGTGGTTGACTTACAATATACAGTCATTAACAGAAAGTACACACTAACCTGCTGGTGTGGTTGACTTACAATATACAGTCATTAACAGAAAGTACACACTAACCTGCTGGTGTGGTTGACTTACAATATACAGTCATTAACAGAAAGTACACATTAACCTGCTGGTGTGGTTGACTTACAATATACAGTCATTAACAGAAAGTACACATTAACCTGCTGGTGTGGTTGACTTACAATATACAGTTAGTAACAGAAAGTACACACTAACCTGCTGGTGTGGTTGACTTACAATATACAGTCAGTAACCGAAAGTACACACTAACCTGCTGGTGTGGTTGACTTACAAAATACAGTCATTAACAGAAAGTACACACTAACCTGCTGGTGTGGTTGACTTACAATATACAGTCAGTAACAGAAAGTACACACTAACCTGCTGGTGTGGTTGACTTACAATATACAGTTAGTAACAGAAAGTACACACTAACCTGCTGGTGTAGTTGACTTACAATACACAGTCATTAACAGAAAGTACACATTAACCTGCTGGTGTGGTTAACTTACAAAATACAGTCAGTAACAGAAAGTACACATTAACTTGCTTGTGTGGTTAACTTACAAAATACAGTCAGTAACAGAAAGTACACATTAACCTGCTGGTGTGGTTGACTTACAAAATACAGTTAGTAACCGAAAGTACACATTAACCTGCTGGTGTGGTTGACTAACAATATACAGTCAGTAATAGAAAGTACACACTAACCTGCTGGTGTGGTTGACTTACAATATACAGTTAGTAACCGAAAGTACACACTAACCTGCTGGTGTGGTTGACTTACAATATACAGTCATTAACAGAAAGTACACACCAACCTGCTGGTGTGGTTGACTTACAATATACAGTCAGTAACAGAAAGTACACACTAACCTGCTGGTGTGGTTGACTTACAATATACAGTTAGTAACAGAAAGTACACACTAACCTGCTGGTGTGGTTGGCTTACAATATACAGTCATTAACAGAAAGTACACATTAACCTGCTGGTGTGGTTAACTTACAAAATACAGTCATTAACAGAAAGTACACATTAACCTGCTGGTGTGGTTAAATTACAAAATACAGTCAGTAACAGAAAGTACACATTAACCTGCTGGTGTGGTTGACTTACAATATACAGTCATTAACTGAAAGTACACATTAACCTGCTGGTGTGGTTTACTTACAATATACAGTCAGTAACAGGAAGTACACACCAATCTGCTGGTGTGGTTGACTTACAATATACAGTCATTAACAGAAAGTACACACTAACCTGCTGGTGTGGTTGACTTACAATATACAGTTAGTAACAGAAAGTACACATTAACCTGCTGGTGTGCTTGACTTACAATATACAGTTAGTAACAGAAAGTACACACCAACCTGCTGGTGTGGTTGACTTAATATATACAGTTAGTAACAGAAAGTACACATTAACCTGTTGATGTGGTTGACTTACAATATACAGTCAGTAACAGAAAGTACACATTAACCTGCTGGTGTGGTTTACTTACAATATACAGTCAGTAACAGAAAGTACACATTTACCTGCTGATGTGGTTTACTTACAATATACAATCAGTAACAGAAAGTACACATTAACCTGTTGATGTGGTTAACTTACAATATACAGTCAGTAACAGAAAGTACACATTTACCTGCTGATGTGGTTTACTTACAATATACAATCAGTAACAGAAAGTACACATTAACCTGTTGATGTGGTTAACCTACAATATACAGTCAGAAACGAAAAGTACACACTAACCTGCTGGTGTGGTTTACTTACAATATACAATCAGTAACAGAAAGTACACATTAACCTGCTGGTGTGGTTGACTTACAATATACAGTCAGTAACAGAAAGTACACATTTACCTGCTGATGTGGTTTACTTACAATATACAATCAGTAACAGAAATTACACATTAACCTGTTGATGTGGTTAACCTACAATATACAGTCAGAAACGGAAAGTACACACTAACCTGCTGGTGTGGTTTACTTACAATATACAATCAGTAACAGAAAGTACACATTAACCTGCTGGTGTGGTTGACTTACAATATACAGTTAGTAACAGAAAGTACACACCAACCTGCTGGTGTGGTTGACTTACAATATACAGTTAGTAACAGAAAGTACACACTAACCTGCTGGTGTGGTTGGCTTACAATATACAGTCATTAACAGAAAGTACACATTAACCTGCTAGTGTGGTTAACTTACAATATACAGTCATTAACAGAAAGTACACATTAACCTGCTGGTGTGGTTAACTTACAATATACAGTCAGTAACAGGAAGTACAAACCAACCTGCTGGTGTCGTTAACTTACAATATACAGTCATTAACAGGAAGTACACATTAACCTGCTGGTGTGGTTTACTTACAATATACAGTTATTAACAGAAAGTACACATTAACCTGCTGGTGTGGTTGACTTACAATATACAGTCAGTAACAGAAAGTACACATTAACCTGCTGGTGTGGTTGACTTACAATATACAGTCATTAACAGAAAGTACACATTAACCTGCTGGTGTGGTTGACTTACAATATACAGTCATTAACAGAAAGTACACATTAACCTGCTGGTGTCGTTTACTTACAATATACAGTTAGTAACAGAAAGTACACATTAACCTGCTGGTGTGGTTGACTTACAATATACAGTCATTAACAGAAAGTACACATTAACCTGCTGGTGTGGTTTACTTACAATATACAGTTAGTAACAGAAAGTACACATTAACCTGCTGGTGTGGTTGACTTACAATATACAGTCATTAACAGAAAGTACACATTAACCTGCTGGTGTCGTTTACTTACAATATACAGTTAGTAACAGAAAGTACACATTAACCTGCTGGTGTGGTTGACTTACAATATACAGTCATTAACAGAAAGTACACATTAACCTGCTGGTGTGGTTTACTTACAATATACAGTTAGTAACAGAAAGTACACCAACCTGCTGGTGTGGTTTACTTACAATATACAGTTAGTAACAGAAAGTACACATTAACCTGCTGGTGTGGTTAACTTACAATATACAGTCAGTAACAGGAAGTACAAACCAACCTGCTGGTGTAATTAACTTACAATATACAGTCATTAACAGAAAGTACACATTAACCTGCTGGTGTGGTTGACTTACAATATACAGTCATTAACAGAAAGTACACATTAACCTGCTGGTGTGGTTGACTTACAATATACAGTCATTAACAGAAAGTACACATTAACCTGCTGGTGTGGTTTACTTATAATATACAGTTAGTAACAGAAAGTACACACTTACCTGCTGGTGTGGTTTACTTACAATATACAGTTAGTAACAGAAAGTACACATTAACCTGCTGGTGTGGTTGACTTAAATATACAGTCATTAACAGAAAGTACACATTAACCTGCTGGTGTGGTTGACTTACAATATACAGTCATTAACAGAAAGTACACATTAACCTGCTGGTGTGGTTGACTTACAATATACAGTCATTAACAGAAAGTACACATTAACCTGCTGGTGTGGTTAACTTACAATATACAGTCAGAAACAGAAAGTACACACTAACATGCTGGTGTGGTTTACTTACAATATACAGTTAGTAACAGAAAGTACACACTAACCTGCTGGTGTGGTTGACTTACAATATACATTTAGTAACAGAAAGTACACACTAACCTGCTGGTGTGGTTGACTTACAATATACAGTTAGTAACAGAAAGTACACACCAACCTGCTGGTGTGGTTGACTTACAATATACAGTTAGTAACAGAAAGTACACACCAACCTGCTGGTTTGGTTAACTTACAATATACAGTCAGTAACAGGAAGTACAAACCAACCTGCTGGTGTGGTTAACTTACAATATACAGTTAGTAACAGAAAGTACACACTAACCTGCTGGTGTGGTTGACTTACAATATACAGTTAGTAACAGAAAGTGCACACTAACCTGCTGGTGTGGTTGACTTACAATATACAGTTAGTAACAGAAAGTACACATTAACCTGCTGGTGTGGTTGACTTACAATATACAGTCAGTAACAGAAAGTACACATTAACCTGCTGGTGTGGTTAACTTACAATATACAGTCAGTAACAGAAAGTACACACTAACATGCTGGTGTGGTTTACTTACAATATACAGTTAGTAACAGAAAGTACACATTAACCTGCTGGTGTGGTTGACTTACAATATACAGTTAGTAACAGAAAGTACACACCAACCTGCTGGTTTGGTTAACTTACAATATACAGTCAGTAACAGGAAGTACAAACCAACCTGCTGGTGTGGTTAACTTACAATATACAGTTAGTAACAGAAAGTACACACTAACCTGCTGGTGTGGTTGACTTACAATATACAGTTAGTAACAGAAAGTACACACTAACCTGCTGGTGTGGTTAACTTACAATATACAGTCAGTAACAGAAAGTACACATTAACCTGCTGGTGTGGTTGACTTACAATATACAGTCATTAACAGAAAGTACACACTAACCTGCTGGTGTGGTTGACTTACAATATACAGTCAGAAACAGAAAGTACACACTAACCTGCTGGTGTGGTTGACTTACAATATACAGTTAGTAACAGAAAGTACACACTAACATGCTGGTGTGGTTGACTTACAATATACAGTCATTTACAGAAAGTACACACTAACCTGCTGGTGTGGTTGACTTACAATATACAGTCATTAACAGAAAGTACACACAAACCTGCTGGTGTGGTTGACTTACAATATACAGTCATTAACAGAAAGTACACACTAACCTGCTGGTGTGGTTGACTTACAATATACAGTCATTAACAGAAAGTACACATTAACCTGCTGGTGTGGTTGACTTACAATATACAGTCATTAACAGAAAGTACACATTAACCTGCTGGTGTGGTTGACTTACAATATACAGTTAGTAACAGAAAGTACACACTAACCTGCTGGTGTGGTTGACTTACAATATACAGTCAGTAACCGAAAGTACACACTAACCTGCTGGTGTGGTTGACTTACAATATACAGTTAGTAACAGAAAGTACACACTAACCTGCTGGTGTGGTTGACTTACAATATACAGTCAGTAACAGAAAGTACACACTAACCTGCTGGTGTGGTTGACTTACAATATACAGTTAGTAACAGAAAGTACACACTAACCTGCTGGTGTAGTTGACTTACAATACACAGTCATTAACAGAAAGTACACATTAACCTGCTGGTGTGGTTAACTTACAAAATACAGTCAGTAACAGAAAGTACACATTAACTTGCTTGTGTGGTTAACTTACAAAATACAGTCAGTAACAGAAAGTACACATTAACCTGCTGGTGTGGTTGACTTACAAAATACAGTTAGTAACCGAAAGTACACATTAACCTGCTGGTGTGGTTGACTAACAATATACAGTCAGTAATAGAAAGTACACACTAACCTGCTGGTGTGGTTGACTTACAATATACAGTTAGTAACCGAAAGTACACACTAACCTGCTGGTGTGGTTGACTTACAATATACAGTCATTAACAGAAAGTACACACCAACCTGCTGGTGTGGTTGACTTACAATATACAGTCAGTAACAGAAAGTACACACTAACCTGCTGGTGTGGTTGACTTACAATATACAGTTAGTAACAGAAAGTACACACTAACCTGCTGGTGTGGTTGGCTTACAATATACAGTCATTAACAGAAAGTACACATTAACCTGCTGGTGTGGTTAACTTACAAAATACAGTCATTAACAGAAAGTACACATTAACCTGCTGGTGTGGTTAAATTACAAAATACAGTCAGTAACAGAAAGTACACATTAACCTGCTGGTGTGGTTGACTTACAATATACAGTCATTAACTGAAAGTACACATTAACCTGCTGGTGTGGTTTACTTACAATATACAGTCATTAACAGAAAGTACACACAAACCTGCTGGTGTGGTTGACTTACAATATACAGTCATTAACAGAAAGTACACACTAACCTGCTGGTGTGGTTGACTTACAATATACAGTCATTAACAGAAAGTACACATTAACCTGCTGGTGTGGTTGACTTACAATATACAGTCATTAACAGAAAGTACACATTAACCTGCTGGTGTGGTTGACTTACAATATACAGTTAGTAACAGAAAGTACACACTAACCTGCTGGTGTGGTTGACTTACAATATACAGTCAGTAACCGAAAGTACACACTAACCTACTGGTGTGGTTGACTTACAAAATACAGTCATTAACAGAAAGTACACACTAACCTGCTGGTGTGGTTGACTTACAATATACAGTCAGTAACAGAAAGTACACACTAACCTGCTGGTGTGGTTGACTTACAATATACAGTTAGTAACAGAAAGTACACACTAACCTGCTGGTGTAGTTGACTTACAATACACAGTCATTAACAGAAAGTACACATTAACCTGCTGGTGTGGTTAACTTACAAAATACAGTCAGTAACAGAAAGTACACATTAACTTGCTTGTGTGGTTAACTTACAAAATACAGTCAGTAACAGAAAGTACACATTAACCTGCTGGTGTGGTTGACTTACAAAATACAGTTAGTAACCGAAAGTACACATTAACCTGCTGGTGTGGTTGACTAACAATATACAGTCAGTAATAGAAAGTACACACTAACCTGCTGGTGTGGTTGACTTACAATATACAGTTAGTAACCGAAAGTACACACTAACCTGCTGGTGTGGTTGACTTACAATATACAGTCATTAACAGAAAGTACACACCAACCTGCTGGTGTGGTTGACTTACAATATACAGTCAGTAACAGAAAGTACACACTAACCTGCTGGTGTGGTTGACTTACAATATACAGTTAGTAACAGAAAGTACACACTAACCTGCTGGTGTGGTTGGCTTACAATATACAGTCATTAACAGAAAGTACACATTAACCTGCTGGTGTGGTTAACTTACAAAATACAGTCATTAACAGAAAGTACACATTAACCTGCTGGTGTGGTTAAATTACAAAATACAGTCAGTAACAGAAAGTACACATTAATCTGCTGGTGTGGTTGACTTACAATATACAGTCATTAACTGAAAGTACACATTAACCTGCTGGTGTGGTTTACTTACAATATACAGTCAGTAACAGGAAGTACACACCAATCTGCTGGTGTGGTTGACTTACAATATACAGTCATTAACAGAAAGTACACACTAACCTGCTGGTGTGGTTGACTTACAATATACAGTTAGTAACAGAAAGTATATTGTAAGTCAGCCACACCATCAGGCTTATGTGTACTTGACTCCTAATATTTTAAACAGAATAAGAAAACAAGAATGAATTATTTAATTGGCCGGTCCATTGTTCACATTTTGATAGAAAAGCCAAGCTGATTTTGCATATGAGAGTACTGCCAAGGCAATTATGCATTTACCATTTGACCATCAAATTAAAATTATGTACATTAATCAAACAATTATCAAATCCTGCAATCTTGCAAGATTTTCAAAGATAGGGCCATAGTGAACTTCTGGAATATGATTTTCAGTGGCAAAATTTCACTTCAGTTGATCTATTTTGTGTACAAATTCATACAAAAGCATCAGTTTAAATATCGGGTAGTATTAGGTTTTATTGTCATCGTACAAAGTTTTAAAAAAATTTGAAACCCCAGTTCCCTGTATAAATCTGAATAATTCTAATTTTTCCAGTCTTTTCAAATGGAAAATGTTCACACTAGGTTTTAATTATCAACTCTGCTGAGGACCTGACAGACAGTTTATTTTTCAGCCAGAAGAATGTGAGAATGCCTATTTCAAGATGGATAACGTGCTGATAGATGATAGGAGGATCCACGTGGACTTCAGCCAGTCAGTGGCCAGGGTCAAATGGAAGGGGAAAGGTTGGTCATCATGTGTATTACACCTAGCAATAGACTCTATATCAAGTATTACAGTGCAGCTGGACATCAACTTTGCACCCAGCAACAGACATCATGTCTAGTATAATAGTGTAGCTGAACATAAACTTTACACCCAGCAACAGACTTAATATATCTAGTATTATAGTGTAGCTGAACATAAACTTTACACCCAGCAACAGACTTCATATCTAGTATTATAGTGTAGCTGAACATAAACTTTACACCCAGCAACAGACTTCATGTCTAGTATTATAGTGTAGCTGAACATAAACTTTACACCCAGCAACAGACTTCATGTCTAGTATTATAGTGTAGCTGAACATAAACTTTACAGCCAGCAACAGACTTCATGTCTAGTATTATAGTGTAGCTGAACATAAACTTTACAGCCAGCAACAGACTTCATGTCTAGTATTATAGTGTAGCTGAACATAAACTTTACACCCAGCAACAGACTTCATGTCTAGTATTATAGTGTAGCTGAACATAAACTTTACACCCAGCAACAGACTTCATGTCTAGTATTATAGTGTAGCTGAACATAAACTTTACACCCAGCAACAGACTTCATGTCTAGTATTATAGTGTAGCTGAACATAAACTTTACACCCAGCAACAGACTTCATGTCTATTATAACAGTATAGCTGCTTGTAATTTTTACACCTAGCAACAGACTCTATATCAAGTATTACAGTGTAGCTGGACATTAACATTACATCCAGCAACAGACATTGTGTCTAGTATTACAGTGTAGCTGGACATAAACTTTACACCCAGCAATAAACATCATATCTAGTATTACAGTGTAGCTGGACATAAACTTTACCCCCAGAAACAAACATTATGTCTAGAATTACAGTGTAGCTGGACATAAACTTTACCCCCAGCAATAAACTTCATATCTAGTATTACAGTGTAGCTGAACAGAAAGCTTACACCCAGCAACAAACATTATGTCTAGTATTACAGTACAGCTGGTTGTAATCTTTACACCCAGCAACAGACTTCATGTCTAGTATTACAGTGCAGCTTGACATAATCTTTACACCCAACAACAGACTTCATGTCTAATATTACAGTGCTGCTGGACATAATCTTTACACCCAACAACAGACTTCATGTCTAGTATTACATTGTAGCTGGTTGTGATCTTTACACCCAGCAACAGACATAATGTCTGTTATTACAGTACAGCTGCTTGTAATTTTTACACCTAGCAACATACTTGATGTCTAGAATTACAGTGTAATTGGTCATGATCTCTTCTCCAGCAGCAGACTTCATATCTAACCTGGAGGGTGGTGAGAGAGGTATTGTACTTGACCCTCAGTTTGTCTGTCAGCAAACCTACACACAAAGTTCTCAACAGACATTGTTGCAATTTTGTTGAGGGATAGGAAAACACCCATGATGTAAACCACACTTTCTTTTAGGTTTTATGGATCACATCATGTTTTTTAGCTCAGCTTACTTTTAGTCAGCTATGGCAATGGTCCTTTGTCAGGCGGCAAGCCGTTCGTTAAAACTGGCATTTCTAAAACCTTTGAACCCACAAATCTACAGGCCAGAAATTGTATATCAGAAATGAGGTCAATATTTTTTTAATTTGTTAAGTTATTTGCATAAACATACATCATTACCTAAAATTTTCCCCAACTTTGAGCATGGCACATTTTTTTTTCCTGTAAGCATTGTTGATTTAACTTCATACCATGTATGTCGAAGGATTTAAGCTTTGACATTTTGAAATTTAAAAGCAGTTGATCATAAACTGTACCCTCAACTTTTATTCAAGTTTTAGAAGACCTTGTCTGATAAAAATGTATTGTTTTCAATAGTTCCAGTATGTGGGGTAGCCACACCTGGCATATTAGCTACACCTGACTGGAGGGTACACTTGACTAGAAAGTTTTACCATTTTATCATACTTTCTGTGTATTAAAGCGGAGTTATGATTTACATGAGCACGTTATGTCCTCTGGACTGTTGGTATAACTGAGGCTGTAACGTACATAGCTTCACCCATGTATTTCAGGTAAAGGTGTGGAGTATCAGAAGAACAGTAAAGAGGAGGAGGAGGAGAGGCCCAGCTACAGGATCAAGGATCAGTCCAGGAAGGATCAGTATCCTTCACGCCAGCACAACCACAAACAGAAAAAATACTGCTTGAACCCTACAGATTTGTCTGTTGAAGTGAACCTTGAGCCAAAACTGTTCATAGACAAAGAATTATTACCATATCTTTCATTTTGTGCGACATCTTGCAGGTATTGCCAGATTTTTACAGTCTTGATTTGAGTTCCATGAAACCTGCAGTAATGGAAAAATGCATTTCTCTCCTTTACCAAGGTATTTGTTGCCAGGATGATGAAACTGCTCTTACAGTACCATATTTGTGCATGTATTAGGCAAGCTTTTGTATAAAGCAAGGCTTATTTTTAAGGTCCAGTTGCTGGTCATGTTTTTTTTCGGCAGATCCCATTGAGTTTGTACTAACTGAGAATCAGTTTGTCTATATAGTGTTTCTATTACAGAAGATAGTGACATTGGTTGTCATAAAAAAAAATTATTTCAAGAAAATGTCCATATAGGTTATATTTGTGAAGCTCTCACTGAATGGCCATCCAACTCAACATATGGGAGGGCTAATTAAGATTAAATCGGCATATTAGTAACCAACTGGAAACATGCAATAGGCGATGACTGAATGAACCACTGTGGTTTGGAGTAAATTTCTGGGAAAGACTGTGATAACTGCTGAGATCACTTGAAAAGACCTTAGTTCAGTGAGGTGGGGATATGTGGTGCTATCCCAAAACCACCAGACTATATCAGGCAATGAAATGAGTCGGGAGAGAGCCATAAATGAGTCATAGAATTTGTTGCAAGATAGCAGTATCTGTTCTAAGCTTTGTGACACAGCTTGAGCAAGTTTGATGGTTTTGTCAGTGGGGACAGTTACCTGTAATTTCCATGAAAACTTTTTTCTGAACTTCCTTGAGGATGATTCTAACAAAAATTCTAACTGCAAAAGATCAGTAAGTTCAGTTTACAACAGACTGAGACAAAGGGCTTCATTAGTTATCAGTATGAAACTATCAGAAACTTTAAATATTTCATTTTTAGCTCAGCTGACTATAAGTCATCTGAGCTATAGTCGTGGTCCTTTGTCCGTCGGCTGTCCGTCCGTCTGTCCGTCCGTCAGTTAAACTGGCACGTTTTAAAACTGTTGGACCTGCAAATCTGAAATTCTGCATACCATTAGATGTCCCCAAAATCTCCTACCATACTGAAAACTGGGTCAATAGGACTTTGTTCCTTCAAGATATTAAGGAAAAATCTCCGTTTTCCATAAAGTCCAATTGTTTCACTTCAAGACTGCCTAATATCAAAACAACTGACCTGATATTGATCATTTTTAATATAACTGTTCCTCTATATTTTTCCTATGTACAATCCAGAAATTAGTTCAATATTTTTTAAATTCTTGAAGTTATGGGCCCGCACATAATGCACTTTGTAAAAATTTAGGGAAATATATTTACTCCCTTAACTTGAGAATTGCTGAAGCCAGAGACATTTTTCAGGAAAGTAACTATATTTAATCAAGATTCAATTGTATACCCAAAATTATAACTGAAGTTTTCTAATTTTATAAGTTATTAGCTTGAATATAAAATCAGTACCTTAAATTTTGCCCAGATTTGACCATGGCACATTTTTTTCATGTAACTGCTGTGGATTTAATTTTCACAGCATGTTTTCATAACCATTTCATCTGTTAACATCTGAAATTTGAAACCAGTTGATCAAAAACTGTAGATTTTATTCAAGTTTTCAAGCACTCTGTAACGTATTGCTTAGATCAAGCTAGTGTTATGCAGTTTGCTAGAGCTCAGCTTCCCAGGCCAGCTCTCAGCTCCCAAAATTTGGCATACAGTTAGATGTCCCCCAAATCCCCTACCATACCAAAAGTTTGGTCACTAGGACTTCTTTCCTTTGAGATATTAAGAAAAAATTTAAATTGTTCATTCAAAACCCATTGTTTCACTTCAAGACTGCCTAATATCAAAACCACTGATCTGACTTTGATCATATATGCACATGGCCAGAAGTGGTGTCAGTATTGCGTAATTGTTTTAAGTTATCGGCCCAAACACAATGCACTTTGTAAAAAATCAAGAAATATATTTAGTCCCTTAACATGAGAATTGCTGAAGGTAGAGATTTTTTTTGTCAGGGATATAACATTATTTAATTAAGATTCAATTATATACCCAAAATTAGTTCTGAATTTTCCAAATTTTATAAGTTATTAGCTTAAATATAAAATCAGTACCTTAAATTTTGCCCAACTCTGACCATGGCATGTTTCCTGTAAGCACAGTTGATATAATTTTCATATCTTGCACACATAAGGATTTCAGCTTGTTAGTTTTGAAAGTTGGCCAAAAACTGTAGGTTTTATTAAAGTTTGTTTGAGACTATGTCACACCCAGGCTCTACCCAGCCCCTCTTCATGCAGTCACCTGTATGTCACCTCGTGACCTCTCAGGCAAATTATGTAGGCTTGAGGTGGGGCATATACTGGTCTGCCAGGCAGCTTATGGCTCGCCACAGTTGATTCAGGTATCCAACCCTACTCATCTATTAGTTGTTTTTACCAATAACATAACAATAAACAATAAATAAACAAATATTTATAGGTCTACAATAACAGTTATTAATAATATTAATAGAAAAGGAATTTGATAGTTGAGAGTAACAGGGAATTACCTTGCAATTACTGATGCTGTATTGATTTTGTATGGATGGATGAAAATGTATTCCAAATAACACCATGGAGTCACCTATAGTATTTTTCATTTATTTTTTAATAATGAAAAAAAAATTTTATTATATTGTTCTTTACTATGAGGGATTATGTGAAGGAAATTAATGATAGACAAAAATGCAGTTGATAATATTAATCTTAATTTCCAGGTCTTTTACATGTGTTTCAGCTTGTTAATTTATATTTTTTTCAAAATAAAAAAAATAAATAAAAATATGTCAAAATTTTAAAATTTTACTCAGACAAGTACTGATTAATTAAAGATGTCAATATGTTTCAATAATGACATCAAGACTCATGGCTGTATCTGCTGTCACAAGACAGTAATAAATGATCAAACTTATATTACTGGTTCCTTTATTTCAGTTAATACAATTAAACTACCCATCTGTAGTTTTCTTCTTGTATAATTTACAGGGTGTTCTTATCCTTGGGTTAATTTTTACACATATAATGGTTTCATAGCTGAGATTACTTATAATTTTTTCTGATAATTTTTTTTTAATAAAAATATTTGAATATGATAAAAAATCAGATCTTAGACAAGTTCTCATTGTGATTTCTGTAATTTTAATTATTGTCATAAGACTCTTGCTATGTCTAGCTTAGATTGATGTGAAAGAAGTCCAAAGTGAGTATTATAGTTTTATTTTTTGAATATTAATTAAAGCCATAAAACCAGGTACTTATGATCATTATTTAAATTTGTGAAATGTGTATATTCTGGATTCTCAAGAACTTTGTTTAACTGAAACTGAATAAATATGCACTAAGATAGGAATACAGTTAAAAATGAAAGCATTTGAATACAAATGCAAATACTTTCAAAATGTATTCATGAATGCATTCATGAATATATTCTTAAATTTTATTTTAATAATCATTTATTTTGATTATATTATTAAAAAATCTTTTCAGATGATACTGTTATTATTTTTAATTTAAATTATATTTGACAAAATATTTGTTATTAATTTTTTTAGCTCAGCTGACTATAAGTCATCTTAGCTATAGTCGTGGTCCATTGTCTGTCGTCCGTCCGTCTGTCCGTCCGTCCGTCCGTAGATGTGGCACGTTTTGAAACCGTAAGACCTAGGAATCCAAAATTCCGCATAGTGTTAGATGTCCCCAAGATCTCCTACCAAGCTGAAAACTGGGTCTTTGCGACTTTGTTCCTTTGAGAAATTAAGGAAAAACCTCAATTTTTTATTAAAAACCTATTTTAGCACTTCAGGGCTGCCTAATATCAAAACCACTCATCTGTTTTTCCTCATATTTACCATAAATATTCCTCTATATAGTTCCTATGTACATGCCTGAAATTATGTCTGTATTATATAATTTAAGAAAGTTATGGGCCAGAACATAATGCATTTTGTAAAAAAATCAGGAAAGATATTTGATCACTTAACACAAAACTTGTTAAAGCTATGGACTTTTTTTCAAGTAATATAACTTTAATTAATCAAAATTAAATTGTATACCCAAAATTAGATCAAAATCTTTTAAATTTTTTAAAATATTAACAAAAATAAAAAATTGGTACCTTAAATTTTGCCTAACTTTGACCATGGCACGTTTTTTTCCTGTAAGTACTGTGGATTTAATTTTCTCAGCATGTTTTTGTTAGCATTTTGTCTATTAAAACCAAAAATTTGAAACCAGTTGATCAAAAACTGTAGATTTTATTCAAGTTTTCAAGCACCATGTAACATATTGTTTACATCAGGCTAGTGTTATGCAGTTTGCAAGAGCTCAGCTACCCAGCTTAAGCTCTCAGTTCCTAAAATTTGGCATACAATTAGATGTCTCCAAAATTCCCTACCATGCCAAGAATTTGGTCACTAGGACTTAATACCTTTGAGATATTAATGAAAAACTTCATTTTTCAATTAAAAACCCATTGTTACACTTCAATAATACCTAATATCAAAACCACTGATCTGACTTTAATCATATATAATATACATGTTTTTCTATACATTTTCTGTGCACATGCCAGAAATGATGTCAGTATTGTGTAATTGTTTTAAGTTATGAGCCCAAACATAATGCACTTTGTAAAAAATCAAGAAATATATTTACTCCCTTAACAAGGGGCTTGCTGAAGCTGGAGATTTTTTGTCAGGGATGTAACATTATTTAATCAAGATTCAATTGAATACCCAAAATTAGTTCTGAATTTTTAAAATTTTATAAGTTATTAGTATAAATATAAAATTAGTACCTTAAATTTTGCCCAACTTTGACCATTTCACTTTTGTTTCATGTGAGCTCCGTTTATATAATTTTCATATCATGCACACATAAGGATTTCAGCTTTTTAGTTTAGAAAGCTGAAAGAAATTGGCCAAAAATTGTAGCTTTTATTAATGTTTTTATGAGACCATGTCAGACCTTGGCTCTCTCCAGCCACTCTTGAGTCACCTGTATGTTGACCTTGTTGAACTTTCAGCAAATTATGCACGCTTAAGGCGAGGCATATTCTGGGGCAGCAAGGCAGCTTATGGCCAGCCACAGTTGATCCAGGTGTCCAACCCAACTCATCTAGTAGTTTTAACCAACAACATAACAAAAAACAATAAATTAATCAATTTTTATTGGTTTTTAATAACAAATTAAAGAAAAATAGAAAAGGAATTTGTTAGTTTATAATAATTGGGAATTAACTTGCAGTTACTGATGATATAAGAATCTTGTATCAATGGATAGAATGTCACGTATTCCAAATAACACCATGCAGTCATCTATGACATTTTTCAGTTCAATTTTAATAATAAAAAAGTAAATTATATTATTCATTACTAATCATTAGGGATCATATGAAGGAAATTAATGATAGACAAAGATGCAGTTGATAATATTAATCTAGATTCCTACTGTGTTTAGTGTGTTCATTGATGTGAAATTAGTCCAAAATAAATATATCACATTTATTTTTTTTTAAATATAAATAAAAGCCATAAAACCAGGTACTTATGATCATTATTTAAATGTGTGAATTTTGTACATTCTGGATTCTCAACACCATTGTTTGGTGGAAACTGAATAAATACCAGACATGGTGGGAATACTTTGCAATTGTATTTTAATACGAATATGAATATGTACTCCATTATAAAATTTCTTGCATAAAGAATGGGAATTCAGGTAAAAATGAAAGTATATGAATACCAGTGCAAATACTTTCCAAATGTATTCATGAATGCATTCATGAATATATTCTTTAATATTATTTTAATAATCATTTCAGTTATATTTCATTTTAAAAATCATACGATTCTCTTATTATTTTTAATAAAAATTTATATCTGGGACAATATTTGTAATTTTTTTAATAAATAGTTAAACTCTTATATTATATGTTCTGCTTATAAGTTATATGACCAAGTCAAAATCTGTGTGACAATAGTACTCCATTTGTTAATAAAATAAATGAAATCAATTCTCTTCTCTGTCTCCAAAGGTACTATCAAAATCATACATAAGCTTAACAACAACAACTCATAATACAGCTTATACTTATTACCACACAAAACCAGCATGTGCCTCATTTCTAAATCATATTTTTTATCATATATAACAGCTGAGCGCCGTGACCCATAGGTCCCTTGTTAATAAATAGTTTGACTTATATCATTTGTGCTGGTGCTAGTCTTGGGTAGGGATAACCTGTAATTGTTTAATAATAGTTTACTCATTTGTAAAAAGCATAATGGTCATGACTGATAATGGACAGTTTTTTTTTCAAATAATTCTGCTGCAATGTAGATAAAGTTATATGGCAAAGTCAAAACCTATGTGACAATAGCACACCATTTCTTAACTGTAAATAATAAAAATGACATCAGTCCTCTTCCCTGTCTCCAAGGATATAATCAAAATCTTGCATAACTTGAGTTTGACACCATCAACTCATAATACAGCTTATATTACCATACAAAACCAGCATTTGCCTACCTCCTCTTCCAAATCATATTTTGTGATCATATATAACAGCTGAGCACCGTGACCCATGGGTTCCTTGTATAAAGGTATATAATTTGATTGTCTGCCATGGGAACAAACTTGTTTGCACTTTTTTTTCCCCATTAGGATGCAGCCGGCCTTGCGTCAATAAAGTTCTTACCAAATACTTGGTCCTGATTGACAGCAACTCTCTAGAGACAGTGGCAGTTGCTAACATTTTGATAGAGAGCATTTTGATGGACCATCAACTAGTACAGGGACTTTCCACTGTGAAAGACAACATTTCATCACCTGACCCTGTGTTTTAATTGACATGTGCACATTGGCCCTGGCAGACTGCCACCTGTATTTTTCCTATTTTTAGGCATTTTTACCTCTGTTCTTGAGACTGTCAAATGACCACAGTCATGACAGTTTCTCAGCTGTGGTTTCATCTGATGTCCTGAAACTTCATGACTAGCTTTATCAGTTCCTGAAGACTAGTGGTGTAATCTTTATACATTTAATTTTTATGCATGTTACCTATATTTTTTAGACTGTCAGATAATAGTCATCATGTCAGTTTCTCTGCTCTGGGTTCAAGTCTTGTATGCTTATTGTTGATGTTGAGTGCCAGGAAATAAATCGTTGCAAAATCTTATAATTCATCTTTGATATCTGTGGTCCTTTCAGAAAGGGATAAATCCTATGTTCCATCTATGATCACTATACTGGGGCCTGTTGCAATAACATTTTACTGGACTTAAGCCTAGTTGCGGGCCTAAATACCATTGTGACAATTGTGACGTCATAATGGTTACCATAGTGACACACAGGTGCCCCCGGGCTTAAGTCACCTACATGACTTAAGTCACCTTATTGCAACACACCCCTGAACTCACTATAAAAAGAATTATTTTGTGATTGACATACAGCACTCTTGTGACGTTAACATTAAAAACTAAATTGAGGTGTACCATGGCCAGTTGGTTGTCAGGTGGAGTCTGCCTGCAGTGACTGTCCTTGGATCACATTGTACATTGTATTGTTCATTGAATATAACAGACATTGTGTTATCGTAAACAGAAATCATGCGAATGATCCTTGACTGTAATGAGACGATACGACTTGGTGTTCTCGGATGAGAGCAGTGATGAGAAACACAAGTCCCACAAGAAAAAGAAGAAGAAACACAGGCACAAAGGGTCTGATCCAGAACCACACAGAAAAGTGAGATCATAGCATAAAACCATAAATATCTATAAATATCTACATGACTTTATGTAATTTCATGATCTCTTCTTTTTTTCATAATAGAAGAATATTTCAAGTTTCAGTGAATTTTGGAAACTGTGAATCATACTTGAATCCTGAAATGCATCCAGAGTAAATGTATTTTTATTTTTGATTGAACACAGGGAATGTCTTCTTGAGTCCTAACTTTAATTTAAATAAATCACTGATCATGGGTATTTGGCAAGTATATACACACCTTAGGTCAGCCCAGGTAAGAATTTCTACTGCATCACTCAGGTGGCATCCTCTCTGACCGAACATGCTGATTACTTGTTCTGTTGTTTATACGAGTGGTATAGTGTTTCATTACAAGTGCAGTTATGTATGACAGGTCATCTGTGTATTACTGTAGATCCCTCTTTATCAGCCTGGCCTCAAAATGAAAACTACATTTGAAAATCTGGCCTTTTTTCTGAACTTACCTTGTGGCTATAAATAGACGTGCAGCCATAAATCAGGGATCTAAGTTATTTCCCATTATGTCAAAGTCAGTTTGAATTGTCATGTTGTTATGCAATCTGAAGTTTGAATTTCTTTTCAGGACAAACACCAAGACAGGAATGATGTAAGGAATGACAGCAGGAAGGAAAAGAAAAGACATGAAGATTATGATTCTGAGAGGAGAAGGGACAGAGAACACCAGAGAAAGAAACACAGGGACAGAGAGAGGTCCAGGAGTCCCTCAGACAGAAACAGATACCGGGAGAGGTCCAGGAGCCCGGGAGAGAGAGACAGACATCGCCGTTCTAGGAGTCCCTCAGACAGACATCGACACAAAGACAGGAACAGATGACACGGATGCAGCAGTAAAAATGGCATGTTTATGGAGGAGCAGGTCGTATGAGTACAACAGTCCAGTTCCCACAGTACAGTGTGGTCTACTAAGGTTATAGAAAGTATAACCCCTAGGCCTGGGTGTTCAGTATCAGCAATGTGAGAATAAGATGTAAACACAGAAGGACCCGGAAACATTGAACATGATTTTCATAATAAAATATTTTGTTGCAGATGGTGTAATTGTTTATGTTAATCAATACAAAGTCAGGGCTCTTTGCTTATTCACATGTGAGCAGTGGCCATGGTCCAGCATGTGTCTGATGCCTGTCTGATGTCTGATATCTGTTATCTGTTGATCATCTGCTTATCTGCATACCGGTATGTCTGATGCCTGTCTGATGTCTTATATCTGTTGTCTGGTGATTATCTGCCTATCTGCATACCGGTATGTCTGATGCCTGTCTGATGTCTGATATCTGTTATCTTTTGATTATCTGCCTATCTGCATACCGGTATGTCTGATGCCTGTCTGATGTCTGATATCTGTTATCTGTTGATTATCTGCCTATCTGCATACCAGTATGTCTGATGCCTGTCTGATGTCTGATATCTGTTATCTGTTGATTATCTGCCTATCTGCATACCGGTATGTCTGATGCCTGTCTGATGTCTGATATCTGTTATCTGTTGATTATCTGCCTATCTGCATACCAGTATGTCTGATGCCTGTCTGATGTCTGATATCTGTTATTTGTTGATTATCTGCCTATCTGCATACCGGTATGTCTGATGCCTGTCTGATGTCTGATATCTGTTATCTGTTGATTATGTGCCTATCTGCATACCGGTATGTCTGATGCCTGTCTGATGTCTGATATCTGTTATCTGTTGATCATCTGCCTATCTGCATACTGGTATGTCTGATGCCTGTCTGATGTCTGATTTTTGTCATCCGTCTGATGTGTGTCATCTGTCTGATTCTGGTCATCTGTCTGATTCTGGTCATTTGTCTGATGTGTGTCATCTGTCCGATGTGTGTCATCTGTCTGATATGTGTCATCTGTGTAATGTTTGTCATCTGTCTGATTCTTGTGATCTTTTGATGTGTGTCATCTGCCTGTCTGCATACCAGTTTATCTGATACCTGTCATCAGTCATCCATCTGTCTGATGTAGGTCATCTGTTTGATCCTCATCACCTTTGGCTTGACTTAAATTTCAATCTTAAATTTCAAAATATGTGATTCAGGGAGAACACTTTCCATTTTATTAGCTCAGCTGACTATAAGTCATCTGAGTTATAGTCATGGTCCTTTTTCTGTTGTCAATGCAGCCAGACATCCATTAACAGGACATGTTTTAATACCGTTAGACTTACAAATCCAAAATTTAACATAGATGAGTAGTTCTCCTACCAAACTTGAAAATTTGTCACTGTGACTTTGTTCCTTTGAGAAAATAGGAAAAATCTCTGTTTTCCTGTAAAACCTAATGTTACACTTCAAAACTGCCCAGTATGTAAACTGCCGTTATTAATCTATTTGTATTTGATATAACCATCCCCTCATATATTTCCTATGTACATGCCAGAAATTAGGTCATTATTGCGTATATATTTGAAGTTATTGGCCCAAACATAATGCACTTTGTAAAAAATCAGGAATATGTTCATTCAACATGATGAATGCTAAGTTGTTCTGCTAGAGAGCTTACTTCAAGCATATATGTATATTCAACTTAGTTTTAATTGTATACCAGAAATTAGATTAAAATTTTGTAAATTTTAAGTTATTAGCATAAATGTTAAATCATTACCTTAAATTTTGCCCAGATTTGACTATGGCACATCCTTTTCCTATAAGTGAGTTAGCTTAATTTTATTTTCACATGATGGACAGATAAGGTTTAAGCTAATAAAATCTGAAAGGAATTGGTGAAAAAGGGTAGCTTTTATTAATGTTTTCATACACCATGTCAAGTGTAATTTAGATCAAGCCAACCTAGTCCAGTGGTCTGCAGTGAGAGATGCAGCCCTCACCTATGTTTTGTAAATGCTTCACTTCATGCATCTCTCTTGACTCAGCTAAGCTAGGCTTCCCCTCTATGCTGGCTTTACAGCGATTTTTAGCTCAGCTGACTGTAAGTCATCTGAGCTATAGCGATCACTCTTTGTCCGTCGGCCGTCCGGCCATCTGTCCGTTAACAGGGCACAAATCATAACCACTGGATCTGGAATCTTCTAACTTTACATCCAGAGAGGTCCATGAAAAATCTCCTTGGAAACCTGGAATTAGGTCTCTGTTACCCATATTCTTCGAGCTATGGGGCTCGGAAGTACCCCCCAGAATAATAAAAATTTTGATACAAAAGCTCAAGTATCTGAACAACTAATGCATTGATCACCATGATTCTTAGCATGGATATTCATCATGGAGTGTTTCATCAGTTTCTGCAGACTGGTGACGCCACCTGTATTTTTTCGATTTTTTACGATTTTTTTTCTCTATTTTTGAGACCTAAAAACTGCTGTCATCTGTTAACAGGGCTCAAATAGTAACAACTAGACATAGAATCTTCTCACTGTACATCCAGAGAGGTACATGAAACGTTTCCATGGAAACCTGAAATTAGGTCTGTGTTACCCATATTCTCTGAGCTATTGGGCTTATAAGCACCCCCCATCATAATTAAAAATTTGATACAAAAGCAGGACACAAATCATAAACATTAGACCTGGAATTCTAACCTAAAATCCAGGGACTGAGGTCTATGAAAATCTCCTTAGAAACATGTATTAAGGTCTCTGTTACCAATATTTTCTGAGCTATGGGGCTTATAAATATAAGCACCCCTCAGAATAATTGAAAATTTGATACCAAAGTAGGGCACAAATCATAACCTTTGGGCCCAGAATCTTCTAACTTGACATCCTGAGAGTTCCTCAAAAGTTATCCCCAGAAACCTGAAATTTGGTCACAGTGAACTATATTCTCAGAGTTTTTGGGTATGTTTGAGCACCCTAGAAATAATGCAAAATACACACAAATTGCCAGATTGCTCATGAAAGGCCGGTTGGTTTTTCATCAGATTTGTTGCATGAACAATGATGCGACCTACATTACCTTAATCAGTTGTCTGTGCAAGGACATATTGTTAACATGTCAGGTGGCTGAGCATCATGACCCACGGGTCACTTGTTGTACAAAACATCAGATTTAGCAAGAATGGATTTTCATATAGGATTTGGTACCACCTATTGTGCAGTGAAGCTGCAAGAGGGTACATGAAGTTACACCTAAGCTCTGTTTGTGTGTTCGTCCGTCCATTTGACCAAAACCTTTCATCTTTCACGTATAGCTCACCCACCTACAGATGAAGAACTCTCTATTTTGAGGTCACAGGGTCAAAGGTCAAGGCAGAATCCCACTTCTGGAAAAAACTTGTGGACACATGTGCCCTCAGGTGTGTTCAGGCACCTAAAATTGACAAATTCATGTCCTGTAGGTTTCGGAGTCACAGATGTTGTTGACCACGCAAGTAATGAGGCCAAGACAATGTGATGGTAATTTCATGCCTTTTATGTTGTTTTTCATTTGATTTTAATATTTATTTGTAAGGTGTTATATTTTAATTTACGTCATTGAGATTTGATATATATTTGTAAGATGTTTCTCATCGACGTTATTGTGACATTTTTCAAATACATGTATAAGTATATATATTATATTTTTAATAATATTTATAATCATATATATAATAAATATAAATGTAGAAAATAACAAGAAAACGGGTAGTCCACAAGGGACTATCCTTCGAAATCAGAGTGGTACAGGTGAAGTGAGGTTTGGATTGAGTGGTAGGGCGAAATAGAGTGAGATGTGTTGCATATTAGCATGGATGTTTGCCACGTAACCATGATTGCAGGCGGCGCCTCCTGTCATTTGCTATCTTATGGCGCACTCGAAAATTGGAAACTGGTTTCGGTTTCGGTCACTTCCGGGAAACCGCCCACTAAATAATAGCGAAACCGAAACTGGTGTTGGCGAAACTGCGAAACCATCTCCGGAGAGTGTTTCGGTTTCGCCAAAGCCGTCCACTCCGGTATTTTACTTGCAAGATGGCAGAGTTGGGCCAAAGTAGTGCACTTTTGTTAATTATTTTATTAATTGATAACACCACGAAAGGTAAACTGTTTTGCACAGGCCACCAAAAAGGATCATGCTTAAAGATGATTTATAAATTAATAAACAACAGATAAGAAAAACGTTTATTTCGAACCCTACTTACCATACATTTTATTTATAGAATCAAACTGTGTCTGTGTACGAATCTCAGAAAATATAAGGATATCATATAAAAACAAGAACATTTATGTTGCCCGATATTAGTGCCCGTTTCGTGCATTGAAAGTACACATTTCTAAAGCCCGAAAAACACATCTAGGAAAGGTAATTCGCCATTACGCAGCAATAACTGTTTATACGTTTTGTTTTGCATTGAAATTGGTGTTATTTTATTTTATTTATTTACTTAACTTTCAACAAATTGGAAATCCTCATCTGGAATCTTTTGTCAACTTCTTCCACTGCTTGGAACAAGGTTACTGCGTCACATACTTTTCTGAACACGAGGCGGAGGGCCTCGGCCGCCGATTCAGAGCAACAAGCTTCTTTATGATTTCATACCTTTGCTGACAGATGGCGCTGCGAATAGCGCGTCGAAAGATCATTTGAAATATTTCTGAATTTATGGGGGAAATAGAGGAATGAGCCCCCCGAGGACACACTTTGTATCTTTCCCTACAGTACAAGCTCAAAAAACGTGCGTATCCGAGGCGTGCCCACAAAATGAGTCCCGAGAAAAAAGTCCAAGATCAGTTGTAATATAGATGTCTTTCAGTATTTATTCAAAGCATTGTTTAAATATGATTATACCGTAGCATATATGTCTCAGTCCTTAAAAGGACAGAAGACATTTTGCAACATTCACTGCTTTGTTCAAACGGTCAAGACAGGCACACTTGATTAGGAGTTTACAGTGTACTATTATATTATATCTTTGTCCATGGTCTCCTGCAGATCTATATTTTATGGATACCCTTTGTTCAAGGTTATTTACTAACATAATTATATACACTAATTAGCACTTGAGCCTATACTTAACTGTAAATAGCATGAATCATTACAAACCAGTATACAGCTGCAGAAATAGTTTTTCCTTTAATTACCACAACGAAGTAACCTTTTATTAATATTCTGCATATGTAAATTACCACGGATGACCTTTATTTAAAATACATATAACGTGACGGTTATCTTTCAAAGTCATGGAGGAATAAATTCATGAGTTTTTGTCAGAGTTAATGAAAAAGTCATGAAAACTGAATCTTCTGGAAGTGTATGTACATTGTATCTGACGGACCGTAGTAACAGACTTCCAGTGTGTCAGTCTGTGTGAATTGGATGTACTCTCTCTAAAAGACCGGAGTTCGAGGTTGTCCAGGGTGTCAGATTGAGTGGGGCTATTGTACGGTCTCTGAAAAACCAGAGTTAGAGATTGTTCAGTTTGCCAGTTTAAGTGGGGCGTTTGTACGATCTTTTACAGACCGTAGTTAGCTGTAGGCTGTCAGTTTGAGTGGGGTGTTTGTAAGGTGTCTGACAAACCACAGTTAGAGATTGTTCAGTTTGCCAGTTTGAGTGGGCGTTTGTATGATCTTTAACAGACCGTAGTTAGCTGTAGGCTGTCAGTTTGAGAGGGGCGTTTGTACGATCTTTTACAGACCGTAGTTAGCTGTAGGCTGTCAGTTTGAGTGGGGTGTTTGTACGATCTTTTACAGACCGTAGTTAGCTGTAGGCTGTCAGTTTGAGTGGGGTGTTTGTAAGGTGTCTGACAAACCACAGTAAGAGATTGTTCAGTTTGCCAGTTTGAGTGGGGCGTTTGTACGATCTTTTACAGACCGTAGTTAGCTGTAGGCTGTCAGTTTGAGTTGGGCGTTTGTACGATCTTTAACAGACCGTAGTTAGCTGTAGGCTGTCAGTTTGAGTGGGGTGTTTGTACGATCTTTTACAGACCGTAGTTAGCTGTAGGCTGTCAGTTTGAGTGGGGTGTTTGTAAGGTGTCTGACAAACCACAGTTAGAGATTGTTCAGTTTGCCAGTTTGAGTGGGGCGTTTGTACGATCTTTTACAGACCGTAGTTAGCTGTAGGCTGTCAGTTTGAGTGGGGCGTTTGTACGATCTTTTACAGACCGTAGTTAGCTGTAGGCTGTCAGTTTGAGTGGGGCGTTTGTACGATCTTTTACAGAACTTAGTTAGCTGTAGGCTGCCAGTTTGAGTGGGGCGTTTGTACGGTGTCTGACAGACCGGAGCTAGAGGTGGGGTGTTTGTGCGTATACGACTCTCTAACAGCCTGCTCTACCACTTTCATGGTCATATACACCTCGAACCTCGTTGCCAGTCTTCTGGCGTGTTCATTGTTAACGAGCTGCGTCTGGTCGAGTGCGTGCTGTACCACCAGCCGGTCCAAGTCACGTTTCAGTTGTGATTTCGGTATTGCAAGCTGTACCTTGATTGGTGAGTTCACAGAGTATATACCAGGGGGCGCCTCTTTCATCAGGTCCCGGCGCCACTGCGCAATCCGCTTTTCTGCGCTTTCCGTTTCAAATTCTTCTTCAGAGTCGGTCATTTCATCCTCGTACAGCTCCTTTAGCTCTCTGATTTTAGTAACCACTTTCGGCTTTTTAGTTTTCTGTTTCTCCGTCTTGTTGCGCTTTGATACGGACTTCCTCCTCGTCTTTTTACTTTGTTTTACAGCGTGTTCTCCCGGCTGCTTGGGCTCTACGAAACCTAAGCTACCATTTCGTCGGTGTAATGCATTGTCCTCTCCGTCCTCGGCTTCTGGGTACAGCTTGTCCTCTGTTTGACAACTTTCCGGTATTTCTAGGTCATTTTTCAGCTCTAGTTTACCCGTATTATTAACCAGACAAACCTTCCGAATAGCGAAGTTCTCCTCGGACGCCGTCTTCTCGGATTCTGTTCTTCTGGTTTCAGAGTTAACATCATCATCATGAACCAGAACGTTTAAATTAAGTGAAGGTATTTGTTTTTTCTTTGGGTTTATTTCTGTGCAAAGGTTCGTGCCGTCTGTGACTATTTGTGGGGCGGACATCGTCCGTTTTACCCTTGTCTGTGCCATTCTGTTGCCGCCATTGGTTCTGATCGTGGCTGTGATTGGTCTCACATTTCCTGTTTCACGTTTGGACGTATCAGAAGTATAAAAGCCACGTTGTTTCATCTCTCCAGGAGAGTTGGTATCAGAGTGTGTGGAGTCGAGTCTGAAATGTAATCTCTTTTCCCGGCCGTAGTGGTTGGGTCCTGCCTTCAGATAGCAGCGTTGATACTGGCCATCAAACTCATCTCGCGTAGGTCTCGCACTCCCCGGGGTAGCCACTTTGTGTATATAATCTTGGATAAATTTTTTCTGCCAAACTGAAACAGAGAAGTGTGAGGCATCGCCATGATTTGCTATGGGATGGTTGGACGCGGCAATTTCATCATGCAGTTTATTATCCTGTGGACTTGTGAAGTTGTACGTATGTTTCTCGTTAAGTTTCAAATTTGCGAATACGTCTGTCACTGTCCGATTCTGATGAATAGCTATCCTGTCATGTAAACGCTCGAACACAGTATTTGTTTTATCTGGTGTTGTCGTCAGTTCGCTGGGCTTGCCCTCCGCATCATCTGCCTCTTCCGGTATCCTGACATCCTGCTCGGCAACCGCGTCATCAGATTCGCCACGTGACTGGCTTGAAAACACAACATCTGGACCGCTGTGTTCCATGATCCAGATGAGCTGGTTCATGATACGCTGCGCCTCCTGGCGACGCTTATTCTTTTCCCATGGCGGGATTTTCTGCTCATCTTCACTGAGAATGCGCTGTAGATGTCGCTCTGACACGCGCCATCGTAACAGACGCTTTTCGTCCACTTTGGAACGCGCTCCTGCTGCAAAATAAGGTGACTTTTGATGGCTCCGATCACGTGGTCCAATCGGCTGCTTACCTTGAGAACTGTAGCCACTAGTCTCGAGTAATTTTGGAATTCCAGATTCGATATAGCGTTTTTCCTTGCCGGACAGATAACGGAACTTGACACGTTGCCGATCTAGTTGTTGCTGGTCCAAACTGAGCATGCGCGCCTCCTGTTGGTTGCGGCGCTGAGCTCGGAAAGCGCTCTCAGTTGTCCTCCATGTCGTGTCACGTGGGTTACTCCTTAATGGCCGCGGCATTCTGTAATGAAATAGAGAACAAGTGCAGTGCAGATACAAAAGCATTCCGTGAAGTTGAATATGTGTGGATCTGCCGATATGCGGGATCATGCATATTTAGTCCAACAGTGGAGTTCTGTAAGATATCTTTTACAATATAATGTCACACTCCGTGAGAAGGTTATATATATCATACAAAGAATGTACAAAGTTATGGTAGCCATGTATTTAAAACAATCATGATCCGAAAATTATGCTACTTATATTGCAATCTGAGCGGACGCCGAGAGAGAAGTATTAACTTTTGTAAGCTTAGTATATGAAAGTAATCAAGGTATTATATATACAGATAAATTGAAAGAATATGGTTCATGTGAGTTATTTACAACTATCTGGGACAAGAAATATGAACACTTGCCGGTCCGTAATCATTTGCATACTGGCTGGTCCACCCAGAAGAATATTTCAAAGATATAGGGTGTAGCTATTATGTCCCCTGTCATCGGGGGGAGACATTGTTTAGACTGTGGTCGGCGTCGTCGTCGTCATCGTCTGTATGATTTCTTATGAACGTGATAACTTTTGAATCACTTTATACTTTATCATGAAATTTAAAAAATATATATTGTTTTTACCAATATCTCGGACTAGTTTTAAAACCGGTGACTTTGACCTTCATTTTCAAGGCCAAATAAGCCGAAAAAAAAAATGTGAACCCCATAACGTTTGAAGTATTGCATATTTACCCCCTCAAATTTATTACATAGCTGGACAATAGCTTATTGTTTCTAAGATTTCTCGTGAACATGATAACATTTTCTTTCCTAAAATATGATAAACAAGTTGTTTCAACTAAGTTCTCAAACAAATTGGTAAACTGGTGACCTTGACCATAGTCTTCAAGCCCAAATCAGCCAAAATAGAAAATTTCGTGAACGCTATAATTTTTTAAGTAGCACAATCTTTTTATATCAAATTTGATACACCAGAGGTTTATCTGTAAACACTATAACATTTTTAGTGGTGCATATTTCTTTCCCTCAGATTATGGAATGGGGAGCCCATTCTAGTTTTATTGATATTTCTGAGACTTATCGAATTATCTCAGAATAAATATGATTTGTATGATGGCCAGTACATAATTCATAATTCTAAACATGGCTTCCAAATGATTTCCATTTTAGGATACCAGTCGACTTCAACTTTTTATTGATTTTTTTCTGGTATCTGAGTTTTTGTAAACAGCCAAGACTTGCTAGTGAATTAAGAAAATGTTGATTAGAGGAGGCTAAATAAACATGTAAAAATAGACAGTGATATAAATGGAGTTATTTTGTCCACATAGACGAAAATAATGGCCTTCAATACAGCCAGGCCTGAATCATTGTGTTTCACCAGATTTCAGTAAAGTTCAGTAAATCCAGCTTGTAACAAATTGCAAACAAAAAAAATATTTAAATTTTTGCCTCCATGCATTTCATTAAGATCCAAGGATGTACATATTATAAATCCCAAGTATTCCTAACGTGGGAATATGATTTTTTTTCCTTTTTTTACACAAGACTGTCATTTTTTCCATACTTTCACGAATAACGTGTGTTGTAACTTCTTATTGACACTGCGAACAAAAGGGGTGGTAAGACCGTATTTAAATATGTTACATTTTAAAGTAAATTGTCAAATTCATTCGACCAATGACTGCCCAAATTTTGTTTCACTCTATTGGTACCATGATCCTGTTCATAGGACCATGTGGGGCCTGGACATGCGAGGTGTAAAACGCTCAGCTCTCTTCGCTGGGGACCTGGGTTCAATCCCCGGCATGTCTATGAGAGAAGGTTATAGTTGCCCGTTCAAGGTCGGTGGTTTTCTCCGGGTTCTCTGGTTTCCTCAACCTCCAAAGAACACACGCCAGCGTCCGATCCATGGAGAATGCCTGTATTAGTTATTATAACTAGTTGTACAATCCATGTGAAATAAATAAAGTTTATACCATTTCTTTTCACCCAACTTGCAGTGCGCCTCTGTCACTGTGACATATACTCCGATTTTTCTGAGGGTATCTAACGAAAGTTGTCTGAATGCCATACCAGAACTTTCTAGACTTAACCCGTATATGACCCGTCTTCGTGATAAATGATGGACGGATGGTGACAGAGGTCGCCATATGTAACTCATCATGCATGGTCGTATGTCAGCTGAGTGAAAATATTAATCATGAAGCTTGTAACCCTACACTTACGATCACTTCTAAGTTACCTGAATCATATTTACATTCTTCAACCGATGATGTGTTTACAATAGTCCTATGATTATCAATGTGAAGTGTGGTTTTGTAGTTTAAATTAATAAAAACGAGCTACATTGAAGTATTTATTTATGAACAAAAATTAATATATTCTTGGTGTTCTGCTTTCCTTCTGTCAGAGCATAAAGTAAAAATAAAAGTAATTATAGGCATGCACCGGAACAAGAATTCTACCAATTAAGTAGTGCAAAATACATAAATGGTTTCATGCACGGCATGTATTACGATAACATGCAATCACTTTGTGGGGTAAGTAAAGGATATCACAGCTTTAAATATATTTTGTTGACTATTCAAAAGCCTTAGACAAGTAAGGTATGAGCATGTTTAGGATTAATCAGACCGTTAATGGGACTAATGAGGATTGAACAAATTGTAAACAGTAGAAAAAACGAGCTCAAACCCCCGCACATTAGGCAGTCATAACACAGACGATTACCATATTGTGCAATTAACATGGATAGGTTTTTATCATAGGCCATTAACCACAGTTACGCCTAGGGCGGCCCGCCATGCGGAATGGCTAAATAATTAGTATATCTTGCCCACTACGAAGCTATCATTTGCCCGATTCTTGCTTTCCTTATTGTATCCACCAAAACAAAATTTTCCGGATACTATGTTTTTGACCGGGTTCCGCCGCCACCGTTTTCGTTTCCGGAGAACTCCTCTGAGACTACTTGACCGATTTTTCCGAAACTTACACCAATTATCGGGTCACAAATGAACTGGTGCCTAACCATTCGGCGTTGACCTCTGACCTTTCCTCTCTCCAGTGCGTCCATATGTGCGTCTGTTTTGAAACATTAACCCACATATCTTCGGACTCGTTTGACCAATCAGGAAATTTTTTTAGACAAATGTAGCCCTTGGATAGCTTTATAATATACACAAAAACGTTGACACCACCTGCAGCCATTTTTGCCCAGCGTTCATCTGTTTGTCTTCCTTGGGTTAAAATCACTCATATCTCAGCAGTGGTTTTACTTATTCACCTGAAATTTGGCATGCGTATACATCCTGCATATCTTTCTATATTTTATGACAGGTTACGCCACCTACATTCACGTTCATGCTGCAAATATTCATGTTAATATCTCCGGACTAGTTTAACGTACCTACCTGAAGTGATGCATTTGTTTGGATATCACATAGCTCTTGATCATACAAGAAACTGGTGACGCCACCTGCAACCATTTTTGCACGGAGTCCATCTGTTTGTCTGCTGTGGGATAAAATCACTCATATCTCGGCAGTGGTTTGACTTTTCCACCTGAAATTTTGCATGTGTATACATCTTGGATAGTTTCCTGTTCAAATAACAGGTAGCGCCACCTACAATCATGTTTACGTGGCAGACATCCAAGCTAATATGTAACACATCTAACTCTATTTCCCCTTGCCACTCAATCCATGCCTCACTTCACCCGTCCTACTCTGAATTTGGCGGATACACTTAGTCGCTTGTCGACTACCAATATTCTAGTTGATCATGGATAGTTTCATCAGCCTCTACAGACTAGTCGCACCAACTGTATTTGTATAATCTTTTAGCATTTTTCCTCTATTTTGAGACCGTCAGGTGGCAGCAAACGTATAAGTCTCTCAGTTTTTGTTTCATCTAGTATTTATTGATTATGACCTTTTTTAGCCGTTTCTGAAGATTGGTGCTGCCAGCTGTATTTTTCTTCTATTTTCAAAACTTTTTTTAGACTGAAAAATTTCATCAATATGGTATCTGTGGTTTCATCTAGTGTCTTGATCATGAGTAGTTTTATCAGTTCCTGAAGACTGGTGGCATCATCTGTATTTTTTTCTATTTCTGGTGCATTTTCCCTCTAATTGTAAGCCTGCCAAATTACATCAGTTTTATCAGTTACTCAAATGAGGTTTCATCTAGTGTCCTGAAAGCTGGTGTGTTTATTATGTCTCCCCTACCCCTTCCAGACAGTCCCGTCGTCGACGCCAGTCCTCGAATGTAGGATATCTTGTGATCGCAAAAACTATATAAGCGCTGCATCAAACCAACCATATTACAGTTCGCCTTTAGGATTTATTGTGAATAACTTGAGAAGCATTGTATATTTTTCCAGCAAAATCAACACACAAAGTGTTTCCAACAAGATCTTGAAGGATTACGAGAACTGGTTACCTTGACCTTGATTTTCAAGTTCAACTCTGCCTAAAATTCAAGTCACCTCTGCCTATATCTAGGACTATTGTGACCTCCATGATTTCAGAAGTACAAATTTGACACGCCAGTTGTTACGACTGATTTGGAAAACTAATGACCTTGACCTTTATTTCAAGGTCAAATCTTGGGAAATCTAGATTAAGTGTGACGGCTATAACTTTTGAAACACTTAAGCATTTCTCCTAAAAATTGACACTCAAGTTAGTTTTTAATATTGCTCTTTGACAAGGTAAAAAAAACTAATAACCTTGACCTTGTTGTTCAAGGTAAAATCAGCCAAAATGCCATTTTTTAACCTGATAACTTTTAAAGTTTTGCATTTTCCCCCCTCAAATTTGAAAGACAAAATATTTCAACAAACATCTCAGGGACACTGGTGATCTTGGCGTTGTCCTTTTCTCTTGTACAACCTGTACACGGACCGTAAATAATTGGATTTACTCGCACATATGCCTGACCCATATTTTAAGAGAGATCCCTGTCATTCGTGGTTCAGATGGTCCGGCGTTTCAAACCCATTCTTCAGAAATTTTATTCTTCAGATTACAATCTGTTTAGGCCAGTAATGATTGGTTTCAGTCTTCACATGTATGTGACCCATCACTTAAGGAAGAACCCTGTCGACTTTGGTATCAGAAGATCAGATGTCAAGATAACATCTGAAGTTAATCTCAATTTGATTTTCAGTAAAAAAAACTTGTTATGAATGTCCTGTTTTCAGGTGAGCGTCATGACCCTTTCGTAACTTGTCTATATTCAGTTATAAAATATAAGTATATGAAAGAAACAGCGTTTAAGCATGTACATTCTGTTATGAATAAGAACCTTTTCCTTAAAATCCTAATTTTACCGTAGGGAATAGAAACGGTAACATAAAAGCATAAAATACAATTATTTGCCTGATTTTGAATTCAAATTCTGTTTAAATTATTTTTTTTCTCATCTCAGACTATTATGACTGTCATATGTTGCAGGTAATTATTCGTTTATACAAATTAAGGAATTTTAGGTATCATAACAACTGCTGAAGTCATCCAACTGGGCATATCAAGTTTCATGGAATCCATTTAATATATCATTACAAAAGTTACTTCTTCGTGGAATTCTTGTAAAATTTCTCTAAATGGTAACCTCAGTAGGACTCATTTTGATACGAAATAAGAACTAAGAAATTAAGAAATAAGTGCTAGTTACGGCCCTGAGACAAGACGCCATACAAAAAGTGATGGCTGTAGCTAAATAGGATACTTAAAGTCAGCTTAGTGAACTTTTTGTTCTGATATTTCGAACATTGCTAATTGTTTACCCTTAGCCTTCCCAAGTGAAAAAAAAGCAATATTTGTTATGATTATATTAATTGTTAAAGAGTTATGAACTATTCTGTAAGAGAGAGCATGTTCATTAAAATATAAAAGAAGCTTATGTGGCATGTTGGTAAAGCTTATTTATTAAGTCTTTAGACTCTTAGGGCTCATAGTGTCAATAAAGATACTTCACAGAAAAGCACGCTTGCTGGTGAGATAATTTCTGTTTCAATCTCTTCCAAGTGAAACTTAATTATCCTGGACAAAAGTAGTTACACCAATTTTAAAACTCACGCAGCATATTAGCGTAAGTTTATATGCCCCGACTTAAAATAGTGCTATCAAATTTATTTTAGTCAGAAGGAAAACTGAAATACGTTTGTAATGGTAAAGTTTGTGTACATTAGTAATGCCATTGGTTAGTCGCCTTATACAATGTGTCTTGCTACACACAATGCTTTGTATAGCACGATTCTTCTTGTTACACCACCAACTAGGACTTGCACAGATCCAACAATTACAATCAGACCACTGAGAGCATGGTATTATATGGTTCATCAAACTCGAAGTTTTAAATCCGCAAAACCCTGTACATGTTGGTCTGATTCTTGGCCCAGTGCCTCCCCTGGTGGTGAGACCCCGAAAAACAAAGCAGCGGTTAAAACGAAGGAGATCTGGAACGACTGCAGTTTATGACGGCTGCGTTATGAGTGTATATGTCAAACTGTGTAGGCCAAACTGCAAAGTAAATTTTACAGTTACTGGATCCCAAATATCAAAATCCTTTCACAGCCTGAGAAATAATTTACAAACTTCGAAATATTCATACTTTAGATAATTTAAAAAATATTGTTTTATTAAAAGTGCACTCGTTAAAGATACATGGCCTTCAGAGCAGAGTTTTGTACGTGCCTGGCCTGTAGAATTTTATACAGGCCTAGCATAGAGAAAAAAATTATTCAGACATGGTCTACATGTTTCCTCTGGTCTTGTCAGAAACAAACTGGTATGTGCAGTCTAGTGCATTAGGTGTACATTCTTTATTTTTTATCAGTTAACAGTACGCCAAATGCATGTTCGTTTATTGCTTACCATTTGTTCGTTTGTTTCTCACAAATTCTTATATCAGTGATCTAACATCCATTCATCTCAAACCTATTTTTATATAAGTAGAAAAGTGTACGTAAGGCAAAATGCATCAAATACCTATGAATACTTAACTGATTAATCATATCGTTGACGCGGATGTTAGTAGGCTGTATACGTCTTGTATATGTTTGTTATCGATCTCGGCATTGTGACATGGCGTACAGCCCAGAATAATAAAAAAAAACTTAAACAAGAGCTCTGACCTAATTAAATATGCGTGAATTTTGATGAGAAGGTGAGAAACTCTTTGGGGAATATGTATAATGAGTTTCGTGAAAATGCATAGGATTTTTGGTAAGTCACCAAGGTACTTCCAAACAGCGGTGACATCTGACCTCATTAAATATGCATAGATTTCGCTGGAAATCGACCTGAGGCGTATTATTTAATTGATTAACATTTCTCATGAGTTTTATCAAAATCCTTCATTTTCTTCATGAGTTATCGCGATAACACCCCAAAATAGCGTAGTGACCCGTGGTCTTGTTAAATATGCCCATAATCGAACTCTGTTGGTTAGTAGTTATGGTGAGTTTCGTGAAATCCATCAAAGCCCTGGTAGGTTATCTTGGTGAAAAGGACGGACGGTGGGTATACCATAATACTCCCGTCATATGACGGGCGTATAAAAATAGATCAACTAATATAGAAGCACCTAAAGCCAAATGCTGTATGATCTCTTATGATATAAACCATTCACTAAAATATTGAACATAATTTATTTCTGAAAAGCTGTTAAATGTAAACAGACAGACAGGAATATGCGATAGCTCAAATACTCAAAAAATGGTAGACCTGAACAAACCACTGCCGTTATGGCACGGAGAATACGAACATAATAATTTGTGATTTGTCTTTTTAACGATACATGAACATGTTCATGCTAACGAATGCATGTCCGTCAGATCAGATAAACCCACGGTATATTTACAACCACAGATTAAGTCAGACATGGTTACCTGGCCTGGTTACTTGGTCTGGCTCTTGTAGACGTTTTCGTTCCACCCGTCTTCACGGGTAATCTGTGATATCGTTTATTCAACAGGTAAAGTGTTAACCCCTCTGCCACTACAACACCAACTGTTCACATCTCCCTCTCTGATATACTAAGTAACCCCTGCTAAGCTGCTGTCTTCGTTAGCTATAATACGTGTGCAGTCCGGTATATCACGAGCAGGATCTTGGGCCGTGCCATAAACATCGATCGGTGAATTCGCACGCCGCCTCCCTTCGCCTATCTGTTCAATAACCAGTTAACTTGATAATGGTGCTAAGCAAAATATCAGTGAAACTCTTGTGGCTAGGAAAGCTTTGACTTTTTATGTAGCTGTGGGGGCACAAGAGGATAATGTATATATCCGGAGACCGTGGCTGTTCGGGGAGACCGATGACAGCGTCACCGGAAACCACTCCATGATCAGTTTGGACAGACGCCCGTAAAGAGCAGATATATAAATATAGTTGAAGAGAGAAACACCAGTTCAGAACAAATATAACTGTTACATTAATAACATGTAGGGCACTCCTTAAATGAAAAACCCACTGACTGGTAAAACATAATAATAATATAATTTGGCTCAAACATAGTGCATGGACATAAAGGCACATTAATTTGTAGTACACAATCTAGACAGGCCGTGCATATTGTGTCTATATTAATGTGACGTCTGGAACTCGACGCTGGCGTTTTGATATCATTATCATATGCATTATCACAAATATCACCTATAACGGCTCTACCTGCATGTGTAATGTCGAATAATATACCCATTGTATATTCCATGCAAACTGTTAAAATTGTATGCATTATATAAAGGTGTAAATAGATAACAACTGATGTGTATACATGCGCCTGTATACACCGGTGTGTACGTATGTACAGTGATCGGTATCGCAAAATTAATTGAACGACGTACACCACGGCATAACATGCGCACAGCCGAACTTGACATGCGTCACAGTGAAAGAAATTAACGTAAAACATTCACAGTACAATCAGCGGCTCGGCTCATGGACGTGCCTTTGTTTTATGACTGTATGTGTTTTTATAACCTACCTTTACCCAGCTTATTGCATCTTGTACAAGCTTACGGAGAGATTAGGAGATCAACCCCAGCTGTAAGCATAAAGGTTTATCTGTCTTGTGCAGTGGACATTGGTCATAACTCGGTGACTTGTACTAACCTAATCATTAATGTGCGATGATTATAATAACCCCATATGTATGGGTTATCATTGTAAGTCCTTCCTGTTCTGGGAGCACGTTGAAGGTACCGCACATTTCTCAAAGAACTTTACATTATACAGGGAAGAGTGCACTTGACTGCCATCTCGTGGTATCAGCATCACAGTAACCACTCCTGACCCCTCTTGAGGTATTGCCGGAGAACAGATTGTCCACTGTTAACTCTCCTCTCGTCAGGCCGCTCAGCTCTCCAGTTTTATTGGAACGTTATGGAATAAGTGCATATTGTGTCGCAATAATAATGTTCCTCAATTAGTTTACTGGTGATAAATACAGGTCTTATTAATTGATGTTAATCCCCCCCCCCCCCCCAGACGTCCGAGAAATTCCTGTTGTTCACCTGTGCTCAGTTTATTTAAAGTTGCACGACACCTTGTTTGATAAAGATTTAAAATGTAAACCAATAATAAAGAAGGACTTAAAATCTGTCTGTATTCTGGGTAGATCACGCTAGCTCTGTCCAATAAACTTTTAACTCCGGACGTGTTCAACACTGTCAGTGAGCCTCCCTTATTGCAGTATTCATTTGATGACGTAGCACAAATATTCAAAGCAGTTCTGTAGGGCTTTCTCTGTTTTAAGAATCGAAGCGTTTATTGTTGATGGTGGCCATGTCTCACGTGGTTTACCTTTTAAAATGTTCTGGTTGTTACATATGTCAAGGTTCAAACCCTAATCAGCCCTAAAGTACCTTGCCTCCAGGTTCTATCATATATAAGTTCAGTTACAGCATATGCTGTATATGTGCTCCAAGACCTATGGATTATGTGCTGAAAGTCTGCTCCCCACTTACCATGTATAATCCTGTGTTGCGCAGCAGCTTTTGACTAATGATTCTGCACAAAATGAGCCGTTTTAATTATTTAAAATAGTGGTCCGATGGAGCAGGCATATTTACAAATCAGAAACAGCTTTTCAGGAGTTCTTCATCTCAACCTGAGCAGTATGCTCCTTGAGCAGACATGTGTGCTCTCCTGAAGCAGTGCTCTCATCGAACAGGTATGTTTTCTCATCTGGAGCATTACTCTTCTGGAGCAGAACTGTGTGCTCTCCTGGAGCAGTGCTCTCGGGTTATGCATGTTTCTGCGGATCAGGTGTATAAAAACACGCCAGTTGTAGTCAAATGCCCTGTGTAACAGCCACAGCCACTTGGTACAATGTTTTAACCGGGTGCGCTGGGCAATACAAACACCAATGGACCCCTCTCCTCAGCACAATGTCACTGGAATGACTGGATTTCCTTTCTATTGAGCTATCTCTGAGATATAAACATACCATTATCCGCCCAAGAATGCCTGAAACTGTAAAGATAACGTTCAATCGCTCAGTCCTTAATTAGCAATCAAGGGAAAATGTCTAATGAGTGTCCTTTTGTCAGCTAAAATTATAAAGGATTTCAGCCCTGATTGTCAGTGATTATCAGCCATTATTTCTACTAGACCTAAAATAGTAAAATAAGTTGGTGAAAAAGAAGGTGTCGGGATGGGTACAGGGCTAAGTAATTGCCGTGGTTGATTTCAGCAAACCTTCAGCGTATGCTCTAAAGCTGCTGTCCGAACGTGTAAAGAATTGTATTTAATTGCTTAGAAGGTTGTCTATCTCAAAACAGCAGTGAAGCAGTATATGCTCCAAATCTGCTCTCTTAATATTATAAGTCGCTATTGGCACTGTATTAAAGCAGCAGTGTTTGAGCATCTGTTTGAAAACTGCTCTCTGATCCATTCTGGTGCATCTTGAAGCAGTAGAGAAACAGCAGAAGTTGCTGCGTCTGCCTTATCAGTTTTTTAGGAGAGCAGATTTTAAGTACACCTGCTGGACATATACTGAGATTCAGTATTAGAGAATTTGCTAATAAAACTGTTGATTCTCGCAGCAGAGATGGAGCATAATGGACCAGCAGATACTTGATGAATCAACCTGCTCGTCGAAAGAAGATTAAGGAGGAGAGTTAGACAAGGGACTAACCATCCCATTATGTAAAATCCCTGCGGAAAAAAGTGGCCTGACCCACCACAAAGTGCAATAAAATTTATTTTTTGACCATTCATCTCGGAAATATCCCCGGATAAACATACTAAAAGTCTCACAAAATTTGGGGAACGGTCCTTAATTTGCATAAATCCAAAATGGCAACCAGCCCCTATTTTTTAACCAAATTGACTACTTTTTAGTCCCTGACTTTTTTAGACTACAATTTGTCTATCGGCTACAAATACTTTTTTAAAAGTCGTCGGATGTACTGGCAGTCTTGAAAAAAATATGCATACCACCTGAAGATGGATTGGTGAATTTCGATAAGATTAGCACTAAAGGTATATATTATAGATGAATGTACTGAATACACAAGAAATTACTTAGGTAGATGTAATCTAGAGAAAAGCGTTAATGCTGACGTTATCTGCATGGGAAAATGTGTATAAAACTGTTTAAAGTACAACAATTGATACGAGATCTGTTAATTAATATTGTGCTGAAAAGATGAAAAAATATTTACTCGTAGATGTAGATATTGTTTTCTATATAACGAAACTATGGAACACATTTTTTTTGGTGAATGTAAAGTTTGTACGAATGTACGTTTTCATTATATCTACAAAATATATTTTATCTATATATCTACACATTACAATAAATTAGGAACAAAGAAGTGGACATGCCAAGCTGTACAAAATTGGACATACAGGGATTCCAGATGGTGGGCCGCGGAGTAGTCGCACGAGTCGTATTGTATTGCTGTATAAATACACGGTCTTCTCTTACAGAAACAAGGCAGATGTATGCCACTTGGACGCATTTATTGTAATATTAAATCAATATAAGAGCATTGAAAGGTCTATATCAAAGAAAGGTAATAAATACACGTACCATATAAAGAAATGGGAACCCATTCTGATGAACCCAATATGGAGTAAATTATAGAAAGAAATGAAAGAAATACTACGTGTATTGCATAAATACTATGTGTATCGCATATTTATCTATGTATGTGTGTGCATGTATGCATATATGAATATATGTAGGTATGTGTATATATGCGTATATGTATATACTAGTATGTGCATGTGACATTGGTAGTTGTACCAGTACAGATATTGGATTCCGTATGGTGTATTAATTTATTTTTTTTATAGTTTAACGTTTGCTCTTTATATAATGTAAACTAGTCTTGCTTTGTACTGTACATGTGTATTATTCGTACATTCGTTTAATAAAAAAATACTAAAACTCCACCAGCCCAAGATAATATCCAATGCAGATTTACACAGACATAGACCGTACCGGTAAGTGAAACAGTTAAAGCAAGAAGGTGGAACTGCAGTCTGGTTAGATCATGTTTAAATGAACGAAAAGACAAACCACACATGTATGGCACTTACATGGACACAAGAGGGAAAATGGAAACGGGGGAGACCAAAGACAACATTGAGACGAACAACTGAAAAGGAAAGACATGATCTGAGGTGAGCAATTGGACAGAGACAGCCATAGCAGCTCAAGACAGACATTCATGAATGGCGGAAGATGTGGTTTGGCCTTATGCGCCAAACTTTGTGCGAAAAGGATAATTTCACAAAATCGGAACTTCTTACTGTGATTATACGAACCAATCTATTGACCTCCGATGAGAGACAAAACTCGTTAAACTTAATTATCTCCGGCACAGTTATACAGCCGTAGCGTGAACCAACTGTAAACTCCAGCAGTAGCTGACAAGAAATTAACACCGCCATGGCGTGACTATACAAAACCGTAGCCGTAGCTGTAAACCATGCCGCTGTAGCTGAAATATAAACTAAACAACAGCCGTAGCTATAAAGACCTCTACCAACTGTACAGCTGACCATTATCTAAAATTCTTAAATATCTCCTTCACAAGCTAGTCACGGAACCATATGTCAAGGTCTAAACTCTGGGCAGCTCAAAAGTAGCTAGGTTATTTCATATGATGCACATTACTTCCAAACAAAAAGTGATGGCAATGAATAGGTTTATGAATTAATTAAATATGGCGATATACGACCATGGATATGACTGGCTTGGTGGCAATATACTAGTAACATGGAGGATAAGGCATAAGATGAAGGGTTCCAGAATGAGTCACAATACTTGATATATCTGCAATGAACAAATTAAAACAATTGTTAGACAATTTAGTCTCCAATCGGCTGTTAACACCTCTATACAATTGATACTATGGTATGACCGTCAAATATGCTACTGACAGCATGGAAAGGCCAGTTTTGTTTCGTGTACTTCAAATGTAGATTATGAGACGAAGTTTGTATACTGACATAATGCGTGTTTTTATATGCATTGTTATTTCAGTATATGGTTATATATGACTCCGCTGCCTGAATAACTAAAAATTCAGCGTCCTGATCAAACCTGTGGGCTGAATCCTCTGTATTTGATATTTGTAATTTCTCTGTTAAACTGTTCTCCTACGAAGACAGTCTGCTTAATACTAGAGAAAACAAATAAATTGAACCCACCTTTCGCTTGTCATGTTATTTGCCTTGTTGAATACTTGGCATTTGAATAGTTAAATATGACATACTCTTAATAGCGACCACTCTATAACGCTTCAGTAACAATATATGTACACAGTATGCATTAAGTATCATTCATATTGAAAGTGCGACCGTGCGTTGTGCACGCTCTTTCTTTCAGTATGACAGCCGAATTGTATTTTTGCTGGCCGTCGCTTATCAGCTGTACACGGGCGTCCGATTAAGACGTGTGTTTACCGGGATTACAGGGACGGCTACTGTACGACATGGGGTTCACCACAGAGAAAGTTACTGATTTGTCGATACACGTTTAAACTGGCACAATTTCTTACACTTGTTTAACTGCATAAAGAAGTAAAACGATGCTAGCGTAAACTCCAAGACATTGTGAAATGTTTTTATTATTTGCTGATTCTAATTTGAATCATGCAGGTCTGCTTTCTCTCTGGTCTCTTTTGATTAAATAAAACCACACTGCGTGATTCAGCCACGGTGTGCCTAGTGCGAGACAGACGTGTACCTACCAACACTAACAATTCATCAAACGTCTTCTTGACGTATATCTATCCCAAACCCACATAGAACATCAATTTATATATAAAGCAGGGATCGTAATGCTTTGAAATTTTCACCTTTCCAACGGAAAGGTATTAATACAGGTTTTCCTTTCCGCAGAAAATTGCTTTTCCGCTAAAGATACATTCTTCCATCATATCAAACATTGTCACAGTTTGCTCAGTGTACATCTAATTCTTCCATCTTACATGCCATTCTACATGCACACTTGCATGCAAAAAGAACTGAATTTTTTTCAATAGAAATATTGTTAAATCAGAAACACAATTGTGCAATGGGAAAACAGTAGAATATAAGAATTGAGGGCCTAAATGCCCGGAAAGTATAAGAAATTATCTGAACATTTTATTGGAAAATATAGGAAATACAGGGAGTCGGTGGAACACCACATGTAAAATATTTCGTTTTTGTGTCATGGTTTTACTACTTGTCAGCTACTAATGTGGAAAACATCTAGGTGTTCACTTTTCCAACGGATTGGTACGACATGAAAAAATCCTTTCAGTGCCCGTTTTTGCCTGTCTGAGACAGAAAAGCGTTATAACGACCTCTGTATAGCGCTTTATATGTACATGTATATTCCTTTTACAGCCTTTGCAGAGTTTTGCAGACAAATGTAAAATGTATGTATTTGCCCTAGAAAACAAGGACTCTGTGCCTAAAGATTTTCTCAGGCCGTGGATAATTAAGGATTTTGATCATAAAATAAATGCCAGAGGCGTATTCGTAGACAGTGAAAATGTTATCGTAGACAGTAAAATGTAATCGTAGAGAGTGAAGACGTATCCTTAGACAGTGAAGACGAATTCGTAGACAGTGAAGACGTATTCGTAGACAGTGAAGGGTTGTGTAATAGGTCATCATGCTCTTAATTCCTTGTATAGTCGGTTCATGCTTTATACAAACGATTTTGTGAAAATAAATGTTTTACAAAGCTTTTTTTAATTCACCTGGAAGGATTTATCATGCACACAGAATACAACTGAGCCGATGAAGGGATATTTACTTATGGTTCTTGCAATGTTCCACCATTCAATGAGAAATACTATGAAATACTTTTTTCAATTTTTTTCATAAAGCCCATCATCAACACTGATCCCTTCACCAGAAAAAGCACAAGACAAGCAATGGTCTATATCATTCTGCAGAATTTATCCTCAGTGTTTTATACGAAAACTGAGACTGTTTAATATGGCCTTCTTTGAATTTGTACACTAAACCAGGGGTTCTACAAAGGTCCTTAACGCAGTTCATTGTGAAGGCCCTTGAAGTATTTCTCTGAGAACCTTTAATGAGGTTCTGGATGAATGGATTGTGAACATATATATATATATATATATATATATATATATATATATTTATATATATTTATATATATATAATGAAAGTTTGCATCCCGTCCGGCAATATTTTAAATATTCTTTTTCCCCTCTGCTTGATAGTATACATACGTTTTTTAGCTACTTTTCCATACTGACAATCAGCATGACGCTTTTATACCACGCTGAAAGGCGGGGACACCTTAAATATAACCGTTTATAAAAACTGTAATATGGTTTTACAAATTACAAATAACTGTTATGGACTGAACTGAATGCCATAACTTGAATTATGAATAGTACAGTAAATATGAATAGTACGGAACTGCAAGAGTTTTAAATGTAGAATATCTCACATACCTGTTACAGGCTGATTGCACTTCCTTTGGCTGTATTTTTTCCTAAGTTTGATCACTCCTATTTTTTGTGTAGTCTGATATTGTGACTATAAACAAAAATCTATAATCCTTTTTCATGCGTTTTGATTTGTTCTTAAAGGTGAATTGAGAATTGTCTCCGGTTCTGACTGACGTCCAGTCTACTGTCCGGTCTGTGAGATGATCCGTGGCGTCATGAATTATTCGGACGGGTCTGTGTTCAGGCCCTCTACGAGTTGATGTAATAGTCTCATCTCTTTGTGGATGATAATAGCCTGTTTAACCACAAAGTCCTGGGTAAATGTTGATTGTGTCCGACTGTCTCTTCTCACTACGGGCCATTACATACGTAGTTGTATGCTCGATCAAACATAGCAGCTCGCACAACAAAGCCGGTCTGATAGGTGTGTCTGATTGGCTCAGTAAGAGACGCTTGTATAGTACATGATCCGCTCATCCAGTGTGTGAGTATACAGATCAGCAAAGCGCTACTGGTTGTCTGAAGAACGCAGATATCAACACGTATACATTCGATTACGTTACATAACTTCAATTTCAAATTTCTGCACAGACTAATTCCTATCAAAGTCAGACTATTGGATAGTGGGATTGTGGATAATGTGGACACTGTGATTATTGTGAAGTTGAAACTGACACAGTGGAACATAGATTGTTTTCATGTGGTTGCATACAACGTTCCGGATAGTATTTTGTAAAATTTCCATTCTGCTTGTAAATGATACAGAGTTTTCAGTTACGTGTAAAGTCGTTATGTATGGTTACTATGGTGAAAAGGAGAAGAAATATGAAGAGGATCTGAACTACCTAATAATTTATGCTAAATATTTTGTTCACAAACAAAAATGTTTGAAATCAAACATTTTAATTCAAGAGTATATTAAAAATGTACTTGAAGAAACCAATTTAAAGAATCTACTGCTCAGAAATAAAGGTCTTTGAACCCCATCGAAGAGAGATGAAAGGATCTTTATAACAATGTCCTCGAAATGTTAGGTATATATCTTGATGACTATAATGATCCCAGTAGAAAGCTCATCAAGTACCATATTGGTTAACAAGTATGTTGGTAGATGTGTAGTTCCTCTATATATGGATATATGTATTACAGTATACGCTTGTGTGTAAATGCTTACGATAATGTACGGAGGGTCAGGGAACCTAGCTAGATTTTGTATATGTAAATTTTTACGAAGACATATTGTTGAGGGGAAAAATCCTGGGCCGATCCGGGAGTCGAACCCAGGTCGGTGGCGCACAAGTCCAGCGAACCAACCGCTTCGCTAGCTTTAGTTCGGTACGCTTTTATGTCACCCCGTAACACACCCCCTCTTCAGAGCGTTCTGCTATTAGAACAAGACTAATTATCCCAGGAGTCAAACTTTGATGAGCTTATTCCCTGGGCCACAAAGTCAACTGTCACGTCGGACAAGCCCTCATTTTGTTACGAAGGCAAATTGCTCAGGTTTGAAATCTGCCATGATAAGATGTCAAAACAATAACAAAGAAACACTGAAATAAATCCTGTAAACAATGTACTGTAAACAATATGTTATCTTGTAAACAATGTATGATAAAACAATGTGTCCAGGTCAAGGCCTAATGAATTTGAAAAGTATTAAATATCCCGAACGAGCCCCCATTTTGTTACGAAGACAAATTGTTGAGGGGAAAATCCTGGGCCAAACCGGGAGTCGCACTCAGGTCGGTGGCGCACAAGTCCGGCGAAGCAACCGCTTCGCTAGCAAAGCAAGCTCCACTAGCGAGACAGCTTTGGTTTAAACATATTTATTTAACCAGGATTACAAAAATAGCCGTTAGGCTAATGCAAATGTTTTCCTGGGAAACATATATACAAACAAAGATTCAGTACAAATACATGGTGATGACAAGTTAACATAGTAACACTAACATAGTGTAAACAAACATATACGTTAAAAAAAATAAAACAAAAATAAAAAAAAAACACACACACACACACATACTCCATATACAAAAGTGCCTATTACATAGTTACATCAGATCCATTAAAGTATCAGACAGTTTAAATGAAATTACTATCAAAATCAAAATCGTTTTGTGTTCCTTATGTATCTGTATACGTGACTAAAGAGTTTAAAATTATCTGTAGTAGTCAGGGAGCTACTGCCACAAAGTAAAATTCTAACTATTTCTAACTTAGTTTTCCTAGAATAATTTTCATTTATATGTGGCAATGCAAAACAGCAAAATTCCTGCAAACTAGCAAGAAGTGTGTGTCTCTGTTCAATATAAAGTGGGCAGTCCAAGAAATAATGAACAACAGTTTCGTCGGCGAGATCACATTCACAAGTTGGCTTTTCAGTTAAGTTGACCTTAAACAGAGTACTGTTTAGGGTGCTGCAGTCAGTGCGTAACCGCGTGTGTAGGATATTATCACGTCGTATACCACTGAAGAAATAATTTGGGGGCTTTTTTGGATAAAACATATCGCACAGTGCGTTTTTAAATGCAGTGGTAGAAGTAATTGCTCTCACCTTTTCTGGTAAGAAATTCCAAATTTTAACTGCCGTAGGAATAAATGAATGTTGTCCGGCATGGAGTCTGAATACTGGTACTCTGTACTCGCTGGCATTTCTTAGGTTATACGAGCCTTGTTTGCATTTATAACCGGATAATGTCTTTATCAGATAAGGAGGACCCAGGTTCTTTATTATTTTATAGAAAGTCGTGACAATTTTTACTTTCCTACGTACAGACAATGTAGGCCAACCAAGCTCGTTTAACAGTTGTGTGCTGCTGCACCATCTTGTTGCGCCAGTGCACAGTAGCATGCCTTTGCGCTGAACACTTTCTAGATTGTTCGCCTGTACTACAGAACAATTGTTAAATAGTATAGCCCCATATTCGAGGACAGAAATCACCATTGATTTATACAGTCTATCTAGGACTTTTTTTAGATAAAATGAACTTGAATTTTTGAAGCATTCCTATTCGTCTTGATGCTTTAGTACAAAGATGCCGAATATGGTCACCCCAGCTCAAGTCTTAAGAAAGCAGTATTCCTAGATGAGATAACTGTTCTACCTCAGATATAACAGTTTGATTTAATATAAGGGCGGGATGAGATTGTTCTTGATATTTCCTTGAAAATGTTATGACTTTTGACTTAGTACTATTGAATGTATTGTGCCATTGTGAAGACCATTCCTCTAATTTTAATAGGTCACTATTTAGAGATTGGGCCGAGGCCACAGGTGATTTAATCTGGGTGTACAAGCAAGTATCGTCAGCGTACATACGTATAGTGTTTGTGATAACATAAGATATATCATTAACATAAACTAAATACAATAGCGGCCCGAGAATAGAGCCCTGTGGAACTCCTGCTTGTATATGAACAGTGTTTGATCTGTGGCCCTGGAGTAGAACTCTCTGTGATCGATCGTGTAGATAGGACCCGAACCATTTCAGAATTTGTCCTGAAATGCCCATTTGCTGCAATTTAAAGAGGAGGCCCCTGTGCCACACCTTGTCAAAGGCCTTGGATACATCGAGGCAGATTAATCTTGTATCCATACCTTCATCAAATCCCCTATATATAATATTAACAAGTTCAATCAGCTGGTACAATGGACTATCATTTTTCTTGTATGCAGAATTTATTGGTATAAGTACTTTGTGCCGAGTGAAGTATTCATAACATTTATTATAGACTAACCTCTCGAATATTTTAGAAACATTATTCAACAGCGAAATGGGTCTATAATTTTGGATTCTGGAACGGTCTCCTTTTTTAAATACGGGAATAACATTAGCTGTTTTCCATGTAGAAGGATATTTTCCGGTTAACAATGACTTATTAAATAATTTGCAAAGCGGAGTGGCAAGTATGCAAGACATCTTTTTTAAAATGAGATTACATATTCCACCAGGACCTATGGCTTTGCCCAATTTAAGATTGTTCATGACCTGTTCTACTTCCGTAGGATTTAGTTGAAGTGATGACAAAAGATCATGTTGTATATTATTCAGAGGTGGGAGCTGCGTGGAATCGACATCTTCGGGAAGGATGGCCTGACTGCTAAAGTAATTATTGAAAGCTTCAGCCTTTTCAGTAGGGTCATTTATGATATCTTCATCCACTTCCAATGGTGGTATTGGGGAATGTGTTTTTGTGCCCAGCAAGCCATGACTGATTTTCCACCACAGCTTAGAATCATGATACTCTACGTCTAGCTGATTACTTATTTTATTCCAATAACTTTTCTTTTGCTTTCTGATCTCGGATACAACCATATTTCTTGCCTTTTTAAAGGACGCGTAATGGTCCGGCTGGTTATTACTTTTAAACCTTTTCCATGCCCTATTTCTTTGTCTTATCATGCGTCTTATGTTTGCATTCATCCACGGCTTGTCAGTTGGTCGAATGGTTACTGTTTTTAATGGAACAGATTGTTTAATTGCATACGTAATTATATCACAAACTGATACTGCAATGTCGTCTACGGAATCAAAAACATCATATAATGCATCCCACGGAGCATTTTGAAGACATTCTTCAAGCATTATAAAGTTTGTTTCGTTATATTTAAAAATTTCACGTTCATATGATTTCGGTTTATACACCTTGAGCAAAACCGACCAGGCCGTGACAGCATGGTCGCAATTTGAAAGCGGTGACATTAAGTGAACATTAGTAAGACGTCCGGGCGAATCAGTGATTAGTAAATCAAGCAAGCTAGAACTATTCTCTGTTACTCTTGTTGGTTCGGAAATAAGCTGCTGTAGTCCTAATTGTTGTAGTACATTTAAGAGTTCATTGCCAAGTTCACTATCATCATGGTTAGAATACCACTTCACACACCTGTCATTGAAATCGCCAGATACAATCACAGCGTATGGATTTTTTGCTAGAGCACTGTTTAGACTTTGTGTCAATTTATCTAAGAATAATTTGCGAACTTCGCGAACAGTTCGGTCTGCTTTTATGTCACTCCGTAACAAAATGTTTAAACTTATCAAATTCTGTTGTATTATTTGTTATTATTATTTTGCCTTTTATCACTATTAAAGTTCGCCCAAGATTAAACACGTATATAAGTAAAATGTTAGATACTGGGAAGAAACTACAATTGGCAACTTCATTGAGTTCTGTTACAGGAATGTCTTCCCATTCCTGTGTGCACTGGTACTCTGGTTTTTGCAAAGTAAATCCAATGCATGTTGTGCAGTCGAGAAGGATCAGTTTATACCGTATTACCCAGATAATGTATTTAATGAACTGACAGTACAGGCGGATAAACCACAACCCAAGCCTTATGTATTTTTGCTGGTAATAGAGCATCGTGTGTGGGTTTATTGAACTGTGTGTGTACTGCCTAAACTCAGATTACGTAAGTACCACATACCAGTAATTCTCTAGTTAGGGTGACAGGACTGGTCCTCCCACCTGACCTTATACTTTGTTTCAGTTTTTCCTGTACAGTATGAATATCATAGACGTTATAGTTGGGATATGAAGCAGCTTATTATAAAGTAATTTTACTTATCTGTCGATAGGCTCAGGATATAGCAGAAATAACATGATGTCAAGTGAAAATATGTGTGTTTCGGCGTAACATACCCGAAAAAAAGACAGAAAGGCCAATGACACTAACAGATCATTCACAAGGACGGATTTGTTTGCACACTAATTAGTTGTATGCTCAGCTAATTAGATTGGGCTATCAAACGTCGACCGTCAGTTCTTGCCACCTCGTGTACGGAGGTACTTGGCCCATGCATTAATTAAACACTTGCACCTCGCAATTGGCTGAATGACCCAGGTGAGGGCTGGGGGCATAGTGATTGACAGGCCTGTGGCAGTGCTGGAGTTAGTTTACAAACACCCTGTCAACATATCTTGGTGTTTACTGAATAGAAATAACCCTTTTCCAAAAAATGTAACCGGCGACCCAAAATGGGTTCAGCTGCATTAGATCCGCCCAGTATTCAATATTACGTATACCTTTCATTGAAAAAACACCAATCTTTAGGATTTTGACCAGTCCTGCTACATATACATTAAATTTGCTGTGGTTTTATGCTCTATGTATGTCGACTGAGGATTGTGTTCGTCTACAGGGTCTGTTCACAGCTGTTTAATACCTCCCTATGCTAAGCACACAGATAAGAAGTGTCTCAGGTTACCACGATGGAAGAAAAACAATGATATTTACTGAAATGTACCCTATATTTTCATTGTAAGGAGAAAACTATTGTTTTCTAAATCTTGAAACCTATTTCATTGGGTTCCTTGACCACAAAAATGTATATTTTGACACAAAATTTGTCATTATAGCTTTAACAGAAGCAAGCATATTGGGTTTGGAGTATTTTTCGGCGGCCACTTTGAATAATTTGCATATATTTCACATACTAAGGGAGATCTAGCTTGTGTCTTTTGATAAATTTATTCCTATGATCCTAAGGTACTTCTATGCAAAAGGGGACCTTTGCATCATGACTTGAAGTCAAGAGCCTATTTTATGCACTTAACCCACCCACTATATACATAGAATGTGGAACAGGGGGTCCGGGCATGTTTTTTGCAGTTCAGGCTCTCACTGATACTTTTGTCAGCCTTTAAGATATAGTAAATTAATAAATGTTATGGTTAAAACATGTGGTTCCAACAGACACATTTATATAACCCTAGATGGGATTAATTCGGCACATTGGCTTGTACTCCGCTTTCCGTGGTTTATGCACGATTACGTTAGTAACCCAGCCATCCCTGACGATCTCTACGACTTGTATCCATTGGATTAAGTTTTCTATTATAAATACATATGCTGTGTGGGGAAACATGGCAGTTTGGAAAATGTAACTGCTCAGTATTTGTGCTGTTTTACTCAATGTAGTATCAATGACGAAAAAACAAACCTCCCCAGTTCTTCTTGGTGGCGTTGAGAGCAACCCCTGCCCTGCCCGAAAACCTACATTCACATGTTGTAATGTATTTTAAATTGTAACAATATACGATGTGTGTAGAATAAACAACATCATAGAAAACATTGTATTCTTGTGCTTTCGAATCTCAACTACAAACGGCCCATTGTGTATTTTAGCACTAGCTAAATGGTTCAGTTATAAAACGTGGTACAGCATGTACCGTATACATACATTTTTAAATACTGAAATATATTGTTTAGCGGTACAGCGCGTCAAAGGTAGAGTTTTCGTACCCGAGAATTTGTCAGAAATGGCCAAATATGTTCCGATATGAAGACATCTTGTACAACGCTAAGTTATCAAATAACCCTTACATATATTGTGAACAATATGAGTTTTTAGACTAAGTGGGGACAAACGTATAACTAAATGTTTGTAAGGAAATATTAGCACATGACCTCGCAGAAGTCAGCTAAAGTTTAGTTCAATACCAGTTTGTTGTCGGGGGTTATCATGAATGAGACTCCGTCTGACTTGTTCAGATGTCGGCCCTTATCACCATCAGATGCAGGCCTGTCTGCTTATAGTCTAGTCAGAAGATAGGGTCCCCATGCACCAAGATGATAATTTTTTTCTAACCTACATATTTCGATTGCTAAGAATGTCTGATTAACTAATTTTGATGTTCCCATTTCGAAATGTTGTCCCGATGAGTTCTTTGGCTGCCATCTTGGCTGCCATCTTGGATTTTTGCTACAAATTCATAATCCACTGTTACGGATTCGGAACCTAATATAAACAGATCACGTATGCGTGATGAATACAAATTTTGTAATGGAGATAAAAAAAATCAAATTCTGTAACACTAGGCAGCGTGAAATGTCTAGGGGAATGAATAAAGAAGTCAGTTTTTTTTTTGTTAACAAATAACCATAATTTATTCTTAAAACGACCCTAACATTACAATACACTAAATCAATACAGTTATACAGTAAAACAGCGGTATAACAACAAATCAATACAATCACACAATAAAATAAACAATGTGCTCAGTACCTGGATACCACCACCGTCACAACGATAAGTTCTTGAAATGTATACTCTCCGAGAATGACAGACCAGTTTAAAGCTCTTGTAACAATCCAAAAAGTAAACTGAAGTCCAAAAGAAAATCTATAATTGCCGCAATCGTCGCATAAGGTCCCAGAAACTGACACACACGCTTCTGCGTCCGCTGGAAATCTTCTCTGCTCTCTCCCCCTGGGCTCTAAAACACAGCCCCTTTATATACTCTTCACCCCAAGCCGAGAATTTTCCACTTCTTGAACAGTCTAAAAGATCTTACACGACACAGTAAACACGCGTTACAGGAATCATCTAGAAGAACAGCGCTGTGTGATTCTCCACATACCAGGGTCCACGTGACCTTGGCCAGGCGAGTAAGCCCCTAGCTAGCATGACAACAAGAGTTCAACCTGTACGGATTAAACAGAGTGCAATAACAACACGAGTTACGCTCGTGTCACACAATGAAAAGAGCACCTGTAACACCACCTTAATTTGAACTAGCTATGAACAAAAGTCAAATGAGTCCATTTTCTCAAGCAATTCTGGCCCGAGGAACCGATACGTTTGTTTTTTTTTTATTATTATTATTATTAAAACATAAAAGATACATAAAAATGGGGGAAAATTAATAATATGTATACAGTGAACTCCCGCATGACGACCACCCCGTTAACACGACCACCCCGCTAACACGACCACTTTTCCTGGTCATTGTCTAATATAAATTATCATATAAAATAACTTCGGTAACACGACCACCCCGCTATCACGACCAACGACCACCTTTTTTGGTCCCGACCTTCAGAGCCCCCGTATCACGACCACTGGCCCGTTGGGCAGGTGACACCCTCATCGCCCAGCTTGGAGTTAGGTTATAGCCCGTGATTAATTAGCCAGGCACGTGGGAAAGCCCGCTTTAATCTGCCTAACCATAGTTAGGCTTGTTTATAATGCCGCCCAACCTGTTAGCCAGCTATACGAATCAATAGATATTGTGCTCTATGGTCCGTTACATTGTGTGCTGAGTACGGCTGTTAGATTAGCTTTTAACATATTGATCAAAAAGGATTTTGGCAATCATAACTGACACCACACTCATACATACAGGTGATTTAAGGAAAATTGTGACAAATCACATTCCAATGATCAGGCAAGAACCATACACATAACACTTAGCATTTGATGTGTTCTCGAGTAGATCATACATTTTGTACAATGACCATGGACTTGTATTATGGCTTAGTCAATCTATTTGTTTCATTATTGTGTTTTATTTCTATGTGAAAAAAAACTTTTGAATCACATTCATGTTTGTTATTTATTTTTCTCTATATTTTAAATTTTACTTTAAACAGGGACAACAACTTAACATTTACATGAAATACCCATATTATCGCTTGTGTTAATATTGGCAGACTATACAAGCATCCCGCTAACACGACCACCCCGCTAACACGACCACTTTGCCTGGTCCCGCAGGTGGTCGCGATAGCGGGGTTTTACTGTATTTCTCACCAAAATGTTCACGGATACAGCACCATGTAACTCAAAGAGTAAAAAAAATAATAATAACTGTGTCTATATGTGTAATTGGAGGAATATGTTCATGATTAGTGGTTTTCATTGGTATACATTTTATGCAAATAGAGAAATAAATGTGATACGATTCTTGACACTCCCACATGAAGTGACCTTTGGTTGTAAAACTCTGACAATACGTATCGAGGAGATAGACATGGGAAAACCGTATCAGTTTGCTAATCAGTGTGATAAAACACAACATGGAAATACACGAATAATTCAAACCTCTCCTTTCACACCAAATAGGGAACATTTTGTACTGCAGTGTTCGTTCTTGTTTGAGGTTGGATAAAATAGAGATGTGACGTCGAGATACAAAAATCACAGTTTTAACATGAGTTTCGTGTGATAGTATGCAAAATTAAAGCTGATGATGGTTGCTCAAGAGAATATCCAGCTGAACGATCTGCTACTGATAAAGCAGACCAGGCTATACACTGTATAACAATAACAGATGACTCCGTGGACCTCCGTATTCACACAGCCGAGCGGTGTATGTCTGTATCCGCATTTTACTTAGTCATACTGGTACAGATTAAAAGGTAAAGTACTATATTACTTTACTGAAAACAAAAAATAAATCCCTCTGAGGAAAATACATCTGCGAGTGTCAGTCCGGGTGTACCACAAAGGCTGTACCACAGATGACCTGATTTACGGCTTGAACATATATCTTGAACCATCGAAGACGTGGGGAAGACTTGCGATTTGTTCCATGATTTTAAGGACATTCGGTGGGGTGAACTATATCTCTAGTATCCTAAAGCTCACGATTCCACGGAGTATCAGTGTCCTTCCAGAAGATGTTGTGGTTCTTAAATCTAATCATCTGGTAATATGAACAAGGTAATTTGGTAATGTGAACTGATCAGGTATCACCTTGTAACATGGATTGACATTATGAATAATATTACAACATGCATTTCTTAGCAGATTTCATCTTTTAAATCCCGAGGATTTTTACCAGTGAGGATAATATTTCCCTCTTGAATAGGACAGTTTGAAGAAATGATAACATACATACATCCATGGTTTAAAGTGGTGAACTTAACAGCACAGGAGGCATCAACACACAGAAAGGGAAACCTCAGAAAGGGAACGAACATTTTGAATGTTCAATCAGGATTGGTGTCTTCCCCGTGACAACATTGAGTGGTTCCATGACGGCCGATTACTTACTGAAAGGCAATTTCATTCGACTTTGGAATACAGCTTATGTATTAGTGTAAGTCGCACCGTGTTCAGATAGAGATTCTTTTTCTGGGTTGACAGTAAAGGTGCTTTCCAATTTTTTTTAAATATCATGATTCCAAAGGCCGTCCTTTGATCGGCTTCTCAGTTCACTACTCCACATTTGGCTTGCGATTTCTGTCCAATACATGGGTGTAGAGAGAAGAAAAATTGACGTATGCTGCTTAACCTCTTTCTTTCGAATCTATCGCTTTTTGACGGAATCGTTCCACATACAGTGGAACCCCACATATATCTCCAGGTAGGTAGCAGGTTGACGATCCTCTCAGTGTCTAGTACACGACTTGTACCTATGCCTGGAACCATTATATCCTGCGTGAGAATGATCTCTTAGGGACAGGACTGTACTTTTTTTTCATCCGGATATCTCCTCGCACTATGATATTAACTGGATTGTTACCTGATATCAGAGTTCTAATCTCACTTCGCTAATACGTGGTCCCGTTGAAGCATTTATTTGGTATTTTGCTTGGTACAGTGTTTTTATTCTGAATCTGGTGGGTGATTGTAACAAAGCTGAGGAGGTTATGTTGATTAGTTGTTTACGATATTATAAATGGTGCGAACCTGGTCTCAGTAATATAATAGCAGCATAAATAGCCTGACAGCCAGTTACCTCTAATCTGCATAAGCATGACCGACTCTAATATAGTCCTTGATCTGAGCGATTTGATGAATCCCGATAGTCCGATTAATCGTGTGTTAAGTGTATACTGGAGCCAGTGTGTCAATAGAAGAATACTAGGCATCACTCAGAGTCGCCAAAACTCCTTTATATGGTAAACAACGAAATTGTCCCTCCCGAAAAATTAGGAAATTTAATCATAAAGTATTACATAACAATTCCTAGGTAGCGCTAAACAAGCAAAATGTGAAAACTAATCAAAACAAAATTGTTATTATATGCGGGCTTTGGATGGTGTCTCGCATATTTTGTTTCCAAATTTGGCTGCACTCCTAAAAGCACAGAGGATTAAATGCACCGTTGATAACCCATTATGAGTTGTTTTGCACGATTGTATTTTCATTTGAATATATAGTCTGTAATATGCAAACTCGGAACACTGTTTTTTTTAAACTGAGTATGGTACACAGTCACGATTATTTTGGTGAGCTAGCAACCGGGAAAACATGATGAAAACTAGAAAACACTCATAGAGCGCATACCTCAACTAACCCTGTAGCCGAATCAAATTCAGTCAACCCATATCCCTGTATTTCACATTAATTCATTGAAAACATTAGGTTATATCGATAATTAATTTGAAACAAATACATATTGGCCATCCTCCCACGAAAGTTCTATAAAACTATAAATACAGTCTGGAGATTTTATGTCGTGAAAAAATTTTCATAAAGATGTATAATGTCTGTCTTTTTGTACATCCTTTGACTGATTGGAGACGGTATACATTATAAAAATATTGGTACGTTAATTTGTTTTTCATAAAATTCAGACACAAGGAATAGATTTTCTTTGGAAAGCCTACATGAATTTGTACTATAATTTGCACATATGTTAATCTAAGTGAAAACTGAATTTGAGGATGTTAGCTACATTTTTGAAAATTTTATTTATTTTTTGCACGTTAAAATTAAAAGTCATGAAAGTGTTTTTAATCCTTTTCACTGCTATCCTAATTATTTAATTGAAGTAAAAGAATCTTCCAAGGATGTATTTCTCTTATCATTCAGAATTTGAGTAAAATTTAATGCAGTTCTCCAGAATCATTACAGAAAATTGCTAAAAAAAATGTTTGTTTTGGAAGGATTTCGCGCCTCATTGTCCGTTTAGACAATGGCCTTTACCAGGTGAAGCATTGTTCTTTATCCAGTTTTGATTACTATTTGCTTGTCATCAAGTTATTGGCTTTTCATTGATCCCGTTAATATTGTATTAATTGGATCTCTGCTATTTATATATGTTAAGGTCTCACGATTTTCTCTTGCGTAACTATCTTTTTCTTAATTTTCCCTTTGTGTTCCTAAACTGCTGCCTTGGGGCTCCGGCTGATTGTGTTTTCTTGTCACCAGCTGTTTATTTTTTATCATGATTTCACAGTGGTCATAGGTTTGGTCTTATCTGTTTGTTGATTACTCTCACTGTTACTGGTGATAGAAGAAACTATTAATCAGGTTTGTTAGGATAAACAAGAAAATGTGTCGAGGTGACAAAATCTTGAAAATGTGCCGACCATTCATTATATATGACAGCAGGAGTGTGATTTATATTCCCTTTATTTTCCTAAGATCTTTGTTTTGATGATTTCACCTGGATGGCTCATATATTTATTGTATGTGATCTTAAATAAGAAAACTGGGATTGTTTATTTCATAAATGAGTACATCAGATGAGCTGTAAATTTAAGTCCTGTCCGTTTCTCAGCTATGTTAGCTATACATTAAAAATATCAACGCTCCTTCGAAACCCTATCCCTGACTGGGAAACCTTAGCTGGTTGACAGAGATTGCGCCTACAGGTCAGACTTGAGCAATGCAGACCTTGTGGAATGTAGCGAACCCAAAAAGTGGACTGGCGATTTTAACTCTACAGAGTGGCGGTTTTTTTTAACCTCAGCTGACTGTTAGTCAACTGAGCTATAGCGATCACTCTTTGTACGTCGTCCGTACGTCTGGCTGTCCGTCCGTTCGTTAACAGGGCACAAATCGTAACCACTGGACTTAGAATCTTCTAACTTGACATCCAGGTGGGTCCGTGAAAAGTCTTTGTGGAAACTTGAAATTATGTCTCTATTACCAATATCCTCCAAGCTATGGGGTTCATAAGTACCCCTCAGAATAATTATAGATTTGATACAAAAGCTTGAGTATCTGAATAACTACTGCATTGATCACCTTGATTCTTTGCATGAATATTAATCATGGAGTGTTCCATCAGTTCCTGCAGACTGGTAGCGCCACCTGTATTTTTCTAATTTTGACGATTTTTTTCCATATTTTTGATACTTTCAAAGAAGCTGTCATCTTTTAACAGGGCACAAATTGTAACCACTGATTATGTTGACCTTGAAGACCTGGTCAGTGGTGCTGTTTACATTATTTATCGAACCGGGATGGGGCGCGGGGGCACTCCGGTTTTCGATGATCTTTGACTGGTTACTATTTTTGGACGATTAAAGTACAGGTTAATGTGAGGAAGACATTAATTCAACATAGTTTAACTTAACCTCTAATTTAATTGGAGTAGGAAGACATGAAAGATGAATTAAATGTACGTTTTAAGGCAAGGAAACTGTTCCTGAAGAAAGAAACGGAAATATGCATACCTCGTTGGCAGCTGAGGCGGACCCAAGGGGAGTCCAGGGGGTCGGTCCCCTTTTCAGCTGCAACCTTTTTAATCCAAACCCAAACCTTTTCCGGAAATGGAGACTTGTTTTGTCTTTAATCCTTCTTGGTTGAACCCCTCCTTTTCGTAAAGCGAGCCAGAGTCAAGTGTTTTTCACAATGACTGACCACACACGTGGGTCAGAGCCTTTGTCAAATGTCAGCCAAAACATGTATAAATCCGTCACTGAAAGCAAGGTTATTCATATGCACGGAATTCCTTAAATCGGCTTAATTCTGGGCTTGAGGTGACCACAAAGAAAATCCCGTCTTTGCCGAATGCAGTTCGGCTGTTTTCGGTGATGGCCTCCGCTCATATCAGAAAGCACGCAAACATCACTCAAAATGATGTGTACGTTACAAATTATTTATTCTAATATCGGCCATGTCTCTGAGAGAACAATAACCTTCAAAACGAGGTATAGCACAGTATCATATGCTAGGCGGTTTCAGAGAACATTGCGAACACAGGTGGACCGAATTCTTTTATAAGTATTAGATTAGATAGATTACAGTTCTTTGGGTTTGTATTTGGCGTGTTGTTTCAACGTTTACTGGCAGGTGACACCACCAGTCATGAAGACGCTACGTGACCAGCGAGGATACTAGGCATGTTGTCGTGGTTACATTTTGATATTCCTTTCAGGCCAGTCTCAGTCACGATGCAGGACAATGAGGCATGCAGCACTCCCTGGCCAGACATTATTTTGCCTGGTGTCACACTTAGATTTAGCCTTAGACAAATCAAGACCACGTTTTTGACTGTTACAGCTGATTTATAACTCTGGTGTGCACAACCTTTTTTCTAGGTGGCCATAACCTTGTTTTCCCTGTGTGTTTCGTACCACGATCATCTTGACAGTAACTGACAGGAACAACAAATAGTAATGCCTCTCAGCAGCTAGCTGAGGGTTTACACAGAGGACCCAACTCAAGCCGCGGGTATAAACAACTCACGCCTGTAGTCAACTGGTGCACTGTCCACAGAGAACAACTTCTGAACCAATCTGCTAATTTATTTAACGCCGCTTTAAGTTGGTGTTTTAGTCGTAAAGTGCAAATCCATGATGAGTTAGTTGAATGTCTTGCCAACTTTCCGTTCCCGGGAACTGGATCTCAATTAACAGATGTGTATGACACGACTTAGCACGTTTGTTTTGTACTTCTTTATCCATAATTTTCTTTTGTCAACCTGATTTAATACCGCTATGACACTACGGTCTGGATAGCCAGTCCCAAGTAAGGTACATGTATGTGAAAATAAATTTTAAAATATTTGAGTAAGGAAATTGTTTTGGTTCATGCATGATAAACAGTTTAAAAGTTGTTGATTCATTCACTTTTAAATAACAATATACGCCAGGAACCGGAATGCCCTGAATCCGTATCAAAGCGCCACCTTGTGTCTGTGTAAGAAAATATAAATGATGTGTTGAAATTGTATACCCGTATTTTTGATCAGGTCTTGTTTAGATCCTGACACTCTCAAATGTCTTTCAAATATCCATCTACTGGACTCCTGAGAACTAGCCCATGCCTCATCTGTAATTGTAAAATGCGCTAGACAGTACTATGTCTCATCTGTAACTGTAAAATGCCGCTAGACAGTATCCTCGAGAAGCAATGTCACTCGTTTCTAGCCTGTTTCGTTCAAGGTGCTACACGTGATGTCTTCCTCAGAACCTGATCTATCATATTCATAATGCTCTGTGATTTTATGCGTTTAAATTTAGACACATTATAGTCCATGAATTGGAGTGATCCCTGTAATACATATTCGAATATACGTACATTTGCGTATGCAGCACGCTCCAATCCCCCATGCACTGTAGCGATTGAAAACGCATGCAAGTCACCCCCATAGTAAAAAGACTACAGGGGTATAGACTTTTCAGTTCAGCAGCGCTTATTATATTTTTTCTTTTGTTCCATACGTAACGTATGGGTATACGCATTAATTGAATTACGGGTTTACTATAGATACACATAAATATACACATGGACATACGTCCTGCACATAATCTTATATGAAAGTCTAGCTTAATCTTGCATTGTTGAGCAAATTCCGTGAGAGACAGAAGTAATACAATTGATCAAAATCACATGCGCACACATACATATAAACACACACACAAACACACACACACACACATATATATATATATATATATATATATATATATATATATGCGTTTGGTATGTTCATGTGTTGGGGCGGCGGGGCAGACGAAAACGTCAGTATGCCACACAAATGTGCAAAAATATACAAAAGCATGTTGCATGTATAGTTATCAGCTGTAAACGCTTTCGATATCCCAAGCGAAACCATATATTGAAAGAGCTGCAGTTACAGTTTCTAAAAAATGTGAATATTTTACATCCATTCCGATGCACGCAGTATATTCATCAAATGCGCATCTACAAACCCAATAATTTTACATTTATCAACGATACGCACAACTATGTTACTAGATCTGCGGCAAGAGGCCTCCTATCAGTGCCGAAACCGAGAAATGAGTTCTATACAAAAATAGCTTTCATACCGAGGTCCTTCTGTTTGGAACTCATGCCTAACGAAATCAGGTCTTTAAAATCCTTGCCAACTATTAAACGAATGGTAAAAGATTTTCTTTTAATGTCTTAGTTTTTTTTAACTATAATAACGAAGCTTCGAAAAATATTATCATTTTACTATTCAAATGACTCCCTTTTTATAAACCGCGAAATGCAGAGCATATTCTAATTACGCTTTGTTTTATTCTTTAACGTTTTTTTATAGACATCTGAAACATAGTTAAGACGTTATTGTATAATTCACTTTCTTGTGACTTTTACTTAGGAACGGAGCTTGTACATTGTAATGTATATACATGCCATGATTATTGTCTGATCTTTAATATATATAATTTATATACTTATCTATTTATGTATCTAATTTGTCCGTTCACTGTATCACATTCATATTGTATGTTTTATCATTGTATGTATATCATATTTCATTGTATACTGACAGGGCTCTGTGTAAGAACGGTTTTTATCACTGAACTGGTTACATTATATAAATGTTTTGAATATTATCCGAGACCTTAATTAGTGAACTGCATTTGACATTCCAGTCTGAGTGAAAGAATACATGTTAAGTTAAATATTATACAAACGTGATTCCCTTTGTCTATTTTTTCGTCTGAGGCGTTTTAATTTAATTGTTGGTTTGGGTGGTTAGTTATACCGCTTAACTTATGGTACACAAGACAGGTGTGAGCGACAATCAGAGCACTTGGCAATTTTGTGTGGGGACCACCGGACCACATGTAATATGACGTGTTTTGTGACGTATGAAGTGCCTGGTGAGATTGTGCCTTGTGGCCCTGGAGGTGGCGCCATCTTGAGACTGACTCATAAGGCAGACCTTCATTCCCAAACTGTTAAATGCATATCTTCACAAAACTCCATTACACTGAAATGAATACCAGCAATAACTTTGATTAAACACAATTTTGGCTTGAAATCCTGTGGTGACGAGGTTTGATAAATAACGTATTCATCACATAAATATGCTGCAAACAAATAACTCTTCAAACAATTTCCACACTTAAAAAAATTACAGTGTAGCATTATGCATGGTGCCTGACATATATTTCAATATAATAAAGGATAAAATGATACAACTTTTGTGGAAGTTTCGAATTGGATGAAAGTGTCAACTGTTGGTTCCATTAATGTTTATGATACTGGGGTCCTATATATGAGGACACTTTAGAACAGATTTGTTGTATTCTTAAAATAGGCCATAATCCAATAAGTATTAATATTTAACCAGGCAGAAAAGCCCTACGGTGGATTATTTGCAATATCATTTGCGAATGAAAAAAAAATTTAGGGGAATGATTAATCCTACTGACCTACGAACTGGTTAACAGTCATTTACTTGATTGTTTCAGACAACAACATTTTACAAGATTTCCACAACCATCTGCTCATAAGGTGGTGTATATGTAATTACTGAAATTGAGAGTTATAGGTTATTTCATGTATGCAGATCAATATTTAAAACAAATTGAGTGTTACACGAAAAGACAGGTTGTTAATTTTGAGATGAAGTAATGAATGTTTTTGATAATGTAAACTCATGAAACTGCATTAGAGAGTTATACTTAACTGAAGTCTACAGCATAAACTAAATTGTGGACACAAATCAAACAATAGGAACTTGCCCCTACAAATATTTATAGAATTGAAATTGTTATACATTTGGAGCACTAAGTTTAAAGGTGTATACCTTCCTGCCCTATACCTGAATTTGTTAAATATACACAATACATAATGTATTTCCTTTTCACGTGATAACGGGTGTTGTCAATGAGAAGAAAAACATTTTTCTTAAGATAGGCCCGGCCCATATAAGGATCCAATATTGGGCTGCCAATCTGCAGAGGCATGGGCTACGCAGTTACTGATGCACTGCCTTGCAAATTTGCCCATTTACAGATCGGCTTGGCCTATAAAACTTATTAAAATCTTGCGTTTTTAGTTGATCAGCAAACCTCCGAACCTTATACACCACAAGCAAGCAGCTTTATAGTATATATAGGCCAGATCGGTATATAGTCGGCCTATATATTCTATACTCTCTTTCTCTTTATATATATATTTATATATATATGTGTGTGTGTGTGTGTGTTCTTTATTCCTGTGTTAAATTCATCTTGTTAGTTAATTATAGGCTGACAAACTCATGTTATGCATAAATTACACTTTATAATTACATGCGGAACGGCCGCCATCAGACACAAAAGCTTTGATGAGGGATTCAATTATTTTCTGTCCTCCCAAGAGAGGAGATCGTTTGTGTTTAAGTGATCGGTCATGAATCCTGGGGGTCCGCTAGTGACTGCTCACTGTCACTTCACGTCAGTTGTGGTAAATCGTCTATTTGTGCACGAAGAACTTTCAATGGCTACAGGTAAAACCGCCGAAAGTCTCTTAACCCGATCAAGTGTTGATGGCCTAATCTTAAAATTAGTCCTAAACGTGTGAACTATTATAGAGTTTGCCGCTAATTGATAGGAGCGGCCTTTGTGACGCAACGAATAGCGTCAGTTACACGAAGGATGAGCGCTCCGGCTTTGATGTCCCTAAAACATCCAGAAACACTTTCTTGCCCTCCACTTCTGTCATGGCGACTTACGCATCTTTACCGCATGTCTCTCGTCAAGTTTCTTTTAAAGATAAGTCTGAAGTTTTACTCAAAAGAGTTCTGATGGTTTACATGGGGTTTCTCAAGACGAGCGAAGATCACTTGAAGAGTTTATGGAATTCCGTGTTGTCCAAGACGATTTCTCAATCAAACTTGTTTATGTAGTGCTCTACCATATTCCAAGATTATCCAAGATTAACAATGTGAATTAAAAGCAGTGTTTCTATGTTAGATTAAGCCAATTTGTTTCAACAACTGAACATCTTATTCTCTGTGAACTGTTTCTTTTCTTTTTCGTTTCATCATCACTGTATCGAATACATACTATCTCTGTGATTACCTAAAACAATCAAATTGGCAAACAAATCCTGTATATCTATAGTTGTCAGTCCGGGAGGACTAGGCTTTAAACACTTAAAAAAGGTATTATATATATATATATATATATATATATATATATATATATATATATACATATATATATATATCCATGCATATAAAATGGGGAGCAATAAAGAAATATATGTAAATAGGCGGGTTGCAACAGGCCAAATCGCACTTACCGTCTCGACTGTATATGCGGTTTTAAAATTTGCCTTGGGCTTAAGGCTAGAACGAAATTCTGCTTTATTCAATTATTTCTTTAGATCATGTTGATTTGGAGTACCTTTAGGGAAATATTTGTGGCTTTGTTAAATATGGACACAAAAGACAAAAAGAAGAAGATCCCACCAACCTGTAGTAAAACTGCATGTTTGTACAGTCTTGTTTGTACAGTCTTGTTCAATGTTTGCTTGTAATATAGATAAAGGCAAACATTACATCAATCTATGTCTCAATTTTCTGACAGAAAAACATTATATTTGTTTGGTGATCCTAAGCCAAATACTAAATAATCTAGTGCTGAAATAAATCTTTGACATGACTGCCATTTGTCAGTCTCAAAATATTATTATAAGTTAGAAAGTTAATCTCTATCAAAGTTTATAAAAGATAGTATAGACCAGTACTTAAGTGACCTTTCCTCGCTTATACACATGCAGGAGCTGAGACAGATGGTGGTTTAGAATGAGATTGACTTTCTAACTTATGATTAACTTTCTAACTTATAATTATATATCAAACCTGCACAGAAATGAAATACGTCTTAAAGTGGATTTATAGTAAGTGACAATCAACTAGCTGAGGTAAAAAATGGTTAGTCCTGCACTATATGTTATTAATATTATAAAGAATTATACGTGCACACTATTTAAGAGCTATCGAAGCCGTTTTTGACCTGTGAACGTAAACATCTTAATTATAGTTATATATATTGTCATAATAAACGACATACATGGGTCCTCCTGTTGAACTTAAATTGATTTTTTATAAGAATTAAGCTTTACCAAATGGGAGATTTAAGTTACCTACATGTTTTCAAACGTTAAAGTATGGCAAATCAGTGGCAAGTCCACCCCCAACCCCCCCCCCCCCATGTTGAGCTGCAACACCTCTAATGTAATCTGTTTCATTTCCTATTCTTTCGTGATTTTTCAGATTTCGATTTTATTCTACGGCAATTAAATTATTAAGTTATCCACAGTTTATTATACTTCCGGTTATTTGCGGTTAAGATAGCATCCAATTATTTCTATACTCAGGGAGGGGTTCTTTCCGTAATATGCCGTTTTCTGGGTCACAACACCGAGGTACCCCGATATCACACTAGTCTGAGAGTGAGGCACGGCCTTCCCATTAGCCTGCAGAGCGCCCAGCCTAAGTCCTGCGTGTTCTCTGCCTATATATAGACCACAAAAAATGAAACGTTTAACATAGACTTATACTATCAATAACTAGTATTTTACTAGTATATTAAATTTAAATGTTGATATTTTGTAAGTTGTTAATGGAGATGCACATTTTGTGAAAGGTGACACAAAATGTCCAATTTACATTGCAATTTAAAAAATTCTCCCTTTACGGGAGGGGGACACCCCCTCTCATACCCTATCCATGTACCAGTTATTTAAAAAAAACTTTCTTCAGATTTTATTCGTATAGGTAAAATATATATATATATATATATATATATATATATATATATATATAAAATAACCCCCCCCCAAAAAAAAAATATATTTAAGAATTTAATGCACAATTTAAGAACTTAATTGTCCGCCAACCCAATTTAGCGCCCCCCCCCCCCCCCCCCCCCGTTCTCGAATTTCTGGATCCACCACTGCAAATAAAACTTATAATACAAGCTGGGTACAATTTCTTTTATACAGATGCGCAGCATGACCTATTATCCGTTTCCTGTAAGGAAAACTGATTAATACGCGGAACTAAATATTTTAGCTTAGGGTTGAGTGGATATTATTTACGAAATCCAAAACATATTTTATCACATATGTATTATCGGGTCATGTAATTGGCAAGATGACTTTAAAGACATCTCAGCTTTTACTATGTAAGCTTAAATCCATATGTCGGTATATATACATGTTAATTAAATAAAGATAAGTTCAGATCAATACCTTGACTTGTGCGTGTGGTTCAAATTATGTTTTTTTCCCGATTCATAATCACGTATATATATATATATATATAGTTACAGGTGTCTCTTTTATTGTGCGCTGTTGACATTCTGTTTCGTGTTAGGCTCTGGGCGTCAATTGCTATGGCGTGTAGAGACACAGCGCTCGGTGTAATCCGTACTGGGTGAACCCTGGCTTGTAAAGACACAGCGCTCGTGCTAATCTGGAATTTTCATGGCTGTTCGCGCTCTATGAGCGCGTGTCTTGTATTGTTCTTTGGGCGCGTGTGTATTATGTATTGTTGAGTTCTTTGGATTGTTCGTGAAATAGAAGTTTCTAGGCTTTGCGGTGAGAAGCTATAAATTAGGGGCTGTGTTTAGAGCCAGGGGAAGAGAGAGAAATATTCCAGCGGACACGGAAGAGTGTGAGTCAGTTTGTGGACCTTTCCGATAATTGCAGCAGTTATAGATCTTCTTCGAAATTTGTAACGGATTTTATATAGTCTTCAGTTTGCCTTTGGGATTATTAGCAGAAGTTCACTTTTGGATTACAACAGATTGTTTTCGGGATTACATTGGACTGTTATTCTCTGAGAAGATTACGTGAACTGTTCATCTGGATTATATGTTTTAAAGGACTTGTTGAGCTGTGACAGTGGTGGTATCCAGAAAAGCAGAGGATCCGGACACTCTAGTACTGTACACTTTATATATTAAACTGTGTAATTGTATTGATTTACTGTTATACTGTTGTTATACTGTGTAATTGTATTGATTTAATGTTTTGTAAAGTTAGGATTGTTGTAAGAATAAATCATAATTATTTGCTAACAAAAAACCACTGACTTCTTTATTCATCCCCCTAGACATTTCACGCTGCATATAGTGTTACAGAATCTGATTTTTTTTAATCTCCGTAACAAAATTTATGCCCGTCACGACTACGTGATCTGTTGTTATTAGGTTCCGTATAACAATATATATATATATATATATATATATATATATGTGTGTGTGTGTGTGTGTGTGTGTGTTCAAAATGTACTTAGATTTTAGTCTTTTTAGTTTTATGGAGTTAATGGAGGTTAAATTTAGAGTTTGTCATGAGTCATTTCCGTATCTGATCCATCTTGATATGGTTAAAAACCAAAAATCATAAATCATTGCCGGATTTACACATGAGTTAAGCGCCAGGCCCACATATAATGTGGGGAACCTCGGCCTCCTAAAAAATCGAAAATAATTTATGTTTGCATCTGAAAAGGGAATAAACTGTTATATTATATTATATTATATATTATATATTTTATTACATTGTACTGTGTACATTATATTTATTTTGCTTCGTTTTGTAACATTACATCTTGTATTATATATCAACCTGTGTCATGCAATGACTGGCAAGGAGACACAGGTAATGGAGTGTGAGCCGTTTCAAGATGGGACGACTATAATCGAATCGATTATTGGCAGTGCCGGACTAAAACCAGTTGAGACCTTATATGGTAATGGTTTAAACACCTGATGAAGTGTGAACAAAACCTCTTTCTTCACTTTATATACTGAATTTTACTGTTGATATAAAGTTTTCTAGTCTATATAACAAGTGTACAAAGTGTATTCTTGGCCGGACCCCTTAGACCCCCTTTGGTCCGCTTCTGCTACTATAACAAGGTATGCATATATACCCGTTTCTTTCTTTAGGAACAGCTTCCTTGGATTAAGATATACATTTGATTCATCTTTCATATCTTCCTTACATCAAACAATATTTCTAACAATAATAATATATGTAACCATGCAATCAAAGATCTTCGAAAATCTGAATGCCCCCGCGATCCATTCTGGTTCGCAAATGTAAACATCATCACTGGCCATGCAGGTCTTCAAGGTAAACATATATATATACATATGTATGAATTTTTTTGCCATAAGCGCAGCGCCACAAAATAAGTGTAAAAGCATTTGTACATATATTTTGGAGACAGTATTCTACTGAAAAAAATGTTATTTCATTTTATTTTTTAGAATATAAAAAAAATGAGCCAACATTCCTCATCTCATTTATTACATCCCCCAACCCAGATAAAAGGTCCGGTTACCGAGTTTATCAGCTGGTATAATATAATATGTTTACATGAAAATTTCCCATGACCACATTTTCCAGCTTCAATTAAGTCTAGCAGTAACATTTTGTCATTTCTTTTATTGAGTAGTTTTACCGTCAGTATATATTTTCAACTTTGCCTTAATGAGCTCGCCAGGTCGTTAGGCCCTAATCAAGTTACATATGAGATATACAAGCCTCGGGTTAATGTATCCTCGTCCCGACAAGCTGTAATGCCGCCACTTCTTGGCATATAATAGAAAGGAAATGAAAGGCATGCAAGCAATGGAGGCCACGCCGAAACCTATATGGTCGTGTTATTCTTGTCGAGGCCGAAGTCCACACTCATCGCTTGATTTACTAATTTGACATGTGTCACGTCAACATGCTATGTGTTCTTGACATATTTCTAATGTGACAGGTAAACTGTTAACACAAAGCAGAATCGTGTCGTATACATAACTTATATGACTGCCGTGCAGTCACCCGGCTGTATGAATGTGTATATATTTTATTCCGCTCTCTGATTCAAAGTGAACATATATATATATATATATATATATATATATATATATATGTATATATATATATATATATATATATATATATATATATATATATATATAACCCCCGTTATATAAGCATTGTACAAGCTGCTGAGTCATTAATGTCGCGGTCTGTTTGTTTCCACAGTTTTGAAAATATACCAAGTAGTTATTATTCAAATGTCTTCTTCTAATAAAAATAAAAATAATAATTAAATAATAATAATAATAATAATAATAATAATAATAATAATAATAATAATAATAAAATTAATAATAATAATAATAATAATAATTATTATTATTATTATTATTATTATAATTCAGTGATTGTTCATTACATTCTTTTTTTAAATTTCAATCCGAAAACCAAAGCGAATGCAAGAACTTATTTTTATTGACAATTCTGAACAAACAAAAAAATCTGTCATGACTTACAGGTCACAGATTTGGACTGAACGTTAACCATAAGACAACATAACTATTTTTGTTTCACATTCTCAGTGGAGCTTTCAGTATTTACAAAAGACACACAATGAAATGATTTCCATCGCTAACGCTACTTGCCTATATGTGAGATTCCCCTCACTCCCGGTCTATTAGGTCTATCAGGGTCTGCAGGAGGGGAGTAATCAAAGAAAAGATATTTGGGGCTTTGGAATGAAATGAATGTTTTATTTATGTGCGATGCATATATTCGATACACGATATGTTTAACTCCAGCAGTCAACGAATACGTGTTTTGGTTCATAACGAAAGAAACGGGTATAATTTAAAGTGAAAAGTCAGTCCCAAGCGTTGGACTCGGTATAGTTCAAACAACATTCTCGTAAAAACACATTTTTTGTCTTAATGGTTTGATCCAGTGATTTTTACGAAACCTGACGTGCACATGAACATCCATAGCTTGGGAACCAGTTCAGTTCTGCCGTGATGTCAACCACAGCTACAAAAGAAACTAGATAGCCGTGTAATTGTAACAGTTACCTACCGTATATTATCAGCATAGTTAAGTACAATTACTAACGCTATATAGCCACGTAGTGCAAGTGAATATTATGACGTAAGTGAGATATTAACGGGCTTCTTGCTGTAATAAATGGCCCATAGCGCACGGATTGGGGCGAGGGGGCGGGTACCTGACACCCAACACGCCAGGAAATTCCCGAGGGCCCTAAGGCTCCCAGCCGGCTAAATATGAAAAATCATAGGGAAAGTTAGACACTGGCCGAATGAAGCCCCTCATGACGTAACGTGTCATGTGGGAAGCTCCCTAGTAACGCACCCGGTGACCCAACGTGCCAGTCTGGTTGTGTAAGGCGGGGACCCCCGGCCGGGCTGGGGGTTTCTATCTCACGCTCAATGCCCACGGGATAAAAGTAGTTATCATTTAACCGCAAACTAACCGAATCAGTGTCGTCACACCTCATAACTTAAAACTCAGCGGTTAAGGCTAGAAGTCCCATGTACGACATCATGTGAATGCAATGACGCACCTGTATACAGGTATCCCGATTAAAAAGACCCTGTCCAAACCACAAGGATTTAAAAAAAAATGAAAGGGTTAAACCTTAGATACCTGTACCCTAAAGTATCAGCATTGCGCATGCATGTAACATGGATTACATAAATATGTATATACATGTATATAGTAAACGCGTCAATGCGCTTTTGAGATCTATGCATGCATGGCTTTTCCAACGAAAGGAAGAACACTTCATTTCTAATTGTGAAATAAAATCCAATTATCCTTTTCATATGTCTTCAAATCATTTTACATGTAACAGGTATACAGACGTGTATTAAGGTTTTGTTATGACATATAGTAACAAATATATTACTATATTATTAAGATTATTAACTTATATATATAAAATACAATTCATTGATTTTCATTTTTTAATTGATATTTTTAAAAATATACACAATAATATTCATGCGATCATAGTATTGTTAAAACTCACATGCAGTGTGTTTGTAAAATGATTGTCATATTGTATTTAATTGATATAAATTGCGCTTGTAAAAAACACTTTCTTACATGTAGTTCTTTCATTCAAATTCAAAGGAATTAGCTCATCAAATACATCGGTTACATCTTGCTGCATGCAGGAAAGTGCATGATTCAGTTCCGAGAAGACTTTTATGCATATTTAACTATGTAGGATATAAGGATATGTGTGTGTGTGTTTTGTGTGTGTGTAACATGTAGCTAGAGAATGTGTTATCAGTAAACACGTATATTTCCTATGTTACGGGGTGACATAAAAGCGCACCGAATGGTGAAGCTTGCTTTGTTAGCGAAGCGGTTGGTGCGCCGGACTTGCGCGCCACCAACATGGGTTCGTATCCGGGTACAGCCCAGTGTTTTCCCCTGAGCAATTTGTCTTCCTGAAACTTTCAGTAAATGTCTGATACACACTTCCACAAAATTCTATATAGAATATATAAGAATAAAATGTCATTTAGAAGGATTTTCAGTAAATGTATGTAAAAAAAAAAATCACTAATCTCAAAAGATTAACTGGTGCAATACCATGGCTTATACCAGTTTCTGCGCAGTTTGTGATGATATATATAGATATAGTAGGGTTGCATTGAATTTTAATGATTTATGTGAGTAATTATGCAATATATTCGGATTATTGTAACTGATGTCTTAATTTTTCTTATATCATTAAATACACGAAATACCTTGTCCTGATACTTATATATTATAATTTAATATGTCAACGGTAAAACAGGCAAAAATATTAAATGTATCAATTTATTTAAAAAAATAAAATCAATTTAGAAGGTGTAAAACTATTAAAGGTTTCCCTCTTTTATACCAAATAACTACTTTTACATATATACTTGTATATAATACAGCATTTAACCATTAACTTTAACTTTAACAACGAAAAATATTAATTCTATATATATAGGTAAAAACTGGGACAAGTTATTTACAAGTGGATTTAAGAATAGATAGAATTTTTCATTTATTTTAACAGTCAACTTACAAATCGAATACCACAGTCGATCAACTATAGGCTGCAGTGTGTGTGTCTATCGGTAGATCAGAGAATCCATGAAATTTACAATCTGTATAAACGGGGCCATATAGAGGAGCATTTATTTAATTTTGATTATATATATTTTTTTCAGAACTGTATATATATATATATATATATATATATATATATATATATATATATGCATACATTGGTAGATTTTGATCGGATATAGGGTGTAACATATATGTTAAAATTCGGTTGACTCTCTTAAAATAGGCGACCCCCTGATATTGCAATATCAGATCGGTTATTTCATGGATACATCACCCATATCCGCTCGTTTTCAAAAGGCATCATTTTGAACATAGCGATTTCGAGATGATTCCATCCTCCAATTTATAGTTTCATCTAATATACCTCAGTCTTTCAATTTAATTATCTTCTGTTGAGAAAACATGTCTGACATGGCATCCTTCAATGACCTTATTGGATCGATAAAAAAAGCTAGCCCACAATAGGTTGATGAATGTTTAATAAAATATAAATTACGACAAGCAATAAGGCCCAAATTATTCCGTATAACCAAAATATATATATATCCCATATAATGTTGAGGGAGTGAGTGAGTGATGAAAGTATTTATATTCTGGGAGCTTGGTTGAAAGTCCCCCATGGATGTCCCACTGATATTTTCATGATTTATCGTGATATTCATGCAGGTAGAGTATAAGATACCTCCGACTCGCTCTACATGTAACCATCCACACATGTTTTGTTTCCACCTGACAAAGTCAATGAGCTTACTGTTGGACCGAGTAATTTAAAGTTTAAATTTTCAATAATTTCATATATTTTATTTTATTAAATATGAAATAAAAAGTCACATTATGAATCGTTAAAAGTATGAATGATGACGCGCTCCCGGTTTTTATTAAGTCTCGCGATGTCGTGTCCATGGCCAGGTCCGGTGTAATAGGCCAGAATAAACCCCCCTTATTCTATACCCGGGTATAAACTGGCCTAGGCCAGAATATACCCCGGGTATAAAACGGGCTAGGCTATTTTATACCCCGGGGTATAATCTAGCCCAGTCTATTTTATACCCCTCTGGGCTGAATTATACCCCCTTGTTGCTTCTCATATGTTTTATATATATATCAATAAAAAACAGCTGTGCTTAACACAATAGTTAATTTAAATGGACTTAGTCATTGTGTCTGATAAAATAAGAACTATTTTTTAACGATATAGCTAAAACTCAGTTTTCGTGTTATGAGCGATTAATTCTATTTGCGGCATTTATGTTAGTATGTATACTTATAAGTTTTGTCTTGTATATGAACCTAAATAACTTCATTATGCCTGCATGATCTCATGCATGCAAGTAATAATTATAATGATTGTTTGGGGCTTCTCTGAGGCTTGAGTTTCTCTATAGGAGATCGTGGTTTCTGTGAGATGGTTTCCTTGGGTGGGGGTGGGGGGGTGTCCCTGAGGTGGATCGTGGGGTTGGGGGGGGGGGGGGGGGCTTCCTGAGATTGGTAATCTGAATAATACATTATGGTATTAAACATACTTAATGTATAGAGTGCATCAAAACATATATCTACATACATATACATATAAATTTAAGAAGATTATAATTATAGAGAATTATCCTCTCAGTCTGCTGTCATTATTCCATGTGCAAGGAAACATTTTAAATCAGTTTTTCTCAGTTTATAGTATCAATAAATACAAAAAATATTTAAAATAACGAGGCTTCTATTCAATTACATATATATGTGTGTGACCCTTGGGTGTGTGTTTGTGATTGAAAATGCATGAGAGTACAGGTGTTTAACCAGATCGGTTATATCATTTTATGGATAACATTAAAATTTGTTATTATATCAACTTTGATACATTAAATAACAGTGAAACCTGATTGCATGTGGGGGTATAATCTGGCCTAGGGGGGTATAAAATAGCCTAGGCCGGAATATACCCCGGGGTATATTCTAGCCTAGGCTGCTTTATACCCGGGTATAAACTGGGCAGGGGGAATAATCTGGCCTGTTACACCGGTCATCGTCAGACCGCTGACCGTCAGCTGACCTTCTGTCTGTCCACTATACTTGTCTATTAATTATAGGATTGTACACGGGTCAGTGACGGCTATCGTCACCAATTTTGCACGGTTTACACAGACACCTTCTTTTATCAGGGATTTTCCCCTGTAATATGCAACTCCACATGTAAGTACAATGTATATCAAATGAAAACTATCATATACCCCGAGTCAGCACACCACAAGGCCGAGGTCTCAAAGGAGCTGGTCAGGTGTACAATCATTAAAGGCAAGACTACAAGTCTATCTATGATACCACAGGGGCGGGACATATAGCGTATATATATGTAAAAAGTATGGATATCAATTACAAACCAGATGGAGTGGGGAACAATAATTTTTATTAGTCTTCAAAAGATTATATTTGTCTTGATTAGAAAGAAGTGTATATAAATATAACACAATGTAGAGGGAAATTTGTCCAATTTACAGATTAACATTCCGAATAAACATTTTAAATAATGATTTAAAATTAATGCATGCAGTATATGTGTTGTATATGTACACACCGCTGGGAGTTTATGCCTAATTTTCATTTACTAGTTATGAACAAGATTGAAAAATTAACGATATGAAATGAAAATTTCCTTGCAAATGATATGAAAGAATTATGGAATTTGTGGACTTTGACTGAAAATCTTGCTGTGCGAACGATGCATGTGTATATGAGTGTATACGATTCATCATTTTATTAACATAACCGGCGTGTATATAAAAAATTAAAGATAAGGTGCATGCACCTTATCCCAGGTAAATGCATATGCGGGTTTGACAGCATCTGCCGGCGGTCTGTATCGGGATGAGTATTGTATTGCTGCCTGATGGAGTTATAGTGTATATTGGGCAGGGTGGCGGCTGACGGATTATAACGTAACGTTCAGTAACCTGGGCGACTCGTCTTTACTTACATTACATGTGGGGATACGCTGTCACGTAAACCTCCCGTCACGTAACAATACACGCTCGTGCAGCCTTTATCCTGACCATGACCGCAGACATTAACTTCAGATTTAGCCGTGGACAGATGCTTGATGTTCTCCTGGTAATGCCGGGGATTTTGACAATCTGTTTAAGTTTGGACTTGTAACGTGATTGTGAATGATTCCCACCAGCATCACAGGTCAATTTAAAAACCCTAAATAAGCCATCCTTAAATACAACATCTCATCTCATTTTAACTTATTGCTTATTTCGAACTTAATTAAATGTGTTCTCCATCGTGCTGTTTTTTACTCTGTAGAATGGCAGAGGCAAGAAAAAATATATGTACATGCATATAATTTAATTCGTTGTTCAGGAATTTACTCATACGAATTAAGATATATCACAGTATTGTTAGAAGTTTTTACATAAATGCAGATATATGAGATATTTGCCTTTTGTTTATATTCAAAAGTAAAATAATGTTAAACAATATAAAGAATTTTTTGCCCCGAGGTGTATATATATATCAATTAAACATGAATAATGATCTTTCGGGCAACATGCACGTCCTTATATAGCCTTGCTCCCCTCCTTACGTGTATAGTGATTAGCTGTATAAATAAACGTCCATTATAAATTTATATTGATATATATCGAAAATTCATTAAAAAAAATCAAGATTCATTCATTTGAACCTGTTATATCGACTTTTTATCATTTTAATCAAACAAATTTTATGTTCAAAGGGCATTATTAGTTATGTATTATAAAACAATTTTAGGTAACGTTTGATATTAAAACATAATTTGTACATGTGCGTGTATTAGCAATATCATTTTTTTTCTGTGCGAATGTAATTTTACATTTCAATGATGATGTTAAATTGTCAAAATGTCACATACCAGTAATTAAACAACTGCATTGACATAACAATACAGAAATGAGAACATTTATTCATTTGATATCAAGACACGCCAGGGACGAGCTCTAGGTATAACCGTGCATGCATTGGTTGGGGACTGTGGAGTGGTGACTGTCTTTTTGGGACCTCGGGGTCGGGACCTTGCATTGGGACCGTGGAGTGGGAGCGTGGGGACAGTGGAGTGGGGACTCTGGTGTGAGTGCATATAGGTAGGGATCGTGGAGTGGGTACCGTGGGGTCGGGCCCATTGGATGGGACTGTGGGGTAGGGCCCATTGGATGGAGACCGTGGGGTGGGGACCGTGGGCTGGAGAACGTGGGATAGGGATCGTGGGTTAATTGAAAGGGGCGGGGGCACTTGTCACAAGAACAGTCACTCTCATCATCACGACTTTCAGACACACACGGCGATCAGGCAAAGCTTGGCTGTTGACTGCACAAATTTGTTTTTAAACCTCACTGATATCAGAGGTGTTATTGAAGTATGTCCTAATATTGACTCAAGAAAATTGGTCGAATAACCATCAAATGAGGTGACAGCGAACACGGTTATAGCACACCAGCCCCTCAGCGGCCAGCACTACCCGGGCCAGGCTTACTTATACAGGACAACGTAGAAGTCAGTTGACTAAAGGTTGACAGTTCTCGACCTATCGGACCCTCCACGACGAGTGTTTATCCTCAGCTTAAGTAAAGCAAGAAGTTATTGGTTTCCTCACGTAGCGTCTTCTGACTGCCACTTCTTTTTCAGACAGACATGTGGACAGTGAAGACCTCGCTGCTCTCTTAATTGCTTTCCTTACTTGGTTTGTCTAGCTTGACACTTGCAATGAATCGGAGTGGCATTGATACAATTTGTCCTGGCCTCTGTAATAGATGTCCAGTAATGGATAGGGATGGACAGCAAATGAAAATCAACACACGACAAATACCCGTGTATACTTTTGTGACCATCACCAGATGGGCTGGCATTAGCTTTGTTCACAGGGGCGGCTACAGAGTAGATTTTACACATCGCTGGATGTGGGTGATCAGGAGAATCGACGACCCAACAGAATCCTCCACGCCCCGAGGGACCCATCCAAACATCCCCAATGGCGACCAAGACAGCGTTAAAAAGGATTTATGTTTGTAATGAAGTCGTTGACTTGATGGTCGGGGTCAAAGTGTAAAAAGGCCCCCTGAGACAGGTTAATGTATACATGCAGGCCCACAGACGAAGAAACCCTGAGACACTACCAATCCAGTCTAGCAAATTACAAGGACTCCATACACGACCATTCAGATAACGAGAATTTGATAAGTCTTAAGGAATGTCATTCTTTTAATTCCTGTTTCTTTTTTTATTTTAAAATACATATATATATGCAGGGCCATAAAATGAAAATGTTATCGAACAATATATGATACCTCAAATAATAAAAAGGAAAAATATATATTGTTCTCACTTGATTTAAAACGCCCTGTATATAACGCAACAAATGTACCATTTAAAGTTAATACAAAGAACATGCAAGTACAATGCTAAAGTCATGGATAATCACAGATTATTTACGATGCTCGGTGCTATGACCACCGCCCAGGATGATATATATATATATATACAATTAGCTTCCGAGTATAGAGGAACACCTGTGTCTGTCAAAAAGTATGTTAAATGGCACCAGTCGACCCACTAAACTCTTGAGTGTTCCTCATGAAATTTAATTAACGTCTGTTCCCAAAATCTGTCACCAACATATAAATTGCCTTCTCCTTGAATAACGTGGGCTTCATGGTATATAAACTATTCAAGATCTGCACGTAACATGCAATGAGCATTATTCACATGAATTGTCCTGCTAGAATGTTTGTAAATAAAACACATGCAAAATATGGAAACACCATATAGATGTCACCAGATGACCATGGTGCATGCTAAGTCAAAACAGGCAATTTTGCAATGGAGTGTTCCTCAGGGGTCTGTATTGGGCCCAATATTGATCATTCTCTATGTTGCACCCATTTTATCTGTGCTCATCAAATTTACATTTTTTTCTGGCTATTTCAAAACTCTGACCAAGCTGACATATGTATTTGAGTTGCACTATTGTCTCGCTGCGATATACGTATATAGATGGAAGGCTTTTTTTGATGGATGGATGGCTGCAAACATGTTGAAGTTGGCTGGCTGCATGTAAACATGTTGAAGTTAAACGATAGTAAAACTGAATACCTTACCTTAATTTGGAACACGTTATAGTCTGTCAATCATTCACACACCGTCCATTTTCATTGGAAATTAACAAATTGACTCCATGCACGGAAACAATCTATAGGCTTTAACTTCGACCACTTAAACAACAAGTTTCATGTCAGCAAAATCTGTAGCAGTGTTTATCTTGAACTTAAAATAAATATCATCAATGCGGAAGATCATTGATTTATACCAACAGCAAAAATCCTTGTTCAAGCATTGGTTATGCCAGTACTGCATGGACTGTTGTAACTCTCTGCTTCTTGGAATAATTCAGTCTGAGCTGAACAGGTTACAGAGAATACAAAATATGGAATATACCGAATCTTATTTTTATATCATGGCACATTTAGACATACCGTATATTATAATGATCCGGGTGATCTCCACCATTCTACGTCATAACTTGTTGCAAGTAAAACATGATACCAATAGAGAATTTCTATAGGTGATGGACGGAGCAAAAACCCTAAAACAATAAGCCATGCACTTTTTCTCATTTGGCTCCTATAGACTGGAAGCTGATGCATGTATAGAATGTGATTTCTCGTATATATATATATATATATATATATATATATATATATATATATACCATAATGAGAAAAAAAGTTAAATCATATATATGTTAAGCTTTACAAAGTCATTAGAGCCATATTTACGCATATATATGTATATATATATATATATATACGGATATTGGTGTCAATTTTAACGTGTTTGTCACAATACATAAAAAGGAACATGCATGACGTCAAAAGGGCTAACTGGAAATGCATGGACCAAACTCAAACTCCTAGAAGATTTAGATCCTCAGCACGTGTCTGGAGGCTTTAATATGTCTGTCCGCAACACTCAGCCACAATTATCTTGTATAAAAAAGCATTGATTTCAATTGGCAGTATGTGACAGAGAAGAAAGGGTGTCATGTATATAGTATATGTCATGTTAATATAGTAACACCGCAGAAATTGTTCCGTGAGCGAGATAATAAGTTTGAATGTTGTTTCAACATAGAACAACACGCGGGGCCTCGTCACACCGTGACGTTGACTATTATAGCGTCACCCCAATATAGCCCAGCTGGATCTGATGATCATCCCCAGATATTAATATAAATTTAATGATGCACGTTGTGGCTCGGCTTGCCGTATGGCCACACCTGATGTGCTTCATTCCGCCACAATGACAAGGGGCGCTGTTTGCATGCCGTTCTTGCTGAGCGCTCCATTCACCAAACACGAGCTCTCCACACGCAGGCGCAACAATGTACTTCCTGTGCAAACTTTCGCCTGGATCCAGGTCCAGAGATTAAGTCTCTCTCGGAATTGGCCTCGGTGACATTTTCCTGCAAAAGCTTCATATATTTCTGACTGGATATAAATTAATATTTTAAAGATTGTTTATTATGATTTCATACGAGACACATAGAATAAATACATTTGTGATCAAATTATAACAGCGTGCTCGTGATTGTTTCTTGCAGGGGAAAACCCTGGTTTATATGTTGATAAGAATCCTCCTCTCTGTATGTGAGCACAAACATATCTATAATTACTTGTTTATATGTTGTTTACAAAAATATTTAAATATAGAAATACTTTCTTCAAAGGAAAAGAACCCGATGGTAAAAAAAAATACATAAACCAAGACCCATGCATACAAATAATGTCATATTGTATTGGCAAACAGAAGGGAAAGGACTGCTTGTAACTATATTCAAATTAAATAACTAGTTTTGATCAAAATACTTGATTTATAAGAAACATGGCGGATTGGATGCTGTGGTGTGTGTGTGTGTGTGGGGGGGGGGGGGGGGGGTTAGAAGATAGGACTCAAAACCGGGAGGTCGTGAGTTCAAATCTTAGCGGAGGAGCGGTGAGATTTTTCAAGGTCGGTCTACATCTATAGACTGAGCGCTCTGCAGACTTAACGAGCCGTGTATAACTCACAAACGAGTGTGTCGTGATCAAGTCAGCATTAAAAATGAAGGTTACCTCCGCCAAAACAAAAGAAAGCAATAAAAATGGCTGTGCAGGCATCTTGCATTAAAGCCTGCACCTTATTTTCCCCTATATATTATATAGCCTAGCTGAAAGACTGTATCCTTTGTTTTATAGAACAATGAAAAAAACTATTTCGTGCAGTCAGGGGATTTAACTACTTGAGATTTCATTATAAAAGTTTCATTCGTAGTTTTACTTCATTTATCAATATAAAGATATTAGTGCCACCTTTCTGCAGGTTTATTGGATTATCTTTAAATGACTGATTTTTTTTTTTAATAAGAATTTCAAGACTGAATAATAAGGCATTCCCGGGAATTATGTCACAGAGGGCACGTACCCCCCCCCCCACCCCCTTTTAGCATTTAATATTTTCTAGGGGGCTGCCGTGCATACTTCGTATGAAATCAATTTTATATCAAGTTTATCTCCCATATGTACCCCCCCCCTCTGTTTAAGCCATTCTCACTTTTAAGAGAACTCAAAGCAAACGAGTGCACGTGGAGTTACCTCTTGGTCAATGGACTGTCATATATATATATATATATATATATATATATATTTATATATATATATATATATATATATATATATATATATATATATATGCGCGACTTCTTTTCACTACAACATATGTTTTGTTACAGTTTACATGTTGTAATTTTTATTATACTTTTTTACCCTCAGTTGGGCTCACAAAATCCATTTTTTTTGGTAGGTCAAAATCTGCCAAATATGCCCCAGGTTTAACAAGGGCCATTATGAATGATATGGGCAACTCAACAAATGGCTTGAGACATTTATATTTGCTTGAGACATTTGATATTCCTATTTGACATGCCCAGTGCATGGGGTTAAAATTTTGTCTTACCTTTGGCTTGTGCCCCCCGAGTTTATAGCAAAATCCTAGATCCGCCACTGTTCATATTTTAATTAATATTTTAATCTTTTAATCCAAAACTTCTCCCTTTCCAAAAGGACTTCGATTTTAAACATATTAAACTCATCTCACAAAAAATGTAAAAAGCAAATTAAGTTATATTATAATAAAAAGAGTATAATAAATAAAGAATAAATTGGTTAGTCAATCACACCTTTGACAGATACAGAGTGGAAACAAAATTAAACTGTACAATAATGGTGCCAGGAACCAGAGGGTCTATTGCAAGATCTCTAAAAGCTGTTGTAATTTTTTGGTGAGGTGTGTAATTGTTAATGTCCAAAGTCAACCGTTAATTTATAAATTATAGTCTGCAAGTTGTGCAAATAAGAAAGCTCAAGACTACTGGTATTAACTTATTGATATTATACACATGTATAAAACGGAACTTGTGTTGTGAAGTGAAAACGTCTTTCAAATTAAAAAAGGATGCATGCACGCGCGTGTGTTACTTTAACGTCTGAATAATCCTCGGGAAAACATCCTATATGAAGAGACAAAACAGGCTGCTGTTGCGACAGGAAAGGTGGGGGTGTTCCACTCGGAAGATGTGTCGTCAGGTATTTCAAGCATGAATATAGTACCGACTTTTAATGCAGTCGGTTCTCAGTGTTTTGGTATAATATGCTATCACATGCAGTCATCACAAGCCAAGCCCCGGAACTGCATGGTCTGCTTGGGCACGTTAAATGTTTTTAACCTTCGGTCACCATTTAACATTTTTTTTTCAATAAATTTGGGTATTATGTCGAAGAACTTGGACAGAATATACTGGCATTTGTTATTATCAAATATGTCATTTATCAAATCGTAAACACTCTTCTTATGAGAGACAAGGCTGGGTATATATATATATATATATATATATATATATATATATATATATATATATATGTCTTTCTATATATATGTGTGTGTGTTTGGTGAAAAATATATATGTATGAGATAGACACACACACATGTTTTTTATGTATAAAATTTCTTGATCTCCCTATGAATACATATATACTGCAGGTCAGGAGATGTATGTATGTTTGTTATATTTATTGGTTTATATTTGTCTGATTTAGTTTATAATATGCAGCTTTTTAACCAATTTGAATATTAAATTATATCACTGTAGCAGGTATGGCTGACAGCTGAATGACGTGTGTAAGAATATAGAGTATTCCCACATATATAATTAATGAAAAAATAAATAAAAGGCATCTGCCCTATCTGATTAAATGTCTAATCACAATGTTCTTGTTAGCATTTTATTAATACATATTACAAGATTGATTTCTGTAGACATGGAGAGCATGCACGCACTCAGTATTAAAACTAACGTTTAAACAACACCACAAGGCATATCTCTAGCTTCTGAAATGTTATATATATATATATATATATATATATATATATACTAGTATATATATATATTAGTATATATATTAGTATATATATAAGTATATATATTAGTGTATATATATATATATATATATATAGAGAGAGAGAGAGAGAGAGAGATATGGGGGTGTTATTTGGAGAGTATATAGTTAAATCGTTTACGTGAAGTCGGTCCTTTAACAGCTATGTAGGCGCCACACGTGCATTATGTATTCCAAAATGATCAGGGAATAATTTTTAATGTATATTGAAAAAAACCTTGTGTACTGGTATATAATGGTAAACAATAAATGGTAAATTAAATGGCTTTACATTTGTGCTGTTTTGAGATAATACATCTATTTTTAGACTGTTCCAGGAAGGTGTGGTTTTAATGAAACAATACTCTGGCCCTGGACATCCCGTCATGCACGTGGAGCCTCACTGACTCTCCTCGTCCACTCGCGTGGCCACGCCCCGCCAACACAGGTAACCAATGACGGCCCGCGCCGTCCTGGGCTCCTCCTATTTAATTACTCCTGAAGGGTGTTATCGATGAATATTAATCACTTTTGACGTGTCATGCAATCCAGTTACGATGAAATTTATCATGACAGCTGAGCAGTGAGCTAGACACATTCTGAAGAAAATCTATCTCTACATTATAAAGAAACAAATTGTTCGACTTATATTGACAGCTGTTGTTTTTTTTTTCTCTCAATGCACAGGTTCATTTTCAGTGATGGATAATGAAGTGGAATTTTATATAATCGTGATGCGTTTAGATATTATAAGTAATTTATAAGAAATCTCATAATCACTAAACTATCACTGTACACATTAAAAGCTTAGATTTAGCTCTCTCTCTCTCTCTCTCTCTCTCTCTCTCTCTCTCTCTCCATATATATATATATATATATATATATATATATATATTCATATCGACAAAAGCTGTTAAAATGTTTAAAAAAAATACGCAAACGTTCTGTAGGCTATTAGGTGATTTATGATATAATGACTGATACTACAGTTATGTAACAATGTGAGTACGGTACGTATACTCCTTCGCTGTAATCGTGTTATATATACACTATGGCCAGTATGGGTCTGGTTCACTTTATATATTGCCTACAGCCAAGGTGCCTGAAATCACCGGGGCAGGTAATTCTTACTAAAACCTTTCTAAAGCAAGTCGTTACGGTCGTGAGGCCGCTCATTTGTCGCTAGTTGTCTGGGTGGGAAAAGGCTGTAGAACTTGACAAGGAAATTGACAAGTCGACAATAGCATAAGAGTGAGAAACATACACACGGGGGACGACCAGGGGGTGTAGCTATTATGCGAGCACCTCGGCATGCACGCTTTTGTTGGTTCTCGACCAATCAGGAGACGCGAACGGGGAACACCTAATGTTGCTATTGTAGACGCGATGATCTAGCCCCCTTTAGGAAGTGAACAAAGTTAGTCCGGTGCCAAAGCTCTCTGACCTCGCCACCTAAATGCCAATTTGTCACAGGACGACGAGCACATCGCATTCGGGAGGGATATATACCTGTTCCTGCATATCGGAGCTCACACATAACAAACTTTCTGGACTTCGTTACTGCACAGCCCCGATGCACTCCGCAAGTCCTGAAATGAACAAGTTGACAGGAACGTCAAGTATGTATGATTTGTTACGATTCATGTGTTGGTTTCGGGAAATTGACTTAGGATGTGGGAGGGACTCTATATATAATGGTTAATGGTAAAGTATCATACAAAATGCACTGCGCACCTTTGTGGCTTATAGTGATCATAACTGACAGACAAGTTACAATGGTCTATGTATACGCTTTGTGGACAATTTCATAAAAAGACTGCATTAATCGTTATTTTTTTTTTCGAACTGGCATATTATGAAAAAATTCTATTATCAAAATTTCCTATAATTTTTAAGTTTGATCAAGGAAACCCCATCACACATGCACACACGCATATATATATATATATATATATATATATATATATATATATATATATATATATATATATATATATGGAATTAAGGTGATTTTAGAAATAAAGCATTCGATGGCACTAAAACATATATATTCGTGAATTATATTTAATTCCTGGCACATTGATATGATTTATTCCAAGAAACACAGTTATTCATATACCGTATTATATAAGCTGGAATGCACTGCAAACGTGCATCGGTAATATATATATATATATATATATATATATATATATATATATATATATATATATATATAAATGAATGCATTTTTGGATTCTTTATTGGTCATATTTATGACTATATATATTCAACATATAACTTGTACAAGTCATGAGTTAAGAATACGCTGTAAATCAAAGAACATGTATTAATGAATTGCCTTGTAAAATTATTTTGTCACAGACTTGATTATAAGAGCGCAAAATTGACGTCTTTTTGTAACAATGTTTAGCTTAAAATCACACACACACACACACACACACACACACACACACACACACACATATATATATATATATATATATATATATTCTAGTATATATGTATATCCAAACATAAAGAAAAATAAAAACAGATAAGATATATAGAATTTAATGATCCAATGCACATAACGATGTTATACATATATATCATAATACCATGCATGTGTTATTCATGTGTTATTGCTACATGCATTTGTTTTGTATATTATATATATTATATATTATATATATACATAGGTACATGTTCATATCCAATGCATGTACACCCCGTGTTGTAATCAACTGTCTCCATGCAGTGTAGCGCCCACCAAGTCAAGTGTATAAATGTCATCACGTTCAAGTGTCTCTTGGTTCTAATTTCACTCTTTGCTTCCATATTGACGTTACTCCTTGATTTCTCACCCTGGCGAGTGTTTGTACGAAACTAACGTCGGATAAAGTTCCAGCTCTAGCCATTAACAAACTATACGTCACACGTTTGAAGGGTCAAACGTTGCAGTGAGGCCGTGAATACCTACAGGAGTCAAACATAAACTTAGCACCTCGCAAAATACTCTATAAACCGCTTATTTGTACCGCGGGTATTTCTTACTTAGGTTTGCCTCAGACTGTTTGACCTGGCCCATTGAGTAAGTAGGTGTTACCTTTCCTATGACCGCTCGGCGGGTTTGGCCAGTCGTTGGGTATATATGTTTCTGGCTTCACTAAATATTTCCACGTAGAGACAAGCAGAGGCAGGAATCATCCAATCTGACTTTATCACTCAGTCACCGTGACGACCACGCTCAGTCAATACAAGGCTTGTTAATTTTCTCGTTGGAATGTGTTACGGCTTTATCGTTTTACAAACGTATAACTACACTAACGCACCAGTATATTCTCAGGGGACACTGTATAATTTTTCCCACGCTTATCAACGGTAGGAATCCCAATTAAAGAACATAATTGGTTAAAAGTCCCAGATGATTTGATTTTACATGAATATTTTGGATTCAATATGACAGTGACTTGCTAATATATTAACTGCATTATTACCAAGGCATTGGATAATTTATATAAATATTATAAATATATATTTATAACTGCTATAATAACTATATACACGCAGAACGAAAACCCTGCATGCCGTTATATTCGTGATAACATTTACCCCTGGCACGTCCTATATAGAAGAGTCTTGTCCATACATATTATATGTGTTTCTCAGGTATTGTGTAATTTGTTATCGGGATATACCGGAAATATAACATCTTAAAAAAAAACAAGATTTAAGCCTATATACATGTACAACTGAAATTATACGTAAATCTGAAAGAGGTAAATATTTAAAATGAGATATATATGAACCATGCAGTGGATGAAGTTTGACCATTCGAAATAATATGTTAAAATGTCTTGCTTGATCCCCCCCCCAATACTTGCATTTCTAAAAAAAATTAGGCTTATATATATAATGATATTGTCAATGCGTATCGCTTGCTAATATATTATATGCATGGATACAACAGACATGCAGGATGTGTCTGTCTGTATGTCAGACGTATATGTATAAAGGTGTTATTTAATTCATGCAAAATTAATAATGATATTTATCATAAAAATCACAAGAAAATAATGAATTTATACAGACTTGTCCACACTGTACAAAGCCTGGTTTTATAAGTTGAAACCTTTCTGAGCGCTCTCAGACGCTCGTTTATAATTACTAAAGATGTATCAGTCAGAGCCTATATACGGGAAATCCCTGAGAATATCTTATAAAAAGTAACCAGTACATAAAAGAGGATTATCCTGCTAACTGGGTGACCGTTATGTATTGTTCACTCGAGTGGCGTGGGAACCTCCTCTTTATACTCAGGTGGAACTACAGTTGTCAGTGAAGCAGATGATACAGAGGAACCAGGTACAGGCGAGTAACAATATGCAGCCATCAATGTAATAAAGCCGGCCTGACGTTATGCCCTGACTGTTCACTTAATCGGCCGGTAATACTTCCCTTTGTGTTGTTTGTGGAAGTTCTCAGCGAATCTCCTTAATACCCGAGAACATCCACAAAGCAAACTGGTTATACCCTCAGCGCCTCGGAGCGGGAGTTCATCTAATTAACGAGCCCGCATTATTTAGTCTTAGTGTTTTTATTATGGCAGAATAATTGAAAGTGACTTCTCAGATCAATAAAGCACGGAGTCTGCTTTTCACCGTGTATAAAGGTCTGCTGTTTCAGACACGTCTTTACATCGTTATCGCTTTAAGCGGGCAGTCAGTCAGTAAGGCTGGTAGCGTGTGTCTATACCTGCTGACAAGCTGAGTTTTTTCCCGGGTCCCACTGTTATGACAAATGCCCAGTTATGGAGCAGGTTGTGGCGTTAATACCGCGGGCGGGGGAGCAGGCGGCCACGGTCTAACTACTCTATCAACGTCTCCGCACGATCATGGAGCTTCATTCAATCCTTCTCCCCGGATATCCACCAACAAACAGTTCCCCAGAGTCTGTCCCTTTTTCTTACCTTTTGACCACAAATTATACAGTAACATATTTATTCACTGCCGTTTAGCTTTGTTCAAGATTTCTTTTAAAAAAATTTCAAACTATATTAGGGAAAACAGATTGTAACCGAAACTCGATTAGCTCCTCTGTTTAAAACGATAACAATTTTTATTTTCACATGCAAAAGTCGTTAATGCAATATTCCGTTCCTTCTGTTTAATTGTAACATTATTAGACATAATGAAGTTCTAATATTTTAAACACCAACTTCTTGATTTCACTTTAAAATGGCTCTTGTGGTTAAGTGTGAGATGTATCTTGTATAACTGTTCTATATGTGTTTTCTAATTGTTTAATGCTCATCAGAGTCATGCGTGTATAAGCTGGTGTGAAGCTCTCTAAATTATAAATACTCAAGGATTCAAACTGAACAAAATACAAACTGAAAGATTATACAGCTGTATGGTTTTAAATATAGATGCCCTTTCATGGTAACGAATATGTTTCACGTTGAATGAATGGTTCTTGTTAACCGAAACAAAAACCGACAGTTTCTTGTAGAAATGCAATCCAAGAACCCTTATAGACATTTTGAGATTTTGTTTCTTGCTGAGACAATATATCGGGTTGTGACATTATTTGATATAATTATTGAGAGCTATGTATTACCCGAGGACTTTATTCCATGAAATGATTACATATTTTATATTTTAACATTTATAAATAAATATATGAAACATAAACATGTTTCTAGTGAAAAAAAACTTGAATACAATTTTATATAAATCTGATTATAAACTGACGGCCTGTGAGATAAAGACAACCGAGACGTCATCCTGGCAGCTTTTGTTGTTGACCAGAGCTGGGTATCCCCTTGCACGTGACTTGTTACAGCTTTGTGACCGCAGCGACTGTCCAGTCATGACCAGACTATAGACACCAGCGGTCATGGGAACCTGACGCAAAGCTGCACAGGTGAACGGGAGATTAACCAAACAATTAAGTGATCATGTCAGTTCTCAGCAGCCTCGGTCTGGGGAATTATACGTGGAAATTTGGACTGTTTTCTGCACCTGTTACCCGTGGATCACGTTTGTCAGATCCTCGGTCTGATGGCGATATGTTGCTATTTGGTGTCCCTTATTTCGTATTTGATAAGAGACTGTATATAAATTTACTTAAAAAGTATTTTGTTTGTTACAATAATACGCATATCAGAAACCTCATTCTGATATATAATGCAATTTGAACTGGCAAAGTTAGCTTGTCGTTATATAACTATAGAAATTCTGAAGAGATGTGCATGAGTTTTAAAACATATCTAGCCATTTGACACTCAATTTATATATAGGGTGTCTTTCTCTGGTCTTAACAGAGTCTTTATATTTTGATCAGTACAACTGTATAATTAAACCAATAAATAAGAAATAAACCTCACTTAATTTTATAAATGTTATAAAGTTTTTATTATAAATAAATGGCATGAAACTCTTAAAAGATCTTTATATACATTAAATGAATAAAACAATTGTAAGACTATTGCAGCATGCATAAATGAAAAGCCGCACATCTAATATTATAAGGGGAAAATGTATCTTTTTACATACATGCAGACGAGCTTTTCCTCTAAACAAGGTTATATATGGTTACATTGATTGCCGCATATATATATATATAGTTCTTTGATAAAACAAAATGCTTCATATTTTCTACGGTACCCAATACAGAGCAAAAACATGGTGCTTCCCTGCACGGACTTCCTTTTTATTTTATGTTGGCGGACACATCGAGTCCTTTCATTAAACTCTGAAATCATTCGCAGACAGCCTACGTTGTGCGTATTAGCTGTCAGGACATGGGGGTCTGACTTAGTTTTGTAGCTGCATGCACAGTATATACGTTTGGATGACCGAGCCGTGCACATTGACGGCTTAGTGTGACGTATGGAAAACTTTGCATTGTTAGCCTGCGTGCGACCCGGTCATGCCACACAACTCAATTCATGTGCAGGAATTTCCAACAGTGCAACAATAATACACTGACTTACTGCTACCAGAAACCACATATAAAGCTAAGCTAGCCCAGCTTTGTTGTGGTTACGTCACGTCTTTATATGCACGTTATGACGCTGCTGTAATTAGATTTTATGCGCGCGCAATTAGCTGCGAGTTCCCACACTAGCTGACAAAAGACTCGCCATTAGTGGTATATATAGACCACGGGCAAGGAGGGACATCTTATACTGGTGTCCGTAGTTCGGCAATATTTCAGACGGTAATCATCTCTGTGTGATTGCAAGAGGCAGCGATATCACTCAAGTTACGAACTACGTGAGGTTCCTCTTGGCTTTGATCAGCAAATTGCACCGAGTCAATTGAATCCTGAAGACTCTTGCTCTCAGGTCCTAAAAGCCGACGCTGAAGACTGCATACCGCGAAGTGAATTAAAAATAAATTAAACCATCTTGCATGCATGGCCCGAACGAAACTACTCAACTTGTGAGTGGACACGTAAGCACGTAGCGGGCAGGTGGACAGTGGCTGCTTCAAAGATGACCACAGCGTCCGTATAATCCTACAAATGACATAAGTTACCCCACTCTCAGTAACCGTGCCCCGGGGGCTCGTATGTGACGTCCGGGGATTCCATAATCACCGTGGATGTTCTCATCACGCGAGGACACTTGATCTCTCAGGAGATTTAACAGTCATAGATCAAACATCAAATTACATACATGTACATGTACCATTACTTTACATGAATACATGAAAAAAATTAACAGCAGTTGGAAAATACAAGTATAACCACACCTATATAGAGTCTCATATACATACCAAACCGGGGGGTTCATGTTAAGGGAGAGTGAATATTGAAAAAAAGTAAATATCACATATGAATAAATATATATATATATATATATATATATATATATATATATATATATATATATATATAAAATATATATATATAATAAGTTAAATATATCAAATCGAACCAACTTTTGTAAATAAAATCATCTGTCATTTTCCAAGTGTCCCTTTTATATGTACAAAGTTCGTCACATGTTTGTGGAACAGAAATTACTTTATATGCTGTGCTTCATAAATATAATACATGTAATATATATGAATAAGTGCTAGCTGTCAGAGGCGAGTGTGTGTAAAATGATGTGTTGAGGACAGAGATCACTGAGTAACGTGTTTACAGTAGGAACCACTTAACGACAGCCGTTCTGCAAGTCCTTCAACGACACCGACCATTATCATTAGTAAACGACGACTCCTTTCAATAATCTTTTAGCTTTTAGCAACCAAAGCCGACATTTACTGATACAAGGCTTTGTCAGTGAAGTCGTCTACGGCGTGTATATAACTGCACAAACAGCTGACAAAAGTGTTGTTTTTGTTGCAGGTCGGATACTGGTGGACATACCGTGTAAAGTTTGTCAAGACCATTCGTCTGGAAAACATTATGGCATTTATGCCTGCGACGGGTAAGACTTATTAATCTAATAGAATGAGCATATATTAACAAAAGCCACACAAATAAACAGTTCTCTGACGCCAGGATTTAAAAGAACATGCCGACTGTGTGGCTGTTCTGCTCCGAAACAAATACCTACTGCTTACTATATAACGCTATTTTAACTTGTTAAATATTATTCGGCCATCCATCTAAAGCATTCTTGATATATTTGACGTTAACATCTATCAAATATCTTATGTTCTATTGCACCAACCAATATATACACGAGTGAAAGCACAGAAATGTATTCAGCTATAGACAGAAAAAAAATGAACATTATCATTTTATAGCACACCGACACATGCAGGCATGTATACAGTTGTTATTTCACATATATATATATACCTGTTTCATTGACTCGTGGTTCACATTAAGTTCATGGCTCATTAGCTCTGTTTTAATTTGCTAATTTCTATCTTTGACAACAGGGTAATTATTTGCTAGTATAAAACATATGTAATTAACAGCTTATTTTAACGATTGTGGTTCATGCATTTACAGGTGACGTATATTATCATAGGTATAACAAGATCTGATATTTTTATTTTACAGATGTGCCGGGTTCTTCAAGGTGAGCTTTATTTTTTATTCTACATTGACGTGCGTGCCATGTTAAATTGAATATGTAACGAAGGTAAAATTAGCTGTAACTTTAACTAATATTGCTGAAATTTCAAAGAAAGAAATTTTTTTATGTGCAATATAATATATAGACATTTCATTAGAGAATCAACTATTTTGAAAGTATGATATATGATTTTGTATACAGCTCAATGACGGAATTTTATTACAAAATGGAACTGAAAAATTGGAAAACAAAAAAACTTTATAAACGTTAAGTAACTGATATTTATTATAGATTTTCTTTCTTCATAGCGTTCAATACGAAGGAATCGTCAGTACATCTGTAAATCGAGAGGTGAGGGGACGTGTCCCGTAGATAAAACCCACCGGAATCAGTGCAGGGCATGCAGACTCAAGAAATGTCTAGAAGCTGGCATGAACAAAGACGGTGAGTATACATCATGTCAGCCGCTCTATATCTATATACTCTCCTATACTCTCCGCCATGACGACCGTCAATGGTATATTGCATACATGGTCAGTTTCGTCTGCATGGGTTTAACTTGTATATAGATGACAATGTAATATGCTCCCGCTTATACACCAATATACTGATTGGTTAAAGTAGTAAAGATAACCCACGATTGATAGTTCTGGTGACGTCATGATAATTTTCATCATAATCGACAATTCACCACAAATATATGGCTGTATTCATTCTTTTATACACAAGATTTCATATTAACACATCAAAAGCTTCAGTGGCAACATATCAGCTCTCCACGGTTTTACATTTCTTCCGGTTTGCTATTACATTTAAAGCCTTAATTCTGTTTCGTTTTGAATGCTACCCATACATACGTTAATATTATAACCATCCATGCAGGACACAATATATAGTGCACTTGAGTTCTAAAGAGTTTCTATCATGGGCTGCTTAAGTCGCGCCGGATATCCGGAAAATATATCTGAGAAATAATTGAATTACACGGCAAACTGTACATTGAGATCTTATAATTGAGTATTCTGAAATAATATATAATTCTCATTCATTTACACCATTATGAGAATAAAAAAAAATAAACATTTCATCATGCAGGAAATATATATACATATATATATATGCTTTAATAACCAAACTGAGCTGCCACCCTTTACCCAAAAGAAGTCTATATAAACTTATCATGGGCCTTATCCGACAGGAGTTTCTTAACTTCTGTTTTACCAAGAAAATATACTGAGTCGATGGGATAAAATGTCACGTGCACCGGAGAGCGAGATCTTATATATGAACCGACGTAGAACGGACAAGATTACCACCGGAAGACATATATATTAAAAGAAGACTAAATGTTACAGGACACTGCGCACCTGTAAAAGCACGCCAGCGGCCTGTGTACCTTGATCACACACGGTGCTTATGAGAATAAGGACAGGACACAGAACTTCCGCGGACAGAGAATGTGCGAGGTGGACAGTCGGACACTGGGAGGAGGGCACTTAGAGAAGTCGTCAGAGATCAGCCCGGTACTTCCTTAAACCATCAATAGATATTAGAACTACATGGAGGGGTACACGAGTTTAAATCCCAGCTTTTCATGTTCATCAAGTCAGGTCCACGCCCAGGTACACAGGACTTGAGTAGTCCGTGAATGGTCGCTTAGGGCGGACAAATTTTCTGCATGCTTACATCTCGGATCATTTGTAGATGTTTAATTCTGTGCAAACACGCGTCTCCCAAGCGGAAAATTGCTTTTTGACACTGGCAGTGCGGGATTTTCCGGGCACGTCCTGAGAATTCGGGATTTATAGGTCAGGTTAAGTCACCGCCCGATGACCCCCCCCCCCCCCCCCCCCCACCACCGCCTCCCGGCTAGTCACATCTTCAGCTGATCATGTCTGTCGTCACATGTAATATTTTCGTGTTTAACTTTCAAAATATCTTAAATTTTCAAATACCATAGAACTGGAAACATGTTTAGTCAAACATTTAACATTCCATTATCAAATGGCAAATTTTATACAATAAGGGTTCCTTTTTCATATGAAAGCAAATAACTTAAAAAATTTTTTTTTCATGTCCACTGTTCGAATATTTATGACAAATTTTGGTCTGATAATAATATGCCAAAGACTACACATCATGGCATCATATTTCAATTCAGATCATACAGTTTAATTGGCAACGGTTTAAATCCTGTTGGCGAAATCACTTTTTACTCATTATTTCTTGAATCACGGCTGATTGGTTTAAGACTGCTTTTGACCGCGTGTTGATCTGGAGCGGTCGCGCTTGGCTGCGTCTGATATTGGAGAGGTGGAACTTGCGTGGAAGAGTGAATCGATTTCCCACATGACTGTCGGGAAGCTACATCATGCGGCGAACTCTATGACAACAAAGGGGTTAATCTGGTGTTCACAACCTTTAGTTCACACGGGCACGGTTTTATGAAAAATAAACCTTGTTCTCCCGGCAACCGGGACCAATGAAAAACTGGCTGCTTGTTTCGGTATCTGATCATCTGATGGGAGACATTTGGCCTGACGCAAACGGCAATTTGGTGTTTTAACAAAAGCGGCTTGAGCTGTTCAAAGAATGGAGGTCAAGTATATTTTAGCGCAGAAGGTGAATCACACAGAATGCATTGGAACATGTGGCGGTGGTCGGATTCAAGTAGAGCGCAGGTATTATGTACGGCGTGTTGAAAATAACCGATTAGAAATCGTCTACCCCTCGTGTATCACGGTGCCGCAAAGAAAATAATTACAAAGCCAACGACTAAGTGCTACGCCACAAATTATTTGTATGTTAAACGCCCGACTGTACCAAAAGGGGCAGATTCTTGGGAGCTTTCTTGGTGCTCTTGTATAGGCTGTGTTTGCTGCGACATTGAAACTTGCCTTATCAAACACCTACCGTCGTGATCAGGCAGTGAAAGTTGCGCTCCGTGGGGCCCTTGTTTGCTGCCTCTGGCCTTGGTAAACTGTCTCTGGGGGCCGTGACACACGTCCTGACGATGATACGATTGTACATAGACCCCCGACACTTTACTCAGGCCCCGGAAACACACAAAGTTCTTGAGAGGTGTGAATGTTACACGCAGCTGTGTCAATATGGCCCCATGATGGTACGACTTGGACAGGACTGTCTGGTCATCAGTTAATGCTGTCCACCAACCTCCATGATTGATCTACCATTCTGTCAGATTTCTCAAAGTCAATGTCCCGTAATATTAGTCTGTGTTAAAAGAACTATAAAAATCTTCCAAAAATCTGCAAATGCGTGCACCAAGAAATTGTTCACTGAATGGCAATACTGTAATTGATGATTTACAAGTGTAACAGAATGATGGTCTGGCCACTTGTGAAGTGATAAAATTAATCTCCGCGGCAGTATATATGTTTCAAGATATATCAAAATATTATCACAAAGTTACAATATTATATCAGTCATCTGTTCAAGGAAATATTACAGCGCTTAAAAAACGGTCGAATTTTACCATTCACCCAATTTTTCATTGTCTAAAATTATGATTTCAGCACAATATATATATATTGATATTTTATAAACAGCCTTCAGACATCTTTCGCATTTCCACAAAACCTTTGATTTAGTTCCGGGTGGAAATGATTTATATTTGATTTATATTTTTTAGCTGTATTTATATTTATTATTTCATGTTGTTTAGATTTGGGAGTAATTTTCCTTTACAAATACAATATTTTATATTTTATTATCTTAATTTTTTTTCTGACAGACGGAGGGGTGGATTAAGATTTTCCTGTCATTAAATCAATATATATTTTATTTCTAATTTTAGGTATTTGAGTATTTATCTTTTACCAATACAAATTGTATCATTTATTTTGTTTACTTTTGTTCAGGAAAGCCTTTTATTTCATTATCACAAATTATATTATTTAAATAACATATAGCGTTTAGAAATGCCTGTCTTATTAAATAAAAGTGTTTTTATTATTTTTATTTGGGTGTGGTTTATAGTTTCTGTTTTAGTAATAAATTGTATCAATTATTTCATTTACTGTGATTTCAAAAATTAATTTCATTTTTTAATACAAATTTTGTTAATCATTATGCATATTAAGCGTTTAGAAATGCTTTTCATTTTGTTAATACAATTATGTTTTATCCATCGGGGTCTTGAAATGGATTTCGGGTTATTATTACAAATTTCAGTTAATCATTCATTTGCACTGAACCATTTTAAAAGCCCTGGAGGACAAAAAGAATCGTCAGTTTAAGACTTGACACGTAGATCTGACACTCAGAGTTTATGTCAGCAGTAAAAGAATATAGGAGGGGGCAGTATTGGACCGATTACTACTTGACATCTGAAGAAAGTACTTGGAGTGCTGTGATCTTGTCAATGCCATCTATAAGTTGACCCGGGGCAGGCTGAGGGCTTGTTGTTTCTCATCACTATTGACGGGCATTGTTGTTTGGGAGCGTCCACTGAGCAAGTATGGATCTGCTGTGGAATTTGGCTGCGAACTGTCGCAACATTGGCACTATATAGTTTACCCGGCCGAGAGCAAGCCCTACATGTGACAGCGTATATTGTCTCAGTTTGCTGACCAAACCCAACTTTTACCGAAAAGTGGGCCCCCAGGACATACTTGAAGGGAGCCGGGTCCACGATCCCCTCGTCACAATGGCTTCTGGGGTAGGGCTTAGTGAAAGTCACTTTGACAGGAATGTCCAATGGTACACAGAAGAATGCCAATACTTTTCTGCCTGAGATTAACCAAATACATCCCGCCTTCAGGCATCTATACTGATTTGACATTTGGTATATGAGTTTACAACAAAAATATCTAGTTTAGCAGATTCTAGAAGCTGCATTTTGAGTTTGTTTTCTATTCAGGTTTTTATACAAAGTATCCATGTAGAAACTGTAAATATAAATTACCTTCATTATTTTGTAAATGAAGGTAGTCTTTAGTAAAACAGTTGTGAAGATTCATGAAAAAATCATGATAAGTAAAAACAGAGCCCACATCCAAAGCCCAATATTGGAAAATGTGCGCATTGTTCTTTATTTCATATAAGAAACATCTGGAAATTTATAAATTTATTATTAATCAGTAACTTAGACATAAATCTCCTCCATGCACTTTTGGACAGTTTGCAAATTCGACGAGTCTCTCGCATGTGATTTGAACGTTCGAATATTTTTTTCCATTGCTGCTATGTCTGTCGCGTTTCTATGGCATCTATTTAATTAAGAGAAATTATATCAGTCCTGACGGACATTTTTACTTCCCAGTATGACATGCATGTATTACACCTGTGTGTCATGCAGGATTGAAAACACTTTTATGACTGCGAGGAGTTGAAAATGGACCAAAACCATAAAATAATGTAAGAATAAACAGCTGTTTAACGGACATGTAATCCTCTTTTTTTCTCAAGAAATGTTCATAAGTATTCAACAATGTGTAAACTTATTTATTAGTCCACATAAAACATTGCAAAATGAATTGCATCGAGAGAGGACTTGATCCCTAGCTGGAACGTCTCGTGACAGATTGTAAGTTATTGTTCCAGCATACATCTGATGAATATACAAATGATCTTTCAATATCATATTAAACTATTATAGTATAAAACCACCGGACAGCATTTATTGGGGCAACTGCTTTTTATAAATTATGACTTTATAACTTATTCAATAAGATGAATAAAGTTGATTTTTTTTAATTTTTTATGAATGAAAGGCTTTCGATTTTATGTAAACCAAAATAGAAAAAAATATAGTTTGTATATATTTTATTTTATGTTTAAGTTAATCACTTTATATAAAATGACAATTTTCTTTACTAAACAATATTAATGTGTAAAGTTACAATATATATATTAAATTAATTACGTACAGATATGTTAAGTTCGGCCAAGTTGAAAAAAAAATTCATAGTGTATGTATAAAACCAGTTTTATAAACGTTCTTAGCTACAAGTTTCAGATTATGTATACAGGTCAATTTGTCGCCGGGCAGAAATTTGGGGATTATATTTATTTTTTTTTGTTCTCTATTATTAAAACTAAGTTACACAGAGTTGAGTCAAGGCTGTTTACACTAATTCTTGTTTATAATGTGTATGCATGTATAAAGTTGCAATTATTATTTCACATATTTAATCAATTTTTCCGTCACCAAACAGAACTGAAGAAAATCGACATTAAATAGACAAGGATATAGACAATGAGCAAACAGAAATAAAATGCCCGTTCAGACCGAGGCAGAACATAGAAAGCACGAAAACCTCCCAAATGTCTATTCTTGACTTTATGACTTTATTAAAGCGATGATGATGCGTCTAAATAAAATGGACAAAGGGCATCGTGTTTGCGTCACACTCTATAGTAATGTATACAAAGATTTAATTTTGATATTACAAAGATGTTATACCATTTTTCCTGAATTTCCGAATACGACCCTTAACTATGACAATCTTTAATAGTCATTTGATATTAATCTGCGTATATTTCAGCTAATTAAATATGTTAGCAAATTGTCTTTGAATGAATCCACCGATGGTATAAATGTGCAGGTTTCAGGTGTACTTATTTAGACTTTGAAGCCACACCTAAATGGAGTCAATATCCGCTATTTACAAGGAGACTTTTAATCAACTTAGCTTTAATGCATTAATAATCATTTTACAAGTTACATGTGCAAGAAAAAGGTTTGAATAGCTATTAAAAGAGGCCTGAGCCAGCCACAACACCTGTTAGACGGGAGGCGATTATCTTATAATTCAAGTCACAGCAACACTGTGCAGCTGATCCCATGGCGGGTATCAATTAAAATCACGCGGGAGGCAGGCTGCTGAACCAGAATCTCCAGCACCGCCACATAAACAGCAAGGTAAATCAATTACTCTCAGGTAATTAAGAATGCATATAGGAAGAAGAGCGCAGGTGAGAGGCCGAGCGTCCCGGTGTTCATTTTATAATATAACTTGTAGATACAGTACCTGTAGCACGCAATATAAGCATCTGACTCTTGGGCAGATTTGTCAGAGTGAAGGTAAATGCTGACAGGCTTGTACGGGGCTTGTTGATGAGTTATTTCACCGAGGTAATTACTGCGCCGGCCGTCCCTGGCTACCTGGCCATTCAGGTTCAATGAAGATATCAAACAATTTGTAGCAAGTCCAACATAGACAAATAGGGATTTGGCTTTATAACAATGGTCTCAAGCTCATGCTGCTATTTTTATTTATCAGGCCGAGGGGATTTCTTTAATGTTAATTATACGATTCCTCGGAGGTTCTTAATTAACATTTCGAGATCCGTTACACGCTGTGGCTTTTTGGTCATGAATAATACACGTTTTATTCTTGTGTTCAGTATTTCGTGGTTTGTTTTCCCCCCTCAGATTAATTATACCATAATGTCTACATGTCAACATGTTTAATTAAACTGAAACACACTGAGGATTCGAAAAGCCAATATGTTTCTACACCTTGATCAGGATTCTAAAATCTTAAACTCTGAATATATAACTGTACAATGATTATACATAGTAACTGGTGATAACTTTCCATGCTTGTGCCAATACTGAATATACTATAGGCCAACAGAAATTCAACACAACATATCCTGGTTGATTTCGACTAGATATTGCATAATAAACAATAGCTATATTGAATCCGTTGACTTCTTTTTTATTGGTAAAGTCCGCTTAAGTCCGCTGTCGATGTTGACAGACAGATAATGCAACAATTAATCACAAATATCAATATAAAACCTACATTATCATCTGCCATAAAACATATGAATACATTCAGTATATCAATCTAACAAAAATATAGATAGCAGAAGTCTGACTATTACATTAACACATTGAGTCCATTTTTTCTTCAGGTGTGTTCCATATATTTTTATAAACTTGTCTGGCGCTTCCGTTGGCCTGAGATTGGCCAGGAGCTGTTCTGTAGTATTTACTCTGTGCAAAGTCATTCAAACAGATGACGGAAATTGGAGTTGGGGCCGAGGGCGATCTGTACAAAAGTTAGACCTGTTGAACATTTATTGCGGCTCAGGTTTCAGCCACCTGCAAAAGTTGTGGCTGCGTGAAGGCGCGCCCATCCCGCAGTCCCCTATTTACCTCATTTGTGTGAAAAGTCCTATTTGTTCGTCGCTTTGTGCACTTGTCATTATGTCGACTCTGCCGCTAAAAAGTCTCCTTCTGTATGACAGGAGCGTGTAAACATGTCAGTAAAAAGGTTTATATAAATCAACGCTAGAGAGACGAGACGCATTCGTACTGTATAGTAAAGACGTGGAGCTGCGGCCATGCATGTGTTACACTGTGAAATCAAACCGTATACACCTGTCTCATACTCATGGGAAAATAAGTCTTTCGAACTTATTCCTTTATGCAGATTTACCCCCTGTATGCGGTAAAGATATATAGGTAATCTTATGATGGATTTTATCAGGATGTCCAATACTGAAGAGAAAAAAATGAATTTTCTCTCTCTGTTTATATATATTATCTATATATATTATATGTGTGTATATATATTTATATATTTAAGTATGAAAGAATGTTTAAAATGTTCATTTAAGTTTAGGTTAACGTAGGAAAAATTGCTCTTCATAAAGGAGCGAGGATGCCCTACATTTATGGGAAATGAAATGCGGAAGTTTAAATGATCCCCATTCCTGTTATACCGGAGGAAAGCATCATGACATTCTGTATCTGTACAAGATAAATTATATGTATAAACTCGAGACAAACTGTAGTTTTTATTATATTTTTATCAAGTTTATCTAAGGCGAACTTTGAAGGATATTTTTTTGTTGGCGGCACAGCAAGGGAACACGTATTTTATACATGAAAATAATGGATTTGACATGGCACTTTACGGCTGGCAATATTACGGTTAGTTTTATCAACACATAAGTCAGGACATTATATAATCGGCATATTCGTCATGCATGCAGGGCGTCGAGAAACCTCAGTAGTTTAGCCAGGACATGGACGAGATGCTGCGACTGGCTGGTTTCCCATGCTCCTTGGCCTACGGAAGCAATTTAAGACGACTTGTTGGTGTTTTGTGCGTTATAAAATATGATCTGTCATGTTTCGCATTTCCTGGTGGGACTCGTCTTACATTGAACAGACAGCGGTTCTACTGTTTCCACAGCCGTTTCCTTGAGAAGAACAACAATTAACCGTTATGCAACAACTACCGGTAGTTCGCCTTTAGTCAACAAATCATGCACTTCCTCAGATCATCCCTTCCCTGGTTAATAACGACATAAAATCGATCAATGTGCACGTGCAGGATAGCGAGCTGAACAACACACGCGCGTGGGCTGCTAACATTCAGGCCATTTTCAGATATTTTCTGGCCATTTAGACTTTGCCGAATCGGCGGGGCCCTCGTCACTTTGTGGCTGGACGCAGTCGAAAGCCGAAGGTGACATGCGCTGACGGGGAAGCCGACAATATCCGAATCATGATGGCGAAATAATTGACACGTCCGTTGAATCCGGAGTTAGTGATCTGGCTGGGCGGGGTATTGGTGCTTCTGGTCGGATCAACAGGGAACCAGCCACTCGGTAAACATCTAATTTGGTGCTAATCTTATTTCTGCGTTTTGACATGACACGCTGGTGGTAAAAAGTCCCCAAAATCAACGGCCAAATGGCCCGCTATTGTATTGTGGACGGTTGCGTCCGATCTCAGAGAAAGCAAAGGAAGCAAGCTAACAAAGACCTTAGATCCTTGTCGGCATTATATAGGTCTGTGAAGCGACACATTACCCGAGCTCGTGGTTCACTTCATCTGTCAGATTTGAGTCAATAATCAGTGAATATGTCATCGTTAATGACAAACATCATATTCATTTCGTGTAACAGAACTTCTCTTTCAAAAGACTTCATTGACATTACTTTGTAAAGAAGGACGCGCAAAACACATCACAGTGAAATCAACCATAATGTGACATATTTCCAAGTAGATTCCTAATTTTATTTAATGATTTCATACGTTTTTCTTGCGGGTGCTTCACTCGTAGACAATAATAGACACTAGATTAAAGGTACATTAGTCCCTTTTATTCTCTCTTTTTTATAAAGGAATGTCCGTAAAATTTTGCGTTAAAATTGCTGAAGCAAACATTCTTTTTACCTTAAAAATGTTTTTTTTTTTATAAATTTGATCATATTTAATATATCAGCATATTTTCATCTGCTTATCTCCATGTGGTTATATGTATTATTATAAATTTTTTTATTTTCATGTTTGCAATTCAAACAGCCCATCTATAAAACTGAGAGTCTGTAACTACGGTAACATTGATATATAAAGACCTGTGGACCGTGTTAGGTTTAAACGTAATACAACCAGTTCAAGTGTTTTAAGGAGAAAACCTGGCCATATGCTCGTATTTGCCAATTGGTCCTGCCAAGAGAAAGGGTATAATCATAGGGTCATAGTGTTCGGTCTGTATGTTTACCAAGGCCTGGGCCCAAACGGTGCCCCTTATCAATGCGTTGAGGGTAGAGATCGGGGTAGGAGGAACCGTCATAACGTGTCACAATGTCAGCATTATGTCGGCTCACATTGACAGTCAATTACACTGAAATAGACATGAAATGAACATCCGCTCGCCGACCAGCTGAAATCTGCCACATGCTTTTCCATTGTTCATTTCGTGGGCGGACACAATTGTTCGAGTCTTAAATTTGTTTGTTAAGTTATTATAGGCGTCTGGGAAATATCTTCATTATCTACCCCATGTTAACCCTGGTCACCCCCTTGTTACGTGTCTTTTAGATTTATTGATCAACTCTTTTAATGAACAGCCCCAAAAGGCACATGGAAATGAACTGACGACATAATTACAACACAACATATTTTCTTTAGACATCACATGATCGTTTATCATAAATATATAATGATATAATATTTATATATATATATATACATATATATATATATATATATATATATATATATAATAGGTTATTGTAATGTGTCCATTGTGGTTCATTTGTATTACTAAAAATAATATTTATTACCAGTAAACTTAACTAAAAAAGAACATTTTGAAAGATGTTTTGCAATAAACATAGACCCAAACTATTCCCTGTAGGTTACTTAGTCTTATGTTTTAAAGTCAAATATGTGACATGTGATTTATCATTACCATGTAATATTTTGTACATGTCACGCGATTTTGTACCTTTGTCACATGTGTGTTATGTGGTTTTTACTTTTCTCCGCAGCTGTACAACACGAAAGAGGGCCGCGTAATTCAACAATCCGTCGCCAGATGGCAATGTACCTGAAAGAGACAAGTGAGTTGACATCAATGGGTGCTCCCAACCCGTTCAGGCCTCCGTTTTTTGCGGGTATGTTGTCTGTCAACGATGGCGTCACAGTCAGTGCCGTGGAACCAATCCCGCATCCAACGCCACCTAGCGGCATTATTTGCCATCCGACACCAAAGGTAACTACTCTAAATATTTCAGTGCAGGCTGGTTGTCTTTCCCACTCTTCTTCCTCTCTTCTTCCTTTTTCTACCCCCCCCCCCCCCAAGTCGTCTTCGATGATTATCATGACCTTGACTGTTACCAGATTAAATATGACTTGTGATTTACTAAAATGTGCTTAAAGGGACTAATTCAGGTATATTAAATTATACATGAAATATGTTTTCGCCTTAAAAGTTTATGCTATCTGCCAGTATTTTGTTCTAAAACCGTTTGTTTATACCTGTACACAAGTGGAAATAATCCGGGAGAGCGATCATTGGATCACTTCACAAATCAAAAGCGTCAGTCCGTGTGGTTTTTCTGAAAACTTTTGCATTCATCTAAAATGGACTTATCGTTTGAGATATTACACATATTATTGCAAAAGTTTATATACTTATATAAATATTTATAAGTGATTAATATATAGATTGTTTTATGATACATTCCGGTTTGTACATTGCAGTATCCACATGAGCTGGCGCAGGCTTACTTTAACAACCCAGAGGCGATCTGCGAGGCTGCAGCACGTCTCTTGTTCATGAGCGTCAAATGGGCTAAGAACGTACCGGCTTTCCTCAGTCTCCCGTTCAGGGACCAGGTCGTACTGCTAGAGGAGGGCTGGAGAGAGCTGTTCGTCCTGGGTGCAGCACAGTTCCAGATGCCAATAGAGGCTGGACCACTTCTAGCTGCTGCAGGTACGCTATTACAGCTGAAAAAAATTTTTAAATAAATTAACACTTCCAAAAGCAAAAATGAAAAGTAAAAAAGATCTTCTGTATACTTTTATATACAGAAAATTCCCGGACTTAAATGTCAGGCTTCGGAAGAGTTTCAAACTGAGTTAACAACTGAGTCATGAATTTTTGGAATGGTACATCAAATTTTTATATTTTTAAAGAAAGTATAATTGTGTAATACAGCTATGCTATATATGTTATCTTTGATATGGCTATATGGGTCGGTTATTTTAGAGAAATCAATAAAGTCTTAAATCTATTTAAGAGCAACACATATTGATTGACAAGATTATGGCATTTTAAAATGAACGGCGAAGTTAACCCCTCTCATCGAAAAAATGGAAAAAACTAATCACTTCTTATTTGGAAATACAAAGTGTCCATAAATAACACCATAAGCACCGTTTTTTTATGTAGAAGTACAACATATTTTAGACAATTATAAAGATATTCAACACAAATTAAACAAATTAGAAATGACGGCCAAACAATCCATGTAGAGTGTGGTTTGTCGTATTCCAGGAATTAACGCGGACCAGTCCCCCGCAGAAAGAAACGTGACGTTAATGAGCGAGATCCGAACACTACAAGAGATAATCGCAAAGTTCAAAGCCATGAATGTCGACCCTACAGAGTACGCGTGCTTGAAAGGCATAGTCATATTTAAAACAGGTAAGAAGTCTTTTTTTTATTATATACACACAAATTCTTTTGATCTCAGTGGGTCAGGTACATTCGTTATCAATCCTTCAGACGTGGATGAATCTGAAGCCGAAATTTCCAGGAAAAGGTAACTTTGATGAATTGACTTTAATTGGTATTTGTAAAACACAAACAAAAAATATTTTCCGACCAATTTACTCTTAGAAAGCACTTATAGCGATACCAGCATAGGCCGTGTTTGAATGTATATATGGTTATTTCATTTACGTCCAGATTAAATGATTACTTTTAAAGTTGCCTAATGTTTACGTTACACCGGCACGTGAAAGTTGGCGTTTCTTCGTCATCTGGCCCTCGTTCCCATACACCGATGGACCCCGGGACCTGGGCGTCAGCGACAGATGTACATGCAAGAGTAGACTTTAATACCTGAAAAGACTCGTGAAATATGTGAGCTTCGGAGAATCCCTGGGAATTGTTAAAGTTTTTTTCTGCTTTTCTGAAGAGAGGGCACCTGTGCCACAGAATCAGATCTGTCTCTATTTCATGTCATCGGCATCACAAACAAACCAGAAAGTCCCAAAAGGTGCCCAAACACAGACACCAACCCTTAAAAAACTTCTTTTCATTGGCCCTTGAAATCATGTGGGGGTAAGTTCAAATAGGTACACTTGACGGTTCATTGAGGGCCAGGAGGTGGTAAAGATCAAAACGACATATTTGTGTTGTAATAATATCAGGCAGATTGAGCCTAGAGAAGCGACTGGCTGCAGGGGACACACCTGAGCCCGAATTGTTCCTCACAAAAGCTCACTCTTCCCGACCAGGCTTCAATGCCTAAAAAACTCAGAAACTGTTGTGCCTGCGCCGGGCAAAATAAACAGCCCAAAGAAGCACGAGTTGGTCGAGGTTTAGTTACTTTGTTCGCCGAGGGTAGCCCGTTTCACACCTCGTGGGCTTACATTATATCGCCAGTGAAAGACCAAGCTTGCTCAGTCTTGCCTTTCGCTCCGTTTGATTAAAATACTTTTCGATATAAACATTGTGCTCCATATATGGGAATGTTTCCTGTGAGGTAACTGCGTGCACACGTGTTGAGGTAGATTCAAAAGGTTTCCGTATCATCGCGCAGGGGATTAACAGCAGAAACGGTGTCACCAAGTTCTGAATCCAGGCGTGTTTGTTCTTTCCTTATGTGGGGTTTTACTTCACACGTTTGATGAATGGCTTAACACATGATTATTTTGTACAGGGGAAAGCACAAAACATCACATTTAGTTATAGCTTGTGCTTTTAACACTTTACGTTTTTTCTTTAATCTGTCTTCAAAGACAGCTGCAACAATGAATGAAATGCACACCAACATGATTGTTATGATAGGTCCATGGCTTTTCACACACACACTCCTCAATCTGTGTAAATGGTTGCGCCTCCCAGATTCCACTTTTTCCTGTGCAGGAATGCTGTAATAAATACATCGCAGGTTAATGAAAAAAACATGATTCTTAAAATAAAATGATAACGGACAAATTAAAAATATTAAACTCAAGCACTGAAAAAAGATTCCTGTAGACATAGATGGTAAAATAATTTTTCCTTGTTTGTCTAAGGTGCCTGTCTCCTCTAAATCATGTGACAGACTGTTCGTTTAAATAAGAAGGTCACTGACGCTATGTTGTATATGATGTTATATGGGTTAAATGATATTATATAATGATATATGATGTTATATGCTATATGTGTGTTATATGTTTTTTATGTTATAATATTTCTTTTCAGTCCTTGGTAACTCGCCCGGGGAGATGAGGAGTTTAAGAGACGTTCAGACGGTGGCCAGTCTACAGGACCAGGCTCAGCTGACCTTAAACAAGTACATCCACACTTCGTACCCGTCACAGCCATTCCGGTTCGGGAAGCTGCTGCTGATGCTCCCCACGCTCCGCTCCATCAGTGCCGCCACTATAGAAGAACTGTTCTTTCGTAAAACCATCGGTAACATCCCCATGGAACGGTTACTCGTTGATATGTTCAAGTCCAGTGATTTCTAGGCCATTTTACTCCTGCCACTGAGGAAACCAACTAGTCCCTGGTCTGTCGCGTGCACAGCTGCTGAGAAAAAGAACATATATTACTGTCCATTAATTTTAATCTGATTTCAACTGATAAACGTCTTCAAATCGGGTGTGTATTATATCGTGTCACAGGGGTACGTATATTAAATCAAGAAAATCCCTGAACAAATGTGACTGTGATTGCTGGTCAGAGTAATACCAGCACAATCAAATATATGTCAATCAAGATCAAACAGAGGCTTCAATAAGCGGCGACTCACAAGGCGACCACGCACAGTGTATATGTCTGTATATTGTTATGGTTTACCAAAAACTTGCCAAAGAATAACAAGGACCATACCTGAAGGTCATTGTTTGACGCTTGGAGGATAACGTCTCAAACTGAATTGTATATAATTTGTTAATTATTACCTATTTAGACGTAGACGTTTATTTTAGGGACACATTCCATTATTTCATTTCTTTTGTATAAGCGCGGATAAATACACTTACGCAGAGAGGTATTTACAAGATGCGTACAAATATAGACTATGCTAACGACCCTTTACGTTTCTTTAATTTTGATATTTATATTTCTCTTAAATCGTATTTGCTAATCCTATTTATTAACATATGCAGTTGCTTTAGGGACATTTCTGGCATTAATTTTAAAATTTGCTATTTTTTTTATACATTTAGTTATCACAAGTTCCGTCTGTTTAAGAAGAAATGTTACTTTGAATGTCACCGTTGGCTATACCAACAAAAATATTCGAACGTAATTAGCATTCATGAAATGTTACGAAAATTCAGATAAAAGGAGAAAAGACCTTTACTGATCAGAGGATCGACACTCCTGGCAAGAAAATCTGAGATGAAACATGTTGCATATTAAGATTTAAGGATTGAGTTCTACAGGGATTTCCATTAACCTAAAGGAAATAAATAAAATAAATATATATATATATATATATATATATATATATATATATATATATATATATATAGTAACTTTAAAATTCTGAACATGATATTCCCTGTAGTGTTAATGTAAATGAAAATAAGAATTTGTTCGAAATAAAAAATAAAACTGAACAGTGAAAGGTTTAATGTCAGGTCTAATGGAAGTTATTTTTTGTTTTAGTTTGATCCTTTATACCAGATTTCAGTGCATAAGCCGACGTGCATCTGTTGTAATTTCTGATTAGTTTACCATTACTGTAATGTAACTACAGTGTGTATACACCTTCTATATACTTCTGTTAGCGAAGGGATGGTATACGACATTGGAATTTACCAGTCAACTTGTTAAGAGCGTGTTTACTTACCTCTCAAAGAGGTTTGCTGAGTTTTTCACGAAACAAGGATCAAAGGAATAGGTGAGCGATGTTTTAATGTTTTGCCTTATACTGAGGCGCTGCTTTCAGCTGTTCTTATTCACAAATCGTGTATCATTTGATCAAATATGTATGAACACCAAAGACTTATTGAATGGATGAAAGCCACAGGTATACGCTGTATAGATAGTTGGTAAAGAGAAACAAACGAAGGTACAACATGCCTGAAAGTGACACAATGCTAAGGACCAACATTTCAAAGGGTTGATTATTTCGCCACCTGCTTTTTACACTGAGTGTTTGATAGACCGAATGCTTTCATAATCAGATGTTTTATTTATGCCGTGTAGTATCTGAATTTGACATTCTCTGCCTGGTCCTAGCTCTTCCACCTGTGCTTTTGTGCTGAGTATGACGTGAAATGTTAAGGTCTGTCTTGTTTATGCCAGGCCCCTTGTCTTGTACCATGGCTATACATATAGCTTGCTTTTGTTTGTGCTTAAATAGATTGTAGCCGCTCCCTCCTTGGCGCTGTTATCTTTATCTGTACTGAGGTGCTTTTCTCGTTCAAGTTAATCACCGAGTTCATATGTTCATCCACGTGCACCGTTTTTATCCTGTCATTTCTTTGTGAATAATTTTTATCTGAATTTGTCTTTATGTGTTCATTAAATACTCGGACTACAACGTTCTTTGGTAGTTTTACGTGTACAGATCAAAATAAGATGTACAGCAGCGTTCAAAGCATGTGCTTAACAGGTACATTCTTAAGATATTGTTTCATGTTTTTTTTATCATAATCATAAACATTCACATCAGTTTCATTGTTATATATGTACATCATGCCCATGTACCATGCAGTAGGTGATATGTTTATCAGTTTAGGTTGAATTGTTGGTTCAGGGTAAACTTGTTATGTCTGCTCGCTAGGACTCACTATTTTTATGTTATGAATATTGACTAAAACATGCATGTTATCAAGACTCGCACATTCCAAGTTTAAACTATCCTGCATAAATGTACAATAAGAATCTCATTACATACTACATTGTATATATTTATATAAAGCCTCACTGCGGGACCACATCGTACATGATAGATCTATAAAATTAAAGAATATTTCATATATCTCAGTGTCTGTTTATGTGAACAGGTATGAACCAGATTTCACTTGAAGAAAGTGTGAACGATGATTCGGCATGTGTGTCTGTGTGTGGTTTATTTTAAAAATCAAATGTTTTTGAGGAATGCGGGTCTTTCGTCAACCCCTGTTTTCTCCGAGTCTCACGCGTGGCAAATTTAGAATTACTAACTGTGGGTCGAATATATTTCTGTTCGTAAGTAATTACAAGTTAAAGCCAAAGGGAAAACATTGATCACACTGTATGTAAACATAATCTGCTGTCTTCCTTTTTTAGAAGTGTAAAAGAGCAAGATATAAAATTTCTGGAATTTGATAAACGAGTTGATGACCTAGTTTTTCCTTAATTCTAAGAATGTTTTATTTTAAATATACAAATTCATGTTGGGGCATATATAACTCTGTGGCACCGCATTACGAATCTGCACTTTATATATAGGAAGTATACCTTCACATGTTTTAAATAACATGCAGAAGTATAAAACAATTTTGAAAAAAATATAGTTGTTTTCTGCCCATGAGACAAAATTTAAAATACAATAAACCAAGCGGAAAGTTAAACCGGGTGTGCGGATTACTATGGTTTTCCTGTCTTTTCGTATATATTTACATATGTTCTTTAAAACCATACCATCTTCTATATAGTGATATGTGTTGTGATATGACGCGTGTATTATCAGTCTATGAAACGAAAGAAAAATCAAAATGATTCCAGCAAATAATTTAATTCATATTAGGTTAAAAGCGGTTTAAATGGGTCTGCGGCTAATCGTGAAAGCAGCAATTAAATTTAAATAAAAAATAAAATGTCCTAAAAATGTACTGCAGTCATTCCATGCTATTGATTCCCAGAGATGTCTGTGCATAAATGTGATAGTTTTGTACACACAAACACACGGTCATACACACATATATACGTATTTGTTTGTTGCATATATATATATTGTTTATGTTTTACATAGGTGAATATACAAGGATTTTTAGGATGGACAAGTAACCGGTGTGAGGCCGTGTACCTCGGTGTGAGTTGGTTAATACATCATTTAACTACACTGGTTTTACTATGAACAAGTTCAGAAATCAGCCTAATGATACGTGCCCTCAGCCGACACTCAGCTGCACCTGTCGCGGGGTGGGGTGGTGGAGGTAGACTTTCTGGGCCTCGGGTGATGCTCGGAACCCGTCAGGACCCATAATAGTCGCAGGCAGCGGCCCAAAGAAATGCCATGAAAATTTTAAGGCATTGAGCTGAGTAGCCCGAGGAAAACCTGACGCCCCGCAGAGGTGTCACACAAAGTGACAATGTGTTCAATTTCTGACGACCCCATTGGCGTTTAACTGGTAATTTTCAATAATTTTTCCACACTTTTACGGGCGGTCCAAGAGAAACAGGTTATTGTCTCACTCAGAGCTGGCATCTGTCTAATTATACACAGCCTAAACCGGAAAATTGCCGTGATTTTCTGCCCGGCTGCTTCCAAAACGATGTGTTAATATAGTATTTTTGTACTCACTGTATATATAAGTGATGTTTGGATTAAGCCAGAAGACCATCAGTGCTTCTGTTATATATTTAAAGTATATTTACCATAGATTCGCTGTGACAGGCACGACACAATATTACAATATTTGTTTTAATTTTACGATTCTTCGATATTTTTAGATATAATGTTTCTGAAACGAGGTAATATTGGTATATGTGTACTGGAAAACAAATATTTTAGTACTTTTGTTTTAATCAACAATACCTTTTACTTTTATTTTGGTTTATATCCTGCGTGCATATAACTTTGAATTTATAGTTCTCCGAAATGCCTGAATTTCCAATCATGTTTCCTCGAGAAAATCCCTTTTTAACAAAATAGAGTAAAAGTGATAAATTTCCAAGTAAGCAAATATACTTCAAATAAATGAATGAATTATATTTAAAAGAAGGACTTGTACGCTCTATATTTTGTTCGTCAAATATTTCAGGGATATTAAAGATAAAAGTTTGATACAAAAACACTGAAAACTGTTAATAAAGTTTCGCTATATATAGGTCTGCGAACTTGAGAGGTCACAGAAGACACAAAAATTAGAATATGAAATGCTGTGGGAATAGGGCCTTGATAAGCATCAATATCTGTGAAGCATGTGTTTTCTCGTTCATTTTTTTAGCATGATTGGAGAAATTTTGAGGATGTCAACAAACTTAATTAAAACCTTGAGTGAATCCTGTTGGCCTGCTCGCAAAATATAACTAATGTCTAAAGCTTGTTAATGGTTTTCCCATGTAAAGCACCACATATTCCTTGGTCGGAGGTGCCCATTCTACACGCATAAGTACATCTTTTGCATCGGCAGTCTAACTACAGGTCTATTTTGTACGTGTTTGTTTGATTTTAGATATTCTGTTTCAACTGAGTGCACACTTTGACTGTTGCATATAGGGAGACATTTTCGCTGCATTAACAGTCAACTCCGCTTTGCTGAAAACCAAACGGTATGTTCATGGGAAGTTAGCATTAGTGTACAGCGACAAAAGTTCCACAATACCCCATTTAATTGCAGTGCGTTGCCTTATGGAGAAAACTGGCATCAATATTATTTTTCATACACGAACTCGGTTACAGAATGTTTACCAAACGTCAGAACCGGCGCCGGCATGTGACCCGCCTGTCAGCTCCGCCATTGTACCGTACTGACTTGCTGAATCGACTAATCAGCTAATTACCGTAAAGTTCCATCAGAATGTGACCAATGTGAAAATGACAGTGTGGGCAAGAGACAGTGAAGGGTAATGGGGCGTGCTGCGTGTTGCGTCAGTGCCACAGGCGTCTCTGGTAATCTCAGCTTGTAGACATTGAAAATATAAGGCTCTCATAATTCGCACCAGTAGCTGGGATGTAACCCGCAAACGGATTTACTGAATACCAATTAGAAACCAGAATGCCGTGGCTAATGTCACTTAATGGGACAATCGTGAGAACCAGTGTCTCACGTCTTCACCTTGGTCGGTCCGCGGTAACAAGTTGTATCTTTACTTTACTTTGTATACTACACTATACCGTTATAGAAATACAGGACAGACGACATGAAGAAAGCTAAACAAACCAACACCTCGGTGGCGTTATATATGATGTATCATTTAACTGTTTAATGTATTTGTTGATCAATTAATTAGTTGATTTTATTCCTCATAAATGCATGAAAAACATAACAGTTGCGTATAACTAATGAAATGTATAACAAACGAATATATTTATCAATGAATGATGTCACAAAATGTCATAACCCAGGATAATACAAAGGACATTTTGGAACTACACAAACTTGAAATTAAGTGTTTCCCATTCACCACAAAATAGGGCTCAAACTGTCCAATTTTAAAGTTTATGGTATTGTTTATATGTATCTTAGTCCATTTATACTCTTTCATTATAATAAAAATAATTTAAACTAAAGAATATATATATATATATAAAGGAAAAAATTATATAAGGCCATAAAATCTAAGGGAGAAGTTTATGTATTGTAGTAGTTTTAGATGTATCTTTGGCATATATACTCACAAATATTCTCGTATATCAGTATTGTATAATACATACCACATAGTTTCCTGAAATTAGGTCACTCTGTCGTAATTTAGCCATAAAACTCGGTCTGACAGCATGCATATAAAAATCCTATTTGTTCCTCTATTATTCATCAGAATTAGACCAAACTAAGCATTATTCATCAGTTAGTGTCAGAGTACCTATTTTGCTTATGACCTTGACATATGCTGTCACGGTCAAGTCACAGTTGACTGGGCATTTGTTTGTTAGCGCGATAGCATCTAGGGTTTTGATAGGATTTAATTATTTTTATTTAGTTGAAGGCATCGACTAATGACACTCTCAGACTGATTAACTTTTGGTTGACCTTGACTTGTAAATTATATTTGTGCAATTTATTAGCACGTTTGCATTTCCACCAGTGACTCAATATCATGGAAATGTGGCTTTAGGCCTGTCTTTGGTAAATTGTCTCATATTCTGGTGTATCATTGCAGCATTCTGATTTCTAAAAATTAGTCATTTACACCTGATTTAGCCATAAAACTTAATCAGACAGGATACCTTTATCAATAATATTGACACCTCTGTTATTCATCAGAATTGGCCAAACGATGCATTATTCATTCAGTTTGTTTAATAGTACCCATTTTGCTTATGACCTTTGTTTTCAACAAGTGGTTTTAGGCGTATCTTGATATGATTTCCTATAATTATGTGACCATGAGACGCTTCATGTATTTGCATGCAAATAGAGTTTTATCTAGTTTATCCTACGTTATATATTAATCACCATAAGTTTCAAGCTATATATATATATTCAACGTTCAGTTTGGGAAAAATTGAAATGAGGAATGCACAAATAAATCAGCAATAGAGAGCTAGATAATGAAAATGAGTCACTTCAATTACTCTGAGAATATTGCTCTTAGATTGCTCACAAAGCCACAGTCAGACCCAGAAATAATTCCTCAGTGTCAAATTATATCTGCATATGGAAACAACCCCTCAAGTGCGTAGAAGACTTGCATATTGACGTATATATATATAGCTAAACAGTGGCATCCTGGAATTTGGTCTTTTGTTTAAAATAATACCTGTATTTGAATGCCTGAGCTCATTTCTTTAAGAATCAGGAGAAGGGAAAACGACTTCCTTACTCCAAATAAGGATGGGTTCTACATATATGAAGGATATATTTGTTTGTGGAAATATAAAACCCCCTTTTGAACCTGAAAATCCTTTTCCTTATAATAAATGAACGTAATACATCAACACACATTTATATTTTTCATCAAGGACCTTTTCCTGAAATGCTATTTTGGCTGAAATTGGCTATCATTTTTATGCCCTTTAAATCATTTTATATATGTCTTTCCTGTCAACTAGATCATAATCGTCTCCAGTCACTACATATTAATATTATAATCCGAGCCGCCCCTGCATGGCCACTTCCTCAGCCTTTTTACGAGTTATTGTGACGGCGGTATACCTGAAACAAATCCTTTCAGCCATTTCCTGTGACCGCTTGTTTCAAACGGTAATGATCTGGCTGAAAGACATCCGGGCATCGCTAATTATCCTTTGACAACCACCGTTGGAGGCACCAGTTGAACACATCCAGGTTTTTCGTTTGACTGCTTTTTCAACTACCGAATGACTACCCGCCTATGGACCAGAGCCCATCAAATCGTCATTAAATGACACGTTAAATAGAATTACCAAGCCTAATCCAATAGACAGCCACTACAACTTAATTCCATTCTTGAGACGGCAGTAGAGAGCCCTCGCGAGTGGTTCCCCCACTAACAAGTTCAGTGGACTGTAATATGTACCCTTGCATTTCTAAATAGACGAGGACTGGTCTTTTTGCGGTTTACTATTTGATCGATTGTGATATTCTCACATAGACACTAAAGCCCGACAAGGCATAAAACCTTATTAAAGTGGAGAAATCAAAAGATTTGACCAGCGATAGTGGGGGTTTGCGCACCTGCATGTAGCAGCCGCGCGGAGCACACACATGTACATCCGCGGCTTTTTGTTGTACCTGTTTACTCACGGCAAAGCCTCTAAATTAACCAGCTTAGGACAAACAAGCCCAGCTCAAAAGCCCCCTCTGTCAATTTCTATCACATTCCGCTGGCGTTTTGGCAAATGAACCCCCACTACACCTCGTCTATTCTGAAGCTGAATAGAAACTTTTGTGGGGCTAGATAGTTATGGTGAAGTCGACCTCACCGCCAGCGGTTTGCCGCGGTTTGACAAAGGACGAACGTTTCTGGCGTTACACTCCTCAAAGACAGAGCTAATCTGCGTGACAGAATGCTGTTGGCAATCAAATAAAGATTTCCTTATCATGGCAGTTCATGGTTCATGTCAGCGTATACAAGTTATATCCTAAACATTGCATAATTCAGTATAAGTATTACTCCTGTCAATAACAAGTACAGTATTGCATATATAACAAGAACCATATTTTATGACGTATACTGACTTGAGTATAGTGTCTGTACAAATGTTATCATTGGTAACGTCTGGTGAACAATTCTTCTTTCATTTTTTTCTACTTGAAGAGCGCTTGTAAGACAGAGAAGGATTAAATACAGACACACGTATATGCGAATAGATCAAGGTAAAGGATTCTGTCTAGAATAAAGACGCCATGGTAATGTGAATAACTGCAGTTAGAATATTAAAGCGAACCATGAAGTCTTAACAGTTTTTTTTACCAAAATTTCGACGCCTTTTGACTGTTCCTACATGCTACTTATGTATCTCACATTCTCACATTTTTGCTAATCTTGTAGTCAGCCAAATTATTTCAGAAGAAAGGAAAGGAATTTTAACAGGTATAAGACAATACAGGTTGTTTTTGCGAGACAATGGGAAATGTTTATCGATTCTCCATTTTTATGTAAAACTGTTTAGGATATACTTAATGTTTTAGGAATCGAAACTCTGTAAATTCTGTATAAATATATACAGTTATAATATGATGATTCAAAAAGTGTATAGCTAATTATATTTGTTTTGATTTGATTGTATTTTTGTACATGTGATTATTTATACCTTCCCAGAATGATAAAATATATACACTACTAAGTGTTTGTCAGATTATCATTAATACTAATTAGTGGAAACAGAATATTTCCACATTTCGTCATTAATGTTTTTATGTGAGCGGTCACATATCAAAGCATTTAATTTCTGCTATATTTATGGACATGTCTTTTCTTTTGAGAATCGGATGCGGCATATTTATATAACTTATTTCGTTGATAGAAAAATTACGGGTATTTTCTATTTACCCCTATTCCCAGATCATTATTATTTATGTCAAGAAGGATTTAAAACAATAACATTACTGGTTTATTCCATGGTGTGTATTCCAGAACCGGGCACGAGAGGACGCGCCCTTTTTTGGACTTAAATTGCCAAAACTTTAGTGTTGGTAATATATAATTGATTATTGTTCCAGGTAACTTGCACCTTTTATACATGTTCATTGCTCAGACGTCATTTTACCAGCGCAATAATATCCTATCATCGTACTCTTCCTCTTTTCATTACGACGGTGCATCGCTGAATTAGGACAAAAGAAAATTATTTTTCGAGACGGCATTAGCCTCAGCTCCTTTGTAAAAATCGGGTAGCAACTATATATAGATCCGCCAACGTGTTCGAAAGCTCAGTGGTGTTTATATTTTTCACGGTTTCATGTTCGAAAAAAAAAGAAAAAAAGGGAAGAAATCATTTGATAACTATTTTGTCCCAGTCAGATGAAAAATTATATATTATTTATTTTATTAGATATGCCGCAAAACTGATTTTAAATAACGGTGGTTAAAATGAAATGTCACGAACATAACGCATGGAGATATATTATCCATCAGAGGGCAGTGCTTGTAAGCCGTGAGAGGCTATAGCGGTAAGTTGATAGGAAACAAGAACTGCAGATAAATATTAGGCACACGAGCCGGTCGTGGCGGTCCGAGGGGGCCGGGCATCAATGAAAGGTCAAGTAACAGGGGCGGCTCCTTTTCAAGTGTTCACGTTAACGTGTCCCCTCACAGCTCAACGTTTACAGACGTGGACCTATCTATATAGGTGGGAAATAGTCACCTAGTGGTCTACGTCAACCTCAAGTTCAATTTATCTCTGCCAGCTATTGTCTTGTCTGTATGCTAAAACAAGATAAAATATAGGACATACCGTTATTATCACATGATCAAGACACATTCATTCAATCAGTTTCTACCATTCATGTATATGCAATATGTCATTTAGTCAACATGTTTTACAGGATCATATATATATATGTACGAAAGGATATTGAAGGGTCATCCGTTTTACAAACTTTTACATTTAAATCACTTTTATTTGTCCTTAAGTTTCCCCCATATATTCCATTAAAGGTTGACTTGCCGATCCCATGTAATCAAATTTTTCAGCCCAGACATTTAATTTTTATACTAAAAATACGTAATAATGATTTTAAATAGCTTACAAGTTACGACTTAAGGGCCTTCTAATACTGTATTAATGTGTTTATCGAATAACATAATGTTCCTTGATCAGGACGGAGAACTAGATATTTATGAAAAAAAATATCTGCCTAAAGAAGGTTCAAGCGGATATTCCTTTGATACATCCGGTGTCACGGAAAAGATGACCTTTGAGATTTACACAAAGATTTAATGCCGGGGGCAGCTTGGTAGCAACTGTCAAAAGAACAATTAGTCGAAAACAACAAGATCTGGTCCTTTTTGGTGAATAATAAATAACTAAAGTAATCTTATAATCCTTCGCTCTTTTTCAAAGGCCTGGTCTGTTCGTTCATAAATGTGTATTTTGGGATGTTGGATTTACCTTGAAGGCATAATTTACAGAAAATGTAATAAAAGGATCTCACATAGAGGTAGGGGCTCTAGAAATAATACATACACCAGCAAAAACCTGAGTGCCAGAGTTTATATCAGCTTCCACTTATAGATACCAACAAAAGGAGTTTTGTGTTGTATTTTAATGCTTTTCTCTCAAAGGAAAATACGTCCATGCCAAGATAATGCTTTGCTCGTAAATGAGAAAAAAAGAATATTCCATGCGAATAGGATTATACCCAATTATTTTTGCGTTATTAGTGGGTATGGAAGTTTTCATTAGTTTTCATTTTGGTTCGCTTTTCCCTTCAAACTGCAGTATATAAAATGCATGACTGTTCTTGAAATATAATGAAAGGACTGTTCGTCGTTTTTATTATTAGTGGGAGTAAGCCGAGAAAAATAAGAAAATGAAGGGGAGGAGATTCCATATACAGACAGAGAAGGAGACTGTGGGAAGACTTGGCAAACTCTGAGACAGTGGTCACGCAGCCGGACTGGGAAGGCCAGAGATGGCCAAGATAGCATGGGAGCGGCGACTCTGTCCCCAGCAGGAAGCCGTGTTGACCCCGGTGAACCTGAAAGAACCTTCAGAAATAGAGGATCAACATTGGATACCAGGGAGGGCTCAGTCATTGATGTTATCTGTCAGCCAGTAAATCCTGAGTATGTGTGACCGATGTGCTCAGAAGGAGAGGCATGTCGGCCGTCACCCCGAGGTCAGTTAACCATTGTGAGTCTCTGACTCTTTTGTTCCTGCCATTCACGGCGGCTCTGTTCCAAAGTGGTTGAATTGAAGGCCCGCAGACAAGCATACCCGAGTGCGCCAAAAAATTGAAAAGTTCCTCGTGACTTGAATGGCAGCAGGAGAACGGGAATATGACTAACCACAATAAGTTTCTGACAAATTGTCGTCGGCGACCGAGCTTTCACGGACCCCTACGGACCTTTGCAATTGCCTCCAAGGGCGGACTGACAGTTGAACCCTCCTTACCCCTGAGTTCCGCTCACCTGCTTGGAGCTGATCCGGGAGAGTGTGGGGGTGAGGGGGGCGTGGAGGTTCACATGAAACACGAACGATGATTGTTGTACATCGATAAAAATAATGTTATTGATTGAAAAATCGTCACACTAATATCACACATAAATCTCATTAATTACCGCTACTAATTTATTAACAAATGCTCTGGTCTTACCCCCTACATTATACTTGACCGGTTTCAACATGGCTGTCTTTTGGCAAGTGGTATATCAGGTAATACATAAAACTGTTAAAGGAAATGTCATAAGCTGCCATTTGGATTTTGTGTGGTTACTCACGCTCCCGGGTTAATGTTACAGTGATTTGTAAGCTTTGCATTCCCCGGGATGTCGTTTATTAATCTGGTTACAAGCAAGGCCTCCCATCTGTCCTGTAGCTCCGGTGTTTAAGGTGCCCCCACCCCTCCCAGTTCCTCTTTCATCAAAACGAAGATATATAATATTTTTTAATCATTTATTAATGTGTGTGTATGCACTACATACGGGCACCCCTCCCCACCCCGGATGGTGGTTAGTGTGCTGATGACGTTGTGTTTGGGTTCATCCTGATTATGACTGTTCCGTATACGTGCACTGGTCACGCTATTTGCTTCTGTCCGGAAACAGCCACTGTGTCCTGCCCAGACACAGACTGCCATGTCGGCGTTAGGACTCTAGGGAGGCCTGGCCTGTTACCAGATTTATAAATGACACCCCCGGGGGAGTCAAAGCTTACAAATCACGGCTACCGTTTTCAAGCAGCAGAGACTTTGTAGCTTAGTAACAGATAAACGAAACCAATACCAGCAAAAAGTCCAGCCCGGGGTGAGAATGTGTATTATTGTGTGGGGCATGGTAAGTGAAGGAGTTGGCTTAGCCCTAGATGTTATTCTTCTCGGCTGGACACTCTGGTTCGCTCTGTACATGCGCAATGACGCGTATGACGGAAACCCATTACCCGTGTATGGCTGCCTCTCACCTGTATGCTTCTATATAAGGTTCATGTCATTAAGTCTTTCAGGAGCAACCGGCCCCTAAATGGGGCCTTCTGTGGCCCGTTCTACCTTTGGCAACGTCCAAAAAGTAATTATAATACAGGCGCAGCCGAGCAGAAGCATTCTGCATGTTTTCTCTGGGCATTTGCGCGACTAATCTTTCCCCTGTGGCACGACGTGTACCACTGTGACCGCGATATACGAACAGTCTCAAGTACTGCTTCATTTGGGCCATTCGGTTCACAAGGGCTTCAGATGTGCCAACTATACAAGCCCGCCCCAGACAATGACAGCGATTTGTTAGATACCTGGCATTTTCACAAATATAAATGATGACCTTATTTTCTTAATGTATCTTCCTACTTCAATAAACACTCACACATAAGGCAGGAGTAAAAACAGCTCCCAGACATCTCTGTGGTGAGTTTTCTCCGTCGTTGAGGATTTCTGTGTTTGTTTCTCCACGCTGCGTATACTTTCAGTTCACTGATCATTCATTGTATAGTTTTAGATAATCTAATGGGCTAACCTTTCCTTTCTGTCGCTTCACGGTTTCATGGCTTCTGTGAAAATACGCTAGTAACTTTATTTCAATCCCATGTTTGTGTTTTTGGTTATATATTTCTCTCGTAGATTTTTTGTATTATAAATAAAATTTAACCCAAAAATAAATTTAGGGGTAGCAAACAACTTTAAAACCAATATATATTAATTAAAATAATTATATGATCAATCCTAATCATTCTTTACTATTATTTTTCTTTTGTGGTGATGATGATTATTATTTTTATTATTTTTGTTATTGTTTGTGTTCTCGTTTTTGTTATTCTTGTATTTATAATTATTATTATTATTATTTTTATTATTATTATTATTGTTATTATTTATCGGTTCCTTATTATTTTCATCAGTATTATTAACTTTAAAAGATGATGGAATATAAATGCATATTTTTTTTATTTCAAAAGGATATCTTGATGTAGTATATAAGCTCATCAGGCAGGACTTAATTCCATATGTTTTTTTCTCACCAAAACGAGTCCTATATACCATCTTTGCTCGTGTAAATGTTAACATGATTTTCTTCAAAGAACTAACTAACTGAATTAGAAGATATCAAAATATCTGCCCGTTACCGCATAATACTCTGAATCTCACAAGAATTTATTTTACATTTCCCACTTCAGATCAAGTTTTTTTTTTTTTTTTTTTTTTGCAGTCAGTTATAGGTAATTGTCAAGGACACTATCATTACCTTATTTTCATCTTCTTAACCAAACCAACTTAATTTGAAGTATTTATTTGAAATAATGAAGGCCTTCAACGTAGGTAAAACATTAGCACGTGGGTATATCTAGATGTTGGACTGGCATGTGGGTAAATCTACATGCTTAATTGGCACGTGGTTAAATCTATATGCTGGACTCGTACGTGGGTACATCTACATGCTGGACTCGTACGTGGGTATATCTATATGCTGGACTCGTACGTGGGTATATCTATATGCTGGACTCGTACGTGGGTATATCTATATGCTGGACTCGTACGTGGGTACATCTACATGCTGGACTCGTACGTGGGTACATCTATAAGCTGGACTCGTACGTGGGTATATCTATATGCTGGACTCGTACGTGGGTATATCTATATGCTGGACTCGTACGTGGGTATATCTATATGCTGGACTCGTACGTGGGTACATCTACATGCTGGACTCGTACGTGGGTACATCTATAAGCTGGACTCGTAGGTGGGTATATCTATATGCTGGACTCGTACGTGGGTATATCTATATGCTGGACTCGTACGTGGGTATATCTATATGCTGGACTCGTACGTGGGTACATCTACATGCTGGACTCGTACGTGGGTATATCTATATGCTGGACTCGTACGTGGGTATATCTATATGCTGGACTCGTACGTGGGTATATCTATATGCTGGACTCGTAGGTGGGTATATCTATATGCTGGACTCGTACGTGGGTATATCTATATGCTGGACTCGTACGTGGGTATATCTATATGCTGGACTCGTACGTGGGTATATCTATATGCTGGACTCGTACGTGGGTACATCTATAAGCTGGACTCGTAGGTGGGTATATCTATATGCTGGACTCGTAGGTGGGTATATCTATATGCTGGACTCGTACGTGGGTATATCTATATGCTGGACTCGTACGTGGGTATATCTATATGCTGGACTCGTACGTGGGTACATCTACATGCTGGACTCGTACGTGGGTACATCTATAAGCTGGACTCGTACGTGGGTATATCTATATGCTGGACTCGTAGGTGGGTATATCTATATGCTGGACTCGTACGTGGGTATATCTATATGCTGGACTCGTACGTGGGTATATCTATATGCTGGACTCGTACGTGGGTACATCTATAAGCTGGACTCGTACGTGGGTACATCTACATGCTGGACTCGTAGGTGGGTATATCTATATGCTGGACTCGTACGTGGTTACATCTACATGCTGGACTCGTAGTTGGTTATATTTTACTTCTGGACTCATACATAGGTATATCTGCATGTTGGACTCGTTCTTGGGTATATCAACGTGTTGGACTTGCACGTGGGTATATCTATATCCTGGATGTATATCTTCTTGCTAAAGTTGCCAACAAAAAACCAAGGGAAAACCAAGGTAAATTTGGTAAAAATGGGCACCACACCTTAACCTTTTGGGTCTATCTTTCCCACAATCTCTCCTTTAACAGATTTTTTTTCAGGAGGACTATAGACCAACAAAGACGAAGAAGCAACAGCACTCTTCATTATTTTAGATGGTGATGTTATGTAGTGTGACCAGAAGAGGATCCCTCTGCTTTAGTTTACATGGCTTCATATAAAAAAGGGATGGTCGTCATTCATACTGACCTGTATCATTTGCATATTTGAATATGCAGAATGTTTGTGACATTCATTAGGACACTTCTTATTTGCATATTTCTGGTTCAATCCAGTATAAAAAAATTTACGTCAGAGGTCTGTTGTTGGCATTGAGATTTTATGGTTTTTTTTCTGCATAATTGCTCTCTAAAGTTTTGCTCTGCAACAGATAAAATTAAAATCAGCAATCTTTGATCTGAACCTACTGGCATAATGCAGTCATTCTCCATGTTCCTAAATGTTTCATTTATCAAGACTGAGGGTATGACCCTATCCTTTGGCGCCACATTCTCACAAGGGCTGAAAGGTTCAAGTGGGAATATGGTATTGAAGACTAAGTCATGACATGTTATTTCCCAAAACCGCAGTCAATAGATATTTTTTTTAACAAACATTTATTCAGACAGTACATATACAATACATGTATGAACAAAACATTACAACGTCAACACACGTATCTAAGGCAAGAACAGCAAGATATATGTATGTCAAAATACAACAACAATGACAAAAACAAATAGCATCACAGTAAGCACATGGAGGAAAACAAAAACAAACAAAAAATGAAACCTAGTAATACCTCACATAAGTTTTGCCTTATTCACTGTTAAGTTATTATCTTTGTTTATAAAGAATCACACAAGTCTCGACCTTACAAAAAGACATGTCAGTTAAAGGATAAAGTTAATTCATTTATATCATAACAGCCTAAATATAAATCTTTCCCATACCACCAGGATGAATTCTATGGTGAGTAATGTATTCATTCAAAGAGGTCCCTAGTTGATTCCATATATCTGCATATACATGCAAAAAGTCACGTGGGATGCTCATCAATATATATATGAATATACACAAACATGCCCACATACACACACACACATATATATATATATATATATATATATATATATATATAAATATATAATATACATACACACATGTACGTAATCCAGACTATAAATTAGAATTTAAAGACACCACCATTTTCATTAAGTACCTCCAGTTCTTCACTTTTTTCAAGCAATGTTTTTCTCAATCTCATAAATATTCTTAGCTTTATTCAGTCCATCCTTTGCTCTTGTTTTCACTTCTTTACATCTACATGTATAAAAAAATATCTTTATTAAATTAGCAATATAAGATTTAGTATATATTCTCTTACACCAAAAATCACAAGCCTTAAGTTTTATATTTTGTTTGGTCTCTTATTTTCTTGTTAATCCAACAGGCTAATTCAGACCAATATCCTTGAGTAATAAGACATTCCTTGCTATATATAAAACAAATTTGTCTATGATTCTCCTCATTCTTCACAGAAAGAACATGTCTCTTTATCTTTGACACCAATTTTGAAAAAAGGTATTTGTGGTTAATATTCTATGTATCAAATTAAACTGAAATATCCTAAAGGTTGTAGATTGTGTAACCCTCACTCAATGCATAAAAGAGAGTTAAAGATATATTGTTTACAGTCATATTCAATAATTATGTCCCTTGTCCATTTTCTGAGTGTTCTTTCGGGATAAAGGTTTCACTAGTTCATTGTACACAACTTTTTTACATATTTCATTTTAAACAATTGGGAAAATTTTGCTTATATAACTTTCATCTTCATTTGCATGCAGTAACATTTCTTTCCAATCTATAGGAGTAGCCTCAAATAATCCTCTGTATTAAAAAAATTTGCTTTTTTAACTCTGAGGCTAAATTCTTCATTAAAAAAAGAAATCTCTTAATATCATCTTCTCCAGTTAATAAGTCTGTTAAGCAATAAATTCCTGCATCTATCCAGAGTTAAAAAAATAATGGTTTGTTATCCACCTGAACATGAGAATTCAACCAAATGATTTTTCAAATTATTTGCCTCAGATTCAAATTTTCAATTTCTTGTTTCCATGAACTATTATCAGTCACCACTGTTTTTTTTTTTAATTTATCAAAAGGCCTGAGATTTTACAGAAATTCATGAAAACTATTAGTGCTTCTTAAACTGATGTCACATATGCCATGGTCAGAATTGTTTCATATTGTGCAAGTTTTTCTCCTGACGTAACTTTTAATTTGATTACTATTCTTTATTATAATGCTTAACATGCACTCTGCACATAAAATAAACAGGAACGGAGAAAGAGGACATCCCTGGCTATCTCCTCTTGAAATAATAAAGTAATCGGTCACCCACCCAATGTATAGATGATACACCTGCTAATGTCATTATATACAGAATACTGCACCATTTTTAAATAACAGAGCTTATGTTAAAATATTTCAAAGTTTGCTCTAGAAAGTTCCATTCAAATTTGTAATATGCTTTTTCAAAAGCTATTTTTATGAGTAGTCCATTCATTCTTGTTCTCTTTGTATGATAGATATTATTTAAAACCATGCTTATATTTTCTCCAATTTACCTGTTTTTAAGAATCCCATTTGGTTGTGGTGTATTATGTTTGGCAAAATCTTTTTCATTCTTGAAGCCAAAACCCCATTGATAATTTTGTAGTCAACATTCATCAAAGAGATAAGTGGCCAATTTCTGTATCATCCTTACCTATTTTAGGGATCAAACTAATGACACCTTGTTTTTTGGAATATTGAGAGTTCAGCGTAGATATTACTTACTGCTTGCATGAAGTATTGTTTTAGTTGAATCCAAAATATTTTAAAGAATTCGGCAGGTATACCATCATTCCCAGGTGTTTTGTTATTTTTTTAGACATCAAATCATTAGAGTTTATTAACATGTTTTGTTGTTCTGAAACTGTGTGCACTGGCTGTAACTGTGCTTGGAATTCTGTGATATTGTGTACATTTACTTTCGAAAGTTTTTTTTTTTATTACAGTTTCTTATGAAAGTCTCTTGCTGTTTTTATTATTTCCCTTTGATTGTCTGACAATGACCCATCTGAAAGCCTAAGTTTGCGTATCTTTTTGTATTGCAGTTTCTTTTTTCCAAATTCAGAAAATATTTAGTGGACTTATCGCCTTGTTCGTTCCATCTTGATTTGCATCGGATTATGGCTACCTCTGTTTTCTCCTGTATCATCTTGTCTAATTTATCTTTAATATTTTGGTATACTGTGTCATTACTACCATTTAATTCTTTTAGTTTTTTTTTTTAATTTTCTTTCTAGTATAAATTTGTATTTCATTTTTCTTCTTTCTTTCTTTCTCAATTCCAAATTTAATGCTTTCCCTTCTAATGTACTTTTTTATGGTTTCCATGAGGGATTTGTTCCTGGATTTTCAACAACCGCATCTTTAATTGTTTTATATTCATAGTTTTTATGTGTCCTTTTTTAAATGATGTGTTTAATTTCAACAATCCAGGACCCTTTTTGTTAACTGAAGGTGGTTTGCCTAATCTTATTGCACTGTGATCAGATTTGAAATCCGGCAGGATGTCAGTATTCACGGAGTTATTTATTAAACCTCGTGATACCACAAAAAAATTCAAGACAGCATTTTACTTGCTGTGGCTGTTCTCTTGACCAGGAATATAATTTTAATTCTGGGTTTTTAAACCTCCAAATGTCCACTTAATCAGCTTCTTCCATATAATTATGTATTACTTATTGACAAAGTTTGTTTGTTACATTTCGTCCTCCTCTCTTGTCTTTTACTAAGTACTGTAGTCCAGTCTCCTACAAGAATTCTATTATCATTAGGCAAGTTTTCTACTTTTTTTTAATATTTCATGAAAACATTCTGGTGTCTTTTTTTGGAGCATAAATAATAGCCAGTGTCATACGCAAACCTGCAATATAGTACTGTCTTATATTATAAATCGACCTTTTACATCATGTCTTTTGTATGTGTTTAAGATGATTTTTCATTAATATTGCGACACCTCTCGAGTTGCTATTGCCAATAGATAATTTACAATAGCAACTGAAAGTCAAACGTGAAAATGTTGGACCAGCTCGACTTGGGAATATTATAATAAATGTTAATCAGGCACATGGCCAGCTTCCTTGTCTGTGATTGTTTGTCTGAGTATAATAAATAAATATTTAGACTTATTAAAAAAAGACATTAGACTCACATACCTCAATGCCCTAACAGCCAGTCAAGGGCAAAGAAAACGCCATATGCCTGGTATAAAATCTGTGGTATTACCAGATATTATACCTTTAATTTAGAATTCCTTTCAATATCAATTCTGCCCTTGTCTGTCCCATGGATACTGCCCTCAGCATCTTCAGCGACTGATAAACATTCAATACAGATAGGATAGGATTAGCACTTTTCATGCAGGACTCATTTACCAATATAAAGCATGATCTGTTATGTTTACTCTACAATCCAATAAAATTAGAAGAAAAAAAAACAACTAAAAGTGCATGGCATGAACCATCCTTATTTTTTTTTTTATTTGTTTGTACTTTTTTTTTATTTCGGGTTCTTACATGTTTTAATCAGTTGGAACATAGCTTAGGAGCTGCTCCTGCCAAGTTATCTCTCTGTTGTTTCTATTCATTGGAGGGTAAAATGGTCTGCAGAACATGTTCATTTTTACATTTTGTAATTTTGGTGGCAAAACATCACAGCTTGTCTGTAAAACTTTGATATATTGTATAAAATATATATATTTATGAATTATCATTTCAACAGCCACTTTTGTGTTTTTATATCAACACAGTTATAGCTAATTTTATACTTGCAGTTGTAAACATGTTTCATCCTTGTCACGTCTATTCAGAGTACAGATATTGCATATTGTCAGTATTAAGCTTATGTCCAAAACTTAAAACAACAACTTTAAGCTTCACTGGTAGGATAGCAATTAGCATATTATTCCCTAGCCTGTAGCGCCATACATGCATGGGCCTTGTTCCATGGGGGAGGGGGACATGGTCCCCCTCACTATTTAGAAAGCGGGCGGCCCAAATTATACCTTTTGCCCCCACTAACATTTTAGGGGAATAACATTCATTATGACTACAAGATACATTTCTTCACATTTTCCACAATAATCCTCTAATTAATTATCTATCTCATATTGGAAAAGTTAGGATATAGTTCATTCAAATGTCCTCAGTTGTTTACCTTATATTCTGGTGTAAATAATAGTATATTATTTAATGTTTGTACATTGAGCTGGAATAAATAAATCTAAAAAATGACATGTATGAAAAAATGAGCAAAATTACGTATTACTTTTGTATAACAAAAATATATACTCCGTAATGTATTTTAGGAGATTTTTCCTGTTTGTCATAATGGGACTGTACCTGGGGGGACTTGGATCAGAGGTGCTTCTTTCAGGGGGAGATGCTTTTGCTAGTATAGGGCGGGGGGGATTGCTACTGTCAGTACACTTTTAACCTGTTAATTCACAAATTCTCAGCAATATGACTACTTAAAAACACTTGAATTATTTTGTGAGACAGAAAATATTGTACTTCGTTCATGACTAAAGATTAAATATTAATTAAATTTTACAACCTTTAATCATGTTACGCATGAGCTTCATCTTATTCCTTGGTATATATTAGATTTACATGTAGGTGAATATTTCGAAACTTGATACTTTGTTGAGATATACTGAAAAACGCATGATTTTTATGAGGAGTTAGTGTGGCTCCATGCAAAACTTTGACATTCTTGGGAGTACTCACATTAAATATGATTCAAAGGAATAAACTTGTTTTGAAAACTTGGACAAATGATATTTCAGTTGATGTTTCATCATTGCAATTTTTCTCAAACGAACATGTCTTTACCTTTTTAAGACATGTCGCAAAACATGCTCCAACAATACTTGGAATCATGTTTTTATTGATTTCACGTTTCGAAAAGTGGGACAAATCACGTTTTTATTGGCCGGTGATAGAAACATGATAGATAGACTATTGAAACATGCCCTGTTATTTTGTAAACATGTTTGAAACATGGTTTTCTGTAGTGAATTTCCTGAAAATTGTAAGACATGATACGAAACATGTATCAAAGCGTGACTTCATTCCAAAACATGTTTTGTCATGCGGAATAATGTTTTATTTAAAACGTAAAAACCAGGCTTAAATTGTTAAACATGTTTTATATAGAAATATGATTCGGTCTGCAATAAAGCATGCTTCATCAGAGAAAACGTGTACGAAACATAAGACATGTTTAACATATATTTCAATAACTGGGACAAATGATGTTTTACGTGAAACATGTTTCCAGTTTTACAGTTAGTTTTGTTCACTTTTAACGGTGTCATTTGTTCCTTACTCATTTGTTATTAAGACTTAATAACAAGGACTATTTAGTCCGTTCTTATTGTTATTTGGTAACAATTTACCGGTGTGAATTTCTGACTTTTCATGCAGTATTTCCTACCCTGCCCGAACTCGTATGACTCAGTTTTCCCTTTTGACCAAGATTTCGTTTGAAGTGAACTATTGATTACATGTATTCAGACGTTAGAAAGAAAGAAAGAAAGAAAGAAAGAGAATGAAAGAAAGAAAGAAACTGCAAATACTGAAGTTTTATGGATTAATAAGAGGCCGCATAAATAAAGACGGGAGGGGAGCTGGTAGTCAGACGTAGTCACGTGTGTAATAAGACGTTATAGCACTGGGAAGCTCCCATCACTACTCACCCTCAAGATATCATCGGCCGCGGTCTCTCTTTTAATCCCTATGTCAGGTGTTTTATTTGGGGAGGGCCCCTTTTACAGTTTTTAAATAATGATAGAGGAAATAGTAGAGTATGTGGGGAGGAGATAGTCAGATATAATCAGCCCGCGCCACGTAGTACCAGGTAATGACCGGTATACCATGTCGTTATCTGCCATCTAAAGTGTTGTGTTCGTTCCCGCTAGTATAAATGCCAGTTTGGCTTGGACTAGAGGGCAGATGCGCCCGGATTAAATTTCTAGGTGACCCATTGGTTTTCTGTGCCGCTGTCACATCGTGTAGCAGGCGACAAGTGGTAAATGCACAGCCGCATGTAAGTTCTCGTTCCTGGCGAGATGGCCAATGATGCGCGGGTTCGGTCCGCCATCTTGGTCTGTAAGTTACTTTTGGAACATGTTCTTACAAGTACGATGAATTGTGTGTGCTCAGCTCCTTGAGGCTGATCCGTGTTAGATAATAAACATACACAGAGCTTAGTCAGGTGACCGGGCCATTATAAGTGCTTAAAGTTAAAGCCATTTATATCAGATGGGTAACATGGCACATTGAAATTATATAATTTGACCTATACGTGTTTTATCCTCCACTGCAGTATAACGAGTATAACGAAATGTGACTCGTTCATTCTGAAGATGTATTTTGTGCTACAAAGGTGGTTTCATTAGCAGTCCTTGGACTTGTATCCAAATGCCTAGGGATAACATTTTGCCGTTTGTGACAAAGATATCTATATAGTTCTGACTGATTCCAGTGTGGAAAGGTCTTGGACCCATTCGCTGGGCGCTCCCTAGGTGTATTACTATAATTCATATGTTTATGTTATCTGTCAAACTGACTTTTTAAGTTATTGTTTTTAAATAGTTCCCTAAGAATCTCTCACTGCCTATGCATAATATTATAACCTGATTCCTATATTGGAGTGCGCTAGAAAGATCTGTTATTAATTATTTCAAATAAAAATGGAAAATGAATATAACTACACTGCAAGTAAAAAATACAAATATCTATGATTCTCTACAGGGGTAATACGCTGATATTTGCACCCATATTTTAATTAATTTCCTTTGGTAAAATATAACAGGCAGAAACCATTTGAGTAGCTGACCCTTTATAATTATGTTTCACTCAAAATGACAAAAATGATATTTATTGCAAAAGATAAAATTTTAAAACTTACACATCAGAGCGGAAACATTGAAGGTTCAGTTTGGAAAAAAAAATAAAATGGGGAATCCACCAAATAGTCAGCAATGGAGAGCTAAAGATAATGAGCCTTTTCAATTCATTACATATACATGAGCATACATGGTGACATGAATCCTAAACTACATAGCGCTTTCCGATGGAATAAGTGATAGATCTTTAGAGCCATTGTTTCAGGTTAGGGTACAACAAGTACAAGACTGTAATACAATGGACGGAGTGACACCTGTAGCTGGTGCCCCCCGGTGTCAGTACATCAGGGTATCTCTGGGAACCAGGTCTTATCCTTTCACATCATATGCGCTCATTACTCGCCCGCAACGCCCAGGCAAGCGAATTCTAAAGAGTATATTTGGTCTAACCATGTGAACAAAATGTTGTGAACTAAGGTGTTTGGTTTTCCGTGAGGCGTACAAAAGTGCGCTGCCGGCGTCAAAATGTGTCTTTAATTGGCACCGTTCATCTCTTTGGAAGGTCACGTTTCAATAGCCAATGTCTGTGCTTTACAAATTTTACTTTGCGACAAATTGGCATGATAAAATATCACTTATACACGTTGTCTGCGGAGGCATGTTTATCTGGCAAATACACCTCCATCGGAATGGTCTAAAATCCCCCTCCACCCTCAGCTACCGGTCAACCTAAACACTCGACCACTGATTGAACCGGCGGATGTCAACTAACTGCTCAAACAATCGATTTGTTGTTGAGGAATCAGGCACAGGTGGACGTATAGCAAAGGGCCGACCCATGATCAAACGCCCTGATCAGGGATATCATGTGCTAGAACAAACACGACTAATTTAGACAAATTATTTATTTGACACTCAAAGGCATATTGTTGTACCACTTGAAATTATCAAACACGTCGAGTCAAGAGGAGCGGCAGTGTCATCTTAGTGTAGCAACATCTGATCGGATACACCGGTATAATGGTCTCACAATAAAATTGACTCGGATCTCAACCGGCAGGATGTGTGGAGAAATCAGGCGCTCTCTGCATGGTTAAACATTCGGTGCCTGTGTTCTCTGTAACTGATTATGAGCATAAACATTGCATGATCAGGTGCTATACACACATATACACAGAAATGTTTATGTAAAAGCAGATGTTTACGTATGTCAGAAGATGTAAACTTTACAATATCAAGACATTCCTGTAAACAGCTTCCAGATTAAAAGCCCACATCGTCCCCACCGCGCCATTGACATGTCAAACTGCAGTCAATTAATGATTTACCCTGAAAGGACTGGGTGAGAGATTTGTAACCTGTTAAACCTTCCTCAAATCAGTTCTTAAGCGAGAAAGAATACAACAAGGTCTGATGTTATTTATAAAGTCTTAATATATATATATATATAATAATAATCTGAATTAAAAGATATGTAAAATGGTAAAACTTAGGCTGGACAGCATGTATACGATAGATAATTTTTAATTATTTATTTTTTTTACCCTTTGCACACGATGATGACTCATGTATAATAAACCAAGCATGTTAATCATTGTGTCCAAGTCAAGTAGTGATCAGGTGTATTTGCTTGTGTATTATCTATTGTCATATACTGGCGTCACAACTCCCTTAACCAACACTTGCATTACTGCATGTTAATCCACGTATCCCAGACTTGAATGTATCGAAAATAGGTGCTGTCATGCAGTCAGAGAATTATATGCCCTGGTTTGTGGTAATTTTTATCATCACGTCTTAATCGTTTTATGTCAATTCAGAGAAATAAATAAATATCCGCTCTCAACACATTCAGACTATTTATTAACAGATATCATGCTTATTCTCAATTCTCATAACATTTCATATATACCAACTTTTTTCGATGACCTCAACTGTATACCGAATTTCTTTCAATGAGTTTATTTGTAAGTACTTTCTTTCCCAGATTAACTATTGTTTAATGTCCAAGTTAATATAACCGTTATCGTGCTTCTATAAAAATGGATGTGTTCCTTGGTCTGTATCATATTAATTAAAACTGACATCGGAACCTTCAAGTATACCTTTATTAATGCTTCATATCCATTTGACTGTTTTCTGCAAAGAGCTGCTCCTCATACCATGTGCTTGGTGCCAGGCGGGTCACATTATATGTAATTGGACATGGGGATAGCAAATCCTTTTAAAAAGAAGTAGACTCCACTTAAACATTGCTTTCTATGGCTATTTTCTGTAGGACGGAATTCGCGATATTTTTATTCAATAACTTTTTAGTGGTACTTTTTATGCTGTGGTATATTTTATTTTTAAAGATATAATTTACTAAATAGGCAAATTAAGAAAACTATGCGTGCATGATCAGTTAGTAAAACATTCGTGCTGAGTTTCTTTCTTAAATTTGTAATCAAGAAATACCGCAACTGTCCCGTTGTTCAAAGACACATTTACTGCCCCACTTCAACATTTGCGTTAGGTTGAAGAGCACATAAATGTGAAGGAGATATTTTGCATTATTCTCCAATAAGCCTGATGAGTTACAGCGTGTAAGAGCTGTCATCACAGAGCTTACAATCAAAACAGAATCAGGGTGTCGTTAACAGGTGTGTTTATTGACTGCCAGGTGTGAGTGTGTTTGCCGGAAGATGGTGATGAGTGTAAGATGATGCGAGGAATGTCCATCCGCGCACATCAGATGCTTAGCGTGCTACGAGTCAGCTGCTGTAACTTTACTATGACTGAAATGAGAAATATAATCACAGCTATTGGGTTGCTTCCTCTCCGGTACCTGAGATAATTCTACGCCCCCACCAGATAACAACAGGTGCTACAGAAACACAGTTGAATTTTCGTGCGGATTACGGCTTTCCGACTGACCGGAATTTGGTGAATTTGTTTGACAGACTGACACTAAACCGTTGCTATGCGATCTGCTTTTGTCTAGCGTGGCACATGAAGCCTTTATCATGTGCATTCCACTGGTTTCCTAATGATTCCGTTTCCCATTTAACTTATACAAAGTACCATATGGGGAAATGAAAATGGACCGGACAGAATGTCCTCTCCTCGGCCGCTAATCGGTGAAAACGCCTTTAGTATTGACATAACACCACGGGCGTAGGATCATTAACGCTCAGTCAAGAAGCACTCATTTGGACTGGAGGGTTTCGGGGGATTGGGTAACAGCGCCGTCACATGCGGGGTTCCCATGTGGTCCCGTCCACAATAGGTGAGGCCTCCCCCTGAGGCGACCTCCGGCTACCTCCACAGCCTCACAGTGTGTTGGACGCACCCCTCATACAATACAGCGACGTGTTTCCTCACCTAACGTGCCAAAAGGGGGAGGAAAATGCTGCCTTGGGACTGGAATTCTCTGGTGTCAGTTTCTTACAAAATTGATTCCATTAAAAGTGTGTTAAACACGCTCTGTTAGAAGATTTTAATGGACACTTTCACTATAATGATCTACCTGTCTTGAGTTCAATAGAGAGACGCCCGGAAAGGATCGATATGCCTCGACAGATGTACACCTGAATGTGGCCGCATGCAAAACGTAATGATACCAAACACTACAGTAAAAACGAGAGTGATACTAATAAGAGTACTAAAGAGAAAAAAAACACAAGAAGAAATTAATAAAGATAGAAGGGAAGAAAAAGAAGAAGAGAATAAAGAAAAATAACAATCATGCAAATATATATCAATTAAATATATTTATGATAACTTGAAATAATATAAATATTTTAAATATGCAGCATTGAAGCCTACCCTTTATACCCTGAAATGCTCTGATTTCAACTTTCAGAGAAATAATAAAAAAATGCCGACTTAGCCCCGCTACCTACTTGAACCCCATGGGATATCACCCATGCAATATAACAGTTTTCTGATATAAGATTTACGAGTTTAAAACATCTATTTGTATTAATTCAATAAATATATACATATATATATATATACTTTTTTTATTTTCAATATATAGATTAATATGTACATATATATATATGTATATATGTATATATATACATACATAATATATATATATATATATAGAAAAATATATATGTAGAAAAAAATACAAAATGATTTCCCAATGATTTGGACATTTGAACTGTCCGATCACATGAAAGAATATTGGAAATACATAAACTATAAATTTTATGATGAATTTATTCTAGTTTTAAATGTTGGGTTAATGTTACATGTAAAATTTAAAAAATATATATATATATGTTAACTAAAACAAGTAAAATAAGTTCTAATCACATCGGGTGACGGCTGCATAGTACATAAATATTTTTTTAGCAGAGGCTTTTCAGTTGTTCATGATATTGAATATTCAACTTTCCTGTGTCTCTGTTTAAAAATATGGATTGCCATATGACCATTCATTTAATATTTCCATTATCATTCAAAACGCCCACATTTCTGAGTTCACCAGAAGGTAGCGCCACAAGCAGGGCTCAAGATCTCTTTGCAAAACGCGTTGTCCGTGTCTACCAGGTGATTTCTGAAACTGTTAGATGAAAAAAACTCAGATTCATTAAAATCCGATAATAAATGAAAATACTGATGTTTTGAAGAATGTTTCTTGAAATAAGAATTTCTCCATAAAGTAGATGTAATTAGATATCACGTCACCACCATGGCCACAAGAAATTTGAAGTCACCGGTTGCTGCAATGGTGAACGGCCACCACAATTCCAGTCCTTTTGTCGAGTCTAAACCTACCAAATTCTTGGCGAAAGCACTGGAAATACTTCAGATGCAATGAAAATGTTGTATTGAGAATGTGAGGTAAAACTGCCAGTCGGTGCTGCCATCTAGAGGCCAATCTTTGACCTTTTTCTATTTCTGACTTATCATGGTCATAAACCATGAGAGACCCTTGTGATAAAACTGATAATGATTGCCTGAGTTGTTCTAAACCAACCCCTGTTTGAATATATATCATTCATAGCAACCGCTCTTGCATTAGTGTGCCATTATTTACGAAGATCATTTTAATTCCTTTGAACTTGAGAAATATATACGCCTTTGACCGCTTATGTTGTATATATATTTTATATATATTTTATCTATATTATATATATATATATTGTGTATATATATATATATATATATATATATATATATATATATATATATATATATATATATATATATATAGTTATTGTAAGTCACTTAATGGTCATCCCTTTCTATGAGAAACCAGGGATCTGAAAAGCAAATAGCAGAACAATTATCTCTGAGAAACACTTACCTATGGATCGTCGCATAAACAGACTTGAAGTCCGCTTTTCACCTTGTTTACCTGGAGAATTCATGTGATTCCTGGGTTACTCTCAGTACACATAATTCAACTGTTTGCGATACCTGCTAAGAAAGGTTACTACAGCGCCCCTGTGACGGTGGTGTGAGATTGTTTATCTACCATACATGTAGCCATGTTGACAGACAGATAAAGCATGTAACTAGACGTGGTTGATAGCTTTTGTCCAGAAGACTGGTGATGGTGAAAAAAAATGAAGAATTTTTTTGTCAATCGCAAAATTCTGGTTCTTCTGAATCGCCCATAGATATCCTTGATTGACGTGTTCGTTAACGACCAGCGGCCTTTATTTTGAACGCTTGGATAAAAATAAACTGAGGTAGAAATGAACGGTACAGCCTGTGCAATGTGGGATCGGCGCCTGTCGGTTTATTAATTTATACGTCCAAGAATGTATCTTTATCTAATGATCATCAGATATGGTAATACACCCCGTTAAGGACAAGAACAGTCTACATTCTTACTACAAACCTATCGCTATGGACAAACCAGCAGGTTGTGGCTGCTTAAGGAGACTGGTCTGTTTACTGTTTATGTGGACCCAGTCATGCTTATAAGTAACGAACATTAGTCAGAAATCCTGGTTGACTCCCTAACAAGGTAAAGGATGCTATTATGTGCCACTGGCCCGGACGTTTGCCTGTCCCCCATTTGTGTGATCTGCAAATTAAATGTTACATGTGCCATGAAAATCCCCAGTAATCAACAATTGACGTGTTCTCCTGACCTTCATGATCTCGGCCAATGGTTCTTTTAACATCACCTAAGCCAGTGCCTACAGGTATTCACATTTTATTATTTTGAATCATAATTTGTGCCCCGGTGCAACACATGTACTCACTCCATGTCTGGTTTATACATATACCCACAACTGACAGATAATATACTGCGCCGTAGGCTTTATGTTCGATAACCCTTTGTATCAGAAATCGGAGCGCCACCTTGTGCCCGTATCGAGGAATACAAAACAGAGCTGCTATTAGCAGTCCAATTTATACACAGAGCCCTCAGTACTGTTGTTAATGGGTTCGCTTGCTATGGTTCAAGTTGGCTCTAGCCATCGCACAAGGTGGCATTAAAAATATTGTTAGATATTTGATATGTTTAGCATAATCTCAAACACAGGTGACAGAATGGTGACATTAAAAATTGTTAGATATTTTATATATTTAGCATAATCTCAAATAAAAGACACAGAATGGTGGCCATGGTGTCTTAGGAAAATACTCGTTTTGTCTGCTGGCTTCATTGCATTCAGGCCGTAATTGTTATAAAGGACACATACGCTGCAATTTTTCTTGCTTTTGTTACCTTGTTAATTTTAAGTAACAAAATTTCAGAGGAAAATGATTCATATCAAAATTTAGTCATAAAGTGTTTAAAGAAAACCTCAGGCTGATTAACTGATGCTATATAAGTAAATTTTTATACTGCCCCGTGTCCTGGTGATCAGAATCGGACAAGCGCGCCATCTGTCGGTGTCACTTTACATGTTCAACCTAATTTTTACCAGAGGTCGCTTTGCTACATGCAAGCGCCACATTCACCACATCGTGGAAGTTAGTGCAACAGCACGATTACAGCATTCCCCAAAGTCTCCCATTTCGCTGCGATATCGTTCAGTTTTTCATACATCTTGATCCAATAAATGGGTAGGTTATATATTTTAATAAACATAATAAAGCACAGTTACTACGTTTTACAAACAGCAGGCCTAGGATCCAATCACAAAGGAAGGAAATGGGAGTAAAAAAACAAGTACTTTTTTTTCAGAATCGGTAATACCTTAGAATCAATCTTACAGTCCCTTCCCTTGTAAATGAAAATATAATAACTTCTGTTAGAATTGCTAATCCACAAAACGTCTTACATTGCTGGCCTTAAGACATCATTAACAGGTCATACATGTTACTTTTTTACCGCCTCCATTTTTTAATGCTAACTTAACTACATGTACGTACATCTGCAGAATTCCATTCCGGTCTCGGACTACATGACAGGGCAGTATCACACGCTTCCTCTCATTTTATATCCTGGTCCTGTGACTACTGTATTGCTGGCCAATACATAGGAAACCTTGAAAGGCGCACTCGTTTGTAAGTGAAACACGACCATTGGGCGTTAAGTAGAGCGCTCACCCTGGGTGGGGGCCGACCAGGAAAAATCTCACTGAAACAGGATATTCCTATCACTGATTTACAGGGGCTTGGTGGTAGTTAGCAGTGACAATTTAACGGACTGAGAATGACTGATTTCTTTGTTCTTACACCTGTAGTATGTCAATGGATGTAGGGTTGGTGCAACACAGGTTCACCATTAAGGGGTCGTCTCAACTCTGGCATAACCAGGTTTAGGTTTGCTTGCTGCTGTCTGTATTTATGTATGAGAATTTTCGATAATGGAACATATCTGCAGCAAATGTCGCAAACATAAACGATGTGTCGAGTTACGCATTGATAATGGTTTTTATTGTACTGATTGTGCCTTTGAAAATTGTCCCCAAAGGTGTATATCTTTCTCTGACGACATTTAACTGTAAACATTTTAGTGATCAGAAATGTAAATATGTAAAGAGTATCTTTGAGAGGCCTGATATTCTTTTCTCGCAGGAACATTTTTAAGTCACTCTAGCCAGTTCAATAAAAAAATGGCTTTGTTGTTTTCACATGTTCCATAGCTATGGATGAAACAGTGCCCGTGGTAGGATGACCTCATGGTGGCTCTGGTATAATCTGGTATAATAGTCCTAGGGATGGATTAATAACCAATATTATGTGCAACACACGTAATAAGTACTTGGGAAATGTCAAATATGTTAAGAAAAAACAACTTTCAAGGATAATATATGTAAAGAAACTTTAGCAACAAGTCTGGTTATTAAGAACAAATCTGAGTTCTGGGTAAAACTTGCATCCCAGAGAATATTGATTGGGTAACTGAAGATTTGAACAGAGCAAATAATTTTAAAGAAAGAAATCGGATGAAATGGATACAATTATTTCAAATATTATTGAAAGTATGACAAAATAATGTTGTGCAGTGAAATTGGAAGGAACTCATTTGCATCTTGTTACTGTAAGAATTGTTCTGCATGCCATCTGTAAGTTGAAACCAGGAAAAACAGATGTCACCAGAAACTTGTATTCTGACAGTAATTTTATATATAGCATTTATTAACTCTGTGTTTTGATTTCTGTTCTGTTGTCTGTTATTATGGTGCAAGGAAAAGTGCCACAAGAAATGATAAATGGTACTATGGTTCCAATACCAAAAATTAAAGCAAGTCGGATAATTTTCGTGCCATAACATAAAGCAGTATATTAGGAAAGATTTTTTACCAGATTGTGTTGGATGTGTTCAGAGAAATGTTTTGGACGTCTGATTTTCAATTTGGTTTTAAAAATGGGTTATCTACCAGGGTTGGGGCCAGGTACTTGTACCTGTACCTGTACCTAGGTACACATTTCAGAGTACCTGTACTTGTACCTGCTTGTCATGAGTAGGAAGTACCTTGTACCTGTACCTGTACCTTGAGCTTAAGTACCTGTAACTGGTACAAGGTACTCCAGGTACATTTTCATATTTTAATTTTTTTTCGTTTTTTACTCTTATAGTATTCAATTTGGTTACCTGTAGTGTAAAACAATCAGCAAGCCATCATTGTGATAAACTGCTCATGTTGTTGTTGTTTGTGAATGTATGATGTCAAACTGTACTTGGTGCACTTAATGGACTTTCAGTACACTTGAATACCATGTTTCTGAACTGATTGTGTTATACTGTACTTGGTGCATTTAATGAACTTTTAGTACAAAAATATCATGTTTGTGAAGTATGGTGTCATACTGTACTAGGTGTTATTAATGGACTTTCAGTACACTTGAATATCATGTTTGTGATTGTATGGTGCCATACAGATAATAAGTTCTTATGAAATGTACTTTAGCACATGACTTCAGTATATTGTTCGATAGAATCAAGTCATGTTAACTTGCATTTACGTGAATTTTATGCCGCTACTATTATCCGTAAAAACGTCTTTTAGGTGATCCAAAATTAAATGTACTTGTACCTGTACCTAAGTACTTTCTAAAGTACCTGTACCTGTACGTAGGTACTCTTTGAAAATCAAGTACCTGTACCTGTACCTGGCCAATTCACAAGTACCTGTACCTGTACCAAGGTACTTTCACTTGTCCCTGGCCCCAACCCTGTTATCTGCCACTGCATGCACTTTTCAGTGAGCGAAGTTTTATCTTTTCATAGGAATCAAGACACCCCAGTGATATGCATCATGTTGGATGCATCTTGAGTCTTTTGACCGTGTGGAATATAGCTCTCTATTTGCAAAGTTATTGAAAAAGAACATATGTCCAGTGTTATAAAGGGTAATTATGACTATGCATACGCGACAGCAACTGAGGGTTTGATAGAACTCGATTGTTTCTGGTAACTTCAGCGTAGGTATAATCGGAAAAAAAACAAGATGGAGTTTTTTCACCTATAATGTTTTGTGTATATATGGATGGTCCACTATTGCAGTTGAAAGACTCTGGTGATGGTTTTTGATATAGGACCACATTTTGCAGGTGCATTTTCATATGCTGGTGATATGTGCCAATAATGCGTGTACACACAGCATTGATAACATCTCGAGATCTCGACATAAATTTCGCAAAATATTTAGAAAGCAAAACAAAAATTTTAGGAAGCAACAAAAAATATATCTTGCAAAAAAAAATTCAGGAAGCAAAAAAAATAAATATACTTATATATCTCGAGATCTCGAGATTTCATCATGATTTTCCTTCGGCCAAATGCCCTGCTTTGATCTTAAAATCACTATTCACCTGCCTTATTTATAGAATCTTGGTTATACCGGCTAACTCTGCATATACATATTAAAGAAGTGAAGATAATCCTTGCAGGGAAAGGGTCTTATGACGCCACTTTCGCGTATAAACATTTTATCTACAGGCTACTTGTACACAAGGTGTTTTAGCAAGTGTTAACATACAGATAAAAACATGTAACCGAGTTATTGAAAGATCCCTAGTTGATGTTCGTTAGAGCATGTGAAGCAATGCAATATTTCTCTGTTAACTGAAGCCAGATGTATCCGCCGGAAGTCTTTCTATTACGATCGGTGGCCTTTTCTGCACCCCCCCCCCCCCCACCCACCCCGACCCATGTTATAAACACGTGGTTATAAACAAAAGGCACCGCCTTTACCCCTTTGGATTGGCTCATTTTTATGAAAGGTTCAATAGATTTGTTTATTTGACAGACATAGAAGTCGGTCCCTTTAACTTGGTTTAACTTTACGTCAATCAAGCATCGAATGGTTCGTACAATGCCCACGTGGACCTTTTTATTTATTTTTATCTCGAGATGTTAATTCGAAATCTCTATCTATATAATTTGTTTTGCCTCCTTTTTTTGCAAGATATATATTTTTTTTCCTCCTAAATTTTTTTTCGATATATATATATTTTTTGCTTCCTAATTTTTTTTGGGTGCAATTTTATGTCGAGATCTCGAGATGTTATCATGGAACTAATCAGTTTAAGAGATGGTTTTTCAGGACTGCAATAATTTACTTATGGGCATTTAAAGAATGCACTGATATATAATGGCAATCATCACATAATACAAAAGATACCACGTCAGTGGTACCTAACAGACATTTTATCTCTCCAGCTGAATTGAGTGTATTTTTTCATAATATATTTTGCACTGCGCTGACTGTTGTATTTTGAAGTACAAAAAATGTTGTACAACACTCTGTATTTGTACGAATAAACATTTATTATTATTATATATTTGTTTTGATGACCTGGTCTCTATATTGGCCTTCATTTCAAGAGAAATACTGTGAAAGATGGATTGTTCCACACGTGTTTATTTATCACGGTTATCATTATTTTTCCATATTTAAGAGGTTCCATCTAGAACTTTATCATATTTTATACATATATATATATATGTTTGTATGTGGTTGAGGAATTGACGGGATATGTTTATTTGGTTGAGGAATTGACGGGATATGTGTGTTTGGTTGAGGAATAGATCTATATGTCCTTTTGCACAAATGAAATGTAATGATAATACAACTTGGCGCACATTTTAAACCGAATGTATAATTATCTTCCATTTACAGTGTATCCGGTAACAATACCTGAGGAACGTTTATAGTGTCTTTTTTATAGTACAAGCATAGCAATGTTCTGCTGTATCAGAGGTTTCGGACGGGGTCATGCACTCAGGGTGGGGTCACGTGATACACCTGCAACAGCCGTCGTCATTAACAGAATTTTATGGATAGGGGCAGGAATTATTACAGCTCCATCTGGTCACTTATTTTGCCATTGGGAGGTTTTGGGGAAGACTAGTCATATAGAAAGCACATCGGGACACATAGGGGTGACATGGCGATGTGTGAGCATGCTTTATATAACTATCAGTGTATCTATATTGAGCCTATAGCCAGAGGAACCCAAAGATCCTTGAACCTTACACACGCCTAACCAATGACGGCAGATTATCATTTCTACACATTTTCCATGTGAAATTTTACATCTGCATGTCTGGTCAAGCTAGATAAAATATCAACATTACCCATCTGACATGACGTAACGTATCAACATTACCCATCTGACATAACTTGTAATATCAAAATTACCCATCTGACATCACGTGAAATATCAACATTACCTATCTGACATCACGTAAAATATCAACATTACCTATCTGACATCACGTAAAATATCAACATTACCCATCTGACATCACGTAAAATATCAATATTACTCCACTGACATCACGTAAAATATCAACATTACCCATCTGACATCACGTAAAATACCAATATTACCCATCTGACATCACGTAACCTATGTATCAAATATTTAAAAATCAACATGTATTTCAAACGAGATAAAAACAAAGTGTGCTTGTTGATATGAGACAAAATATTAACTTGATACACATAAGTGTGTTTGTTAAAAAAAGAAGTAATAGTATTAACTTGATACGAATAAGTTCGTTTGTACAAAAGAGATCAAACATTAACTTGATAAACAAAAGTGTGCTTGTTCAAACGAGATAAAAATATAAATGCTAAACATCAGTGACTTCGTCAAACCTAAGCACACTGCCCAGTTACCAACCACTCTGGCCAGTCACCGACCACACTGACCAGACAAACTACCAAATCACTAGCCATACTGACCAGTCACCAAACACACTGTCCAGTCACCAACCAGACTGCTCAGTCACTAACCATATTGCTCATTCATCAACCACACTGCTCATTCACTAACCACACTGCTCAGTCGCTAACCATATTGCTCAGTCATCAACCGCACTGCTCAATCACTGACCACACTGCACAGTCACCAACAACACTGCGCAGTCACCAACCACACTTTGAGGTTATAAACCACATTGCTCAGTCATCAACCACATTGCTCAGTCAGCAAGCACACTGCTCAGTCACTAACCTCACTACGCAGTGACCAACCATATTGCTCAGTTACAAACAACACTGCTCAGTCACAGACCAAACTGCTCAGTCACCATCCACATTGCTAAGTTATCATCCACACCACGCTGTCACCAACCACACTGGTCAGTCAACACACATATTGCTCAGTCATCAGCGATATTACTCAGTCATCAACCACACTACGCAGTCACCGACCCCACTGGTCAGTCATCAACCATATCGCTCATTCTTCAACCTCATTTCTCAGTCATTAACCACACTGCCCAGTCACTAACCATACTACGCAGTCACCAACCACACTTTGAGGTCATCAACCACATTGCTCAATCATCAACCTCAAAGCTTAGTCATCAACCACACTGCTCAGTTACCAACCATATTGCTCAGTCATCAACCACACTGTTCATTCATTGAACACACTGTTGAGTTACCATCCATATTTCTCAGTCATTTTTCACGCTGCGCACTCACCAACCAAACTATGCAGTCACCAACCACACTGCCAAGTCACTAACCATATTACTCAGTCATCAACCCCACTGCGCAATCCCTGACCACACTGCCCAGTTACCAACCATATGGCTCAGTCATCAAACACACATCTCAGTCACTAACCGCATTGCTCAGTCATCAACCATATTGCTCAGTCAGAAACCACACTACTCAGATACCAACAACCCTGCTCAGTCACCATCCAAACTGCTCAGTCATTAACCACACTGCGCAGTCAACGACTATTGCTCAATCATCAACCTCATTACTCAGTCATCAACCACACTGCTCAGTCATCAACCACACTGCTCAGTCACTAACCATACTACGCAGTCACCGACCACACTGGTCAGTCACCAACCATATGGCTCAGTCACCAACCACATTGCTCAGTCATCAATCATATTGCTTAGTCACTGACTACATTGCTAAGTTGCCAACCATATTGATCGGTCAGCAACCACACTGCTCAGATACCAAACACCCTGATCAGTCACCATCCACACTGCTCAGTCATCAACCACACTGCGCAAAAAAAGACAATATTGCTCAGTCACAACCACACTGCTCAATCATCAACCTCATTGCTTAGTCATCAACCACACTGCTCAGTCACTAACCACATTGCTCAATTATCAATAAGCAACCATATTGCCCAGTCAGCAACCACACTGCTCAGTCACTAATCACACTGCTCTGTCACCGACCACACGGCTCAGTTACCAACTACATTGCTCGGTTACTAACCACTTTGCTCAATCATCAACCTCATTGCTCAGTCATCAACCACACTGCGCAGTGACCGACCACACTGCTCAGTCATCAACCACATTGCGCAGTCACCAACCACACTGCTCAGTCACCAACCACACTTTTCAGTCACCAACCACATTGCTCAGTCACCAACCACCCTACGCAGTCACCGACCATACTGATCAGTTTCCAACCACACTGTTCACTCACCAACCACACTGCTCAGTCATTAACCACATTCATCGGTCAGCAACCGCACTGCTCAGATACCAACCACCCTGCTCAGTCACCAAACACACTGCTCAGTCACTAACCACATTGCTCAGTCATCAAAGACATTTTGCAGTCACCGACAATATTGTTCAGTCGCCAGCCACACTGCTTCGTCACTGACTACACAGCTCTGTCACCATCCACATTACTCAGTCAACGACCACACTGCGCAGTAACTATCTACATTGCTAAATCATCAACCACATTGCGCAGTCACCGACCACATTGCTCAGCCATAAGCCACACTGCGCAGTCACCGACCACACTGCTTAGTCGCCAACAACACTGTTCACTCACCAACCACATCGCTCAGTCACCAACCACACTAAGCTGTCACCGACCACACTGGTCAGTTTCCAACCACACTTTTCACGTATCAACCATACTGCTCGGTCACCAACCACACTGCTCAGTAATCAACCGCACTGCTCAGTCACCAACCACGCTTTCAGTCACCAACCACATTGCTCACTCACAAATCAGTTTGCTCACTCATCAACCACTCTGTTTAGTCACCAACAACACTGTTCACTCATCAACCACCCTGCTCATTCACCAATCACCCTGCCCACTCGCCAACCATACTGCTCACGAACCACACAGTTTAGTCATCGACCACACCGCTCAGTTTCCGACCACACTGTTCAGTTACAAGTCACACTGCTCACTCACTCACCATACTGCTCAATTACCAACCACACTACTCAGTTACCAACCACACTGCTCAGTTACAATCACACTGCTCAGACACCATCCCTATGTTCATGTCTTTCATGTTATTATTGTGAATACTTTTTTGCATTCATCGACACCAATCAATATTAACTAAGTATCCTGAAAGGGTTTATTTGTTTAGGATCTTGCACTCATTATGAAAACAAACACTTCACCAAAATCCTGTGTAAGCTCTGCTGTATCCGGATGATGCTACAGAATCACAATTTATCAGACCAATTAAGCCTTTCATCTTTTAGTTCGGAATGAATAATGCTGAGCCCGTCTGTTCATCTAAGTATGTACAAACAGAGCGAGTTCATGATGTGGTGGCAGGCCGCGGTTTGTATACACAGGATACATAGTCAAGTGTTGTTAGGACTAACCTCACCTCCGCCCGGGACCAGCCGATATGAGGATTTGGTGAGCTTCAGTTACAGAGCGCATACCTCCGCTATACACACACACCAATCATCACACTAAATACGCGATTCTACACTAAATGTTTAATGCGTATCCCGCATGAAAGGTGAAACTATATAATCACCAGCTGAAAATGCCAGAATATTGTACTTTAGATAAATTAAATCCCATGTACGTGATTACTCTGCATGTGGTAAATTACATGACGAGTCATTGAAAGATCTACAGGGCTACTCGGGAGTCACCTGTTACATGGTACCAGAGCCATGTCGACCAAGAATCTCTTGAAACCAAATAAAATGTGTTGAAACAAATATTTCCGTGTTATTTTTGTATTTTCTGTGTAAGGTTATTATATTTATTGTCCAGAGACGGCCCGGGCCGGCGATAATAAAAATTAAAATGCTCAACTTGGGCTATGAACCACGGAGTCAGAAATTATTGATAGCTCACAATGAAATACTTGAACTTGCTTAAATCATGAATGCTCCCGTTGGGCCAAACCAGACCCTGCCATGAATTATAGACCCAAAACCAAGGCATGAAAATGAGGAAAATCTGGAGTTAGGGGGACATGTTAGGTTATATAAAATACATACGAGGATCAAAGGAAAGAAGGTGGACGGTGATGATGCCACATTGGTTTTATACCATGGGGTACGCACTCTTAATTATATTATAATCCATGGTTATACAGGGGCCATCACAGCTCTGTGATTACTCAATTTAAGTAATGCACATTTACCCTCATTTATGATGGCACACGGTGTGTCAAACTGTCATGTACCCCATATGAGGCACACAGATGCGTTCAGCTATGTGTCATGAACTAAAGTTATCTAAAGTTATATAAACGTCTTCAAGCCACAGTAGTTGATTATAAATTGTGTTGTAAGTTAGTTTCTGTTGTTAATTTAATGTGTTTATGAGTAGAAGTATTTGTTGGACCACATTTGTTTCTTTTAGAAGTTGGGTTTTAATTTTGTGGGAGCATTTGTGCGTGTGTGTCTGTGTGTGTTGGGGGGGGGGGGGGGTCACTTTCATTCTGTTTGCAAAGCGTATAATTCCCTTGCTTCCCGTAAGATTCAATAATGGCGACTATTAACCTCTAATAAATGCATGCCTTTTCTTATAACGTCACTAGGGTAAGGTTCAAATTTTCAACAAACAAACAAGAAGTTTTACGAAAGGCCTGCATGGTCTCCACGTTTTTCACACATGGTTAAAATCCTCAAAAATACTTTGTGCATACATTTTCAAAGGTTGGATCCGTCTGTTTGGTGGAACACGAGCTTTTGTAAAAAATAAATAAATAAAACGAGATTTTTTTCATTTTTTCACCGCAGTCATCGATGAAGTCATCGCTTGTCCTTGTCATATGAGCCCATGTCACGGGAAGGCAAATCTGTCGCTGTCGTCGAACATACCATCAGCTGATACATTTGTAAATCCCTTTGGCTGCGGCTGCACGTGATGCTATATCAAACATGTTTAACTGCTAATTACGTCACAGTTACTATTTTATAACCCAAGTGTAATTTGTTTTGTCGTAGTTATGGAAATCATTTTGTGAAAGCAATTCTATAGGAAGTTTAGATAACACACGAGACAAACTATAGTGCAAACAGCCTTTTGTATATCGTTGCTTTGAGGTAGGTAAAGTGTGTTTACTTGTTTGCCTTGTTTTTTAATGGAACAATTAATCTCTAATCTGCGTTAGGAATTTGAATAATGTGATTGAAAAATTAGATACTAATTATAAAAAATGTATCAGCTAAAATCACTCTCATCCTTGGCATACATTAACTGTTTGGTGGACTCTCGTCATTACACTAATGAGGCTTCCCAGTGGTATCCCTGGTCACAGTGTATCAGGAGGGAGAAGGTATCTACAAGAGAATACACAAAAAAATACACACACAAAAAAAATTGAAATCTACATTTTAATGAATACAAGCCTCCATCATTCACTTATTCCCAGGCCCATATTCCCAGGTTCTTTAGTGCGGGTGCTTTTCCATGTACGCGTTTTGCGAGCGTTTGCCGCGCGGCTGCCGCGTGGCGAAAATCCAACCAGTTAAAATGTCATGTGCTATTTCCATGTATGCGATAGTCGCGCGGCAAACGCACGCGTCAGTTTTGGAATCCAGCATTGCTGGATTTCTGCGTTTGCCGCGCGGCAAACGCATGGGAACTCCGCCTAAATGACGTCACATGTGGGGTTTCCTCGTACTCGTAAGTTGAAGTCCGTGCAGATGTGTCAGGCTAGCACCCTAGACTTTAGATTTGTGACTATTCCTTGATGACGTTCCGAGATCCAGGTAATGTGCCTGATCCACACCAAAATCTAATCGACACTTTACTGGATTATTGCTGAAATAACTAGAAAATATCATGAGTTTCTGTTCATTATTGAGATTCGCGCGAGTTATTTTGTGAACAAACACACACACGCGGAGGAATAAAGCGTTCCAGTGCAACTCTCTCTTGCATTCAACTCTCTGTTACCCTTCTAGACTATAGAGAGTAATACAGAGTAAATACAATAAACTATAGCAATGCGGAAAGCGATAGGGAGGGGCCTGGAAACAGTTTCTGCGAAGCCTCAGTGAATTACTCATGGGGTGTTATCATTTACTGCATGCACTGGGTACACAGGCTGATGTTCCCATAGTTTCAGTATTAAAGTTCCGTGCACGCTGAAAGGTTTGAATACACAGGATGGGGTAATGAAAAGCAAATTACAGTGAAATGGATAAGCTGACATAAATACACTGGCATCATCATGGATGTAGATGTTAATTACCGACGCCTACGCTATAAATCACCAAATACCAAGTGATTCAGGGCCCCTGACAACCTCCCCGTGCATTGGAAAAGATTCTGATATACTTTTGCTGCATTGCAAATCGAAAATGATGACTTATTCACATACCATGTATATTACATATCCATGGGGTTTATAGTGTATTCTACTTGATATTTTCGGTATATGTCAATATTACATTCTATTACCGTGTGCTTGGGCCTACACGAGTAAACGAATCTAAAACCGTGTGCTTACATGGGTAAACGAGTCTAAAACCATGAGCTTACACGGGTAAACGAGTCTAAAAACGTGCGCTTACACAGGTTAACGAGTCTAAAACTGTGTGCTCATACGGGTAAACGAGTCCATTACTGTGTGCTTACACGGATAAACGAGTCAAAAACTGTGTGCTTACACGGGTAAACGAGTCAAAAACTGCGTGCTTACACGGGTAAACGAGTGGAAAAAGCTTGCACAGGGCGCGGTCAGTGGCGCTAAACATAAACATAGCGCACATGCCACCTGGTGGCCGTACTGCGCAACATCACAAATCAAGATTTTTCAAGCCAACCAACCGGTGTTTCTTCTATGTTTCTTCTTGTCTAGCGTGCGCCAGATCAGGCATCTGGTCACGCAGTCTTAATTGTTACAGTAAACAAACACATGTGGATTATGTTTAATCTCCCTTATTAACATAACGACGCATAAAACAGGTGAACTGGAGATAATAAGCCTGTATGCCGGAATGGTTTTGCTGGGAAGCTTTTGTGTTCAGCCAAAATGAGCTTATAATAAGTAAAGTAATAGACTTGCCTAACGGTATGAACATAACACTGGACAGCGGGATAGCCACTGCACAGCTAATACAAATCACATAATATACATGCAACTGCCGGTTCCTATATATGTTGATATATTAATATTTTATATGGTGATGAATCGAATCACATATATTTGGTTATTTTAGGACTAGTATTAGTCTATTGACCAAGTCTGATTAAGCAGGTCCCCTGATTTGAGGAGGTACAGACTGTAAGGTCGGAAATGAACTTCCAGTGACTCATGGAAGTATCGCAGAACTGATCTGACTGCCAGTGTGGACTTGGGTAAAGGTGATATATAGCCCATATATATGTTGATTGGTTATGAGACTTGTACTGCATTCACTCTTGTGTGTTATTTATCACCACCTTCAGCGGAGTGCAGGTTACAGTCATCGACTCCGCCCGTCCGTCCGTCCACCCGTCTGTCCATTAAAAAACAATTCTTATGGGACGCGCTATGTAAAATTCAACACTCAAATCCAGTTCTAATTCAAATGGCAGGTGTATCTTATGGGCCTTCGTTGAATTAGGAATTTTTAACGAATTCTAAATACTCTTTATTAAAATGTCAGGTGTATCTCCTGACCTTATTATGGTTTGGTCACACTTCTTTTTTTATGATTTTTTGAAAGCTTTGTTAATGAATACATGTACTTAATTCTGAATTTAAACATGCGATGCAGTATCACAGAAACCGTTACTCATATCGGCATCTAATTTAGATTATTGGATTATTTAAGTCTCCTCGCCTGATTAAGTTTTTGTCACACTGGAATCTTTTGATTATGAATTTAAAATTTTTAAATTAAAAAATTAATATGCGATGCCTTATAACAAAGGTATTATAATATCCGTATAATTAGCAAGGCAGACAAACCTTATATTAGTAACCTCACCTTTTTATGTTTCGTCGCTTTCTTGTTTTAATTCTCCTGAGTTCAGCATTAGCTACTGAAGACAAATTTTGGATTCAATTACAAGACAAGTGAACATTTATCAAATTCCATGCTGGCAGGGAATCAGGTTCTGTGGACAATTTTTAATTTAAACCTTATTGAAATACAAACACATCCAGAACAAGTGTGGTGGTGATGATGAATTAAAAAATAATAAAATATTTAGGTCTGTGTCTAATTAGCATGAATAACGGTTGTAGGAGGAGAGAGAGAGAGAGAGAGAGAGAGAGAGAGAGAGAGAGAGAGAGAGAGGAGGGAATTAATAAGCGGAGATATCTAACCCTGCACATGTGACTTTTTTACACACACACACACACCCACACACACATTTTTATATGATTATATTATGCTGCTGATCCCCGTTACGAAACGTGACATGATTGAAGTTTTATACAACAATGTTAACTTAATATATAACAAATAAAAGAGAATCAAGTTTTATTTTGTGCCAAGGTTTGGTTTTTACTGGATGATAAGTGATCATTACTGTTGTGTAAATGAAATAATGGTTGGCCTTCATACAAGTGACGTGAAATGGCTTCTATATCAATAAACTGTATTGGCGTAACACAGTAAATTGTTCCCCGCCAGGAAATATTAAGTTTTTTATTGCACTCATACAATCTATATGTTTATATTGTCCCTATTATTTGTGGCTTCGTTCTCAAGCGATCTTATCTAAATATACCGGACGACCCCGTGTAGCTGCTCTATAGTTAACCACTGCTCTGAACCATACATAACATATGTTTCGGTAACTGACATATTTTATAACAAGATTAAGTAAAACCAAGCCACTGTCTATCACCAAAAGTATTAATTAAGATACACCAACTAAATAATATACAAGGATCCTGTCATGTATACCTGTACATGGTTTCTGCTTCATTTCATTACCCTCTACACATATTTCCTTGAAAGTGAGGAAACATCAAACAAATGGGTAGGGGGGAGTGGTGGGACAATGTAAGTTGGATATCGTCATCATCAACATGGTGTGGTGGGACATTGTAAGTTGGATATCTTCATCATCAACATGATGCGGCGGGACATTGTAAGTTGGATATTGTCATCAACATGGTGTGGTGGGACATTTTAAGTTGGATATTGTCATCAACATGGTGTGGTGGGACATTGTAAGTTGGATATCGTCATCAACATGGTGTAGTGGGACATTGTAAGTTGGATATCTTCATCATCAACAGGGTGTGGTGGGACATTGTAAGTTGGATATCGTCATCATCAACATGGTGTGGTGGGACATTGTTAGTTGGATATCGTCATCATCAACATGGTGTGGTGGGACATTGTAAGTTGGATATCGTCATCAACATGGTGTGGTGGGACATTGTAAGTTGGATATCGTCATCAACATGGAGTGGTGGGACATTGTAAGTTGGATATTGTCATCAACATGGTGTGGTGGGACATTGTAAGTTGGATTTCGTCATCAACATGGTGTGGTGGGACATTGTAAGTTGGATATTGTCATCAACATGGAGTGGTGGGACATTGTTAGCTGGATATTGTCATCAACATGGTGTGGTGGGACATTGTAAGTTGGATTTCGTCATCAACATGGTGTGGTGGGACATTGTAAGTTGGATGTCGTCATCAACACGGGGTAATGAGACATTTTAGGCTGGATATTGTCATCAACGTTGTTTGGTCGTCGAGATGTAAAACGCTCGGCTCTCTCCGCTGCATGGCGACCCGGGTTCGATCCCCGGCTTGGCTATGAGAGTGGGTTGTAGTGGTCCGTCGAAGGCTTGGGTTTTCTCCGGGTTCTCCCGGTTTTCTCCGCCCCAACTGACTACCGAATGCTATCATCTGAGCCACGGAGACTGCCTTGATTAGATATAATAACTATTTGTATAATCCATGTAAGATTAATATATATATAACTATAATTTCCCGTTGGATAGCGAATACGTTGAACACCTGTATAAAATTTCTTTCTCGATGATACCCTTTTCACATTAATAAAAGTAGAAACTTCATGACAGACACATTAAAAATGCCATTTCGAGGATGAAATACTAGTCGACATTTGATACATATAGGTTTTCTGTTATACTGTATGTGTCCATCTGCTTGTCGTGCACTTGGATGCGAGTAAATGGCAGAAGCTCAAATGGACGTCGCTCAATTGGCATTGGACGAGAAAGGAATCACACTCAAATATAAATATTACACAAAATTTCAGGTACAGGGTGTTCTAGTTGATATTATTGCTACCTTTTTATCACAAATGGAATAACTTATCACTAAGGGAACAACATGCCATCATTTTTTATATCCCGTTGACTGACTGAATTACTGCTAGACCAGCATGCTCCGGTACCGGGGGAGGCTCTCTGTTTTCTTTAGATGAATCATCTTTTTAAATGTTTACCTTGATAATATATACTGGGCTAGTACAATCATTCATTTTAGGGTTGCAACGAGCACATGCTATCCGAACTAAAGGGCTTAAATATTTCCAGAGCCATAATTGTACATTTAATTTGAAATACGTTTATAAATATAAAAATATACTGAGTCAGGAATGTAGAATGGAAAATACATGAATTTCCTCTGTTCGCTTTATTCTGTGTTGGTATGCAAAGGTTTATGTGTGCAGTTGCGTACACAAGCCGGTTGGGGACGGGGGTTGGGGTTGGCAGAGGTAGGGTGCTAATTCATTTATAGCAAGATCTCATGCTTCAGTTATATGATGTAAATATTTAGTACGCTTAAATATTTGATGTTCAAACTGTTATAGAGAGGACCAGGTGGATTATGTTACTGTTCTGAGTGTCTGATATTTCAAGTTTAAGTGTAGTCCAATTGAAAATCAAAAGTTTGGAAGCATCCCTTTGAAAGAGTTACCCAGCGCTATAAGCAAAGAGTCGTATACAGGCAAGTACATGAGCCGACACAGGGTAAATCCGAGCCGTAAATAAATATATGTTCCTTCGTACAGCGAATAGGCCCGCCTGGCTAATTAAAAAAAACCCATCAATGAAGGTGCAACAGATGATGGAATGATGCAAAGTTCGTTAAAATTGTTGCAAATTTAATCTCTTCAATTAATCGATCGTCCGTTGTAACCTTGATATTTGTGTATTTGTACCTTAATATATGTGTGTGTGTGTAATTATATCATTAAAGTTTATGCAGTTCAGTTTATATAACCCAGGAAATATGGCAAAATTACTCAGAAAAGTACTTGATAAATTTCTTACTTATTTTTCACAGATTTAAAAGAAACACTTTTTCTTTCTCTGTGTGAAAATACTAATACTATCAATAAGTCATCGAGCAGACATTAATTAACATTTCCTTGGACATGCTTTTTATCTTATGGTCTAACAAGCCTACTTGAATATTGTTGCTTAAAGGGCCGGGAAAGTGTCCATACACACGGCAGCGGTTTTCACGTTCGGTCTTTCACAAATCTCAACCGATTTAGATGTATAAGTTCATGACAGAAACCTTATTTTTGCAGCATTTAATTAATTTTAGTCACGTTACCGGCTTCTGTGGCTCAGGGGTAGAGCGCAGGGCTCAAAGCCGGGAGATCGTGAGTTCGAATCTCAGCCGAGCCGGCGAGATTTTTCACGGTCGACCCCTACCCAAGGTGGGTGCTCTGCAGGCCCAATGGAGACTATACCCAACAGTCGGGTTTCACTCACAAACGAATGCGCCTTTCGGGGTTCCTCGGTGTTACGACCCAGCAATGATGATGAGACACACCCAGGACCCGCAGGAGTGAATCACCGAGCCTGGTTGACGCCAGAGTGTGCAAGCCCCTGTCACGGAGTCCGAAACCGGAATGGAAATTTTGCGGTTGTATATAGACTTAGTTAAGCAAGCATTTAAAAAATGGAGGCGGTTACCTCCACCAAAAAAAAATTTAAAAAAAAAATTAAATTTTAGTCACGTTTCACAAACTTTCCAAAAGTATCGATATATGGAAATCATAATGGCGTACGCAGTAATGCAAATCGCTGTATCGCGATGTACTGATATATCGATAATATTGCGCCCCACTGGTTATTATAATGGGGCCTCAGGTCTCCTACAGACACTAGTTATTATAACGGGGGCTCAGGTCTCCTACAGACATATTGTTATTATAACGGGGCCTAAGTTCTCCTACAGACTTGTTGGTATTATATTTGGGCCTCAGGTCTCCTACAGACACTAGTTATTATAATGGGGCCTCAGGTCTCCTACAGACATATTGTTATTATAATGTGGCCTAAGTTCTCCTACAATTTGTTGGTATTATAATGGGGCCTCAGGTCTCCTACTGCACAGACATGTTGTAATTATAACGAGGCCTTGGTTCACCTGCAGACAAAGTAATTATATTTGGGCCTCAGGTTCTACAGACTTGTTGTTTTAATGGAGCTTCAGGTCTCCTACAGACATGTTGTAATTATAACGGGGCCTCAGGTGTCCTAAAGATACTAGTTATTATAATTGGGCCTCAGGTCTCCTACAGACATATTGTTATTATAATGGAGCCTCAGGTCTCCTACAGACATATTGTTATTTGGGGCCTCAGGCCCCATAAAATCACATTTATAATATAATGGGACGAGAAGACATATTAATATGTGTTTATTCCTTGGTGGAAAACTATGGAGATTTAAATGTGTAGATATGTACACTTTGGAAAAGGTTCATTAAAGCGTACTTGTGGTTTGGAAACTTGTAAGTGATTTCATCAAAATGAACCAAATGCATAATGATCGCAAGAAGCCATTGACGATATTCTGTTCATGCGTCCTCATTTTCTGTTCATATTTATTTTACATGGATAGTACTATTAGTTATAATAATTACTACGAGGCACTCTCCTTGGCTCGGTTGTATGCGTGTGCTAGTGTGTAAGGGTGGAGGAAACCAGGGGAACCGACAAGCTTGGAGCGGCCGATACAACCCACTCTAATGACCATGCCCCCGGGAATCGAACCCCGGTTGCCAGCGGAGAGAGCCGAGCATTTTACCACTGGACTGTCCAGGCCACAGTTAACTATAGGTCATTAATATGTACCCAGATAAGGCCATACATCAAAACAACTCTACAACAAGGGCAGGTGAATAGCGGCTTAAATAGCAAACTTTAGTAACAACTTTGTGCCATCTGGGAATCACCTTTCGAGGGTAACAAACAACGTTATACGTGATCTCCAGTATGTGTGTCCCAAAGAGCCACGTAATCAACACAATACAGAGCAATTCAGAAAATGTAACTCAACTATTCAGCAGAACAATGCAGGATTAAACTGAGTCAAAGGACTGCTCATCAGCAAAAGATTAGACCCGTTTTCATTCACTCTTCAAGACTTTGTACATGTAAACCTATCATGTCTTTGGAAATATCTGTTTGTCGGTGTGTCTGTGAGAAAAGAAATAACAGACAAAAACGTAAGCAGGATAAGAGCGAATTTGTTGCCAGCGTTTGTGTCTTGATGTAGGACTGTTTGTCATGTAATTAGTGAGCAGTACTGGAGCCTCTTTGTTAGTCTGATTACCCTGAATACCTTAATAACCAATTGGTACGGAAATTGAGATGAGGTGCACGGGGTGGGATTATACAACCCATTTGTGGATGGCAAGTACATTTGTCATAAATTATCTACACGGATGTGGGGCTACAATAGCGGGACTATGTTTATACAGTATCTAGTTCTGCCGGGCTGTGTCCTGAAATTACCGGATAATATGAAATAATAAGGATATACGAACAACTATTGGCTCTGACGGGATTATCATACTACTGGCCACAGTCTACTGATGGTATAAAGAGTCAGCCATCGCCTTTGTCTGCACTGTCTAGTCCCGACAACAAACAGTTCGTCTTCGTTACAGGCCGGGTCATCATGAAGGTATGCATGAACATTTATATTTACAAAGTAGAAAATTAATGCAACGTGAATGCAACATTTCTCATGATTGTCATTCGTAGTTAAACGTTAAACTTACCGTCTTGTAAATTATCAAACATTAATCGTTTAATATAATATATGTATAGTTTTACGGGTGATTCGTCGCTATGTACTCTAAAAACATTTTCAGTACGTGTTGCGAATCTTTTCCTTCAGACAGAGAAAAATGAAACAACTCCCAGTGAAAATGGCTTATGGAATCAGACAGATGTTGAGGCGCAAAAGAAAAAGTGATGTCACCTTTTTGGATGGGACGTTAAAATACTGTTATGCTAAAAATAATACTTTTACATAACATCCTAATGATCTCTTTCTTTTATTTTATAACATAATAAGTGGGGATTTGAGTGTTAGTGTTAAATGCACACTAACATTAGCGTTAGCGTTAAATGGTTGACATATGGACAGAGAGAACAGTGTACGTTAACGTTAAATGTAAAACTAGATGTGTCGGAACGACACGAATGCCCCCGCCTAGGGCAAATTAGAAACATTTGTAAAATTGGGAAAATTTTTTAAGTTCAGGAGGTATCGTATGGTTAAAAGTAGGTCAACAAGGGCAAAATGCAAACTCGATCTGTAACGGGTCATTATCAAGCAACACACCAAAAATCATGCCAGTATATGCAGGCATTGTGAAAAAAAGTCCATACATGTGCATTTTCCATAAAAATTTCTGTCTTTCATGAAATTTTCTATGTTTAGGAGCCGTAAAACAATCAAAAGTAGGTCAACCGGGATTAAACGCGAACTCGATCTGTAACTGGTCTATATCTGTTCACACACCAAAAATCAGGCCAATATCTGCAGGCATTGCAAAAAAAAAGTCCGTACATGTGTATCTGTCATGAATATTTCTATTTTTCATGAAATTTTCTAAGTTTAGGAGCTGTAAAACGGTCAAAAGTAGGTCAACCAGGACGAAACACGATCTCGATCTGTAACTGGTCTATATCTGCTCACACACCAAAAATCAGGCCAATATCTGCAGGCATTGCGAAAAAAAGTCCGTACATGTGTATCTGTCATGAATATTTCTATTTTTCATGAAATTTTCTAAGTTTAGGAGCCGTAAAACGGTCAAAAGTAGGTCAACCGGGACGAAACGCGAACTCGATCTGTAACTGGTCTATATCTGCCCACACACCAAATATCAGGCCAATATCTGCAGGCATTGCGAAAAAAAGTCCGTACATGTGTATCTGTCATGAATATTTCTATTTTTCATGAAATTTTCTAAGTTTAGGAGCTGTAAAACGGTCAAAAATAGGTCAACCAGGACGAAACACGATCTCGATCTGTAACTGGTCTATATCTGCTCACACACCAAAAATCAGGCCAATATCTGCAGGCATTGCGAAAAAAAGTCCGTACATGTGTATCTGTCATGAATATTTCTATTTTTCATGAAATTTTCTAAGTTTAGGAGCCGTAAAACGGTCAAAAGTAGGTCAACCGGGACGAAACGCGAACTCGATCTGTAACTGGTCTATATCTGCCCACACACCAAATATCAGGCCAATATCTGCAGGCATTGCGAAAAAAAGTCCGTACAACTGTTTGATTTCGGAATGACGGAAGGACGGAAGGACGGAAGGACGGAATGACGGACATGGGTAAAACTATATGCCCCGGCCACTTTGTGGCGGGGGCATAAAAAATTGTGATATGTCGGCGACACTTTTACAATGTCACAGCGTACACCGATGACCCTTCCTTCTGAATTGTTTACAGATCAAGATCCAGATGTAGCCGCTGTTTTTTTTTAATGACTTTAAGTTTATAGAAAGAAGCGTTACATTTCGTAACAGAGACACAGTATATACTGTTTTTCTTCTTTTTTTTCTTGCAGGTATTGGTATTAACCCTGCTGGCCGTGGCCATGGGAACGTCCGAGGCAGGACGAGCTTTCCCGTTGGCCTCCGAGAATTACATCATAGGCTTCTTCAGACGAATCAACCCCTCCATTGTAAGTAACCCCTGGCTGAAATGTTTTTCTCTCGCCTTTTCTAACAAAATAAATTAGCAAGTTATTTGTATCCTTTTCCAAGAAGGAGGAGGTGTAATTGTCTGAAATTTAATAGACAATCAACTTAAAATACTTGCACTACAGTATTTGTTTGATCAGAAAATTATTCTTTAAATTTCACTTCTTTTTGTCATTTCAAAAGAGCAACGTGACCAGATTGTTCTTGTATTTTTATTGACAATTTAGACTCAAGTTATAATGATAATAATGTATATATTCATGGTCTCACCTGGTAGAGTTTATGAACATTTGCGTTGTTCATGTACATGTACAAGTATTAAAGTATGTCTCTTGGTGTTACGCGTGTGTGTATATGAATGTGTGAAAAATGCGTAAATCAAGTGTTTTTATCTTTCCATTTAAATCCATGATCGTGTGAAGAATTTTAGTAAATTTCCTGTTCTTCTGTTTATTTTCATTTTTCTTTATATTGGGGTGAAGAGGTACACTGATATGTAATCCATTCATTGCATTGATATGGAAACATATAGGATGTATTTTGGTCAGAAAAAAATAAGAGTTGATTTCCCAGCTACCGCGAGTAATTTTAAATCCCGCATCAAAAATTAGATTTTAAGTGAGATATTACCGAATTTGAAAGAAAATAAAATAATAAAATGTTTATCTGTTATGTTATGTTGATTTCCCAGCTACCGCGAGTTTTTTAAATCCCGCATCAAAAATTAGATTTTAAGTGAGATATTACCGAATTTGAAAGAAAATAAAATAATAAAATGTTTATATGTTATGTTTTGTTTTTTAACCTTTTTAACAGTTATGTTATTATCATGTTGTCACCTGATCATGTGAAATTTTCATGGAGAATATATTAAATCAAAAGGTTAAAAAAAAAATAGTAGAATTTCTTAATAAAAATGACTGAGAAACACAAATTTATGCTTTGTTTCTTTTACACGAGCTTTTGTGCAGGGCCTAAGAAACACAGCTTTAAACTTTGGTTGTATACACGAGCTTTATTGTAGGGCCTGAGAAACAAAGCTTTATTTTTTGGTTTAATACACGAGCTCTTGTGTAGGGCCTGAGAAACATAGCATTATATGCTTTGGTTTTATACACGAGCTTTTGTGCGGGGCCTGAGAAACACGGCATTATGCTTTGGTTTTATACACGAGTTTTTAGGTGGGGCCTGAGAAACACGGCATTAGGCTTTGGTTTTATACATGAGTTTTTGGGTGGGGCCTGAGGAACACAGCTTTTTGTTTTGGTTTTATACACGAGCTTTTGCGTAGGGCCTGGAAAACACAGCTTTAAGTTTTGGTTTTATACACGTGCTATTGCGTGAGGCCTGGGAAGCACAGCTTTATGTTTCGGTTTTATACACGAGCTTTTGCGTGGGGCCGCAGCCGTCAACGAAGGATCTGCCGGACCTATGTTTAAACCCACCAGTCAAAGCCACAATTACCGACATACCTCACTTAATGGCCACTTACCGTTATAATCTTAATGCGGCATAAAATTACACCGATTACCATTTACATATAATTCCTGGTGTCAAACGGTTAATTCCTCACGGAGTAGCAATGATGATATCATAATTAGAAATAAACACACACGTAAGGTGAGGGTTTAAATAGTTTAGTTACAGGGGGACCCGATTTAACAACACCCTCACAAATATGCGATGATAAAGCCCGTTTCTCAGATACAGCAATGTCAGACAACGGCATACGTATCTCTAGGAAACATCTGTGCGCTTAGTCCACCGATTTCAGGAACATTACAATAATTTGCACCTGCCTTAATGGTTGAACAACATTTATTAATTACATTTTTTTTTCATGATGTTCACCACTTGTATGGAATGTAACATCAGTCGTGCTGCAGAATTCACTTCAATTTTTTACACACCTGTTTTAAGTGACGGTTGGCAAATTAGCTATAATCTAAATAATCTTGTCTCTTTTTATGTCTGACTATACTGTGATCGTTATGTTTCCTCAAATTTACAGTCGCAACTTTACACAGAGAGTGAATTACTTATGTGTAAAGAGCATCCATTTAAAATAATAATCTACATGTTTGTACTTTCCAGGTGAAGTAATGAGGAAATAATTTTCTATTCAAATGATATAAAATGAATCGAAATGGGACCGAAATGAATACTAGGCATACACGCATTATATTTACAATCAGGGTTAATTATTATGCAACATAAGTCATACGATCTGTTAAAAACATAACCTGCACCCATTCCAGTAAGACAGAATATCCAACATCACATATCTATAATACACCCAATGTTTTTCTTCTATAATTTACTTATATATTTAATTTTGTAGAATTGTAACTCAGCTTGGTATCAGTAAAGATTACTCAGAGTAAACGTTCCTTTTCAGAACTGGGATTACACCAACTTCTTGGTTGACCTGTCCGGTCAGTCGGCCATCTGTAACCAGGGTGACGGAACCTTCACGCTCACAGAGAGGACAAAGGACGGGTCGGCGATCGGGGGCGTCCGAGACTCGGGCTTCGGTCCTGAATACCACGTGGACGCCATCGACCGCTACATCCGGGACATCGTTGACGACTGGGATACACGGTACAGGACGACGGTACGTTTTTTATTAAAAATTATATGACAAGTAGTCAAGTTCTATCCGGTATAATATTAAAGGTTCTACATAACTTATTTGCTACCCGTTCATGATTTTGCACTTGAATTCCAGTTTAGTTTCATAAAAAATATGACAGATGGCGCTTAAATATAATTAATACTGGCTAAATTATTTTTATACAGTAAAATCTCAACTAAGGACCATCTCATTTTAGCGACCACCTCAAAGTAGCGACCACTGTCAAGGTATGATTATATTTTGCTCTTTATGTAAGACCTCACTTTATCGAGGTCCCCGTCAGGGTCGCAGTTTCGAGGTTTGACTGTATTAATAGATTACACAATATTACACCCGTGACAGATACAGTTTGTTGCACAGGCCACAGGGATAACATACCTAAAGATAATTTGTACAAGAGAGATAACATGACTGAAGATAATTGGTAAATTAATAAGCAATAGATAACACAACTTAAATCCTTGCTGACCAAATATTATATTAACAGAATAAAAAATGTGAAGTAGATGCTCAGGAACAAATGAACATTTTTATAACGTCTGACTATATATATATATATATATATATATATATATATATATATATATATATATATATATATATATATATGCGTCTCAGAATATGTAATGATACCACAACAAATTATACTCACCTGCAGGGGCTATAGCCTAGCTTTAGCGAACAAGACTGGAGTTCTAAATATTTTTTATAATATCAATTTAAGGTGCGAATATAAAAGAGGGGCGAACTGGATGGATGACGATCAAGATCATCATATTAATAACACTGATCCATACCAAAATAATTGATTTTTATTATCTTTGCCATGGCGCAATCATTGAGAAAATTTCATCGAAATCCAGCCAAAAGTTCCTAAGAAATTGCCTGGACACACATACACCCACACGCCCGGCCCATCACAAACAAAGATAATAAACTTGCACAGGCACGAAAATAAACATAGCTTCCGCAACTGCTGTTATAATCCATGATGGCGACCAACAGTAAACAATGTAATTTATTTGGGATTCATGACCAATACTCTTTCCCTCGATCACGTAGTATCGTACAATCCACTACGAGGTCTTGTTAATTTAATAAGACACAGCTGGATTGTATTCATCAATACAAAGAACCAAAAAAACAGGCGAAACTTTTGTATTCAATAACACACAGAACCAAAACAACAGGCGACAGTTTTGTATTTATCAACACACAGAACCAAAACCACTGGCGAAACTTTTGTATTCAATAACACAAAAAAACATAACAATAGGCGAAACGTTTGTATTCATCAACACTCAGAGCCAAAACAACAGGCGAAACTTTTGTATTCAATAACATGCAGAACCAAAACAACAGGCGAAACTTTTGTATTCATCAACACACAGAACCAAAACAACAGGCGACAGTTTTGTATTCAATAACACAAAAAACATAACAATAGGCGAAACGTTTGTATTCATCAACACTCAGAGCCAAAACAGCAGGCGAACTTTTGTATTAAATAACACACAGAACCAAATCAACAGATGAAACGTTTGTATTCATCAACACTCAAAACCAAAACAACAGACGGAACATTTGTATTCATCCAAAATGAACTGAAAGTTGAAGATAATACACAATATAAAATTTGACTAATTACTTTTAATGTTTTAAATATTTGGTTTTATCTGGAATAATAGCTACATTCAATTATCGCCCCCTAGGCCATTGTCAAACCATGATTACTCCTCTTGAAAATAGTTTTATCGCACTGTGTTTCCTTTAACACGGCCGAGGGCCAGCTGTGGGTCGGTTGAGATCTGGCTATACAGTGCAGTACGGCAGACGCATGAGATATTTGTGTTTCTCTATACTCCTACACTGATACTTCGGCAGCACGTTTCACGGGGGGAGTAAAGTGATTATCTTGATTATGATGCACACATTTTTAAATGAAAAGAAAACGAGACAATTATATTATATGATGACGAAAAAAATTTATTGTTAGCCTATTCTTACAAGTATTCTTTTTGCTTTCTAATTTTATATGTATTCTTAATGCATGAGATTTCAGGAAAAAACATATCATATCTAGTTTATCATGCAATCAACGAAATTTACTGTGAGGTAAATTTTAAATATTTTTATGCGGCAATATGGTTTGTTCAAGTAAAAAACACTGTCCTGTGTGAAAATTTTTGGGAATCAATGCACTGATTGGAAATTGTCGTATGCGATTTTCTGTGCTGGAATCGATCCACGATCGGACTAGGAAAAAATGCAAACATGCCGCACACGGAGCCTGCAGGGAAATTGTTTTATCACTCTTTATAAAACTAAAGGCATGAAGCCGGGTCAAAACCGCATTAACAATGTTAACATATTGTCATGTTCTTTCTGGTGAGACTCGGAAGAGTAATTGTCATATTTTAAAAAGAAAACTGACAAAATGTATGGTTCACAAAATATTGTTATTTAGTTCATTCTCTCCTTTTCCTTTTCTTTGTTTGGTTATAAGGTGGAATGTGTTGGCCACGAGGCACCATAAGATGGAAATCCGCTAGTTAGAATGCTCTATAGATTTCTATAATAAATAAATCAAGTAAAAATTATTCTAGTGAATTATCACGAAGAAAATTGTTAATAGTGTATCAAGAATGCAAAGGCAGCCATGTTACGGTGTCAAGTTTGATTCAAAGACATCGTAACAGTCATGTTATGATAAAATTAATAACTAGAAGGAGGTTGCCTGGATCTGATAAACTGAAGACCTGGTAAATACAGAAGTCCAATCACAAATGACATTTAGACAAAATTACCATAAATTCACAATTATAGCTCCGACATGCAGTATTCTTCTCTAGGAGCTTCCGCTGTTTTATGCAGATTACTCTGTATATGCGGAAACTACTGTTGTCCTTTAGTTGAATTTTAGGCGTCCCGTGGAAACTTCTTAAGTGAGCTTTCATGTTTCTTCCATGTGGTCCCCTACAGTTGGTGAGGGGACACGTCAGACATTCCCGCACTATACGACTTATATCATGTGACACACACACACACACAAATTATCTGGTGATCAGGATGTTTTAGAGGTATAAATGTGTTTTCTGACTGTTTTTTTGTTCATTTTTGTCAGGGTTCACTGGAATTTCCTAACTTCAGGCGATATTTTGGTAAATGCTTAGATTCAATGAAGCAGGAAACTATATGTCGGCCATACATTTGAAACTGCATATCTGTAGCAGTTCACAACAATTTCATGATTTATATTATATCAGAAAGTATATCCTGGATTAACATGTATAGATAGACGTACAAGGACTTAATTTCTAGACATTTTCCCAAAGTATCACCCATTGTAACATTGTGCTCATTAACACGTATACTTAACCCAGCAAGCCAACCGTTAAATAAAGTTTAAGTGTATATGTAATCTGTACTCTCTGGTAATACTCACAATATATGATTATGCATCATATCTACTGCACCCCCCCCCCCTGCAAAATTCTGGATCTGCCCGTAGTTTGTCATAATTTCTCCTATATATCTATTTTACAGATTGAGACCGCGACATCTTTCGGCTGTAGTGTACAGCCAGGTTGCCGTGGTGATACCGTGGTGGTGGCCTGTCTCTTCAGTCCCTTGTAAGTAAAAGTGTTTTCAAAATAAATATTAATTTTTCTTTCTCATAAAAATGATCACAGAATCTCAGGGGAAAATGGGTATTTTGCACCAGTGAAAATGTTAAATTACAACCACCATAAGCCTCTCCGGATGATTCTCCGGGTCAATCGATAATCGAAATAAACAATTTTCCAAACAGACATAATTATGTATTAAAATTCACCTAGTAAATCTTGGCTTTAGGTCTAGTGTACAGTTGCTCTGCGGGTTCGTCTGCACGAGTTCCCGTGTTACCTCTGGTTTAGGGGGCTGAAGCTACGATAGATCGTGTCTCTTGGATACTTTTGCGCTGGGCTTGGTGTTGCATCTACAAAATTTAAGCTTTTAGGTTATCTTACTTCTATGATCCCAAAATTTCTCCTCAAAATTGGTCTTCTCAAAACCTCTCAATTATTATATCCTCCGTCACGTGGCGGAGGGAGCTGGCTCAGCCCGTGGTTGTGTCAACACTACAGCTCGCCTTCCACTTCTTTAACTCGCAATAACTGGGTCTGCCCTGTTCAAAACACAGCTACGTGTGAAATTAGGAAGGCATGGACTGAAGGTCATGTCTAACGTCAAGAGTAAACATATGTGACGTCATGGTTGAGCTTTTTCTCCCAGAGATACCGTGACTTTATTATGCGAAGTCAGTAAATCATGTTCCCCGATCCTTGATTAGCTCTTTGTGTACATAAAATAAGCCGTAAAATGCGGTCTTTCTCACTATGTTTTAGCATGAGTTTATCTTATCAATTTGCTCACACCTCTTTTCTCATATCTACACCCATAAATAATTGTTAGTCAGAAATCATCAGCATTATATGTTATAATTCCACCATTTTCCTGTCTATGTTAGCTTACTCATCTTGGCCATATTACAGAAATATATATGCATACAATTATCAGCTGTTGTTTTATATCAATGCTTGTATACTTTTCTCGGTCTGGATAAGTGCACTCTTTGAACACGGAGAAGGATCCTTATTTAATTGACAAACCAGACTTGTATTTCTCAGGTAAATCTGTAATAATACGTGCAAGAATTGTTTCCTGGTGTAGTATTTTTATATTTTTTATACATTTAAGCAGTAGGTTCTACATCAGGTACTAAGAAACAATAATGACAAAGATATATGTATGATGAGAGACAGAGAGAGAGAGCTGGGGTGTGATGTTATAAGACTGAACATTGATGTATTTTGTTTATTTTATTTAATTTATTATTTTTTGCAGCAAAGACAGCAGTGGTGGACAGGTCTCAAGTAAGTTATTTTCTGTTAATAATTAAATGGATTTTAATGTTTTCTGAGGAGACAGAAAAAGGACGGTGCTTTTAAGTAATAATATCCAATAATAACCAACTGTTTAGCATGGACTTAATTTTGCTTTTAGTTAATACTACTAAGTAACAGCACTGTCGCAAAGCAATATTTGGAATATTAGGAGATATCAGTAATGAGTACTGATATTATCATTTTGATATTGAGTGTAGTGACAAATTTCTTTTTAATTTTTTTTATCAAAAGGCATTTAATTTAGCTTTAATTATACTGTAGTTTATATATATATATATATATATATATATATATATATATATATATATATATATATATACACTTGGGTCTTAACACACATTTTATCAGATAAAATATTCAATCTTTTCTTTTTGGAAACTCAACATTTTATATTTACCATTCTTTACTAAGACGACACTGAGAACGGAAAGGAGTTTGGTAAGCGGTTCACTATGTACATGCATTATTTTACCCTTTTGTTAATGTTAGTCATTATTTTCCATTCGTCACACTGATGTTCAAGTTTATGTTTATCTTCTTGTACCATTTGGATGTAACGAAAAGCAATCGACCATGAGCACGATATTCACGCCGTCCATTAAATTTACCTGGGCAATGACGCATGTCAGCAGATTTAATGTTTGCGGGTTAAATTTAATGACGGCTGTGTCATGGAGAGATTGCTGCTTCAGGGTCAAGGTTACTTCTGGTTCAAGCTTCAGTTAAACAAGGAATTCATGGAATCGTGGCAGACGTTCCTCAGTCTCCCAATATGTATATCCATATATAAATTAAAGAAAAGCTTCGGCAGCTTCAATTATTGTCTCATACTATAAATTCCTGTCCATGCCATAAATGTCATGTGAGCCTATGAGTTGTACATGCATGGTCAAACCGCTACATGGCCAACAGAGACCTATCAAACCGAGGCCTGGTAAATGTACGGTCCACACAGCGGTTATACACTACACACAGCGGTTATACACTACACACAGCAGTTATACACTACACACAGCGGTTAACACTACACACAGCGGTTATACACTACACACAGCGGTTATACACTACACACAGCGGTTATACACTACACACAGCGGTTATACACTACACACAGCGGTTATACACTACACACAGCAGTTATACACTACACACAGCGGTTATACACTACACACAGCGGTTAACACTACACACAGCGGTTATACACTACACACAGCGGTTATACACTACACACAGCGGTTATACAATACACTCGTCAAAGGCGTCTTTTCGTGTTACCGCTGCAGTGTATGGCAGGATTCTCTGAGCGGGAGGGTGCGCATTGAGCACTGAATTGTAAACAACACTGATAGTGCATTGTGCATCCAGTCCAAATGTTAAACATGCAACACCCGCTCTCGTTAGTCTGATAATACCCGTTCTGGCATAGGGCCAAGGATCAGACCAATGAGAGCCTGTTTCCCGGTGTAATTAAACCAACGAGAGCGGGTGTCGCATGTTTAAAATTTGGGCTAGATGCAATACCACGCTTTCAGTGGTCTTAATACAATTCTGTGTTCTGTGCGCCCCCTGGTGTTCCTGTGCAGTGAACCTTGTCACACTAATTCAAGCAGCGGTTACACGAAATGATGTCTGGGAGTGTATAACCGTTGCATGAGGAGCGTAGGCATACCGAGACCCAGAAAACCCAGACCTGACGAAAATTTATTTACAACATGGTGCCTTTGCCAAACGGATATCAAGAGTAAAAATAAAAATATAGAGAATATATAAGCTAATATGAATTGTATTTCGCACACTTGAAATGACTGTTGTACGTTACAGAAATACTGTTAGACGTGGACGGTTAAGTGCTCCGTCATATGTCTGCAGCTACAATCATGGAATTTTAACAATTTGAAAACGTGGAGAGAATGTATAATGATGGACAAAATGGAGTATAAATTTACATCAGCCGTCCGGTCAAGTGTGATATACAGTGTCTAATGTGATACCTGAAAATGTAAATAAACGAATAAAACCAATGACGGGGATTAAAAGAAACCATAGAGAAACTTCATGACAGAGAAACCTCATCCGTTCCGTCATATGGGAGTAGTTCAAACAGGGACGTATCGCTGCCCCGAGAATTCCGTGAAATTCTTTTATCTTAATTTTGTAATATATATGTATTATATATAAATATATATATATATATATATATATATATATATATATGTATATGTATATGTTTACTTATTAATATTCCTAATTATATTACAACGTTAACTTTTTTATAGAAAGTTTGTGTGGTACATTTATAACAATTATATAATCTTTGACTGATTGTGAAAACAAGATGTTACGTCAGAAAGTAGGTGACAGAAAGTACACTCATGCATGATAAAAAAAAAAACTCACTGAAAAAAAAATCACTAATATAATTTATCTTAAGGATACCTACAATAGAAAACATTAAATCTCATATATTTGTCTGTTGGCATGCTTAAAGTGCCCACAGACAGATATTACTTCAAACATGCTTGTGCCCAACAGATTAAACAGACTGTGTACGTATAGTGGTTTTTAACTGGTGATTTGTAGAACCTAGGGGCAGAGCGTTCACTGATGACCAGTACTTGTTGGCAGAGGAGGTCACCGGCTCGGTAAGCCAAACACTATTAAACAAATTAAAGGCATACAGAAGTTATGTTGTAAGTAGACGGGTAGTATATGAACACATATTTTTTGGATCAGTAATCTCCAGAGACATGAAACATATTACCTGTTCATCTTTAAACTTATATGGATTTCATTAACAAACTATAGATTGTTTCATATATAAATATTATTCCGTTTCAGGACCGCGAGTTCACCTGGCGAGTCACAAAACGAATGCAAACGAATGGGTAGCATCAACACGGGGACAAATGAATCCCGCTTTGTCATAATGATATATATATATATATATATATATATATATATATATATATATATATAAAGTATCAAATTAACCCCGTTTTCCTCCCAAATTTAACGGATAGTTCCTACGGTATTAGTCTATATAGTTTAAAAATTGTCAACAAAATTCATACAATAATTTTTGAGTTCATTTGCTTTGAGACGAAGCAACGAACCAAGCCCTAAGTTATTTCTTTGCCACGGACTTGCACTTAGGACAAACATTTATTATTTTGGGAATATATTGACCTGAGCCTGTGTTTTCACCAATACATTGCATTTTCGTATGTAACAGCTTTAAGCGACATACACGTATCTGTCAGGATGTCTGAGATTACCCCGAACCCACGTCAAAAACCATTGGTTTTCGTTATGTCCCCCAAGCTTCAATTTATACAAAATATCTGTGATAAACTTTCAGTTTGCTACATATTAATACAATTTATTCAAATTATTTTCAACAGCATGCAGATGGCTTCTGTTCTGTTAACAATCATTATACCTATTATATTGTATCATTATATCTATTATCACTCAAGCAATAATGATGTTGTACCCACGGTAGTTATCGGGGAAAAAATTCTCACTCTAAATTCATTTACTCAATATATCCCTGAATATATGTCTTTTCCAAAACGCATTTCTTTTATGATTTCTTGATAAGCATAATTTGCCGATCTTTGCCGACATTTAACAGGGGAGGGGGTTTTCTGGAGAATTCTAGTCTGTATATCATGCATTTGAACCACATGAAAAAGTCCCCGTATAAAGCTCAGGATTCAAAAAAGCGACATTTAGTCCCTATCAGCTCATTATAAAACTATTTATTTTATAAAACTGTGGATTTTACAAGGGCGCATCTAGTATTTGATAATTATCTAGTTGTAGGAGTGATACACAAGTATTATATCTGATTATTATCTGGTTGTAGGAGTGATACACAAGTATTATATCTGATTATTATCTGGTTGTCGGAGTGATACACAAGTATTATATCTGATTATTATCTGGTTGTAAGAGTGATACACAAGTTTTATATCTGTTTAATATCTGGTTGTAGGAGTGGGATCGTTCTCACCTCCTGGAGAACATGGCCGGCCTTGACATTGAATGCAGCATGGTAAAGGCCTACCCGTTCTTCTTCCCTAAAGCTAAAGAGGAGGCCGGCCTGAGGGATATGAAGGTGGATGCTCTGTACGGCGTGGCTGAAAACAGAGGCAGCACCCAGGAAGGGCTCAAGGAGGTCCTTACACAGTTCAAGAAGAAGGTGAATTACGCTATCTCGGTGCTATATACACAGAAGAATAACTGTCAGTCACTTATGTCATTTGGTTCCAACAATCCTTTGAAAACATACAGTACCAGGCTAAGTCAGACAACAGATTAACTAGCAAAAATATTCAGGCTCAGTTCATAGGAATGAGGTCCGAATGTCGGATATAGTTAATCCTGTCATTGGGCCGTACCCAATGGGAATCTTATGCAAATAACAAGGGGGTGGGGGTCGATGGGAATTACCTCAAAACACCAGATGGATAGTGGTTCCTCTATAGGTCCTTGACATCGCTTAAGCCGCCCTGGCCTTCCATGCATGTCTTGCCAAACTACAAACATGCATGTTCCCTTTGGAGATAATCATTATCTGGGGTTTTTTTAGATTAAGTATTAATATTTTCATACTTCATGAATATTCATATACAATTTATGTTCCTATCACATTATAATATAGGGGTTGTTACATGCCTTGACGCTGACAACGAATACCGAAAATATTTGAACTAATGTGGCCATATGTACCAGACCTCATCAAGAAATTCTCCATTGTAGATTCTGTAACGCAAAATAAATGAAAAAAGTTAAATAAAATTGGCTGCAGCTGCCGACAAATGCGAACGATTTATTTATTGATCTGTTCAGTTCTATTCTGCAATGTCCAAACATTTTGCTTCAAAGTTAACTCCTAAACTGTGACCCTCTGAACCGAGTCGGCTTACCCCTTCCATATCCCTGCATAATTTACCTGTCGGGCAATATGGATACTGGTGATGTCAACCCCTCAACACTACGCTGCTTTCGCAGGTCAAATACATGGTAACGTGGACCCGTGGTCGCTATACCGCACGCGGTATGCGGATCCAATTCTCAACTAAAAATTCCATTTTATTGCGTGTCTCATACCGCAAACCGCATACTGTGGTCCAAGTAAATGGTTAAATTAATGATAAATAAGTAGAGCGAAAAAAAACTTGTTTGCATACAGCTTGCCGCAAACCGCGCGCCAAGTAAACTCAGTTTTACTTGTATTTTGATCCAGTGCGCTTGTTTAAGAACGAGCTCAATTGGATACCGGACGATAAAGGTGAAGGAAGTATATGGAAATATATTTGTTAATAATTTGATAATGACAAAAATACCCCTGATTATTTTTTTTTCATGTAGAATATTTTCACACATTATACAACGAATAATGTATATATTTAACGAACAACTTTCGTGTTTTAGCCTGAAAACAGGGGCATCGGTTGCGCTCTCATCCCTGACTGTATTGTTGAAGGCAAGATGTGGGTCGTGGTCAACTGCATCTTTGAGTGAGTTTATCTTTTTATTAATTGGATTATAGAAATATAATACAAGTTTTGTTGTTTTAATGCTTAATAAGATTAATACAACTATGAAAACATTACTTGAAATTACTTGGCTTCTGAGGATTAATTATTGCTGGATTTAATTTCTATTAAAGCTAACTATAATCTGTATGTTATGTACAATATATTTATTTTAAGATTTGTATGATGTAAAGTGAATGAGATGTTGTTTTCAGGGATTCCCCGCTGTAGCGAGGGAACGGTAAATACTGCTTGAAACTGTACCCTAATTGTAACCTTCAGTAAATACTATTTACTAAAACTCAACCTAACTTGATGTAAACCTTCTGTAAATACTGTTTACTAACACTCAACCTAACATGATTTAAACCTTCTGTAAATGCTGTTTACTAACACTCAACCTAACTTGATTTAAACCTTCAGTTAAAACTATTTACTTAAATTTAACCTAACTTGATTTAAACCTTCAGTAAATACTATTTACTAACACTCAACCTAACTTGATTAAAACCTTCTGTAAATACAATTTACTAAAACTCAACCTAACTTGATTTAAACCTTCAGTAAATACTATTTACTAAAACTCAACCTAACTTGATTTAAACCTTCAGTAAATACTGTTTACTAACACTCAACCTAACTTGATTTAAACCTTCTGTAAATACTGTTTACTAACACTCAACCTAACTTGATTTAAACCTTCAGTAAATACTATTTACTAACACTCAACCTAACTTGATTTAAACCTTCAGTAAATACTATTTACTAACACTCAACCTAACTTGATTTAAACCTTCAGTAAATACTATTTACTAAAACTCAACCTAACTTGGTTTAAACCTTCAGTAAATACTATTTACTAAAACTCAACCTAACTTGATTTAAACCTTCTGTAAATACTGTTTACTAACACTCAACCTAACTTGATTTAAACCTTCAGTAAATACTATTTACTAAAACTCAACCTAACTTGATTAAAACCTTCAGTAAATACTATTTACTAACACTCAACCTAACTTGATTTAAACCTTTTGTAAATACTGTTTACTCATACTCAACCTAACTTGATTTAAACCTTCAGTAAATACTATTTACTAACACTCAACCTAACTTGATTTAAACCTTCTGTAAATACTGTTTACTAACACTCAACCTAACTTGATTTAAACCTTCTGTAAATACTGTTTACTAACACTCAACCTAACTTGATTTAAACCTTCAGTAAATACTGTTTACTAACACTCGACCTAACTTGATTTAAACCTTCAGTAAATACTATTTACTAACACTCAACCTAACTTGATTTAAACCTTCTGTAAATACTGTTTACTTACACTCAACCTAAGTTGATTTAAACCTTCAGTAAATATTATTTACTAACACTCAACCTAACTTGATTAAAACCTTCTGTAAATGCTATTTACTAACATTCAACCTAACTTGATTTAAACCTTCAGTAAATACTATTCACTAACACTCAACCTAACTTGATTTAAACCTTCAGTAAATACTGTTTACTAACACTCAACCTAATTTTATTGTAACCTTCAGTAAATACTGTTTACTAACACTCGACCTAACTTGATTTAAACCTTCAGTAAAAACTGTTTACTAACACTTAACTTTATTGTATTGTATAATTACTCGACTCAACTTTATTGTAAACTTCAGTAAACACTGTTTACTAAAACTCAAACTAACTTGATTTAAACCTTCAGTAAATACTTTTTACTAAAACTCAATATAAATTGATTGTAACCTTCAGTTAATACTGTTTACTAACACTCGACCTAACTTTTTTTTATTTGGAATGAATCATGCATTCCACACAATTGATTTATTGTTAAAAATAATGGACACTTTTTTACCCTACTTTATTGATTTGAAATGAATCATGCATTCCACACAATTGATTAATTGTTAGCATTAATGGAAACATTTTTACCCACTCTCGATTTACAAGCATTGCATGACAAATGTTTCTCTTGTCTTGAACAATAAACAAGTTACAGCAATATTAAAGTTAATTAAGACTGATTCTCGACAGGAGAAGAACCTTTTCCAGGATTTCAATCTTGACTCAAGCACACACACTCAAATGTTTATTTATCTGTTTAAATATATATATATATATATATATATATATATATAAATATTATATATTATATAACATTAACTTATAGTCTAGAACAGTGTTTCATCCAAGCCAGAGCTTTAATAACTTCTTGTATATAGGCAGCAATATATAACCAATGACAATAAAAAAACAGTGTAACTCGATACAACCATTATAAAGGGACAAATGATACCTTTCATAAAAGCCCAATACAGGTTGAGATGTTAAAATTGAATGCCCTGAGACACTGTTTGTTCAACTTTTTTGTTATAATGCACAAACAAATATCTAACACGAATACTAATCTTTAATTTACACTATCTGACTGAAAACTAATAACCTTTAGGCATGTAAAGTAGAGATTGTTATGGAAAAACATGACCGAGTGGTCACCTATAGTTTATAACATAAGAGTAATACAGGACGCGCCCCAGTCATCCCAACTCGTAAACCATGCCTGTCACGTTGTCTTCACGCAGCACAAATAACGTGACTGTTGAGACTTTATTGTATATACACATAGAATCACTGTGTAGGTAGTTCCGTACATCATATGAAAAGCCTTAGCAGGGTATGCATTATGTTCCATTTTGACCCGGACCAATACTCTTTAATCACAACAACGAGTTTAGCGGTGTGTTGCATTAAGGTGACTTAAGTCATGTAGCCGAAAAAAAATTATTATTCACAGAAAGGACTATAAATTGATGATCATTGTCTTCGTATAAAAGAGTTTCACATCCTGAATGTAATAATAAAAATATTTTAACAATGTTCACATCCCAATGTTTGTTAATTTTTCAGTACCACCAACATCTAAAGGCGTGACGACTGGTCATTCCTGCACACACGGCTTTATCCGGTCTCCGTCTCTGTTACCCCCGGAAAGCAACAGTCAGGATAACAGAGAAAAATTGTACATACTGCTGCCGGACTAGAAACACCTAAAGAAATATGACATCTATCTGTACAATTCAAAGTTTAACTAAATCTAATGAATTATTTAATTTTCTTTATACATCTGTTTTACGCATTTTATTTGTATATTGTGCAACTGAAGTGTGTCAGTCACTAATGACTTGTGGATCTGCATAATAATATACTGTAAAATGAGTCTATTTAAAATAAAATGGTAAAAGTTTATACCTGACTTTTCCTATATTTTACCTCCATTAACGGAGGTGACATGGGGTATTTGATCGGCCCGGTTTACGTGTGTGTGTGTGTGTGTGTGTGTGTGACCTGCCGAGCAATATCTCCGAAATTCTAATTGGACATCAATGAAATTCTGTGGAAGGAAGGGTCATACGGACCACAAGGGAAATCTATAATTTTGGGATAGATGGGTGAATTTGAAAGGCTGATCTGATCCGGATTTCGCCAAAATTGGACCTTTTTGTCCGCTGTTTTTAATCGATAAGCTCAACCTTTAATCACATCTTAAAGCCCCCCCCCCCCCCCCCCCATGCAAACAAACAATCAGCTAGAGCCCGTCCTGTACAAAACGATGACAATTTGATATCTTCGTAAGTTTCACAAAATAAAATGTATGAATCTTAATTCTTAATGAATTTCCTTGAACTGTTTTGTAAGGATGGACAGTTAACATTTTCCTGTTTAATTGTTTCAAATTAAGTCAGTTGTTAATATCCCCTAATGTTTTCAATAACATAAATGAATTAATAATGGAAAGGTGTGATATGGGTTGATTAATTTTGGGTCTAGATGCAAGCGTTAGCGGAGGTGTGCGGTCTATTAGTGCTTCCTAAACAAAGATAAGGATATCTTTGAGCAGCAATGGTTTACAGGACGCAGTACACAATCCTTCCGACAGAGGTCGTTTCTATCTAAATTGCACCACTTCAAGATAAACACTGTAACGCTGGACGGCCGGGACAACTTGTCTCAGCTGTCGAACATTTAAAATCAAAGTTTGATACATTTCAAGGAAACACCTTCTGTTTGTACTTCACATGCGCATGTTTACAAAATATTACTTATTCTGTGAAATCCTTACCACCAAAACAGCCGTATTCATCTAATTTGCCTTGAAACAATTCTTATCTAACGAATTTGATCCCATTGCATTACACTTTCACTACATATATATCTACGCCATCTGTGCATGTAGAAGCCCCGATGCATTGTGGACCGTAGATGACCTTAAACAGCAGTGTCGAACTCTTCTGTCCCACTCTGTGCAGCTGCAGTCCACGTCTAACCGTGTCAGTGGGAGGGTGACTAACAATGATTATACAACCAGAAAGGGGCGCATTCGTAAGCTGTGATGGAGAATTGTTGGGCACATTTAAACCAAACCATCAGCAGGTTATTGCCAACTGAGATATTCTCATATATTCTGTTATACTGAGGTTATGCTTTTTGAACGGAATATGTTTTTGTTTGTAAGATAATCGAACAAAATTTATCATATTTACCTGAGAGAGAGAGAGAGAGAGAGAGAGAGGAGTAAAGATTTGTTTAATATTTGACATTGGATACACCAATGGAATGTTCATTTCATCTGCTTTGAAATGATGCCCGGGGCCAGAAACATGGAAGGGTCAACAACTGATTTAAAGAATTTAACCTTATATTATTAGATCATACTCTTTTCTTAGTTAAGAAAGAAAATTAGACGGTATATATAATGGGGAGTTTCAAAATAAATCTACTTAACGCAGATAACCATACACATACTGCTGATTTCTTACAATGTATGTAGGCCTATTCATATGGGAACCTACCTCTCATTAACAAACTTTCAAAAGTAAGTATAAGGACTCAATCACTATTTCATTTTTTTTTGCAATGTGATGCAAGTCTGTTCAGCGGAATTCATTTGACTGGCAACTCTGACCATCTAACAATTTTCTGTATACATAATAATATTCTCTGTAAAGATAAGCCAGTGTTTCAGTAAAAAATAAAATACACGGTCCAAATAAAAATAAATTTATATCACAACTGTTGTTACACTTCAAGAGTACTTTATATTAAAAGCACTGGTATTGTTTTGTTATCTTTGACATAGATATTCCTCTACATATTTCATATACATGAAAGAATAAGGTCAATTATTGCGTAATTTTTAGAAGTTTAGAAGAAGTGCCAATGTTTCACTCAAAAACTCAATACACAGACACAAATAAAAATAAACTTTTATCACAACTTCAGAATATCAACAGGAGCTCTGTGCACAATAGTAATGATTGTCAGGCTGCATACTGACTGCTTATACTCCCAGCTTCACACCATCATCTGTAAATGCTATAGCGAATGATTTCCTCTAAAACATATAAAAATATGATATAAAAACAGAAAATCATGGTTAATACCAAGACTTAGAGAATCAATGAAAGTAAAAATAAGCTTCATGTTAAATCATTAAAAATCCCCACTTTATTAAATGCTAAGACATAAAAATAATAGAAACAAATTGCACCACCTGTGATAATACGACATGTGATAATACTTCCAGATAATACTTACATACGTTATTTCTGATAAAAAAAAGTATTATAGCTTTTTGTGATGCAGGCATAACAAAGATCATCGAGGTCTATTAGAAATTTGTTGATACTTATCCGTTGTTAAATTGTTCACATAGAATCCTTTGTATTAAACCGTTATTGTAGTAGTTCAGATTATAGTCCATGAAAAGTTATAATTTTATTTCTGTCAAAGATTTTTACAGTTATCTCGATTAAAATTGTGTCTGCAGGTCGGCGGTTGACGTGCCTAATTTTGTAAGATATTATTACTGCAAGCAAAGTGAAAAATGAAAATCTTGTTTTATTTTGCTTTGTCAGAGAAGGGGGATTTCTTCACGGGCAATCTGACGTATCGGGTTTAAATGAACAATGGTATTGATTACAGAAAAATACGTGAAACTGTCAAATGATGAGATTACTTTATTCTTTATCTGACATTGCCATATAAAAGGAAAATGTTATTTCACAACTTTACCATATAGTTTCACCCGACTATGAAACACCATGAAAGTGAATTGACATACCAGACGTTGGGATGTCACAATGAGTGTTGACTGTTGAGAGACCATATGTACCCTTTCAAATGAGGTTTAATACCAATGAGACATTCTGTATTGTAAAACGTCACTTTTGTCAAGTTTATTATCAGTAAAATGAGAAAAAGGTGATAAAATTAAAAGGGAAATTGTCAAATTTAATCTTAATCAGTCTATCCCATAACCACCATAAATTGTATTTAAATATGTATTTTCCACCAAATAAATTGTTACATCGATTGTGCACTATAATTAATCATTTTATTTGATCAAATATTGAATTACCAAAGAAATTACGAAAACAATGTATTGTGCATATTTGTTCCAACGACAATTTCGATTTTCAAGAACTAGACGTCCTAACCATTGAAATTGTACATTTAGCCTGTTATTCCTGTGGTAAGAGTATATTAATAGTTTCGCAGCCATTGCCACTGCAAGCACTTTATACAAAACCAGTTCATTTTGCAGCAGTATGAATATGTTAAGGCCAGACAGGACGTTATCGAACGTCCCTGGTTCACGATCAGTGTTTGGTAAAAGCAGTCAAGTTCGACCGTTTTCATGCTATTGTTAATAGAATAACCCCCCTGTCAATGAAGTAAATCTGAGGTTGGCAATTATAACATCATGAGCACTAATGGTTCAGCCTCGCAGAGTGAGGGAGTGTTTGTATTAGGGAGAGAGACAAGCCATTTAACCGTCTAGTGTCACAGGTAACGTGCGAACGTACCGAGCTCACACAGCAAAGGTCAGGGTTATGTTTTATATTTCATTGCAGTCTCAGGTTAAATGTGAAATGATAAAATACAGGAATGTGTCGATCAGCGTTTATTACTTACACTGTCGATTCAGACATAAATCTGCCAAATTCAAAGATACAGACACACATCATGGCCGTTAAGATACCACGATCAGTCAACATTCAAAATCTAAATAAATTAATTAAAAAACTGATTGCTAATTGAACTGGGCAATAGCATACTCAACAACTAATGTCAGGTTTTTAAGTGGTCATAAATCATAGGCCAAAGCTTTTCCTTGACAGTAACTTGTTAATTTGTCTTAAGTTTTTGACCAATCAATTGAACATTCCTTTATTTTTATTTTATTTTAATGATACATTTTAGACATTCCTTCAGAAGTGTTGAGGTACAAATCTTCCTTACAGGTATGGCACCGGAAAAAGCATTCACCGCTAAGTCGGCGTGGTCCGTCACCACGGAGTATGAAACAACCGTAGAACAAACGAGTGACGCGAGCCGCAAGAGGCACTATATTCTAAAGTATTTCTCCTGGCTGGAAATGTACCTTGTGGTGTCTGGCATGAGCTGTTATCAGTCTCTTAACAAATCCAAAGTTTATCTGTCCAAAGCTTATTGCATTGTACTTTGTGTTTTATCCTGCGCTAACGCTTTACGTTTCGTTTTCAATATAAATACGAAGAACATTTTATCAGTTCACGTTGTTACAGGGATCGTATGCGGTGTGTTTTTCACAAAGTTTGCCTTTTCTTCATTGAACGTCTTATACCGGGCTTCCTTTCTGTTTAAATTCAGGGAGTTATATTTAGACGCTTCTGAAGATAACCCATCGGACTTTTACGGAACACACCTAGGCAAAGTATTGAAACGTTTATTTGGAGTTTTCTCTGCTTTCACCGTCTTCTGCTTCATTTTGTGCATCTGTATCGTAGTGTTACCGGAAACAGGAGAAGTGCGGAATTACTGCGCAATCCCATTCAACACGTCATCTACTGGATATGTTCCTCTTCTTTATCTTTCTGCTATCATCTTTATATTCGTTTACCAGTCATGGAGCGCCGGTACCACAATATTTATCTTTCTCTGTTTTGTGATTGTTAAGGAGTACACGTTTCTCTCCCAGTCCGTCCAGAACTCTTTGGGAAAGGACGGGCGTTTTTTTGGTGACTTGGAGAGAATCCGAAGGAAACATAACACAGTCGGTAAGATGGTCGGGGTTACTGACGACATGTTTTGTTACATCATCGGAGCTAACTTCCTCACTGTCATGGTCCTATCGTGTTTGTTATTATACACATTTGCTAGAGGTAATCTTGATCAGTACATTGCCGTTGGTCTCATCGTTTTCGGAGCGTACACTCTGGGAGAATGCGGCATCGTTTTCGTTGGATGCGTAGCTGTCCGCAATGCTGTAGGTGCAAGTTTTTAAAAATGTATTAAACAACACTTTTTGTAGTTAATTTTAATCTTCATTTTAGAGCCGTATTTTAGCATTTTAATTAACTGTAGCTTGGCGCACTTTAACCCAATTGCGATAAGTGTAAATTTATAATTGATACATAATTTTGGAATGCGATCTGCCTGTACTCCGCGTCTACCTTTGCAATATACACAACGTATAGGTAGAAATAAATGTATATATTGTATTAAACGTCTAGATAACCATAGATATGGGTACCAGTAATATCAGGTTATTTACGAGTAATTCTTGGATATATTGCCTGCAGGCCCAGTGCATAACTGACCACCTGTACGATATAAACCTGGATCACCTGGAGAAGGATGACACAAACAAGGTAAGATTAAGACATCATTTTTCCAACAAACAACAAAAGTGAAAAATCGGCGGCCTCCCTGCTTAGTTTTCAATAACAAGAAGGTTTCAGTTACAAGAGCTCGAGTCACTTACAAATTGTCATCATGAAACCTCATCCGCAACTTTATCGACTTCTTTTGTTTGTTTAAAGTTAACTAGCGCCATTACGACCCTCTGACCAGAGAGTCTAGGGGCCAGTTTAATATAAGCGTTAGAGTGCCTTTACATCTTGCATCGACAACCACTTTAGGGCTCTATGAGGATGCCATTGTGTCCGCCCTTCTTGAGAACGCCTAAAGGTCTACAAGTACGCTGCAATTTGATAAAACAACAGACGAATCGTCAGCTTTTTAGTATATTTTTCTAACAACATCTACCATCTGGGAGACAAATTCCATTTGAACTCGGCAAATTTTTAAATCCCACTGCATGTTTGTTGAATTTCTGAGCGCATGAATACCAGCATGGCTCCAACGGGTTACTGGACGGCAGCCAACTGGTACGCGATACAGGAAACGACTCGTTACCATACAGACGAATTTTCAGTTTGGTTTGTTAGTGCACATTTATTCTTTTGTCTTAAATCAACACACGTAGCCTAACTGTAGGATTATCGTCTGTTTATCACAATATCAATGCAACATGATGGATGACCGTTGCAGTACATTCCGCCATGTGGCTTGTTTCACGATTTAAGCTTACGAGCCTAATTTTAATGGTATATATTCAAGGCTAATAGTCAACACCACCTGTAACACTAAAATTTACATGATTGGACTTCTTAATTTCATTTCCCCCCGAAGCATCTGAATCCAAATACAACAGTGAATTCTTCTATCTACCCAAACTTGAATTTAAAGTGCAGCAAAATTCTACAATATAATATCCTAACTGTAAACATATTCTCATACACATTTTTTATGGAAATCTTAAACATAATTTTCAATTTCTGTTCATATTCTGGATGCTAATTTCAGGTTTGGAATAAATAAATAAAGGAATAGGCGAACCTTTGATCATATACTTATTATATCATATATAGTGTCATTATCTCATTTCATGGTCTCTGGATTTACAAGTTCAATGATATATACAAGTCCCATGAAGTAAAACAAAGTTTGTTTTCTCAGATTCCGTGTTTGGAACTTGCTTTAACTGGCCGGTCTGTCTGTCTGGAGTTTTTGAACTGGCACGCACGTAAAATTGTCGTTATCATAACGGCCCATCAGATCCAACGTAACAAAACTAAACAATACACAGTAGACAAAAAACTGTTCATACATTGTTTGAAGAAGAATAGATGAACTGGAAAGGGAATAAGCTTACAAGCCACTACATGGTTGGTCAGGTCTGAGCAGACAGTCTGAGACACACTCAGCAGAATCCAACTCACATAGTCTGGTAAAAATAAGGTTGAACCCAGTACAAATTGCCACATAATTAAAACCAAATGTAGAAACTCAGAACCTTCTGGGAAATAGCATGTAAAAAGTCTCAAAAAGTCGCATTTGGGAAAAGCCATTTAATTTGATAATTTTAATTGGCTTATTAACTAGTAAGTGATACTTTACTTATCTGCATATTGTCATTTTAAATTTTGACTTTATTCCAATGCGTGATCACTCATTTGTAAGTTTTTTTTGTCAGATGCCAATGTACCAATAATAACGATTTTAACAAAAACATTTCTGTTGCAATTTGTTCTGGGTTTTGCTAAATATAAAGAATAATGACTGGACTAACATGAGTATACAACTCTGCTGGTCTGGATTTGAAAGCGTCAAAATCTGCCAATCTGCCGCGACCTGGGTATAAATTTAGTCCCTTTAAAATATGTTGGACAAGAAGTGCTTCAGTGCAAATGACATAGACATGGGTGTTTATCTGGTATGTAAAATGTAAAGCTTGCAAGCTCATATTCACGACTTATAGTGGTAATTCAAAACCAACACGACTTATAGTGGTGATTCCATACCAACACGACTTATAGAGTAATTCCATACCAACACGACGTATAGTGTAATTCCATACCAACACGACTTCCAGTGGTAATTCCATACCAGCACGACTTATACTGGTAATTCCATACCAACACGACTTATATTGGTGATTCCATACCAACACGACTTATATTGGTGATTCCAAACCTACACGCCTTATAGTGTAATTCCATACCAACACGACGTATAGTGTAATTCCATACCAACACGACTTATAGTGTAATTCCATACCTACACGACTTATAGTGTAATTCCATACCAACACGACTTACAATGTAATTCCATACCTACACGACTTATAGTGTAATTCCATACCTACACGACTTATAGTGAAATTCCATACCAACACGACTTAAAGTGTAATTCCATACCAACACGACTTATAGTGTAATTCCATACCAACACGACGTATAGTGTAATTCCTTACCTACACGACTTATAGTGTAATTCCATACCAACACGACGTATAGTGTAATTCCTTACCTACACGACTTATAGTGTAATTCCATACCAACACGACGTATAGTGTAATTCCATACCAACACGACTAATAGGGTAATTCCATACCAACACGACGTATAGTGTAATTCCATACCTACACGACTCATAGTGTAATTCCATACCAACACGACGTATAGTGTAATTCCATACCAACACGACGTATAGTGTAATTCCATACCAACACGACGTATAGTGTAATTCCATACCAACACGACGTAAAGTGTAATTCCATACCAACACGACGTATAGTGAAATTCCATACCAACACGACGTATAGTGTAATTCCATACCAACACGACGTATAGTGTAATTCCATACCAACACGACGTATAGTGTAATTCCATACCAACACGACGTATAGTGTAATTCCATACCAACACGACGTATAGGGTAATTCTATACCAACACGACGTATAGTGTAATTCCATACCAACACAACGTATAGTGTAATTCCAGACCAACACGACGTATAGTGTAATTCCATACCAACACGACGTATAGTGTAATTCCATACCAACACGACGTATAGTGTAATTCCATACCAACACGACGTATAGGGTAATTCTATACCAACACGACGTATAGTGTAATTCCATACCAACACGACGTATAGTGAAATTCCATACCAACACGACGTATAGTGTAATTCCATACCAACACGACGTATAGTGTAATTCCATACCAACACGACGTATAGTGTAATTCCATACCAACACGACGTATAGGGTAATTCTATACCAACACGACGTATAGGGTAATTCTATACCAACACTTCCTTCTTCCACGGTTCTTTTTATTCTTATTTACACATGGTTTAGTTATATCTGCTGTTTGGCCCAACAGTCTTCCTGAGAATCAGCTGACTTGAAAACATTTCTCATCTGGCTTTTGTTATCTTTTGTAATTTTTTTCACCAGAAACCCTTTTTAAACAATCCAAATATTTTAAAAAATAATTAAAACATTTTAATTAACAAACCCATTTTCGAAAAACCTCCTCCGTGGTTTAGAAGAAAAAAAAACACCAAACTTTAATTTTGTAATAAAGGTTTATTTTTTTTTCTTTTTCACAGTTAATTATAATACAAAGTTGATTAAGCTTGTCATATTGTCCTAGACTTCCTTAATTCGGTCGGATTGAAGTCAAAGTGTCACCTGTGTTATGTACCTGCTGATGTCATTACTTATGTATGAGATTAGTTGAGCTTCATCACCTTTCATTGTAGGTGATCGTCTTTCTGAGTCGCTTGTCTACAGGACACACAGGTCTGACAGCCGCCAGACTCTTCACGGTCGACAAGGGGGCAATACTCACCGTGAGTAGCGGGAAAAGAAAGCATTCTCACAAAATATTTCTCGATAATTCATTTATTTATCCACAGTCTGAATATTAATCGTTTGCACTAAATCATTAACTAAATTATCAAATTAAAAAACTTCAAAAGAACTATATTTAAAATGTAATGTTTCTGTACCAAACTAAACACAGTTAAACTTGCAAATAAAGCAATTTAACACGTGAATAAACCTTCAGGTTAGAGTATCTGAGGTGCCATGTTTCCTTGGTTTCAGATTGTGGGAACTATAGTGACATATGCTGTTGTTGTGATCCAGTTCCACCAAGGGTCTCCGGCTATTGTCTTCAGTGAGCAAAACGTGACCCAGCCAAACATGGGCATTTAAATGATTACTTTAGCTGATCCATGCTGTAAGAACGTGATGCTGCTTCACATGGATGTTATATATAGTATCCTCTTTTTTGTCTGGTATCGAGAGGCCAGGAGAAATTGCTGGCTACCAGAAGATCACCGAGGGTCTAAGTGTATGATACAAAAATTTGTATTTATTTAATCTAATCTAGTTATAACAACTATAACGAGGCACACTCTATGGCTCGGATGATATCGTTCGGTAGTCCTAAGGGTTAGAGGAAACAGGAGGACCCGGAGAAAACCACACACCTTTTGACCGGCAACTACTGTTTACTCTCACAGCCACGCCGGGGATCGAACCCGGGTCGCCAGGGAAGTGAGCCGAGCGTGGTACCATCCGACTGTCCAAGCATATGGGACTATTAATAAAGACAATATATTGACTAGGAGGTATGATGGCGTGTACATCAGATGAAAGGAAACGTGGCATTTCTAACATGATCTAGGCAATAACCGGGGTCAACAGACTGAAGGAACGACAAATGGAAAAGAACAATCTCCTCTTGAATGATACAGTTGTTTATAGTCTGTTATCGTGTTTGATATGAGGCATCGCGATTTACGTCATTAGTCCAGTGTTGTCAATATACGTGTGTTCTGGTAGTTAACATGTCTTCTTTTGGTATATTAATTATTTTGATATTTTTAAGATAAAACTTCCATTTTGTAACGGCTTGCACGGGGAGAAACAATTTAATAAATTAAATGAAAGAGCAGCAAAATTCCCCGCCTTATTCCATATTTGTTATGTGTGCTGATTATAAACACTCCATATTTTACATCATGTTGCGCCGTTCGTCGGAGCTTTTTCATACATTTAGTGTACGTGCCGTCCACATGTTGACTATGATTGTTTAAGTATGTACCAAGCGTTATATAAAATGGAAATTATTATATAATGTAAAGCAGTGTTGAGGTATACATAATAAAAGCTTATGATGCATAAAACATTTGTTGAGCTGTACGTGTGTTGATGGCTAGTAGAACAATTAATGTGCTAGATCAGTATCAGAGATTTAAACTGCCTGATTCCAGGAATTTTTTTAACATATGAAAGGCTTAATTGAAAGTATACCAGTGTTCTGGAGCAGTGAGCATGGTTGATGTTTTTTTTTAGATAGACGTACGAATTCCTATGTAATCCATCATTTTATGTTTCATAATTCTGAATCATTGTATCCTATTTAGTACAGAAATTAGCCCCAACACACAGAAATATAAAATACATAGTCGAGATTTCCATGTTACCCACAATCAAACTGTCTATAAGCAGCATGTTGAATACCAAGGAATGGACAATCTGGATTGTGTTCTCTACCAGATGTAATCGTTACCCATTAGCGGTGGAACAGAGTAAACCTACTGGGGCACATTCTGGGCTATCAGATTATTTGCTTTATATTTTGAAATAATATGACATCTATGATAGCCATACATGTCTTTGAACATTCTATAGAAAGGTTTTATATATTTTGTAACAACAAAGATAATTGCATAAACAATGTGTGGGAAACATGTGAAAAAGTGTAACTTGATCTGTCTAACCTGATATAGGTACTCATTCGGTACAGCAAACGAATTGACCCAGGTATCAAAACATAACCATTAACGTTCCAATACGGTGGCAATATGCGTAATGGGTTTAATAACTGGCGTGTCGATTAATAAAGTGACAGTCACGGCCGCTGTAAAAATGCCGTTACACTTCACGACAATCGATTGTCGCCCACAATTTTCGACATTTCTGAGCGATTGTGGGAACAGTGTTTATATCATATACAATCCCTTGTCGCAGCTTATTTTCAGCCGACACTTTTCTCTTACGAATATCGTTGGGTCGTGAAGTGTAAATACGGTATTTCGACAATCGCTAGGTCGATTTTGGGGGTTCAGCCAATGGGAAATAGCCTTTTAGATCATGTGAGACGTATAAAAATGGCAGATGGATGGACACTGAGTGATGACAGGGAAGATTTGTGGTCCTGGAGGTCTGTCAACACATTACTTAGATTATCCTAGAACACTACAAGGCCATCCACCCTTGGAACCACTGTTGTTAATCCAATGTTATTCCAGCAGCCGTCTGAAAACAACTAACATACAACATAAATATGATATTAATATTGTAGTTTATGCTTAAAAAGAGAGAGTAATATATTTAAATTTATAAAGACTCTAGGAATTGCCTATGGACCCGAATCAGAACGGCCGGTACGCTTTCTGTGGCTTTTCGGGCCTTCAGGTTTACTGCAAATAAATATTTATTGGGCTCTTTTCTTCAACGGATATATCTTACCGTATACTAAATGTCAATCCGAAAAATCTGCCTGGCCAGTATGATATAATCAAAGGTTTCTAATCACTCTGGAATTCAACATTTTCAGGCATATTATTCGGTCACCTGATTAAAACCGATACGTAACATTATAACTAACACTATTCAAGAAAAATGAGATTTTCTTTGTTGTTCATGCATGTTCTTTGCCTTTGTAAAGTCCTGGGTCCGAGCCCCCTTGTCAATTCTTATGTATTTACATATATATAACAGTTATAACAAAAACAAATACATTTTCTGTATTTTTAAGGATTTCATTGTGCCCTAGGAAACACCATAGTCGACCGGGGCCTCTTTGAGTCCTCCTGGAGAAAAGCAACATATATGTAGGTTAACATAAAAGCCATACGAGACTTCCTCATTTTAAAGCAATTAATTGTGTCCTAAAAGAAGTACTTATAGACGGCTCAGGCAGCAGGCCCCCTCAGGCTATTTCGGTAATTCCCGATTAAAAACTTATAAAAATCTAATACAAATATAACATGAGACTACCATAATTTTTATTTGTTTAATTGGCCAGTCCATATGACCGGTGTTGATTTCACACCTAGAGTTGTTTGGGCAAGTGTCATTTAATGAGGTAAACCACATAAGTAATTTGGAGTAATTAACGATAATACGGGGTTCAATGTTTGTTTAGAGTTTGCAACTGTAAAGGGGATCGTTTCAAGTTTTCTATCAATTACAGGTCTTTGTGAATTTGTTTGTTCTAATCTCCTGCCTGTATAAACATTTTCGGTTAGGTATATAAGCAGGCAATCACGTAACAGGATAGCTATGGTACAATGGCTTCAGGAAAACGCAAGCGCACCGTTCTCGAGCCCGTCAACAAGAGTGAGATCGTCGAGTTACATCCCAGGAAGAGTCAACAAGATATTGCAAGCCATTTCTCAGCGCTCTGGGGGTACGAGGTCAAGCGGCGGACCGTTGGTGACATTCTGGCACAGTGGCAGCCTGACAAAAAAAATTGGCAAGGAGCCGGAGTTGGAGGACATGTTGCAGCGCCATCATCGGCAATTGTTGGAAACACACAGGCGTATTACCCAAGGGTGACCACCCAAAGGAAACAGATCGGCAAGACGGTCCAGAAGCAAACAGTATTCTTCCGCTTCAACAAAGAGTTACAGATAGCCTCGGGATTGACCACAGTGCACGTATGTCTCCTCTGGAATTCGTCTAAGCCGATGAGAACATCTGAACGGCACAGTCTTTGAGCGATTAAGATATCGTAGAAACTGACAGGCAGCGATGATACAGCCAGTCAAACCTGTGATCCTGAGGAAAGGGTTCCCCAATATCTACCGAGTCCGCCAGGCCATGAAGACCGTCTTGCGATATTTCGAGAGCTCGAACTACAGCGAACATTCCGATATTGACGCATTTTACATGATGGACCAAAGAATATCAGCTCTTCAGTCACAAGCTGGTAAACAATGCTCCATTACGGAATTCTCTGGGGGCAGACTCGGATGAAAGAGAAATGGCACAAGGAGAACTATATATTTTTACCGTTATTTGTAAATTATACTTTCTATGTGAATAAGGTAATAAAATTTGTACACAGTTTTAAAATGTTGTTTTAATATGACCAGCTAAAGACGAGCCTAATAAATGTCCGATTTAAATTACCCTGCCCATCCCATTTGGGACCCCCCCCCCCCCCGATCAACCGCCATCCTCGCTTACCGCCAAAATTTCCCCGGTCCCAAGGTTGGCGAATGAAAGAGGTAAGAATGTATATATCATAGTATATTTGTATTGGAATCTATCTTGTCCAGAAAAGTTTTCGTATTAGCCTGTGGGCTATTTGGAAATCCTGCTGAAATAAATACCAAAAACTTGTCACCATTGGTTTTTGCAAAGCTCAAACTCTTACAATAACAAACAAGGGACCTATGGGTCACGACGCTCAGCTGTTATATATGATAAAAAAATATTATTTAGAAATGAGGCACATGCTGGTTTTGTGTGGTAATAAATATAAGCTGTATTATGAGCTGTTGTTGTTTAGCTTATGTATGATTTTGATAGTACCTTTGGAGACAGGGAAGAGGATTGATTTCATTTATTTTATTAACAAATGGAGTACTACTGTCACACAGATTTTGACTTGGCCATATAACTTATAAGCAGAACATATAATATAAGAGTTTAACTATTTATTAAAAAAATTACAAATATTGTCCCAAATATAATTTTTATTAAAAATAATAAGAGAATCATATGATTTTTTAAAATGAAATATAACTGATATGATTATTAAAATAATATTAAAGAATATATTCATTAATGCATTCATGAATACATTTTGAAAGTATTTGCACGAGTATTCATATACTTTCATTTTTACCTGAATTCCCATTCTTTATGCAAGAAATTTTATAATGGAGTACATAATCATATTCGTATTTAAATACAATTACAAAGTATTCGCACCATGTCTGGTATTTATTCAATTTTCACCAAACAAAGATGTTGAGAATCCAGAATATACAAAATTCACACATTTAAATAATGATCATAAGTACCTGGTTTTATGGCCTTTATTTATATTAAAAAATAACTGTAAGAAATTCATTTTGGACTAATTTCACATCAATGTACACACTAGACACAGTAGGAATCTAGATTAATATTATCAACTGCATCTTTGTCTATCATTAATTTCCTTCATATAATCCCTAATGATTAGTAATGAATAATATGATTTACTTCTTTATCATTAAAACTGAACTGAAAAATGCCATAGGTGACTGCATGGTGTTATTTGGAATATGTGACATTCTACCCATCGATACAAGATTCTTATATCATCAGTAACTGCAAGTTAATTTCCTGTTATTATAAACTAACAAATTCCTTTTCTATTTTTCTTTAATTTGTTATTAAAAACCGATAAAAAATTATTAATTTATTGTTTATTGTTATGTTGTTGGTTAAAACTACTAGATGAGTTGGGTTGGACACCTTGATCAACTGTGGCTGGCCATAAGCTGCCTGGATTCTCGCCTCAAGCGTGCATAATTTGATGAAAGGTCAACAAGGTCAACAAAGTGGTGACTCAAGAGGGACTGGAGAGAGCCAAAGTCTGACAGGGTCTAATAAAATTCATTAATAAAAGCTACAATATTTGGCCAATTTCTTTCAGCTTTCTAAACTAAAAAACTTGATTAAAATCTACAGTTTTTGATCAACTGGTTTCAAATTTTTGGTGTTAACAGTTGAAATGCTAACAAAAACATGCTGTGAAAATTAAATCCACAGTACTTACAGTAAAAAAAAATGTGCCATGGTCAAAGTTGGGCAAAATTTAAGGTACCAATTTTTTATTTTTATTAATATTTTAAAAAATTTAAAAGATTTTCATCTAATTTTGGGTTTACAATTTAATTTTGATTAATTAAAGTTATATTACTGGAAAAACGGTCCATAGCTTTAACATTTTTTGTGTTAAGTGATCAAATATCTTTCCTGATTTTTTACAAAATGCATCATGTTTGGGCCCATAACTTTTTTAAATTAAATAATACAGACATAATTTCTGGCATGTATATAGGAACTATATAGAGGAATATTTATGGTAAATATGAGGAAAAACAGATAAGTGGTTTTGATATTAGGCAGTCCTGAAGTGTGAAATAGGTTTTAAATAAAAAATTGAGGTTTTTCCTTAATTTCTCAAAGGAACGAAGTTGCAAAGACCCAGTTTTGGCTTGGTAGGAGATCTTGGGGACATCTAACATTATGCCGAATTTTGGATTCCTAGGTCTGGACTAATACCTTTATTTCACATTCAAGGGAATAATACATTTAAGTTTATATATTATTTAAGCATATCCACTTTTTCCATTAAAATGGTTTTTATCTGATTAATTTTTTTTATTTACAAGTTTTATAAATTTGTATTTAAAAAAACACTGAAAATATAAGTTAAAATATTAGAATTCTTAGTTGCAATCATTATACATCCTGAGTGTAGCTCGTATTGGGTCATATTATGCATACACATATATTTTTATTATTTTTAAATCACAAATTTTTAAACTGAATTTAAAAGAAAAAAATGCCACAACATGGCATCTGCAAGATTATTCCTTGAATCACTATTAAAAAGTTTTGCACATTGGAGTTTTCAGTACATGCTTAATCTTATTCACCAAAATAAAATAAGATCCTGTAAATTTGGTAAAATAAAAACATCTTTTCAAATAAAGTATACACACTGTTGGTTGAATGAGGGACAAACAATATCATTATGCTAATTACAATCTAAGCTTTAATTTATTCCCGGAATTAATAGTCAATTTCACACCTTGTGAAGTTTTTACTCTTCTCAAGGAAGGAATTACTTATCTGATGAACATCCACACTTTCATAGCAATACACCACTTTGTGGACACAATTAAATGTGCACTTTAATCATTGTAACCCTGGTGGTAAATACAAAATCTAAAATGTAGCATAGCCAAGAATAAAATGAAATACAGAAAATTATAACATTCATCTAGTTAATGCATCATCTAGGGGGGGGGGGGAGGGTGTGCAGGGCAGAGAAGAAGCCTGCTAGTAGTGGCCCAGCTGAGCCAAGACAAGCTGCCGTGGGTTACATAATGCAAGTGAAGGCTTTACTACTAGAGGGGCTAGATGTAAACAACACTTGACATGGTGTATGAAAACTTGAATAAAAGCTACTCTTTTCAATCAATTCCTTTGAAATTTCAGATTTTAAAAGATTAAATCCTTATGTATATATGCTGTGAAAATTAAATCAACAGTGCTTACAGAAAAAAAACATGCCATTGCCAAAGTTAGACAAAATTTAGGGTATTGATTTTTTATTTAAGCTAATAACTTGAAAAATTTGCGAAATTCAGATCTAATTTTGGGTAAACAATCGAATCTTGATTAAATAAAGTTATATTCCTGACAAAAAGTCTCCAGCTTCAGCAATTCTCATCTAAGGTGAGTAAATATATTTCTTGATTTTTAAAAAAGTGCATTATGTTTGGGCCCATAACTTAAAAAAAACATACACAATACTGACATCGTTTCTGGCATGTGCATAGCGAATGTATAGAAAAATATGTACATTATATATGATCAAAGTCAGATCAGTGGTTTTGATATGAGGCAGTCTTAAAGTGTAACAATGGGTTTTTAATGGAAAAATGAAGTTTTTCATTGATATCTCGAAGGAATTAAGTGCTAGTGACCAAATTCTTGGCATGGTAGGGGATTTTGGAGAAATCCAACTGTATGCCAAATTTAAGGAACTTAGAGCTGAAGCTCGGGAGCTGAGCTCTAGCAAACTGCATAACACTAGCAATATGTGACATGGTGCTTGAAAACTTGAATAAAATCTACAGTTTTTGATCAACTGGTTTCAAATTTTTGGTGTTAACAGTTGAAATGCTAACAAAAACATGCTGTGAAAATTAAATCCACAGCAATTACAGCAAAAAAACGTGCCATGGTCAAATTTGGGCAAAATTTAAGGTACCAATTTTTTATTTTTGCTAATATTTTAAAAAAATTAAAGGATTTTGATCTTATTTTGGGTAAACAATTTAATTTTGATTAATAAAGTAATATTACTGGAAAAAAAGTGCTTAGCTTTAACAAGTTTTGTGTTAAGTGATAAAATTTCTTTCCTGATTATTTACAAAATGCATTATGTTTGGGCCCATAACTTTTTTAAATTATATAATACAGACCTAATTTCTGGCATGTACATAGGAATTATATAGAGGATTATTTATAGGAAATATGAGGAAAAACAGATGAGTGGTTTTGATATTAGGCAATCCTGAAGTGTGAAAATAGGTTTTTAATAAAAAATTGAGGTTTTTCCTTACTTTCTCAAAGGAATGAAGTCGCAAAGACCCAGTTTTCGGCTTGGTAGGAGATCTTGGGGACATCTAACATTATGCTGAATTTTGGATTCCTAGGTCTTACGGTTTCAAAACGTGCCACATCTACGGACGGACGGACGGCACGACGGACAGACGGACGGACGACGGACAATGGACCACGACTATAGCTCAGATGACTTATAGTCAGCTGAGCTAAAAATGTAGGGTGTTAATTTTTTACACAGAAAAAATTCTCCATATACTGACATATGCCTCCACACATTAACTACTGCTGAGCATATTAAGTCTTTATTCATTGAACGATGGAATATACTTTACAAAATGTGGTATAAAAGCCAGAAATAAAGAGGTAAGAACTGAGGCGCGGCGCGCGGCACACCGATGAGACTGACGGGCCACCATGCCTTGCCACCACGCTTTGCGCGGTATTGCGGGGACAAAAATCGTCATAGTGGCAATTAGTATAACAAAATGTTAACAGAAGAGTAATGACGTACAAGGACACATGTGAGATACCTTTTGTAAGGCTGTCCTGTTTGCAGGTAAACAACATGTTTTGGCCGTTTTATAGCATGTAGTGAGAAGTAAAAACAATGAAGTTAATAACTTAATATGAGGACAAACTTTATATATAAATGGCGGTAGGTTTGGTTTGAAATTCCACTGATAATTTTGTCATATGGCTACTTCTCGAAAGATATATATTAATTTTACGCTAAATCTTCGCCATGCACTCTGCCTATAAGAATAAGAGGGTCCGATAAAAGGGGGACGGTAAACATCCCAAGTGGGTCACATTGGGGACACTTCCTGCCGTTTCATGCTGAACAAATCAGAGATACCCCTAGGTCACATAACCAGCAAACCAGACTAGGCACTCGCTGTGTAGACATCACTTAACGATACACAATCGGAGAAAACAACACCGTCTTCAATTGATATATAATATTTATTGTTTGTAAGTATAATTTTTATGTATAGAACTTAAGTTTAATAAACAATAAAAAAAAACGTTCTCTGCGTCTCTATTTCTCTAATCTCTAGAATTACCTCTAATCCATGGCCCGGCGGGACATAGGTTAGCTCCCCGTTTTATTAATGTGTATTGTTCAACGAAAGAGGGAAGCGACGTAACTTCCATAAACAAATACCAGATGATATACTTCTTAAAGACCTGACTAAATGTCCTATGATATTGATTGGGGTTTTTAATTATACTAATTAACCTTTTAAAATTGAATCCCGACGAAAGAAATTTTAGTGTGCCAGCGGAATGTATGTTTTCTAGCATCAGCCCAGCCAAGGGCAAACGAGCGTCCATGTCACTTAAAGGTTAATGCTCTGTCTTTCATACGTGACAATTATCAATTGTTTTCATAAAGTGAAGAACGCCCTGCATTGTCTTTTAAGTGAACTATTGCAGTTGTAATATTTCAAGGCGCTTAACTGAAGAACAGCATTCGTAAAAATTTTCCGTTTTTATTTTATTTTTTTTTTTGTTTCCTTTCGATTGATTTAAGTATGAAAGTATTAAACAACAAGGATAAACTATACTGGATATTTAATCACAGACTAATTAATTGTACAATTGATGCAATACGTCAGACGTAATTATTGATAACTTGTTTAAATAAAACTTGTTAAAAAAACGGATTCCAAAAACGGATTCCGGTCCGGTCCGCTTTGTTTATGTAATATAAGTCAAATACAACACCATTATTTATCTTAGTTCTTAATGTGAAATAAAATGGCATATATAAAACACTGTGTATAATCATGTGGAGGCTCAAATTTTGTATCATGCCATTACCTCATTTATAATAACAGGTGAAGTTACCACATAATAAATAGATTGTAGATATCCAGGTTTATTTATAAATGGAAGTATTGCCTCAGACAATGATGCCATAATCTTTGTACACACACACACACACACACATATATATATATATATATATATATATATATATATATATATATATATATATATATACGTATCCATTTGATTCGATTCTATTTAAAAAGACTGTGTGCGTCCCCTCTAGGATCGGATCGGGCAAGTTTGCGGCGGATTCTACAAGATTCTCAGTCCTGTCCGATCAGATCTTGTCTCGTCTGCCCTGTGTACGGCCTGATCAAGATTCTAACTATCAACATTTAATAAGATTCTAACTAAACTTTTGTGTAATCGTCCACATCCTGATGTCATTCTATCACATGGTCAAACATGTCAATCAGTTAAAGGTAGATCTATTACACCAACAGTCTCTTTATAACGTGACATCATCGATTATACATAGCAAAAAAATTACCACGAGCATTAATATGTGTAGATCAAGAGAAGGCTTTTGATCGATTAGACTGGAGTTATATGTTCATATGTTTAAGGCGGTTACTACGAGCATTGATATGTGCAGATCAGGAGAAGGCTTTTGATCGATCAGACTGGAGTTATATGTTCATATGTTTAAGGAGGTTACTAAGAGCATTGATATGTTTAGATCAGGAGAAGGCTTTTGATCGATCAGACTGGAGTTATATGTTTATATGTTTAAGGAGGTTACTACGAGCATTAATGTGTAGATCAGGAGAAGGCTTTTGATCGATTAGACTGGAGTTATATGTTTAAGGAGGTTACTACGAGCATTAATATGTGTAGATCAGGAGAAGGCTTTTGATCGATCAGACGAGTTATATGATCATATGTTTAAGGAGGTTACTACGAGCATTGATATGTGTAGATCAGGAGAAGGCTTTTGATCGATCAGACTGGAGTTATATGTTCATATGTTTAAGGAGGTTACTACGAGCATTGATATGTGTAGATCAGAAGGCTTTTGATCGATCAGACGAGTTATATGTTCATATGTTTAAGGAGGTTACTACGAGCATTGATATGTGTAGATCAGAAGAAGGCTTTTGATCGATTAAACTGGAGTTATATGCTTAAGGAGGTTACTACGAGCAGTAATATGTGTAGATCAAGAGAAGGCTTTGATCGATGAGACTGGAGTTATATGTTCATATGTTTAAAGAGGTTACTACGAGCATTGATATGTGTAGATCAGGAGAAGGTTTTGATCGATCAGACTGGAGTTATATGTTCATATGTTTAAGGAGGTTACTACGAGCATTGATATGTTTAGATCAGGAGAAGGCTTTTGATCGATCAGACTGGAGTTATATGTTTATATGTTTAAGGAGGTTACTACGAGCATTAATGTGTAGATCAGGAGAAGGCTTTTGATCGATTAGACTGGAGTTTTATGTTTAAGGAGGTTACTACGAGCATTAATATGTGTAGATCAGGAGAAGGCTTTTGATCGATCAGACGAGTTATATGATCATATGTTTAAGGAGGTTACTACGAGCATTGATATGTGTAGATCAGGAGAAGGCTTTTGATCGATCAGACTGGAGTTATATGTTCATATGTTTAAGGAGGTTACTACGAGCATTGATATGTGTAGATCAGAAGGCTTTTGATCGATCAGACGAGTTATATGTTCATATGTTTAAGGAGGTTACTACGAGCATTGATATGTGTAGATCAGGAGAAGGCTTTTGATCGATTAAACTGGAGTTATATGCTTAAGGAGGTTACTACGAGCATTAATATGTGTAGATCAAGAGAAGGCTTTGATCGATGAGACTGGAGTTATATGTTCATATGTTTAAAGAGGTTACTACGAGCATTGATATGTGTAGATCAGGAGAAGGCTTTTGATCGATTAAACTGGAGTTATATGCTTAAGGAGGTTACTACGAGCATTAATATGTGTAGATCAAGAGAAGGCTTTGATCGATGAGACTGGAGTTATATGTTCATATGTTTAAAGAGGTTACTACGAGCATTGATATGTGTAGATCAGGAGAAGGTTTTGATCGATCAGACTGGAGTTTTAGGTTCATATGTTTAAGGAGGTTACTACGAGCATTGATATGTGTAGATCAGGAGAAGGCTTTTGATCGATCAGACGAGTTATATGTTTAAGGAGGTTACTACGAGCATTAATATGTGCAGATCAAGAGAAGGCTTTTGATCGATTCGACTGGAGTTATATGTTCATATGTTTAAGGAGTTTACTACGAGCATTGATATGGCTAGATCAAGAGAAGGCTTTTGATCGATCAGACTGCAGTTATATGTTCATATGTTTAAAGAGGTTACTACGTGCATTAATATGTGTAGATCAAGAGAAGGCTTTTGATCGATTAGACTGGTGTTATATGTTCATATGTTTAAGGAGTTGTGTTGACGTGAATTTATTCACTGGAGCGAATTATGTGATTCTGATGTAAAGTTGTTTAGAAATCCAACGGATATAATAATATTATCATTTTCAATCTGTCTCGTGGGACTAGAAAAAGGGTTCCCTAGAGTCCACTCTATCTAATATTTATAAAAGTAATTCGGTCCACCTCTGTTTGCAATGTTCTCTGAAATCGCGTTGCGTATGATACTTTGCCATACCTCATTTTAAAGGTTATTGTTTCCTCAATGACACGGCCGATATTAGAATATAATTTTAATGTACACATCATTTTGAGTGATTTTGCGAGTTTTCTGATATGAGCGGAGGCCATCACCGAAAACAGCCGAACTGCCTTTGGCAAAGACCAGATTTTCTTTGTGGCCACCTCAAGCCCCAAATTAAGCCTATTTGAGGACTACGTCCATATGAATAACCTTGCTTTCAATGCCGGATTTATGCATTTTTGGGCTGACATTTGACAAAGGCTCTGACCCAGGTGTGTAGTCAGTCAATGTGAAAAATACATGGCTCTGGCTCGCTTTACGAAAAGGAGGGTTCAACCGAGGAGGATAAATGACAAAACCCAATACAAGGTCCCCATTATCGGAAAATGGTTGCAGTGGGGGCGAACGTTCGAGGCCTCAAAAATGGTCTGATACGATTAAAAAAGGTTGCAGCTGAAAAGGGGGACCGACCCCCTGGACTCCCCTTGGGTCTGCTTCTGCTAATAAAGGGGTATGCATATTTCCGTTTCTCTATTATTATTTCAGTTGTGTGGCCATTTGCGGAGTCTTGAAGATGCGATGCACAGCTGTCAACCACCAGGACGACATATCTGTTCTGCAGACGCATTTGTTTCTCGAACGCCGTCAGCCATTCTTTAAACAGAGCTCCAGTTATCCATGAATTGCTGTTGTTTCTGTAAGTAACCGGTAGATGCTTTGCGCCTCTGAAAATCGCGGATTTTTGCTTTTGCCGATGATCAGTAGAAGGCGCTTGTCTGTACATGTCATGTTTACCGCTACCTAGGCTGTCACCCTTTCCATGGCCTTTTTTCCACCAACCAGCTTATCTGATTTATGAGCGAGAGATCAATCTGGTGTCGCTCTATAGTAGATACCCGTCTTTTCTCGTCAAGGCTCGTAGCTCTTAAGTAGTTCTGAAACGTGACCGTGACCTTACAGGTCGAAGGTCATGCTAAGTGCATGCAGAGACAAATAAATGAGACGTTGATAAATATAAATAACATTTATTAAGTTAACAAAATACAATAAAAAAAAACAGTAGCCAGAGGTAATGCGAAATTAGTAAGTTTGTCGGGTTGTTCCCATGATTTTACAAAGATCAAATACCGAAAAGAGAAAATATTACATCGCCCTTAATGTAGTTTAACAAAAGGATTTTATTTATTTTAGCTCCTGTAGTTACTGTTAAAAGAAAAGGGCCTCGCTGATCTTACCAAACGTTGTTAGTAGTGCTTCGAGCTGGGATGTCTAGACGACAGTTGTTAGCTGTGTGGGCGACCTGCACCCGTTGAGCTCTGGCGACGATCTAACTTTTTAGGCATAGCCAGTCGCCCCCTTAAATAGATTCCCTTCCGGAAACCCGTTTGACGGACGGAAGGATAAAAGCCCAGCGGAAGCCAAGTTTACAGACGGAAGCCTGCTTTACGACCGGATACATGTCAGACTGGTCCCTACCAGCAATACTCGTTACAGTTCTGGTAGCCTTGTACTGGCCCAGTCATCTGCAGCTGGTTGATCTCCATGCGACTTCTTAAGCTTGATGGAGTGACGCTCTTTCCATCTGCTCAACCAACCATCTGTAGCACTGAAGTTTGTGTTGCCAATTGCAGCTGCTAGGGATTCTGCTTTTTCTTTGAGTAGTGGTCCGTTAACTGGAACGCCATGACTCCTATAACGTTGGTAAACCACTGCCAAAGTGCATCTTCCACATTTATTTCTTTGCCCAATCGTCTGCGCTTCCGGTCGGAATTCTTATTTTCTGTGTAATCTTGGATGATTGTCTCCCTCTGAACAAGTATTCGAGAGTTCTGTGACTGGGACACGGCAAAATTCTTTGAAGTGTCGACTTGTGGAACCCTTTGGTCTTTCATCTTGATAACTTCATACTTGTCAGCCAAGGAGAGATCGTTGGGTTTGCGCTTGCCACTCATGATTGAATAGTGACATGTTTCGAAATTTGCTGGTCTTTAAAGAAGAAATGTTTTGACAAGACAAAACGATCATAAGGGGTTAACAATGTTAATTTATATAAGAGCCTTTGACAAATCTATATCAAAGGTTATATATATATATATATATATATATATATATATATATATATATATATATATATATATATATATATTCAAGTTTATATATATATATAAACTGGAATAATTTGGAATGTACTAGAAAAAAAGAACCCAACATTAAAGGATTAAAATTACTGGATTATATATACAGATTGCACAATATGCGGATGATACGACACTTTGTTTCAGATATTCCGTCTACATATGCATGTTTTATTCCGTTTCATGTTTTTCAGCCGGCGAGCGGGTCAAAGGTGAACGCTGATAAAACGAGGGTTTGTGGTTAGGAAATTCAACCAGAAGTGGGGACAAACCATGTGATATTAATTGCTTATCAGATAAAATCGAAGCATTTGGAATTATTTTTGGTTATTATGACACCAGCAAAGAAAACTGAGAGCCCAAAATCAAGAAGTTTTAAATATATTGTTGGTGTGGTCATTAAGAAATTCGACATATACTGGTTTAGTGACTGTGGCAAATTTCATTGTTAGCATTGGAATTTGGTATTTTTCGAATTTAATCCATGTACTACCTTGGGCTGAAATGAAATTAGAACAATTATTTTTGGATTTCAAGAGACATGTGGTAAAGAAACAAGTTATTATATCACCACGAGAGCGGAGTCCTTTTGTTTGTGGAGCAAGATTTAGCTGATGGGTTGCAATTTTCCGAATTACTACTATTGAACGTAATGTTGTAAAGACAAATGTCGGTGTCTGACGTTCTAATTCATAAAACGGACACAAACTCGATGGAAACAACCATTGCATTCTGGAAATAGTGTCAAACACTGGGGCATCTGTCACAACTCTGTTACCCTATATAATCAAGGCACCTGACTTTGTCTAAGACACACTTGGTCCGCCTGTTTCATCTGGTTTATTTTTATTGACATTCCACAAAACAAAAATACCCATGTTCTTCACAAAGAACATTACCTTTAATTCCTTATAATTTCAAAAAATATATGTACAGGTACGTTATAACCACGTCTAACTGGCTTTCATTCTCCTAAAAACGAACGAACTCATTATTTTCCTCCAATGTTAAGATATGACACTTAGGTACATTTATACCAAAGCAAAAACACTTTGTGAATGGCAGGGTTGGCTGATTAAAATCAAATGATTTTAATCCTGATTTATGATTTTTTTTTTATTTTTATTAATTATTTTTAATGTTTGGTTTACTTTTCAATTAAATGGACAGCAGCCCAAATTTACAGAACACCGAAGATATTAGCAGTATCAATTACACAAATGGGCTGTTTTGACTGGATCACATTGAGTCGGTGTTACCTTTCACTGTAGTACACATGTCAATGCATTTGATCTCATCTTGTGGTCTGTAGACAGGCTGTTTTTTTGTTTTCCCAACACCGAGCTAACTGACTTTTGTATCAGCTTTAGTCACAGGTTTTGAGGGCCCCTCACCTGTGTGTTTTCAAGGTGGTAACTAATTGGTCTGGTTTATTGTGAAACACTAATCAAGCCAGCCAACCATATCATAGCTTAGCCCTGTTACAGACCTGGCCAATAGAAATTGGGCACACTTGTGATGAATCATAAATACCTGAGTGGTCACAGTAGGTCATATACCTAGGTTTGATTAATATGAAGCAACATCTTGGTACTGTTTAATACAAATCCAAAACAATGCCAGGTAAAAAGGAAGATAGTGTCTGGATGTACTTAGAGAAGATTCTTATACCAGGGAAGGCTGGATCCCGTGCTAAGTGTAAAAGCTGTGGCATAGACTTGACAGGCCTTGTGGCATGCATAAAGCAGCACCACAACCTATGTTCCCAGAGTACTGAGGACTTAGCAGACATCTTAGCGCAAGATCAGCCAGATCCCTGCCCTGCCAGAGTGCCTGAACATTTAAGTCTGAGGAACGCATTATTAGGCCCAATGAGAATGCAAATATTTTCGTCATTTTTGACAACGCCTCATGGCTTACAACTATCGTGGCACATCAAATAAACCCGCTAGACCTTTTAATAAGTTTCTTATCTCTCCAACGACACGTACCAGGAGCGAGTATAGAATCCGGTCTGCATGGACGAGGTTGTGTGTGTCTACGGACGGACGTAATGATGTTTAGGATTCATGTAATGGAGAAGAAGGAGGCATGTCGATGTCATATCATCAGGCATGTCATGGCTTATGTTGACTACTACCAGTATGAGACGGTCCACTCAGTTAAGACCCATCTTGGTAGTGAAGACCGGATTCTATACTCGGGCCACGTAGGATGTGTGTGAAATATTCTGTAATAACCCAATATATTCGTATATTGTTCTGCATGGACGGGAGATTTCTGCCTGTTGTCCGAGCACAGGCGGGTATGTCTGCCAAGGCATCTCTGATTGGCTGATTATGAGGGTAGCCGACGTCGTGGAAGTTATTGCAAGAGAACCGACGTGGGTAGACGAAACACTTGGTAGTGTTCACATTCGTCACTAGAGGGCCTCACTGTAAATAAGCAAAAACACGTTCTTGGCTCAGTTCATGCTAAAAATGGCGAAGTCTGGCATATGTCAGCGGAGAAGCAGTTCTCGTTGTATTTGATAGTTCCTCGGTGTGAACAGTCAATGACGCCCGTCCAGGTGTATGAGCAAAACAAGTGTGTGTGTACTTCAAGCATCACTCCCAGCAGAAAATCCGCAAGAGCGCTGGAGAATTTACGGAGATTTTTAAACGATTTTAATGCATTAATTATAAAAAAATAAACTTTAATACTACTTAGAAAATTCTACCATATTACTATTCACATTTTTTCAACTGTTAAAATACCGATTTAATAAATAATACCAGCATAAATATTTTAGAGCTATCAGTGTAGACTGCTGATTATTTAGATAACATGACAATTGTGAATTCTCAAATTGGATGTCAGGATGATATTTATAACTGTAAAATCATATTCACAATACGTGTATAATTAAAACAATATTTATGAATTTTTTAATAAATGAATTTAAATTATCACAAATCTGTCACTGTGCAAATAGCCCTATAACAATATATTTATTTATTTAAAGATGATAATTTTGCAAATATTGATACTAATAATAACAACCTAAGATAAAATTTGTGATTTTAATACGAAAATCAATACTACCATTAAAGAAAAAAAAAATAGAGATAAAAGTGAATAGTGTCAATCTAATATAATTCTTATATTATTGATAATAAATTTATAATTTTGTTTAACATTTAATGATATGATAGTAAGGATAAAAGTAAGAATTATTCTTATTCTCATTCTTCTTCTTTTTATTATTATTATTATTATTATTATTATTATTATTATTATTATTATTATGAGTATAAATTACAGCTTTGAAAGAAGACTGGAATCACTGGATTAATATTTGTTCCATTCGGCGAGGACACGCTTTAAAATTAGCTTTAAATACGCAAGATTTAATTCTTTTACTAGTGGAAATTAATATAAGAGTAACGTGGTAAAGATTTTTTTGTCGATTTCAATGCGTATGCTCAGCTATCAGTGCATAAATAGCCATGAAAATCTCTCCAAAATGTCACCTGGTCTTCCGACTTTTAGACTTTAATTAAGTCAGTCTCTCATACCAAGATCTCATTCAGTTTGCACCTAGCAGCTGCTTGCCGCCGTTACCTCATGAGAGCACAGGTTATTTACTGTCATTAAGCGGTACATACGACATGTAAATGGGGAATTAATGGGTCAGGTTGATGCATTCAGACATTGTCTTTGATGGGAACGAAAGTTTGGAAAGGTAAATAAAAAATGCTGACTGTAATCGGAGAAAAGGTTATAAAGCGTGGCTTGTTCTTGCAGGGCGGTCCTCAATTTGGCTTGTGTCACGACTCAGTATTGGAGGACCCTAACTGATTCGTGTTTGTCACGGCTACAGACATCTTAGCCCTGCTAAGCGACAGAGACAAGTTTCCAACTAAATTTTGCAGACTTCATCCAATGTAAAGGAACAGCTGGACTTGTATGCTACTAACAGTGCCTTCTCTGTGGTGGAACACCATGAATTTGTCAACTCGTAGAGATGTTGCGCTCAGGATACACCCCGACAAACCGCAAACATATTGCTGATTCGCTTCTGGACGATGTTCAGACTAAACTGATGGATGAGTGCAAAGGATAAACTCCAAGACCAGACTGTTTCCATGACACTGGATGGCTGGAATAATATGCACAATGGACCAGTTGTGCGTGTTTCACCGACCACAGCAGAAGGCCACATCTACCTTACAGTGACAGTCGACACATCTGGCAAACAGCACAATTTGAGTACTTACAGGCTGTGGCTACTTCTGCTATTTAGTCGACTGAGGAGAGTTTTTTTCCTGCAAAACTGGCAGCTTTATAACGGATAATGCAGCAAACATGGCCAAGAAGAGAAACAGCCTACACGTGGACGGTGACAACATCAGCACATTACATGAATCTGACAAAGATGTAGAAATACCAGGTGTGAAGGAACGTGGTTCAAGTAATGAAGTTCTTCAGGAACACCCACCTACCTGCTGCTTGGTATACGACTGGGGGGGGGGGGGGGCTAGTTCTCCCACAAGAAGTGAGGTGGAACTCACTAGCTGACTGTCTCAAGTCGTATGTGGATAATTGGACTGTGCTGCTGAAAGTCTGTGAGGAGCACCGTGAAACTTATACTCAATATCACAATATCAGATAAAGTAAAAAATGTTTGGGATAAAGAGAAATTCAGAGGATTACCTGATCAGGATGAAACCCATGGCTGAGGCCCTTGACATGGTTCAGGGAAAAGGCTGCATGATCAGTGATGCAGTTGGCATTTGGAAGAAAATGCAATCAGACCTGGCCTTAACACAACCCTCCAATGTGATGAAAAAAACTGAGCAGTCGTATGGAGCAAGCCCTCACTCTAGCCCAAACGTTCGGACTCCATTCCTGTGGAGTCCGAACATCGAGGGGGGAGAGTTTACCATGTGGTTAAGCGGTCTCCCCTGGCACACAGTTTCAATGCTTGCGGTGTGTTAAAGACTCGTATATGTACTCCTTTATGATAAACAAACTTGTTATTAATAAAACTATATAAAAACTTCACCTTTATTTGGGTTTTTGCATTGTTTTTAAGTCTTGATCTTCGCGCCGCCTTGTTGTACACGGACTTCCATTGACAAGTTACTTCTGCGCATGCGCCACAGGATATCCCGCAAACGAGAATCCTATGTAAATGAACAGGGGAATCTATGCAAATAGTTTGATAACACACCCCCCCCCCCCCCACACGGATGGCTCACGTGTGTTTGTTTATACAAATCAACCAAGGCAGATCGAGAGATATTTACAGATTTGATGTTGATGCTATGATTGCACGGATTCCTACCATTGAAAATACCAGTAAACCTAAAGCAAGGACAGAAAGATGCACTGAAAAGCCTTTTAAAGGGAAATAATACCTGCGTGTTCTTACCAACAGGTTAGGGAAAAAGCATAATATTTATGCTTTTTCCAATAATGCTTACTTAAATATGGGTTGGACTAGTGGTGGGAGTCGGTTCCTTTTTCATGATCGATCATCTGTTTGGGCAAACCGATCGATGATCGATTATTAATCGGTTCAGACAAATATAAAGAAATACGCAATTATCTATGAAACTGTACTGTCTTAACCGAGCCCGCAAGTCTTAGTTATTCTACCTTATACGAAAAGAAGTTTTTGCCTTTTTTATATTTTCCTTTAATCACTAAGATATGCTATTCAAAGTTTCATTTTAATTAATTATAGTTATCAATTAAACCATAGTCCAGGCCATCTACTTGCTGGCCCTCATGAATACTCCCGCGTATCATTTTAACTTCACTATCAGGACTTTCATTTTATAGCAGTTATGATGACTGCCGACATGTATACTGGTTTCACAGGCCTGCCAGAAAAATTACAGGCCCGTATAATTTTTGGTAAAAAAAAAATAATTGAAAGCTAAAAATTTAATTACTCATGCGGCAGCGGCCCGTGACATCAATTGAGGAGATTATTACTAAGAGAATCTTGCAAAATTGGCATAGACCTGGAGCATTAGCGAGCATTTTAATCCCATACCACCAATATTTTGCAATGAACATCTCGTTAGAAAACTCTCCGCTAATTCTGCAGCTCCCTGCCAGTTCACATAGGTTTAAAAAGTCCTCAGTCCTCTCATCTACCGTGTCATACTCAGTTATATACGGAGGTTATTTGGGAACACAAACTCATTATATGAAACGCGCGGAATGTTGTAAAAAATTGAAGAGTAATTTTTGCCTATATATATTAAACTTAAAGACATTCTGGTAAAAACAATCATGAGTATGATGTAATCGAAAGTTGCCTTTCGTAATCGAGCGCTTGAAAGTTGCAGCAAACCGACTGACTTTCGAAAAAAACTCGATGATCGGCCCATCACTAGGTTGGACGAAATATTGCAATTGTGATAAGTCCCTTTAAAGGCACTGATGAGGACCTAGAAGTCGAATATCGTCGAAAAGGGTTTCCAGTAATCCAGGTCAAGGAGAGGGCCTTGATGGAAGCACATGAAGTAGAAGGTAAGCTTTCTCATCTTTTAATGAAGCAGGTATTTCTACCACCTGTTGTAATTATTGATAATGACTGAAGGCTGATTGGTACCTCCCATCACATTTATTCATGCATTCATATATATATATATATATATATATATATATATATATATATATATATATCCATTCCCGGGGGGGGGCGCTAAGGGCAATATGTAGGAAGCTTTGATGGTGGTTGGTGAATAAAATTGCATTCTGAACTGTTTAAAAAAGTTTATTTCAGACTAAATGGATATATGAAAACAATATATGCCACATGAAAAAAGGAATGACAATATTACATATAAGTTCTTTCTTGAATAAAATCTGATATAACATATTTGTCAGCATTATAACCTGTTCTCCTGTGATTACTTTTTTGTTTGAAATGCTTTTACCGTGAACTAAAAAAAAACAATGCTAATAGGCACTGTTATAAATGTTTCCTGAGCCTATTCCATCTCCTGAATATAACAGTTACCTGAATGATATGTAATTGCACTCCTGTTTATCATAAACATTTGTCTTTTGCAACTATACTGGGTAATGTTATTTAACTTTGCCCGAACTTTCCTTATCCCAAGATACATCCCTGTAATAAATCATCTTATACTATATTTGAATATGGGTCAACTCAAACCTTAAAAATAACAATTCCATATATTATTTCTGGTGGCTTATTATATATTATATCTGTTAAAAATGTTATATTCTGGGGATTAAATGTCTAATTTACTTTCTCATCTAGGACAGTATTATACATTCATTAGCAAAATCCTAAATTTTCCTGTTTCCTTTTGCTTCAACTAAGTCTTGTTTGCAATGTGAAACTTACAACTAAGCAAGTGCTAAGACACTATTGTAAATCATAGTGAGCTTATTGTATCTTCTGCATATATGTAATTATCATAAATGGTATGTAACAGCAGCTATGGCATTACTCCGCTGTTTATACAAAAAAAGATATCTTTGGCAAATATAAAGGATAATGTTTATATAAGACTGCTGATCTTTCCAATCCCTACAGATATCCCTCTAACAAACCATGTGTCACCTAATATGTATATTGGATAAAACAAAAATATATAGCAGATTCAGATATGATTCTGATCCATAATTATATCTGAATTAAATGTTGTTGTAATCTGGGGATTACATATATTTCTCACATTCCTAATTATATTATATTCGGTCCATAAGTTCATCTACAAGTACCAACTTTAGTCTTGGCTTGTGCAGTTGGAACTTTTAAAAGAAAATTTATGCAAAATAAAGACATAATATGACAGGATTGCATTGTTATTTTAGAAGATCATAAAACGTTCACACCTGTTTTTAATGGAATACAGAGTGATGTCCCAGTTTCTCAAAGAAACAATCTCACTGAGACCCATTTCAAGTATTGTATTAGTGTAGTGTATCCAAACTGCTTAATAATTGTGCCTTCTTAAAGAACATCTAGATGCACAGACCTATGCCAACACACAGGACATTTACAGCCACAAAGTTTATAATTATACTCTAAAAAATATACATTATTCCGAACGCTTATATCTTGCCTTACAACCATAGAAGAAGGACATAAACATTAAGGATATGACATTTTATCCAACGATGCTGACATGAAGAAACGTTTTTTCACAGTCATTTAAAGTAAAAAAAAAAAATTATCCCATTCTGCTTAGACAGGATAATGATTGACAAAAGTTTGCACTGAATCCTCTTTTTTATTGCATCTATATTTCTTTTCTGTTTTAAATATAAATCTTATACAGTTGCAGTATAACATATAAATGTTGATAAATAAGTTAAATTACAATTGTAAATTTCATTATTCAACATTTATTCTTAACTTTGTCAAATAACATCACATGATACATACAAATGTATTTTATAAATTAGAAAAACAATAAATATTTAAAACTGAAACTTGATTCAGATTTCTCATTTCTGAATTGCACCTTTATTTTCCCATAATCTGGATCATATATTATAAAAGTATGCATAGTGAAAGTGTTAATTATATTTAAGTTTGTTAAAATTATTTAAAAGCAAATTAGTTTCTTAAAAAAGGTAAATTATCACAACATATGACACCTTTTAGATTTTTATTCCTTAAGTTACAATTCTCAGGGACATATAAAGGTATGAAATGGACAACAGTTCCAAATGTGCCAGTCTAATGGAACATATTTAACTATTTATCATTTATGATTTTCAATAAACCCTGCTGCTGCATTCATCCTTGAAAGCATTTTCTAGGCTTTCATCTGACGAGGGAGAGAGAGAGCGAGAGGGCCATACATACAGGGCCCAGTGTGTGTGTGTTGGGGGGGGGGGGGGGGGCTTTCGCAAATGGTGCGCGCCAATAAGGCATATCTGCCACGTGGACGCCTTCTACCTGCGATGCTTAAAGATTTACATTATAACAGATAATTAGCTTTTGACATATGTTGAAAAAAAACCCATTATAATTAGCAAACTTTGCTTCTTAGATCCATGCTTACAAGATATATATTAAAAGATAACAAATCATATCGTTCCTTACCTTCACTGGGGATTTTCCTGAGCCACGCGGTGACGGAGAAGAAGGCCGAGGCATCTTATGAAGTGGAGACGGAGATCCTAGCACAGAAAACTTGCGGAATCGCTTGGATGAACTTTTTTTCTGGGAGTCGCAGGCGACGTTACGTCCCGATGCAAACACCGGGAAGAACCATTTTCTTTTTCAGTTTCTGTAATCCTTCCGTCAGTTGTTGCCTATTCCTGGTGATGTGTCTACACAATATCGAACATTCGTTACATATAACATTTTTGCTGATGGATCCTCTTTTAACAGGTGTTATTTTTATGCCGTACCCTTGTTCAATACATTCCCCTAAGGACACGGGAGGGTTTGCTCTGGTAATAATCCTGGCAACCGAGAAAACGTAGTCGTTGCTGAGCTGCGGTTACATACAATGCAACTGCGCACGGCCATGATGGAAAACTGCGCAGTTGCTGGCCAGTTTTCTAGCTTTACGTAACTTATTGGTCACGTGTCAGTGACTGGAAAACTCGTGCTGATCTCGAGTAGTGACCAATAAAAAGGGCTGGCTAAGTTGTAAATTATCTCGATCAGCCAACCGGGTTAATCGTATATTAAACGTTTCCAAACGGCACGAATGACGTGAATGCAATTTAAACTGCTTAAACAAGTGGTCACATTGTCCTATTTTTCTTGATATTTAATTTGAAAAAAAAAATATACGAAACAACACGAACTATTAAATTATAAAAAAAATAAACCGGGGTGTCTTGAATAAATTTATAATTGATTAGAATTTTATGGTAAACAAAGAATATGCATTTGTTATGGCCAATATTTGCAGTTATTAATTTATAAATCTAAGAGATTATAAGTATTTCCGTTGGTTTTCATTATAATTTAAACATGCACAAACACTGTGCAAAGGATGCAATCCATGCTAGCTTTTCATTGGTCCATCCCGACCGGAACACCGCCATAACTCGACGGAGACAACAATGATCTGACTTTCTCTGAAGTAAGTGCCAATAATATTTAAAATACACAACATTTAGTTTCAGTTTATGTCCCAAATAGGTCCACACATCTGAATTAATCTTAGAATGCAGGGCTCGTTGCATGTCCTCACGCTGAACGCCGAATATCGGGGCCTTAACCACTTTGGTCAGGGCTGACCAAACTTTATGTAGTGAACTCTCCACCAATGGGGCTGTAACGCAAACAAGTTAAAAAAAATGGCGTCTGCGTTACAGGATTGTTACATACAATAAAATTATAATCTGCAAAACAAATATCTGATCATACACCCTATACCTAAATATATACAAAAAGTCACAGCCCAATGGTGACAGTATGGCAAATGGTAATACAATCCATTTGATAAATTGGTTTTGAATTTCAAATAAGGTACATGTTTGTCAGAGAACAATCCATCTGATTATGGGGGTAAATGGATAGATTTCAACATTCTCATTGAATATGTGATTTAGAATATAATATTTCACATGCACAACTGCCAAAAAAAAAAATAAGAGAGAACCAGAAAGATAAAATATTTTACAATCAGTGTTGAAATATCGGTTGAGGTTGACATAATTAGATTACGCTAAAGCATTTGATTCTGTACCAGACTCAATGATATCTTGTAGCTATGAGGACGGTCGTGCTGCGTCATGAGAACTTCTCTTCCATCGGCCCACCAGAAGACGAATTAACTGAGATGGGAGCCCACATCCACGGATATCAATCGCCTATTATAATGTATCGCCTCTTGGAGAAATATGGGCATATTTATCCGCCATCATCATCAAGAATGTTGGCGAGAACTTAGCTTGATGCATCATTACAGACAAAAGCATTTATGGACTATATTTATTCAACATTTCACGGTCAACTTGAAATTAATGTCGGAAAATACAAACCAACGATACAGTTACAGACCTGGAATCCCATAACACTGACAGTTTGCCACGCTTTACAAGTAATACAGGGAGGGTATGACCAATATCATGTGCAGTCCACCTAAACACAATCAAGTTTCCCAAAGTTTCACTTACCCAGGGACGAAGGAAACCAATCAATTTTGGATTTATTTCTAAATGATACAAACAAAGAATAATAACGACTTTTGATAGGGGCTTGAAGTATAAGGAATTATTAGTGTTCGTTCCACTACTCGCAATGATGAAAGACTCGAGTCCGGAAGTTGAATCTGACTTGGAGGCAAGGGTTCGAGAAATCAGGCCTAGTCCATCCAGAGTCGGGCTGAAGGAAACTACTGACAGAATAATTCAAGACGACATTTCTGCTGTGATTGACGGTGTTATTGTGTGTATTCAAGGTGAGAGTCGTGTGCTTTCAAGGAATCTGATGATGGCACCGTTCTTTATATATTTTGCTATGACTGGATTCAGTTTCCGCCGTTCTATCCGCTACCATGCATATAAATAATTTCTTTTTTGGTTACTCCCCAAAGGTCTATCGTCCTTTCAGTCTAACCCCGAGCTGCCGTCGTAGAAATTCTTCCTCGTTAACTTCTCTGCAGAAATTTACCCACTCAACAATTGTGTTCAACGCTCATATTTAAAAAAAAGGCAGGCAGTGTGGGCCTTTAAATTTCAACCAAACATGCAATTGAGCCAAATAATAAAGACCCATGATACACATCGTTGCACAAAGTAAACATATATACACGAAACATGCAAAAAATAACAAAACAATAACGAATCAATTGTTAAACATAATAGTTTTGTTTCATAAAGTTGTTGTAGAAGTCCACTGTTAGATGTTACGCTCAGTTTATGACAATATACTTTCACTTCCTAATAACATTAAAGCATTAGTTTTAGCCTCATAAGGTGAGCCTTGGCTATAGGTGTAGAATAGTCTATAATTGGTCATCTATGTAAACCTTTACCTTTGTGCATAGGTGTAACCCAAGCCATTTCTAAAAAATAATCCCATGATAACCGAGTAAAATTTAAACATACGGGTCAAAGATATTTCAGCTGCTGCAGGAACCAATCAACAATCCATGTTAATTATATCTAAGGGCCATCTTATAGCGATATTATTGCACTGTAAACCTAAAAAAACAGAGGCTTCAGAAATATTAAAACCATCAGATTTTGGGCAGAAGAAACATTTTGGTTGGGAGAGATGAAAATTTGTTTGCTAGATTTTTGCCCACTTTACTAAAGAAGTCATTAAATAAACAGGTGTAAAATCTGAAGGCTCCGTTTCGTTTGTTATTACTTGAATATTATCCAATTAATAGTCGTCTCATTTGTTTGCAGCATTCAACGCTAGAATTAATCCAGCCCTAACTATTGAATCACTTACCTCCCGTTATGGAGTAACTGCCCATGCTATATGTAGCATCTGTATTATCATTGACACTTTTTCTCACAGATACACCTGCACTATCTCCATCTCTTTTATAGTCTCCTTTTGGGTACCTGCGTCACCTTCTATATATATTATTTCATCTACTCTCCTTCTTTTGCTGGGGCTACAGTTCCACTCTGTTATCCGAGTGTTTTTTTTTTTAAATTTTCTAGCTTTTCCTGCATGCGACAGGACTACAATACGTTTACAGGTATCCCAAGCAGACCTTTAGCGTATATTGTTTACATTTCGGATTCGCACGGTACCATGCCGGATCACAATTTCAGAGTTTATTAATTCGTTCCCTAAAATTATATGTTATGATTAATCGATTTAATCATATCAATTAAACGCTATGTGATATATTTCGGGTCCGACCGTCACACTTCTTCTACGGACTACAAAGGATACAGGCCGGGGTCTTGTTAAACACCAAAACGTAACAAAAAATCACTGAAAAGTTACCAAAAAAAATTACCTCGAATTAATGAAAACGCCAACAATTACCGTAAAGTTGTTTTAGACTTGATAAAATTAGCAAATTGTGTCAACGTATTCACCCTCCAATTAAGTGTACCTCAAAAGTTACAAAAAAAAACTTGCCAATTACATCCTAAAATTAATAAAAAAGATACCATAAACGATTGAGCTTTAACAAAAAAGTACTAAAAAGTAAAAGTTAATTATTAGGCCCTGCCATATATTGAGTCCGATAGCTATAGAGTGAGAGTTTCTACAATATAAGCCTCAGACTACACACCACCCGATGCCCTTGTAACCAGTGTCAGCAGGTGTATATTACCCCGTGCCAGCGGCCCCCCTTCAGAGCCGGGCCCGTTGAAACAAAATGTAACAACATTTTAGCTGTCAATCACTCGAGTCAGCGAGGCTATCAGTGAGGTCATCAGGTGCGCCTGTTCTTCTCTGCCCTAGACAGAGTGTTCGTCTCTAAAATACAGAGCATGCATGCATTCTTGTGATGCCCTGTCTGATATTACTAAATGTCCCTCCTATGGCCAAATTACCAAACATAATCTAGCTATTTTACCCTTAACTACGACTCCTTACTTGTTTTCTGGCTCAAATAAGAAAATGAAACATATAATCCAGGTGCAAAGTTGGGAATAGCCGCCGACAGCGCCGTCACAGTTTTTTTTTTAAATAATGATATATATGACTGACGTCGCCGGCCTGCCCTAAGGCTAATTGATATTATACTGCCGCCCCGCGAAACGATCTGTTTCTCATTAATTGAAAATTAAAAAAAAAAAAATGTTCTCGTTGATGAATCACAGAAATATATGCATCACAGTGTAAGTTGGATGGCCTTTTTACTTAATTGACCAACCTTGCAGGCTTGTTGCTTTTTTAACGTCTATAATTCGGCGTATGGTTTACAGAGATTCAGAATTCCCCCAATCTGGGCGGCCATACTGCTCAAAATGACCTTGCCCTTCGCGTTCTGTGTATGGGAGACCGAAAACTTTGCGCATGCGCGAAAACTTTCTTGCCTCCGGTGTAAACAAAAGCACGTGTCAGCGCCATGGATGAGATGCTAGAGAAACTCAGGAAAGAGAAGGATTTCACAATCCAACTCAAAGACGCCCAGCGTGAGGCATTGACATCCCTCCTCGAAGGCAAGGATACCTGCGCATTTTTGCCGACAGGCTATGGGAAGTCATTGATATTTATGTTATTCCCACTGCTGCTGGACAGTCTAGGAGTAAAGAGGCATATAGCCTTAGTTGTGAGCCCATTGAAGGTAAGAATCAAACAAGATCAAGCACATTGTTTATTTATATATATACACTATAGTCTATAACACACGCACAAATATATATACATGTATATATATATATATATATATATACATATACATATATATAAGAAATCTGTTACATGAAAAAAAAAAGAATTAAATGTTTCCAATTTCTAAAATGCCTTCCAACACCTAAATGCCTACCTCTGACATTATTACCTTTGAAATATATTTGTGTTTTATGTTCAAATATATAATGTATTTCTAACAACAACAGTTAATCTCCCTCACATAACCAGTGTGTTTGAAATATATAAATATGTCACTGTTTTTAAATAAATGCTGCTGCATATATTTTTGGTTGCATTCTGCCCTGCTTAATATTTAACTTTAAATGTGTGTAGTAATGTTGAAGCTTCCTTAAGTGCTCTATAGTTTCCTTATATATATATATTATATATATATATATATATATATATATATATATATATATATATATATAGAGAGAGAGAGAGAGAGAGAGAGAGAGAAATCTAACTTAGTTTAAAAAAAAGGAAGCTAATGTGTCTTCTTTAATTTTTTGTAGGCTCTGATGCGAAATCTGGAATTGGAATATTCCGACAAAGGATTCTCAGTGGTTCACATCACTGACAACATGGATGCGTCCAAGATAGCAGGTAAATATTTCTAGTGTTGAATCATATGAATAAAACTGCATCCTAAAATGATCATTATGTTAGGGAGAGGTGCAGTATATATTTTTACAGTGTTGAAAACAGTTTGTCATGTGTGACAATAAAAGAATTAAACAATTTATTTGAAAGTGATTTAATGGAACATACAGCAAATAATTGAAGTGTAATATTAGTTAAAAAATCTGTTTGAATAATTTAATATGTTTTCCATTAGAATAATGTGAAAGTTTTCTTGCTCTCTTCCTGATAAAGCTGTTCAAGCAAGTTTGTAAACAATCGCCACGTGCTTTTGTTTATAGCGGATGTCAGTGTCGGTTACCCAGACCGGAAGCCGCATTCTCATGTGAAATTTGGAAGATGGCGGCATTTGGCGAGTGAAGAACTGAGGTCTGTTTATTATGCACGTTTATGTATTTTCCAGGTGTAGGAAATAACAAAGAACAATGCAGTTATGCATATTATTGGTCAGAGATCGACCATGGACAATTAAGATGGACATTGATACACAAAAAAGCGTTCAAATGGTGTATCTCGGTATCCTGTTATAATCACATATAGCTGCAGGGGGTATCTATGGACTCCGCATTGCGTCCATCAGTAAAATAAAAAAAAGCATTTGCGGAGTTCATTCTTATGGGCTAAGTTGGGAAGCGATGCTCGCAGGTTTCTTACCAAACATGACATGTTGCTTTAGGGTCAAGGACACAGGGAGAAGCCAGTTTTCAAATTCCTTCTCTGATTGGCTGTTAGGTGTCAGGCTCATTCATCAAGGAAATCCAACTTAATTCCAAGCATAAGATTTACTGCCTGGTCCCTAAAATAGTGCCATCTAGTGAATAAAACAGAAAGTGCAAGCAAAACAATGGTTCCAAGCGGGGCAAATAGCCACCTGCAAATTTTCTCGTTTTCACTTATTAGAAAGGGTTTACACATCCAGTAAAGACCCACGTTTGTTTATTTTAAGCATATTACCTGATTTATCTAATAATCTGTGTCCTCACTCGCACACCAATATTTTCAATGGAGTGCTCGTAAGCCTCGCTGGAAGGCTTACTAAGTAGGCTATCTCTGCCCCTGCTAAATTTAAAATCGCTGACATGCTTCTGGTAAAAAGGTCAGTAAATGATTTAAAATGGTGATCAAAGTTTAATTTAAGTTGCTATCGAAACCATGAAACACATTCTTATTGGGTTTTAAATGGTATAACCCTGTGTCTTGTTGTTTTGCAGTAAACAGGCAGTCAAAGAAGATGCAACATATCCGTTGCATCTTCCGTGGCTTATATTGTAGAAACTCTCACTGTATGGCTATCGGACTCAATATATGGCAGGGCCTAATAATATTGAGTCCGATGAAATCGGGCTAACCAGCATCTGGAAGTCTGGTAATGGCGCAGACCAGCACCGCACGTTCAACGCAGGGGTCGTTAGTGAGGCCGAGAGAGGGCGCTTGAGTGTGGCCGGCGGAGGAGTAAGGTTCGTCCGAGTTGTGACGTGTGACGAGAGGTATCGAAATACGGCTGGTGAGGACTGGGGCGCACGAGTCCAGCACAGAATACCTGGGGTCTAGGTAATGACGTAGGGGTGCAGCGGATCGTGTGGGCGTCCCAGTATTTCCAACAGATCTCGAATTTTCGTTTTAGAGTAGATACCTTTTTATGTATTAGATAGGGTAAACGCAGTAAAAATACGTTTATCTTACATGCTGGTCCCTGTTATTATTGTGAGCCTTGAGTGAGTACACGTGCGCATGGTTCAGACAGACAGACAACGACGTCATACAGCCTCTTGTCTAACAACAGGAGAGTAGATGACCAGCAGTCTACACAAAGCAGAACACATTGTTACTGGTCTTGTGCTGTGCATTTTAGGCATATTGTGTTGTCTTTTACAACCATAGGCGTAGATCCCGGGGGGATGGGGGTATATATACCCCCCCCCCCCCCAATATTTGACAAGGGGGGTATGGCCCACTGTATTATACCCCCCAATGTTTTGCCTGTGTGTAGGATAAAATTGGGATTTTCAGTTTTTTTTCACACTTTAAAACCCTGCCACAGAATTCATAATTAAAATGGGATGTCTTCAGTTTTTCCTATCAAAATGCTTGGATTTTAAACAGTGGAAGAGGAAAACCCACAAATATGCTGAAGAAACATAAATCAATAAGTTACCACATTAGTCACCTTTGGCTTAACAGCGCCTTTGCCTGAACTAAATCAAAGAACGAAACCAATTATTTTGTAAATCTTTTAACCCTTTGGATGCCGGTGATCATTATCATAGACAAATTGTAAACCCATCATCTAATAAGCAAACATAAAAGATCACATGCTTTACAAGGTCATAAGTAGAAAAAATATGCTTACTTAATTATTGTAGCATATTTCTTCCTAAGATATGTATTCAACAAATTTAAAAAAAATGACTCAATGTATACAACTTCACAAAACATCCTCCTTTTGTTAATATTCATCTTCTTGAACTGGAAGAATGAATTTAACAAACTGAAAAGTTAACATCAATTGCCCATAATTCAAATAGGTTTCCTAAGGAGATTTCTTAGATAATACGGGAGGGATGTGAAAAAACTTGATACTAGAAATATTTTGCAATGTCTTATGGGTTTACCAAAAATGAGAAATAGCATAATTTTGGTGACAGAATTATTTGGATAGCATAGGAATTATCTGGTACCAATAGGCTAAGGTATGCACTTCTGTCCTCAGATCTTGTACCTACAACAAGTCACATTTTCACAATGAAGGGTTGTGTACACTGACATCAGTTTTTTATGTAAAATCGAAGCATTTTTAAGTTTGATAGGTATATATATGTTGACTTACTTTTAATGAGGAAATAATTGGTCGCGAAAAACTCACGATATAGCAAGGAACTTTTTCAACATTGTATCGCTCAGTAAATTTGAAAAAAAAAACCATCCAGAGTGACACATCCGGGGAGGACAACAGGTTGAGTTTTGTTGAAAAGGAACATCACGACACCAGTGCCACGGTAAGTAAAAGAAAGTTTTCTTTATCTAAGTAAAGTTAAAATTTGGGTTGAAGTTAATAATATTAAATCCAGAAAAAGATGGAAAATTTGTACTCACTTTTAGTGATGTTAGTGAGAAGGTCAGAAAAAGTCGCTTAGCGTCAAGCGACTTGGTAGTATAACATGGGCTTCACATGGGCATTATATCGCATTCCATCAAATTTCGCAGCGTGCAGGTTTGTGCAGGCACGCAAACGGTAGGCTTAAATTTCTACTAGGGGAAAAATTAGGCTTACCTCCTAGGCCTAGCTAGATAATTTGGTTTGGCCAAAATTATTCTGAACGAATAGCTGTGGCGACTGCTATCAATCAACATACAGAATAGCTCAGGAAAGGAATTATTTTAGGGAGTTGGAGGCAGGCCTAACAGGCCTATAGGCCTATTATATGCATGGTAAATATGGACAGATTCTAGGGTCACAATAAGTCGTGTAGCCCTTAACCCGAGAGAAAATCTAATGCATAGGGTATTCATTTCACTTTTATTACACCATAGGAAAGGTTTCATAAGATGTAGGCCTATGTGCGAAAGTTATAATCTCTTGTTCATTGTGTTATAGGTTCTCCTTTTATTGTGTGACACGAGCGTAAGTCGTGTAGTTTAATCCGTACTGGTTGAATTTTCGTCATGTGAGCCTTGGGTTTTCACGCCTGGTCGTGGGTCACGTGATGAGCCTGGTGTGTGGAGATACACAGCGATGTCTTTCTAGAGAATTCCTGAAGCGCATGTTTACTGTGATTGGGCAAGAACATATAGACTGTTCGAGAAGTGGAAGATACACGATTTGGGGTGTAAAATTATATAAAGGGGCTGTTGTTTAGAACCAGAGGGCAGAGACAGCACAGCAGATTCCAGCGGACGCAGAAGCGTATGTCAGATTCTAAGGCCTTATCTGACGAATGCGGCAATTATACATTTTCAAAGACTTTCTCCTGGATTTTATGCATTTGGACTTCAGTTTGCTTTCTGGATGTTGCAAGAACTTTCCACAAGACTGTCATTCTCTGAGAGTTTACATTTAAAGGATTTATCGTTGTGATGGTGTTGGTATCCATGTGCTGTACCATTATCTTTCTGTGTGATTGTATTGACTTGTTGCTATAACGCTGTTATACTGTATAATTGTATTGATTAAGTGTATTGTATTATTAGGGTTGTTTTAAGAATAAATTATAGTTATTTGTTAACAAAAAAACACTGACTTCTTTATTCATTCCCCTGGACCTTTCCCGCTGCCTTGTGTTACAGAATCTGATTTTTTTTATCTCCATTACAAAATTTGTGTTCATCACGCATACATGATCTGTTTACATTAGGTTCCGTAACAATTGTTGTCCATTTCAGATGTCCATTCCCCAACGGAAAAGGGCCGGGTCAACATCTACAGCTGATAACCAACCGAGTATGTTTAAATACTTAAAAAAAACAGCGAACATCATCATATAAAGTGTCTATCTTCAGTTTTATGTGGGACATATTTTACAGTGTACTGTATCATTTTCTTTGTGTCTGTTCAGCTCCAACATATCAAAATAAATAAACGGAACTGCTGTAATTGTCTTTACTTTATTCATTACTGCTTTTTAATGTTTCTAACTCTATGAAGCCATGTTTATGCCAATGGGAATAAGAACAAAGCAAAAAAAGGCACTAAGAGGCTTATCGTTCGTATTTGAGCAGATGTATTTAAAAGTATGAAAATAAGGTGAGTAAATAAATGCTGTAAAATATTATTTCATTATCTTACAAAGATGTCATATTCAATGGTAACTCGTACGTTCATTTTAATCAAAATTTCACTTAAAGTAGTCATCAAATTGCACCAATTCACTTTGAAAAAAAAAACCAAAAGCTTCCAGCTTCTCAGGGGGGAACTCCTCCCTCAGACACCCCCCCCCCTCCGGTAGCGCATACCCCCAATGAAAAAAAAAAAATTCTACGCCACTGTTTACAACCATAATTTAAAAGATAACCCGAATGGAAACAGTTCAACAGCTGGTTCCCAAGTTGACAAGAGAGCCAGCTTACAAATGGCTGGATCATTATCCAATTATTTAACCAGCTGCTGCTCCGAACATTCTTGCACCTTAATTTCGTTATGTTAATGTTGAGCTGATTGTGTGTGAGTTTTTTTTTTTTTTTTTTTTTTTTACAATTCAAACTTTACTTCGCCAACTACCATAGAATGCACAACACCATTCACATGTCTGTGAACTCCCAAAGAAAACTATTAAGCTGTTCCATAATTTCTCCAATATTGGGTACCTATAGGATGAAGAACGTTTATCTGAAGTCCCTTGCATATTAATAGGCAGAAATGTAGCGAAATTATACATAAAGTCTGAATATGCAGGATAAATGACAGACTTTGTTGCAACAACATATCCGTAGCTTGCAGTTTGTTTCAGTAGCCCCATGCTTTCAATTTAGACACACAGTTTGTTTCAGTAGCCCCTATGCCTTCATATTGGACATGCAGTTCATTTCAGTAGACTCAATGGTTTAGTTTAGGACACACAGTTTATTTCAATAGCCTCTATGCTTCACTTTTGTAACGGAACCTAATAACAACAGATCGTGGCCAACACAAATTTTGTTACGGAAATTAAAAAAATCAGATTCCGCAAGACTAGGCAGCGTGAAAGGTCTAGGGGAATGATTAAAGAAATATCTGGGGGGATGAATAAAGAAGTCAGTGGTTTTTTGTTAAAAAATAATTTTAATTTATTCTTAGAACAATCCTAACATTACAATACACCAAATCAATACAATTATACAGTATAACAATAAAAATGTTCTTTACCAGAGTGTCCGGATCCTAGGCTTTGATTTTTGATATCACCACTATCACAGCTCAACAAGAGTCCTTTAATATCAATAATCTACATCAGTAGTAATAATCCAAAGGCAAACTGGAGACAGTCCATATTAAATCTGTATAAAATCAGTTGAATATCTGACACCACTGCAATTATCTGAAAAGGTCCCAAACTGACGAGAAAGTTACACTCTTAGTGCTCGCTGGTATATTCCTTTCTGCTGGCTCTAAACACAGCCCCTAATTTATAGGTTCACATCCGAAAATTCTAGAAATGGAAAATTCCCAAAGAACAATACACACGTACATGAACAGACCTGAAACATCTTGAACAAAGAAGGCCTTCACATGGAGAAGAAGAACCCGTGGTGTTTATAGCAGATTGGATTACTTTTTAACCTCGAAAACCTTACAAGATAGATTAACAATTTGACAATTTTACCTGCATTTCTTTCAGATCATTCTGGGATATTCTTAGATCTAATTGAACATGAATCAGAAAAACGAGGAAAAGGTTACTGGAAATTTAATAATAGATTATTAAAAGATGAAGAATTCACAAGACATATGAATAATAAAATATTGATGTGGCAAAACCAAATAGAAAATATGGAAGACTTAGCACTAAAATGGGAATTGATAAAATATGAAATTCGTAAGTTTTCTAAGCAAAAGGAAAAAGCTAAGGAAAAGGGAAACCAAGCAAAGAGTACTAATGTTAATTGGAAGTTTACAAAACATGGAGGATAATAATGAATACACTGCAGAATATGATGAATTGATGCAGGATCTGGAATAAATTTATCAAGAAAAGGTCGAAGGTATAATGACTAGGGCTAAAGTAAGGTGGTTGGAGGAAGGAGAAAAGAGTACAAAATATTTTTTTAATTTGGAAAGAAGAAATAGCATAAGGAAATGTATAACAAAATTGATAGATAAAGAATCACTGATACAGGGGACACAAAATATACTAAAGAAGGTAGCTTCATACTTTAAGTATCTTTATACATCAACAAATATTAATACTGAAAGTGTTACCAGTAGTTATTTTTTTTTAGCAGAATAAAATTCAGAAATTGACAGAGATGGAGCAAAATAGTTGCGAGGGATTGGTAACTGTGGATGAGATTGAGAAAACACTGAAAACTTTCAAAAATGGTACATCACCTGGAAATGATGGACTCACAATAGAGTTTTATAAATTTTTCTGGAACAAAATAAACAACCTTTTAGTAGGGAGTTTTCACTATTCTTTTTTTAAAAGGAGAAATGTCTAATTCACAAAAACAAGGGGTTATAACACTTATTGATAAGAAAGGGAAAGATTGAACGAACATTAAAAATTGGAGACCCCTTTCACTTTTAAATATATTTTATAAAATATTAACTAGCGTATCACTAGATGGTTGCCAAATTTAATACATATTAATCAATATGGATACGTTAAAGGTCGATATATTTGAGAGGCAGTAAGAACTATTATAAATACACTTGATTACACCAACATTGGAAATATACCTGGAATCCTAATTAGTATTGATTATGAAAAAGCTTTTGATTCGTTAGAATGGGATTTTATTTTCAGAAATGTTTTACTCTAACATCTCAGCTTGCGTAATTAACAATGGTCATACATCCGGGTATTTTCCTTTAGGGAGAGGTGTAAGACAAGGTGATCCATTATCTCCATATTTTTTTATTTTATCTTTAGAATTGTGAGCAATATCCATTAGGAATAACCAGAGTATTAAAGGAAATTAAGCTTGTGTTATATGCCGATGATACCACAGCATTACTCTCAGTTAAAAGCTCGACCTTAAAGTTATGGAATACGTTGCATAAGTTTTCAGAAATTTCTGGTCTCAAAATTAATGAGGAAAAAACAGAGGGTATGCTTTATGGTGGTTTATATATAGAGAACTGTAATTTTCTAGTTATAAAATGGACCAAAGAATTAAAAACCTTGGGAATTTTTATTAACAAAGATGAATCAGTACGATTGAAAGCAAATATAGAGCCAAAATTAGTTGAGGTTAAAAAATATATTGTCCTTATGGAAAACAAGAGATTTAACACTTAAAGGAAGAATACTGATATCCAAATCCTTATGTTACTCAAACTTTACACACATATGTGCACTGCTTACCATGAAAAAGGAGGATATTAAACAAATAAAAAAATGTGTATGGAATTTAGTGACTAAAGGGAAAAAAAGTCTTGGTATAAGTAGAGCAGTGTTAACTTGTGATATAAAGCATGGGGGTCAATGTATGTTAGACTTTGAAAGTTTTATTGAAGCACAGACAGTGAATTGGATTACAAGATACTTAAAGAATAACGAAAGAGACTGGCAATATTTTTGCGATTATTTTCTTTATCAATTAGGTTGTTTTCCAGTGCTCCTGTACAGCAATTATGAAGTAAATAACTTGCAGGGATTGAACAATCTGCCAGAATTTTATTGTAATATTTTAAGAATATGGAATAAGTTTAGGAAAGACCCAGTTATGGAACAGTTTGTATGGAATAACAAGAATATTCAGATTGATGGTAAATCAGTTTTTAATAAAAGTCTGTTTAACGCTGGTTTATGGTATTACAGAGATGTTATCGGTGAAAATGGAAATGTTTAGATTTTGGAATATGGGTCAGTCGTGGAGTACCAAGAAAATATTATCTTATTTATAGAGCTATTGTAGAACAAATTGTCAGTTTAGGAAAAGAATTAATTATAGAGATAGAGGGAGGTAAGTTAATGTGTCACACACAATCAGGAATTAAACAAGTTGAAGAAATAAGTACAAAAGAAATGTGTGACTATCTAATTGACCAGAAGAGACCTAAACTTTATTCAGCAAAAGCTAAATTAACTCAGAAATATAATCTAATTGAGAACGATTGGAGCTTCTATTTCCAGGCGCTACAAAATATAACAAAGGATAGGAAATGTGTTGAATTTCAATATAAGATATATCATAACTGTCTAATTTTAAATAATAAGTTGTTCAAGTGGGGTGTAGTGGCTCCAATAATGACAAAAACTGTAAATGCGTTCATGACGATTTACAAAACTTGGTATTTTGTCCAAATCACTACTTGACAAACCATGGCTGCCTACTTCAAGTTTCAAAATGGCTGAGCTTCCTGTCTTTACCATAAAAACTAAATTGTTTACCACCTTGACCTTAGTTACCAGTGGCTCTGCCTAAATTACCATAAGTACTTGAAAAAATAATATAATATAATAGCTCTCACACACCGGCCCTCTAATTGTGATGTAGGGTACTTCACAATTATCAATTATAGCTATACAATCAGGTTTAAGCTCGCTTTATAAAGTTACATTCACGATAGGTTCACAAGGAGTTAACGTTAACTCTTTAAACTTGTGGCTACAGTTCAGAGTGACATACTTCAAGATTTCACACATATTATGAAATTAAACTTCAACCTCTTCATGATGTCAAATCTTCTGCATAACATGTTCAAGTACATACATATACCTTGTCATATTAATATTATCAATACATGATCAACCATCATTTAAATACAAAGGATATAAAGCATAGAAGACATAGAAAACACTCTCAGTATCATCAGGTAGTCACCTTACAATAATAAAGTATCAACAAAGTCCATATTGCGCAAGTTCTTAAATGCATTAGTCCATTTCTAACACAAGACAGAGTTTATCAATAGGACGCACCAGAGTTGATGTTTGAGTTTTAACCTTTACTTGACGCACAAACCCTTTTCTGTCTGGCATTGTCTCTAACACGTCCCATTGGTCAAGAATTTCTTGGTGCTTTAGCATCTACCAATAAGACAATATCTCCAACTTTGAGATTTTGCCTTATACTACACCATTTTTGTCTTTCTTGCAACAATGGCAAGTACTCGTGCACCCAACGCTTCCAGAAAATGTTACTCATATACTGCACCTGCCTCCAACGTCCCTTGCAGTATAAATCATCCTTAGAAAAAACTCCTGGAGGTGGATTAGGTTTGGTCTTCATCAGTAATAGGTGATTCGGTGTTAATGCCTCAAGGTCATTTTGTTGGTCAGATAATTTTGTTATTGGCCTGCTGTTGACAATAGCCTTAACTTCACACAAAAGAGTATGAAAGCTTTCATCATCTAACCCCTGTTCCTTTATCAGACTATTCAGTATTTTACGCACTGTCCTGATCTGCCTCTCCCATATACCCCCATGGTGGGATCCGGTAGGTGGGTTGAATGTCCAGTCGATATTCAACTGCAACATATCACTATGAATCCGAGATATGGTCAATGAATTAATAGCGTCTCTCAGATCACAGTCTGCACTGACCAAATTTGTTCCATTATCTGATCTGATGCTTTCCACTTGACCCCTGCGGGCAATAAACCTACGCAATGCAAAAATGAATCAGTGTCAAGAGATGCTGCGACCTCCAAATGTATTGCTCGAACTGTGATACATGTGAAAAGAACACCAAAGCGTTTTACCATAGAGCGGCCTCTCTTGATTTTAAATGGGCCAAAATAATCAACCCCAACGTAAATGAATGATGGCTCATCTGCAGCTAGTCTTTAGGTAAATCACTCATTTTCTGTTCAAGCACAGGAGATAATCAACTTTTTGCATGTAACACACTTTGACAGAATTCTCCGAACAGCTGAAGGTCCTTGTTTTATCCAATACCTTTGCGTAACTCAGACAGAATATGATTTCTGCCTGAATGTCCTGATTTCAAAATGAATCTGTCTTAAGATGAGTGTTGCAATGTGGCTGTCTTTAGGTATTATCACTGGGTGTTTCATATTCTCAGGGAGAGAAGAACGATTCAGGCGGCCCCTACTCTCAGCAAACCATCATCTAAAATAGGATCTAGCTTTCTGATTGAGCTCTTTTGTTTCACACTACCAAAATTCATTTCATTCAAGGCTTTGATTTCCTTTGCATACACTGATCTTTGACAATATTTTAATAATGAAATCTCTGCACTATCCAGCTCTGAAACAGTGATGTTTCCTGACTGGCTCACTTTCTGACCTCTGACCTTCCACAACAGCATATTCTTTATTCTGAGTATCCATGCTACTCCTCGTTTAAGTTTAAACCATGAAGAATGTAAACCATGAAGAATGATAATTTATCAGTCTATCAGTAGGACTTTCAGTATCTGTGTTCTTTGGCAAACCTGTTGACAGACTCAGTTGTGATACTTTAACCCTTTTTTACCTCAGGGTCATCTGCCAGTACATCTGAGATTTCAGAATATTCTGGCCATTCACTTTCATGGCTCCACAAAAACTTTGGACCTTTCACCCAGCGGCAGTTTTCAGTCAGCTCATCAGCAGACAAACCACGTGATGCTTCATCAGCAGGATTCAGCTTGGTTTTTACATATCTCCACTGAGATGTATCAGATCCTTCATGAATTACTGAAAGTCTGTTTGCTACAAATGTGTGAAATCTAGTTGTTGCATTTCTGATATAACGGATCACAGACATGCTATCAGTCCAAAAATAGGATTTATCAATTGGGATCTCAAGCTCTTTGCGTAATAGCTTATCAACACGCACAGCAATGGTGGAAGCAGTCAGTTCTAATCGTGGCACTGTTACCTTTTTTAAAGGTGATACTCTGGATTTGCCCATGACAAAGCTACAATGAATGTCTCCTTTGATATTTACAAGTCTATGGTATGACACAACACCATATCCCTGTTCACAGGCACCAGAGAAATGATGTAACTCAGAACACTGCATGTCATCATAATCAACTGTTTAAAAACATCTGTTCTCATAAAATGATTCTAGTTTCTGAACCTCCATTTTCCATTCTTTCCATTCCTCTGCTAATCTATTTGGAATGGTCTCATCCCAAGTCAAGTTCAAGCGACACAGTTCTTGCAAAATAAGTTTTGCCTTTAGTACATATGGAGTTAGAAATCCCAGAGGGTCATATATTGAGCTCACCACTGTAAGAAATCCACGTCTGGTTGTTGGTTTATCTTTAATATCAATTTTGAACATGAATTTGTCAGTTTCAACACACCATTTAATACCTAGTGCCCTTTCTACTGGTAAAGTATCTTGGTCTAGGTCAAAATCCTGAACCTCTTTAGCTCTTTCATTTTCAGGAATAGAATCCATAACTTCCCTGCTATTACTAATCCATTCTGTCAGATGAAATCCCCCCTCTGAACAAATGTCTCTCAATTCTTTACACAGGCTTATAGCTTCACTGACAATATCTACAGATTTTAAACAATCATCTACATAGAAATTGTTCAAGATCGTATCTGTTCCTTCTTTGCAATATTTTCCTTTGTTACCTGTTGCAGTCTGTCGCAAAGCAAAATTTGCACACGCCGGAGAAGATGCTGCCCCGAATAAGTGTACAACCATCTGGTACTCAGTTACAGGCTGATTAATGTTTCCATTTTGATACCAAAGAAACCGAAGCAGACTGGTATCCTCATCTGGTACACGAACCTGATGAAACATAGACTCTACATCAGACATCATAGCCATCTTACCCTGGCGAAACCTAATCAAAGTTCCAATGAGTGTATTTGTTAGATTTGGCCCCTGAAGGAGTTTTTCGTTAAGAGAAGTTCCTCCATACCTAGCTGCACAGTCAAATACTACTCTCAGTTTCTTTTTAACTGGATGATGTACTCCGTGGTGAGGAAGATACCATACCCTGCCATCATCTTGATCAAGCTTGTCTGATGGCACCTGGCGTGCATGACCTTCATTCAACAGTTTGTCTATGCATGATTTATATTCCTCATGAAATTTGACATCTCTGACAAATCTTCTGGTAAGCAGTGCTAACCTTTGTTATGCTTGTTTTCTGTTGTTTGGCATGACAGTTTCATTACATCTCAAAGGTAATCTAATGGTATAATGACCGTCTATCAGCTGAACAGATTCACTTACTATTTTGAGAAACTGCTTGTCCTCTTAGGAGGGCTCTGGCTCATCATCAACAGTTCTCTCACTAAAGTCATGATCAACATGATTACGCAGCTGATCTTCTAAAGTAGGTACCTCATGAATGCTAATTCTGTTCATGGAAACAAACATGTGAGGCCTTACATCACAGACATCTATGGGTCCATTTATCACCCATCCCAGCATGGTTTTTACTGCGAAAGGACCATTGTCTTTACCCTGTATAACATCATGAGGTTCCATTACCCTTGGGGCATTTACTCCTATAAGAAGTCCAACATGAGCATCCCCATCAATCTGATGTAAAGGAACATTCTGTAAGTATGGCCATTTTATCAAATCATCAGATGTTATTATATCCTTTCCTGTTACTGGAAGAGTAGGCTGAGTCAGTACAGGTCGTAGTACAGCTACATGTTTACCATCTACTGATGTGATCTCTAAGTCTGGTATTACATAACTGTCCTGTAGCCTTTCATTCCCCATTGTACACAAAACAATCTTAGTTTTCTTTCCTTCTATACCAGCTGTCTCATCACTTGCTCTGAACAGAATGTGGCAGTGCTTCCAGTGTCAAGAAAGGCATGTGTTTTTAGCTTTGATCCTAACTGGAACAATAGCAACGGCTGATCGCTGAGCGCCGGCCCCCATATAACTACTAGATGCTGATGACATTGTGACAGTATTGTTCACTTCACTGGCTACATTGGGGGGGGGGGGGGGGGGGGGTTTGCTGGTTATTGCGTTCTACATGATGGGTGACATCTATTACAAGTGGTACAAAAGGTTCTATGAAGACAATTGAATCTTTGGTGACCGGACTTCAAACATGCAAAACACAAACCTTTAGATTTGAGAAAGTCATATCTACTTTTCAGTGGTTGCGACTTTAAACTTAAGCAACAGTCAAGAGTATGTTGTGGTGAATGACAATATATACAAGGTTTCTGGAATGCTAGTCCTTTATTAGACTTTGTTGAGTCATTAGTCACCTCATTCCTTGGTCCTGTCACTGCAACATCAATTGCAAAGCTTCTTTTGGTATTTGTATGAGACCCTGGCTTTACAGTCTGTATTGTGACTAAGGAGCTTTTGCCAAATGTAGGATCATTAGCTTTCTTGGCCTCTTTCCGAACAAAGTCAACCAACTGGGAGAATCTGAGAATGTGATTACGTTCTTTGGTATCTTGGACAATTGTTCTCCATCTATCATGTAAATAGTATGGTAATTTGCTGACTAACAATCTCAAGTTCTCTGAGTATTCCAGCACATTTGCTGCTTCAACACTCTGTGCTGCATATTCACATTCACGAAGGAATATAGAAAACTCATCAAGTCCCTTTGCATTTTCCGGTTTGATAACTGGCCAGTCCAGTGCCCTCTTGACATAAGCATGAGCAATAACATCGGGATCTCCATATCTACTTTTAAATTCCTCTATAACTGCGAAATAGCCAACTTTTGAGTCTAAATGTGCATAGCCTTTTACTATTCTGTTAGCCTCACCCACAGTGAACTCGTCTAAATAATTCATTCTCTCATCAAAAGAGTCTGTGTTTGCTACAATTCTAGCATCAAATTGTCTCATGAAACGTTTGTAGTCCATAGAACCACCACAAAATTTCTGAATATCAGATACAGGCTTTCTCAGTTCTCTAGCTACAGACAAGAGTCCAGGACTGTCTGTTACAGTTTCTTTAGACATGTTAATCTTTTGTTGTGGTACAAACTCACTAGCATTTGGATCTACGTCAGCATGTTCAGTTAAAGGTTGAGCAGCGGCTTTTTGAGCATGTACTATCACACTGGAATGAACAGGTTTGAATGACAGTCTTTCTTCAAAATCATTGAGCATATCAGATTTAGCTTCTGCTATTGCTAGTTCAGTCTTTAACTGCAGCTCCTGCTCTTTCATTTTTAAGTCAAGTTTAGCCTGCTCTATTTCTCTTTGCTGTTGTAATGCATTCACTTTAGCTGTTAGCTCTGCCTTTTTCTGCTGCTCCTCTAATCTAGAGTAGTCAAATTTTGATAATCTGGATCTCCTTGAACTGTGAGACGCCCGACTGCCACCACTTCTAATATTATCTGTCTTTACACTCTTTGTGGCACAAATACACTTTTCAACTTCAGTCTTCAAATTTCTACATTCAGTGTCTCTCACCCTAAAGTACTCTCTATCATCTATCTGTCTTTGCTCCTCATCCATTAATTCAAAACAAAGTTCATGGATGGCTAAAAAGTCTTCATACTTTTGGAGCCAGGTAGAGTACTTGGAATGGAGCAAAGGAATTTCAGTATTTTCCTCAATTCCCTGGCGTATTTCATCAGTTATCTGTAACACAGTCCGATAACTATGTTCCTTTTCTTGAATCGAAGTTCAAGTTCATACTGAAGGCCTTGACTAGACATTTTATGTGTCCTAGCACTTTTTCTGATTTGGGCCTCACTATCAGAGAGGGTATTCTTACTATCAGCCATGATATGTAGACACTGGGTCCAAGTTTTTTGCTCTCAAGTTTTGTAAATAATGAAATGGCTCCAATAATGACAAAAACTGTGAATGCGTTCATGACGATTTACAAAACTTGGTATTTTGTCCAAATCACTACTTGACAAACCATGGCTGCCTACTTCAAGTTTCAAAATGGCTGAGCTTCCTGTCTTTACCATAAAAACTAAATTGTTTACAACCTTGACCTTAGTTACCAGTGGCTCTGCCTAAATTACCATAAGTACTTGAAAAAAATAATATAATATAATATAATAGCTGTCACATGGGGCATTATAGAAAATCCAAAATGTACGTTTTGTAATCAAAACGAAGAAACTGTGATACATTTTGAATCATATTTGGAAGAGGAGAAATATAAAATATAAGGCATGCCTGGGGGTGATTTGGCCTTCAATAAGGTTGCGATTCACGCACGTTACTTTATTTATAAATGTAAATTATCTGACAGAAAACCAAAGTTTCATGGATTTTTTCCTTTTCTGAAACATATGAAAAAGATTGAATGTATGGGCACAAAAGAAAATACGGCTTATATAAAAAAATGGGTAAAAATGTGGGATCTCATTCCCTTACCTGAAGGGGAAAAACAATAAGACACATATTTCTAACAGAGTTTTGATTGTTTAATGTAATCTCATGTCTGGGATCTTGTTTGTTTGTTTTTGTACACTTTTTATGTTATGATGTATGTAATTATGTTCTTTGTATGTAAATTGTTGTAATAAAGTATTTGTTTAAAAAAAAGAACGCTATGTCTCTACGCTTCAGACCCATCACGCGAGTCAGCGCCCAACAAGCGAGGTTCCCATAGCAACGAACTATGCCTTCGCTACACGAATCAGAATGTCAACAGACACATGTAACACTCCTGCGCTCAATAAAACAGATATCTATAACACTTTGGACACGCAGTTTGTTTCGATAGCCTCTATGGTTCATGTTGGTCACGCAGTTTGTGTCAATAGCGCTTATGCGCTTATTTTAGTCACGCAGCTTGTTTCAATAGACCTTGTGCTTTTATTTTAGACACCCAGTTTGTTTCAATATCCTCTATGCTTTCACTTTAGATACACTGTTTTCAACATTTCCAACAAGGGCATAAATGAGGCTGTCAAGAGAGGAAAAGGTGACACAGACTGATTGAACGAGTGAGAACCAGCCAGTACTAAAGTCTTCTGTTTACTTTATTTCGTGTTGTTATATGGTAATATGACCAGTGCTGATTGCAGGGTCTGGTCTATAATGTTAAAAGCAGAAGTACTTGTAGACGAACATGGTTTTACGGAACCCAATATCAACAGATCATGTAGTCGTGACGAACATAAATTTCGTAATGGAGATTTTAAAAAATCAGATTCTGTAACACTAGGCAGCGTGAAATGTCTAGGGGAATGAATAAAGAAGTCAGTTTTTTTTTTTTAACAAACAATTACAATTTATTCTTAAAACAACTCTAATATACAATACGATTACAAAGTATAACAACAGTACAACAGTAAATCAATACAAGTATATAAATAAAGTGTACAGTACCTTGATACCACCACTGTCACAGCGATAACAAGTCTTTTATAACGTACAACCCAGATGAACAGTTCACATAAATCTTCTCAGAGAATAACAGTCCAGTTCATTCACAAAATCAATCCACTGTAATCGAAAGGTAAAGTTCTTGTTATAATCCCGAAAGCAAACTGAAGCACTTATCGGAAAGGTCCACAACTGACTTACATGCTTGTGTGTCCGCTGGAATACTTCTCTCCTCTCTCCCGGTTCTAAAAAACAGCCCCTTCATAAAACTTTTCACCTCAAGCCGAGAACTTCCAATTTCTCGAACAATCCAAAGAACCAAACAGAACACACGTTACAGGAAACATCTAGAACAACATCGCTGTGTCTCTCCATATCAGGGTTCACACGTGGGCCGGCCAGGCGAGAAAGCCCCAGACTAGTATGACCGCTGTATTAACATGTGGAGCGTGACCGGGCAGCTAGAACATGGAACGCTGTAGCATAGTAACGACAGGGCTTAAGCCAAACATGAATCAGAATGTCAACAGCGCACAATTAAAGAGACATCTCAACAGCTCACAATAAAACAGACATATGTAACACTCCCCCTCTTGTGAGAAAAAAGAAAGTTTTCTCGGAAAACTTTCTTTTTGCAATCACAATCACTTTATCTTTACAATATCTCAAGAATATCTTATTTACAACATTACATAAACATCTCGTTTACAACATTTCATAAACATCTCGATAAGCAATCAGCAAGTACATTGTCTTTCCCTTTAATGTGTCTGATTTCAAGATTGTAATCCTGTAAAAACAAACTCCTCAACAATCTTTGATTTTTACATTTTAACTTGTTCATGAACGTGAGGGGATTGTGATCACCGAAGACAATGATAGGCTTGACTGATGAAGTAACATGAACTTCAAAATGTTGCAATGCCAAAATCAAAACCAAACATTCTTTTTAAAAAAAAGGAGTAGTTTTTCTGGTTTGCATTAAACTTTCTTGAAAAATAACTAATTGGATGATCTATTCCATCCTTGCTTTCTTGTAACAACACAGCACCAGCAGCAGTATCACTAGCATCTACAGCTAACTTAAAAGGTACAGAAAAGTCTGGAGCTACCAAAACTGGTGAGATCTGCAGAATCGCTTTCAAATTCTGAAATGCATTTTCGCACTAAACATTCCATACAAACTTTTGTCCCTTCTTTAACAAATTAGTCAAAGGTTCAGGTTCAGCAGAAAATTTTTGACAAAACTTCCTTCCTGTAAAATCCAACCATACCAAGAAAACGCATTATTTGCTTTTTGTTTTCTGGTCTAGGAAATGCAGGAATAGCACTTATTTTAGCATCAACAGATTTTAATAGACCCTGCCCTACAATATGACCCACAAATGTTTCTTGTGCATGACTTAACTCTGATTTTACTAAGTTGATGGTCAGACGTGCTTCACTGAGTCTTTTGAAGAGGTCGCGAAGAATTTGCAGATGTTTCTCCCAGGTGTCGCTGTACAGGATAAGGTCATCAATATATGTGTCGCAGCCCCGAATGTCCTTGACAACCATATGGATGAGGCGTTGAAACGCGGCTGGCGAGTTCTTCATGCCAAACGGCATAACTTTATACTGGTGCAGTCCTTGCGGGGGTTACGAATGCGGACACTTCTTTCGCTCGTTCTGTCAGCGGAACTTGCCAGAATCCTTTAAGCAAGTCGAACTTGGAGACATATCTGGAGCTACAGACTGTATCAATACAATCATCGATCCTCGGAATCGGGAACGTGTCAGTCTTGGTGACAGAGTTCAGTTTTCGATAATCTGTGACCATACGGTAACTTCCATCAGGTTCTGGCACAAGAATACGTGGCGAAGTCCAGTTACTGTTTCTCTGTTTAATCAAATCATTGTCCAGCAAATATTGAACCTCATCTTGTAGATACTTTTGCTTTCCGGGATTCAGTCTATAAGGATGCTGCTTCACTGCGCTTGCATCGCCAACATCGACGTCATGGCACAATATGTTAGTTCGTGTTGGAATGTCACTAAACAAATGTTCATAATTCCGCAGCAGGTTCTTGAGGTCTTGTTGTTGTTGTGCGGTAAGGTGTGACAGTCTGGCATTCAGGTTGTTAAGCATATCTGAGTTTTTTAGTGGTACTGTTCCACACTGAATGTCTACATCACACTTACAATCAATATCTACTTAAACTGGGTCAGGGTCAGTGTTAAAACAATTTACAGCAGTAACATTATGTACGTCTGATGTATGTGCTATTTCTGTCATAATATGGTTTCCACATGTTAACATAACACAATTGTTTTTTCTTACGCCTATCTGGTGTTATCAGTATGTAATTTAAATCACTGACTTTCTTGTCAACAATGTAAGGACCAAAAACCTAGCTTGCAGAGGTCTGCCAAGGATGGGAATTAAGGCAAGGACCTTTTCACCAGGCTCAAACGTCCTACTTACAGTGTGCTTGTCATATTTTGTTTTCATTTTACTTCGTGCAGATTTTATTATGACTTTACAATCTCACAAGCATTGTGTAGTTTAGTGCGAATGTCTGAGACATACTGCAACAAACTAAAAGAATCGGGATTTTCACACAAGAGTTTTTCTCACACAAGAGAGTGACAAAAAACTAGTTCAAAGGGACGGAAACCCAAGGACTCTTGAAACGATTTTCTGACAGCAAACAGCAACAGGTGGATTCCCTCATCCCAGTCTTTCTTTGTGTCATAACAATAAGTCCTGATGATTTTTTTATTGTCTGGAGAAAACGCTCGAGGGCGTCCTGACTTTTAGGATGGTATGTCGAAGAGCTGTACTGTTTTATACCTAGCTCAAGCATAACTTGCTTGAATAAGCCAGACATAAAATTAGACCCTTGGTCAGACTGGACGGATTTTGGTAATCCAGAAGTTGTAAAAAAAAAACTTGGTCAGAGCCTTCACAACACTTTTTTGCGCAATGGTATAGCCTCAGGGACTCTGGTAGATGCGCACATAATTGTCACCAAGTATTCATGTCCAGATTTCGTTTTCGGCAGTGGTCGAACACAATCATCAATAATCCTATTAAATGGTTCCTCGAAAGCAGGAATAGGCCTTAGTGGGCTTCAGGAGGATCATGATTGGGCCTGCCCACAATCTGGCATGTATGGCATTAATTACAATACTGTACAACATCTGTCCTGAGGTTAGGCCAATAGAAAGGTGTAATAACTTTCTGATAAGTTTTATTTATACCTAAATGGCCAGATAAAGGAGCCTCATGTGCCAGGCTTAGAATTTCATTGCGAAAGCTTTTGAGCACTTCTATTTGATGTTTGATGGCCCACTCACCATCAGCGCATACGTCAGGTGGTCGCCATTTACACATAAGCACTCCATTTTTGACATAGAAACAAACTGGGTTCTGTGACAGTTCATCTTTAGAAATTGCCCTGGGAAACAAACATGAAATATCAGGGTCCTCATGCTGTTCCGCGGTAAGTTCTGACCTTAAAACTGCTGCATCCTGTACGGCCGCGTCGTTAGACGAGTCAATAGTGACTCCAAGAGTGTTATTATCTGGACCATTATCCTCATGAGTGTTTTTCTTGGCCATAGATCTAGTTACAGCACATGAAGGATACAAACCTGGAATTTCCTGACTTTCAGGATCAGTGTCCTAATCAATTGACGGCTTTCCTGTCACTCTTGGTACAGGCTGTACTTTGTAACCTGCAACATCATTGCCTAGCAGCAACTGAATTCCCTTAAAAGGTAAAGTAGTTCTTATGCCCACAGTTATATTCCCAGAAATCAAATCTGACTTTAAATGTATACTCTGAAGCGGACCTGAAGTGTGCTTGTCTGAAAACACACCATTAACAAGTGCATGTGCAATGGTAAAAGACCTATTAGAAAATGGCAAAGTGTTTGCTAACATGAGAGTTAGACCTGAACCAGTTTCCCCCCAAATTCTAATATGAGTATAGAATCTGAAAAATCACTTGAAAGTGATCCAAAACCATCATGTATGAATGACTCAAATAACTTCATTTTAGAGACAGGAGAGGAATCTACTACCTCAGTTTCATCAAACAAAGAACTGACACTGATAGTGTCAGGCATAAACTCCTTTTCAGAGTCATTAAAGGAATCTACATCCTTTTTACCATCATACTTTTCATGGGAGTCAACAGAGGAATTTTCCTCAGCAGAAACAATCTTCTGTTTGTCATAAGAGGACCTGGCCTCATTTGAAATACTCTCGCAAGAGTCATAAAAGGACTTAGCCTTATTTAAAGGATACTCCTCGCAGGAGTCTTGAAAGGACCTAGCCTTATTAAATTCCTCGCAGGAATCACCTGAGGTTTTTTATCCCGCAAGCTACGGATTCTTTTTTGGAGTCAGACGGCACGTTGGCCTCCGTAGCATCGAACTCTTTATTAGAGTACATAAAGGAGTTGTACCCTTTATTTACATGAAAAGAGCTTGGCTCTTGTACTATGCTATGCGTACATGTTGAAACAAAACCAGAAGGTTTACCATTTGGTTTATTTGCAAGTTTTCAGCATTCAGATTTTAGATGACCTTCCCCTTAAGCAGTAATTACAGATTTTCTTTGAAAATGTCTGGCCTTGGTTGGATTAGACACAGTGGACGTGGACTGAGGTGTAGCAATGGACATTGCTGAACTATCAGGACTACTAGCACTTGGTGACTGCGCCTTAAACTTCTGTTGACCATATTGATTTACATTCTTGTTCGTGAATGACTGGTTTGATTTGCTAGTAAAGGACGTTTTGTGTGTCAATGAAAAATCATCAGCTATTTGAGCAGCAATGTCAAGTATTTCAGGACTTTTCTCATCCAGAAAATTTTTAACATCTGCGTTAATGCAGCGCTAATATTCATCGAAGAAAAATCAACTGGCGTATTATTTGTCATAATCTTTCATTACATTTTTAGAACTACACCAGCGATCAAACAACTGCTCTTTTGTCCTAGCAAATTCGACATAGGTCTGTTCTTTGCGCTTTCCCAATTTCTGAATTTCTGGCGGTAAGCCTCCGGAACTTACTCAAAACCTTTTAGGATTAACCGTTTAACCTGGTCATAGTCAGCAGCGGCTTCTACTGAAAGCTCTGTATAAATTTCTCTGGCCTTGCCTGTCAATACACTTTGTAATAGCATAGTCCAATTTTCCTTAGGACATTTAAAATTTTCAGCTATTTTCTCAAAGTATAAGAAATATTTATCAACCTGTTTTTCTTGAAAAGGTGGGATCAGTCTGATGTGTTTAGTAACAACAAAACTGTGAGTTGGGGCAGCACGTAGACTATGTTCTAGTTTGCCCAGGAGCAATGTGGGCCGTAGATTTAATAAACTCTAACGAGTCGTACTCTTGTGGATCTGATTCTGCGCAGTGTGGCGCCCGGTGTTCAGGCCGCCGTCCTAATCCACTATGACAGTGTGGCGCCCGGTGTTCAGGTTGCGTCCTCATCCACTATGACAGTGTGGCGCCCGGTGTTCAGGCCGCCGTCCTCATCCACAGCTCAATGAAAGAGAAGCTGACGCACTTTAGCAGTGAGCTAACACCTATATATCTTGGCTTTGACAAAAAGAAGGTTTACCTCAAGGGACTCAAAAGATATTCAAGTTGATTAGTGGATGTTAGGAAAGAGCAATTTTATTTAAATCCATTTCAAGTACATTGTCCAACATATATATATATAAATGTTAAATTAAACTGAAAATTGAGGCATTTGTCACTTTAATACCGTCAGCCCACTGCAACGAGGCAGGTCGGGGAAATTCGATGACTCAAGTCCACGGCACTGACTTCGTGTACATTTACCTTACTGCGCGAGGTGGCGCTGAGCTATATGGAGAGGGCTGAACAGAAGTATATTTGATAAGTCATCCGAAATTGAAAGATAAATGGATCATGTTTCCCTGCCCCGGCTTAATAATGGAATGAGCCGACTGATATATAAGCCCTGTACATTAAGAAATTTTTAAGCCCCGATCCAGATCCAAGGCCTGAAAGGAGTACCGACTTTGGACACCATGGTAACTGTCGTAACTTTGTAGCTATTTTCGTGCCTACCAATTATCACAAAAGTATTATTGCTGAATTTCAATGAAATTCCAAACCGTGTTTGGTCTAAATACATTTATGCAAGATTAGGCTTGGGTCCAGATTAGCTTAAGCCCAGTCACCTGCTATTATTGGAAAATAATGTATATATGCTACTTTTGATCTGAGTTTAATACTGTTTCCTGACATCAACGTGCATTTCTTATTCTCTCGATGTTGTCCAGTTCACTAGGTGGAGAGTTGGTAAACATTATGAATATAAATAAACAGGTAACCAAATGAAAAAAAATATATATCTTAAGAACTCTCCATATTGAAGGATATCAAATCTTAAGTTCAGTTTCCATGCATGTTATTGGGGTGTGGATCATTAAGGTGACTTAAGCCCAGGGGCATATGTGTTTCACCATGTTAAACATTATGACGTCATAACTGTAACAATGGTATTAGGCCCCAACTTTGCTTAAGTCCAGTATAATGTTATTGCAACAGGCCCAAGATCGAAAAAGGGACCATGTTTAGCAGCAATCAGTAACACAGTGCGCAGAATCCGACTCAAAGAGTACGACTCTGCTCGTTAAGGTTCGTGGGCGTCACAATCGGACCTCACAATGCAATGCGGCTTCTAAATACAAAGATGGCGCAGATATACATGTAGGAAAGAGGGTAATGTAGTTCGTTCACATACGTTGGATATGATTTGTTTTAAGGCAAGTTACATAAGCGGGTGTTTTTGTGGTAACTATTTCACGGAATAAGTAATATTTTGCAAGCATGTGCATTTAAACAGAAAAAAAATCCTTAAAATTTAACAAATTTTGATTCTAAATTTTGACAGTTGAGACAAGTAGTCCCGGCTATCACACAATACCCAAAGGAAGCAGTTCCTTTTGAGTAGAACGACCTCTTGCAGGTGCATGCGGTTCCTCCTTCCATAAACACACACTGGCTATGTGAGACCTTGACGGTAACTGCACGATATCGTCGGTTGGGCACATTTCCGCAATAGGCCCCATACAGAAAGCGATTTATGGTAATGCCTCGGGCGCTCTCCCAAACAGCATTACCTGGATGATTTGGCTACGATGGACACGGCCGTGAGGAATGAATATTTTATGTATTGCCAGAATAATGTCACTTTTGTATGGGTTAACTGTAGTTGTGAACATAACAATTTGGTTCCTCGTTATTAACCCGGTTTTTTTTTATTATTTCGAATCGAAAAATATTAACACGGCTCTTAGGCAGAGGGCTTCACTTTGTTGTATTATTGATTACATCAGGTAAGCGCCAATGCCCCCCCCCCCCCCCCTTCGGCTCCATTACGGCACATCTGTTGTGTACAGTAAATATCGGTAAGAAGCAGTCAATATCCGCAGTCATTCCGCAGGCTCTCACGCATGGCGATCGACCTGATACGACGTGCTTCATAAAACGGCCTGCCAACAAACCACAGATACCTGTAAACAAGGGTGCCACCGGGAAATTATACACCCTGAACTACCTGGAAATAGTCGATGAGCGACCTTCAATGACTGATCAATTTACTTTACTATGTAAACCGTCACTGCTTCGCTAAATCATACAATCTTGTAGTTTTAAGGTCCAAGGAGTGCTACAGGATTCATACCCTAAGTATTTAATGTGAAGGCTGCGTGGTCACGAAGGAACCAGGACTGCTGCTTGCGATGTGGAGGCCAGTGTTATGTGTCAGTTTTATTGGTTTCTTGCTAACCTTTGCCAGGCAGTCACAAGGTAAGTTGACATGAAAATAGGTGATATACAAGTAACGAATTTATTTGCAAGGCCAAATAAACAAGTACCGTATTTAATTAAGATGGCCAAAAAACAAGTAGAGTATTTAATATACAAGACCAGTGCACTCCTTTAACTCAGAATGTATAATACAGAGGAAGAAATTTGGAAGACAAAAAGAGGGGTCCAAGACTGAGTAAAAAGTTTCACAGATCCTGATCGAATGTTAAAACAGCTTATATCTGTTAATAACTGGCCTAAGAGATTGCATGCAGTTAAGGACAGTGTGAACATTTATGATATCTATCATTCATATAAGGCTTATATTTTGCATATTTGTTAATTATAATAATAATGAAAGTGAGTGTAGTAATATGTATAATAAATACATATTTCTCGCCGCAAGAAAAGCTCTTGATCCTTTTCTGAGCTGGTATTCTGAAAAATCATGCGAAGCTCAAACACAATCCCTCCTCCCCCCCCCCCCCCCCCTCTCTCTCTCTCTCTCTCTCTCTCCCCTCTCTTTGACATATACACGTATTTTACTCTGAGCACTTATTCTGACCTGATTTCAATCACGGTCGACTGCACATGGCTACTCTAAGTGATAATCAATAACCCGTGGCCCAGATGAATACAAGGCACTTCTGACTTATCATCCACACACGTGTGTAAGCAGTGTGTAATGGTTTTCTGGTGCACTGACATCAACCAGCAAACAGTAGAACAATGAACGACGAGGATTTATTCAGTAATCCACATACCGTGGTTGGCTTTGTATTGTTTCGAATTCGCGATAATATGCCTTTCTCGAATATCAAAAATTCGAAAGCCTTCGCGAACAAGGCGTCCCATTAACAATGGTGAACAGTCATCTATCATGTGTATTCTGTTTATCAAGTAACCTTGGTTCACCGTTGTTTGAGATTATAAAGATGTTATAAACTTTTCAGGAGATATAAAACGTGCTTTCCATTAGCATTATCCCTTGCACACTGCTGGAGCGTGTTGTCGTATATATATATATTGATCACACGAGTATTCTATGGATGCCAGCTGTCATAATCCGTCACTGACCTTAACTGCCCTCTTCTATAATCAGGTAAACCATCGGGAAACAGTTGTCCTGTCAGGCCAGAGTATACCAACTGTATACCGTAAGGTTTATTAATTTGTACCACAAATGGAAATCACTTATTATGTGTTAGTGAATTATACTTTATTTTTTGTGGTACCAAATGTTCCGTAAAGCCAAAATATCATTGTTTACTTCAAAGTTTTCATGTCCCTTCCCAAATTATTACATGGATAGACAAAACTATCCTTCAGTTCATTCCTTGTCAATGTCGGTTTTCGTTGATCATAGTGATGTTGGAAAGGTAAATACAAGAATTATTGATTTATTCTTCTTCTTCAATGACTTATGTTTCCCCTCCCATGGGGGAAATATAGTGTTTGGTCTGTCGTCGTCGCCGTTCTTTGTATCATTTTTTTGTGAACATAATAACTTTTGAAATACTCAATAATTTTTATGAAATTTAGATTGTTTCTACCCATATCTGGAAAGAGTTCAAAACCTATTTATCTTGCCCTGGATGTTCAAGATCAAATCAGCGGAATTATTGCACATTGTTTCTACGATTTCTTGTGTATGTTTTGAAATCTGAAGCACTAAGTTCTCGAATATGGTGGAAAACTGGTGACCTTGACCTTCATCATCAGGGTCAAATCAGCAGAAATCTCCTTATTATATTGAACACTTAAACTTAAAAAAAACTGTTTATATTTTGGTGAAACTTGATTCATGAATTGTTTTTAACAAACACTCAGATGAATTCAAAAACTAATGACCTTGACCTTCATCAAGGTAAAAATCTTCGGAAATCTAAGATTTTTGTGAACCCCAAAATTTTGAAGTATTTTATATTTTCCCTCAAATTTGGCACTGGGAGGCAATACATTGCAAAAACAAACTCTTTCTAGTTTTAAAATGCAGTTATGAACAAAAGACACCTATCATGAGTGTTTGACGGTCAAACATGTTTTTTCGCGAGCGCACACATATTCTGTTATATATGTATGTCAATTCGCATAGCGACCAATATTTAATCCTGTCAAAGTGTATTTTAACCAACAACATGATATATGACTCTTCAGATATATTATTTATAAAGAATAACATTCCAGTGACCTTCATTTATAAATGCGACAGTTTAATGTCACGTAATGAGGAAAACAGGTGCCTGGAAACCCTGGTCTCATCGGTCTCCCAAACCAGTCGGTCTCCCTTTTTTTAATCATAATATCATTTGACATATGTTTTTCTGACAAAAATACCACCGAATTGATGGTTATAACCACAGTTAATCTTTGATGATATGCTTCTACAGACAGGCATACATTTAAGGTTTGACCTAAACCTTAGTTCCGAGCTCGTACATGTACCCCCCCCCCCATATTTGCCAGACATAGCCGTACAGGCTTATTATTCAAGGTAATAAATTCTTTCTTATTTTCAAGCTACATAGCCCCGACATCCCTATTACTGTTCACATGAGGGTATGCGGGGAGGGTAGTTTTAAACCTGAGCGTTGGTGGTTAGGTGCGGGGGGGGGGGGGGGGGGGCACATCTCTTAGAAGCGCTATATTAAGATATGTCCTGTGGGGAGTCGTTACAACTTGATAAAATCCGCCAATTTTTTAACCTCTTTTTATGTCACAACTGCACACGAAATGTGACACAGTATTATTACCATGAGTGTGTGGTGAATCTAGTTTTCATGTTCTATAACGACACATACAAAATGGTGAAAACCTTGAATAATAAGGTTAATGTATTAACCTTAATTGGATTATCGACCACACACATTAATAACGTCATGATTGCCATGAATCTCAAACAATCAGCTAGGTGTCTGTCCTGATAGATTAGTAATTCCATATCGACGGATATCACGCAAACTGTACAGTGCAAGTGGGTTAGACAGAGGAAATCTGCCCAGGGGCATCGTTGGCCGGGAAATTGTCTGCAGTACCAGCAACCTTGTATCGATTAAAGACAAGCACTACTGTGTGAAGCAGTTAATGAGACATATCTCCCCATCACATTCATGTAAATAGCTTCGGTAGATGTTTTATCAAATATTTCAGGTATGACAAAGTGTACACAACATCGGATTATGAGATTGTGTATGTATGCATAGACATACACGTTTATAAACGTGAGAGAAATTCACACATGTTGTTTATATGTGATGCACAAATCAAGTACGTGTAAATAATCTTCACCGCCAGCACGTATATATGCCATATCAAGGCTGCTTACGCCACTAAGGATACAACTGGTAAACTAAAAATACAGCTATAGTGCATTTCATAATTTGTTGTTTGTTTTAGTTTACACAAACGAATTATTGGGAGCCTTTCGTATAAACGTTGCGATTACATATATATATATATATATATATATATATATATATATATATATATATATATATATATATATATCCAAAATCACCTCCCATATCCCCATCGGCTTCAATGTATGAGTTCCCTATTGTAAAATCCTCTTACCGGATTCTAGTGCCTCAGAGAAGGAGAACAGGACTCAAAGCCAGAAGATCGTGAATTCGAATTTCAGCAGAGGCGGAGAGATTTTTCACGGTCGCCCAATCCCAGGGTGAGCGCTGCAGGCTTAATGGGAATGCCCCAACGGCAATGTGTCATTGACAAACGAGGGCGCCTTTCGGGGGTTCCTAGGTGTTATGATTTAGCAATGGGAATATTACGCATCAAGGGCCCGCAGGTGCAAAATTCACCGGGCCTGGTAAACACCAAGATACAATATGACAGACGGCGTGTGCTACAGTCCTGTCCCGTAGTCGGAAACCGGAATAGGAATGTGCAGATGTGTATACATCCTTAAACTAGCATTACAAATGGAGACGGTTACCTTAACAAAAAGTATTTTTTAATCCACTCGTGATGTTAATTTTATTAATTCATGGTGACGATTTCTTTTATTCCTAAAGAATATTAGTGATCGCAAATATGGATCGCAGTTGCGTACGTTAGAAAATATAACATTTTCGGATAGTCCATCCGAGTCCGGATTTTTTATCTTATACCTTGCTGACAAAATTTTACCATTGACAGCCTTCCCGCCAGTTCTGGGTGACAGACACACGTTGGTGTGTTTTGAACATCGTCGACAGGAGGAAGTCTTCCTGAGTTGTGGAGAAAATGAAGCGATCCTGATCACGGCCATCACCCACGGCCGGACGGAGGGCCCGGTGTGTTCGCTGCCAGCAGACAACAGCTGTGACGTCATAGCCATGGACCGCCATCTGCTGCTGTCGCGGTGCATGGCTAGGGATAAATGTACCGTGCCTGTCGAAGACATCTGGCTGCCGAACTGCAGCGTCTACAGCAACTACCTCAGCATCAACTACACATGTATAGAAGGTAAACAGTCACATAAATTCAATTATACATGTATGGAACTTAGCTTTGTTATTGAAGGTACACAATCGTATACCAGGTCTCATTTATTGGTACGCTCTTTACACAGCGCTTTACCTATAGGCCTACTACCTATATCGTAAGCGCTGTTTATTTTGACCTTGCATCCTGAATCGCTGCACTTGAGGGGAGCACTGTATTTTGGTCCAATCAGATGAGACCTTGTGCTGGAAGACAAAACGGTTTACCAGCCAAGCGAGGAATACACGGAGCCAATGTTGTTCATTTCGTTTTGAGTGACAGCTCATCGCCCCGGCAACCGTTTGAACAGGCCACAGGCTCAGAGAGAATGGCCCCACACGTGGTTTGCACAGATCCTTGGGCAAATAGGATGCCCGGCCGGTGAGCTGTAATTCAAACGAAATGTAACAACAAAGGCTCCGTGCACACCTCGCTGGCTAGTTTCAGTTTTGCAGACAACAGATACATGGGTACGCTAACAAAGTCGTAATGTCATAATCGAATCGGTTGGTGATGCGAAAATTGCAGAGGCAGCAATTAAAATTCGACTGTTCTTTACTTAGTGTAACCATAAACTGTCATCAAGCCGCGCTTGAAGCGAAGCTATGGGAAGCCAGGATATGCCTGTCGAGTACTTGATAATTCGCATCTGGTTGGCCGCTTGTCACATCATACGCACGATTTTCAGCAGACAAGGAACCGCAGCCTGGTGTCTAAGTGTTTCATAAACGGTCAAACCAGGCAGCGGGAAAATCAGTTGCTTCTTTAGAAGCGCAAGATTTCCGCTGCCTCGGGAGCGTAATTTATTGGGTACCAGTGGAAGTGCGACGTTGCGAAAAGCTTGAAAAAATATATATAAGCGGAAAACGGCATATTTTGGGTAAATAGGCACTCAACATGAAGAAACCAGTTTGATTTACGATATATGATATGCTAACACGACGGTTGGGGAGGATTCCTCGGTGCTTACTACATCGAGCCCCACCTTCCCCCCGCCCGACCCCGTATTTTGTGCCAAGTGCCTGTGATCCGCACTAGGCCACAAATCCGCACCAGTTTAGTTTACTTCTTTTCTTTTGTCCGGTTTGCAGTAAACCGGTTCTTTGTGCGTACAGGCAAATCCCTTTTTTTAATCTGTGTGACGCCACTTCTGTTATCATTTGACCTAATCCTTCCCGCGGTGTGTCATTTTTAGCAGCACAGTAAATCGGATTAAGAACAAAGTGCGGACTGCAAGCTCACGTTTAATTGAATAAAGTTAAGTTAACTACAGTGCGATCGCAAAGCGTACTGCTTCAAGACTAAAAATAACCGGTTTAGGATTCGAACCTGTAATTTTCACTTCAGATCTTTGATACCTAGTTTACGATCACCGTATAATTAACCGTTCGATTAACATTTAATTAACATTCCAGATGACATCAGTAAGAAAACCATTGTAGACATATGCGGAGACGATACATTCAGTCAGCAGTTCCAGCAAGATGCCGGCTATATCGAAAGTCTTGGTTACCCTGATTTCTACCCTCCTAACATCCGGTGTCGATGTAAGTTATCGACTTCCACGGACGCGGAGATCTGTCTCACCATGCTGGACTCAAAGCTTGTGTCCTCCCCGGGATGTGACGACAAAGACTGGCTCCAGTACATGTTGCCCCATCAATGGTGGGCTCGTGGTGAAAAGCTCTGTAAGGCCCGCCCAACCAACACCATCTATACCGGAAGTCACACGGTCAATCTGGACTTCTTTGTGGATGAGGAGGACGAGGCAAGAGGATTCTGGGTACACTACAAAGGTAAACTTATGACCGGCTGGGTACATAGTAATAATGTTCAATGCAAAGACTCCGTATATTCCGGCCTAAGACACTGATATAAGAAAGTAATAGGGAGGACAACACTGGTGGAAAATTATAATGATCGTGGTAAACTCTAATTCAAAAGGATATCCCCTGAACTGGATGTAAAAGCAACTATTCAGTTATTCATGATTCCATAGTTTTTTGAGGTCACTCCAATATAACAGGCAAACAAGCTTATTGATCTTTGTTAAATGAAAAATACAAAATTTTTAATGATTTAGCTATTGCACAAAAACAAGGCACACACCAAGAGGAATAACGTTACCAACCTCTGCTTCAGGCATGTACAAGAATATGTCAATGACAGCGCCACCTATCAGCGTCCAGTGTGGTGTGTACCGCGGGTCCACGTCGACGCCATATCCTCTCACCACCACGGACTTAACTATCAGCTCATCGTTTTTAAACGGGGCGCAGACAGGTATGTACATGTCGAGATCAGGGACAGAAGATAAATGCGTTAAATGCCGGGAAAAGCAGATCCATTATCATATGAGTCCAAGGTCAGAGTGAAATTTATTGGAGAGATATTGGTTTATAGTCTTTTAATTTATAGACTTCTATATTGTATTTTCATATGGACCCAAGACAGCTCAAATCGTGATTGGTTATACTGAAACATGTTAAAATGGCTGTGATTAAAAAATATATGGAATTGTGTTGTATAAAAGAGCTCCACTTCCCTTCTGGAAGTGCCACTTAGAGTGAATATAGGAATTGTTCTGTATTTATAAGCGCTGCTCATTAATGCTGATAAATGATCATTCAAGCTGTCGGCTTGGATGTAATGCTTTTCTTATTACATGTACGATCAGTATGTTTCTTGGCTGTGTGTTGAATATCTGAATTTTTCACATACATATTGACCAGAAACAGATCCTCAGCTCTCCCTCAACTAGGCATAGTCCCTCCCTCAATAGCCAGGTGGCGCTGAAACAAGTCAACATACACGGAACGTATGTAACCATTGCCAAACGGAACATTAAATCACAGAAAAAAAACAAAAGCATTGTTGCTTGGTTTGTATTCGCCGTTTGACGATGTTGTTGACTAATATGTAAGCCCACGTGTAGCGGCGGCTTGTCACCGAAACATCCATGTTTAATTAACTGAAGACGTTGAGGTGGCAGTACAAGTTATGGGATCCGGACCAATTCTAGTATAAGTAGATGTGCAGGCCATTTCTAACAGTACTTTTTCATTTTCATCTGCTTTTCGAACTGTCATTTCCCCCGAGGTAAGACAAAAAGTGAAGCTATTCTGTTATGAAAAAATAATAAATATTATAAGTATGGTTGACTTACGGATATTCATGCAGCAGTAATTAAAAGCGAGGCTGGTTATACTCGGAAAATTTCAGTTCACGCCGCCAGGGTTACCTCAACAAATTGTGTGTAATCAACATTTTTGTCTTTATTATTTAGCAAATAAACACGATCATATATGCCTCTGATGTGAAGTACTACCACACAGCAAATATTTTGATCCGACCCTCGGAATAAGTGTTTTTATATTTCTTGTATCATGATTCGCAGGCCACTATCAGTTTATTTTTTAAAGACCTATATGTCATGTTGTCATGGCTGTCCCATGCGGAGCCAGTGTTCATATGAAAACTGAATAAAGGGCGTAAGTGTTGCCATCTGGTGGCAGATTAGAACAACAATATATGACGTGACGCGCCCGGTTTCAGAACCGACTCTTCACTTCTGTATACCACAGTCAGACTTTTTTTTATATTTTTGTGGAGGTAACCGCCTCATTTTTTTAAAACTAACTTAAATACTTGTATGTACATCTGCAGAATTCCGTTCCAGTTCGGAATACATGGCAGGCCAGTATCACACGCTTTCTCTAATTTTTATATCCTTGTGTTAATCAGGCCCGGTGACTACTGCACCTGCGGTCCCTGGGCGCGTAATCGTTCTCATTTCCGGGTCATACCACCGAGGATCCCCCGAACGGCGTACTCATTTATGAGTGAAATACGGCCGTCCTGGTCCCATTAAGCCTGCAGAGCGCTCAACCCCCCCCCCCCCCCCCCCGCGCGCTCAACCCCCCGCCCCCCCCCCCCCCCCATGGGGGTTGGGGCCGACCGTGAAAAATCTCACTGCCCCAGCTGAGATTCAAACCTTGCGTCCTGTGCTCTACCCCTGAGCCACAGAACCCGGGGTGGCTTGAGGTCAAGAACTTTTCAATGCGCTCAAGTACAAGAACTTTATTTTGAGTTGAATTCAAGTAGGAGTACTAAAAATTTTAAGTACCTGAGTACGAGTAAAAGTAATTGACAAAGTACTCGAGTAAACGTAGTTTTAGAAACTTTACTACCCTCAGTCTTTCATTAATCTTTACTTTGTTCCCTTTACTCTTCTTTGTATAACTGTTAATCCCCTTTAACAGGCGACGTTGATTGTTAGCCGCGAGCAGCAACAATCAGGACATCTTTAATTAAACAAACGTCATCATGCCTGACGGTGGCGAGTTTTATTTCTACTATAAACAAAGAATCCTCTGTATTAGGTGTCACTGATAAAGTGATGGCATTAAAAGAGCTGTCACAAAAGCTCAGGAGATTTTTTTAATCAAAATCATATTAAAAGTGATATATAAATATATAGTGAAACTGCTCAATTAGCAGGTGAGTATTTTTGTTTTACTCATCAGAGTACTATTTGAAAGCCTGGCTTTTTCCATAGGACTTATCGTAGTCCAAGACCAAGGTTGTCACCACGTACAGGTAGTCCCTTTTATCGTGGTCCCGTCGAGACGGATAAAAATAAGCCTAAATACAAGTCCCGTAACAAAGTCCAAAGGACATTTCTGTATATCTTCGACTACGAAAAATTTTAAAAGAAATGAAATGGTAGGCATCTATGAGAATGAAATTTTTAGTTTGAAAATTAAAGTAACTTAAATCGTTCCATAAAATATAACATCGTTCCTGGGTGATTAAAGTTTCGGATTTATTCTAACCTATGTCAATAATAACTGGAGGTTTATTTGTTACTGGAGTGACGCCCTGGTTGGCGGCAGGTTTGTCAACTGGAGACGCTGGGACGGACGCGTGTTCTAACCAGGCCTGTTCATGTCTGATCTGTCAAGGTTAGCTCTCGTGGCATGAATGTCGCTCAACTCCCGCTTCACGGCATGTTTGTCCTGTATGTCACGTGGATATGAAATGCTGTAATACATGTACTGGTAATAGGTTTTCCTTAAGTAAATACATATGATGTCTTATATCGTCCACATTTTCTATTCCAGATGCACTGGCTACAGAAAACCGGGATAACGGTTTACATGTATCTGGCAGTTAGTATTGAAAACATTTGTAACTTGGCGTGCTGACGTCATACTCACCAAGCAGGGCCCTTAATATAGTTGTCACTCATTATGTCTAATGACTAGTAGGTTTCTATTATTTAGTCTGTCGTTAAAATCGATTTTTATAGCATTATTTTATTATCATTTATTATGTCCCTCGTTGATTTTACAAAGATGTACTTTTTTAGAACACGCATGCACTCACTCACAGAGAAAAAGCATTGCAGTGGTCATGAAACATTCGTTCTAGGAACACTTAATTTAACCACTGCTTTCTACACCACTGTTTGCAAAGTTTCGCCGCTGGAGACAATATCAGAACGCGATACCATCTGTGGCGTGAGCAGTTGCTGTATGCATGGGCTGGCTTTCATTCTAAATTTCAGACTTTTTTGTATCTTGATCTAATGAGCGCTTTGTGTACATTTCAATCCGACTGGACTTTTTCCGTGTCAATCCGACTAAAACCTGGTCAAAATCCTACTAGATTTTCTCACCGAAACTTTTTGCCTATTTCCAAATCAGACAGCAGTCATCGTCTCATACCATATTCCGACCTGTTTTTTGTGACCTTGCCATATGTCATTGTCCGAACCTAGCATTGTGTCCGTGTCATAATCCGAATCCTGCTTTGTACCTGTGTCATAATCCCACCAGAGCTTTTATGTCAAGGTCATGAACGAACCAAATCATTTCCTCCTTTTTTATCCCACCCGTGCTACAGCTAATATCTTTTTGCTTATATATATATATCTACAGCTTATATCTTATATCTTATATATATCTTATTCACTGCTTTGCATTTATCTGATAATTGATTCATCTTCATAATATCAAGTCTGTGGCCGACCTTGATTCATTGAGCGTCTATTTCATGAGTAATCAGCAAACAGTTGAACCAATCGTATGACGCATACACTTGTTTTGCACGGCTGTGGGGGCTCGTCTGGTGCTGGCTCTAAACAAAAGTTATGCATTGCCGTATGGGCATCGAGAATTTAACTTGTGATCTTGTTCAGACTGCATGTGAGAAGTGTATTGTTTACTTTTTTGTTGGATTTGATTGGCGGATTCGATTTCGGTTCGGAAACTTGCAGGTTTGTTCATTATTAATGAAATAGACGCCAGAGCGGCTCGCAGAATCAAGGTCCGTGGAAGCGTTGTTTCAACAGATTCGGTAGTACGAAGATGTGAATCCACATTGTTTTGATTCAATGCTAACACACACTCCGGATGTTGCAGGATTCACACATTGTCTGTACACAATATATGCTCATACTGATTTCAAATTCAATGCTATGACCTTAAATCTGAAATCATATTACCGTTTTCTTTCTACAGCCCGTAAATGATATGTTAAATTATCAATTCATTTTTTATAAACCTTATACTTTCTATTGCTTTGTGCCATCCTTAAGTAGTGCTGCTTGGTTATATTATTTCCTTAACTGGCCCCTAATTTCGTTAAATCTAGAATCTTTTATTAAAATGTTCATGATTACATCCTGTGTCTGCTTTTAAAATAAGTGTACATGTAAGCAATATAAGAAAATACATTACCTGCAGGTAAAAAATTGTATAATAAAAAAAGTATTACTGGAAGGAGATTAACTAGCCATCTCTCGTTATAAATAAAAAACAACTAATTAAGGTTTGTCCATAAAAGTTCAGGTGTTACACAAACATACCAACTGTAGTTGAATATCGGTTGTTTCAGGCGTTTTCATGTTAATATTAATGTTAATGAGAGCGGTACGTTCCTTTGCAGGTTTCATCGTCGGTATTTGTGTGGCTGTAGCATTATTAATCCTCGTCATCGTAGCCGTCATCGTGTATAACATCCGCCGGTAAGTCAAAACTTCCTCATTTATACGTTTTATAATGCTGGCAATAATAATAATAATAATAATAATAATAATAATAATAATAATAATATAGTAAAACTCGCAAATATATTACAAGCTGTAACTCTTTTTATTTATGCTATTTATAATCATTTATTTGACCTTATTGGTGTGTCTTATTGAAAAAATATTAACCGAAAAACAGATGAGGGTAAATGTGTCACAGGAGTGGTTTTAACCCGGATTGAATGTTTACCAGAAGCAAAACAAGAATAACTGATCTCCTAGGCACAATGCACAGCATGCCGTCCTCGGACGTTCTGCAGTGTTTAAAAGGTACCTAGTTAAACATACGAGTATGTTAATAAGACATTTACAAGAAAACAGCACTTACCAGATCTGGCTTTGCTCGTACAACACATAAAAGGTTTTACGAACACCAAGATATTCCTCTATATCAGGGTACACTTAAAACATATCCATATACCATTGGCATATACTGTACATAACATTTCCAGATGGGTTTATAACTAAATGGACACCAAAATTTGTAATACAAAAGAGTCCGCACGCGTAAATTATTCACTAGGTTTCACTCAGACTTCTAGTTGACTGCAACTCGAGGAATCACAACTTGACAGTTTTGCCATGTAAGTGACACGGGGTTACCTGGTGTGTTTCACCAACACAAGATACACAAGGCAAAGAACACAGTCCACACTAGAACATCTTCTCCATACAAATAATGCTTGTTCACGGCGGTTCCCTCTCAGTCACGGAAATGCACAAGCACCGAGCCACACTTCACGATGCCAGGTCACATCAAAACCACTATAGTGGTCTTATGTAAAGCTCTTTTTGCACATTCATGGCCTTCCTGGACACTTACATCTAAATATTTCTATAAATAATCTTGGCCTTGCCACTTAACATTACACATTCATGATATCACATAATATCCCTCTAAAAATTCTGACTGAAAATTGACTGACATTACAAAATCGCCTCCTCAGGAATAGGATCACTACGATTCTACTCCATGAGTGGAGATCTAAAAAAATACGTACTTGGAAAAATATAACAAGGCTTACAGGTCTAATGCGAACCTGTGCAATGAGATTACACCAGGTATAATGCTTCAATGCTGGACCATTACTTTTCAAGAACATGTGTAACATGTTTATGAACAATGTAAGTACTAAACACTTAGAACAAGAAAAAATTAAACAAACATCACTGCTGAAATTCTAGCATGGATGCACACAACAGAAAAACTAGAATACGGGTTGATCACAAGCGTCTACTTGTATCCGCCAAAATCAGAGTGGGACAGGTGAAGTGAGGCATGGCTTGAGTGGCAAGGGGAAATATAGTGAGCTGTGTTGCATAATAGCCTGGATGTTTGCAGCCGAAATGTGTATGTAGGTTGCGCCACCTTCCACAAAATCCAGAAAGCTGTCCAAGATGTATAAACAAATTTTAGGCAGACAAGTCAAACCACTACTGAGATATGAGTGATTTTAGCCCATGGCACGCTGTCCAAAAAATGGTTGCAGGTGGCACCACCGGTTTTGCGTATGCTAAAGAGCTATGGGAGATCTATACACATGGCCCAACTGGTCAAACGGTTCCCAAGATATGAGCTTGGATGTCTGCAGCTTAAACGTGAATGTAGGTGGCGCCACCTGTCATAAAATCAAGAAAGCTGTCCAGGCTGTATACACATGCAAAATTTCAGGTGGATAAGTCCAACCAATGCAAAGATATGAGTGTTTTTATCCCAAGGCAGATGAACAGATGGACGCTTTGCGAAAATGGTTGCAGGTGGCGCCACCATTTTAGTGTGTGTTATAAAGCTTTCCAAGGGCTACATTTGTGCAAAATCTTTAGCCTTATCGGTCAAACGGTTCCCGAGATATGTGGGTTTATGTGTGGAAACAGACACACAAATGGACGCTGGGCAGAGAGGAAAGGTCAGAGGTCAACCAAAAATGAGGGCGCAGCAGTTCACATGTGACCGATCATAATTCCAAATTTTTAAAAATTCTGTTCGGAGGAGTACTCCGGAAACCTATGCGGCGATGGCGGCAGCGTCGCAACTCTGTTTTTGGTGGATACAATGATTGTAGCTGGCACCACCAGTCTTATATACTACGAAGCTATCAGAGATATATACACATGCCCAATGTCAGACCGATATGTCAAACCCATCCTGTGAAATAAGCAGGGACATACACTAAGCAAAAATTATTGTAGGTGGCGCCACCAGTCTTGTACACAATAAAGCTACCCGATATGTATATACATGCCCAATATTAGGCTGATGTATCAAAATATGGGTCAAAATATCAGTCCAATACATCAAACTTCCCCAGAGTTTGATGCACTGGACTGACAAGGCTTAGGTGAGAAAGGTAGTTGCCCCCGAGTGACCTGTGACAAATTGCTGCCTCAAGCTACTGCACTGAGTAAACTCTTGACCTGCATCTGGCTAGACTGAGTGAACTTTTGACCTGTACCTGGCTGCACTGAGTGAGTGAACTCTTGACCTGTTGCATAATCTGACACAGTTGGCAGGCTGAACCTTGGTGCCAAATATGATGCAGTGAGCAGTCTGCCAAAGCTATAAATAGAATGCAGCTACTGCACTGAGTGAACTCTTGACCTTTACCTGGCTGCACTTCTTCCAATCCTGGCACTGTGCCAAAACTATTTATAGAGCTGACATCATCTTGGCTAATGGCCAACATCAAGGCACTGGCAATCTGCCAATGGTAAATCAAGTGCTGCCATCTGAACACAAAAGTGGTCCCTACTTGAAATAACTTTGAAATTTATTTTCCCAATACAAAATGCTTTTCAGCTGACTTTCTTTAAAAAAGAAATCATGAATATATGTAAAATTATTACGGATGCATACTGAATGCAAAATTAAAATACAGATATATCTCATTGATGGCAAATACTTGAATTAAGTTGAGTAGGGCTACCAATAATTTATAATCCACGTACAGTTGTCTTTATATAGCCACAGAGAGCTGCATATCCATGATTGTAACATTGTCTGGTATGATGAATAACTTAAATCATAAATCTAAATTTTTTAAAAGCTTTTAAAAAACTTTCTTGTCAATATTAACCAAAGATAACCTATAATGTCTAGTGGCATGATGTAATAGATGCTGATAAACTGGTGCCAGGCTCGATGTAACAGCATCACACAGCTAACATATATGGTAAAATGACTCAATTCAATCTCCATAATTCAGCCAAAAATCATTCATGGTTAACCATTAATGATTATTATTATAAGAATTATTGTAGGAATTTTTCTTGTAAAATATTTAACAAACTGGCTTCAGTGGCATCAGTTGAAAAACGTTTAGCAGGTTTATAACTCATATAGGACGATACAGCAAACTGGCTAAGTTCAGCTTCCCGTAACTCAGCCAAAAAGCACTGAACCAAAACCATTTGAACAAACTTGAATTATCAACATCTGAGGATAGTTAATGTGTGAGATTTAAGAATTTGGCCCAGTGGTTTTTGAGAAGAAGATTTTTGTAGCCACTGAGCTAAAATGGGTTGTTATGGCATATGACTAAATTCAGTTTCCCATAACTTAGCCAAAAGTCACTGAAAAGAGACCATTTGAACAAACTTCAGAAAGCACTACCCTAGGATCATTTCTGTGCGATATTAAACATTTTGGCCATATGGTTTCAGAGAAGAAGTTTTTTTTTATCCCTCAGTGTGATACAGGCACTGATGACCCTGTACAAAAAAGGCCGATACAGGTGGCGCCACCAATACCTCAATTTCAGATATGACCTATGTGACCAACATTGGCATAAAATTTGGTGATGATAGCCAAAGCCGTTTCTGAGATTTAAATTTTAATATGCTTTTTTGCACAGTTAACAAAGTTCAACCTCCTGTAACTCGGCAAAAAATCTCCGAACTGGAACCATTCGAACAAACTCGAGAAAGATTGTTCCAGGGATCATTTCTGTGAAATATTGGACAATTTGGCTGGACAGTTTCGGAGAAGAAGATTTTTAAAGCTTATTTAGCTTTTTTTCTATAAAATCTAAGAAAATGCAGTTAGAAAAAATAAACAAAATCCGATATAGTTTTTTGGATGACTGATTATTTGCCAAAAAAAATTTGTTGATGCTAGCTCCTGCCGTTTTTAAGATAGCTATGGTTAACGTACAGACGACGCACGACAGACGACGGACGACGGACGACGCCGCACCATCGCATAAGCTCACAGGTTCGCTAAAAAAAATCCCACGTTGAAACCCATAACAAGTGACCCAGGGGTCATGACGCTCAGCTGACTAGGAAAACATTCACAAAAGGAATTTTATCAATGCCAAATTTTGTAGGTGGTATCCCCATTCAACTTAAGCATAGCTCGGAGGATATGGGTAACAGAGATCTAATTTCAGCTTTCCAATGAGATTTTTTTATGGGCCTCACTGGATGTCAAGTTGGAAGATTCTACTTGCAATGGTTACGCTTTGTGCCCTGTAAACGAACGATCGCATCTTTGAAGGTCTCAAAAATTAAATAAAATGCGTAAAAATTTGAAAAAAAAATCCAGGTGGTGCTACCAGTCTGCAGAAACTGATAAAACACTCCATTTTGAATGTGCATGCAAAGAATCTTGGTGATGAATTCATTAATTGTTCAGAAACTGAAGGTTTAATATAAAATGTTTTGATTATACTGAAGGGTACTTACAAGCCCTTTAGCTCAAAGGATATTGGTAACAGAGACCTAATTTCAGATTTCCAAGGAAATTTTTCATGGAGGTCTCTTAATTTAAAATAAGAAGATTCTAGGTTGAATGGTTTCGACTTGTACCCTGTTAAAAGACGACTGCATCTTTGAAGGTCTCAAAAATAGCGAAAAAGTGCATAAAAATTGAGAAAAAAAAATCCAGGTGGCACTGACAAGAATCAGCGGTTACGATTTGTGCCTGGTTAACGGACGGACAGACGGACAGTCAAACTTTCAGTCAGCTGAGCTAAAAAAAGTAAAGTTAGTGCCCAGGTTTGGGTACACATCTATTTTCCGGTTACTAACAATCAGTATCTCCCCACCAAATTGTTACTTAAATATAATATACCATGATACATTACACAGCCTCAACTGCATGTGACAGAATGAACAGCCTGTGATTAAGCTTAGAGTAGTACGTTTCAGCTAAGCTGGTATACGGTCATGCTGTAATAATCCTGATCTTCAGCATGCCCCGAACTTTTACTTTTGGTTTCTCACAACTCCTTGTAACATTCCATTGGTTAAGAAATGAGATCACCGCGACCTTATTTATTCCAATTACAGTTGGACTGTGATGGACTGTTAATGGAGACAGTAGTTCTGCTGCACACTAAGAAAGATTATATGTTTGTTAGTTAATTAATTGGGTGTAACTCGAAAACACTGACTGTCACATGGACGTATTTATAAATGCGATGAACACAAAGGTATTTTAGAATAGAAACATTCAATTAATGATGAGACCATAGTGACAGGATTCCGTTCTTTGGCGAAGGGGTAGTTATTGAACAGCACTTTATGCCAGTGGTTATACCATATGGACTTGTTAAACTCTGATAACAATTAAACCCAACGTACACCGAATATGGTATACGAAGCAGGGTACGACACGAAATCTTTGCTTCTCGGTTTCCTATAGCAAAGTGCATGTCAAAATTCGATAAGAAGTCCTAGGATCTTGGTTTCGCATCGTATTGTATTTTTCCGAGCATCATATTTCGAAAGTTTCATATCGTAATTGGCTTCCTATCATATCCTATTCAAAAACAGAACGAGCACGCTGAGTTTAACTGGCTAAGTCCTTTTCCTTGTCGTACCCTTCTTTATACTTCCTGGCCGTAGTGCTTAAAGCCTTTTGTTTACGATGTACAGAACCCACTGTTTCATGGACAGTAATGTTGCTGATCGGTATTTGATGTAATATTCCCATTCCCTTTGGAAATTGGTAAAATGTACAGGAAAATACGATACAAATCTTCTGTGTTAAGGATACGACGTTGCGATAGGAAATTAAGGAATCGCATCGTACCAAAATGTCGTAACGCTGGTCTCAAGTCATATCATGATCAACCGTGATCGAGATGATTTAAATAATTTATGATTTTGATCAATTGACAAAAGGTAATCTGAGCTATATATAGTCCTTGCCTTTTTATATTTATAGACTTAGCTTTTCAACTCTATCTCCTCTGAATTTCCCCTCATCTTTGGGTCTTATATTTAAAAGATAATAATTCACATTCACTTAGAAATTGTCTTTATCGTTGCTAAAGGAGCGTCGAGGGCGGGGGTCCATCTTTTCCTTCTTTAGCTTAGCATAGTCCTAGGAGGATCGTTGTCCGTCGTCTGCTCGTTCATTAACAGGGTATAAATCATAATAATTAGATCAAGAAATCAAGAAATTCGGAAAAGATCTTATATGTTATGTATATTATAATTACACATACAAATTCCGGAAAACTGTTGTTGTGTCGTATACCCTGGGCGTCATGGTTGATGAGCTGTTTCGGGTTTACACAAAGAGAGACAATTTCGTTTCGCATGCATCTCAAATGTAGTTGTCACTATAGAAACTGCGCACTATTAACAAAGGGCCGCAGTATTATATAAATAAAAAACTGTCCTGTGTTTATTTTTATTTGGTGTAGCCTTACCTAAACAATAACGAAGAAAATATCAGTTAGAAGTCTCTCATGCGAATCAGTGGTACACGGATAAAGCTGAAGGATCGCATTGCACTTTGTCAAACTTAATTTTGTTGTATAAGGACTTGAACTGTTTGTCATCCTCTTTGACTGTTCGATTAATAGTTATCTAACAACGTTTGTTTTCTACAGCTCTCCAGGTTCTTCTGTGAAAGATTTCGCGCACAATCTGTACAGGAGCTATAAAACCAACTGGTAGGCCCCTCAGATTATTTAAAATAAAACAGTATAGCGTTCCTCAGTATATCACGTTGTAAATGCTGAGGGAAGAAAACTCTACATTTAACTCTGCGATTCGTCGTCCTGAAAATAATGATAATACTCAACTTTAATTTATGCACGTTCCTTTAAATTACCAGTTCAATGATCTGTAGTTACCAGAAGACGGTATTTTAAAGTTGTACACACGTTTCTTCGTTTTATTGGATGACCTTTTAGATGATATCCCTGTTTGCGCATGTTTTGAGATTTGTGTATAATTCACATTTTCTTAGGAAACGTCAGCCCAACGACAAATTGCAAAGAGATGACCCAGCATTAAGCATAGACGAACAGACGTACGGCTCAACCACCAAACTGTACAAGGCGATGCCATATAACAGCCTGGAAACCATGACCCTGGACAGCGGACAGAGCTCTCTGCGGGGCATATCACTGCCTCCAGGAAGTCCAAGTAACATCCGGAACCCGGCGTACGATGGGTATTTTGAACCGCCGGCTGATTATCCTGGCGCCAAACACCGACCTCAACCAACCGTCGGCCCAGTATAGTCACTCATTTAAATCACATTCATGAAAGGTCACTATAATAATAGATTTTTATCACCATTTTTATTCTAAAAATACATGGGCCCATATACAATAACCCAGAAAATAGTTTTTTCTTCCATTCTTTGAATTTACCCGAACAAATAGGTGTTCTTGTATGTGAATAATACACCATTGCCATCATTGCCATTGATTTATAACTTCAGGCACCTGCCATGATAAATAGCATCAAGACAGGTCAGGTGACGTCAGCCCGAATTTAACAAACAGGCATAAAAAGGAAAATATATTGGTAGTACTTGTATGAGAACTGGAACAGATATACAGTGTAATCTGTGTTGTCTTGTCCACTCGGTGGTATTTTCTCATAACTTCTGCATTGTACAAGCTGGCCGTAACTTGCCCTTGCTTCAGCGTATCGACAACACCATATTCACATCAGAATACAATGTAACTTAATAACCGAATTCAATGTACAACGCATATACGTTATATAATTACAATTTACCCCTGGCCAAAATACTTTGTTTTTACTTTGTTATGTTATATTACGTAATCCTGGTCAGTACACACGTAAATAACGTCAGGATGGATTACGGTGTCCAGTTGTTGTGTGTGAAGGTATGTTATTCTTCCGGAATATATGTGGTATGCAGTTTAACCATGAGGTTATTTAATATGCATACATCTCTTTGTTCTATCAATGTATTCAAGATACCATTATTCTTCTTATTATTTATATTATTATTATTAATATATACCATTATTCTCAACGTAGATATAAATTTTATGCAACACATTCATTTCCATATTTTATAAATTCGAGGATTTTCATTTATGGTAAGGGGACGTAGAATATGAAGTGGTATATACATGCATGTACATGCCATTCACCAACGCAGAGTTGGTCAATACATGCATATTATAAAAGAATTTATGTACTGGCAATTTGCACAAAACAAAAAACACAGTATATGTAGAGTTTGTCTTCTTTTCTGTGTGTCACACTGAAAACATAGGTTTGTCAAATATTCCAATTATGACCACCAATCGGGGTGTCAAAGGCTTTATAGGGCTACCGTTGTCATATCTCCTTAAACACAGGTTACTGCATGCTTAGCCTCCGTATGGGGTCAGGCTGGGAGCAGCTCACCAGCTAGAAACGCTTGTTTAACAGACACTAACATATATATACATATAAACATATATATATATATATATAAATATACATATATATATAAGAGAGAGAGAGAGAGAGAGGAAGCGGATACGTAAATTTTCATCATTTGTAAATCATAGTTGTTGTAAAGACTACATGTATTTCATTTTATGAAGAAAGCGCTGCGGCTCTCGTATATTCAGCCCTAATAATTGTGTACACTAATTGTAAATGAAGGTTTTGTCAACATTTGTGGACACTGCTGTGTCCATTTTAACGGTGTACATGACAAATTACACATTCCTGTTCGTTTATTTTAATGTGATAATGTAACGTGATTCTCGCAATTGCACTTGTAACCATTGCATTTAGTATTTTCACAGGAATCTGAACAAGTACACATCTCTTCATTTAATTACGATTCTCTAAGCATTAAAATTTTTATTTAATGGAATGAGACATAGACAACGGTTTTGTAGGACTGAGTAGTAGAATGCAATGGTATCCCCAAGTAATAATATTAACATAGTTATTGAAGTTTAACAAACGAGAATGCCTTCCTCAAAGTTTCAGGTAGTTCTATTAATGTACCCATCCAAAATACATAAAAATACTAAATTGTGAAGAACGGTCGCCATGGATTTCACTAGTACTGTAAAACCCGAGCTCCTTTTAAAATCGCTATTCTAGTGTCAGTCATAAACGAAATAACAGGCATAGGGAAACTTTGAAGAACCATCAGCTAAATAATCAATATATACATGTATAGCCATTAAGTCATATGTCTGCTCCAAAAACTTGTCACTTTAACAGGGGGTCTGCATATTTTAACTAATGAAACTGTGAGCAGTTGAAACGCAAACATTGCAAGGGATGAAATCGGAACAAGTAAAAGAAAAAATGATATTAGAAAAATCTATATGATATTATGACATTTGCGTATTTCCAACAAAACATTTACAGAGGCGTGTAAACACAAGGGAAAGGATGATCAGTTTATATGTAATAGTGGCTTGTCCTTTCGTATATGCACTCAGGTCCACTTTCTTGTGAGATTCGACAAGAGTTTGATAGACCAGCGTAAACCATGTTGTTTAATACGACGTTTATTTATACATCATGCAGGTGGAGTGTGGGTGCAGTATAGACAGGATTGTTGTCTCTGCAACTGAACATAAGAAAATAACAGTAGACGTACTGCCTACACGAGTAGTCAGCCCTGGTCTCATAGTAAAGACCAATAACATACATGTGTTATATTATTAAGTGTTTTAGATAAAGCGCTAGGCACTTACGAATAGTATGACATTAAATATACTTTATCGACTCTAAGACGCTCTTGGAGTTCCTACAGTAATTCAAACAGTAATTCCTTCAGTTAAATAGTTTGTTGTGAATATTTACAGAAGAAGCATTAACATTATAGTATATAATATTTTTTCTTAGAATATTAAAGACTACTTCCAGAAGCGCATCCAGGGGAAGGTCCCGGGGGTCCGAACCCCCCCCCTCCCTTTTTTCATCCGAAGCAAACTTTTTTAAGGGGTTCAGACAAAATATTTCGGCATGGACCCCCCTTTCCAGACCTTCGGACCTTTTTTTTTTAAGGATTTTCGTAAGTCATCCTGCGTTGGACCCCATCCCCCCCCCTCCTAAATCCTGGATCCGCCCCTTACGTCTTGAAAAATAAATCAACCTTTCGTCGTTAATTTATAATTCCGCGAGATATTGTGAAAAGTCCTACCTGAACATAAGAAAATAACAGTAATCGTACTGCCTACACGGTTATTTAGCGCTGGTGTGAATCTCCTGTGAAGTTCGTGCTGAACATTCGCGGTGACGACAACTTTCCGCTCTATTGTACCTGTTCATTACGACAGCTCATGATAACGAAAAGCGGTCCTCAGGTTAAAAACTGGTTTGCAACCAATTACGACCAACGAAGTAGCGATATAGGCGACCAAATGGCCATTGTAATTAGTTCAATAATAATAGTGCCAATGATGAATGATAATCTATTTACCAAATGTTTATATCAGGTGCATATATTGAACAAAACGTTACATATATATGACCCTGAAATGTTCACATGTAAAAATAAGCTCAAGGAATCAGCCTACATGTTCGGCCAGCATAGTTCAATAATGAGATGAACCATTTGTCTCAAAGTGCAAATATTAAAATCTACTTCAACAACAACAAACAACAACAAATATTAATCATAAATACACGCCAATACATAACTCAGTATACATAACCCCGGAAATCATAGTGCCGAACCATGGAGGACTGTAAGTCGGGATAATATGTTTTATGGTCGCTTCATGCGCTATTGAGTGATCCCCGAGTCACGACATTTTACTTGACGTCAGGGCCTTCACGACAGCGGGCATGACCGGAGTATTATGGTAACAATGGAAAGGGGATTCCCCAGAAGCTCTCGTCATCCAATAGCCGCAAAATGTGATTAATTACCAGGTGTGTTACTCATTTGTATGTAAATCGATAATTATATAATGATTTTAAGACGCGCTTAATAATATGCACATTACTCTTAAAACACGGAGATAAATGACGTGATGAGGACCCATAAGTTAGGATGCAGACGGACTGTAGAGGGGATATGTTTGATAAAGCAGAGATGTGATGAAAAATAAAAAAAATAAATCTCGTCATCGTTCTGTCTCCTGACAATATAAAACATTTAACATGGTAAATCATTCAAACATTTGCCATAATAATAATAATAATAATAATAATAGAAATAATTATATTAATGATCATTATCGTCATATTATAATTATATAATAATAATACTGTTTATGTATTTAATAATAATAGTAAAATAATAATATATAAAGGTAATAAAAATAATAGTAATAAAAATAAAAAATAATAGTAATAATGTTTATAAATAATAACAATAAAAATAAATTTTTATTTATATATTTATTATAATAATGATAATAAATATTATTATTATTATTACTCCTATTTCTTATTTTTATTATAATTACGATTATTTAATTATTATTATTATTATTTTTATTCAGAATCACTCCACAAGGCTACAGAATGCAATACAAATTCAACCTCTTCACTCCGAGAACATTTTTTATTTGTATTGCTCTCTCTCTAGCCTTTGTCCATTGTGTTTACATGTATATCTATGCATAAGCGTTTACAAAAGGGCAACACTTTGTTGTTACACAATGTTTATACAAGAGGAACCCAAAGTGTTTAACTAGTATACTAACTTTGACATATACACATACTGCAAGCATCCTGACAACTTAACCAAGGCAAGACTCCATTATTTCAATATGCTCAAGTACAGTTAACACAACTGCATCTCAATCTCCAAGGAGCATGACATAACTTGGCCACAGTCATATTAGGAATTATCCAGAGCGAACACGTCTGGTCACGATCTAATATGAAAATGATCCTACACGCATGATTCACGTCCAGGACCCAGTTAAGGAGCTTTCCTGAAGTCAGTCGTGCGTGACGGGTACCAGCTTCCGCCTACCTAAGGGGTATACCTGGGGTAGTGTTCATCAGAAAAACACATTTGTGACCGGCAACCCGTCCGTTCGGAATACACTGACAATTTCTCCGACATGCCTCATGAGTTAAAACAGAATAAATAACGGAAAAGGAACATATAATATACAAAGGACTGGTGATACACTGGTGAGCTAGCTTGTTTATATAAATTGATACTTTTGGACAAGTATCGTTCCGGTCATTATGGGGACACCGAAAGGGAGCACGGTTTTACTATCATTGTGTTTCGTATTGGCGTTTCCACCTTTCGGCCACACATACTCTGAACACGGTAAGTGCCTGTAAAACTTTGAAAAAATATCTTAACTCGCAAATGTTATAAAATAAAATACGTGTTTATATGTGTTCACGATACAGGAAACCACGATTCGCAACGTTTTGCTGTAGTGATTCATTGATGCAGACAAATACACATTTCATGAAAATAAACATTATCGAAACATTTTGCCTTTCTATTTGTGTCATTAAGGTTAATTTCTTTATATAACTTACAATAGGGAAATTAGTTATAACCAGCAAACTATCTCACTGTTAGGTTGAAGTATGAATTTAAAAAATAAAGTATACTTATCTGTGGACCACCTAAATAAAAACCACCTCTGTAAATCATAAAATTGTGTATTTGATTGAAAGCTGGATCTGACAATAAAATTGAAAAGTTTTGTCAAAATATAAAGTTTGAAAATATAAAGCACTTATATAATATAAAGATTACTGCTGCTAGAATTCTCCAGGAACCCCCTCCCTAAAATATCAACATACAAAGAAAAATTATTCTATTCCAGAAATCTCACAAAAAAATAAATTTTGGAAATATACAGGGTGTACGAATATTAAAGTGAGAAGATTTTTTTCCCGATAAACAATATAGGTCCGACAGCTTCATTGCTTGGGAAATATCGTAGATTTAACGATTGCAATTAAGAAGCATTCTACCGTGAAATTATATGAAAGATGCTTTGTATCATTTGAAGCTCAGGCGACATCGTGAAACACGATGTTTATTCAGTGTTTAGTCTGTTGAGGGTATAGTCTAAGGCATGTTAATAGACACATGCGTTATTTGTATACACATGCTATGTGGTTGAAGTCTCTTGTACGCGAAACGTATTGCTGCCAATGTAAAAAAAGATAGGCCCAGAAAAATATATTCCAACAGTATTGAATTTTTGGTTTAAGTACTGTAAATTGTCATGAAATAAGCAGGTCTGATGCAAAATTGACAACTTTCCCAGATAAAAAGAAAGCAGGTTGATATATTTCGGCGAAAGCATTTATCAAAGAAACCACTTCGGCCTTGGTTCGATGCATTGTCTTTCAACAAATTAACGCAAAATGTAATATACAGATTTTGCTGAAAATTTGAAGAGGGGTAGAGTAAATCTGCATCCGTAATCCATTTCATTTTTGGAGGTAATCGGAATCACCATAACATATTCTTTCTTAAGTGCCATAATCACAGTTCCACAAAGGAATCATTATAAGGGGCTATTCCTTTGTCCCCGAGTATGCAATTCGTATGCAGTTGTTCTGCCACTCGCCTTGTGAACCCGTGTTTCTGAACCATGATAATGTTTTGCCTGAAACGTGCACGTATAAACAAACGACTGATTAGTAGATTCTGATAGGGGTTTTCAAAGTCCCCAAGAGACTGAGGACCCTTAGAAGTGTGTGCAATCCCCCCCCCCCCCCAGGGCTTCCTTTTGCAAAAACTTTTTTTAAACAACCCATAAATCGGCCGAACTATTAAAAACATGGTTATCATGGAAAGATACTTCTGAAAGTAAAAAAATCAGCATACCTGTAAACCTATAAAACGGTGATCGTGTAAAGGGTCTCAGCTCTTTGTGTCCACTCAACGGAAAAGTGCTCCCTATTAAAAGATTCATGTGAACATGTGTTCCGCGGTTAGTATAAAATCTTTACTTCCTTTTTACAGAGTAAAATTCCTTAACAGGCGTTATAATTGAAATGGGATTCAGTGGGGATTACAGAAAAAGCTGAAGATTTGTAGAAGGTTAGGGTAAAGACATATCAATAGTCCATTTCTTTTTGGAGGTAATAAGAATCACCACAATATATATTTTCTTATAAACAATTATGACAAAGGATCATTCCTTTGTCTCCGTGTGAAAGCGACCCATTCGTATTTTTTTGTTCTGCCACTCGCAAGATGAACTCGTGTCACTGAAGCATGACAGTGTTCACACATGAAACCCATAAACGTGAACACATGACTGATATTAAAGGAGATTCTGGTGGAGGTCTGTACGCCCTGACTACAGATTCTATTTTGTTATCAATTTAAAGATTCACTTGTGATATTTTTTTCATGTTTCACTGTCCCTACAGACAACAGATCTTAACAAATATATGTGACCCCTCCCCCACCCCATCCAACCCGAATGATAATTAAGTTGTGGGGCTTCTTTTTGAAAAAAACTTCATAAAACACATGACTTGGCCAAACTTTTTGAAACCATGGTTATCATGGAAAGATATTTTTGAATGTATAAAAATCAACATACCTGTAACCCATAAAAATTATGTCAAACGGTGGTCACATCACTGGACTCAGTGCCTAGTGTTGACCAAACTGTAAAGCCCTCGCATTGAAAGCGGAGTCATGTGGTATTTGGATTAAAATCCTTTACTTTCTTTTGAGAGAAAAAAATCCTTTAGAGGCGTTACAATGGATATGGGGGAACAACGGAGATTATAGTGGACCCGCGTGATCGCGTATTGCACGGAAATGTTTGCGCTCTGGCCACGGTCTTAACAGGCCAATGAAAATCCCCCGAGGCGCCTCCTGAAAAACCGTCACAGGCGTGGGGGACCTTGCAGCACAAAAGAAATAGGGGCACCTAAAGGGGAAATATTATAATTATTAATTATTCAGCTTAAAAGGGCATAATCCCGCAAAATAAAACAAACTTTTTCTAGAAGAGCACACAACCGATACGTCTGCCGAATTTGGAGAGTCAAATCAAAACGGAAGCAGGTAAACCGTGGTATAGAAAAAACCAACTCCATATTAATTTTTAGAAGATAACCTCGCCTGGTGGGATAATTTACTAAAGTAATCACTCTACACAAATATTTCTAAACACCATTTATACTTAATTTTATATTGTAAAGTTTAACTCAGGCACTCAATATATTACGTTATACATGGTTATTATAAAATAAATGATTATTTATATACACAATCTTAGAGATGATGATGATGATGATGATGAAGGCATTTAAGATTGATCTAAATCTTGCAGAATGTCGAATTACCGACCTGGGGGCAGAGTATAACGGACGTCTCAGTCATGCCGAAAATGGCGAAAAGTGTAAAAACTGGACACAGACGTGGTACGCCCGGACCGACCAGGACCTACACGCCTTGTTCCCCGAGGGAAACATCAATCATAACTACTGCAGGAACCCAGGAGGAGTGAAAAGTAGACCTTGGTGTTTCCTGGACAACCCAGGCACTACCCCGGAGTACGAATACTGTGACATACCGTTTTGTCGTAAGTGTTCATATATAAACGAAATTGTATAACATGCCTGGTATATGCATATATAGTTGATTGGTATAAATGTGATATAATCCTGAATGCGAATAGGAATGAGGTTAATGTCCACTTCCTACTAATTCTTTGGCAAGGAATTGACCAGGTTGATTGTACGGTAATCGTGCAAAATAACGGACCCATCTTACATGGTTTCACAAAAAAGTGTGACCACATTTCAATGAAAAAACTATTTCATGTAAAAGTTGAAGATCCGGCGCATCTAATGATACAATATTTTTGTATGTTTGATAAAAATATATTTTGCTACAAACTGTCGAAAAAGGGTAGTTTGCTGAAAATACCCAAAATGACGTCGTGTCAAAGACGTTCTCAGCCGACGTCATGAACCCACAGTACTGCACGTGCATACCATGTTAAACAAAAGGATGATGTCTAACAAAAATTACAGTCAATATATCTTTTTATGCATAGATAGAGAGACAATTTTACCTCTAAATATCCATATTTCCCAAGATTTAATCAAAGTTGACGACGTCGTGCCGCCAAAAACATAAACATGCAACTCTCGTCTGTGAATGTATTCGACTGATCACGTTAACTCTTGCTCTATTCAGCTTTGTCTCTATGTACGTTTTATAAGTCAAATAAATATAAATTGTGTAATAAACAGTCATTTTTGTGGACAGAGTATTAAGACTACATTTTAGACATGTCGTTTATCTTAAATATTTTTTTGTCCTGTTAGACTACTTTATGTAAGGACAATCAGATGGGAACATCCCCTCCCCATGAGTAACAGACCGGTATAGCCCTTAAAATCTAGACGAATGCGGGAGAAACACGGGACCATGTTGGGCATATCATCCATATGTGACCACATTTTATAATATTATATATATATAATACAAAATTATATGGCTGGTCAAATAAAATGTGGTCACACCTTATTTTTGTTAATATGATATCATTAGCTGCGCCGGATCGTCAACTTTATCATGCAAAAAAATTTTTAGTGAAATGTGGTCACACTTATTTGTGAGAGAGAGAAATATGGGTCCATTATTTTGCACGATTACCGATTGTACAATATATAGTTATCAATTTACCCACACAGTGGTGTTCACGAAACATGTAAGTATGAAAAAATATATAATATACATAAGTTTTTAAAAGGAGAACATTTACACTAAATCTTTCGAAATATTCATATTAAACTTTAGCTGTTAACAAAATACATTTTACTATATTGTTGATTATAAATAATAATATTCTGCAGTTCATTTGATTTATATAAGGTGAGAGTAATACAGACATAATAATATAAAGCATGCACGCGTTTCTTCGGTAGCAATAATTTAACCAATCAGGTGCAGAGGCTACATTCTTTTAAGATATAAGTGCACTAAATGGATAAAAAATGATTGTAAAACTTTAGTTTATTAAAGGTTCCTTGCGTTTGCTCTACCGTTTGAACTATTAGAGGAACCCTGCCGTTCTTTATCATTGCAGCTGATGAATTCACCAAAACTGTTTGTACACGGCAGAATGCAGACATGAGGCTCTCCTGTCCGTATCCAAGCTACGGACAAAATAACCTAATGTACGTCAGCCGAGCTCTGTATGGACTTAACACAGCTAGACGGAAGAAACGCACGCCAACAAACAATGGTATTTTCAACCAGATGTCTAATGGTTTGAGCTATTTACGTCAGAAACGCTGGTCCGGAGACGGAAGTACCGTGGCACAAAACACTGACGCCTGTTACCATAACCCTGACAGTCTGTGTACACAGAATGCCACGGTAGACCTGTACAGGTGCTGCATGACGATGGACGAGTGCTCGTTCACTGCTGAGCAGACGGATATCCCATCATGCAGTGCTCCAAGTGAATACCTAACTGTCGACTATCAGTGTCTGCCAGGTATATGTCAACATTTAACATTGGCGTTACTGTCATGATATATGATCCAAACACATACAGTCTACAGTAACTAAAACGTATAAAGTTATATAATAACTAGATATTTTTTGGCACCGCAGGTGCCATAGTATTCCCAGACAATTAACCCCCCCCCCCCCTCCTCCCAGCCTCGAAGAATAGGATCCCATCTTGAATTCAAATGCAGAGATTGAATAGCCACCATGGTTTCTTATAAGTATGGGCATATTTAAGGTAAAGGTCACTCTCATAGGAGAGGTCTTGATCCAAATTGAAATATATCTCATTCCGTAACCCATATCTATATAAATGATATGAAAGAAATCTGTCCATTAGTTTTCAACTTATCATGCTCACAGTGCTGTGAAGTGGCAATGGTTGGGTATTACAAGGTGCGAAAGTAAGAAAACGACACAAGGTGGCGCCATCTGCATTCTGCAGAAGAGAAAAAAAAATCCAAGATTTAAAAAAAATTTGAAATTAAAATTGAAAAAAAATAACTTAAAAATATATATATGCATGATATGAAAGAAATCTGTCTTTTAGTTTTCAATTTATCATGCTAACAGTGCTGTCAAGTGGAAATTGTGGGTTATTAACAGTTGCAAAAGCAAGAAAACGACACAAGGTGGCGCCATCTGCATTCTGCAGAAGAGAAAAAAAATCCAAGATTTAAAAAAAATTTGAAATTAAAATTGAAAAAAAAACCTTAAAAATATATATATGCATGATATGAAAGAAATCTGTCCTTTAGTTTTCAATTTATCATGTTAACAGTGCTGTCAAGTGGTAATGGTGGGTTATTAACAGGCGCAAAAGCCAGAAAACGACACAAGGTGGCGCCACCTATATTAGCATAATCGCTGCTGTGACCTTGAAAAAATGCATCAAGGTCATCCATGTTCGAACTTGAGCTAGCCGTTGATAAGATGCATCAAACCTGTGGGTTTGGTGACTGTACCTCAAATTTTACAAAGTTATAGCGTTAACATCATTTTAACAAGAAAACGACACAAGGTGGTGCAACCTGTCTTCTGCAAAAGACAAAGCTATCCGAGATCAATTTGATTTTTGGAACATTCCATGTATCCCTTACTGAGATATTAAAGATTTTGTGTAAATTTCACCAAATATGGGAATATTCAAGGTCAAGGCCACTCTCATAGGAAAGGTCATGACCCCAATTTAAATAAACATCATCCCATAACCCATATCTATGTATATGCATAATATAAAAGAAAACTGTCCGTTAGTTTTTGACTTATAATGCTCACAGTACTGTCAAGTGGCAATTTTGGGGGTATTAAAAGGTACGAAAACAAGTAAAGAATAATAGGTGGCGCCACCAGTTTATGGAACATGACAACCCTATCCATGATCTTTGATCAACTTGATTTTGGGATCAATCCATGCAGGATTTCTTGAGATATTTAAGAATTTGTGTGATTTTCCCCAAATTTGGATATATTCAAGGTCAAGGAAACTCTCCTAGTTAAGGTCATGACCTCATTTTAAATAGGCCTCGTCCTCTCACCCATATCTATTCATATACCAAGTTTGGTAAAAATCCGTGAAATATTTTTTGAGTTCTCGCGCCAACAATTATTTATATGCGCCGGCGGCGGCGGCGGGACCGGTATGAAAACATAGTATCCCCCGACTTTGTCGCCATGGGGATACAATAATTCACTGTGTCATTTGATTATATTATACACTATAGGCCTGTTATATGCCTGAGGGTTCTGCAATTAATTCGATTATTGCCAGGTTATATATTTCGATTAGCGGCAGCCTACCACCCAAAAGGTGATGTTTATTCCCCTCCCGTAGGGGGAGACATAGTATTTGGTCTGTCGTGGTCGTCCGTAGCCGTCGGCGTCTGTGTCAATTCTGATGAACACGTAATTTGTGAAGCAAAATTCACCGATGTATTTTTACAGACTTATTATCTCCTTATATAAATTTATCTCACGGAAGAAAAACCTTATGTAAACAATCACCTAATTCATCTAAAGAGAAATCGTAAATACCTATAATTAACATATTCAAGGAAATAAATTAAAATAAAAATACTGCCAGAAGATTTGCCGAATTTTATGACCTTTTTTCACAGATATGACAGATAGATAAAAATGCAATTTAATTTCTTTTTTCATATTTAACATGCCACTACTTGTTATTCTTTCTCATTCATTTGACCTGTTTACAGGTGATGCCAGTAACTTGATAGACATCTGTTCGGACATTCAGTATGAGACCGACACGTACGGGTACTTGGTGACACCTGGCTACCCTCGCAAGGCCTATGACAGCAGCCTAACATGTACGTGTAAGTTAGAGACCACATCAGACGGCGTGTTCGAGGCAGACATCCTCGACTTTGACCTGGAGCTAGATTTGCGCTGCAGATTTGATTATGTTTCGGTTTCCACCGATGACCAGTACGGCAACAACAAGTTCTGCGGCACTTTGGTTCAAAGGGAACTTAAAATATTCAAGACTTCTGACCTGATGTTCACGTTTTCTACTGACGATACTGAAACTGGGAAAGGTCTCTGGATAAAGTATAGATGTAGGTATTTTACATTTTCATTCTGAAAGCACAGCCTTAACCTCGCATCAATCTTTTGATATTGTTAAGCTGATTAGTTTTGCACACACTCATTTACATATTTCTCCAGGACTGACTCACGAATCCCGTTATTCTTTACATGACTCTCTTAACAGACCTGTCGACTGTCTATATATAATATAATATATATATATACACACGCACAAACATTATACATATATGAATAGATAATATACATATTCATATACATATATGAATAAAATCACATGCACATAAGCCTGATATATATATATATAAATATATATATATATTTTTCCTAAACAAATAAACATTAACATAACACAAACATTATATGGACACATTTAACTTAATAGATACATGTACTTATTTTCAACAAATTTTGTCTAATTGAAAACATCTTCAACAGCATGTGCCGCAGACGGCAGCAGCCGACCGATGAGTATTTCATGCGGAAATCACGTGACAGCCACTAGTTCCGAAACCTCCTCAACCAGGTAAGTTGTGTCCTGACATAAACATGATGTGAAGGGTGACACGGCATTACGCGAGGCGTGACATGACTCTGGTATTATGTGATGCATGACATGACTATGACAATCCACGAGGTGTGACATGACTCTGGTATTATGTGAAGCATGACAAAACTCTGACAATCCACGAGGCGTGACATAGCTCTGTCATAAAATGAGGAGTGACATTACTGTGGCATTATGCGAGGCGTGAAATGACTCTGAAAATCCACCAGGCGTGACATTGCTCTGACAATCCACGAGGCGTGACATGACTCTCGTGTTGCATTATATGAGCGTGACATGACTGCGGCTTTTTGTGAGGCGTAACATCACTCTGAAATTTTGTGAGGCGTAACTTACTCAGGCATTATGTGAGAACAGACATGGCTCTGGCATTATTGAGGCGTGACATGGCTCTGAAAATCTACGGGGCGTGACATGACTCTGACAATCCACGAGGCGTGACATGGCTCTGTCATAATATGAGGCGTGACATAACTGTGGCATTATGCGAGGCGTGACATGACTCTGACAGTCCCCACGAGGCGTGACATTACTCTGGTATAATATTATGGTGACACGACTCTGACATTTTGTGATGCGTGACTTACTCAGGCCTTATGTGAGGCGTGACATGACACAAATTTATGTGAGGCGTAACATGACTCTGGTATTATATGAGACGTGACACGACTCTGACATTTGTGAGGCGAGACATTACTTTGGCATTATCTTAGGTGTGACATGGCTCTGGCATTTTTGAGGCGTGACATGACTCAGGCATTATGTGGGCATGACATTGCTCTTGTATTATGTTAGGCGTGACATTACTTAGGCATTATGTTAGGCGTGATAAGGCAATATATGGATGTAAGATGTATTTTGTATATGCAGTCATGGAACCACCATTTTTAAGTAAAACTTTGCTCAAAACAGTTTGGAAAAATTATGCACATACAAAAGGGGGGATGAACTAACTCTATTATTGTCAAATCTAAAAGTCAACTATACAGGTTATACCAAAATTTACATATATATAATTTAATTTAGCGCCTCGTTGATTAGAGTAAAGGCTTAGTTTATATGAGCATCAGGACATGCATTATGTAGACTACCAGTTGGGGGCATAACACATTTAATTATTTATCCCAGTTTTTTTCTATTTCAGGTTTCCGACCACTCCATCGCCAGCTTTCATGTCTTCTACAAAACTCGTGACGGCCAGCCGAAGTACAAAAGTGATATCACCATCAACCATGAAATCGACCATGAAATCAATATCACACAGTCCACGACCCAGCTCCACAGACAAAGCCACAACCCGCAGCATGTCCAGTACCAACAACCCGAGCAGTACCCAAACGAAACAGTACCAGACGCCCACACCGGATGTCACGGGCGTCACATCCACAGTCATGATGACACCAGAACCCAAGACTGGATCAGCCAAGCCCAACATAGGTATAACCAATTCGAAGGCATATGCAAAAAAAAACGCCTACATTGATAATCAGTACAAACGTCACATTTAACTCACTTTAGGATCCACAAAGAATATATAGTTTTAAATCTATCAGGGGTTTCTTTCTTCAAATTTATTGACTAGTGAAGTCTTCATTCATTTTTATTAATATTTCAACACTACAAGAAATTCCTTTTTAAGCCATTTTTGGACCAAGTTAATTAAAATATCGTTTTAATGCGCTAACAAAAAAGAATATGAAAATATCAAATATTTTCCCTTTCTATTACCTTTATCTCTTGTTAAAAAATTTAGGATTAAAACATTTACTTTCAAACCCATGTTCACGTTTATGCTTTGACTGACAGAAGGTTGCCATATGGTACCGTAAGCCCGTGGGTCCCGGTATGTTTTCACCAAAATTAGCTAGACTGGCCTCATCTGGCATCTATTTTTTTGTGTCTGTGGGGAGGGTTTATCCCCCATATCCATGCACACCTATCGATTCAATCATCGAGTATGATTTTAAAATCAATTTCAACCATGAAAGACATGTCATTATTTACAACAATGGATTAAACTTATATAGGAAATACGCCAGAAGCCATGTAACTTATAGAATGTAACAGGCCAGCCAAAGGTGACTGACCAAAAAAAAGTTAGTGCTCTTGTAAAAAGAATAGCCTTCTTTGAAATAAAGAGTGCAAAAAAAAGAGTAAAATAAGCGGCAATTCCCTACATTTTATCACAAACTGAATAAAGATGTGCTTCGTATACTAAGTATGTGAATATATATCGCCCAAAAGTCAGAAATATACATTACACATGGGGCCCTGCATGAAGATAAGGCATTTTCCACACGTTGTGACACATGCTGGACATTTGGATACACCAAAATATCGAAGTGTCCCATTCTTGTTCAACCAGACTGTTTACACAGAAGAGAAATAGTTAATATAATTTTTTTTTTTCAGTGAAAAAGAAAAAAAAGAAAGCTTGCTGCTAAAAAGAGAGAAAAAATGATAAGCATTTTTTTCGTTAAATCTAAAAAAAGTGACTCTTTTTAAAAATAGAGATTTGGCAGTCCTGATGTAGCAATGGAGCGTGCTTTATTTAGTGGTGTTTAATGTTTCTTTTTGTTTGTTGCAGGTCTTATTGCTGGCTTGATAGTAGGAGGTTTGATCGTATTGGTGCTTGTTGTTTTACTGACTCTCCTGGTGTGTAAAATGTGAGTTATGTTTATATCTATGTAACTGCCACTCTGTCGAACAGGTGCTTTATCTGATAAAGAAAATGCAAACAATTGTTAAAATATGAAAATGATCTAGTGGAATAATGAAACCTGACATATTAAGATTTTTCATATTACACATTCTTGATTTCTTAGATGAATAAGCCATTTTGCAGATGATCCGGTATGACGGTTAATTCCTGCATCTATCTTTCTCTAGCATAGGCTAATTCTTAAATGATAGAGAACAAGGTAGCTCCCTATAGGTATTAAACTTGTTGCATTGATGTATCCTTAAATGTGCTTGACAGAATTAGGAGGAAGAAGCAAAAGGATGAGCAGAAGACAGATGTGTACACCAACCAGTACTATTCTGTAAAGAAGGCAGACGGAGAGGTAAACCTCAGCGGTCCAGAACCCAAGGCTCGTCCTCCAGTTAACCAAAGTAAAGAACACTCCAATTACGACAACGTCGGGGACGAAAACCTGTACGAGGTGGTCCAAAGTCATCCTGACTCTTCTGATTATACTGACACCGGCTACTTAGACCCACAAAGCATCGAGGTACCGGTACCTCCCGAAAAACCTTTACCGAAAACACCTGAGAAAGAGTATCTCGCACCGTCAGCGCCACCAATGGATAACCAATACCTACAGTTGCAGTCTGACTATCCAAGTGCTGCTTACCAAGACTTAGGTTCACAAGAAGCAAACAGCTACCAAGCCCTGGCACGTAACGTCTCCTCGAATAGCCATTCATATCAAAATGTTGATGCAGTGACAAAGCAATAAGCAGTAATGTGAAAATTAATTTTTAAATCATAATCGATGATTGAAAAATAAAAACGACCAATGATCGATTATGTAATTTCTATATTACCTTGGAAGCTGCAGTGTACTAGTTCCTAAATATTGACCCCCAGTAAAGAGGGTGACGTACATCGTATTCATGAGGAAACCATCAAACCAGCAAGGTCGACTTTTCGTCGGACGATTGTTGGCTAGTTGCGCAAGGTTTCGTTTTGATGCTGTTCGTTACTTTGTGTTCGTATATCTCTGACAGGTTGGGATTCTTTGTATGTGCATACAGAATCTTTTTTAATCGATTACTAGTATGCAAAATTGCTAGGGATATAATCTATTTTGAAAGAAAACGGTCAATCAGCAGTTAATCGATTAATCGGCACACCACTAATAAGCAATCAGGAATGTTCAAACCGAACTACCAAACATAGGCACATAAGGTCTTGTTGACACTTAACACACAGTGCCGCCACTGTAGCTTTTATCAAATTATCTAGAAGAGTAACAAATAATTTCATTATCAGTGCTGAATTGCACAAATTTCGCACAGGGTGAGTGATTTTATGTACAAGCTTCAGATATGATATATATGCAACGAGTTGTATCGCACGGGTCCTCAGTATTTAATATTTACAGTCATTTTGACAAATATTGAGGAGTTCAAAGGTTGCCCGTTAAACGAGACTGTGAGAACACATGGAGAAAGCATACCAAGCACTCTCAAAAACAAGTAGATGTATATGCAATCGCCAAGCGTTCACTTAAGGGTTCCGGCACTGGACAATCGGGGATCGGCAATGGAGTGTGCAAAGGTCAAAATAAGTATCAGGCCAAATTTAAATCTTGTCAGCTTTCAGCTTTTCAGCCGTTGAAAGTAAGTCATACTGGAGATTTAGCGAAAACAGAAAATGGCGGAAAAAAGAATAGAAAAAGAATTATATGCAAATAACTTTAGGTAATCGTGTTGAAGATGATGATTTGAGAAAATTGGGTATTTAGAAGCCTTATTATTCGATGTTCTCAGTTTGACAACCATAAAAGGAACTACAATAAGAGTGAAATAGCCTGTTCTTAACCTTGCTAGACAGACATTCACTGTTGAAGCTTGCAATAAATTTGACTCTTTTACCAAAGACGTCATTGTTATCTGGCATTTTTTAAATCCCCATAGTATTGTACAGTGTCCTTGCATTATTGAGAAACTCCATTTAAAACAATCCTATATGTTATTTTCTGATACATCCTACTAAATGCCATAATGATTTTGTTTTCTTTTGGTTATATATATAACATATCAAATTCTTCAGCAAAGCTTTCACAATCTTTATCCATCTTTTGAAGTTCAGTCTCACTGGGGCATACGCGCGTAGGTGACAACACCAGCAAAATAATTTCCAATATAACATCCTATATAACCTTATTAGTGAGACGTTTCAACAAATATGTATATAAAATATAAATATAATGAACAACGTAACTTCTGAAAACCTACAACAATACCAAACCCCGAAACGAAGGGTCTCATCAGGTAACTTGTTGTTTGTTCTCATTAGAGATACCATTCTATAAAGGAGTCTGACCTAAGTCCTCACATAGTGGCTATGTATACACTCTTTCCTATTACCAATCCCTTTCTATAGCAGGTTTTGCCGGGTTTGATCACTAGGCGCTGGCGCCAGTCGGGTGTGAACGGGGTTACGCATTTCACTTTAAGTTGTAAGCCCGCTATTTTACGTGGGTCCTTGTAAAAGTAAAATTGATTTGATCAGTAATACACAAAAAGGCGGTAGGTAAACCGACCCAGTGTATAAGAGATGACATGTATTGTACCAGGAGAAAAGAAGGGCTACGAGAGTAATAATTGAGGAAATAATTCACCAGATTATTCTATACAAGATGTTTAGAGATAAATAAAGGGTAATATTTATGTTTGATATCTCCATATTGCACTTACAATTATATTCAGCAGTACCCCTAAAAAAATTATGTTAAAGTAATAAATGATGTGATGAAGATGAAATGTATAATTTGTTCATATTTATGCAAGTTTTTTATATATTTTAACCCTTAAGATCTTACGCCATATGTTTTTATCATTCTACATAATTAAAAAGATGTGTATCATCTTCGAACTAAATGGATTCCGAGCAAAATAGTCTTATCGAACAAATATTTTCTTCTTATGCATTTTGCAGAGTTGCAGAGAGTCAGCCTGATGGACTGCTTATTGATTAAGTTTTATATTTGAATAGTCACTGTAAGAACATTAACTCCTTCATGTACAAAATGCATTTCACAACAGCTGAATGGTTAACAGATTGATTTATGAGAACTAGAAATGTACAACTCAGGAATGCAGGCCTCCCTCTTGTGGGTGGCAATTATTGGTGGATGCTCTCATATGAACGCATACCCTGCTAGCGGGGTAGCAGTGGCGTATCCAGGATTTGAAAATAGAGGGGGCGCAGCCCTAAAGTCGGGAAAGGGGGCTGTTCTGCGTCTTTAAGACATGTTATATATATATATATATATATATATATATATATATATATATATATATATATATATATATTAATAGATCTTTTTTTAATTAATATTGATATTCCACAAAGCCGTATAAGTAGGAAGCAAGCATATTTAAACTTGTATGAACACACTGCGTGGCTGTTAAATTGTCTCCTACTAAACATATCAAATATTGTTAGTTCGTGCATAATTATTATGATTATTATATGTAATTCTGTAAGGTATCTAGTTCAAATTGTTTATTATGTTAACCGTGGGAACCTCATCTATCTATATAAATATTTATAATGCATCATTTGAACAACAGAATAATACATGCATCAATAAGTGTAGTGTTGTAACTTAATTGTAACTTTTAAGTAGAAGATCGTCAGCACACATGTGAAAGAACTGAAATGGATTGACTGTTATATGTCACTGAATCTGTCAAAGTATAATACATGTATTTTATTTAGAACTTCCGATAATGAATTCTATAATATAGGTTTCCGTAGATAAAATTATTTTTTTGCAGAAATTAAGTTCGAACTATAGCCAGTTGGAGTTAAAAAGAAATAAAGATAGTCTGACCTGAGGTAATTAAAGTATATAAACACAAGAAATATAAGAAGTGAAAAATACTCATTGACTGTTAATGCATACCATTTTCAGGATTATATTATTATTGAAAATGCAGCTTTCTGACATAAAGCCTAGCCATCTAGCTCCAATGAAAATAGCTGGGTATTTAGAGGTGATTTTAATTACCCAAGAATAAAAAAACCGGAAGCTTTCATATAGTCTCTTGGTGTGTATTCCATGGTACATTTCAAAAATGAGGCATGGCAAACGTCTAGTGAAAGTACAAAAAGCTTGCATGGATTGTTTAACAGTTTTGGCCATCCACAATCATGTTACAGAATAATCATAGGGTTTGGAGACTTCACTTCTGCACACAAACCAAATAGAAAGAGAGATAGTAAAAACACGAGAGAAATGTGTAAGTATATAATCCCTTTACTGTTTAGATTTATTTTAGAAATTTTCAAAGTCTGACACTCTTTACATATACATTACAGACAATATCTTGCGAAGCTTTTGTTCTTTCTTCACAAAATTTCAACAAATACAACAAAACCAGTTTCTCTTCAGATCACTAGGAACCTTTAGAACTGATAATAAATATACATTATTATATAAGATATATATATATCTATTTACATTACAGACAAGATCTTTCTTGTTTTTCTTCTTTCTTTTCCATATGGGAATATCATTACCATAACCGCGCAAAGAGAAACAAGAAAATATTTTTTTTTACTTAAAACGCCATATTTTATATCTGTGTGTGTGCATACTCAATTAAAATTACATAAAATAAATGTGAGTTAACAAACATAACACTTGCCAGTAGTTGACTGGTATAAGTGTTAGCTGAATTTTAGGGGGGGGCGCCCCTTTGCGCCCCGCTATGAATACGCCCCTGGGTAGAATGTTTCTGGTTTAGGATTTTTAGTAGATTTTGTCCACGACGACTGCAAATAGTGATATAAAATTCATTGTATAATAGAATTGTCCTATGTAAACGTACCAGTGTCGTATATGAGTTCTGACATATTTGCAGACAATTTTGAAAATATCTTCACGGATCAAACACCTAAAAAAATGTGTTTCCTGTTCAAGGATAACTTTATTGAAAAAGAGTTCCGTTTATTGTGAGATTTATAACTCTGTTTACATGTTCAAATGAATTCCCCAAACATCCTCTGGTCCTCAATAATGTGTTCCCCATAATAATACTGGATGTTCATAGATAAAACTACAAGGAATGGGGTAACGGTGATATATTAAAGGGTTTATTTGAATTATGATATAAAATTGAGGGGATATCCATTTATTTTCTCTCTTTTTCAAGAGGTCTAGACCACTAAGTCCATTTAATCCGGCACTCTTTAAACTCAATGTCCTTTGCATTTGAAACATATCCGAAGGGGGGGGGGGGATCGTTCTTCAGTAATATATTTTTCCAAAAGTTATATATATATAAAGATATATATATATATATATATATATATATATATATATCCTAGTACATGGTTGCCTCGTTAATGCTTAGGCTTTTAACGCTTATGCTAACCTATCTATTTTGACTGCTGTTGTATATATCTTCTAAAATTAGCATAACGACCGAACACAATTACTGGGTATTAACCCGATGCAATGTTAATGCAAGTTCAAATAGGAATGTGTGTCATTAGTGATGCCTTAATACTTCCAAACATGATAAAAATCCTATTCAAATTCAAAATACGTGCGGAAGTGTTAAAAAAAATAAAATATAAGTCTTTTATAGTAAGTTACCCGGACAACCTTTGTTTAAATGAGAGCGATGGGTTATGCAAACTAAGGGTCTTATGTGGACTATTCACATGAAAATTTGTAACAAATTGAAAAAAGCGGTGAAAAATAAAGATGCAAAAATTTTAGCTGTTCTCGAAAATATTTTGTCGTCTTGGTTGTGCCTGTGAAATTCTATGATAACATCTACTGCTATAGTGAAACATTTCACAATAGTATAAACATTAAACACCTGATATGGTAAACTTTTGTGATTAGTAAATTTATATTTTCAAGAAAAAAGCAGTTTTAAAGTTACAACAATTAGGTCACCTTCGTTTAATTTTCCTTACGCTGAAATACGTTTCACCTTGATCTGAAAGATATTCCGCTGGTTTAATTATTTTCTTACTGATTCAGCACAACAAAACATTTAATCTCACAGAGAATAGGCCACCATAGTTGGCAACATCTGCAAGCAAACATCCCATGGCAGTCACTCGGTCAATATTTTCGCCAAATTTGGTAATGATAGGTGTAACGGTTCCTGGGATAAGATGTAATCGCTTTTGCACCATATAAACACTAATAATATTTTGTGATCATAAAATTCCCGTGGAAACATCATTTTCAAATAAATCCATTGAGCTTAGTATTTATATTAGTCCCTTTGCTTCATGTAGTCCTTGCACGTGATATGAAAGCTAAACAGTGCCACTTACTGACCATTCTGAAGGAAACTGCAATAAAAAAAAAAAAACACATTTTGGAAATTAGTGAAAGGTTCATGAGAGGAAGTGCAACATGAAAGTTATAATTATGTTTAAGTCATATTTTCGTATACGATGAAGAAAGCAGTCCGGATTCAGAGAACAGAAGGGGCCGGACATAAGGTCGAACGATGGGACAGGCGGGCGGACGTATAGGCCATTTTAGTAGTCCTCCATCCTGTGGCATGTCTACAAAACATTTCACATCTTTGACCCGATTTCTTATTTATAAATGATTCACACACAGGTAATGTAATTTGAAATATTGTTATTTTGTTAACTTTAATTATTCAGGTGTATGATGTGTGGCGCTATACTAACCTTTCTTTGTAACTGCCTTTTTTTTAACTTGAATCTTATAGAAACTATAAAAGCCACATTAGCGTGTGCCCCCTTAAGCTTATTATTCTGAATATCTCAAAAATAAAAATTAACGGCATTTCCATGAGCTAGTGAATACCTAAATGTAAGAACTACTAATTGCAAGGACTCTAAATTACTACGATTTTTGCATCTCGAAAATTAATGCTCGCGATTGTTCCTGAGGACACTTTTACGCACTATGTTTTTTGTAGAAATGGTGTTGCAACATTTTATTAGACAATTAAGTTTATGATACCTGAAATATAAACTTATGGGTAATTATTTTTTTATCAAAACCTCTTCATATAGGCGAGATAGACGCCCGTATTGGTAAGGAATCTTTAAGCCCCAGTCATACTTGCACTCACGACCGATTTACGACATTTTACGACAACTTGCAACCTGACACTCGTAAGCAGTCTTTGCAAGGTCCTTAGACAAGTCCTAATCACCCGCAACAAGTCGAGGTTGTCCTGGCAAATAAGCAGTCGTTAGTTCCCCTTCCCAGTCGGCAGTGGATTTTGCTCGGTTCACATTCCTACGACTAATCGACTGTGGTCTTGGAGAGATCGGTGGTACTCTTATGTGGTCGTATAGGTGGTCTTATGTGATCGGTAGTTATCGGAGGTACCGAGCGATCGCAGACTGGTACCGGCTTGTCGTACGAGAGGTTATAAGGGTAAGCCCAACTACCGATAGGCTAAGTCTAGTCATGACCGATTATTACGAAGAGTCGTACGACCTGTCGTGATCACGTGACTGGCACATATAAAGAGATACATATACAGGGCTTTGTATGATCCATGGCAAAAAAAAAACTAAACATGGTGAACTGAATGTTCCTTTGGGGGGGGAAAACTTCTAATGGAGCATTGTTCGATACTATTGCTAGGTTTGTAAGGATTTTTACGCCAAAAATGAATAGCAAATATCTACATTATTATCCTAAATACCCAACTTTTATATGTATCTTGTGCCCGGAATATTCATATCCAAGAAAAATATAATGTGTATCAAATATTCCGAGAAAAACAATCACATTAGTTGTTACAGTTTAGAAAGCTATGGGAAGATTTTTTTACAAATTTCGATGAACTTTGAGCAAAATGGAAAATGTACGAGGTTATAATATATTTCTATTGTATAAAAAGATAACAAGTGTAAGTGTCAGAACTGCAACAATTTTGTGGTAGTAGCACCAACTGATTCCGAAAAATTAGAAGTCGTAAGTAGTTGTAAGTGGTCGTGCGACCGATCACCCAGAAAGGCAAACATTTCGTACAAGACCACGACCACTCAGCAGTTATCGTACGATACATCGTCTCATTTAACGATAGGTCTGTAGTAATTTTACGAGCAGTCGTATTGTCATATGGTCGGATAAAATGTAGTCAGACAAATATCTAGAGCTCTCACCGACTTATTGCGGCCGCTCGTATCGTGGCTTCATGTGTGATTGCAAGGCCAATACCACACGACCAGTTGCAGGTAGGTGGTCGGCAACGACTAGTCGTGACCATGAAGTCGTAGATGATCGTAAACGATCGTATCCATCTGTGACTCGGCCCTTAATAAATGAAAAAGATTATGGTGATCTAAATTATCTCATAAACATTATCAGAAAGTATATACCTCCATGCCAAGTCAAAATAAATGGACCTATCACAGATGTTTTAAAAATTCAGCCTGCCGCTTAAGATTGTATTTTATTCTGGATTTATACATAATGACATGCGGTAGTGTATATAGGCATTGGTTACGTTTGACATGTTTTGCCACCAAGAGTTGGTCTCTTTCATTACATAATAGTATAACCAATACTTAAATCCACCCTAGTGGATAACTTAAGTAATTCTTTCATCGTCATGTTGCTGAGCCTGAGGCAGAAAGATATTATCCTCATGTATCATGATGTAACCTAAACAATTGACTTAATCCGGCTAAGTTACATAGAGTCGGCGTGTTGTGACATGAATCACACGAGCGACCGCCGGAACACCTTATTAAGTCAAATGATATGGGACGTCCTGGTTTACGTGAAAAAGGTGATATCACAACGCTTTTGACCGAGTATAAACGCAATATTGGCTCAAGAAAACCAGGAAAATAGAACACTTTTAGGCAAAAACTGACTTTGGATTCATACTCTGCATTCACCACAGAGACTTGGCCGCATATAAAACTATAGGCGTCAAAAGTATGCGGTCGTGAAAAAAGGTGTCAAAGCTAGGAGATATCTATATACACTCATAGCACGGGCTTATCATAGTTAGGGATTACCATGAATACAGCAGCGAGGGACGTATTCCTCGGTCTTCTAATAGTACTGGTATTTTCTGGATTGGGACATCCATTCACCGAGAATGGTGAGTACATTTAGTAACTTGTTTGCACAACATGCACATTAAAGTTATTTATTTCATGGGACTCAAGTGCTAATTAACCTGTGGGTTAATTAGGCGCTTTGTCTAGTTATATAAATTATATGTTCTGTCATAGACCACATCGGACTCTTAAATTATATAACATTAGATAATTTTTATTATATATTTAGATGCAATATATATATATATATATATATATATATATATATATGGATACTTTTACATTTACTTTGGCCATGATATATAATTTTAAGTTTATTGACAACTACATGTGCATTTTTGTCTAGCTATATGGCTTCTTCTGTGAAAGCCACATTGGCCACTTATAATTATTTAATATTAACTGTAAAACTTCATGGTATAGTTAGTTAGTTGCAAATGTTTATTATGAATAATGTACCAGTTCCCTTAATTTTTATCATGGTTCATCTTTATATACTTTTAACACTTACCATATACGTATCACTTAGACATACACGAAACATTTTATTTTTGTGATAGTTCATATAAGAAAAATATCACTTACTATTCATTAATTTTACTTTTATCCTTTTACACAGGACAAGACATGTATACATCAGACATGTATACATATTGTTTCTTGATTTACAATGAAACATTTTTTTTATCTAATCTTTATTTTTCAGAACTAATTAAACACCATTCTTTGTTAATATTACATATGTTTTATATACACTTTTCTTTGCATGCCGTTTTTATATATGAATCACGATCATAAGGACCTCTATAGAAATAAGTTCTTTTAAAGGTTTTAGTGTTATCCTTGGTAATGGTTCATTAATGAATGTTCAGGCAACCAGAATAAAATCTGTCAATCAGCTTAATAATCTTCTGACAGAATCACGTCTGTCACACGATATCTGTTTTAGTATGGAAGTCAAATTGACAGGAGAGAGCCATTTAAATGACATTGCTGCGTCACCGACAAATAATTATGAGCCTACATAATTATGCATAAATAATTATGGATTCAGTCTTTGATAGGCCTTTACCCTTTTAGTGATATTACTGTTACATAAATATGATATGACCAAGTAATTAAACCAAGAAAAAAAGGCGAAAAAAGGCCAAATCTTTGCGACAAATTATGTATTCCAGTGGTTTATACACATTTACGGCAGTTCTCTGTAAGTCATGAATTTTGCAATGAAAAAAAAAACTGAATATAATGTCTTGGCCCATAATTAGTTAATAAGGTGATATTTGTAATGAAACCCTATTAATAAGAACTAAATAAAATAATATATATATATATATATATATATATATATATATATATATATATATATAACGTTTTGTCTAATTCAAAATAAAAACCGAAAACTGGGTCATGATCCTTAACTGAACAGAACCGGTTAGACAGTGGTCACTATAATCAATCAACTTATAACTTGAACTCTGAGTGGAAGGAAACTAACATTAATATAAAAGAAATTTATAAACTGTGAATGGAATATCCTTAGTCACAACTTTTTTTACTTTACTCTGTTTGATGAAACATGAATCGGTTTATTTGCGACAAAATGTTCAAAATCAATTAAAATAAATTGTGTATTGTGCTACGACTACAGCATTCCATGAAATTCTTGAAATGATTGAACAAACAATCCAAAAATGTTTAAGAAGTTAAACATGGACACAAGACGAAAGTGGACGGTATGTGTACATCAGCAAAGGTTTTTTATCTGTTTATTTTTATTGTAGCGGAAATCTTCACTAAAACAGTCTGCACACGTGACCACACAGAAATGAATCTGACTTGTCCGTACAATGGAACGGGAACCAGAAATAAGCTCATCTACATCAGACAAACAAGTTTCGGAGCACAGACCGGCATTCGCAAGAAACGGGGTGCGCGAGCCTTTGATTGGTCACTGGTGTCACGTGATCTCCACAAGCGGTCGTTGAAAGAAAACGTGACTTCCACAGACTCTGAAACCTGTCAGCCTGACTTAGGTGCTGACTGCATATTGAATGCTGGTACTGAGACGTACCAGCACTGCAAGGCACAGGCAGATTGTGTGTTAAACGCTGCGGTGGTCGGAATAAAAGATTGTTTCGCTCTCAGCGACTACCTGACTGTGGACTTCCAGTGTCTGCCAGGTGAGGGCTCTTTGGTGATATAATTATGATAAGACAGTGCCCTTAACCTTTCTGCTGATAAAATGTCACAACAGAAATGTTCTTATTCAAGTCAAGTGAGCTTATTAAAATCTTAAGCTTAGTTATGTAGATATCGTTTAATTCTAGCAGATACAGAAAAAAACGACGATCCTTTTCAGCTAAGCAAATAGAATATATTTGACATGGTGTAGGCCTACGTTTATCCTGAGTGGATGAGAATGAGAAAACAAATTACTAACAGGGTTTACAAGGCGGGTGATTTTAACCTGGTGTTATATCAGCCACGGTGCCTTTACCCAAGGTGTTCATAGGTTGTATACCTTGAAAGATGTCCAGTTTTATATAACACAATGAATTTTCATCGGCTGCCGGTGATTTAAAGCAGCTTTGGTTCACGGTAATGAGATACCATTCATACTTGTTGCGATGAAATAACACCTTTTGAATTCTGATTTAAGGAGGGTTAAAACCTTGTACACTTTGATTGACGGTGGCGTTATCTTTATCTGACTGGGATATTACGCGGTGTATACTTCAGCCGATGATGATGGACACGCTTTGACGGAGATAAAACCGGCTACACTTTGACGGTGACGTAACAGGGGTATACTTTGACGGCGATATAACACGGGGTATATAACGACGGTTATATGCACCTTTTTATCTTGATTTACGTGTGGTATAACATATGGTGTACACATTACGGTAAAATAACGGTGTGCACTTAAATTGACGGTCATCAGTGGTGGATCAAGAAATTTGAGAACAGGGGGAGCGCTAATACTGGGTTAGCGGTTAATTTTGCGGTATAAAACTATGTAAAGAAGACATTTTGAGGCACCTTTAAAAAAATATAAGGATTTTCTGTTCCTCAACTACTATTCTATTAGATGTCTTTATAACGTAGTCAAACTTTTGGGGGTGAGGGGGTGGGATTTCATATTGTTACACGATGTATTTGTCGGACGGTGAAGTATTTGATACGGTTTATACTTTTTTTTTTAATTTAGGTAATGGCAGTGATGTTATAGATGTCTGCTCGTCCGTTCAGTACGACACGGACTCGTACGGATACCTGGTGAGTTCCCGTTATCCACGTCAGTATTACCCGTACGGTCTGGCCTGCGTCTGTACACTAGAGACCACCCAAGATGGCCGTTTTGAGATGGAGTTCCTTGACTTTGACCTTGAGTACGATGACGGTTGTGCCTTTGACTCGGTGACCGTATCCTCCGCTGTAGGCTCTCATCGATTCTGCGGTACTCTGGACGGAAGACATAAAAGAGTACTTCCACACCATACCGCAGCATTCCGGTTTTCTACGGACGACAGTTTTCCCTTCAGAGGTTTTTGGATAATGCTCAGAGGTGAGCACCTTGTTAAAACCTCCCGAGTATATCGATCTGTTTCCATGCTTCGTTTCCTTTGCTACTTTTGGGTAACAAATTTCTGTAGAAAGCGTACACAATGAAATAGAAATTAACTTCAGCTCTTATGAATCAGCAGCGTTTGTTCTCCTATATAATATGCAATTATATATTATCCTTTCAAGTACACCTGGCGATTAACATCAACACACCAAGCAAATTTGGAAAGAATACAGATATGCTGAAGGACTATCTGCATTTTGCATAGAAATAACTTTTGCTAAGGTATTTATTTTTACCGTCCCACTGTACTTGAGTTTTATAATCGTTCCTTTTCAGCCTCTGCAGATGATGGCAGTGACCGACCGTTACAGGTGACATGTGGTCTCAACACGACAGACGCTGGTATTGTAAACTCTTCGTCTCCCCTCAGGTACGTGCTGCAGCTTTTTAGGTAGGATGCACTTATAAGTGGATTATCTAATCCAGAATTCATCCTGGAACAATCATTTTATATCTATATATATATAATTGCATATACAGAAATTATATATTATAAGATTAGGTTTAGGTTTTCAATACGTGTGTACTAGGCATGCATCTCTTAGCTCAACAGAAACATGATTAATGAAAGGGCTGTGTATAGTACTCTGACAAAAACTAATGATCCCTTTGAGAGCGTAGCTAATTAACAATAGATAGTTAAGTTTGCTGGTGAAGAATTAAACAGATTGTGTGCATTTGGTAATGAGAGACTTTCACAATGCAGGTCTGACTGCTGGCAATTCAGATTGATTAAAATATTCGTATGTGATATGGTTGGAGTTCAGAACGTGTGTGTGACAAATATAAATACATTTAGAAAGCTCGTTAAAGTAATTATACATGAGAAGAGTAGAGAGGTTCAACGTAAAACCATTAATGAGGAGCACATTTCCTTTATCGTATCCCTCAAAACAGAGAACAGAGTCTGCCCTTATTTTTTTTGCCCACTCTGGAGTGGGTTGCTGTATTGGCCTGAAATTATGCATGTCCGCAGATCTTTGAATCCCCAATCTTGTATTCAAGACTGTTGGCGCCATCCGCAATTGATTTTACGTGATGTCTATCCGTCTGTTTTCTTTGGATAATAATCGCTCATATCTCAGGAGTAGATGGAGGCATCAGCCTGAAATGTTTATACGCCTTGGATTGCTTTGTTGTAGACCAGACAGGTGGCGCCACCTGCTGTTACATTTTTATTGAATACATTGATGCACTTTTCCTCATTAGTATATTGGTGTCTCGGCCTGAAATCTTGCATGGTGTATCCATCTGTAGATCTGTTTTTGATGACTATTGTACATATATGAAGAGTTTAACTGGCATCAGTAAATTTTTAATCATTTCATGTCAGCACATTCAATGCCTTACTTTACCCATGCCTCTGTGATTTTGTAGATACACATTGTGGCTTGTCGACTGCCCGTTGTTTAGTTATGTAATTACTATTCAGGCAAAAATAATGTTACAAAACCATGTGTCAAAATATTGTTCGAAATGAATATTTGAACGTTATAAATAAATTATTTACCAAAATATCTGTGAGAAAACTCTAGACAAACTGAAACCAAACAAAGCAATTGTCATACAGTCTGGTGAGAAGCATAACGTGATTTGTTTAAGCATTTGCAAATACCTAGCAATAAACTTTTGTTATATTATTAATTGGGCATTGTTCTAAAGAGCTGTTTTTGCAAAAATAAATCATTTTGTCGAAGTGTTACCATGCTTGTTCTTATTTCAGAAGCTGTTCGATCTCCAATAAGAATTTATTATTTCTGGGAAAGTTCAAAGTTGCACAAATGTCTAAACTAGTTTCTACGTGGATAACATGCTATAGAACTGAACCTTTCAAAACTGGGTTACAATCAATGTGCGCGCAGAAATTCCTGTAAACCGCGGAAACGTCATGTTATCGACAAAATTTAGTCTATATTATCTATATATTACTTTGTTGTCTTTCATGATAATAAACCATAACAGTATAACACCAACTATCATGAAAATTAAATATAATGCCATCATTTCATTCAAATTTAAATGACTTTTTCATTTCACTAATCGTAAGAGTCGTTTAAAGAACCATCTATTTAGTGAAGCGTTTTATTTGTACATTGTTTCAGATGTGTAAGGTCATCCTAATTTAATTTATATGTTTTAAACCATTTCATTAATTTTAATTTTTAAGTATAATTAAGTGGCCTTTGTTAAGCATTCATGCCTATAGATATGCTGCGCTTTATAAATGTATAATAATAATAATCATTATCATCACTATCGTCATAATTTCGTGTTACTCGGCTTTAATTTTGTTAAAGGACGATATCCATCCGGAATAACTTCACCTCTTCATGGTCTCAGAAACTCAATTTATATACACAGCATTGACAGTCATATTCCATTTACATAAGCCCATTTGACGATGTAACAAACGTCTTCCTCCAACAGGAACCAGGTGCATGCATGGCGCAGAGGGACAAATATCCAGTCTTTGACTACTACGGCCGCAATTAATAGTACCGTGAGCATCAGCAAAGCGTTTACCACCTCACAAGACAATACAACCATCACCACCCGTACCCCCACCACCACCGCCATTACCACCGAGATGCTGATCACGACTCACAGAAAAGATACGTTTAGATCGGCCGATGATGCATCACAGATCACCACTAGTGTGACCGCATCAGAAATATCAACAGAAGTGCCATCAGAAAAACCGAAGGCGTCAAAGTACAATACAGGTAAATTGTTTGATTATTTTTGTGTCTTATTATCAGAGCAAATATTTTGTTATTTTCAAGGAAGATCAGTTGGGAGCCATATTTTCAGAAAGGTAAGTGGGAAGCCGTGCACTTTAACATGATTAATATGATTCGAGAGATGTTACTGACAAGGTCACTTGTATACTACATTCACATATCCGTCAAGTAGGTATTTATAGCCACAGCTATTTCTGAAAAATGAATATAGAAACGCATCCAGAAGTCAGATTTCAAATAATGTGTAATTAACCCTCAACCCTTAATTATTTTATTCTCCTCTCACAAAGGAAAGAGTAACCCTGATATGAAAGCATTAAAAATAAGAATAGTATATATTTCTAAAGAAACGAGAAACATGCCCGTTTTGCATCCGGTATGAAAGACTATCGCTACCTCCGACTCACATATGAGTCACAGGACTAATCTTTCTATAAAATCTGGTGCCGGGAGCTGCGGCCATCACACAGATATAAGATAATGAATGTTACCTTTTTTGAGCAAACAATTTTAACAAATACTGAATTAAGTAATATTTACTATTCCATAAAACGTCCATTTTGAAAACAATTTATTTCACTTCCTACCAACGAGAATTAACATTTTCTGACTTGAGTTAGAAAAATTGGAAAAGTTCACGACTCAATTAATTGTTTATTTTTGAAGACAGATCACAAGATAAATATGTCTTCGACCCCCCTTAATAGTAGTTGCAACAGGTTTTGAGATGTTACTCTACGGACGAAACCTACTAGTTACATCTGTGTCAAAATTAAGAACTCGTGGATTGTACTTGTAGGAACTTGTCTTATGCAGTTGTTCTAGAAAACAATAGGCACAGCACAGTTTAATAACGATCCATCCGGGCCTACCTCGTCACTCATGGCTTTTGAATGTATTAAATCGACAAAAGTCTTAACGCTTCAGATATTCAGAGCTTGTGTTTTCTTCAATGAGCTTGGTGGTCAAAATGACCTCATTCCAGGTGCCCTTCGGTCCATGGGACCTGTCTCGGTGTGAAGCTGGAGCTTCCTATAACTGTTATGATTTATGATTAAATTAAATGACGTTTGTACAAATTTTGTTATTCTCAACAATACCAGTGAGTATATACCCCTAAAAGTGAAGAAATAATAGGTGGCGCCACTAGTTTTCAGTCTTTAAGATTCTTTAAAATTAACAAGCGATCCAAATCAATGCAACCTTCTGCATGTGTTTGCAGTATTTTCGCTCCGTAACACGAAGAACTTAGATTAGCTCTTTAGATTTCACTGGCATACCTCTGCTTGTTAACGTTCCAGGTCAAACGGTCACGATTTCTCTCTGTTAACACCCTAGCCTTCGGCAGAGGGTGGTCGCCTTTGGCGCACTCTCAGAAACTTGACTAAGGGAAATTGTTGTATATGCTGACAAGAATCAAGACCACACCATATTAACTAGGCGCTCATTTTTTTGTAGGTCTGATCGTCGGTATAGCTGCCGGAGGACTGTTTTTCCTTATACTTGCCGCCATAGGAACCGTCGTACTTTGCAAGAAGTAAGTGAACCATGCTTTTTATTATATCTGCACACCACTGGGATCGTTCGACGTTCATTTTGGGATCAGGCAAAGTCAAAGTGCATTCCAGGGAAACAGGCAAAGTCAAAGTGCATTCCAAAATATAATAGCTCAGCTTACTAAATATTGTTTGTAATAAGGCTTGGTCCATCTTTCAATTCGCAACGCTTCAATTGGAAACTTTCGGTATTTGGACAAGAGTTTCTTTGACAAAAAAAATGTTTTCTGATTTTATATCATGAGACACTGCCGTTCCTTAAGTGAGACTGAGAATTAAACTAAAACTGTGTGTGTGTCGGACAGCGGATTCCACTATTTAGATGGGGGAGGGCATACAGGAAGAAGTTTTGAGACCGAGACGGCAGCACAAACTTCAGACAGATAGGGAATAGGGGTAATTTTGTACTGTTTGGGAAAGGGAAAACAAATTTAAATATTTTAGATATAAAGAGAGGGTAGAGCAAATCATGCTAAAAAGGGAAGAGCAAACGAGTAATTTTTCTGAGACACAGGAAGGGAATTTCTTCAAGAACGGAAGGAGGTTCTTACCGAGACTGGGGAATCCGAATACAGAAACTGATACTAAGACAAGGATTTGAAATACAGGTATTCGGAAAGAGTGGGGGAGGGGGAGTGAAGGAACATGTATTTAGGAGGATGTGGCAAAGTGGGATGTTTACTGACATCATCTCACAAAGAGACTACTTCACAAGTAGGTTAAGTAACATATTTACATTTTGTTATACATGTAATTGCATTGGCAGTCATATATCTTGTTATTATATATACATTATATAGATATCAGGGTTTTCAGTAGGAAAAGAAAGTGGAAAGTCCGTGACGCTCAGGAAACGTTTGGGGATTCCAATGGGATCTGGGAGGTGCCTAATGTAGGGGATCATTTTTCAAAGGATTAAAACATATTGGTCAAACATGTTTCTATTTTTGTTATTATATCATCATTAAATGATTAAATATCGTGTCATAATTTGATCTTCTAATTAAAGTGACATCTGTCATTTGTAAACGCAAGCTTTAAAATAATGAACGGGTTTGTTTGAGGTTGTCAGCAACAGTCAATAACTACTGCAAGAGTCAGCTTCGATCTGCTTGGTCCTACAGCCAGAGTTTCGCGCGTCAACCGTAGCGTCTGAAAGAGTTTTCAAGCGTCACGGACGCTTACCCCAGAAAGCCCTGGATGAATTTTTCATAGATTTATTATATCCATAACAGGCTAGTTGCAATTAAAATTAACCAATGAAGAAATGTTGTCATCATTTACGGGAAAATATCTGCATGAGTCACACCAGCCGTCTAAGAAATAAAACTATTTCATGTCAACAAATAAACAGTGATTGTATGAAAACAAATATCCAGCAGAAAAAAAACAGATACAATAGAATAAAATTATAATACAAACTAAAGTTTAGGGGTTGTTTTGTGTTTGTAAAGATTCTTTTAAATTTCTTGAATTTCATTTTATCATAAAAGTAAATAATGAAATATCTGAAAACATGTTACAGAGATAAGGGAGATAAGGCAGAAAGAAAATCTGACGGCTATAGCTTTACCCGTTAAGAGATCGGACTCCATTATTAAATCATTTAACATATACACATATTGATATAATGTAATATAATAAAATATGATAAAATTAATTATCATATGATATAGAATACTATACCATACAAAAAGTCTTATATTATTCAATTATACACTATACTATGTTGTATTACATGTATAATACAATTTAATTGTAATGTAAATTATAATATTATATATATATATATATATATATATATATATATATATATATATATATATATATATATATATACAGTCGAACCTGTCTAATTCGACCACCCAAGGGACTGGGCAAAGTGGTCGTAATAGACAGGTGGTCGTATTTGACAGGTTCTGAACAATAGGAACTTTACAAACTAGCTGACATGTATGACAGAAATATATATATCAGACCATCTTTATGACTATAAATAAAAACATATTTGCAGAAGGGAACGATCTTGGTGTTACATATGTTTTGTAATTGCACGCAAATGTACTTGTACTTATGTGTAATATGATGTAATGCACTGAATAGATAAAAGACAGATCACAGAGGCACAGATAAAAGATTAACTTCAGGGTACCTCCATTTATGTGGATTAATAAGTCGTGTAAGTCAGTCACGATGCCCGCCTGGGGCTCCAGGCCAAGGTTCGGCCCAGGGTCCCAATAATCACCAGTCTGTGCTCCGTACACACGCACACCAGTAAAACAAACAGCAGCGGTGCAAGTGGCCACAGTTTCACGCATGTTCAATCAACCGACCGGGCAGCGCTGGTCAGTGAGAAGCACAAAGAGTGCCCGCATTAGGCAGGTTATTTAATTAATTATATGTCACTTTGTTCAGGAAAAACTGCTCGTAATCCGTAATAGCCAGATGGTCGTATTTCCAAGGTTTTATCTATAGATAATATAACGGAATTTTAAAAGGGACTGATATCTAGTGGTCATAATAGCCAGGTGCCCGCTTCTCACAGGTGGTCGTTCAGACAGATTGGACTGTATAACATACTTTTTCAGAAATATCCCATTCAAAATACATAGGAAATGCTTACAGATACATATAAAAAAGTATGTGCATGTACCATTTGATTAACGGGCTAAACATTGATACAAAATAAGATTAGATACAAAGAAATTATAAAAACACAAAATCAGCAGCAATGGCCCACTTAAAAAAAATTCATAGCTAAACTTCCTGCTTGAATTTTTTTCTGTCCCATACGATCTGCCAGTGGATAAAATTCAATGTTAAAAAAAGAACAGCCATCGTTTGCTGGGGTGATGAAATCATGATGTATTATTTACGTTAACGATGAATTATTTAGATGTGCGCTTTATTTGTATTTGAAGGTTACTGGACAAGACCAAAGATAAGGACATAGAACAACACCCGGACATATATATTAACAAGTACTCCCCTCAAATCGAAAGGAATGGAAATTTGGGTCTTGAAGAAATGAAGTCACAACGCAACAAAAATGATATCAGTAAGAAAAATGATGAGAAAAAACAGCTACAACATTCCGATACCGGCCAATTTGATTCATCTGGACACGTATCATCAAAGAGTGTAGAAGTAAACCGATCTGGTGACAAATATAAACAGACCGCATTAGTTTATGATAAAGGACTGCCCACGCCGGGAGGAATGGGAAGCAAGCATGAAGGACTCTATCTTCAGTTATCAGCCCATAATGAAGGTCATCATGACATCATATCCCAGGATGCACAGCGCCACTAACATTTCAAATTCCAGATATTTGTGGGCACGACCACGCAGTCATACACAAGTCATAACTTCAAGTTTGTTTTAAATTTTATAAGATCTCTGGTCCATTGTATTGCTGTATATAAATGCTCTGTAAAAGCCTTTCACATTGTTTTTTATTTCTTGTACACGTGAAAAGCTGGTCTCTCGAGACTGCAGATTTGCCCCATTCCTTATTCTCAAATTTTAACTTTCCATTTTTGATCACATGAATATGGGTCTGTTATTACAGAAATCGGTCATACTTAACGCCTACAAACCATACGAGTCCAACTGCAAATTGATACAGTCGGCCAAAATTCCAAGTTAGTGGACTACCGATTACTTCTGGTGTCACTTTATATTTCTAAACGAATTCTCTCCTTATCATTAAACTAGCTGATAAACCGGGTATACCGGGCTTTTTACCGGGATTGGGGATATATATAAACTGAGATATGGAATGCTGGCTAATTTTTTTATTCTTAAAGTTAAAAGAAAATATAGTTTTTCAGTGGGAAAATGTCTCAATAAGATATGTACAATTTTTTTTTACATTAATTTTGTGGCGCTGTGCTCGTGGCAAGAAAATCATACCCCGGTATAATGTTTCCGAACCGGAAAGAGACGCGGGGGCATTCAGGTTTTCGATAATATTTTACTATAGTTTCTATCGTTGGACGTATAAAGAATATGTTCATGTGAGGAACAAATGAAATATTTATCAAATGTTCGTTGCAAGGAAACTGTTCCTAAAGAAAGAAACAGAAATGTGCATATACCTCGTAAGTAGCAGAAGCGGACCCGATGGGACTCCATGCAGAGGGTCCGTATCCCATTTTCAGCCGCCGCGTTTTTTTTTTCATCGTATCAGACTAACTTTTAAGCCTGAAACCCCCGCCACCACCCCACCCCACCTCACCCAACCCCTGTTCCTGACATTGGGACCTTGAATTAGGTTTTGTCATTAATCCTCCTCGGTTGAAGTCTAAGTTTCATAAAGCGAGAGAAACATGTGTTTTTAACCTTTAATTACCACGCACGTGGGTGAGAGCCTGGGTCAAATGTAAGGCCAGACATGCTCAAATCCCTCACTGAGTGCAAGCGTTATATTCATATGAACAATACTCTTAATCGTGTGTTTGAATTTGAGTTACCACGATGCACTTATTCCGGTAATTGCCGAAGGCAGTTCGGATCTGCTCGGTCTAACCTCCGCGCAAGCCAGTATAAACGGAAAAATCACTCAAAATTATATGTGCATTAAAATTTATTTCTTCTCATATCGCCTATGTCACTGCGGGGATAATAACCTTTAAAATGAGGTATGGCACAGTGTCATACACAATGCGGTTTCAGAGAACTTTGAGGACAAAGGTGGAGCGAATTCCTTTTATAAGTATTAGACTAGAAATATACACGCTCAAGAACATAGGGCTCCGACATGTGGGCGGTCCTTTATGTGGGATGTTCCCAAAACTTGTTTTTCATTCTTCTCCGGTATACGGCCCATACCCCCAGGTTCATTCGAGCAGAAATCCCCCCCCTTACCCCAAACCCGTGTTTGCATTCACCTATTCGGCCCTTATCCACAGGTACATTCGTGCATAAGTGACTCTTCATTTGTGAATATTCCTGGAACTTATTCCTGAACTCTGATCATGAGACGAATCCACACTGAAATCTAATCGAATCTTCCTTAGGACATCCCCAATATTTCTTAAAATTACTTGAGCCTTCTTTAATTATTGCATGATTGGTGTTGTTAAGAAAAACAAACAAACACCCACACAAACAGACACGAACGCACAAATGAACTGGATGGCCGAATAAACTCCTGGCGGAGGAAATAATCACACAATTGAACAATTCATAATTAAACAACTGATCTGTGCACATAATCCGTGGGGCATGATACCAAAAACCTGTGACCCCTGGCCCGAACATCACCTGAGAACTTATAATGTTAAAATAGGTGCCACCAGTCTTATTTCACTAAGCCATTAAGAATAAACATGCATAGCATGTACGGCATATATAACTTGTGAAAATAATTAAAAATTATAGGTAGCGCCACTAGCCACTAAGCATGGCACATCTCATGGCATTTTGTGCAATAATTATGCAGATACTGGAGCTCTAGAATGGATTTTTATTAAAAATGGTCTGATTATGTTGGAATTTCACCTTTGTTTATTACATTTTGATAATACTTTCCATGATGAAAAATTTATCATCCACAGACATATATACCAGCGTATACTCAGCAAATAGTCTCATACGTATATATATATATATATATATATATATATATATATATATATATATGTTTCCAAAAGACCTATCTCTGAAAGTAAGCATAACAAAATTCAAGGCAGTCGATACATTGGTTATTGACAAATCAAATCTTTAAAGCCATGATTCACCCAGTTAATCTTAACAATCATTCATAGTACAATTTTATGGCATTTGCGATAAATTGTAAGAACTGGTTCCTATGATTTGTTAAACTTTTTAAGATGACTGTTATATTTGTCTATCTGCACCAAGAATTTTTTTTAATTAAACTACATGATTGCCGAACAAATGCTGTGACAGGCGTTTCTTTGTAAACAAAAAAAGCACTAAATTTCCAATTAAGTTTAATGACAAATAGGAGAATAGGTGGCGCACCTGGTCTTAAGCAAAACGGGGAAAAAACTACTGTACAAGATAAATTGCATACGAATTGTTAGAAAGTTCAACCGTTATTAAGAATTCATAACTGTATATGTTACTGAAATGGCGAATTTAACAACTGTATGTGATATTTTGGAAGATTTAGTTGGTTCGATTCCGTGATATAACAACGTGTGTGTTTGAATCAGACTCATTGCATTAATCATATGGTCCACTGAAAAATAACCGTTCTGCAATATTGAATGCATCTGGCTCCAAGGCAAAAGAGTACGACATAGGGTTTGTGGGCGTCACAATCTAATCTACAACAATGCAACGCACACCATGACAGAAAGTAAAGTGTACAACTTAAGCATTTTTAATAATACGGCTAAAATGTTACGGCAAATCAATTAAAGTATTATGTCATCTTAAAAACGGGTAGCAAGCAACCGTCAACTGTTTATCCGCTCAATAAGTGGGGGTAACTTGAGATGTTCGGATGCGCAAAAACATAGAAATTGAATCATGTAGTGCCACCAGTCTTCAGTGAAATGTTTTTCCGATTTTCTCGCAAAATTTAAAATATCCAGGTTGAGGTCACTCTCAAAGAGGTTGAGATCACTGAGTTCATGGCCTATATGAATGAGGCGTCTTGAAATAAATTCCTCAAGTAATTCTTAAGTGTAAAACTTACAATGATCTTAACTACAAGTAATAGAAAATTGAAGTGTAAAAAAAAAAAAAAAAAAAAAAAAATGGATCTCTCTCTCATATTTAAGGTCCTGACCCAAAATTCCTTAATTATCCTACTCATATTAATTAGATCTGGAATAAAGTAACGGCCTTTGGTTCAAAGAAGCGAGGATGAAGAGTAAAACTGACCGAAAAGGTAGAACTTATAATTATATTTGGTAACATGCATGGTGACATGTGCGTATGAATTAAATATCACAGTTGTACTTCACCGCTAAACCGATGACTCGGGTCTGTTCGCGAAGTGAAGAAAAAAATAATTACTATTATTTTAATTAACTCCTGTGCGTTATTAGGATTAAAAATTGGACATTGGGTATCACGTGATACTGAACAGATACAGATTTAATTCTCATACCAGGATGGAATTATTATCTTAAGCGCCCTGTTATACATGACTGCTAATTACATATCTTTACAAATGCGGCTAATACATGTTATAACCTATATGTGAATATCTCATTCTTATAAAGAGTTATGAGAACCATACCAGTAACCTTGTTATATCCTTCACAACAAATAACATATGCAAACATGGGTTTAAACGCATTACTCCACACAATCGTATTAGAGCCCTATGGCGTGTGTAGTTATGGTGACAAAGTGGATAAAATGCGATATACACCATGACATTATGTAACATATGTATACACTCATTGCCAAAGTACAAGTCCAGTCTCGACCGTCAGAGGGTGAGCGCTCGGGCGTGAACGCTAAATGAACGATCGTAGGCAGGTCTATACGTTGATCATGCCTGACCGTAACTTGCTTGTAAAGGACTCATATACAGGCTTAATATTAGATGAACGTGTCTCTTGTTTGTACTGGAGCGGAGGTGCTTAGGCTGTATTTGGAATGCTTATATATTTTCCGATTGGGATTTCATTTCATTTACGTTTGCAAACCATAAAAAATAAATTATTTTGCAAACAAAAGCATAGATTGATTGTAAATGAAAATCAGCAAATTTATCGGTAAATCAAACCACGAGAACTAATATTTCACATAAAAAGTGAGCACTACCTGTAGACCAAGACAGTATGGTGATGTCATCAGAAAACCACAGTGTGTTGAGGCTTTTGCTTGCGTTGATGGTTTTACATCGCGGCAACACTTTTTCTGAACATGGTGAGTGTTTCTGTTGTTATTTCTGCACAATATTTATTCATGTTCCCTACGATAATTCAGATGGTAGATGATAGTTGTGGGTTAGGCAGCGGAATGCGTTAAACACACACGCTTGATTAAGTTGTTCACAATTACGCAATTACTTTGAAAGTGATGTTAAATAGTTATACATGGGTAGCGTTTTCAGTTATGACTGAATTATATCATATGGCATATTATGGTATGGCGTACATATTGTAGTAAATTAAAAATAATATGCATGTTGGAACTGAAATATAACTTGCGTTATGTCTGTATCGTTTAATGCATTGATGGAATCTTGCCTTTTTAATTATGTGGTAGGTAATATAAAACTAGGTATATTCTCATATAGGTGTTAAAAAATATTAATGTCAAATTTTGTAAGCTCTATCTGAAAATGAATCACCTCGATTATATATATATATATATATATATATATATATATATATATATATATATATTGTAGTAAGGAATCGTTAACCATGATATATAAAGTATTACTAACTAATATCATTGTATAAAAATTCGTGTTTACTTTGATTTCCTTTGGTCTGAGGTATATCATCATCTACTACCTTTAACAGAAAATTAATTGTACCCCGCACTTTGGCTGCATTCTGCTCTTTTGTGATTTAGAGTCAAATGTATCGTTTATTATTTTGTGACCAACAGAATGTAAAGTCACGGCCAAGGGGCAGGAGTATGACGGCCAGATCAGTTACACAAAAAGCGGACGTCAGTGTAAGAAATGGACACAGACGTGGTACGGTACGACCAACCAGGACCTTGCCACCCTGTTCCCTTATGGTGACATTAATCATAATTTTTGTCGCAATCCCGGAGGATCCAAAGATAGGCCATGGTGTGTACTAGAAAATTCACACAACAACACGTGGTTCGAGTACTGCGACATCAGGTTCTGTCGTAAGTATGCTGAATTACCCGTCACAACACATATCACGTCACTACGTACCGGTTAAATTATCAGTCTAATTATAATTAGTATAACGATGATCACGTGATACATGCCATGGGGCGTTTTAGCTGAGAGAATGTGATGGGAAATCTAAAGGAGTACAGCATCAGCCTACCCCCTCGGCACACTCGCATACTCACAACCACCACCACTCCCCGAAAATGGATTTATGTTCAAAATATCGTCTATGGACTATACCTCATTCACTGCCACTTCTGACTGAGCGGACAAAACTCCTTCCCAGAATGTTAAAACTTCCTCCACTCCCACTGAATACTGTGGAATATATATTTTGGTTATACGAAAATAGTTTGTTCAATTTTTAATAAGTTATATTTTACACGTTAAAAGTAATTTAAATCACTTCAATTTACCCTTGATTCTAACAGGTATCATTTATCTTTATTCATCTTACAAGGGGAGCTGTCTGTTAAAGTGATTTTATCAATGTTTTCGCTCTGTTGGTAAGTGTTCATAAACTACATTGAATTCAGTGTATTTAGTTTTGGTCGGTTCAAATGAATTAACAAATAATGCCTGTAGAAATGGAGTCGATATAATTAACATACCATTATTTCATTAATTTCCATGTTAAACATCAATCTCAGACAGTAAACTGTTGGCATTAGTGGTGTGCCGTTGAATCGATTACCTCGATGTTGGTCGTTTTCTTTTACAATCGATTGAATAGGTTTCATTTCTGTCTTATTGATCACAGGCGATTATGAATGTAAATGCAAGTAGCCATTAACCAGAAAAAAATGATCTAATGCAGTCAGTAGCGAAAAGCATTAAAACTAAACCTTGAGCAGCGAACAAGGGTCAACAACTCGGCCATTACTTTCAACGTTATGTACAAGTCAGATTGAATTTACTTGCTCAGCATATTATTGATAATTCTAAAAAGCAAATTTATGGTAAATTAGAAGGACCATAAATTAATCCCATCCATCCTTGAACATGATTGTACAACATATTCCCACCAATCAGGATATGTTCCTTGTTGGCTTTTCTTCATGGTACCAGTATATTGTGTGTATTATATGTATGTTTGTCTGCAGCTAGACAGTTCACCAAGACAGTCTGTACACAGGCGGATGCGGAAATGATGTTATCCTGCCCATATCCACAGCGAGGCCGGAAAAACCTCCTCTACGTCAACAAGGCCTTGTTCGGAGCATACGACCAGGTGACCGGCAGCGGGTTCTCAGAGATCACATCCACTACTGTCGGTTATAAACGGAAGAAACGTGCGATGTCGTCTGTTCTAAACAAAGTATTCAAAAGCTGGTTCAGATCAGACGCACGAGCAGTGAACAAAGTGAAACGGTCCTCAGATTATCAAGATAGCCTGGCTCCAACTTACGACCCTTCCTGTCGACATTTCAATAGCATCTACTGCACCAATAATGCTTCAGTGGAGTTGTACAAACACTGTATGACAAAAGAGGAATGCTGGCTAAACGCAGAGGTTACGGCAGTAAGGAAATGTCAAACAGTCAGCGATTACCTGAATGTCAAATACGAATGCCTGCCAGGTGAGTTGTATTAATATTTACGTCATATTTCATTCATAAGACAACAAATCATCAGTGGTACATTTCAACAGTGACCGTATAAAAGATGAGCAATATATGCAAGTTAAATTCATCAGTACACAAAGCAAGAGTTAGCATGGTTTATCAACACTTAAGTCAAAATTCCACGATTTCTATTCACTGTTTATCAATCCAGTTTTAAATAAGCAAAGCTTCAGTGTTTTGCGTAGTCTAACCCAGCACTAAGAAATTAACAAGCTTTTTCGTTAATGTGTACAGGAAATACTCACGAATTTGGCGAAAAAAAAAAGAATTAGATCCTGAAAACTGAACATTTCAGACTGAAAAAGTTCAGGCTCTATTTGAGCGTCATCTATACGATATCGCCTATACAACGAGTTCCAGTTGGTTTGGTTGAATTGTTCCACATTTTGCATTCGTTTAAAAATGTTTATGTTGTTAGTTTGCACCGGAAGACGCCTCGGGCCCAACAGTTCTTCATGTTACCGGTACTGACATTCATATTTAGTGAAAGAGTCAGGTTTTCATGGATACTGCTTGCTGAGAAAAGTCGGGTATTGTTCGACACATAAAAAGGCCCAAAGATCTAATTTACAGTATGTTTGTTAAAACGACTACCGTTTTTTTTAATGAAAAGTAGCATAATCGATCTGCTTTGTGTAATCTTTTAAATATACCCTAGCTTTTTAAGCTCACCTGGCGTGTACGCGCATGTTGAACACCAGTCCTAATTGTTTATGTAAATATGCAATACCACCGTTTCATGGATGATAAACATTTGTCTTGGCCACTTTTAGGCAGTGCAGGAGATCTGGTGGACGTGTGTTCAGACACTTACTATGAGACCGATACATACGGTTATCTGGTGAGCCCCCGGTATCCGCACAGACCCTACGGGTCCGATCTCTCCTGTGTCTGCAAGTTGGAGACCACAACAGATGGCTGTTTTGAAATGGACATCTTGGATTTCGACGTTGAGTACGAAGAACGCTGTAGTTACGATTACGTGTCTATCACAACTAAAGACGAGTCCAAGAGGATCTGTGGAAAACATGAAGGCAGGCAACTCCGGATTTTCCCCCACTATGACGCTATCTTCAGGTTCTCCTCGGACGAAAGTCTACCCGGTCGGGGATTTTGGATTAAGTTTAGATGTAAGTAGTCAACAGGAAGGTTAAAGTTGGTAAAACTACTTTTTTTTGGTATTATTTCCACACGATTTTAAATTACAACACCCACAGGTAGGAATAATAATGCACATATAGTTTGCTAATTATGGTGTGCTCATTTTCTTTTCCTCTTCAGTAATCCACAAGTCTGAGCATCAACCATATTTCTTTTCAGTAGATTGTTGTCAAATTTTATTTAGGAACACTGGCTTGTGATTCGACTAGGAGTATGATACTAATCTCATACTTTGATAAATGAATGAGGTGATCTTGATGATAATTAATAATTCTACAGAAAGCTATATCGGTTATTTGCTGTGTTTATCTTATATAAATGACGGTACCTTAACCAATGTGAGGCAGAAGCCTGCCTGCTGGCTCCCATTATGTATTATCGCACATCTATAACATAATAAATAGTTTAAGTTTTTCAAATATTTTATATCATATATATATATATATATATATATATATATATATATATATATATATATATATATAAACGTTTACACGTTTACTTGGCAGCCTTCGCCCTGGATGGGAGCAGAAGACCAGTCAGGGTGTCATGTGGTCAGTACATGACAAACGCCAGTCCAGGAACACCACTGTTTCCATTCAGGTGAGCGGTTAGCCTTTCTCATGCAGGCACAGTAGCGGTGGTAGAAGCGAAGGTTATGCGGGAGGTAATGCTTAAGCAAAGGTTACCGACAACATACGCTTAAGTTTTTAATGTCATTCTTCCGTTTGATATCCAAAAATTGATGTATTAAATATGTTCTCCACTTAAATTTTATTTTGTGTGGCAAATATTTTGGAATTGCAGTACTGCAAACCAAGCTTTTAAGATTACCGCCGTTATCATTGCCGATTTTAACATTTAAAAAATAAGGTACATCTGTCAGCCAAACAGATTAAATTGTGTTCTCCTCCACGAAGAACCGTTTACCTGGACACAACGGAATATTAAAAGAACAACCCTACACCAGTATTAACAAGACGGTAGCTACGTGAGAACATCATGGCGCTTAAATAAAAGGAAACTTGCAAGAGGCATCCTTAACTATGAATGGAAAGAATCTTAGGAGAAATCCCATACTAAAGAGAAGTTGTAAAAACTTTTATAAGGATATAGGAACTATAGTCCGTTCCTGTACCTCTGTCCACCTGAATTTTCGCAATTATCTCTACACAAGACATACTTGGCAAACAAAATTGGCACCAATGGCGTACTTTTTGGTACCTTACCTACTCACGATATAAATATTATTTACTTTACGGCCTGGTTGACATGTCTCAAATATATCCGTGGTTCATGGCGTCCCTAATATGCGGCCATTGTTTACCCTTCTTGGATATTTATTTAAAGTAATGTGACGTAACAGTGAAGCGCGTGCACGCGGAGAATACAAGTCTCGCTGTAAACAGGGGTCGGCAGCTCTTGATTATTGGTTCCGTGAATGTTGGTGCCTCTTTAGTGCGTCACGTCTATTATGACGTCATCACTATCCCCTGATATGCCCATTTAACAGATTAGTGGCAAGATGTCGCTAAAGAATAGACTAGTTACTCATAAAATGGTTTTAAATTGTTTACAGGAAAATTACATAAGGTAGGCTGTTATTTCTATAGTAGTTATTTACGCTTTTTCCTCTTTCTTCCCCAAGGTCAAACAGTTTTGGCGTTCTTTAATTCACAAATGAATAATCGCGAAAAAACAGGTGGACAGGGGTACTGGAACGGACTATAATTCAAAATCTGTTGTCCTTTCCAGAAACTTGACATCAACGTTACCTCCTTTCAGATCTACAACTCCATTGGAGACGGAATCCGCCAGTACAACTGTGCAGCCAGCCTCAACGCGCACTGTAACTCCATCCACACGTCCAACAAGCATGGGGACAATAAAGACAACCACCATAGAGACTGAAGCTAACACCTCACGCTCACCAACACCAAGTACCTTACATCCAACAACACCAAGTACCTTACATCCGATAACACCAAGTACTTTACATCCCACAACTCCAAGTACCTCACATCCCACTACACCAAGCATGACACCAAATCTAAATGAGGCTACCACAAAACAAACTGTCCCCAGCAGCACCAAGTCTACAACACCGGACATCAGGCGCAACACGGCTCAGGTGGAGACGACAAAGTTGATGTTGAGCACAAAAGAACGGCCTAAGGGCAGGGACAGCATTGTAACAAAAGATAGCAGCACCACGGCACAGCCAGCAACAACTAAGGAACTGACTCCCAGAGCCAGGGCTGATGCTGAAGAACTCAATTTAGGTGAAGATTGTTGCCTGTCTGTGATATTTATACTAGTTTTCTCAAGCTACAGGCTATTCAGGGATTCGAAAAATTAAAATTTTAGTAGTAATATTTTGTCAGGCATTTAATCAACAGATACAACACAATGAGACCTCACTGCTCCCCTTAGCGCCATTTCGGCCATCTGACATGAGGGAGTCTACGACCAGGTACTGCCTCACATCTGCATCAAGGACCGCAGTTTAAGGCTCCATGAAAATGCAAATATTTTCGTCATTTTTGAAAATGCCTTATGAACTCTAAGTACGCTTTCAATTGACACAAACTAGACCAATCGTTAGCTTTTTAAAGTATACTTTCTAAAAACACCTACCACGTGCGAGAATAATTCGGTTTTAACTTAGCATGTTTGTTAATCCCTCTGTATTGCTGTTGAATTTCCGACCACTCAAATGCAAACATTGCTCGCACGTTATTGAACGGTAGCAGATGTGTACGTGATACCGGACATGCTCGTTACCATGGAGACGGATTTTATGTTTGGTTTGTGAGTTCACACGTAATCTTTTGTATTGATTCACCAATCGTAGCCTCATGTTAAGATTGTCGGCTGATTACCACGATATCAATCCCACAGGATGAATGACCGTTGCAGTACATTTACTTCAGGGCCATAAAATGACATTGGTTTAAACGCTATATGGCTGAAACTGCCTATATGGTGGCGGTTTGTCAGTTCGATCGCTTCAACCTAAACCTATTTCAATACCACTTATGCTTATGTCTTGAAAATATGGTGCTCATGCGATAGATTTTATATTTTGCTTTATGGTTAGCATGATTCTGTGCCATCATTGTTTTATATTTCTTCTGCAGGACTTATTGCTGGTGCAGGAGGCGGAGGGCTGCTTGTCATTGTGGTGCTTGTTGTTGTGGTTGTTGTACTCTGCAGGAAGTAAGTTTATCTCGTATACTGATGGACCTGTCGGTTCACTGAAGCAGTCCCATCTTTATGAATCCTACGTAATATATCCCGTACTTGTGAATATCAAGTCATCAAAAGTAAGGTTAAAATCACTTAAAGTAAATATATTACACTTAAGTATTCAAAGTACCGTACAAAGGGACAAATATATTCTAGATATTTCTTAAAGTTATTGTGATGATAATTAAGAATTTTTTTATCTACCTGTTTAACAGAGTTTCTGCAAGGACTAGGAAAGCAAAGGATGAGCAGAAGACAGATGTATACACTAACCAGTGCTACTCCGTAAAGAAAAAGGACGACGACCTCGAACTGAGCGGTCCAGAGTCCAAGGCTCATCATACGGAGAACGAAAGCAAAGAACGTTTTGACAATGCCGGAGACGATAACTTGTACGAGGTGATCCCGTATGAAACAGCAGATGGACTGCTGAACCCTGTATATTATAATGATTCCGGCTATCTGGATCCGCAAAGTATTGAAGTAGCCATACCTGATGAGCCAGTAAAACCAACAGCAATAGAGAAAGAATTGCTTGAAGCCACTGGGTCACGGGTAGATGCTTCATACTTACAGCTAGAGCCCGGACATCGGTCTACAAGTGCTGCAAGTGGTTACCAAGACTTAGGTTCCCAGGAAACCAACAGCTACCAAGCTTTGGAACGCAATGTCTCGTCGAATAGCCATTCATATGTAAATGTTGAGGCGATTAAACAGTAAAGATTCTGTTCAATACATTTCGAGTCAATCAACTTAGAGACAACCAATCGCCCATGGCGGAGGTAGAGTCAACTACCAAAACCAAGTACACCAAGTACTTTCCAAACTGGAAAACGAAAGCAAGATCCGGAAGAATGGCGAGTTGTTTCTCATTGAAGCCAATGTAACAGCAGAAAACAACCTTATGCTGCATCCGTTACCTCTAGGTAATATGGTAAATTAGAGTTGAAAGCGGTAGGTGGCGTTCGACGGGTTGTCCCAGTGATATAAACATGGGCTTGTCGGAGTAACTCCATTTGTCCGGCTTGGCGACCACCAACTTTATCTATGGTAATAATAAAACCAAGATTTTACCAGTGACAGTTTTAGTGTCAAATAAATTTGAACAAATGTGACGTGAATTCTGTTTATTTGGTATCGAAGGTTGCAAGTCGTATGCACCACTTGACATCTGTGTTCACCATAAATCCCAGAGGTAACAAATGCAGCGAATGTCATGTTGAAAACATCAACTACCACATGCTGTCAATGGACCACGATGTCTTACAGAATAATCATTCCTATCCAATGTCGAGCCATTTAAAAGCAATAAACAATGAGTATTAGGTGTACGCTTACTTCTGCCACTGATACGCAAGGTCTTGTCGACAAGCCATTCACATCACAATCTTGAGGTTTAACCATTATGCAGCAGCACATAAGCATAATAAGGACTGTATGGACTTCAGGTCGAGACCAGGTAATAACGTGGTACATTGAGAAACCGACTCTGATCATAAGTTATTATATTACTACATGTATTATTTTTTGGTTACTCAATCACAGGTTGACTATAAAGTATATATATATAAATAAATATATATATGTATATATATATATATATATATATATATATATATATATATATATATATATATATATATACTCAAACCTTGACCTAACCTGGTGCCAGTAGTCAAAATGGAAAGCAAAGGTATAAAGTAAATAATAATAAAATAAAGAAAATAAAAGTTTGTTTGAGATCATGTATAGGCTCTTTTCTGATGGGATCCTATTATGCTTTAATTATATTTCTACAGTTAAAATGAAATGACCTTTGCAATACTTTAAAATTTAATAAATATTAAACCTTGATTTTAAAAGAAATTAAGCCTTTCCCCTTTTTTAACGGAGATAACACATTTTTTTTTACCTAGGGGAGTTTTGAACATTCACATGTACGATAGGTAAGGCAGACATCGATGCGTTTTGTTATGTAAGATCGCCGAGTCTAATTGCGCGTTTGATTACTATATATAGAGGTCGTATATGTCATTATGCATATCCACCACGGGAACTATTTGATCAAACACGAGAATACAGATTTTTGCCAGTTGAACAAAGAAATATCCAGATTACCAGATTATCCAGATGCTGTCATGTGGTGCAAGTTATCGTGTTTTATTTAAGTGTATTTGTTTGTGATTGTCCTGTGACGACGATAAAATAAAAACAAATGTCATAATTCTTTATTAAATCCAGCAAATTGTTTCAAATTTATATCTTAAAATGCCAAGTCTATGTCAGCCAGGTTTTTACAGACCGTGATACAGTGAACCGTTCAGTCGTCTATATCCTGAAAAAAATAGAATGACAGCCATCTGAGCAAGAACACATATACCAGTGAACAGCCATCTGAGCAAGAACACTTGTACTAGGGAACATCAATCTGAGCAGGAACACATGTACAAGTGAACAGCCATCTGAGCAAGAACAATTGTACTAGTGAACAGCCTTCTGACAAGAACACATGTACTAGCTAGTGGACAGCCATCTGAGCAAGAACACATGTACTAGTGAACAGCCTTCTGACAAGAACACATGTACTAGTGAACAGCCATCTGAGCAAGAACACATGTACAAGTGAACAGCCATCTGAGCAAGAACACATGTACTAGTGAACAGCCTTCTGACAAGAACACATGAACTAGCTAGTGAACAGCCATCTGAGCAAGAACACATGTACTAGTGAACAGTCATCTGAGCAAAAACACATGTACTAGTGAACAGCCTTCTGACAAGAACACATGTACTAGCTAGTGAACAGCCATCTGAGCAAGAACACATGAACTAGTGAACAGTCATCTGAGCAAGAACACATGTACTAGCTAGTGAACGGCCATCAGAGCAAGAACATATATGTACTAGTGAACAGCCATCTGAGCAAGAACACGTATACCATATGTTTATATGGCTTTGATTGGTGAAAGTATCGATGCCCTCCCGGGCAGTGCTAAATGTTTGGTCTAGAACTAACACCATCTCACTTCTTTAGTTGAGTTGTTCATTTTTCATGAAATAGACTCTAGAACTGAACGCCGAATCAAGGTCTGTGAAATCTTAAAGACGGACTAGGTAGTATGAAGATGCAATTTTATATTTGACTCCTTGTGTTCTTTTTAATGTTGCAGATAATAATTAATAAATTCTCATGTGATAAATTAATGTTAAAAATATATAAAGAATACTTTATTTTGAGACCCGAGTAAGTGCAAACCATTTTTAGTGAGCTAATATTAACTATTTTTTTTTTTTTTTTTTGTCTCAGTAACGTTCCTTCATGATAAAAGGATATATAAATCTTGCTAAGATAAGAAAAAATAAAATTCCATCATGAAAGAAACCTCGATTTTAAATAAAGGGAGCGACAAGGAATACTACCCAAATAGCCTGATTTGCAGGACATCGATGTACATGCCCTGCTAGTGGGGATCTGCTGCTATCTGGTAGTCACGGAGGGAACTAAGTCAGAGGTGCAAGCTGAAAGATTCATTGCGACTAAGCCTTTGTGTGTACAGGGCAAAACAAAACAAATATCTAAATTGTCACAAACACCGTTGGAATATAATGTACATTTGGATTTTAGTATAAATTGCAAATTACATTGTCATGAGGAGTATTTGGAATGTTTCTTATATCAATTATAGGGATTTATGTCGGTTTAGATCATGGAATAGGTGAAAACTAGTTTTATTAATTTTTTCCATGTTACTGAGAGTCGGGATTTGCAAATGTTTTGTAACTTCGGGACGGGGTAGGACGGGTGTAGGCCAAAAGTTGGGATATACGGGGCTGGTTTCTGCAGACTAAAAATATGGTAAATGTGAAGAATGATCAGGTATTGTTTTATACAAGAATGACACAGGATTTGAAGGCAGATTCATCTTTGATGATCACATAGCATGGCTGTGAGTAAAGCACCTGGGGGGGGGGGGGGGGGGCACATTTTTGGGGCGGAAGTTCGGGGAAATTAGTATAATGAAGTGTCTTGTGGAGTTCCTAAATAAGAACAAATTTGCCCCTTTTTTCCAAGATTAGTATGAAAATATAAATGTTTGTTGGTTTTTGCCAGTCTGTCCCATTTTAAGTATTTCAGGATTTATAAATTTGGCAGTGGAACCAACCAAATGATTTTCGAACGATCTCTATAGAGGGAAACTACGCAAGTATATAAATACAGATCTTTTGTTTTTCTTTATTAGACCAGCGGTCTTGCAATATCAGAACGCAATCGATAATCTGACCAGTCTTGCACAGATGTCCATTTTAGGGCCGTCCATGTTTAGAGTAATCCGTATATAGGGGGCACTTGCCAGGGAGACCCCGTGTCAGAAGACCAATGTTCCCTAGTGATGGGGATGGGGTTTCTGTCTTACACATTGTGCGGAATATATTATGACGAATTCTAATGCTCTTTCTTTAGAATGTAAAAAAAATCCACTCTTGAATTCCATGATATTTAAACAGCCTGAAATGCCCTTTTCCATGATTCTCCATACAACAGTCTCGTTAAAATACAAACGTTTACACTATCGTAAATATATTCAGTACTACCTCAAGTTATGTCTTTTGATTCACCATTGGTTGTAGAATTTAATGTTAATATGACCTGCATAATCTTTTACGTGACGTGAATAATAACAGTCTTTCACTCAGACCTATGTAAGTTATTTTGTCTTTAAGATCGCATTTCAAATATAAATCTATTATAAATGTCGAGCTGGATGAACCCCCCTGGCCGCTATATATGCCACATGTTCAGTATACGTATCAAGGATCAGTACTGAAAATCATAAATCTGAAAACATTAAACATAGCTTGCCTACAGATAACTCATGAAATTACGCGGTTTAAGTAAAGACTTATGTACAAGTGCATTGCATGCTGCAGCACCATACATATCATAGCGTCCAATTAGGTATAGCTGCTGTCATATGCGAAAACAAGAGGTGGCATTATAAAAGTGACAAGGCATTTATATGCGTTGAGAATTGAATAACACTAAATGAAGTTTTTTTCCACATTGAGTTTAAGCTAATCATAAATCATGTTTACATGAAAATTAAGTTTCCACATTGAGCATCATGCAGTGTATTTTTTCTAGTTATATTTTATTCTTTTCTGTGCACTTATAATGAAATATACTTGTTTGACGTTAGATTGATTTTTTTATTTACATTAGCAAAGAGATGACTGCTGTCTAATGTGTAGCGAAGTAATTCCCTGCTAATTAACTCATCCATATCATTGCGTTGTTGTCAACTAAAAGCCTATAATAAAGACATTTGACGTGATACGTTTCTATATGTTGTCTAGTTTTGTAATATTTTGTAAGAGGCGCGGCAATTTTTAAGTCCGCCGCGGGCGGCAGTGAGGCTGGGTACGCCGCAGGCCAAATCAGGCTGTATGGACCTGTTGGGAACACAAAACACGAGATGTTCCCCGCATGGACAGTTCAAAGACTTGGTATTGAATATTCTCAATTAGCAAAACAGAATGATATAAAGAAGCAAAACTTTATCTATGTGTAAACCCCTGGTCCCTGAGCCGGAATCCCTTTGTAGTTCCATATCACCTTCATCCTTCAGTTGATTAAGCCAACCCCCGCAGGGAGAGAACCTATTATATCTATACCCATATGTGGTTAACAAAATGTTGTGGGAGGACATACTTAGGTCCCAGTGAGTGCAAAACCATCGATTAATCCACCCCCCTTTCTGTCATTTCGGCCTGCGCTAGATCTCATATATGGCTGATTTTCAAAGCTGAAATTAAGGCACAATATCAGTCAGATTTTATATCTGACCTTGACCTTATTCCCTAAAGCCATACACTGCACAGTGGAATATCAAATCCTGCCCTGTTTACGCTAGATCTCCAATATGGCTGATTTTCTAAATCTGACCTTTTGCAAACTCTTCGGGCAAAATATTATAAGGTGACAGAAGTGCACCTGTTTTTTTTTTATTTTTTTTTACCTAGGCCTTATTTTCGAGGTCGTACGTGTACATTATCACCCATTATTTAAATATAGGACTAGAAATTTAATGAAGTAAGGAGGATGGGAAATATGGCTACGCTCATAAGTTGTGTGAGGGTTTCTGAGCAGTTGCAGTTTATAGGGGGCCAGCCTTTTTCTTTGCCTTGGGGCCCGTTTTAATGCGGAGACTGTCCTGCGAGCCACCTGCGGGAAACCGGGTGGAAGGGTTTAAGACCTGGGCGATGGGGGTTAGAGGCTGGGGGAGCGGGTTGAGGGGGCGGGGAAGGTAGAGGCTTCACTTGCGATGAGCAAATACTGTCTTCCAGCTGGTGCATGTAATGCTGGGTATACATAATAAATATAAATCGATTCTTTAATTCTTGAGTTTTGTATTTTCTTTCAATATTGATGTATGCATGCTTATATTTCTATAACAAATAAGAATGTTCATGGTACGATATACTAGTATATACGTATATTAAGTCCATGTAAGCTATAAACCATGTATATACCGGTAAGACAGTTTATATCTAAGGGTCAGGATCGTGTACAAAGGTCGGACTACAACGTCCTCGTGCTCATGACCAGATTTAAAATCGATGTACACAAAAGTTCAAGGACTCATGGCAACTTTATGATTAGCATAACGGGTATACATTTGTCGGAAAACACTGGCTACTGTTGATATGAAAACTATTCCTTTAGTTTCCTTCTGATCATTCAAATCAATTTATATTATTTTTCTACATTACAGTATATAGTACAGCAGACTATATGTCACATGTCTAAAATATCTGTTCAATTTATACCCGTCTTAAATCTTAGATTGTAGATGCTGGTATCAGACATGAAAGAACTACGTTAACTTACATTTTCACACACACACACACACACACATATATATATTATTCATATATGTCATTAGAAATACGGGCTGGGATGAATGCTAGATGTGCAGAGCAGTTTGGGCCGATTTCTTTTCTCTGTTGGTGTGGGGCAGGTTTACCTAGGGCAGTTGAGGTAGGAGGGGCGTGCAGGCTTCGAATTCCTGCCCACACAGGGCATTTAGGATTATAACGGCGAAGATACCTGATTACAGAGATCACTTTCCACTATATGTCCGTTAAGCGGGGATAAATGAGGCGGGAACACTTTGTATTGGGCATTTACAGGCCTGCCAAGGGTAAATGCAGAAAAAAGGAGCAAGTGCTCTGGTAAGAAAAAGTTCTTTGAAATAAAGAGTGAATAAAGAGTAAATTTAGTGGCAAATCCCCGTTGCTGATCGCTAACTGAATAAAGATGTGCTTCACAAACTATGTGTATATATTTATCGCTCCAAAAGTCAGAAACATACATTGCACATCCCCCTCCCTGAAAATAAGGGCATTTTCCACACGTCGTGACACTTGCTGGACATTTCCACACTCAAACATTGAAAGTCTGCCATTCTTGTTCTAACTGGAATGTTATAGCAGGAGAGATAAAGTATATATACTTTGAGGTTTTCCAGCTTTTCCACGTAAAATGTAAGAGATTTTTAGATGACTGATTATTTTTGCATAAAATTTACCGATGCTAGATCCTGCTGTTTTTGAGATGGTATGAGTTAACGTACAGGCGATGGCTGACGCCACATCGCATGAGCTTACAGGTTCGCAAAAAAATATGCCATAGTCAAAGTTGGGCAACATTTAAGGTAATGATTTGACATTTATACTTATAACATTTGATCTAATTTCTGGTATGCAATTAAAACAAATTTAATTTTTTTGGCTTTAAAATTATCATGTTAAAGGAGTAAATTTATTTCCCGATTTTTCAAAAAGTGCATTATGTTTGGGCCTTTTACTTTCGCAAAAATACCCAATATTTACCTAATTCCATGTACATCGGAAATATATGCAGGAATAGATAAGCAGGAGAGGTTTTCACAGTTGGAAGTTCTGAGGTGTAACTATAGGTTTTTAAAATAAAATGGGAGGTTTCTCGTAATATATGGAGGGAACAAGTCGTAGTGACCCAGTTTTCGGTTTGGTGGGAGAATTCGGGGACATCTAACAACATTTTGCATTTCTGATTCTTAGTTCAAATTTTTTCGAAACGTGCCCTGTTAAAGGACAGACGCACGGCCGGACGGTAGAAGGACCATCCCTACAGCTTGGATAACTTGAAAGAGTCAGCTGCGCCATGAACTGAGCATGACCCTGGTATATTTTTGGCGCGTGTCCATGAGACTGACATTTGACGACTATGGGACATTTACAGGGTTGCCAGCTGCCAACTCAAAATTCCCTGACTTTCCCCCTGATTATTCCCCGACTTTCAGCTGGCTTTCAAAGAAAAACAAACTAAATAAGGTCTCATTAACGTCAATTTACTGCTAACTCAAATTCTCATTTGATAAAAGTAACTGGAATGCAGCAGAAAGCAGAGCAAACTGAAACTAGAAATTTTGAATTGACAATCTTCAAAGAACTTTACACTCTGTATCAAGCATTTATCATGATTATCAATAGATTTTTCTAACAATTTCTATTTGAATCGGCCATTGTCTTAAATAAAACACTGACTTGCTTTTGTCACTAAACAAGAAAGTTTCATTTTACTGCATATCAAAATCGCATGCCTCCCAGTAGCTTCAATCATTTGCTGTTGTATGCCTCCCAGTAAGTTCAATCATTTGCTGTTGTACATGGGACATAAATAATGTGTTGACAGTTGTAAACAATTTTCCACATTGCCTGTGCTGCTTGTGGTTTTATTTGGCATTCTGTGTGCAAGAGCTTTCTTCTCAATTAGGCTCCAGCTAGACAAAACCCAGAAGTGAGTTGAAGTCTTAATGCAGGCTGTGTCTTCTACATCTGCTTACAAACAGGCAGAAAAGTTAAATCCATATGTGACCATTGTATCAACACAAAGCGCCAGTCTTCCCTCATCCCAAAATACTGTTATTAATGTATAATTCAGTGATTTCTAGTAAAAAACACACACCGACAGACAAAAATACACAGTCACAGTAAACAAATATCAAATTTAAGAAAATACACAAATAAAATAAAAAATCCAGCTTTAATTCGAGACTATTTTTCTTTCTTTTATGGCAATATTCTGATGGCAGAATGTAAAATGTACACCAAAGATTAAATGCATGTATTTTTCTTTTGTAAATGCATTAATCCATATCAACCAGTCCAATTTTCTTCTTCACACAAAAGGTAGTGGAAAAATGTCAATTTGTTTTTGGTTATATTTGATTTGTGATGTGCCCTGTCAGACCAGATCACTAGAGCTTTGATAGTTTTGTCAGACACCTACACGTGTTGAGCTGACCCCACAAGAGAATCATCCTGAATTGACAACATAACCAGACAGGCACTTAGTGGAAACCCACAATGATCTGCCTCAAAAATGAACATTGTTTGATCTCTCCTCCCCACACAGTCCTTTCTTCCAAAATCTAATGATGGACTGAGATGGCACCAGTTTTATACCCAGCCCTTTAATCCCCACATCATTTCTCTGGATGTTTGAAGATTTCTACTGGGGATGAGAAGAGATGATAAAAGTGCAGCTGCAGATGTCTTCATAAAACAGCACCTTTCCACGATTTATCAGGGGAGTGTCAGATATAGAACCTCTTACAGCTGACATGAGGTTCCCAGACACTGAAGATGATGAAAGATCTATTGATACCTTTATAGAACTTGTCTGGTATAAGGTATCTGGTTAAATGTAACAGGTGCAAATGACTGTCACATATCCATGAAGTTGTGACATGCAATAATGCTGGCTGCCAGTCACTAACGTTATTTGACTACCCAACCATGGATAGCTGTGGTAAGCTCAGAACTTTCCCTGCTAATCTAAAGTAAAAGTAATCCCTCCATGCATCACAACAGAGAGATATGATAAATAAAAGAGAAAAAAAGTGGACTACAGGCCATGACACTCAGCTGATTTTGAAATAATTTATGCATTATGTGTTGATATATCAAGGTATGTTTCAAGTTTTACTCAATCTGGAATAATAGCAGTGAGATTTACACATGTATGTGAAATTTCTGTAAAACGGGTTTGGCAAAATTTTACCAAACTCTACATACTGACAGATTTAAATGCATGGCATATTGAACTCTTGACCTGTTTCCTAAACTGATACAACTGGCAGTCTTTCAAAGCTCTAAATAAATCCAGGCTGACCTTTGGCCAGTTGCCAAGTATGTTATAGTTGGCAGTCTGCAAAGCTGTTTATAGATACAGACATGATACAGGTATAATGCTTCCATGCTTGACTGTTACTTTCAAGAAACATTTTTCAACCTGAGTATTAGCCCTGCCTGGGCTTTAGTGTTTGCGTTATCTAATAAAATGCTTAAAAAAAAAGTGATTCCATGTACCGATAGACTTAACTCAGTGCCAGCTCTTATCACTAATCAGAGGGTCAGATAGTGGCAAATTAGTTATATGAGTTATACGTTTTTTTTTATAAAAAATTTTAGAATTATAAAAGATGCAGTCCTTTAATTTTTAAAGTTCTAATAATTGTGCCAAAAATCATTTAAGTAAACTTGAACAAAGGCCACCTAAGAATCATTTTGGACAATGTTACATAAATTTAAACAACAGTTTTGCAGAAGAAGACTGTTGCAGCCCTCAATTTGTAATAGGCTTACTAATGGCCTCAAGACCTACTTAAGCTTTCCATGACTCTACCAAAAATCAATGAGCTCAACCTATTCTTATACAATTAAAACATCCCTATCCTAGATAAGAATATTCTTGTGAAATATTAAACCATTCAGCTTGACAGTTTCATCATAATACATTTTTAAGCTGAAAGAGGCTAAAATTACAAGGTTTCTGACCGTAAAAAAAGGTTGAAGTAGGTGGCTCACAAAAACTGCAATTTCAAGTACGAGTCATGTGACCAACATTTACACAAAATTTGGCTATCCTAGCACCTACTGTTTCTGAGCTAGTAATTTTAATATCCCTTTTTGGCCAAATGACTTAATCTCAGCTTCCAGTAACTCGTCCAAAATTCACTGAACTAGAACCATTCAAACAAACCTGAGAAAGATTGTTTCAGGGATTATTTCTCTGAAATATTGAATAATTTGGCTTGACAGTTGGCAGAAGAAGATTTTTAAAGCTTTTTTTCCCTTTTTCCATATAAAATGCAGATAGCAAAAAAATAAGCAAAATCCGAGTTTTTTAGATGACTGATGTTTTGCATAAAGTTCGGTGAGATAGTATGCGTTAACATACTAAGACGGACGACGCATGATGCATAAGCCACAGGTTTGCTTACAATGTGAAGAAAAATGTGTGATTAGGCAGCTTGTAAAGGGAACTGAACCTGAATTGTTTTTTAAGTGAGCACAAACATTTCCACTGGCCCAGATCAACCTCATGAGCAGAAAATTTCTTTATCTGTGGAATGTTTCATTAATGGTGGATAGGAAGCAATTAAAAGTAAGAGGAGCCTCAGGTTGTTGCACAAAATAATTACTGGGGTTAATTTAAAAGGACACACAAAACTGTCAGAGGAAGTTCTGAACAGTCCTTAATTCTTTCACTAATTGGTTACTGAAGAAAATTTTATGAAATACATGTGCCCACAGCCCATGAGAGGTACAAATTATTAATGGGTATTCACTGGTTAAATTGAGGATCAGTGTGAAAGGTCTGAGATATATGAGATAAATGAATTTCCTTCCAATCCTCTTCAGCCCCCTACAATGAGTCCATGTCATCCACAGGCACAACTAAGTAAGGTTTATGATGTTATTAGGTGACCCTTCTTAAATCAAACTCAGCTTTCCCACTTGGAATCCCTGGTCTCCAAGACACACCAACACAAGATGACTTGGGTGAAAAGAGCATTGCATAATTTTTCAGATTTTTCCTGAGGGGTTATTAATTACTGATCTGATAACAAGAAAGTTTTAGACCAGTCTTTGTTTTTGCCAGGTTAGGGTTTGTCCTGTGGTGAGGATAATGCAGGACTCTTATCCTTTTTTGTGGAGGTCAGCTTCATTACCCTGGAACGATGAAAAAAAACAATGTGCAGATTAAAATCAGAACACCTTGGGTTGTGTAAATCAGACATGCTAACTGCATATTGTCACTGCAGTCATAAAATATCACAGTGTTATTCTTTATTCTTTTCCAATATTAAACAGCCCTCAAGGATGATCATACCTCCCTAAATGCTAAGGATATCTCTAGATTTTGAACATCTCCCCAATAAATCAACTATTTTTTTATAAGGTAACTCACCATTACCAAAAAATTTTTAGTAAATTCCATTAAAACCCTATGAACATCATATCAATTAGTGGTGTGCCAAATAACTGATTATGTTGATGACTGGTCATTTTCTTTCATAACTGAGTAAATTGGTTGCATTTTTGTATAGAAACAATTGTGAAGGGAAATTCATTATTTCATCCAAACAAGGCCTACAGGCCTAATGCAAACCTGTGCAAAGTTTGGGAGTATGAATGGAGGTTTATTTTTAAAATTTAATATTGATCCTCTTAAGTCCTGCATATCTACCTTAGTCATTATGATTTCAGCAAAATGGACGTTTCGGACCTGCAAGTTTCAGACAAGGACAATTTAAAACTAGAATATGGGTAGTCAACATGCGACTATGTGTATCTGCAGAAATCAGAGTGGGACAGGTGAAGTGAGGCATGGATTAAGTGGCAAGGGGAATAGAGTGAGGTGTGTTGAATATTAGCATGGATGTCTGCAGCATAAACATGAATGTAGGTGGTGCCACCTGTCATAAAATCAAGAAAATTGACCAGAATGTATAAACCTGCAAAATTTCAGGTGGATAAGTCAAACCACTGCTGAGATATGAGTGATTTTATCCCAAGGCAGATGAACAGATGGACGCTGTGCATACATGGTTGCAGGTGGCGCTGCCAGTTTTGCCTATGATGAAGAGCTATGGGAAATCTATACAAATGCAAAATTTTGGCCCAATGGGTCAAACGGTTCCCGAGATATGAGCTTGGATGTCTACAGAGTAAACGTGAATGTAGGTGGTGCCACCTGTCATAAAATCGAGAAAGCTGTCAAAGTTGTATAAGCCTGTAAAATTTCAGGCAGATATGTCAAACCAATGCCGAGATATGAGTGATTTTTTCCCAAGGTAGATGAACAGATGGATGCTGTGCATACATGGTTGCAGGTGGCACCACCACTTTTGTGTATGATAAAGAGCTATGGGAGATCTATACACATGAAAAATTTTGGCCCAACTGGTCAAATGGTACCCAAGATATGAGCTTGGATGTCTGCAGCTTAAACGTGAATGAAGGTGGCGCCACCTGTCATAAAATCACAAAAGTTGTCCAGGATGTATACACATGCAAAATTTCAGGTGGATAAGTCCAACCAATGCAGAGATATGAGTGTTTTTATTCCAAGGCAGATGAACAAATGGACGCTGTGCAAAAATGGTTGCAGGTGGCACCACCATTTTTAGTGCATGTTATAAAGCTTTCCAAGGGCTACATTTATGCAAAATCTTTAGCCTTATCGGTCAAACGGTTCCCGAGATATGTGGGTTTATGTGTTGAAACAGACGCACAAATGGACGCTGGGCCCAGAAGAAAGTCAGAGGTCAACCAAAAATGAGGGCGCCCCTGTTCACATGTGACCGATCATTATTCCCAATTTTAAAAAATTCTGCAAGTGGTTATGGAGGAGTTCTCTGGAAACCTATAGTATCCGCAAAACTCTGTTTTTTGCAGATACAATGATTGTAGCTGGCACCACCAGTCTTATATACAACGAAGAGATATATACATATGCCCAATGTCAGACTGATATGTCAAACCCCTCCTGTGAAAAAAGCAGGGACATACACTGTGCAAAAATTATTGTACACTATAAAGCTACCCAATATGTATAAACATGCCCAATTTTAGGCTGATGTATCTAATTCCTCTGTAGAAATAAGCAGGTGCACACACTGGAAAAGTCAATGTAGGTGGCATCACATGTCTTGTAAATGAGAATACCATCAAAGACGCATAGACAGGTCAAAATATCAGTCCAATACATCAAACTTCCCCAGAGTTTGATGCACTGGGCTGACAAGGATCAGGTGAGTAAGGCAGTTGCCCCGCGAGTGACCTGTGACAAATTGCTGCCTCAAGCTACTGCCCTGAGTGAACTCTTGACCTGCACCTGGCTAGACTGAGTGAACTTTTGACCTGTACCTGGCTGCACTGAGTGAACTTTTGACCTGTTGCATAATCTGACACAGCTGGCAGTCTGCCAAAGCTATAAATAGATTCAGGCTGAACTTTGGTGCCAAATATGATGCAGTGAGCAGTCTGCCAAAGGTATAAATAGAATGCAGCTACTGCAAAGATTGAACTCTTGACCTTTACCTGGCTGCACTTCTTCCAATCCTGGCACTGTGCCAAAACTATTTATAGAGCTGACATCATCTTGGCTAATGGCCAACATCAAGGTACTGGCAATCTGCCAATGGTAAACCAAGTGCTGCCATCTGTACACAAAAGTGGTCCCTACTTGAAATAACTTTGAAATTTATTTTCCCAATACAAAATGCTTTTCAGCTGACTTTTTATAAAAAAAAGAAATCAGGAATATATGTAAAATTATTAAGGATGCATACTGAATGCAAAATTAAAATACAGATATATCTCATTGATGGCAAATTCTTGAATTAAGTTGAGCAGGGATACCAAAAATTTATAATCCACATACAGTTGTCTTTATATAGCCAGAGAGAGCCAAATATCCATGATTGTCACATTGTCTGGTATGATGAATAACTTAAGTCATAAATCTAAATTTTTTAAAAGCATTTAAAAAAACTTTCTTGTCAATATTAACCAACAATAACCTGAAATTTAAATGCCTGGTGGCATGATGTAATAGATGTAATAGCATCACACAGCTAACATATATGGTAAAATGACTCAATTCAATCTCCATAATTCAGCCAAAAATCATTTATGTGGAACCATTAATGACAATTATTATAAGAATTATTGTAGGGATTATTCTTGTAAAAATATTTAACAAAATGGCTTAAGTGGCATCAGTCGAAAAACGTTTCGCAGGTTTATAACTCATATAGGAAGATACAGCAAACTGGCTAAGTTCAGCTTCCCTTAAATCAGCCAAAAAGCACTGAACCAAAACCATTTGAACATACTTGAATTATCAACATCTGAGGATAATTAATTTGTGAGATTAAAGAATTTGGCCCAGTGGTTTTTGAGAAGAAGATCTTTGTAGCCACTGAGCTAAAATGGGCTGTTATGGCATATGACTAAATTAAGCTTCCCATAACTTAGCCAAAAGTCACTGAAAAGAGACCATTTGAACAAACTTCAGAAAGCACTACCCTAGGATCATTTCTGTGCGATATTAAACATTTTGGCCATTGGGTTTCAGAGAGGAAGTATTTTGTAGCCCTCGATCAGTGTGATACAGGCACTGATGACCCCGTACAAAAAAGGCCGATGCAGGTGGCGCCACCAATACCTCAAATTCAGATATGACCTATGAGACCAATATTGGCATAAAATTTGGTGATGATAGCTCCAGCGGTTTTTGAGATATAAATTTTAATATGCTTTTTTGCACAGTTAACAAAGTTCAACCTCCTGTAACTCAGCCAAAAATCTCCAAACTGAAACCATTGGAACAAATTTGAGAAAGATTGTTCCAGGGATCATTTCTCTAAAATATTGGACAATTTGGCTGGAAAGTTTTGGAGAAGAAGATTTTTAAAGCTTTTTTAGCTTTTTCCCTATAAAATATAAGAAAATGTAGTTAGATAAAAAATAAACAAAATCCGATATAGTTTTTTGGATGACTGATTATTTGAAAAAAATTTGGTGATGATAGCTCCTGCCATTTTTGAGATAGCTATGGTTAACGTACAGACAACGCACAACATACGACGCACGACGCCGCACCATCACAGGTTCGCTAAAAAGTCATATATCCCTTACGAGATTCTAATTCTGTCAAAGACTTCAGAAAGATAGCCAGGGACTAAAACAGCATTAAAAGAAGCTTGAGCAACAAACTGACAACAACCAAGCCATTACCTTGACCTTTTAATATTATTACTGAATTTATTTGGTCACTAGTTTATAGATATAAATCTATAGAGCAGATTTCAATAAGGATGGTACATAAAATAATAAATTAAAAAGTTTTCATATTTTATTTTTCAATCATGGAATATGATTTTACATAATATATACATAATAAACCCCCACCCCCTATTTTGATGCCCCTGCTTTTGGAACAAAAACTGGTTCGGGTGGAACTGTTGTCACAGCAAATATGACCGTTAAATATACCTATAATATTGTCTCAATCCTGTGGTGCTGCCAATATTCACTTCTCAGCAAACAATAGATCAAAAAGGAGAAGAATGCTACCTGATTAATTTAGGAGTTCTGGCTGATAGCAAATTTATATATTGACCTCTAATAATAACTTAATTATCTTATAATTACTTAATGGTAACCATCATTGTTATGTCGCCTCATGGCAGTGGTGTGAGCTCATTATTCCTACTAACAACGTGTATTTTTACACATTAATACTGTCACACTGAAATATTCAAGGATAAAAAAATAATGTCAATGGCACCTATATACAGAAAAAAATTAATGAAACCCTCACTGTGCAGACATAGTTTCATTAGGACCTGTCTAGACAAGGGATATTAGCAGTATTAGTCATGGTGTCCACACACAACCCACAGTGTAATATAATGATCTCATACATGCCTGAGTTCACCTTGTTCGGCTAGATGTTGGGGTTAGGCACATCATTTATTTAAGGTCATCAGAGCACTACCTATGACCTTGTGGTTTTACTGGATCTGTTACAGCCCTGAAATACAGCACCTATTGTCTAAATTTCTGACAAGAACTATCACATGCACACAAAATCTCTGATACTGAGAATCAGGTGGCCAATGAACCTGTATCTTCCAAGTGGAAGCTAAAGAAATGCTCTTGGGATGACTGCATTCTTATCCGGATTGACTAGAATACTGACAGGTCAGGAAGGGCCCTACTATAGGCCCAACAACTTCCAGTGTGGGCTGTGTGATGCTTGAAAAAATATAATAAATGACCTGATTACACAAAGACACAGAGAGAACTGACCCAAAACAGAATTTAAACCTGTGACCTTGAGGTATGAACCTGTGATTTCAAAATCAAGATGGTCCTTACCCATTTGTTAGGTAATCCAAAAGTAAAAGATTAAAAATTTTAGATGAAATGTTTACAATGCCTCCACAATCTTGTGAAAGATGTTGGTCCTGTGACATCTTGACCCCAAACTCAAAAGGATTGTTACAAAAGTGGTGGGCCATTAATAAATCAAGTTTGGAATCCATATATCAATTCAAATTGGAGTTATTCTCCGGAAACAAATTTATGGAAAGATGGGTCCTTTCACCTAAGTTTTTGAGCTTGTGACCCAAAAATCAAAGGGGCCTTCCCCTATTGGCAGGTGAGCTATATATGTGGAAGATGGGAAGGTCTGGGTTGAAAAGTTCGGTTTAAAATGCATCCACATTATTTATAAAGGAGTGGGTCCTGTGACCATGACCTTTGAGCTCACGACCCCAAAATCAACAGGGTTTTTGTGTTGGTGATGGGCCATATACATGTCAAGTTTAAAATGCATGTGTCAATCCAAACTGGAGTTATTATTTTCTGGAAACGAATTTGTGGATGGACAGACTGACAGACAGTGTGATTATTATCTTAAAGCGGGCCTTATAAAAATTTAGTTGATCCCGGAGTGATCATGCTGCTTGGATATCTTATTAAGTGATCCTATAGTGCTCAGCATGATCAACTGAGATCGATATGCTATCAGAAGTAACCCATATATGATCAATTCTGATCAGTTATGATCTAGAAGCCATTGTTGCTGATCAGTTATGGCCTATAAGCTGGTCAGATAAGGTCCATACATGATTGACCGTGATCCCCAATTGATCACAGTTGATGGACCAAAAAAATCTGACCCTTATGCCTGACCATAGTAACTATAATAACACTATGATAAGAGAAAGTAACAGCATAATATCATTATAGTAAGACTAATTGTTAAAGATTGTTTCCATTCCTAGTACACATATATGAATACAGCTTACTTTTTTCAACAAGGTTGTATAGATCCTGCAAACATAGTCTGATGTGAACCAAATCGACCGTACTTGCAATGTCAGTTTATAATATTTGTTACATTAAGCCTTACAATTATAATTAAGATATATTCAGCAAAACCAATCTATTTTTTAACAAAATTAATTAATCAAACTTACAAATTGTAATACTTACATTTTATCCTTATATTACCTATTTATTATTTATGTTTATAATATGACTATGTGTCTTGCTTGTATCTTTTATGATTTTCTTAATAAATAATTCATATTCATATATAAACTCTTCATTCTATAAATGGTCCATGTATGGTCAATCCAAATATGTAACATGCTCTAGCTTTTGAAGTTATTTGTGCAACGTACTGCATAATCTATTAACAAATCATATTTCACATAAATGATATAAACAGAAACCACAAAAAACACCACAGAAACATATGCAAATATGATTATAGCTATTGGAAGGAAACTGAGGTATTCAATAAACCTGACAGGAATCATTGTTTGATATACATTAATATGTAATAATTGACAGATATTAATTGATGGCAAATTTGTATATATTTATATGTTATGTATGTTCAGGCCATTTTTATTTAGAAAAGAAATTGTTTGTTGTGTTGTATAGTAATGTTACAACATCAGAACTTAAATGTGCAAAACACTGCATGGAAATTAGTGTTGCTACAGAGAAAAAGCAGTAATTAGTGGCATTTTCAGTGAATATAAAAAATGACTCAATTAATAAAACATATCTAACATATATGTAATTTAGAGTTACAGTTCTATAAAATAATGAAGGACCTGATTTCACTTCAAGTGTCAGCAAATGAATCAAGCAATGCACTGAATGACTCCGAGCTTATCGTCTTTTGATGGACATGCCAGAAAAAACACTGATTTCTTAATCTGTGAAAGTATGGTACATTAAATAAAGTAACACATATACAACTTGTCAGACTGAGTCAAATGAAAAGACAGAGCTTGTCTGAATATTTGGCATGTTTCAAGCAAAATAATATTTACCTACAGTAATTGATTAAAAGGAATACCCTAACATTGTTTGAATCCATCAGGGAAGACTCCACATCGGAAGTACTTCCCTCTTCTATGGCATTAGTAAACCTCTATTCCTAATTGGGAAGAAAATCTGTTGGGCTGTCCAAACAAGTACCTTACAGAAGTGGCTTATTGAATTAGTCAGAAGAAAACCAGAATACTGCTTCAGTAGTGCAAAGAAATGACAGGAAAACCAACAAGCCTGTGCAGGAAACCCTGAGATGTGAGCAGAGTGGGCTAAAAAGAGGAGAGCACGGTACCAGCATAGTGTGTGTGATGAAACAGCTAGTCTATGATGGATGATCTTTGTTCAGTATGCATCACACAGCCAGACAGATGGAGCCTTTGTCCCAAACTAAAACTATTAAGACAAGCCACATGGCATATGGCTTACGTATGATTGAATCTGGAGCTATCACACGTCGCAACGTGCCTCGATTACACCTTGACCATGTAATAATGTGGGCCAGCTCAAAGTCACTTCTTGCTACTTTTCTCCTGAAGCAGACAGCCTGTGGCTGCTTCAGCCTTGTGGACAGATTTCATTATGAACACTTTCAAGCAATTTACCCCCGGTCTTCTAGTGATGACCTGCATGCTTCAAGCATGGCAGGCAATTGAAAATGTATGTGGTGATACCCCATAGGAAAGATAAGAATTTAAAAGAGAGAGCCTCCACCAGACTGAAGGTGAGAGTATCTTATCTCCAGTGGAGCATTAAACAGCCAAGTATCAGCCTAACCATCTGTAAGGATTTCAGGTCAAGACTGATGGTGCCTCAAGCATATACAGATGCATGTTAATTGTATTTTAGTTAGAAATCACATGTTGGTGTTTTTATTACTATACATGTCATGAATATCAGTCTTTATCAGTATATGCTGCTGAATTCATGGAATTATAGTATAAACATAATATTCTGGCAGTGTTGTAGCCAAGTCCACACCATTCAAGTCCCTGAGATTCATATTCAAGTCCACCTTCTTCAAATTCGAGTCATTTGGAATGTAAGTCCAAGTCCAAGTCTGAGTCCGTGTCCAACACAAATATCCATAACAGCAATAAAAATAGAAACCAGATTCTCATGTACATTTTTAAGTAAGTTAACACAGGCTTCTACTATAATGGTTGCAATTGTGATTACATTTATAGCTCCTGATGCTGTGAAAAGCTTGGCATTATATATATTTTGTGTTTTTATTTTTTAATTTTCTGTTAGTAGTTATAACCTGCACATAAGTCTTTATTATAAGTGATAGTTGTTTTCTATTGGACTTGAGATGAACTCAGTCTGGTTTCTCAAGTCCTTACCTCTGAGTCCAAGTTCAAGTCTAAGTCAAGGACCCTCAAGTCACAAACTGTGCCAAAGTCCCTACACAGTGGTCTCAACTCCAGACTCAAGTCCTGGTCCTAATAAACTGAGAACTAAATTCATTTCAGACATATTGCAAATCTTGCTCCTTGATATTTCATTCTTCCTTACTGAATCTTGAAAGTCATGATTGTGAGAATATTTATTTTTTAAGTCTGGAGGAGGTGATGTTTAAATGCATGAGGCTATGAAAAATCCAAAGTCATGTGATTTGTAGTCACATTACAAAGAACCCAGAAGCCATGTGTCGTGCAGTTAAAACATTACAAAGAATCCACAAGTCATGTGTTCTGCAGTAAAAACATTACAAAGAATCCACAAGTCATGTGTACCAGTAAAAACATGACAACTGAAGAATCCACAATTAAGTCATATGTCCTGCAGTAAAAAACATTACAAAGAACCTTTAGGTCATATGTCCAGCAGTTAAAACAATACAAAGAATATAGAATTCATGTGTCCTGCAGTTAAACCATTACAAAGAATCCACAAGACATTTGTCCTGCAGTTAACACATAACAAAGAATATACATGTAACTAAAGAAGATTTTAGGCTTAGCTGATACAATTTGTGCCCCATCTGACTGAGTGAGTGCTCAAAATAATGTTTTCAGCCTGTAGTTGGCACAATTTAGGTCACCATGACCTACTTTCAGGTTTCAAAGGAGATTTGCCTAGGACCCCCCTGGATGTACAGTTAGAAGATTACGATTAGTGCCTTGTTAATGGATGTACTGCTTTATCTGGTGGTCCCAAAAATAAAAAAAGTGTAATAAAAAAAATAAAAATCAAGGCCTTCAGGCAAATCTGCAGTCGGATATAAACCAGGTGAAATGCTTCAATGCTGGACCATTACTTTTCAAGTACATGTGTAATTTGTACATGAACAATGCAAGTTCTAAACATTTTGACCAAGAACCAATTACACAAACATCACTGCTGGAATACTGGCATGGTTGCACACAACATCAAAATTATTGTAGGTGACCCCCCCCCCCCCCCCCCAAGTCTTGTATATTGTTATGTGATAAGAGGTGTTAATATCTATTATAATTAATTACTGATTTTAACGCAATATTTTGGTACACATAAGATCAGTTACCAGTTCAGCAGATGGAAAGATAGATAGAGCGACAGAGAGAAATGATAATAGCCTAAATTGGTGTACCAACGCATTGTCTACCATTGTAAGACAGGTGTTTGGATTCCGATCTCCATATGTTGGTTAGCATATAGGTTTAGAAAAGAAGCTGATAAATGAGTATTTTAATGGACATAAATTCTGAATGCAGACAACCAGTGATTACTATAGACTGGTATAATTGTTATAGCCATGTGAATGTAAACTTAATCAAGTAAGCCAAAATAGATTCTGTTATTATAGGCATCAGCAGAAGCCAGGTTTAGATCTGGATGACAGTGTAAAATGATATAAAAGTCAAAGGTACGGTGAATACCGGCCAACGCATAAGGCAGTAATTGAGGACAGGAAAACAGTACCAAAAGTGAGTCAGTAAGTAGCTGGGTCACATAGAATCGATTAGGAAACAAATAGGTACCCTGAATATATTAATGACAGGTATATAATGATATTACATGAGTTTTAGGTAAAAAAAAGGAAAAAGTTTGTGCGTAGGCCAAAGCCGAAGCCATATATGGCTATCTAAACATTCAGGTATGTCATAATGACACATATCCAATATCCAATAGAAAAAGTGTAAGATGATGTAAAGGGTTGTGACGTAGTAATTATGATACAAAATCCTGTGTTGGGCTGGGAACTGGCAGACAGACCCACGCCATCATCAACATGTAAACCAAGACAACTGGAAATAAACAGCACAATATCCAACTTGGACTGTCTCAGTTATTCACCTGACGCGCCGTGTGACTGTGTTATGGCCAGGGAAGAACTCCCCTAATGCCCCGTTAAAGACAACTGGAAATAAACAGCACAATATCCAACTTGGACTGTCTCAGTTATTCACCTGACGCGCCGTGTGACTGTGTTATGGCCAGGGAAGAACTCCCCTAATTCCCCGTTGTAACAATATAACAAAGCTATCCTAGATGTATACATATGCCCAATTTCAGGCTGATATATCAAACCCCTCCTGAGAAATAAGGAGGGACATACACTGTGTAAAGTAGGTGGTGACACCAGTCTTGTGAATGAGAAAACCATTAAAAATGCATGGACAGGTCAAAACACAGGCCAATACATCAAACTTCTTTTGAGTCAGGTGCATTGGGCTAACCAGGCTTAGGTGAGAAAGGCAGTTGCCCTGAGTGAACCAGAACATATTGCTAGCTCCAGCTACTGCACTGAGTGATCTCTTGACTGGCACCTGGCTGCACTGAATGAATTCTTGACCTGCTGCATAATTTGACCCAGTTGGCAATCTTCCAAAGCTATAAATATATCCAGACTGACCTTTAACCTGTTGCCAACTCTGGAATAGTTGGCAGTCTGCCAAGCTATTTATAGATATAGACTCAATCTTGGCCTATAGGTAAATCTGTTAACACATACTGAAAGACTTTGGCTACAATATGCTTTTTTTCAAGCTGATCGACATATCCATAAGATTTTCTTTATCAAAATGTTAAGAATGATAAAAGATGCAGTCCTTTCATTGTTAAAGATCCAATATATTTGCCAACCATTATTTAAGTAAACTTGAACAAAGGCCTCTTAAGAATCATTTTTGTGCAATTTTACAGAAGTTGAAACAACAGTTTTGCATTAGAAGACTATTGTAGTCCTCACTTAGAAATAGGCTTACTAAAGGCTGAAAGACCAAATTCAGCTTCCTATGACTCTACCAAAAATCAACCAACATCTATTTTTAAAACAATTGAAAGAACCCTACCCTAGTATAAAACTTGTGAAAACAATTTAACAATTAAGCTTAACAGTTTCATCATGAAACATATTTAAACTGAAAGGGGCTAAAATTATGGGGGTTTTGTCTGTATTAAACAGGTCAATGTAAATGGCACCACAAAAACTGCAATTTCAAATATGAGTCATGTTACCAACATTTGCACCAAACTTGGTGATGGTAGCTCCTTTCATTTCTGAGATGGTTATGTCAGTATGCTTACTTGGTCAAATGACTAAGTTCAAATTCCTATAACTCTATAAATTCACCAAACCCAAACCATTTGATCAAACTTGAGAGAGCTTATCTCTGGAATTATTTCAATGAAATATTGAACAATTTTGCTGAATGATTTCAGAGAAGAAGATTTTCAAGTGTTTTTTTAGCTTTTCCCCCGTTAAATGTAAGTTTATGCAGGTGGCACCTGAAAAGTTATAGGTTAATATACTAATGACTGATGACCCTCGTACAGAAAAAGTTGCTGCAGGTGGAACCACCAATTCCACAAATTCATATATGAGTCATGTGACCAACATTTGCATAAAATTTGATGAAGATAGCTCCAGCCATTTCAGACATTGTAATTTTAGTATCCTTCAGCTCTTGGAACTCAGCCAAAATTCACCAAACTGGAACCATTTGAACAAACATGAGAGAGATAGTTTCAGGGATTATTTATATGAAATATTGAACAATAGTGCTTGACATTTTTGAAGAAGATTTTAAAAGTTTTTTTTAGCTTTTTCCTGATAAAATCTAAGTAAATGCAGATAGCAAAAAATAAGTTCAACCAAATAAAGTTTGACATGTGACTGGTTCTTCCACAAAATTTGAAGCTTCTAACTCTAACAGTTCTTGAGATAGCATAGGTTAACATGCCATGAACACGCCATCACATAAGCTAACAGGTTCCCTAAAAATAAATAACGTCATTCAAAATTATTAGAAACAAATATTAAAATGATAAATGATAAAGTATTAGGTATCCCTATCTAAATAATTAATAAGCAAGTGTAACTGCATGTACGTACCCCATAAATAATATGCCTCTGTGCCAAAAACTGTGTTATTGATAGAAATAAATAAAGAGAGTTAATTTAAATTCTCATATCAGTTTACAGTTTATTAAACTGGTAGATGTATATGCATACAAGGGAAAAAAATATTAAAATTTCATCACCATTGTAAGAACAATTGATTAAAATGGTATCAGCTATGTAATTAAATGAGACTACGGTAATTAACACTACATAAAACATGTCTGGGTCATATAATTCATTATGTTGGTGTCACATAGGTTCTTATTTAGCACAAGAGAGATAAAAAGACATGCAGAATATTTTTATCTTAAATGGACTTCTGACAATGATTACATATTTTTCACACCTATTTGCATGCAGCTACCTAACAACATACCAGCTAGTATTCTTTAATGGTATGCTTTGAAGATTTCCAAGACCATCCATATTTCAACTTTCTAAATCATTCTACCATTAAGCAGGCAGATCCTGCTTTTAACTTGTGTAAATCATGTATTATATGGAATATTTTGAAATTTATATGTATATAGTTCCTTCAGCAAATTTAAAACCTACCAGTGACATGGCCTGGGTACTCAACCTCACTTCTGAAGCAAGCAGTAACAGCATGGCTTCCCTGATCCATTTCTTTCTCACCAAAAACAAACATCTCAGCAACAAAAGATCTGCTGTCTTCCCCCCGCTGAATAAGCCAATTCCCAAAAAATGTTGTCTATGGTACAATGGGGACCCAAAAGGTACTATAGAGCAATGAAGAAAGCATTGATACAAACATAACGGATACACAACTCCCTGTACACCACATAACCAGGACTCCCAAGAAAGTGCAAGTTCTTTTGTGGAGACCATTAGCAGCTGGTATGATTACACATTGACAGTTATAGTCAACCTCCTACAGGAAGCTCCTGGGATATCCACACAGAGCACTTCTATGATAGTGTCTCCATTAATCATGTAACAAGGACCTCCCGTACCAGGGTAAAAACAAGGGACCCATGAGTCACGGCCCTCAGCTGAATTTTGTAAAATTTAAGTAAATGCAAATTAATTTATTCATTATACATATTAACATTTGAAAAGCTAAGAGTAAATGGCTTGCTATTTGGTGATAATCCAATTCTAAACATATAGAGGCAAGACATCTTTTTGGACTACCTCAAAGATGTTGTAGCCTCTCATGAACAAAAATTTGTTAATCTATCTGTATTTCAACTATGTGAAAGTAATATGTGCTTAAAATATCTACTGGGAATATATAAAAACCTAGTAAAATATAGAATAAGGAAGAAAGTGGAGTTCAGCTGTTGTATAATAATACACATTTAATTTATTAAGTAAAATAAAATGCTGATAAAAATTAGTATTGTACATTTTCAAATGAGCATAAACTAAATCTAATGTGCATATTGTACAGTGGAACCCCACAATTACGACCACCCTGGGGACTGAGCAAAGTGGTCGTAATTTGGGGGTGGTCGTATTTGTGAAACTCTTACCATGGTCGCATTTAACACGCTGATATTTAATGTGTATCAGAGTTTATCTATTGCATATCTTTAATGTGAATTATAACAAAATATTTTACTTAGCGGAGGACCCTTATTATGAGTGCTTTTTGTGTGTGTAGCTGAACATATTTATTCATGATAAAAATTAATATACATGTACACATACGTAGTGACTGATGATTTACAAATAATAACACTAAGGCAATACGGTTATAACCTTCTGAATGCATATTAAACATAATACGTGGCTTTCATATATTTAGCCTTCCGCTTGAGTATATATTGCGTGCATTTGAGTTTTTCCCCGACGCTAAACTGCTGAGCCATTTGGTGCTGACTGCGCGTGGTGTTGCCGCCTTGATTAATGCCACTTTATCCTTCAAGGAGAGCTCTATCAGAGGCATGGTTGCCTTACAGCAAGCAGTTTAAATGCAAACTTAACCAGTAGAGAAATAAACTGACAACAATCTATCAGAAAAGGCAAGTAATTGGGAGGGATTTTCCCCCCATGCAAGCTTTATATATACATTTTACTGACTGTTTAATACTCAGTGTCAGTAAGGTATGAACACATTTAGGATTAACTAAGTCGTTATTTTTTACCAATGAGGATCGACCAATATGTGATGAGTTGAAATATTAAGCCCGCAACCCCACACTTAGGGTAGCTGTAATACAGGTGATCACTGAGGGGCAATTAGCATCTGACCCCAGGTGAGACCGGCTCAGGTCTCAGGCCGATGGTAACCCTCTTTGATCTATAACCTACACCTCAACGAGTCTCAGCGAAGACACCTAGTCGGGAAGATATGCGGGACCAGATTAACACTTGGGTTAAGAAACCTTGTAATCCGCTTTGATCTTTCATTAAGGCGCCTGTGACAAGACGCAGCCATTGACTCGTGACAAATGTTGTTTCAGTACTTCTCAGCGGTGGTCGCATTAGCTGGGTCGCATTAGCGCTGGGGCCAGGAAATCTGGTCGTAATTCTGAATTCAGGGGTGGTCGTCATTTTTAAACATAAATAAACTATAACAAATTCGGGACCAAGCAAAATGGTCGTAATTGTGGGGTGGTCGCAATTGTGGGGTGGTCCCAAGGCGGGGTTCCACTGTACTCTGTAATATATTAAAATTGTGGCCTGACACCATTTAATCATGCAATAAGGGAAAAAAGTTTATGGGCATTAGTGTTATACCAAAGGATATATTTGATAAACAAAAAAATGTGTGAATGTAATTAATACTTCTAAAAAAAATTTTAAGATATGGCCAAATGTACTAAAGATTAAATTCCATGAAAGTTTGCCCAATTCTTGATTGAGTGAAACAGTGGTATGCATGCCAAGAGATATTTATGGAATGCTCCACACTTTCATAGCAATACATCACTTTGTGGGCACAATTAAATGTGTACTTTAATCATTGTGAGACGATGCAAAATCCATAATGTAGCAAAAGTAAAGAATAAGAATGAATTAAATAGGAAAAATTATTAAATTCATCTAGTTTCTGCATCCTGTCTGTTGGGGGGGGGTGCAGGGAAGCCTAGCTAAGCTAACTTAAGCTATGTGGAGTGATTACATAACACAGTAGAGGGATGGATCATCACCCACTAAAAGCTACTCTTTTCAATCAATTCCATTGAAATTTCATATTTTAAAAGATTTAATCCTTATGAATACATGCTGTGAAAATTAAATCAACAGTGTGTACATGGAAAAATTATTCTGTGGCCAAAGTTGAACAAAATTTAAGGTGGTGATTTTTTATTTATGCTAATAACTTAAAAAATTTGGAAAGTTCATGCAGATCTTATTTTGAGTATACAATTGAATCATGATTAAATAAAGTTATATCCCTGAAAAAATATTCAGTAGCCTCAGCAATTCTCATGTTAAGTGAGTAAATTTATATCCTAATTTTTTTACAAAGTGCATTATGTTCAGGCCCATTATTTCAAGAAATTGTGCAATACTGACCTAATTTCTGGTTTGAATATAGGAAATGTATAGAGAAACAAGTATATTAAATATGATCAAAAACAGATCAGTGGTTTTGATATCAGGCAGTCTTGAAGTGAAACAAGGGACCCATGGGTCACATCGCTCAGCTGAGATTTTGGAAAATATTAGTAACTACAAAATATTTTTATTTCTTTTGGTTTTTTCATGTATATTATCATTAGAAAAGCTATGAGAAAATGCCCCTGCTAAAATGAAACTCGGTAAATTATAGAATAATGGACATGAGCTAAACCATTTAGTGATGCACCAAGGGAACAAATAGGCCAACGGTATATGTTATATAAAAGTAACATTTCATAAACAAATAATGTGTGAAGGTAATTAAGTTTTCAAAAGTTAAATATATGGCCATATGATTTAAAAATTTATCCCACAAAGTTTGACCAATATTCCTAATTTTAATAGTCAGTTAACAGTTTTATTCACACCTAGGCCCCGCCAACTTTAAGAGATATGAATGAAATGCTACAAAGTATTTATATCTTCTTAAATCTTGACAGTTAGCACTTGCATTAGATCCTAATATTTATCACATTTGAATATTAGGATTAAATTCCTGTACATTTTTCTCTTTAAAAAATCAAAATTGTCCAAGTCTCATCAAAAAGAATTTATTTAACATTAAAATTATAAGATTCATCTTGTTTATTAGTCCTGTGTATTGAAGGGGTTGGTGGGGGAGGGTTCTTGGTTGTAACTGCTCTTTGCTGATAAAAATGTTAATTTTAAGATTCATCTAGTTTGTAGTACAGGTCTGTCAACAGAATGGGCTGGGGGGGGGGGAGGAAAAGGCTCCCTGTGGTATGGTATTAACTGCAGACATCCTGATCAAACTCAACTCAGTGGAGAGAGGGCTTGCCCTAGTGATGGGATTGCATTATATTATGCCAACAGCCTGGGGAGCATAGAGAGCTGCACTGAATGAGCTACAGTAACACAAGTGGAGTGCTTGACAATGTTAGGGAATACAACAATAGCCTCCAAAAAAATTCAATAACTAGCCTAATTTTGCAGCTTTTATTTTCAAATTTCAGATTTTACCAGATTAAATCCTTCTGTGCACATGCTGTGAAAAATTAAATCCACAGTACTTACAGGAAAAAAACATGCCATGGCCAAAGTTGGGCAAAATTTAGGGTACCAATTTTTTATTTTTGCTGATATTTTAAAACATTTAAAAGATTTTGATCTAATTTTGGGTATACAATTTAATTTTGATTAATTAAAGTTATATTACTGGAAAAAAGTCCTTAGCTTTAACATGTTTTGTGTTAAGTGATCAAATATCTTGCCTGATTTTTTACAAAATGCATTATGTTTAAGCCCATAACTTTTTTAAATTATACAATACAGACCTTATTTCTGGCATGTACATTGGAACTCTATAGAGGAATATTTATGATAAATATGAGGAAAAAAATGAGTGGTTTTGATATTAGGCAGTCCTGAAGTGTGAAAATAGGTTTTTAATGGAAATTTCAGGTTTTTCCTTAATTTCTGAAAGGAACAATGTCACAAAGAACCAGTTTTCAGCTTGCTAGGAGGTCTTGGGGACATCTTACATTATGCCAACAGCCTGGGGAGCATAGAGAGCTGCACTGAATGACCTACAGGGACCAAAGTGGACTGCTTGACAATGTAAGGGAATACAACAACAACCTCCAAAAAAATTCAATAACTAGCCTAATTTTGCAGCTTTTATTTTCAAATTTCAGATTTTAACAGATTAAATCCTTATGTGTACATGCTGTGAAAATTAAATCCACAGTACTTACAGAAAAAAATGTGCCGTGCCAAAGTTGGGCAAAATTTAAGGTACCAATTTTTTATTTTTCCTAATATTTTAAAAAATTTAAAAGATTTTGATCTTATTTTGGGCATACAATTTAATTATGATTAATTTAAGTTATATTACTGGAAAAAAAGTCCTTAGTTTTAACATGTTTTGTGTTAAGTGATCAAATATCTTTCTTGATTTTTTACAAAATGCATTATGTTTGGCCCATAACTTTTTTTTAATTATATCAACAAACCAAATTTCTGGCATGTACATAGGAACTATATAGAGGAATTTATGGCATATATGAGGAAAAACAGATAAGTGGTTTTGATATTAGGCAGTCCAGAAGTGTGAAAATAGGTTTCTAATAAAAAAATTGAGGTTTTTCCTTAATTTCTCAAAGGAACGAAGTCGCAAACACCAAGTTTTCGGCTTGGTAGGAGATCTTGGGGACATCTAACATTATGCCGAATTTTGGATTCCTAGGTCTTACGGTTTCAAAACGTGCCACATCTACGGACGGACGGACAGACAGATGGACGGACGACAGACAATGGACCACGACTATAGCTCAGATGACTTATAGTCAGCTGAGCTAAAAATAGGTTTTTGATGGAAAATCATGGTTTTTCCTCAATATCTCAAAAGAACGATGTCCTACAGTTACCCAATTTTTGGATTTTTGGTATGATTTTGGGGACATCTCACTGAATGCAAAATTTTTTTATTCACCTGTCTAACAGTTTACGGATGCCTGGATGCCCAGACAGCAGGCCGGTCAAAGGATCTTGACTAAAGCTCAGATGACTAACAACTTCACTCAGGTGATGTTACAAATCCTGTTTGAGACAAGGTGAGGTAAAAGTTCCAGCACGCAATTCACAATACTGTCAATATGTTCTATTTCCTTGGAAAACTTTCCTGAAAAATCCCCCACTGTTCAGGCTTGGCAGCATAAAAGGCAGATATGGATAGAACTTTCTATAACAGCTACTTGTTAAAGATGGCAGTAAAACAGACAGCATGTCAATTTAAGATGCCAAAAAGCAAATCAAATTAATTGCCCAAAAAGCTGCATAGTCGAGAATTCAAAAGTTCCTATTTTTAATAATCATATATATAATATTTTCAGGCTGATTAATTTAATTTGTGAGAAAAACAAAACAGTCTTAAAATTTGCTCAAATACATCACAAAACTGTCATTTTTAACACAATTTTTGTCCTTTCTTACAAATACATTATACAGGGTTCATGACTTTTGAGAATTACCTAAAATATCATGATTTTTAAGTCTGTATGAACCATGTATTATGTAGTAATGTTTTTATTTTAGTGTAAAAAAGTGCATCAAGTTATTATTAAATTAATGAGTAAAATGCCATGGATATAACAAATCAATCACTTAAGTGATTACTTGAAGGGCAACTGATTGAACAATGAGACCCTAATTGTAATGGAAGGAATTGTCAGACATCATTTGTCTTTCTGGCCTGCCTGGCTTTCAGCCTGTCCATGCCATATGAATGTCTGACTGCCTTTGCTTTTCTGCCGGCTAATCACATTTTGGATCCACAATGCTGGTGAATTCAATAAGACATGAATGCCAGATCTAAATACCCACAGAGATTAAATGTTTAATATTTTTTTACAAGAACATAATGGTTGCTTCATGGCTAGAGATATTCAGGATCATTCTGAGTGACACACCAATTGTTACCATAATTAGTGCCTCATTCCAGCTATTCTCACATTTTTTCCTAAGCCAAATGAAAAGTTGATCTCTCTTCTCCATATTCTTATATGCAACAACATCTGTTAGTAACACAGAATAGTGGCCCATATTCAGCAAAACACCAGGGTAGTAAATATAAAGCCAGACAAGATACATTTGAAAAATGACCTACTAAGTGTAACCAAGTCACTGGTATATGGCATGGCCTTCCCATATATTCTCCCTCCTCGGAAAAACAGATCTCTCTTCTCTATTCTTCAACTGCTCATAAACAAATTAAGCGATCAGACCTAAGCAATAAACAACAGTGCCATTAAGACCAGGACAACAGAAAGGGCAGTCTGCTCGTTCATTGAAAATAATGATTTTTTTCAATTATTTTTAAACAAACAGTGTTAATACCTGACATTTTAGAAACTGCTACTATAAATAGCAACAACTTGTTTCCTGAATAAAATAAATTATCATGGCAGAAGGGCCTCAATCAATTAATTAGGTTCAGTTATCATTATGTGTCAACAATATGTCCAATATTTTCAATATTTGTCCCAGTGTGAACAGTGAATGGTTGAACAGTGTACCAACCTGATAGACCTTTTTTATGGCCCACTGGATATCATGTAAAAAATTGAACATGGGCAAAAGCCTTCACAATTATGACAGAGCCCGGACCCTGAGAGCGGGACCTGTATGGTGAACTGAAACACACTGAAAGAGGAAAATCAATGTTTGTTCCTGTGTTTTACATGCTATGAAGCACATGAACGAAATCTAAACAGACCCTTTTTTCAACAGCAAAAATTAATGTCTTGACCATGATATACTGTACTACACCCTGTAGTGGTGGTGCAACAATGAATTGAATAATTAATGTATTTACCTGCAACACCTTGATTAAATTGAGCTTGAATTTCAACCTCCAGATATATTAATTTTGATTATTTTTTTACTTGTAACACCCTGAAGCCCCTGCGAGCTGTCAAATGTAAGAGGAAACACAACAATGTCTAATCTATTTATTATTTATTGAGTAACAGGACACACCCCAATGTCTAATCTATTTACTGTGAAACAGGACACACCACAATGTCTATAATCTATTTATTGTGTAACAGGACACACCACAATGTCTAATCTATTCATTGTGTAACAGGACACAGCACAGTGTCTAATCTATTTATTGTGTAACAGAACACACCACAATGTCTAATCTGTTTATTGTGTAACAGAACACACCACAATGTCTAATCTATTTATTGTGTAACAGGACACACCACAATGTCTAATCTATTCACTGAGTAAAAGGACACACAACACTGTCTAATCTGTTCATTGTGTAACAGGACACACTGAAGTGTCAAATCTATTTATTGTAACAGGAAACACCACAGTGTCTAATTGACTTATTGTGTAACAGAACACACCACAGTGTCTAACTGATTTTTTGTGTAAAAAGACAAACCAACCTGTCTAATCTATTATTGTGTATCAGGAAAACCACAATGTCTACTGGTAATCAGTTTATTGTGTAACAGGACACTCTACAGTGTCTAATCTATTTATTATGTAACAGGACATGAAAATATAAGATGGCATTAGACCTTATTACGTCAAAGATAAAACAAGCACTAAGTAATTATATTATTAAGCTATCAAAGTTTTCAAAAATATTATGCTATTGAGGTTTTAAAGACTCATGTTCTTAAAATAACAATAATTGAAAATACTGTGTAACCCTTTCCTTTAAAGCTTAAAATAAATACTTTGTGGCAGGAGCTTTAAGTGAAATATAAAAAATCTGTGTCATTTGTAAATCAATTTGCCTAGATATTACTGGGAAAAGAGTTCCTCTGGGATGGATGTGATGTCTTCTGGTTTTAGATACCTGATCTATCCAGCAGACAGGCTGCAAGGGGAATTCATAGAAGGGAAAGATATACCCAACTGACAGGGAAGCCATATCAACTAATTACATCTTATTACGAGAGAAGACCCATATAACCATAACAGCTAATGTCATAACATCATCTGATGTATGGTTCCTGAAACCAGAGGCAGTAGATATATTAGCAAACATCTATAATGTTCACAGTGTGTCATATTGTTGAGTGGGTGATAATGAAATATAGAGAAAATGGAAATACAACTTCAGCACTAGTCAGAAACAGGTGGTACATCTATGATGTACATCCTATTTGTCCCATAGGTATCAGTTGCAGCCATTTCTGAGATATTTGGGTACAGTCATATTATTTATGAAATTACATGAAATGGTAAATTTAAATTTCCATAAATTTTGAATATAATCAAATTCAATACTCATTCAATGAATACTCAAAGTATTAATCTTTTCTCACTTGTATATAAAAGTTGACTTGTATGTAAAAGTGGGAAAGATGATTTTGGCTCACACAACAGTTTTAAACATCACTGTTGTAATTTGCCGGCTCAAATTCTCATGCCATGCACTCAGAGGATCAATATTCCATGTGAATTTTCTTGGTATATTTTGTATATATAACACCATGTATGCAAACACACCAAACAGTAAATTGTGAAGTTCTGTAAAGATGCCATTTTGAAAATAACTGGACTAAATTAATTCCTATTTAAAGGTGCTGATTCACCTACCTTTTTAAAAAAACAAGGCCTACAGGCCTAATGCGAACCTGTGCATTGGGAAATACACCAGGTATAATGCTTCAATGCTGGACCATTACTTCTCATGTATATGAACAATGCAGGTACTAAACATTTTGAATAAGAAACAATTACACAAACATCAATGCTGAAATTCTGGCATGGGTGCACCCAACACGACTAGGGATCCATGGGTCTCAACACTCAGCTGAATTGGTCTATAAGGATATTTTAAAAGAAATTTTTCATAATTACAGTCCTGTGACCTTAACCAATGACCTTGTGAGCAAAAAATGTAAAAACTTAATATCCTTGAACTTGCAGCATTTTGATAATTGTAACAATCTTTTAAAAAGTGACCTTGACCTCTGACCAGATAACCTCAAATTCTACAGGTTTCCTCACTTTGGGCAAGTAAGCCATGTGTGAACATTGGAAAGTTCATGATGAAAAGTTGATTTACAGTGCCTCCTCAATTTATTTTAAAGATGTGGCTTCTGTGACCTTCAACTTAGATTGCTGGACCCTGAAAATCAAAATGAATTTACTTATGTGGTTGGTCATTATTAAATCAGGTTTGAAGCCAGTCTGTCTATCCAAAGCAGAATTATCATCCATAAACTAATTTGTGAATGGATGGGCCCTGTGACCTTGACCTTTAACCTATGACCCCAAAATCAAACAAAATCTTTAATTAAGTGAGTCCTGTGACCTTGAACATTGACCCCTAGTGGCAGGTTAGCAATATCTTGGAGATGGAAGGTTTGCGATGAAAAGTTTGGCTTCAAATGCATACACACAGTGGTGGGCCATTTATAAGTTAAGTTTGAAACCAATATGTCAAACTAAACTGGAGTTATCATCTGGAAACTAATTTGTAAAAAGATGGCCCCTGTGACCTTGACCTTTGACCTTGTAACCCCAAATTGATTTATGCTCTCCCCATACTGGCAAGTCAGCTAAATGCGCAAGACGGAAAGTTTGGGATGAAAAGCTTAGCTTTAAATGCAGCCATTATCTTTTTAATTAAGTGAGTCCTGTGACCTTGACCATTGACCTCATGACCCCAAAATCATGTAGGTTCTTGCTTTAGTGGTGGGCCATGTGTAAGTCAAGTTTGAAATCCATGTGCCAATCAAACATGGAGTTATCTTCTGGAAACAAATTGGTGTGGATGGATGGATTGACAGACAGACAGACATACAAACAGACGGACAGACAGGGTGATTAGTATAGGGCATCCACTTGTGATCAATAAACACACCAGGTTTTGGGAAACCACATGTAATCACAGCTGAGAAACTGACATGATTGTATCATTTTATAGTAAATAAATAGAAAAATTATTCGTTAAAATAGGAAAAAATAAAGGTGGCGCCACCACGTTTCAGGAACTGACAAAACTAGTCATGGTCAATATTCAAGGCAAGATTCATGACAAACCATGCATTTATTATCAAGATATTGGAGGTTTTGTATCAATTTTTTACTATTCTAGGGGGTACTTTCAAGCCCCATAGCTCTAAGGATATAGGTCACAGTGACCTAATTTCAGGTTTCCAAGGAGATTTTTTATTGACCTCCCTGGATATTCACTTAGAAGTTTCTAGGACCAGCTGTTACGATTTGTGCCCTGCTAACGGACGGCCGGACTCGACAACAGACAAAGCGCCATTCCTATACCTCAGTTGACTTACAGTCAGCTGAGCTAAAAATGATTTATGCTCACTCACCACACATACGCGACATAGTAACTGTCACACTCATACCAAGAGAATGAATGAAATCGAGATTGGTGAAAAGGGCCCAATGGGCCAATTTAGTAATATATTTTAATATAAAAGAGGGAACAGAGAGTAAATTTCTGAACCAATTACTAAATAACATACCTCTGTTCAATTATTAATCACAAATTTACAAAATTACAAGTGCAAGGTGGGGCCGAACACCCTTTAAGAGACACAGTTAAGCATTCAACAGTACATGAATAAAAATACAAACAGATCATGTATAAGAAACACAGTAAAGCAAAACAATGTCTACATTACTTAAAACAAAAGAGTGCTAACACACAATGATAGCCTGCCTAACCTTAAGAAGCCTAATAAAAAGGCCTATAGAACACAGCCTAAATTTTAAGTTCTGTACCTAACAAGGGCGTAAATATGATATACACTGTAATGCATTTACAAAGTACACATATAAAATACAAACAGGAGATTGTATAAGAAACTAGGTGAAGCAAATAGTGTATAACTTAATTAAAACAGGAGAGTGTGAACCAACAATGATAGCCTGCCTATCCTAAGTGTAGCCTTACAAATGTCCTACACTACACAATTAAGTCTACTATGAGCTAAATTATAAATTATGTACCTAAAAGGGGACTAAATATACAATACCTATGTAGAAACATAAATGGGAGGATAGTGGGGTTGTGGCAGAAAATACTGAATTGCTGGAGGCACCGATGAAAAAGAGGTCAGGGGTTAATGGGCCCGAGGTTAAATACTAATCCATACTGACACATGGTCACTGTATTGTGGCCCTCTGATTGGTCAAAAGTTGTAAATAGCCCAGGGTATAAGGGCCAGAAATGACAAAATATTGCACCTGTTACATACAAACAAAAGAGAGCGATGAGCTTGCATAAAACCTTTTACTGTAAACAGTAAATGGAAATTGTAGCTGGCACCACCAGTCTTGTATACAACGATGCTATCAGAGATATAGACATATGCCCAAGTTCAGACTGATATATCAAACCCCTCCTGAGAAATAAGCATGCATGGACACACACTGTGAAAAAATATTGTGGGTGGCACCACCAGTCTTGTATATGACAAAGCTATTTGATAGGTATAAATATGCCCATTTTCAGGATGATATGTCAAATTTCTCTATAAAAATAAGCAGGGACAAAAGTCACACACTGTGCAAAAGTTATTGTATGTGGTGATCGACACCTGTCTTGTGAACGAGAAAGCCATCAAAGACACAAAGACAGGTCAAAATATCAGGCCAATACATCAAACTTACCATGAGTCTGATGCATGGGGCTGACCAAGCATAGGTGAGAAAGGCAGTTGCCCCGAGTGAACTGTGACCAATTTGCTGGCTCAGGCTACTGCACTGAGTGAACTCATGACCTGCACCTGGCTAGACTGGGTGAACTTTTGACCTGTACCTGGCTGCACTGAGTGAACTCTTGACCTGTTGCCTAATCTGGTACAGTTGGCAGTCTGCAAAAGCTATAAAAAGATTGGCTCCACATGCAGCCCTGTGGGGCATGACACCCATGAGGTGATCACATGGTGCCCATGAGGTGTTCACATGTCACCCATGAGGGGATCACATGCCTTGTGCTTGGCTGCACTGATTGAACTCTTGACCTATATCTGGCTGCACTGAATGAACTCTTGATCTATTGCCATATCTGAAACAGTTGGCAGTTTCTTAACCTATTTAAATATACAGAAAATCTTGGCCTGTTGGCAAATCTGTTTACACATACCGAAAGACTTTGGCTAAAATGATTTTTTTCAAGCTGGAATATTCATAAACCTTTTATAAGAAAAATCTAGAACAATAAAAGATACAGTTCTTTCAGATACAGTTCTTTCATTGTTAAAGATCCAATAATTCTGCCAAAAATCATTCAAGTAAACTTGAACAAAGGCCACTTAAGAAAAATTTTTGTGCCATGTTACAGAAGTTATAATTGAAAGAATAATTTTTTAGAAGAACAGTTTTGCAGTCCTCAGTTTGAGTTAGACATAATAATGGCCATAAGACCAACTAAAGTTAAAAAATTGAACAATTCAACTTTTCAGTTTCATCATAAACATTTTAAGCTGAAAGAGGCTAAAATGATGAGGTTTTTGACCATAAAAAAACAGGTCAATGTAGGTGGCAAAAACTGCAACTTCAAATATGAGTCATGTAACCAACAATTGCATAATACTTGGTAATCCTAGCTTCTGTCATTTCTGAGATAACTATGTCAGTATGCATACTTGGCCAAATAACTGTTAAAATTTGTTTAACTCCACTAAAATTAATCAAATGCAAACCATTTGAACAAACTTGAAAGGGCTTGCCTCTGGGATCATTTCTGTAAAATACTGAACAATTTGGCTGGACTGTTTACAAGAAGACTTTTAAAAGGTTTTTCAGCTTTTCCACTAAAAGATCTAAGTAAATACATATAGTAAAAAAATAAGCAGAATCCAACAATATTTGATATGTGACAGATTATTGCATAAAATCTGGGGATGGGAGCTCCTGCTATTCCTGAGAAATTATGGGTTAATATACAGATGACCAATGACCCCCCGTACAAAAAAATGTCAATGCAGGTGGTGCCACCTTAAATACCTGAATTTCATATATGACTCATGTGACCAACACTGGCATAAAATTTGGTGATGATAGCTCTGGCTGTTTCTGAGATTGTCATTTTAGTATGTTTTTTGGACAGCTGACTAGGTTCAACTTCCTGTAATTCGGCCAAAATTCACCGAACTTGAACCACTTGAACAAAATTGAGAGAGATGGTATAAAATATTATTTCTGTGAAATACTGAACAAATTGGCTTGACCGTTTTGGAGATGAAGATTTTTAAAGGTTTTTAGCATTTTCTCTATAAAATCTGAGAAAATGCAGATTTCTTCAGATGGCTTTTTTTTCATTAAATTTCATGATGCTAGCTCCAGTCTTTTTCGAAATAGTATGGGTTGACTTATACCTGTGATTGTAAACATTGCCTGGCATGAGGAATATCTAAAATCATAAATCTATACATTTTTTAAAAGTTTTTAAAAAACATTCTTGTCAATATTAACCAAAGATAACCTGAAATCTAAATGTCTGGAGGCATGATGATGATAAACTGGTTCCAGGCTAAATGTATCTGCTTCACACAGCTAACATATATGGTAAAATGACTTAATTCAATCTTTATAATTCAGCCAAAATCCATTCTTTGGAACCATAAAAGACCATTATTATCAAAATTATTCAGGGGATTATTCTTGTAAAATATTAAACAAATTGGCCTCAGTGGCGTCAGTCAAAAAACGTTTTGCAGGTTTATAACTCATATGGGGAAAATAAAGCAAAATGGCTAAGTTAAGCTTCCCATAACTCAGCCAAAAATCACTGAACCAAAACCATTTGAACAAACTTGAATTATCAACATCTAAGGATAATTAATGTGTGAGATTTAGAATTTGGCCCAGTGGTTTTTGAGAAGAAGATCTTGTAGCCACTGAGCTAAAATGGACTGTTATGGCATATGACTAAATTCAGCTTCCCATAACTAAACCAAAAGTGCTGAACTGAGACCATTTGAACAAACTTCAGAAAGCACTACCCTAGGATCATTTCTGTGCGATATTAAACAATTTGGGCATTTAGTTTCAGAGAAGAAGTTTTTTGTAGCTGTCAGTATGATACAGGCACTGATGACCCCCGTACAAAAAAGGCCGATGCAGGTGGCGCCACCAATACCTCAATTTCAGATATGACTCATGTGACCAACATTGGCATAAAATTTAGTGAAGATAGCTCCAGCTGTTTCTAAGATTGTGATTTTATTATGCTTTTTTGGACAGATGACTAAGTTCAACTAGCTGTAACTCGGCCAAAAATCAACGAACTCAATCCATTCTAACAAACTTGGGTGAGATTGTTCCAGGGATCATTTCTGTAAAATATTGGACAATTTGGCTGAACAGTTTCGGAGAAGAAGATTTTAAAAACTTTTTTTTAGCTTTTTCCCCATAAAATCTATGAAAATGCAGTTAGAAAAAAATAAACAAAATCTGATATAGTTTTTTGGATGACTGATTATTTGCAAAAAAATTGGTGATGCTAGCTCCTGCCGTTTTTGAGATAGCTATGGTTAACGTACAGACGCCGCACAACGCACGACGCAGCACCATCGCATAAGCTCACAGGTTCGCTAATAAAAACATACTAGGCTTGTCACGATGAAGAGGGTGAAAAACCACTTGTGAACAAACGTCGTTCAAGTAAAAAATGGTGATTCACTTTTGATAAATACATTTAATATCATGGAAGACAAAGACCATAATAAAGAGTATAAAAGCGAATGACTGATTTGTTTTACTCTATCTTCTAAAGGCAGTATGATATCCATGGTCTTCTGTTTTATAATTTCAGAAGAAGGCACTGAAATTGCAGAATGCCTCATCATAAATAACGAATACTTGAAGACAAAAATGCATAGGAGCTAGAGGATTAGTCCTCTCGAATTTTCATTGATGATATATATACAACCCATTTCTTTTGAAAAAGTGCAATGAACAGGTGAAATTAAATGCCAATTTTATATGTCTACAACACCATTTTACAGTAGCCGAGTTGAACCGAAATAAAATAAAATATATAGGACAAAAATATATACTACACTTGGATGCAGACGTCAGAGATTGTATATTTAGTAGTGATCTCAATGGTATCAGTGGCCTTAGACTGTGTCCAGTATAAGGGCACAGGCTTTGTCCATTTCTGTTTAGAACCCATAGTTTCTCTCTGTTTACTCTGTAAATTTTCTTAATTTTTACAATCAGAAATCAAACGTACGCTTTTTAAGTTTGATTCTTTCAAATTAATAGCACAGATATGATCCCCTCCCTGTATGGTATACAGTCGATATGAAACTTCCGCTCCTCTGCTTTCTCACAGCTGTACTGCTGTTAATAAATGTACTCCTATACCATGTCCTTCCATTACATTGGATCGCATTGAAAAGATACCATAAAAAGTGTTCACTCTGATCCATCAATATAAATTTAGATTAGAATCTGTGATTTGTTTATAGTTTAAACCTTTAAGTACATTTCCTTGCAAGAAATTCTGAAAGCGACATGGTAAGGCATTTAATATAACAAGGTAACTAATGACTCTGTCATAATATAATCGTAACAAAAATATAAAAAATCAAATCAATAAATACATAAAAAAATCAAGCAACACCAAATAATGTTATTAAGCTGTATATGCCGTAATTATTAATTTTGTATAATATTTGAAACTGTAGCACATGCCTTCCTGTTCTTTCTCCTTTTGACATGACTTGAAACCTTGTGTTGATATTGTGGTACAAGACATATATATATACTGTATACTGGTTTAATGAACTAAGCTTCACAGTACTTAAATTGTTAATACTTGGGTCTTGATTTTGTGGACAACTTCATCACAATGTTTCAGATTGATCAGCATAACAGATTGATTTTATATCTATTAGAAATTTCACATAATTATTATTTGTGATTTATTCTGTTTTCAAATATTCTTCAGAGAGGGCTCTTAATTATTATCATTAAAGCCAATAAACGCATTCAGGTTCAGGAAAACAACTATTTATAGTATTAGGGAAGCAGCACAATGAAAATCAAGTACATCTTGACAGGAAAATGGAACACCACATTTATCTTATATACAAAGGGTCATTCAGTGCATGTGTAAATGGCTTATTATTCATAATTTTAGCTAAAGTATCTGTTAAAGTGTCTAGAACTAATGTATTTATGCACTAGAATTTTCAGAAATTTCAACATCATCTCAAACAAAACCATTGTTGGAAAAAATAAAAAAAAGCTGTTAAATTCAATATCCTTTCACGATATTTTATTAATATCATGATTAATTGCTTAATCAATATATATATATATATATATATATATATATATATATATATATATATATATATATAAATAACACTGATCAAATTATTTTCATCAGTGAAATTCCCAAGTATTTGCAGATACAATGCAGTTTATTTGAAGTGAATATGTCAAATATTAAGCGAGCTATGAGTATATACATACAACACATACCCCCTTATCAAGGCTACCTGTCTTCGGGTGGGTGCATGATGACGCGGTTGTCTTCCCTTAGCAAAATGAAAAGTTTGCCGCTGCTATGCTGCAACCGTGCTGCAAAGCAGCAGAAACCTAAATAGGCTGCAAGAAGAGTGTGCAGGAAGGCTGCGGCTAGTTGCATGCTTCCCGCTGCCTGGCAAAGGCTGCAGGAAAGTGTGCAGCAAATCTGAATTGTGTGCTGGAAGGTTGCAGGAGGGTTGCGGCTAGCCGCAGTCCTATGGAGTACTTTAATACTGTGTGCAGGAAGGCTGCGGGAGGGTTGCGGCTAGCCGCAGTCTCATAGAGTTAACTGGATGCTGTGCGCAGGAAGGCTGCGGGAGGGTTGTGGCTAGCCGCAGTCTTTTACAGTTTTATTTGCTCTACTATTTCCTGTCTTACCCTGCTGTGATTGGCTAAACTGATTTTGGAGGGAAAGGCAGCCATTTTTGCAAAATTAGTAAAAGACAGTGCTTTGTTAGCTCTTCTAAAAATATGAAGATCTGTGCCAAATAGCTCAAGTAAGAGTAACATTCAACAGATCCAGCATGTTCAGAGGACTCATTGGATTAATTAGAACATTCAATTAGTTGATGGGAGGAACAAAGAGAGGGTGTTATTTTACTACCACCAGTAAGTTTGAACTACATATTTGTACCCTAAGGGATGCCGCAGCAAGCATTGATAAAGGGCTGCCCAGCACTGATAAGATTGATTTTTCCTCAAGTAATTTTATACACAGAAAGTGTATTATTAAATTTTATTTTGTGGAAAAGTAAAAACTAAGTCTAAGATTAATGGTGGGATTGAAAGATGTTTTCAAGCTGGAAGGCAGATATATCAAAGGCAGCATGAAAACAATTCTGTGGTTAACGTGTATATCATGCATATATTGAACTCCAATGCATTTTGAGTTTTATTGATTTGAATATGAAACAGTAACTTTAAATAAGGTTTTGTTTTCATCTTCACACAAACTTTAAAATTCTCAGGCTAAGCTTCATTTAAAGTTGATTTGCTAAATTCTGTTTGACTTATGTCTATAGATGTCACCCTAAGTAAACGGGAAATTCCTAACAATATTGAAGTAACCCAATGTCACTTTGTGGTTCATGTTTCCAGTCCTTGGCCTGACAATATACTCACCCAGAACTTTTATTCAGCTATGTAGCTACACAACTTCATGCAGGATTCATGTGACTGTGTAGTGTGTACTCTGATTCATATTCATCAAGGTGTAATTTCTAACAAAGCTTGATTAAGTTTGGTTCATATTTAAAAGCCATTATGGATTAAGGTTTAATTGAATGTGCAAATTAAATGGAGTTTCATGAGAGCTTGTTCTGTTGAGTACCTGCATTTATATTTGGAGCAGAGACAGTCACTGACTAATGACATGGCATGTCTGCTTGTACACAATAACTGAGCCCACATGCTATTGTTTATACATATCATGGCTGCTATCTAATTGGCCCCTGCTGCGGGAAAGTGTGCGAGAAGACTGCGGGAAAGTGTGCGAGAAGCTGCAGAAAGTGTGCAAGGCTGCAGGAAGTGTGCGAGAAGGCTGCGGGAAAGTGTGCAAGAAGGCTGCGGGAAAGTGTGCGAGAAGGCTGCAGGAAAGTGTGCGAGGCTGCGGGAAGTGTGCGAGAAGGCTGCGGGAAAGTGTGCGAGAAGGCTGCAGGTAAAGGGCTGCGGGAACATTGGTTGCAGCAAGCCTGCAGCAAGGTTGCCGCAAACTAATTTGCATGGCAAATTGTGACCTTGCTGCAAGGTTGCTGCAAAGCTGCAGGAAAGTGTGCGAGAAGCTGCAGAAAGTGTGCAAGGCTGCAGGAAGTGTGCGAGAAGGCTGCGGGAAAGTGTGCAAGAAGGCTGCAGGAAAGTGTGCGAGAAGCTGCAGGAAGTGTGCAAGGCTGCGGGAAGTGTAAGAGAAGGCTGCGGGAAAGTGTGCGAGAAGGCTGCAGGAAAAGGGCTGCGGGAACATTGGTTGCAGCAAGCCTGCAGCAAGGTTGCCGCAAACTAATTTGCATGGCAAAGCTGCAGCAAGTTTGCAGCAACAGTGCGCGGCAAGCTCGTTTTTTGCTAAGGGTTTAAATGGCTTAAAAGGGTAGTGTATCCTTCAATAATCAGTGTTAAAATGTTAATTCATTAACTGGACATATTTGGGGATCTAAAACTACCTATGTCATAAAATCCTAGTGGGGGGGGGGGGGGGCACCGAGACCATGTATAATGGCTTAAATATGATTATTTTTGTATAATTATTATATATTAAAAATGGCTTAAGAAAGGGTTTCTATTATTTTTAAAACCAATAAACACCTTCAGGTTCAGACAAATAACTATTCTTAGTATCAAGGAAGCATCACAGTGAAAATAGAAATTATCAATGGGTCATTCATTGCAGGTGTATATGGTCAAATATTCATAAATTTACCAACAGAATTTGTGAGAATGTCAGGAACTAATGTATTAATGCACTAGAAATATAACAAGGGACCCATGGGTCACGTCGCTCAGCTGAATTTTGGAAAATATTAGTAACTGCAAAATATTTTTATTTCTTATGGTTTTTCCATGTATATTACCATTTGAAAAGCTAAGAGAAAATGGCCCAGCTTAAATGAAACTCTGTAAATTATAGAATAATGGACATGAGCTAAAGCATATGGACTGTGTAATAAATGAAACCTTTAGCCTGAAACCATTTAGGGATGCACCAAGGGAAAAAATGGGCCTACAGTAAGTGTCATATAAAAGTTCCATTTCATAAACAAATAATGTGTGAAGGTAATTAAGTTTTCAAAAGTTAAATATATGGCCATATGAGTTAAAAATTAATCCCACAAAGTTTGACCAATATTCCTAATTTTAAAAACTAGGTTTAACAGTGTTATTCACACCTAGGCCCCACCAAGTTTAAGAGATATGAATGAAATGCTACAAAGTATTTAAATCTTCTTAAATCTTGTCAGTTAGCACTTACATTAGGTCCTAATATTTTACCATATTTGAATATTAGGATTAAATTCCTGAACATTTTTTTCTTTAAACTAGATGTGTCGGAACGACACGAATGCCCCCGCCTGGGGCAAATTAGAAACAGTTGTTAAATTTTGTAAAATTTGTTAAGTTCAGGAGGTGTTGTATGGTCAAAAGTAGGTCAACAAGGGCAAAATGAAAACTCAATCTGTAAAGGGTCATTATCAAGCAACACACCAAAAATCAGGCCAGTATATGCAGGCATTGTGAAAAAAAGTCCATATATGTGCATTTATCATGAAAATTTCTGTCTTTCATGAAATTTTCTATGTTCAGGATCTGTCATATGGTGAAAAATAGGTTAACTGGGACGAAACGCGAACTCGATCTGTAAGTGGTCATTATGCGCCCACAGACCAAACATTAGGCCAGTATCTGTAAGCATTGCATTGCAAAACTAGAATATTAGCAAAAGTTGATTATCATTTATAAATTTAAATTGGAGAGGTATATACCATGTTTCATAACAATCCACCAAATGCTTCCTGAGAAATAAGCTCCTAAGTTTTTTTCTATACTAAGCTCTGTAACCTTGAAAAGTAGGTCAAGATCACCCATCTTTGAACTTGACCAAGATTTTGTAAATATAATGCAATAGCACTGAAGAAATGAAGTTCCTGTGTTGAATACCTTTGGAGATATCCTGCACAAAAGGCCAAAATTGAAAAAATCCGATTAAAAAATCAGAAATTGCAGGTGGTGCCACCGAAATTGTGCAGCACATACAGACCATCAGTCCCAATGATCATAGTAAAATTTGTGAAAATCAACACAATGGTTCCTGAGATATAAACTTCTGAGTGTTTTTCAATAATCAGCTCTAAAATGTAGAAAAATGGGTCAAGGTCACCCATCTTCGAACTTGACCGAGATTTTATCGATATACAGACTTGACTGATGAAATAAAATTCCAACGGTGAATCCTTTAAGAAATATCCCGCTCACAAGGTAAAAGTTAACAGACGCGGAACGGACGGACGGACAGACACCGGACAGACAGATGGACGGACGGACAGACGGACAGCTTGGGTGATGACAATAGCCCATCAGCCTATGAGCTGAGGGCTAAAAACGGCTGTACATTTGTATTTGTCATGAAAATTTCTATTTTTCATGAATTTTTCTAAGTTTAAAATCCGTAAAACGGTCAAAAGTAGGTCAACCAGGACGAAAGGCGAACTCGATCAATAACTGGTCTATATCTGCCCACACTTAAAAAATCAGGCCAATATCTGCAGGCATTGCGAAAAAAAGTCCGTACATGTGTATAATTGTCATGAAAATTTCTATTTGTCATGAATTTTTCTAAGTTTGGGGGCCGTAAAACAGTCAAAAGTAGGTCAACCGGGACGAAACGCGAACTCGATCTGTAACTGGTCATTATCTGCTCACACACCAAAAATCAGGCCAATATCCGCAGGCATTGAGAAAAAAAGTCTGTACATGTGTATTTGTCATGAAAATTTCTATTTTTCATGAATTTTTCTATGTTTAGGAGCCGTAAAAGGGTCAAAAGTAGGTCAACCGGGACAAAACGCGAACTCAATCTGTAACTGGTCATTATCTGCCAACACACCAAAAATCAGGCCAATATCTGCAGGCATTGTGAAAAAAAATCCGTACATGTGTATTTGTCATGAAAATTTCTATTTTTCATGAAATTTTCTAAGTTTTGGAGCCGTAAAACGGTCAAAAGTAGGTCAACCCGGAAGAAACGCGAACTCGATCTGTAACTGGTCATTATCTGCCGACACACCAAAAATCAGGCCAATATCTGCAGGCATTGCGAAAAAAAGTCCGTACAACTGTTTGATTTCGGAATGACGGAATGACGGACATAGGTAAAACTATATGCCCCGGCCACTTTGTGGCGGGGGCATAAAAAAATAAAAATTGTCCAAGTCTCAACAAAAAGAACTTTTTTAACATTAAAATTATAAGCTTTGTCTTGTATATAAGTCCTGTGTATCGAAGTGGTGGGTCAGGGTCTCTGTTGTTACTGTTCATCACTGAAAAAATGTGAAATTATAAGATTCATCTTGTTTAGAGTACAGGTCTGTCAACAGAATGGGGTGGGGGGGGGGGGGGGGGGGGAGAGAGAAAGGCTCCCTGTGGTATTTATGCTGGCAGCCTGATCAAGCTCAACAAGAGAGAGGGCTTGCCCCAGTGATGGGATTACATAACAGCCTGGGGAGCATAGAGAGTTGCACTGAATGACCTACAGTGACCTCAGTGGACTGCTTGACAATGTAAGGGAATACAACAAGAGCCTCCAAACAAATTCAATAACTAGCCTAATTTTACACCTTTTATTTTTCAAATTTCAGATTTTAACAGATTTAACCCTTATGTGTACATGCTGTGAAAATAACAGCTACAGTACTTACAGGAAAAAATCATGCTGTGGCCAAGGTTCGGCAAAATTTAAGGTACTGATTTTATATTTATGCTAATAACTTAAAAAAATTTCAAATTTCAGATCTAATTTTCCCTATACGATTGAATCTTGATTAAATGATGTTATATTCCTGAAAAAAAGTCTCAGCCATTCTTATGTTAAGTGAGTAAATATATATCCTGATTTTTTACAAGGTGCATTATGTTTGGGCCTATAACTTCCACAAATTATGCAATATTGACCTAAATTTTGGTATGTACATAGAAAATGTATGGAAGAATATGAATATTTACAATAACATCTAACTTTATGCCAGTTTTTGGATTACCAGGTAAACAAAGGTAGGGTCATGATGCTAGAAAATACAAATACATTAAGGCTTCTAAAAAACTTCAATAGCTAGACTATTTTTTAAGCTTATACTTTCAAATTCAATATTCATCAGATTAAATCCATATGTAAACTGGCTGTGAAAATTAAATCAAATGTACTTATAAGAAAAAAACGTGCCATGGTCAAATTTAGGCAAAATTTAAGGTACCAATTTTTTATTTTTGCTAATAGTTTAAAAAATTTAAAAGATTTTGATCTAATTTTGGGTATACAATTTAACTTTGATTAATTTAAGATATATTACTGGAAAACAGGTCCATAGCTTTAAAATGTTTTGTGTTAAGTGATCAAATATCTTTCCTGATTTTTTACAAAATGCATTATGTTTGAGCCCATAACTTTTTTTAAATCATGTAATACAGACCTAATTTCTGGCATGTACATAGGAACTATGAAGAGGAATATTTATTGGAAATATGAGGAAAAACAGGTAAGTGGTTTCGTAGTTAGGCTGTCCTGAAATGTGAAAATAGGTTTTTAATAAAAAATTGAGGTTTTTCCTTAATTTCTCAAAGGAACAAAGTCGCAAAGACCCAGTTTTCGGCTTGGTAGGAGATCTTAGGGACATCTAACATTATGCCAACAACCTTGGGAGCATACAGAGCTGCACTGAATGACCAACAGTGACCATAGTGGACTGCTTGACAATGTAAGGGAATATAACAAATGCCTCCAAAAAAATTCAATAACTAGCCTAATTTTGTAGCTTTTATTTTCAAATTTCAGATTTAAACAGATTAATCCTTATTTGTACATGCTGTGAAAATTAGACAGACAGTACTTACAGGAGAAAAACGTGCCATGGTCAAAGTTGGGAAATTAAGGTACCAATTTTTTATTTTTGTTAATATTTTTAAAAATTTAAAAGATTTTGAACTTATTTTGGGTATACAATTTAATTTTGATTAATTAAAGTTATATTACTGGAAAAAAAGTCCATAGCTTTAACATGTTCTGTGTTAGGTGATCAAATATCTTTCCTGATTTTTTATCAAATGTATTATGTTTGGGCCCATAACTTTTTTAAATTATATAATACAGACCTAATATCTGGCATATGGATAGGAACTATATAGAGGAATATAAATGGTAAATATGAGGAAAAACAGATGAGTGGTTTTGATATTAGGCAGTCCTGAAGTGTAAAAATAGGTTTTTATTAAAAAATTGAGGTTTTTCCTTAATTTCTCAAATGAACAAAGTCGCAAAGACCAAGTTTTTGGCTTTGGATCTTGGGTACATCTAACATTAAGCCGAATTTTGGATTCCTAGGTCTTACGGTTTCAAAACGTGCCACAACTACGGACGGACGGACGGACGGCACGACAGATGGACGGACGACAGACAATGGACCACGACTATAGCTCAGATGACTAAAGCCCAAAGCAAACTTAAGCGTCACGCTTACGCCACGCGACAAATTCAAAACACACTAACGCGGCTACAACGAGTTTCATCAAAAGTTTCTACAAACATTTCACCCGCAGCTTTATAAAGAATTTAAGTGCTGGGGAGGGAAACCCTCTTTTTGTTATGTCATTATCAGGAATCCCCATGCGGCTAGCACGCGTCACGCATAAAAAATTGCTCCAGGAGCGATAGCTGACACTTGACGCGTGCGTGATGCGCGTTAGTGTGTTTTGGGCTTTATAGTCAGCTAAGCTAAAAATGCAGCATCATCTCTTAAGCCCAAAACACAGTAACGCGTGCGTCAAGCGTCACGCATCAAATCTGGAAAAATCGCTCCACTCTATTTATCAATGACAAAACAGACAAACGCGCACACCACTCGCTCCTGGAGTGATTTTTTACGAGTGACGCGTGCTAGCCGCGTGGGGATTCCTGATAATGACATAACAAAATAGAGGGTTTCCCTTCCAAGCACTCAAATTCTTTGTAAAGCTGCGGGTGAAATGTTTGTTATAATTCTCTGAATTTAAATTATTGATTTGAATCTGGAAAGAAAACATGAAACAAAGCAACACAAATATATAAATATCGTTCAGAATAGTGACTGAGTTCTGTCATATTTAGAACAGGCCACAAAAGATATATATTTGTATACAAATAATCCATCGCTGATTATCGAAATTACAATTTTTACAAAGATTAACAAAAAAATATAATAGGTGCTTGGTTAATACCTTCTAATCTGATGCATGTCATGCGCATTGTAGCCGTGTAGTGTGTAATTTTGAATTTGTCGCGTGGCTTAAAAGTATTTACATACCCCTACCCCTTATCACGGCTACCTGTCCGCAGGTGCCATACGTAATGATGTGGTTGTCTTTAAATGGCCTAAAAGGATAGTGTATCCCAAAATATTCAATGTTAACATCTTAATTCATTAATTAGACATACTTGGGGACCTAAAAATACCTATGTCATAAAATCCCAGAGGGGGTGCACGGTGACCACTCCTAGCCCATGGACTAATATTACTGCTATACTTTGTTACAACTTAAATTAGTCAATCATTAATTGTTGGGGTTAATGTTGTCTATCAATACATCTCCAGAGAGATTTCTGTGAAATATTGAAAAATTTGGCTGAAAGATTTTGGAGAAGATTTTCAAAGGTTTATTTTTTAAGCTTTTTCCCAGTAAAATCTAAATCAATAAAGATAGCCAAAAAATGATCAATAGCTCGATCAGAGTTTTACAGATGACTGATATATATACAGAATTAAGTTATGCTAATTATGCTAATCCTGCCCTTTTTGAGATAGTAGGGGTTAACATATAAGGACGACGTACGACAGCGGACGGATGACTCCTCACTATTGCATATAAGCTCACAGGTTTGCTAAAAAATGGTTAAAATTAAGTTATAGCATTCACAAAAAATTTCTATTTCAGTTGATGTGACTAGTCCACAGATAGTGACCAGCTTTGAACGTTGTAGTACTGTGATGATACCTCGATCTATGATACTTTCATAAAGACTCCTTATTCTAAAAAAAAATATTTTTTTAATCAGGTCTCATGCTCCATATGTTTTTATTCTTCCCACAAAGTACACCCTTCATCATGACTTTTAATCTATGTTTTTACATAAAATGTTCAAAACCATCTCTACTGTTCTGTTCATTTAAAAAGACTTTTAATTCAACCTGTAAATACCTGTCTGGTGTATTCATTCTGGCCCTTTCATCTAAAGATCACCAAAGCCAGAGCAGCATGTGAACCAGCATGTAGGTGTTGAATCTTATATCACTGTCTGGCAGAACAGAGATGGCCCTGAGTTTTTTCTGATATTAACATCTCTTTATCAGAGCTGTTCCCTACAGATCCCAGTGTCATTAATTTATTTTTGTCTTCTTTTTCCAAAAAGAATTAAGTTCATAATTTCAGATGGATTTCTTTTTCCTTTTCACTTCCAAGTGCACATCTTCAACTGGTATCACAAGTAGCAAACTAGTATAACAGAAATTAATGTAATCTCAAGTAATCAAATATTGCAGGACATAATCAGGATTTGATTGTTAGGTGAAATTCCTACATCAATTTGTCTGGGATTTTTTTATAGTTTATTAAAAGCCAAACATCTGTAATGAAAGAGTAATCAAAACTAGCTGCTGAATCAACAACCGTTTATCATTTTTTGTTCAAGAATTAATTCTATGGTGACTTAGATTCAAAGGTAAACATAAACATCATTAAGTCATGAATGAGACAGTTATCAATAAACAAATGTACAGCAATCCCTCAATCATTTGAACCCAATAAATGTGTGTTAAACTTATTTGCAGAAATAAATGTGATGTCATGTTGAGTCGTCAATTTATGCATGTAAGTCTCTCTTAATACGGTAGATTATATTACACAAGATCAGCATGCAGGTACTGAGCAAGATGGTATCACATAATAAAGCTTGCTTGTTTTACACATGATAAGCTTGCTGATTTTACACATTGTAAGTATGCATGTAACAAAAGAAGATAAGCATACAAGGATTACACAGAAAAGCATGTAAGTATTACACAAGATTAGCATGCATCTATTACACAAGATAAGCATTCAAGTATTTCACCAGATAAGCATACTAGTATTACACAAGATAAGCATGTATATAATTCACAAGATAAACATGTAGGTACTACAAAAGATAAGCATGTAGGTACTATAAAAGATAAGCAAGCATGTAATAACAGAAGGCAAGCATACAAGTATTACACAACATAAGCATGCAGGTATTACACAAGATAAGCCTGCAAGTATTACACATTATAAGCATGAAGGTAGTAAAAGAGATTAACATGATTGTATTAAGCAAGATAATCATGCAGGTATTACACATAATAAGCATGCAGGTATTACACAAGATAAGCATGTAGGTACTACTAAAGATAAGCATGCAGGTAATAACAGAAGGCAAGAATACAAGTATTACACAACATAAGCATGCAGGTATTACCAAAAAAAAGAGCATGCAAGTACTGCACAAGATTAGCAATTGCTATGTAAATTCTTTAGAAATGCATTGCAAATCATCTTAAAATATATGTATACATAAGTAAAAAAGACAAATTGAAACAGATTAATGGATGAAGATCCATGGACAGATGACAGGTGACTGATAGATGATGGGCTGATGATGGACAGTGAAGACTTGATGTGGAGACAGCGTGGTGCAGTAATAACTCACAGCTGCGTGAGGAAAATATTACTTCCCAATGACCTGTCAACCTGAGAAGTCAGAATTAATTCCAGAAGAGACATACAAGGTTTAGGTTATGATAAATCTCTCCTGGGGGACAGAGAGAATGTATGATATCACAAACCCTCCCAAGATACATCAAACTAAAGCAATACATTTTGAAGACTGACAGACAGTGATGAACAGCCAATCTCTCCAGTGAGTCATCATAAACAATCAAGCCAAGATAAATAGTATCCTAGACATGAGATGTTTTGATTTACGTGATGTCTTCACAAAATCAAAGTCAGACTCCCCTGACATACTGTGATCACAGAGGCTCTGTCTCTTAATACTCCTGTGATATTATCACAATACTAACAAGTGACCCATGGGTCATGACGCTCAGCTGACTGGGAAGAGATTCGCAAAAGGAAATTTTATCATCAGAATGGTAGTATATACCCATTCAACTGAAGCATCAAACAGATTAACCAACAGGCCAAGATTTAGTCTGTATTTATATATCTCAAAAATAGAGAAAAATGTGTAAACTTTTAAAACTAGAATACAGGTAACCGACAAGTGACTACATGTATCTGCAAAATCGGATAGTGAGGCATGGATTGAGTGGCAAGGGGAAATAGAGTGAGGTATGTTGCATATTAGCATGGATGTCTGCAGCCTAAATGTGTATGTAGGTTGTGCCACCTACCACAAATCCAGAAAGCTGTCCAAGTTGTATACACCTGCAAAATTTTAGGCAGAAAAGTCAAACCACTACATGTATATGAGCGATTTTTTGCCCATGGCAGACAAACAGACAAACACTGTGCAAAAATCTTTGCAGGTAACCCCTCCAGTTTTGTGTATGATAAAGCCCTATGTGAGATCTAAACACATGCACAATTTTGGCCGGATCGGTCAAATGGTTCCTGAGATATGAGCTTGGAGGTGTCCAGCGTTAACTAGAATGTAGGTGGCGCCACCTGTCATAAAATCAAGAAAGCTGTCCACGATGTATAAACCTGCAAAATTTTAGGCAGTTATGTCGAACCACTACAGAGAAATGAGTGATTTTAGGCCACGGCAGACTAACAGACAGACCCTGTGCAAACATTGTTACAGGTGGCGCCACCATTTTTTGTGTATGTTACAGAGCTATCAAAGGGCTACATTTCTATAAACTTTATTTCCTGATCGGTCAAATGGTTCCCGAGATATAAGCTTGGATGTCATCAGCGTGAACGTGAACGTAGGTGGCGCCACCTGTCATAAAATCAAGAAAGCTATCCTGGATGTATACACATGACGAATTTCAGGTGAATTAGTCAATATGAGTGATTTTAACCCAAGGCAGATGAACAGATGGACACTGTGCAAACATGGTTACAGGTGGCGCCACCATTTTTTGTGTATGTTATAAGCAATCCAAGGGCTACATTTGTATCAATTTTATTTCCTGATCGGTCAAACGGTTCCCGAGATATGAGGGTTTATGAGTGGAAACAGACCCACAAATGGACACTGGATAGAGAGAAAAGGTCAGAGGTCAATGCAAATTGGTTAGGAACCAGTTCACATGTGACCCGATAATAGGTGTAAGTTTGGGAAAAATCGGTCCATTAGTCTCCGAGGAGCTCTCTGGAAACGAACGCCGCCGCGGCGGAGGAACTCTGTCAAAAACATAGTACCCGCAAAACTTCGTTTTGGCGGATACAAAAATACAGGTGGCTCCACCAGTCTGCAGAAACTAATAAAAACACTTAATGGTCAATATCCATGCAAAAAATCATGGTGATCTCTGCATTAGTTGTTCAGATACTTCAGTTTTTGTATCAAATTGACCATTATTCTGAGGGATACTTCGGAGTCCTATAGCTTGAAGGATATGGGTAACAGAGACCTAATTTCAAGTTTCCACAGGCACCTTTCATGGGCCTCCTTGCATGACAAGAATGAAGATTCTAGGTCCAGTTGTTGCGATTTGTACCCTGTTGACAGATAACCACATCTTTAAAGGTCTCAAAAAAAAAAAAATTCGTAAAAATTTGAAAAAAAAATAGAGGTGGCACACCCAGTCTGCAGAAACTGATGGAACAGCTCATGATCAATATGTATGCCGAAAATCATGACCATTAGTGTTGTAGTTATTGAAATACTGCAGTTTTTGTATCAAATTTTCCATTATTCTGGGGGGGGGGGTATTTTGGACCCATACAGCTTAAAGAATATGGGTAACAGAGACCTAATTTCAAGTTTCCATGGAGACTTTTCATGGGTCTCCCTGTGTGTCAAGAATGAAGATTCTTGGTCCAGTTTTTATGATTTGTGCCCTGTTAACAGATGTTCATATCTTTAAAGGTCTCAAAAATACAGAAAAATTTCGTTAAAAAAAACGAACAAATACAGGTGGTGCCACCAGTCTGCAGAAACTTATGAAACACTCCATGATCAATATCCATGCAAACAATTATGGTTATCTCTGCATTAGTTGTTCAGATACTTTAGCTTTTGTATCAAATTTTCCATTATTCTGAGCTGTACTTTGGAGTGCCATAGCTCAAAGGATATGGGTAACAGAGACCAAATTTCAGGTTTCCATGGAGACTTATCATGGGTCTCCCTGTGTGTCAAGAACGAAGATTCTAGGTCCAATCGTTACGATTTGTACCCTGTTGACAGATAACTACATCCTTAAAGGTCTCAAAAATGGAGAAAACAATTCGTGAACATTGAAAAATACAGGTGGCGCCACCAGTCTGCACAAACTGATGAAACATCTCATGATCAATATGTATGTCAAAAATCATGACCATCAGTGATGTAGTTAATGAGATATTGAAGTTTTTGTATGAAATTTTTGACTATTCTGGGGGGTAATTTTGGGCCCCATAGCTCGAAGGATATGGGTAACAGAGACCTAATTTCTGGTTTCCATGGAGACTTTTCATAGGTCTCTCAGTGTGTCAAAAAAGAAGATTCTAGGTCCAGTCGTTACAATTTGTGCCACACTAACAGATGACAGCATCCTCAAAGGTCTCAAAAATAGAGGAAAAAATCGTAAAAAATCAAACAGTACAGGTGGCGCCACCAGTCTGCAGGAACTGATCGAACATCTCATGATCAATATGTATGCAAAAAATGAAGACCATCAGTGATGTAGTTATTGAGATATTGAAGTTTTTGTATGAAATTTTTTACTATTCTGGGGGGTACTTTGGGGCCCCATAGCTCAAAGGATATGGGTAACAGAGACCTAATTTCTGGTTTCCAAGGAGATTTTTCATGGACCTCTCAGTGTGTCAAGAATTAAGATTCTAAGTCCAGTCTTTATGATTTGTGCCTTGTTAACAGATGTTCACATTTTTAAAGGTCTCAAAAATAGAGAAAAAAATTCGTAAAAAATCGAAAAATACAGGTGGCGCCACCAGTCTGCAGGAAGTGATGTAACATCTCATGATCAATATGTATGCCAAATATCATGACCATCAGTCAAGTAGTTAATGAGATATTGAAGTTTTTGTATGAAATTTTTGACTTTTCTGGGGGGTACTTTGGGGCCACATAGCTCGAAGGATATGGGTAACAGAGACCTAATTTCTGGTTTCCAAGGAGATTTTTTATGGACCTCTCAGAATACCAAGTTACAAGGTTCTAGGTCCAGCGGTTACGATTTGTGCCTGGTTAACGGACGGACAGACGGACAGAGAGACAGACGGACAGACGGACGACGGACAAAGAGTGATCGCTATAGCTCAGATGACTTTCAGTCAGCTGAGCTAAAAACCCACAAACAGCATCTATCCAAGCAGTCTCTACTAACCAAAAATTAATAAGACCAAGAAAAGAATGGTTTCTCAGGCACCAGCCATGTAAATTTTGACCCCTTCAAACAAAAATATTATTTTGATTCTCAGTAGAAATATACTGAGTTTGAGTTCAAGTTACTCAATTTTTTTTCAAGGAAATAAAACGACAAAATTTTGATAAATTTTCCTTTTATTACCCTGTGCTTTTAACTGTTAAACAAAAATAATTTTGTTGCCCCCTGAACATATTAAAAGTTTTTATCAAAGTCTTTTATAAACAAGGCCTACAGGCCTAATGCAAACCTGTGCAATGGGATATAAATCAGGTATATTGCTTCCATGATAACATGCTTGACCAATATTTGAAAGTACTTGATTAGTTTTCAATTATATGTGTGACATGCACATGTGCAATGCAGGTACTTAGCTTTTATACTCAAGTACAAGTTCCAATTACACAAAAATCACTCCAGAAAAACTCGCATTGATGTACACAAAAGAAAAATGATTATAGATGCCGCCACCAGTCTTGTATATGAGAAAGTCATCGGAGATGTATGGACATGTAAATTTCAGACTGATACTACAAACTACTCTCGAACTATATTACACTGTATGTGAAACCCAAAACAATTGAAGTGGCGCCACAAGTCTCGTATATGACAAAGCTATCCAAGATGTATAAATATGCCCAATTTAAGGATGCTATATCAAATCCCTCCTGAGAAATAAGCAGGGACATACACTTTGCAAAAATAGTTGTAGGTGGCATCACCAGTCTTGTGTATGAGAAAGCCATCAAAGCTGCATGGACTAGTCAAAATTTCAGGCCAATACATCAAACTTCTCTTGAGTCAGGTGCACTGGGCTGACTCAGATGAGGCAGTCAGTTGAACCAAGTGAACCAAAACAAACTGCCAGCTAAAGCTACTTCAAGAGTGAACTGAGTGAACTCTTGACCTGTATATGGCTGCACTGAGTGAACTCTTGACCTATTGCCTAATCTGATACAGTTGGCAGTCTGCCAATGCTATAAATATAATCTGACTAAAACTTGGCCTGTTGCCAAATCTGAACTAGTTGGCAGTCTGCCAAGCTATTCATAGAAACAGTGACAATCTTGACCTGTTGGTAAATCTGTTTACACATACTAAAGCTACTTCAAGAGTGAACTGAGTGAAGTCTTGACCTCTATATGGCTGCACTGAGTGAACTCTTGACCTATTGTCTAATCTGATACAGTTGGCAGTCTGCCAAAACTATAAATAGAATCTGACTAAAACTTGACCTGTTGCCAAATAGGAACTAGTTGGCAGTCTGCCAAGCTATTCATAGAAACAGTGACAATCTTGACCTGTTGGTATATATGTTTACATATACTGCAAGACTTGTTGGATTTGGCCACTGATTATTTATATTGCCTGTACAGCTCTGCTTATATACCCAAAGAGCTCAGTCTTCCCGTCTTAACCTCAGTATTTCGGTTGTCTGGAGCTAACCCAGAAAGGCATCTAGGATCTTATCTTGGAGTGACATCCATAATTATATGTTCAAACACTTCATTTTATCTATACAACATATGGAGGCCAGTACCTGGAATCTAACTTTTTTATCTTTCATCTGTGCTGATTGAGCGGATGCATGGCTCAGCTTGCAGGAGTCAACATAAGATTGAACCTCGACTCCATTTCGATTTGATATGAGATGACATGATTATATATGGAATATATTTAAATTAATACTATGGTAACACTGCAATTCATGAAATGTAATTTTTTAGACTCAACAAGTGACCCATGGGTCATGACGCTCAGCTGACTGGCATGTTGACAAAATGTCCTTGCACAGCAACTAAATAAGGTAATGTAGGTGGCATCATAAATAATAATAATAATAATAATGAATAGTACTTATATAGCGCTGAACTCCAAGATCAGACTCACAGCGCTTCATCCTTCATGATTATTAGCTTACGTTCATCAAGACCCATAAGCACTCCAAATTTTATGACAATGTGTGTATATTGCATTATTTCTGGAAATTATGCCCTGTAACTTGGAGAATATAGATCACAGTGACCTGATTTCAGGTTTCTGAGGAGAATTTTTTAGGAACTCTCAGGATGATAAGTTAGAAGGTTCTAGGTCCAATGGTTATGATTTGTGCCCTGCTATGGTATCAAATTATCAATTATTCCTTGGGGTGCTTATAAACCCATATAGCTCAAAGAATATTGGTAACAAATACCTCATTTCAGGTTTCCAAGGAGATTTTTCAAGGAAGTCCTTGGATGTCAAGTTAGTAGATTCTGGGACAAACGGTTAACATTTATGTCCTGTTAACAGACAACTGCAACTTTAAAGGTCTCAAAAATAGAGAAAAAAATGTGATAAAATTGGAAAAAAAATCAGGTGGCACCACCAGTCAGGAACTGATAATGTACTCCTTGATCAAAATGAACCATGATGATCAATGCATTAATCCTTCAGATCCTGGAGTTTTTGTATCAAAATTTTAATTATTCGGGGGGCACTTACAAGCATGTTAGCTTGGATGATATAGGTAACAGAGACCTAATTTCAGGTTTTCTGTAGGGAACTTTGGAGGAACTCTCAAAATGTCATGTATGAAGATTTTAAGTCAATGGTTATGATATGTGCCCTGTTTTGGTATCAAATTTCCAATTATTTTGGGGGGATACCTTTAAAGCCACATAATAATGAGAATATGGGTAGTAGAGACCAAATTTCAGGTTTTCTGTAGGAAACTTTGGAGGAACTCTCAGGATGTCATGTTTGAAGATTTTAAGTCCAATGGTTATGATTTGTGCCATGCTTTGGTATCAAATTTTCAATTATTCTGGGGGATACTTATAAGCCCCATAGCTCTGAGAATATTGGTAGAAGAGACCAAATTTCAGGTTTAAAAAAACAAGGGACCTATGGGTCACTGTGCTCAGCTGACGTTAACCTTGAAGGTAAAAATCTAAAATAATATCTAATGGAGATAAAGTGTAAGAGGAAGAGGTAATAAAGGCCATGGTTGGTTTATATGATTGGTTTGTATTGATGAGCAAGAAATTGTTGCAAAAAATATTTTGTGACCTCACCATGTAGTTTCCTAATGTTGAAACTAAAGCATGTGAGCAGTTTGTGAACAAATGATCTGTACTATTACCATGATCATTAGTTGGTTTTTCGATTAACTGTTGACATTTCAGTAGTTTACACATTTGTTCAATTGAATCTATTTTTTTGCATAATATATATTTTTAATTATATATGTTTTTTTTCATGAAATGTATACAGCTGAAATATAGCTAATTAACAACATAAAACAGGGCAAACAATGCCTGATCTCAAATTCTGCTGAGGCAGGAAAATAATGAACAAATGTTTGTATTAAATCCTGATTTTTTTATCACATCAATTATTTTCTAATTTAAGTATATATTTCTATACATTTCCAATTTAACATATATATCTGAATATAAAAGTTGATTCATAATTCTCAATTGCATCATCATAAATCTCAATCTTGTCAGATAACACCACATCATGCATACAAATGTTTATTTATTTTTTACCACAAAAATATATCTTTTAAATCTGCAAAACAATAAATATCTAAAAATAATACTTGATTTAGATTTCACAATTTTTAATTGTGTCTTTATTTATCCATAATGTGCTTCATATTTTATAATAATTTAAGCATACTGATGGGTTCATTTATATTTGTTAAAATCATTTAAAAGAAATTTGATTTCTTTAAAAATGCTACATTACACAACATTGCATCTTCTGGATTACACCTTGAATTATTTTTTCAAGGAAAGTTTTTGCATATCGGAGTGGAAACAGCATTACAATTAAGGAGATACAGTGAAAACAATAACAATTACTGCATAACACTTGGTGGGTTGGGTTTGCGGGGGGGGGGGGGGGGGGGGTTATTGGGGTGGTGATATTAGAATAACTGTACACCTGTCACAGCAGGGGATCTCCCCCAGTGACTGTAACAAATCAGAAACCCTGGCATAGCTGACTTCCAGTGACCTGCAGTGGGACCCTGCATCTGTAATCAAAGCAAGTGACTACAGAAAAAAAAATCAATAACCAGCTTAATTTTCAAGCTTTTATTTTCAAATTTCAGATTTAGACAAACTAAATATTTATGTTTACATGCTGTGAAAATTAAATCAATGGTGCTTACAGGAAAAAAACATGCCATGGTCAAAATTGGGCAAAATTTAAGGTACTGATTTTTTTTTATACTAATTACTTAAAAAATTTACAAAATTCAGATCTAATTTTGGGTAAACAATTGAATCTTAATTAAACATAGTTATATACTTGAGGAAATAGACTCTAGTTTTGAGGTTTTTCTTTAATTTCTCAAAGGAACGAAGTCGCAAAGACCCAGTTTTCGGCTTGATAGGAGATCTTGGGGACATCTAACATTATGCTGAATTTTGGATTCCTAGGTCTTACGGTTTCAAAACGTGCCACATCTACGGATCGACGGACGGACGGACAGACGGACGGACGACGGACAATGGACCACGACTATAGCTCAGATGACTTATAGTCAGCTGAGTTAAAAACATTTCATGGACCTCCCAGGATATGAATTTAGAAGATTCTAAGTCCAGTGGTTGCAATTTGTGCCCTGTCAATGGATGACTGCATCTTTAAAAGTCTCAAAAATAGAAAAAAAGCATAAAAATTCGAAAAAATCAGGTGGCACCATCAGTCTTCAGGAAATGATGTACCACTCCATGATCAAGATGCATGCAAAGATTCATGGTGATCAATGCATTAGTTGTTCAGATACTGGAGCTTTTGTATCAAATTTTTAATGATTGGGTGGGGGGGGGGGGGAGGGGTATTTCTAAGCCCCATAGCTCAGATGATATGGAGAACAGAGACCTAATTTTAGGTTTCCAAGGAGATTATGCATGGACCTCCCTTCATGTCAAGTAGGAAAAGTCCAGGTCCAGCGATTACATTAATGACTGGTTAACTGACCGACAGACATATAAGAACAAAGAGTGATCGCTATAGCAAAGATGACTTTTAGCTAAAAATACAGTGAAAGTACAAATATTGCTTAAGATGCAGGTGGCACTGTTATTCAGGTATTGAAGTCAGCCTGGCCTCATTTGGGATACCATATTACTGCACATCAATCCATCAACAAAATAAAAACATACAGAGAAAGAAACTGATCGAGAGATGGACATATGCAGCTGGTCACTATATCCTGAAGTCAGAGGTGCAGTTGTGGTTTTCTGATACCACTCCAGACATTTCTTACATAATTATCCCTAAACAAATTTCAGGCACATTAGCACTTCTAATGTAAATTTATACACTATCTTCGATGATTCCCTAAAAATTTAGCATTATGCTTATAATATTATAAAACTATCACTTCAAACATATAAACATGTATTTTCTAATATCCTTTAGTTTTGAAGCAAAGATTTTTGTTCCACACAAAAAATTACTAAGGACTTGACTTTAAAAGGGTCGAAACTAAGTCTGTGAATCGATATATCAGGCAAAGTATTTCATTTGATCCAGTGAGGAAAACCTTTTGTGCCAAAGAAAAAACATCCAGACTGACAATTTTGAATTCTATAAATAAAATACTATGCATCACCTCAACAGTTGTGTTAATTGGTAATCAGTTGTTATTTTATGACAAATTATCAGTAAAAATTGGTTGACCTCTACAAACCAATATTCAGAATAATTTGTTTATTAGTACAAAAATGTCTGACCATAGAAAATGTCTGTTTATTCTCAACTGATGGAGTTTTTTAATATATTGTCATGTATTGAAATGCATGTAATGGCCTGATTGGCAGTGCATGAATGCGTAGATTGGGATTTGTACGGATTGGAACCGGAAGTAGAGAAGTTATGGCGCTGAAACCAGAGTTGTTATTTGTGAAAACTGTGAGACTGTCCAGAGAATGCAGTGACTGTATAAGTGTGTCTGATTATATAAAATATATAATTCTATAGCGTGTATATGTGTATTGTAAACTTAGATATGAATACAACAAGTGACCCATGGGTCATGACGCTCAGCTGCCAAGCATGACCTGTGACATCATGGACTGAGATTCACAACTTCCAGTCAAATTTTGAAGAACCAATTTGCATATTTGTTGAAAATTTTCTATGACAACAGAAATATATATCACCTATGTCTGGTTAAAACACAGTGAATTGATGGTCTGAGGAAAATGCATGATTGTTAAGCTATCAGGAACTATTCCAACAGCTTGCTTGAAACCTGTCAGTCTCAAAAGGAACACCACAAAGGGCAAATATAAGATCAAAATATATAGCAAAAATCAAGGAAATACATGCAAGAATTATTGAGAAACAGGTGCTTCTGTGTGAATTTTTATTCAATACAAGCCAACTGTACTGCACTTTTATAAATGATGGTAATATTTATTCAGAAATATTTGACCCAATCCTTTACAAGATTACATAAATATACATCCAACTGCATTCACTTTAACTGTTCTTGAGATAAAATGATCAAAAGGAATTAAAAGATGGTTGCCTGGTGTCCATATTGGACTTCTGACAAGTCTGAAATCCGACAACAAACATTCTCTAAATCGGACCAAACTTTAAAGAAAAATTACTGAAACTGCACTAAAGAAAGAATTTCTAAGGTGGCTAACTGGCAGACATAATGGATTTCTGACACAAGTATGACATTTGATATCCCACATTCTCCAATAAGAGACCAAACTTGGGGCAAATTATCCAGTAATGGATGCCCAAAATAATTCAAAAGGCATGTCCAGGCCCTCATATCAGATTTATAGATATGCAATTGTAAAAAGTGTAAGTCCAATATTTTTTATTATCACTCTGCTTTTCAATGGGGTCAGCAGGGTAGGTAAACTGCCAAACCTGAAAGAAAAGAAATGCAGAGAGCATGACTAAGAGTCTTGAAATAAAACAAAAAGCCATCCTAAATCAAGGTACACATCTACATATTATGAGAACAAACACTTGCTTTTATATGTGGTGATATATATTAAAATATTCAGATATCTAGGAAACTAAGTTTTTTGCTAGGATTTCATAAAATAAACTGCAAAATGTTCCCATCATCTTATAAATCAGTAGCTAAACCTTAATACTATACTCTCATAGTCTTAATGCCTGGCTGAAGCATTCTGACAACAGTGTTTTTGTAATGAAGTAACGAGGTACTTATCACTGAGCCTTATCACTTAATAGGCTGATACAAAAGGGAGTCATATGTCACCAGTGTCACTCACAATTACAGCCACACAAGGAAATGTACCAGCTGGAGTGGGATGGTTATATATACAAGAAAAATAGAGATGGTCTATAAAATAAGTAATTGTGAACATCCCTGACCTATGACCTTGGCCTTTTGCCCATATATCAACTGGATTCTTTCTAAATGATGGGTAACTACTAACCACTTAAATCTGGTGTAATTACTTGGCAACCAATGGGTGAATAACTTTGACCTGCAACCTTTAACCTGCTGACCAGCTGACCCCAAAATCAATAAGTTATTTATTCAAGCAAATAGACCCATAAATATGAAGTTTGAGTCAAACTGAGTGATGCATAGATGTGGCATATGTGAAAGACTGAAGGTTTGGGTTGAACAGTTACACTTGAAATATGCTCACAAGCATTTAGATCAATTAAATATTGTGACCTTGACCTTTGACTTTTTGAACTCAACATCAATAGGCTTTTTTCCCTTATTGGTAGGTAAGCCATATATGACAGATGGAAGGTACAGATTGAAAAGTTTGCCTGAAAAAGACTCCACGCAAGAAGTTGGTGCTGTGAACTTGACCTTTGACCTCAAAATCAACAGGTCTTTTCCCCTGTTGGCAGAGAAGCGATATCAGTGCTGGAAGGTTTGGAATGAAAAGTCTAGCTTGAAATGTGTCCCCAACCTTTTCAAAGAAGTGGATCCTGTGACCCTGACCTTTGACCTTGTGACCTCATAATCTATAGGATTCTTCTCCAACTTAGTAGGTGAGCTATATGTGAAAGATCAAAGAATTGGAATGAAAGGGTTGGCTTAAAATGCATCCACAGGCTTTTCAAAGAAGAGGCTCCTGTGACCTTGACCTTTGACCTTTTGACCTCAAAAAAATTATGGTTCTTCCCTGTTGGTAGGTGAGCTGTATGTGAAAGATGGAAGGTTTGGGATGAAAATTTTGTCTCAAAGAGTTATTTCTGGGGGGTGCAAACACACCCCATAACTTTGAGAATATAGGTCGCAGTGACCTAATTTCAGGTTTGCAAGGAGATCTTTTTATAACCTCTAAGACTGCATAGGGTTCATGGCCCTAGCCCCTACGGTTACGATTTGTGCCCTGCTAACGGACGGACGGCCGCCGGACGGCCGGCCGGACGGACAGACGACAGGACGACGGACAAAGACCCATCGCTATAGCCCAGCATGACTGAAAGTCAGCTGAGCTAAAAAACACAGGCATTTCTAGAGTTGTTTACATGAAATAACTGAAAGCAAACATTTCCCATCACAAATCCTTAGTTAAGTGCAAAACTTTATAATTAGTAATGGCACTGCAATATCAATGATCAATTCATTTTGCACAAACTGACTGATCATCAGTGAGAATGGATCATCAGCCCATCAATTCTATAGATACGGGTAGTATCATATCAAAATTAAAATCTGCAGAAAATGAGAAGAATATCCTTTACTTGTCAAACACTGATAAGGCTTGTGAGAAGAATTATATGTAATTGATATCATGATTCTTGACTAAACAAGATCACACATAAGCCTCAAGGCTATCAGTGTTACCATTATACATGCTGGTACATGACAGCATGTATCACTGATACAACAGCCTGACATCTTGCATGAATCTCGGAAATTGCTCTCATCACTAAGATCCCTTGTTTAGTCTGCAGTCTAACCCAAGCCTGGGTCACGATTTCAATTACATCTACAAACCCAAGTGACAACTGATACCTTTATGATAAATGAAGGCCCAGGGAAGCCTGCACAAGTGATATACATCACTCAAGGGTCTTTACAGGCTCTGGAGAAATGGGTGTGCGAAAGAAATTTAATCTATATGCTCTATTTGTGAGAGATGTTTTTTGGACTGCACAAAATAAGGAGTTAAAAAATAGTGAATGATTTAACAGAAGAAACCACAGTAAGCTAGACCTTGTTTTTAAATGCCCTGCTTTGGAAAAAACTATTTAGCTGCAATGGGGAAATAACTGTCATGGCAACTATCATGTTCATTTGCTGGTTATATTTTACCCCAAAGATAGTAATGTTCAAAGCAGAAGCTACAGGATTCATGAAAGTTCATCCAATTTAATTTTTAATCATTTTATCACCCATATTCAATAAAATAATTAGCAATTTATTTTAAACAATGACTACTTTTAATCTGGTGAGTGGACTCATCGTCTCTCAATGAGGGAGTAGCCATAACAAAATGATAACTGACTTAACCTGATCACTGTAAATTTTCCAGCTTCAATGACACCATGTCAAATATCATTGACATTTTCAGCAGATTTTCTTAAAAGAATAGCTCTTGTTTTGTGTTTCTGCCTCCCCCCTCTTCCTTCTTGGACAGAAAGAGCAAAGGTGAGAGATTAATGGAAATCATGTATTCTGGATGAGTATACTTTGACAGTTAAACAAGCCATTTGCAGTATTTTCCCACCCTAAAATAGGCCATTTGCTTTACAATTCTTACTTTGAGTGCTCATTGGACCAAAAAAATCACCTTACCAATGTCCCCAGCACCCATGACTTTCCTGGGATTGAAAAGTGAAAATCTTCTGTGAAAAGTAGTAACAAGACAACATTGTTATGATGAAAATGTCACAGTAAGATGACACATAAATCACACGGAAAGTGCTGTTGTTGGGCATAAAGGTGTAGCGTAATGGCTCTTCCCCACGACTTGTAGCTAGATTTCTCCGGAGACGTCTTTGAAGGAGGGCTTATTTCCCCATTGTCCTCCTCCCAGGCCTGGGGCTCCCCTATTAATTTTGTCATTCTGTCCCCAGGTTATTTGTTATGTTAGGTCTGAAGCTTTAATTCTAGAAATTGCCTTTCTAAAAATGTTGACTGATGTTTATGGTGCCTTCTTCCAGAAAGAGCAGTCAGGGAACCATGTATTAGATTTTTTTTAATTTTTTGTAAATTTTTGTCCATTTTTATAAAACTTTTAAAAGAAATACTGGTAGTCTTAATAGATTATATTTAAAAAGTGAGCAGAAATCCCTGTTTGGTTTGCAGGGCCAGGCAGCTTTCATACTTTGTCAAATCACATACACATGACGATGGAAGCCATGTTTCCCTTAGTGTTTGACCCTGTGACCCTCTTTTGCAAATGGCAAGGCTGGTTGCCAAAAGTTCACAAGCCAGCCTCAGTGCCCTCAATGTTCATTCAGTTATATACCAAGAAAGAGCCAAAAATTCCCCTAAATTCAATGAACCAATCATATGCAAATACCCATTTGACAATGGTGACTTTTGTGGAGACCCCTGGTGTTTAGTGAGGGTTGGGGAGCTTACCTTTGAGAGAGGGTGAAGTTAACGATGCTGACACTGGTGGAGACCTCTGGTATGTAGTGAGGGTTGAGGAGCTTACCTTTGAGAGAGGGTGATGTTAACGGTGGTGACACTGGTGGAGACCTCTGGTGTGTAGTGAGGGTTGAGGAGCTTACCTTTGAGAGAGGGTGATGTCAACGATGCTGACACTGGTCGAGACTCTGGTGTGTAGTGAGGGTTAGGAAGCTTACCTTTCAGAGAGTGTAAAATTAACGATGGTGACACCGGTGGAGACCTCTGGTATGTAGTGAGGATTGGGGAGCTTACCTTTGAGAGAGGGTGAAGTTAACAATGGTGACTTTGGTGGAGACCTCTGGTCTGTAGTGAGGGTGGGGTGGTTTACCTTTGAGAGAGGGTGAAGTTAACAATGGTGACTTTGGTGGAGACCTCTGGTCTGTAGTGAGGTTGAGGAGCTTACTTTTGAGAGAGGGTGAAGTTAACAATGGTGACTTTGGCGGAGACCTCTGGTCTGTAGTGAGGTTGAGGAGCTTACCTTTGAGAGAGGGTGAAGTTAACAATGGTGACTTTGGTGGAGACCTCTGGTCTGTAGTGAGGTTGAGGAGCTTACTTTTGAGAGAGGGTGAAGTTAACAAAGGTGATTTTGGTGGAGACCTCTGGTCTGTCGTGAGGTTGAGGAGCTTACCTTTGAGAGAGGGTGAAGTTAACAATGGTGACTTTGGTGGAGACCTCTGGTCTGTAGTGAGGTTGAGGAGCTTACTTTTGAGAGAGGGTGAAGTTAACAAAGGTGATTTTGGTGGAGACCTCTGGTCTGTCGTGAGGTTTGAAGAGCTTAATTTTGAGAGAGGGTGAAGTGGATGATGGTGACTTTGATGGAGATCGACCTCAGATGTGAAGGGAGGGTTAGATAGCTTGGTACAGGGATGAAGAACTTGCTAGAATATTGCTCCAAACCAAGTGTATTAAATCAAACACAATAAGTACTATATTGTCAAATTAGTGTGTGTTTTTTTCTGTTTATTTACCAACATTTAATAAAAGTGAGAACAGGTTTTAAAGATAAAATTGTCAAAGAAACAAATTTGTAACATTTAAAAATCTCACGGACGCATGGTTACAACTAATGCCACAAAGATCAGTGTTAAGATTTGCCTTTTGGGTGTTTGTTGTAATTCTGCTGTCTATGAAACAAAACATCCAATCATTTACAGTTAATCTAGTTGTGAGAAAAATAAGCATTCCTGTTGTTCCAAGTTAAAAATAAGAATTAGGAGATATTGTGTTTTTCTCAGGTAGAATGGGAATTCTCATTTTTGTTCTGGGAGATTCAGGTAATTAATTGATAATGCCATACATTTTGCATGGTGTATCTGGAACCCTTCTATTCTTCCATTTTGTTATGGCATGATGTTAAACTATCTTGACACTGAGAATGTTATTATCTCCACCATAATATATTACTTTTAGAGAAAGATGTTTTTGAGTCAGGATAAAGATTTATTTAATGGGATCTTCCAAGATTCTTGTGCTTCCCAAAACACATCATTAAAAACAAGGCCTACAGGCCTAATGCAAACCTGTGCATTGGGAAATACACCAGGTATAATGCTTCAATGCTGGACCATTACTTCTCATGTATATGAACAATGCAGGTAATAAACATTTTGAATAAAAAACAATTACACAAACATCACTGCTGAAATTCTGGCATGGGTGCACACAACACAACTAGGGACCATGGGTCTCAACGCTCAGTTGAATTTGTCTATAAGGATATTTTGTAAGAAATTTTTCAGAATGACAGTTCTGTGACCTTAACCAATGACCTTGTAACCAAAAAATCTTAGAACTTAATATCCTTGAACTTGCAGCATTAGGATTATTGTGACAATCTTTTAAAAAGTGACCTTGACCTCTGACCAGATAACCTCAAATTCTACAGGTTTCCTCACTTTGGGCAAGTAAGCCATGTGTGAACGTTGGAAAGTTCAGGATGAAAAGTTTGATTTACAGTGCATCCACAATCTTTTTAAAGATGTGGCTTCTGTGACCTTCAACTTAGATCGCTGGACCCTGAAAATCAAAATGAATTTACATATGTGGTTGGTAATTATTAAATCAAGTTTGAAGCCAGTCTGTCTATCCAAAGCAGAATTATCATCCATAAACTAATTTTTGAATGGATGGGCCCTGTGACCTTGACCTTTGACCTATGACCCAAAAATCAAACAGAATCTTCCCCTAGTGGCAGGTTAGCAATATCTTGGAGATGGAAGGTTTGTGATGAAAAGTTTGGCTTCAAATGCATACACATTCCTTAGTGGTGGGCCATTTATAAGTTAAGTTTGAAACTAATATATCAAACTTAACTGGAGTTATAATCTGGAAACTAATTTGTGTGGATGGATGAAAATTGACAGACAGACAGACATACAAACAGACAGACTGACAGACAGGGTGATTAGAATAGGGCATCCACTTGTGATCAATAAATACACCAGGTTTTGGGACACCAGATGTAATGACATCTGAGAAACTGACATGATTGTTGTCATTTTATAGTAAATAGATTGAAAAATATTTGTTAAATTAGGAAAACCACCACGTTTCAGGAACTGACAAAACTAGTCATGGTCAATATTCAAGGCAAAATTCATGACAAACCATGCATTAATTATCAAGATATTGGAGGTTTTGTATCAAATTTTTTACTATTCATGGGGGTACTTTCAAGCCCCATAGCTCGAAGGAACTAGAATATCAGCAAAAGCTGACAAAAGCCCTCAGCCAAAAGAACAGTGTTTAGAGGTGGTAACAGTAACAAGTACTAAATATCTGTTCTCACATGGTTGATATCTGTACATATCTCAGTTATAAATTTAAAATGGAGAGGTATGTATCATGATTCATAACAATCCACCAAATGCTTCCTGAAAAATAAGTTTTCTAAGTTTTATTCTATTATAAGCTCTGTGACCTTGAAAAGTAGGTCAAGGTCACCGATGTTCAAACATGAACGAGATTTTTGTCGATATACATCTTCACCAAAGAAATAAAATTCCTGTTGTGAATCCTTTTAGAGATATCCCGCTCACAAGGCCAAAGTTGAAAAATCTGATAAAAATTCATTAAAAATCAGAAATTGTAGGTGGTGCCACCAAACTTGTATAGCAGGTACAGACTATCAGTCCCAATAACCATAGTAAGTTTTGTGAAAATCCACCAAATGGTTTCTGAGTAATAAGCATCTAAGTGATTTTTCTATAATCAGCTCTAAAACGTAGAAAAATAGGTCAAGGTCACCCATTCGAACTTGACCGAGATATTGTCAATATACATCTTCTCCGAAAAAATAAAATTCTTACGGTGAATCCTTTTCGAGATATCCCGCTCAAAATCCCAAAGTTGAAAAATCCGATAAAAATTCATTAAAAATCAGAAATTGTAGGTGGTGCCACCAAACTTGTATAGCAGGTACAGACTATCAGTCCCAATAACCATAGTAAGTTTTGTGAAAATCCACCAAATGGTTTCTGAGTAATAAGCATCTAAGTGATTTTTCTATAATCAGCTCTAAAAGTAGAAAAATAGGTCAAGGTCACCCATTCGAACTTGACCGAGATTTTGTCAATATACATCTTCTCCGAAAAAATAAAATTCTTACGGTGAATCCTTTTCAAGATATCCCGCTCACAATCCCAAAGTTGAAAAATCCGATAAAAATTCATTAAAAATCAGAAATTGTAGGTGGCGCCACCAAACTTGTAAAGCAGGTACAGACCATCAGTCCCTATGATCATAGTAAGTTTTGTGAAAATCCACCAAATGGTTCCTGAGTAATAAGCATCTAAGTGTTTTTCTATAATCAGCTCTAAAATGTAGAAAAATAGGTCAAGGTCACCCATCTTCGAACTTGACCGAGATTTTGTCGATGTACATCTTTACCGAGGAAATAAAATTCTGACGGTGAATCCTTTTCAAGATATCCCGCTCACAAGGTAAAAGTTAACGGACGCCGGACGGACGGACGGACGGCACGACGGACGGACGGACGGACAGCTTGGGTGACGACAATAGCCCATCAGCCTAAGGGCTGAGGGCTAAAAAGGTAGCAGTGACCTAATTTCAGTTTCCAAGGAAATTTTTAATTGACCTCCCTGGATGTTCACTTAGAAGTTTCTAGGACCAGCTGTAATGATTTGTGCCCTGCTAACAGATGGCCAGACGGATGACGGACAAAGCGCCATTCCTATACCTCGGTTGACTAACAGTCACCTGAGCTAAAAATGATTGTAGCTGGCACCACCAGTCTTGTATACAAAAAGGTTTCAGAGAAATATACATATGCCCAAGTTCAGACTGATATATCAAACCCCTCCTGAGAAATAAGCAGGGACACACACTGTGCAAAAAATTATTGTAGGTGGCACCACCAGTCTTGTATACGACAAGTATACGATAATTAAAAATACGATAGGATATAAATATGCCCAATTTCAGGATGATATACCAAATTCCTCTATAGAAATAAGCAGGCACAAAAGTCACACACTGTGCAAATGTCATTGTAGGTGGTGACACCTGTCTTGTTAACGAGAAACCCATCAAAGACACACAGACAGGTCAAAATATTAGGCCAATACATCCAATTACCTTGAGTCTGATGCATGGGGTGGACCAGGCTTAGGTGAGAAAGACAGTTGACCCGAGTGAACTGTGACAAATTTGCTAGCTCAGGCTATTGCACTGAGTGAACTAATGACCTGCACCTGGCTAGACTGGGTGAACTTTTGACCTGTATCTGGCTGCACTGAGTGAACTCTTGACCTGTTGCCTAATCTGATACAGTTGGCAGTCTGCCAAAGCTATAAATAGATTGGCTCCACATGCAGCCCTGAGGGGAATGACACCCATGAGCTGATCACATGGTGCCCATGAGGTGTTCACATGTCACCCATGAGGGGATCACATGCCTTGTGCTTGGCTGCACTGACTGAACTCTTGACCTATATCTGGCTGCACTGAATGAACTCTTGACCTGTTGCCAAATCTGAAACAGTTGGCAGTTTCTTAACCTATGTAAATATACAGACACAATCTTGGCCTGTTGGCAAATCTGTTTACACATACTGAAAGTCTTTGGCTAAAATGCTTTTTTTCAAGCTGAAATATTCATAAACTTTTTATCAAAATATCTAGAAAAATAAAAGATTCAGTTCTTTCATTGTTAAAGGTCTAATAATTCTGCCAAAAATCATTCAAGTAAATTTGAACAAAGGCCACCTAAGAATAATTTTTGTGCCATGTAACAGAAGTTATAATTGAAACAATAATTTTGTAGAAGAACAGTTTTGCAGTCCTCAGTTTAAGTTAGACATAATAATGGCCATAAGACCAACTTAAGTTTTTCTGATATGATTGAAAGAACCATGTTGTACGATAATTCTTTTGAAAAATTGAACAATTCAACTTGACAGTTTCATCATAAACTTTTTAAGCTGAAAGAGGCTTAAATTATGAGGTTTTTGCCCATAAAAAACAGGTCAATGTAGGTGGCACATCAAAATCTGCACCTTCAAATATGAGTCATGTGACCAACATTTGCACAATACTTGGTAATGCTAGCTTCTGTCATTTCTGAGAAAACTATGTCAGTATGCTTACTTGGCCAAATGACTGTTCACATTCATTAAATCCACTAAAATTCATCAAATGCAAACCATTTGAACAAACTTGAGAGTGCTTGCCTCTGGGATCATTTCTGTAAAATATTGAACAATTTGGCTGGACTATTTACAAGAAGACTTTTAAAGGTTTTTCAGCTTTTCCCCTATAAATTCTAAGTAAATGCAGATAGCAAAAAACATAGGCTGAATCCCACAACATTTGATATGTGACAGATAATTGCATAAAATCTGGGGATGGTAGCTCCTGCAATTCCTGAGAAATTATGCGTTGATATACAGATGACCAATGATCCCCGTACAAAAAAAAGGTCAATGCAGGTGGCACCACCAATACATGAATTTCATATATGACTCATTTTACCAACACTGGCATAAAATCTGGTGATGATAGCTCTGGCCGTTTCTGAGATTGACATTTTAGTATGCTTTTTTGGACAGATGAATAGGTTCAACCTCCTGTAATTCGACCAAAATTCACAGAACTTAAACCATTTGAACAAACTTGAGAGAGATAGTATAAAAGATTATTTCTGTGAAATATTGAACAAATTGGCTTGACCCTTTCAGAGGAGAAGATTTTTAAAGGTTTTTTAGCTTTTTCTCTATAAAATCTAAGAAAATGCAGATTTTTTTCAGATGGCTAATTTTCTGCATTAAATTTCATGATGCTAGCTCCAGCGTTTTCGAAATAGTATGGGTAAAAGTATACCTGTGATTGTAAACATTACCTGGCATGAGGAATATCTAAAATCATAAATCTACATTTTTTAAAAGTTTTTAAAAAACATTCTTGTCAATAATAACCAAAGATAACCTGAAATCTAAATGTCTGGAGGCATGATGTAATGGATGCTGATAAACTGGTTCCAGGCTAGATGTATCTGCTTCACACAGCTAACATATATGGTAAAATGACTCAATTCAATCTTTATTATAAAGCCAAAATTCATTCTTTGGAACCATAAAAGACAATTATCATAAGAATTATTCACAGGATTATTCTTGTAAAATATTAAACAAATTGGCCTCAGTGGGGTCAGTCAAAAAATGTTTTGCAGGTTTATAACTCATATATGGGAAAACAAAGCAAAATGGCTAAGTTAAGCTTACAATAACTTAGCCAAAAATCACTGAACCAAAACCATTTGAACAAACTTGCATAATCAACATCTAAGGATAATTAATGTGTTAGATTCAAGAATTTGGCCCAGTGGTTTTTGAGAAGAAGATCTTTGTAGCAAATGAGCTAAAATGGGCTGATATGGCATATGACTAAATTCAGCTTCCCATAACTCAGCCAAAAGTCACTGAACTGAGACCATTTGCACAAATTTCAGAAAGCATTACCCTATGATCATTTCTGTGCCATATTAAACAATTTGGGCATTTGGTTTCAGAGAAGAAGTTTTTTGTAGCTGTCAGTATGATACGGGCACTGATGACCCCCGTTCAAAAAAGGCCGATGCAGGTGGCGCCACAATACCTGAATACCTGAATTTCAAACATGACTCATGTGACCAACATTGGCATAAAATTTGGTGATGACAGCTTCAGCCGTTTCTAAGATTGTAATTTTAGTATGCTTTTTTGGTCAGATGACTAAGTTCAACTAGCTGTAACTCGATCAGCCAAAAATCACCAAACTTAAACCATTTGAACAAACTTGAGAGAGATTGTTCCAGGGATCCTTTCTGTGAAATATTGGACAATTTGGCTGAACAGTTTCGGAGAAAAAGATTTTTAAAGTTTTTTTAGCTTTTTCGCTATAAAATCTAAGAAAATGCAGTTAGCCAAAAAATAAGCAAAATCCGATAGATTTTTTTAGATGGCTAATTTTTTGCAGAAAATTTCTTGATGCTAACTCTTTCCATTTTCAAGATAGTATGGCTAAACGTACAGACGATGGACGACGGACGACGCCACACCATCGCATAAGCTCACAGGTTCGCTAAAAATATATATCTTGTTCTGTCACTAATTAAATCATGTAATAATGAATCTTGTGGTTGTTATAATTAAGTCAGTTATGACAGGTTTAAGTAATTAGTTTATCTATTTTCACTGATTGTATTAGTACAGAGAAGTTTTTTCTAAAGGAAAGGCCGATGGCCTGTTGGTGTCACAGTCTGCTGAATGAGGATGAAGGTATATATATATGATAAGATGATGGATTTCAGGTTTTATGTGCACAGGGTAAGGATTAGTCATAACCTATTGATCAGGCATTAGACTTATCTCTGAGGTTCTAGTAAGGTTTCACTGTAATGCCATAGAGGCAATGGTGGGGTTACAACTGGGGATCACAGCTCTGAAGTCCACCCCTTAAATAACCATTTAACAAAGTCCTACTCCAAGTATAGGGAAGTTATATTTGTTTCATGTTTTGCTGATACATTGAACGTAAAGAGATAATTGTTAGTCATGGCATTTCTGAACCTCCTTGTCAATTAAGCTATTCTGTATTCAGTTTATTTGTTACATTGAACAGAAGCTTTATTTCAAGAAACTGCTGTTCTTAATAATCAAGTTATGAGCTTAAATAGGTATAGGAAATGAGAGCCTGTTCTTGCTAGGGCCACTGTAATGCTATATTTATCAAAGACCAGAAGCTCTACTTTTTTAGACATTTGCATTAGCTGGTGTAAGTCCCAATTGGGAAAAGCAGTAATAAGCCTTTGCCGAAAACCCTAACCCCATCCATAACTCTAGTTAAAAGAGAACAAAAAGTCCTGAGCCACTTACAGCAAAAATATTGTCTTATGTAATGATTATAAGTTTTAACATGGATTACATTGTACATTATGAGGTATTTCATTTTTAGAAAATTCTAGAAAAGCAGAATGACTGCAATACAAGCTTTCAATATTTTAAAAGACTGGACACAATTCCCACGTACAGGTAGTATCAAAGGTTCTCCAGATAACAGTCTCAGGGTCTGGAAGCTGAAATGTGATTATCAAATACAGGAAAGGGCATGTCTGAGCATGAATAAAAATCTGTTGTCTGTGGATCTTTATTAACAATGCACGACATATCTGTTACATTTGGTTGGGCCAATCTAGTTCTGTGATCATCTTTTCCAGCTGACAATTAAATTAAGACAGGAACACTGTAGTCCATGGGGCATGTAGTGAAATGAGGTACACAAATTGAACATTACATGGAATGTAAAGAGATTTGTTATAGCTGGCCAAGCATACAAATGACATGAAATGGGCAGATAATGACAGGCAGTTAAGATAAATAAACATATCATCACTGATGTGGAGACAGAGTTGTAACCAGTTGAGGGTTTAGACTTGATGTCTAAATATCCATTTTACATATATACCAACTTCATCTCCACTAATATATTAATATCTGAAGTATTTATTTGTTTCAGGATTCCTTTTTTTTTAAATTTTCTCCATTACCCCTGCACTGCCATCTTTTTTTTATTAAAAAAAAAATTTGATAAATGCGCTTGAGCTTAATTTTATTTTCCCCAGAAACAGAACTGAGTATGCAATGTGCTGATTGATTAACTGGCAGCAAAGTAATTCTCAAAGAATTCCATTTATGAATTTAAAATGAGATGCGACAAAAAGTTAGTGTTTTATGTTGCCATATATTACTTATTGTCTCATCTGACTGCCCTTATTTAGAATTAACTGTATTGGACTGAGAAGAGGAAGATGTAACAACTGGATACAAAACTGTATTTACACAACACAAATTCATGTGACCTCTGTGTCTTTATCATAACTACATCTCTACTAAGCATATGGACAAACATGTTTTATCACTATATAGAACACCATTACATTTTGCAGCTCATCAAAGAAAGGCAGTTTCTATGCAAAATTAACATACCTGCTTCACTGCTTCACATTAACTAAAATTTTCATAAATAAACATGTTATAACCAACAGGAAAGGTTTATAAAGATATCATTTTTACCCTAGATTTGCCATTGCAAGGGGTCTGAAAAAGGGTACTAGATTATAGTAGTCTTTAGCTTTAGCTTTTGACAGGTTAATACCAAAAAATATATCATGATTAAGACTGACAGAAAATAAATAAAGGGAGTTAGGAAACTTGAGGACAATATTTCTAATCTGAAAACTTGAAGTAATTTACTATAAAATGTCCATACATGACAATGTAGCTGATGACAAAGGGGTATTATAATGAAGTGACCAGGAATGAAAGTGAATTGAACTTTTACAATGAATTGTCAGCACTTAAAACAGTAACAGTAAAGACAAGCAGTGGAGTAAGCAATCAGAGACTATGACAACACTGGTGCTTGGCTGGCTCCTGGGGAAAGTATTAATACCGTTACTAATAATTAGTCCTGCAGGTTCACTGAATTAATCAATCATGAATAGAAATGCATGTTGAGGCCAACTGAGGTCAAATACAGGAAGAAATACTGACTATTAGCATCAGATTATTGGTAAAATATGGATGTCTTTTATGACAAGAATTATAAAAGCCATAAAATCGATTTCAATACTGGCCCCTTGAATTTTGTTTGGCCAAGGTTATGAAATTATAAAAGACTGCCATGCATTTTCTTGATATAGCCATGTAACAATATACTCTACATGTTCTGAATGTATTTAACTAGATATGAAATATCTTAAAGGACACTTAAAATCTTTAATAAAGTTTTTCTCACCATTAAGTAAAATAGACAAGTAGCCAATGGGCCATATGGCACTTTTTAATGTTAAAGATTTTAAATATATTTAAAATAAGCATAAGTAAGTGTATTCATTCAGTGTTCAATTGACTGTGGGATTGTAAATTTTTTTCTATTTTAATTTCCCCTATATTCAGTGGCTATATATTTATTGATGCTCATGTGCATTTCAAATTTAAATACCCTATAAAAATCATAATTTTGAAAGTCAATTGCTGAATCAAAGGAAACTCTGACATGGCTCATAGATATTCTGTATCTTAAATAGATATGCAAGAACAACGTATTTAAAGGGATATTTTGGATGTGTGTAACCACCTGCATTTTTTATGCTGTCTTATCAAATTCTTAATCTAAATTTGAACATCTGCAGAGCTACATTTCCGTCTGTTACTACATGACAGGCCTGTAGCACTCACTTCCTATCATGTTATTTTGTATCCTGGTGTCACCCAGGCCAGGTGCCTTCTGCACCCGCTATTTAATGTGTAATCAGCCCCATTGCTGGGCCATGACACTGAGGAACCACCTGAAAGGGGCACATTTGTTCCTAAGTGATACACAGGTGTCTTCAGGGTGCTCACCATGGGTGGGTGCAAACTGTGAAAAATCTCACTGCTGCTCAGCTAATCTATAACTTCACATCCTCCTAGCTGTGAGTCCTGTGCTCTATCCCCAGACCACATACAGAAGACAGCTCAGAACAAACCTTTTTCATAAAAAAAATAAAATTATTTTTTTTTAAATTAAAATCTTTAAAACAAACAAATTGGTTTTGGAAAACCCATTTAAAACATGCCATTCTAAGCTTTAGCTCAGATTTTGTACATACCAGCAGCTCTCAACATAAACGGTTAACTGCTTGCTCGGAAACAAGTTGAAGTTCGAGAAAATGGTGGTATATAGGGCAATCAAAAGTCATCTCCTACTTTCCTTGACAGACTGGGCAAGTGGGCTCATGATAAATCTTTACCCAAAGGCCTGAATCTCAACTGATCTTCAGTCGGCCATTTTCTTTCTTCAAGGAAAAAAAAAACATATTTATCATATATCCCGAATTTGCATTACCTTTGGTTATATGTATAATTACAAAAGACATACATAATTAACAAACATCTGGTCATGTTTATTGTCTAACATACAAAACAAGGGACCTATGGGTCACGGCACTCAGCTGTTATATATGATAAAAAAATATGATTTAGAAATGAGGCACATGCTGGTTTTGTGTGGTAATAAATATAAGCTGTATTATGAGTTGTTGTTGTTTAGCTTATGTATGATTTTGATAGTACCTTTGGAGACAGGGAAGAGGATTGATTTCATTTATTTTATTAACAAATGGCGTACTTTTGTCACACAGATATTGACTTCGCCATATAACTTATAATCAGAACATATAATATAAGAGTTTAACTATTTATTTAAAAAAATTACAAATATTGTCCCAAATATAATTTTTATTAAAAATAATAAGAGAATCGTATGATTTTTTAAAATGAAATATAACTGAAATGATTATTAAAATAATATTAAAGAATATATTCATGAATGCATTCATGAATAAATTTTGAAAGTTTTTGCACTGATATTCATATACTTTCATTTTTACCTGAATTCCCATTCTTTATGCAAGAAATTTTATAATGGAGTACATATTCATATTCGTATTTAAATACAATTAAATAGTATTAGCACCATGTCTGGTATTTATTCAGTTTTCACCAAACACTGATGTTGAGAATCCAGAATATACAAAATTCACACATTTAAATAATGATCATAAGGACCTAGTTTTATGGCTTTTATTTATATTAAAAAAAATAAATGTAATATATTCATTTTGGACTAATTTCACATCAATGTACACACTAGACACAGTAGGAATCTAGATTAATATTATCAACTGCATCTTTGTCTATCATTAATTTCCTTCATATGATCCCTGATTAGTAATGAATAATATGATTTACTTTTTTATCATTAAAATTGAACTGAAAAATACCATAGGTGACTGCATGGTGTTATTTGGAATAGGTGACATTCTATCCATCCCCTTACCAAAATGGAAAGTACTCACATATATGTGCCTTATATGTCCCTTATAAGGGCCTTATATGTCCCTTATAAGAGACATATAAGGCACATATAAATGCTAATTATGTGAGTTATATGTATATGGCAGCTATATGTTTAGTCAGGCATTGTTATATGTGAGTTATAAGGGAGTTGTATGTTTGTTATATGTCAGTTATAAGGGAGCTGCACATCAGGCCATTCTGTACAGTTCATTTATATGTGACTTGTATGGGAGATATAAGGGAGTTGAATGTGAAGGGGTTCTGTATATGTCAGTTATATGTCAGTTATAAGTTTATATACTGTGAGCTTACTGTTCTATAAGATAGGACTTAGACACTTTCCAAGGGAACACAAATGCTGCAGAAACTTCTAAGTCCCAGCTCCATTATGGTTTTAAGAAAATGAATTATAATTTAATAATAAATACTGAAGAAGTATGTTAAAATGGGTATCAAAATAACCAGCTTCCTCAGAACTTTATGTATATTAGAAAAATAATACTATAAATAATTTTTTTTTTTCATCTGATGTATACATTAAGAGGTATAACATACCTATAGTAATCATGCATGCAGTAAAACATCATTTACTCAAAACACAATACAAAAAAATAATTTGACTATATTTCACAATGGTTATAATTTGTGCCCTTGATAATTATAAGAAAAAATAATTCTTTTGGAATGTAGTGTATATACAAACACTACAGCATCTAATTGCAATTGATAACTACTTCATAAATACAGAACAAAGGGTATTGATGTAGTGTGCCACTGACCAATCATGGGAATACATAGGCATTAACCTAATATCATATTGGTTTTAGAAACAGCTCACCACCCACACATTCCAGCTGTAAAATATTGCCATTGAAAATCAACAGCATTGATAAAAGCAGAGGTACTTAAAAAAATAAGTATCTGCATTCTTATTGTGACAATAACCAGCATTCTAATCAGTAAATTTCTCAAGTATATGTAACACCCCCCCCCCCCCTTAGCAGACAAGCTTGCTGTACAAGCTCTCTCTACAATGGACCTTTGACCTTACTGTACCCTGCCCTGGAATAGTGGTGACGTCACATGAATACTGTACAGGCTGTGCACAACAAAGGCATGCAGAGTCAGTTTACATCTGAATGATAACATCCGGTAACCGTTAAGGGAGTACACACTTTGAAGAGAAGTTCTTTGTCAAGCTGCTCAAGCAGAAGGGGAATGTATAGCTAAAAAATGTCTCATTGGTGAGTAATCTTGCATTATTTAAGTTATTTTTGCATAGTAAACCAGTGATTGCATAAAGATGACTTCACCTATCTTGGTTTGCCCTGAAAAAAAACAGAATTTGTGTGTTTCAAGATAACATTTCCTATTTGGTGGCCAATTTTTACAAAATAACATATTTTTGACAAAAAGCTGATGCTGTTGCCCCTATATAGTGACATTGTGCATGTTCTATGCACCAACAGGAAGTTAAGAACATCCTTTTCAGTGATGCTATTTGCAATTCGGTGTGAAAAAATCAAGAGTCAGCAGCAGGCCCCAAAGTTTACATATTGATGTAATTTCTTAATGTCCCCTACCTGTGGAAGGGATGATCAGTTAGCCTACATAAAGCTTAATCAGCACACAAATGCTATGAGTACCACATACTACCATTTTATTTGTTGAACCTATGGCTATTGACCATGTTATTATTTAGCTGAACTCTGGGTCATGAAAAAAAAGCTGCTACAAGGTATAGATGTTCCTTTTCATTTTCCAAATTGACTTGAATTTTTTGTCTTGCTTGAGTGCCCAAAAGTTATAATATGGTTAAAAATTGTTAATTATACAATGTTCATAAGTTTTTCTTTCAGGCAAAGTAAACATTAAACACTGTTGATCATTGCTGAATTTACAGCCACTGTCTCAATTTTGGTGAATGCTTTTTTTTTATAAAATTGAAGAGCGGTTTGCTGTACTCAACCAAAACATTTCAACTAATCTAAAAAATTAATCAAATATTTTTTACTATTGGAGTCTTTCACACAAAAACTCCTAAATTAAGCTTTAATTTCATAATATGCCCTTCTACATGTCATTTACATATACTGTAAACACCAATTTATTAACAATTTGATACATAACACAGTATGTTTCATAACAATCCACAAACCATTCATAATCATATGTATGAATTTAATCTGAATTTGACATCAGGTCAAGAACACCCTTTTAAAGGTCATGAGCACTTTAACTTTAATGGGCCTGGTCCTCTGACTTTCATTTGAGGTTTCTTCTGACATACTAGTATTCACTTTCATTACAAAAGAAAAAGCATAATAATTTGGGAATTTGTTTCACTAAGGATCAGATGATTTCATAAGGTACTATTTTGATTCCCAGAGAGAAATCAAATCTGGTTCAATTTAAAGGTTAATCAAAAGTGCATTTTTAGTCTACCTTGAATGATTTCTTTTTATATGTACATGTAGTAGTGCCATTTCACCATAAAAGATCAAGAAGTCATTTTGAACATCATTGATGTACTGTTTTAGTAATTTTATTGATGTGAGGCCCTTTTTTAGTCCATTTGTCTACTTAAATGTTAAAATATGCAAGACTCCATGTTCTTAATTATTTATTTCCAACAACCTTTGTTTCTATGATTTGTAATGGTTTCTTTACTTTTCCAGTATGAAGAAATGGTGCAGAAAGTAAAAGGAGAGCCCATATATCTCCAGCCCTTGCAAGAATTGTCTGGTAAGCATATTCAGTTAATCATATAAAGTAACATTTAAATCTTTTAGCAAATGGGAAATGTTATGAATTGTAAGTTTTTTTTATCAAATAGCTGATATAGCTTACCATATTTGAAGTGCAAATTTGGTGGTTAACATTTATTGTGCATATGGGATATAAATATATTATTATAAACTGTTTACATGTTAAAATTGTTTCAACTGAGTAACCTACTTTCTGAACCTATGAGCATCTTTAGGCCACAGTGTCTGTCCTGTGACCAGTATATTTGATAATCTGTAATGTTTGTATATACTCTGTATAACTGGAAAACTCTTCCTGTGTTAGTAATTGAGAAGTCCAACTGTATTTACTTATAATCCTAAATGTTAAACAGGCATATTTTCAGAACATTGAAAACCCCTATATAGAGAGCAGATGTACTTTCAGTGAAATAAATTCTTTTCCTTTTTTGACTTGTGTGTTGCCTCCAGATAAGGTAAACTACTATAAATGTTAAGAAAAGCAATACTAAGCATCAATGTCAAAAGATATTCTTTAAACTTATTTAATAAGATAATTAATGTAAGCAATAATGACTATATGTGTATACTTAGACTGGTAACATTTGTTTTTGCAGGTCAAACAGGAGGGGACTGAAAAGGATTTAGAGTGTGGCAAGGGTGTATATTTCCTTCCAGCCTTCATTCTCTAAAAGGACAACACTCTCAAATCTGACTGAACCAGGGAGTTTTAAAAATCTTATGAAAATATTATTTTCAGTTTACAAATGTGTAAATAAACATTAATTTTGGCTCTTGTATTTTCTTACTTTTATGTTTCATGTTTTTGCGTCCATATGACTGTGTGAAGTTGATGACCCCCAGTGTGACTGCAGGCCAGCATTGATTTCAAGGAATTGCACAGTGCAGGAAGCTCACCACACACACACAAACCTTAATTTCTATCATCTACCGTAATTCCTTGTGGAATAAAGAAAAGGGTAAACACCTTTCAAAACAGAACATACAACAGACAGTAACTGAGCTATTGACAAACAGTACAGAAGGTGCATACACTGACTTATATGTGAGTTATATGTCACTTATAAGGGACATATATGGCACTTATAAGGCTCATATATGTCACATATATGGGAGTTATAAGGCACATATATGTGAGTTATAAGGCACATATATGGGACATATATGGGAGTTATAAGGGACATATATGGGACATATATGGGAGTCATAGGGGACCTATATGTGGAAGCCTTATAAGTGACATATAAGGCCCATATATGTGACATATAAGGCTCCTACCTAATTTGCATATAAAATCCATATACCGGACATATATGTGACATATATGCGAGTTATAAGGTTGGATATAAGGGACATATATGGCACATATATGTGCCTTATATGTGCCATATAACTTTCACATATATGGCACTTATAAAAATTTTTGGTAAGGGTCCATAAAAGATTCTTATATCATCAGTAAATGCAAGTTAATTTCCTGTTATTATAAACTAACAAATTCCTTTTCCATTTTTCTTTAATTTGTTATTAAAAAACAATAAAAATTTATTAATTTATTGTTTATTGTTATGTTGTTGGTTAAAACTACTAGATGAGTTGGGTTGGACACCTGGATCAACTGTGGCTGGCCATAGGCTGTCTGGCTGCCCCAGTGTATGCCTCACCTCAAGCATGCATAATTTGCTGAAAGTTCAACAAGGTCAACATATAGGTGACTCAAGAGGGGCTGGAGAGAGCCAAGGTCTGACATGGTCTCATAAAAAAATTAATAAAAGTTACAATTTTTGGCCAATTTCTGTCAGCTTTCTAAACTAAAAAGCTGAAATCCTTATGTGTGCACGATATGAAAATTATATCAACAGTGCTCTCAGGAAACAAACATGCCATGGTCAAAGTTGGGCAAAATTTAAGGTACTAATTTTATATTTATACTAATAACTTATAAAATTTGAAAAATTCAGAACTAATTTTGGGTATTCAATTGAATCTTGGTTAAATAATGTTACATCCCTGACAAAAAATCTCTAGCTTCAGCAATCCCCTTGTTAAGGGAGTAAATATTTTTCATGATTTTTTTTACAAAGTGCATTATGTTTGGGCCCATAACGTAAAACAATTACGCAATACTGACATCATTTCTGGCATGTGCATAGAGAATGTATAGAAAAATATGTATATTATATATGATTAAAGTCAGATCAGTGGTTTTGATATTAGGCAGTCTTGAAGTGTAACAATGGGTATTTAATGGAAAAATGAAGTTTTTCATTAATATTTTGAAGGTATTAAGTCCTAGTGACCAAATTCTTTGCATGGTAGGGGATTTTGGAGACAACTAATTGTATGCCAAATTTTAAGAACTGCATGAGAGCTAAAGCTGGGGATCTGAGCTCTTGCAAACTGCATAACACTAGCTTGATGTAAACAATATGTTACATGGTGCTTGAAAATCTGAATAAAATCTACAGTTTTTGATCAACTGGTTTCAAATTTTTGGTGTTAACAGACAAAATGCTAACAAAAACATGCTGTGAAAATTAAACCAACAGTACTTACAGGAAAAAAAACGTGCCGTGGTCAAAGTTGGGCAAAATTTAAGGTACTAATTTTTTATTTTTGTTTATATTTTAAAAATTTAAAAGATTTTGATCTAATTTTGGGTATACAATTTAATTTTGATTAATTAAAGTTATATTACTGGAAAAGCTTTAACATGTTTTGTGTTAAGTGATCAAATATCTTTCCTGCATTTTACAAAATGCATTATGTTTGGGCCCATAACTTTTTAAAATTATATAATACTGACATAATTTCTGGCATGTACATAGGAACTATATAGAGGAATATTTATGGCAAATATGAGGAAAAACAGATGTGTGGTTTTGATATTAGGCAGTCCTGAAGTATGAACATAGGTTTTTAATAAAAAATTGAGGTTTTTCCTTAATTTCTCAAAGGAACTTATAGTCAGCTGAGCTAAAAAATCATGTGGATCACACTTTGTGTTCATGGCTACCATTACTAATTTTTGTGGGGTAAGTAAAGCTTAAGGTATGGTAAGTTAAAGCTAGATGTTACCTCCCTGAACCAATCAATTTTCTAAACACACCCTCACACAGTTGTGAGATCATAATAAGGTTTAAATTAATTCCCTTTACAGGGAAGAAGATAAGCTAGGACATATGAAGCCTGACATGGTCACCATCACAGCAGAGCAAGATGGGGTAATTGATATTCATGTCTTTCCAGCAAGCAGACCTTGGCTTAACAGAGGCTGGGGAAGATGGAGAGGAGAGAGGTGACCATTGGACTTACATTTATATGCTGAGAGGTAGAGCAGAGGGAGTCCTGCCACAAGGAGAATACTCCTGCCTTAACTGTTAACTCAATAAATAATCTTATCTTCATCCAACTCTTTGTTATCATAACTTGGCAGGGCTGAGTACTGCAGTTTATCACATAGAACACAAGGAAGGTTCTTTGTAGTCCCACTTTATGAATAAAGATTGTGAGATACAATCAATGATCTAGATACTGATACTCAATTTTCAATGCACCTTTACAGTCAGTTTAGACAACTTTAGGCTAAAAACACATTTGTCCAAGGCTGAGTTCAAAACCACTGAGTCCGTGTAATCATTTAAATGTAGATGAAATGTTACAAATAAATTTAATACAAATGAGATTAGATAATATCACATGCCATTGCCATTAACATTGTCAGATGCAAATGTAGTTAAAAATACATTAACAACTGAACTCTGCTTTGCCTGATGATAAAATATATGTATTGCCAAAGGAACTACTAAAACCATTATGGAAGAATTATTTCATGGTTCTGAGTGAGGCTTTTTTTGTGATTATTATTCTGAGTCCAGCTTATTATTCATTCTAACATTATTTGGGAGAGGTCTGCATGAATTAATCCAGGAATGGTTTGAACCCAGCCAATATTTCAATATTTTGCATGGGCTTAGCTAGAGACACTGGCATAAACAATTGTTGATAGATGCTGACAAACCTTTCATGATATATAAAATGTCTATATATTTCCCCAGACTGATGAGAAAATACAGAAATTAACCCTTAAGGCCACACTTGTCATCATTTATGACATTTTAAGACCAAAACAGACCTTCCCTACTGCATGAGGAGCCAAGTGCCAATACTGTCACTTATTATGTAGATTATCAGCTCCTTATAATTTAGTGCCAATACTGTCACTTATTATGTAGATTATCAGCTCCTTATAACTGCATTTGCATTTTAAGCCAAACTTGCCATCCATGTGGATGTATTTATGATACTCTTACTGTGTAATTAAAAAAGTGGACCTCTTGCGATGAGTATATGGATCATGAAGTAAAATGTAACGGTCTAATTTTTATGAAAGGAAGGTTGCAATATTTATCTTAAACAAGAACAGACTTCTCTTTTTTATTGTCAGCACTGCAGTAAAAAAGCCATTGCAGAAAAGGCAACTAATTTTTCTCAATAGCACTTTTAATCAATGCTAGCTGTAATCTTTTCTGATTTGCAGTATTTCTGCACTAGATTAAATATTTATTAACACATTTTTCAACTTCTTTGAAAAGTTTTGAAAAAAAGTTGTCAGATGATATATATATTGTTGCTAAAATTAGTCTCTCTCTCTCCTTCTTTGTTATTAATGTAGTTAACATTTGTATTCAGTCAGCTAACCCTACTGACAAAACAAGCTCGCTTAGTCTCATCACATCACTGTTACAAGGGACTGGGTTGTGGTGCTGCTTTCAGAGAGTCCTGGGGCTTGTCTGGATGTGTACTGATCACTGAGGTGGAATGATTCAGATTCTAACAAGGAAAATGAGTTTCGATCCTTGTGTAAACACTGACAAACCACTGATAATTAACCAGGTAAGAGCTTGGTATTGTACACACAGGTCAGGTATGTGACTTGGAAGCAGACAAATTAAACAGAGGTTAAAGCTTTCCTTCAACATACTTTTGTGGCTAGATCCCACTAAGGGACCAATGGGTCATGTCGCTCAGCTGAATTTTGAAATTTTAGCAAATGCAAAATAAACTTATTTCTGTTGTTTTACAAATATATTAGCATTTGAAAAGATAAATGAAAATGAAACCCTGTAAATTATAAAATAATGGCAATGAGCTAAAGTTTAAAAATAAACATTAATTTATAACCTGAAATAAAATGCTGTAAAAAATTTGAATGAGCAATAACAAAATTTAATAGGCATGTTAAATCAAGCTATTTAGGTATAAATCACCTTCGCACTGTGTATTAAATGAAACTTGTGGCCTGAAACCATTTAATAATGCAAAAAAGAAAAGTGGGCCGAAGTGTTATATGAAAGGATACTTTTCATATTATTCATAAACAAAAAATGTGTGAATGTAATTAAGTTTTCATATGTTGAATATATGGCCATATTAAGCTAAAAATTAATCACACGAAAGTTTGCCCAATATTCCAGATTAACAAAGTTCAATAGTATCATTCATAACAAGGCCTAGCAAATTTTAAGAGATATAAATGAAGTGCCACAAAGTATTTATATCTTATTAAGTCTTAAAACATGTCTATGAGCACTTACATTAGGTCCTAAAATTTTATCACATTTGAATATTAGGATTCAAATCCTGATTTTTTTTTAAATTTCAAAATTGTTCAAGTCTCAACAGAAAGTGAATTTAACATTGAAATAACAAGATTCATCTTGTTTCTTTGTCCTGTGTATTACACAAAGTAGTTAGGTCCTAAAATTTTATCACATTTGAATATTAGGATTCAAATCCTGATTTTTTTTTAAATTTCAAAATTGTTCAAGTCTCAACAGAAAGTGAATTTAACATTGAAATAACAAGATTCATCTTGTTTCTTTGTCCTGTGTATTGAAGGGGTGGGTGGGAGTAGGAGTTTTATTGTATATGTCTGTCAATAGAATGGGGTGGAGGTAGTCGGGAGGGACAGAGAAAGAAAGAGAGATTGAGAGCAAGGCTCTACAAAGTAGTTACTGCAGACAGCCTGACTCAGCTCACCTAAACTGAGGGAGCTGGCTAGAAGTTCAGCGATTACATCACAGCCTGGGGAGCTGAGGGCTAGCTCTAGCAAGCACACTGCATACCACTGTTCTATGCTGGCTTGATGTAAAAATACTTGACATGGTTCTTGAAAATTTGAAAAAAATCTAAAGTTTTTAAATAATTGGTTTCAAATTTCAGATTATAAAAGATTAAATCCTTATGTGTACAAGCTGTGAAAATTAAATCCACAGTGCTTACAGGACGAAAATGTGCCATGGTAAAATTTGGGCAAAATTTAAGGTACTTATTTTTCATTTATGCTAATAACTTAAAAAAATTACCAAATTTTGATCTAATTTCTTGTATACAATTAAAACTAAGTTCAATATACTTTTATGCTTGAAATAAGCTCACTAGCTTAAAAAACTAGAATACCGGTAGTCGACAAACGACTACCTGTATCCACCAAAATCAGAGTGGAACGGGTGAAGTGAGGCATGTATTGAGTGGCAAGGGGAAATAGAGTGAGGTGTGTTGCATATTAGCATGGCTGTGAGCAGCCAAAACTCTTATGTAGGTTGTGCCACCTACCACAAAATCAAGAAAGCCTTCCAAGATGTATACATATGCAAAATTATAGGCAGAAAAGTCAAACCACTACCACGGCAGACAAACAGGACTCGTGCAAAAATGATGGCAGGTAGCAGCACCAATTTTGTGTATGATTAAGAGCTATGTGAGATCTACACACATGCGAAATTTCAGGGGGATATGTCCAACCAGTCCTGAGATATAAGCCTGAATGTCCTCAGTGTTAACATAAATGTAGGTGGTGCCACCTGCCAAAAAAACTGAGAAAGGTATCCAAGATGTATAAACACGCAAAATTTTAGGCAGATAAGTCAAACCACTACTGAGATATGAGAGATTTTAGCCCATGGTAGACAAACAGAAGGACTTGTGCAAAATTGGTGGCAGGTGGCACCACCAATTTTGTGTATGATAAGAGCTATGTGAGATCTATACACATGCAAATTTTCAGGAAGATACATTAAACCAGTCCAGAGGTATAAGCATGGATGTCTGCAGCATGAACATGAATGTAGGTGGTGCCACCTGTCACAAAACCAAGAAAGCTATCCAGGATGTATACGCATGCCGAATTTCAGGTGAATTAGTCAAACCAGTACTGCAGAGATATGAGTGACTTTAACCCAAGGCAGAAGAACAGATGGACACTGTGCAAACATGGTGCAGGTGGCGCCACCATATTTTGTGTATGTTATAAAGCTATCCAAGGGCTACATTTGTACAAAATTTTTTCCTGATCGGTCAAACAGTTCCTGAGATATGTGGGTTTATGTGTGGAAACGGACGCACAAATGGATGCTGGGCAGAGAGGAAAGGTTAGAGGTCAACGCCAATTGGTTAGGCACCAGTTCACTTGTGACCCAATAATTTTTGTAAGTTTAGGAAAAATCAGTCCAGTAGTCTCAGAGGAGTTCTCCGGAAAAGAATGCGGCGGCAGCAGAACCTGGTCAAAGACATAGTACCTGCAAAACTTCTTTTTGGTGGATACAAAAATATTATGTTAATTGAGTATATATATTTCCTGAATTTTGACAAAGTGCATTGTGTTTGGGCGCATAACTTCAAGAAATTACACAATTGTACTGACCTAAATTCTAGTTTGTACATAGCAAATGTACAGAGGAATAAGTTTCTCAAATAAGTTAAAAAACAGATCAATGGTTTTGATATTATGCTGTCTTGAAGTGTAACAATAGGTTTTTAACGGAAAATTGAGGTTTTTCCAAAAGGTCTTGAAGAAACAAAGATATATATAGTGACCCAATTTTTGGTATGGTAGGAGATTTTGGGGATATCTAATTCTATTGTAGGTCCAACGGTTTCAAAATGTGCCCTTTGAATGGACGGACACCCAAACGGACCGATGGACAAAGGACCATTGCTATAGCTCAGATGGTTTATAGTCGGCTGAGCTTAAAATAAATTCTGTAAGATGAAACCATGCTTGTTTTTGAGAAGCCACAGCTAGCTATTAGTCTGGGCATATTAATTCTTTAAATTGACCCCATATTTGTTTTAGAAAATATTCTAATTAAAGTGAGTGGCTGGCCCCCTCACGATATTTAAGTGAAAAATTCAGAGCAAAGCAAGGGCCACACAGACTTGCCCCAGCTTCTAAATATGACCTGCTGGCCATCCATTGATTCATGGTTTACTTTTGACAAAAATATGGCTAATCATAATTAATCATTCTTATTAATATTTTCCCTCATTTCCCAAACCTTACAAACACTATGAGGCCTTTTTAAATATATTCATCAAGACTGGCGTTTAAGTCTGTATCAATCATCACTAATTAATTCAATTAATTTCATGGTTTTAAATCAGCTGCTCATTTCAAACAGGGATGATAGTCAACTGTGATATGAGGACAGTAAATTGATAATTTAAGGACATTTCATAATTGTGATCAAATTTCTGTAAATGAAATATCTTCAGAAAATTAAAATAGCTTACTGCAGTCTGACCTAATTTGATGTGATATCTGGAACAAAACAGGGCTGAACACAATGGTAATACAGATTAAGGACTACAGGAATTCAATAAGAAAGAAAGAACAATTATGTTACATCGGCAGTAACCACCATATTACAAGTGGCAAATTGGACTGGATAATACATTGATGATGGTTTACCAGAGCATTACCTATGATTAGAATAGATAAATGACAAATAGTCATCAATAAATCATATGATAAGTGCCGTTTGAGTGCAAGTCTAAGTCAAGGTGACTCAAGTCCAAGTCCAAATCCTTTAGGTTCAAGTCCAAGTCTACTTTCTTTGTGTCTGAGTCATGTTTAATCTGAGTCCAAGTCTTAGTCCAAAACAAATATCATTAAAAAGCAATTTAACATAAAAATTTCAGATTATCATGTACATTTGAAGTTAGTTCACACATACTTTTACTGTAATGGTTATTCTTATTTATAGCTCTTGCTGGCTAGTCCTACCCTAGCAGGCACTGGACGTTGATTCAACATTAATTCAACGTTGTATACGGCAATTCAACATTGAAATCACGTTGAATTAACGCTGAATTAACGTTGCATTAACATCCAGTGCCTGCTGGGACATGACTGAGGCACTGATAGGGTATTATTAAACAAGGGCCCTTTAACTCTGAAGCTGTATAACCAGTGCTCTCTGATTATAACATTTTTTTACGAAGCAGAGAAGTTGAAGTTATATTGATTTATTCAGAAATTTTGAGCTGGATAAGCTAAAAATAAATATTAATCAAGAGCACATAAACTTCCAATGTATAACATTCTTAAGGAAATTGATTTTCAAATTACTTATTCAAATAATTAAGAAAAAATACATTCCATAATGACATAAGTTTACCCTTCAAATAATTAAGAAAAGTTCATCCAAAAGTAATTGTATTAAGTTTACCCTTCCTCAGGAAATGTTATAGCTGTCTACTCAAACAAAACTATATGCAACTAGATATTTCATGGCACCCCAGGTGCCACATTATCCCCAGACAATTAATTCCCCCCTTTAAGAATAGCCCCCCCCCCCATCTTCAGCAACAATTAATATCAGACCACTCTCATAGAAAAGGTGACTCTCATAGAAATGGTTAATCACCCCAATTTCAATATACATCATCCACTAATCCATGTCTATGTATATGCATAATATGAAAGAAATGTGTCTATTAGTTTTTGACTTATAATGCTCAAAGCACTGTAAAGTAACAATGATGGGGTATTAGACGGCACAAAATAAGTAAAATGAATAACAGGTGGCACTACAAGTTTCCGGTACATGACAACACTATCCAAGATCTTCAGTCAAGTTGATTTTTGGACCAATCCATGCATCCCTTATCGAGATATTAATGATTTTGTGTGATTTTCACCATATATGGCAATATTTAAGGTCAAGGCCACACCACAGAAAAGGTCATGACCCCAATTTATATACACATCATCCCATAACCCATGTCTTTGTATATGCATAATATGAAAGAAATCTGTCCATTAGTTTTTTACTTATAATGCTCAAAGTACTGTTAAGTGTCAATGATGGGGGTATTAAATGGCATGAAAACAAGTAAAAGAATAACAGGTGGCACCACCAGTTTCCAGTTCATGACAACACTATCCAAGATCTTCAGTCAAATTGATTTTTGGACCAATCCATGCATCCCTTATTGAGATATTAATGATTTTGTGTGATTTTCACCATATATGGCAATATTCAAGGTCAAGGCCACTCTCATAGGAAAGGTCATGACCCCAATTTAAATAAACATCATCCCATAACCCATATCTATGTATGCATAATATAAAAGAAATCTGTCCATTAGTTTATACATATAATGCTCACAGTACTGTCAAGTGGCAATTTTGGGGGTATTAAAAGGCACAAAAACAAGTAAAGAATAATAGGTGGCGCCACAACATGACAACCCTATCCATGATCTTCCATCAACTTGATTTTGGATTCAATCCATGCATGATTTCTTGAGATATTTTAAAGAATTTGTGTGATTTTTCCCCAAAAATTGACCTATTCAAGGTCAAGGACACTCTCCTAGTCAAGGTCATGACCTCTTTTTTTAGAGGCGTTGTCCTCTAACCCATATCTATACATATACCAAGTTTGGTAAAGATCTGTGAAATGTTTTTTGAGTTATTGCACTAACAAGATTTATATGCGGCGGAGGGACCAGCATGAAAACATAGTATCCCCTGACTTTGTTTTGGGAAACAATAAATCTTTATTCTGACTCAAAAACATCTTCCTCTCAAAGAATATATTATGGTTGAGATAATGAACATTCTCAGTGTCAAGATAGTTTAACATCATGGCATAATAAAAGGGAAGAATAGAAGGGTCCAAGACACAGCATGCATTAAACCAATGCCATTATCAATGAATTACTTGGGAAAGTCTGTTCTTGGTAAGCAATATACATGTACATGAAGAACAGTCTAAAAGAAACAATCTTCAACCAAAACAGTTTTCTGTATGCTGAAGGACCTGAAGAGTTCAATTAATTCAAGAGAATATTGAGAAATATACATAAATTGAATAAATGGACTTCAAAATATACCGCCCTGGTCCAACTGAAACCCTGATAGGAATCCTAACCAGCCCATACAGTTGGGTTTCACTGAATTTTACTTAATCATTTTGTGGAAAGACAATTGGATGTTACAACATAAATCACTTGCATCATTTTTGTTGACAACAAACTGGTCAAATGGATGAAAGAATATGAAAGCACAGCTTAGTGAAATTGTAGTATTTAATCCGATTATTTGACCATAAATAAATAATGTTACATAGGTTACATTGTTGGAAGATATTTCTTAATTATTATTCACAATTAAATTCATGTGGTGTTCATTTGGCCATGTTGTCAGTCATCACCATGGACAAAGGTGAGGTTTGTACTGCTAGTCCAACAGAGTTATAACTTTGTGTGTGCAGTTAAAAGTTGTAGAAGGACAATATAATAGATAACAAAATAAAAAGTTTAACAATATTAATCCCATTGAGGGGAATGTTTTATTTTGCACTTCATCTGTATTTTTCTTGGTTATTGGGTGAGCTACGAGTATATGATTTTCATCCATAATCGTTGTTTACTCAGCACATACAGTGCCCAGCAGTCTGCAATTTGCCAACACCTACAAAATATTTGTTTGGACAATAAATTCATGTCATCAAAGTACATATCATGTATGAATTATTACAAATATATATAAACTTTTTTACTTCAACCAATTGTATATCTACAATTTGCCTTGGCCTGTTCTGTGTCTTGGCTGGGTTTTTCAATGAACGGACAATAGAAAATATAGAGGTCACTCCATTTATATCAAGGGCAGCAACAAATTATGTACTGAGTGTAATATCTGTAGATAAAACCTGATTTCATCATTACCCTTGTTGCAAACTGGATGTAATGATTTTCACTATTAAATGGTCTGTAGGCCACAAAAATATATAGTTTGTCTAGTGACATCAGAAAAAACCTAAAGAAAAAATCTGTCAAAATAGCCAGATGTAAAATCTTCCTAAATATAGGCTGACAGGCTGTCCTCACAGCCGCTGAACGGCTATGACTGTAAGAACCAAAGCATATATGCCCCTCATAAGCCCTGGAATTCAATATTAACCCCTGACTTGGCATTAGTCTTACCAGGGCACTAGATCAAACAGGCAACCTCCCTGCATCGATGCTGATTATCGCATGCTCTTCTCCTCCACCTCATACAATTTCCTCATCTATTTTCACTTCCAGCTGCTCTGTGGGCTTCTGTGAAACTGAATTGCAGAGTCCAGGCAAGGTCAAGTCATGCTGTGTCATGTGGCAGAGCAGAGTGGCAAGGTCAAGTAAGTCATGCTGTGTCATGTGGTAATGCAGAGTGGCAAGGTCAAGTCATGCTGTGTTGTGTGGCAGAGCAGAGTGGCAAGGTCAATTAAGTCATGCTGTGTCATGTGTTAATGCAGAGTGGCAAGGTCAAGTCATGCTGTGTCATGTGGCAGAGCAAAGTGGCAAGGTCAAGTCATGCTGTGTCATGTGGCAGAGCAGAGTGGCAAGGTCAAGTCATGCTGTGTCATGTGGTAGTGCAGAGTGGCAAGATCAAGACATGCTGTGTCATGTGGCAGAGCAGAGTGGCAAGGTCAAGTCATGCTGTGTTGTGTGGTAGTGCAGAGTGGCAAGGTCAAGTCATGCTGTGTCATGTGGCAGAGCAGAGTGGTAAGGTCAAGTCATGCTGTGTCATGTGGCAGAGCAGAGTGGCAAGGTCAAGTCATGCTGTGTCATGTGGCAGAGCAGAGTGGCAAGGTCAAGTCATGCTGTGTTGTGTGGCAGAGCAGAGTGGTAAGGTAAAGTCATGCTGTGTCATGTGGCAGAGCAGAGAGGCAAGGTCAAGTCATGCTGTGTCATGTGGTAGTGCAGAGTGGCAAGATCAAGACATGCTGTGTCATGTGGCAGAGCAAAGTGGCAAGGTCAAGTCATGCTGTGTCATGTGGTAGTGCAGAGTGGCAAGGTCAAGTCATGCTGTGTCATGTGGCAGATCAGAGCGGCAAGGTCAAGTCATGCTGTGTCATGTGGCAGATCAGAGTGGTAAGGTCAAGTCATGCTGTGTCATGTGGCAGAGCAGAGTGGCAAAATCAAGTCATGATGTGTCATGTGGCAGATCAGAGTGGTAAGGTCAAGTCATGCTGTGTCATGTGGCAGATCAGAGTGGTAAGGTCAAGTCATGCTGTGTCATGTGGCAGAGCAGAGTGGCAAAATCAAGTCATGATGTGTCATGTGGCAGATCAGAGTGGTAAGGTCAAGTCATGCTGTGTCATGTGGTAGTGCAGAGTGGCAAGGTCAAGTCATGCTGTGTCATGTGGTAGTGCAGAGTGGCAAGGTCAAGTCATGCTGTGTCATGTGGCAGAGCAGAGCGGCAAGGTCAAGTCATGCTGTGTCATGTGGCAGAGCAGAGTGGCAAGATCAAGACATGCTGTGTCATGTGGCAGAGCAGAGCGGCAAGGTCAAGTCATGCTGTGTCATGTGGCAGAGCAGAGTGGCAAATCAAGTCATGATGTGTCATGTGGCAGATCAGAGTGGTAAGGTCAAGTCATGCTGTGTCATGTGGTAGTGCAGAGTGGCAAGGTCAAGTCATGCTGTGTCATGTGGTAGAGCAGAGCTGCAAGGAGAATTCAGTCACACTGTGTCATGTGGCAGAGCAGAGTGGCCTTCCATACACATATATTTTATTATTTTTAAATCACAAATGTTTAAACTGAATTAAAAAAAAAATAATGCTACAACACAGCATATTCATGGTTATTTCTTGAATCACTATTGAAAAGTTTTTTACACAGGAGTTTTCAGTACATGCTTTATTTTATTCATCAAAATAAAAGATTCAGTAAATCTGATAAAATAAAAACATCTTTTCAAATAAATTATACACACTGTTGGTTGAATGAGGGACAAACAATATCATTTTGCTATTTACTATCTCAGCTATAATTTATTTCTGGAATTAATAGTCAATTTCACACCTGGTGAAGTTTTTACTCTTCTGAAGTAAGGAATTACTTATCTGATGAACAGCCACACTTTCATAGCAATACACCACTTTGTGGACACAATTAAATGTGCACTTTAATCATTGTAACCCTGGTGGTACTATACAAAATCTAAAATGTAGCATAGCCTAGAATAAGAATGAATCAAATACAGAAAATTATAAAATTTCATCTTGTTTATGCACCAGCTGTGGGGGAGGGGGGGGGGCAGTGCAGGGCAGAGGGGAAGCCTGCTAGTAGTGGCTAAGCTGAGCAAAGGCAAAGCTGCCTGGAGAGGGTTACATAACGCAAGTGAAGGCTGTATTACTAGGTGGATTTGATGTTAACAACACTTGACATGGTGTATAAAAACTTGAATAAAAGCTTCTCTCTTCAATCAATTCCTTTGAAATTTCAGATTTTAAAAGATTAAATCCTTATGTATATATGTTGTGAAAATTAAATCAACAGTGCTTACAAAGAAAAAACGTGCTGTAGCCAAAGAAGGACAAAATTTAAGGTATTGATTTTTATTTATGCTAATAACTTAAAAAAATTGCAAAATTCAGATCTAATTTTGGGTAAACAATGGAATCTTGATTAAATAAAGTTATATCCCTGAAAAAAAAAGTCTCCAGCTTCAGCAATTCTCATGTTAAGTGAGTAAATATATTTCCTGAATCTTAAAAAATGTATTATATTTGGGCCCACAACTTCAAAACAATAAGCAATACAAATTTTTGGTATGTTCAAAGAAAATGTATGGAAGAATATGAACACTAAATATAATTAAAAAAAGATAGGTGGTTTTGATATTAGGTAGCCTTGAAGTTTAACAATGGTTTTTTATGGAAACAGAAGTTTTTCCTTAATGTTCAAAGGAACGAAGCTCTAGTGACCCAATTTTTGGTGTGGTAGGAGATTTTGGGGACATCTTACTGTATGCAAAATTTTGGATTCATAGGTCCAACGGTTTCAAAACGTGCCCTGTTAACGGCTGGACAGCGGACAATTGACCACGACTATAGCTCAGATGACTTATAAAATCTAAAAGCTAGGAGAGAGATGTGAAGCTGGTGTATCTCTGTCTTCCCTGGTAGGACAATGGCAGATGTTTGGCATACTAGGATGGAACTGACTTCAACCTAGGTAAACTAGCAAGTTATTGATCTCCATTTCAACTTGTACCCGGTGGAAGTTATGACCATTGACATGAACCAAGAGATACCTTCTATGATTGTTATGTTCTGTTAAGTATATGTGAAACTGTGATCTTCAACCAGAAGATGAAGCTAAATCTACAGGCGGAACGTGTAACCTACAATGTTCACCAGCAGTCTGTAACAATGTGCATGACATTCAACTACAATATGTAACCATGATAAACAACCAGAATGTGAGCCATAATGACAACAGGAACTGGTGTCTATGAATTGTCTGGAAAATAAATAAAAGTCCCAAAATCATTCAAGTTGGACCAAAATCTAATCAGCTGTGAAGACCCATAACAACTGCCTTTATAATAGAAGTAGACCCCATAAAGTTTTTTTTTTAATATCCCTGCGCATAGATATTGTTTACAGACAGACAGATTACTATATCTGCTGAGGGGGGATTTCAAGAGATCTAAATAGCATACCATAACTGATTCTACAAAAATATGACACAGTTATGACCCTTTAACCCGAGCAGAAAATAGTGATCCACAAAAGTTCAGGGGATGGTGTTTATAAAGTAAGAAAATTTTACAGCCTATATACACTAGTTTGTTTACATAAAGCACATCTGAAGAGAAACTGGTTGACACAAGGTACATTAATGTCCATGGGGACTCATGTCTGTGTAATAAGAAGGCAGCTGTAGGACATTCATCATGTGATATACGTCCCCTGAAGGCACATACACCATCCTATAGTGCCAGCCTAATGTAGATGTAAACCTCCCTCCTGAGACAGGGGTCATTTACATCAGAGGGATCAGTTCTATAAAACATTACACACAAGTCCCTCCCCATGCTTCCTCTCACATATAAAACTGACAAACTGTGGATATGATAGACTCACATATATGTATGGATATGTATGCTCACATAGCCAAGTTATAAGAATTACCACACATCATACACATGTTGGACTATATACCACTCCTATATGTTTCACACACACTGTACTGTTTGCTTAAAGGTGCCCATTCCTTTACTTGTAGTCATATTAGGTATACATTGTTCTCTCCTGGATAAATATATAGTACCTGCAAAGATTATGTTCTAAACCATTTCCTTACACATAAACACAGCAGAAATAAACTTGCACCAGGCCAGATTGGTGGCATGAAAGAAAACAAACACAAGTGCCCTGCTTTGTTGTCATAAATCAAGATTCAAACCAATCAAACAACAAGTGGTCCATGGGCAATGATGCTCAGCTGAATTTGACTGGGTGCTCATTTCTTTTATTAATGTTTTATATTGTCTGTGAGTAGCCTATGGCTAATAATACTATTTTGACAAATACTATTAGAATTAAGTGACCAAATTTCAGGATTCAACAGAGATTTGCCAAGGACCCCTCTGGATTTTACAATAGAAAGTTCCAAGGAAAATGGATACAATTTATACCCTATCTGTCTAGCTGCTCAAAGCATGGTTCTGGTCAACAGCTCGCAGAATATAGGTCACCATGACCTAATTTCAGGTTTCTGGGGAGTTTTGCCAAGGACCTTCCTGGATGTTATGTTAGAAGAGTCTAGGACTAATGGATACAATTTGTGCCCGGTCTTACTGCTCAAAATCATGTTTCTGGCAAGTAGCTTGCAGAATATAGGTCAACATGCACTAATTTTAAATATTAAAGGAGATTAGCCTAGGACCTATGCCTAATGCAATTACAAATTGTACCCATCCGACATGCAGGGTGCTCAAAACATGTTGGCCTGTAACGTGCAGTTTTCCAGTTGGATTTGCCGAGATCTCCCTGGATGTTGTGTTAGAAGATTTTAGGGCTTAAGGATACAATTTGTACCTAATCTGACTGTATTTGACAGGTATTATAAGAATTAAGTGACCTGATTTCAGGATTAAAAGGAGACTTGCCAAGGACCTCCCTGGACTTTACAACAGAAGGTTCCAAGGAAAATAGATACAATTTATACCCTGTCTGTCTGGGTGCTCAAATTCATATTTTTGGCTCATAGCTCACAGGACATAGCCTATCAGGTCACCATGACTTAATTGCAGGCTATCAAAGAAATTTGTCTAGAACCTCCCTGGATGTTGCGTTAGAAGATGTAAGGCCTATAATAGATACAATTTGTGACTGTCTGCGTGCTTATATGACATATCTTTTGTGATAGGTCGCTAATGTCAGGTTTCCAAGCTAGGACATTTCCCTAGGACCTCCCTAAATGTCATGTTGGAGAATACAAGGCCTAAGAACTAGTCAATTTGCTTAGAAACTTTCATGAATTGTGTTAGAAGATTCTAGGCTTCACAGATACAATTTGTCCCCATCTGACATTTAGGGTGCTAATTATATGTCTCGTCTCAATCTGCTCTCCTCCTCTCTGTCAACAAGGTATCACAATTGTGGATTCCGCAACAAGGTGCTCATATGACATCTTTTCCCTATAGGTAGCAGAGTATAGGTCACATTGACCTAGTTTCAAGCTTCCAAGGACATTTGCCTAGGTTAGAGGATTCTAGGCCAAATGGATGAAATTTGTGCCCCGTCTGACTGTTTGGGTGCTCAAAATCATGTTTTCGGCCTGAGGTCACAATTTATAGGTCACCATGACCTAATTTCAGGTTTCCAAGGAGATTTGCCCAGGACCTCCCTGGATGTACAGTAAGAAGTTTCAAGGTCTAACGGTTACGATTTGTGCCCTGTTAAAACCGGACAGACGTTGGCAAAGGGTGATCGCTCTAGCACGATATGACTTACAGTCAGCTGAGCTAAAAATCAATGAAACCAATCTATCCTTTTACAAGAAAGAAAGAACAATACCCTAGGATAATTCTTGTGAAAAATTAAACCATTCAGCTTCACAGTTTAATCAAAAAACATTTGTAAGCCAAATGAGGCTAAAATTACAAGGGTTTGCCTGTTAAAATCAGGTAGATGTAGGTGGCACCACATAAAACTGCAATTTTAAATTTGAGTCATGTGACCAACATTTGAATAAAACTTGGTGATGCTAGCTCCTGTTGTTTTGGAAATTTTAATGTTATAGTATGCTTTCTTGCCCAAATGACTAAGTTCGAAATCCTGTAACTCCGCCAAAATTCATCATACCAAAACCATTTGAACAAACTTGAGAGAGCTTGTCTCTGGGATCATTTCAGTGAAATATTGAACAATGTGGCTGAATGATTTCAGAGAAGAAGATTTTGCATAAAATTTGTGGATGCTACCTCCTGCTATTCCTGAGAAATTATGGGTTAATGTTATGATGACCCCTGTACAAAAAAGGTTGATGCAGGTGGCGCCACCAATACCTCAGTTTCAAATATGACTCATGTGACCAACATTTGCATAAATTTGTTGATGATAGCCAGCCATTTCTGAAATTGTAATTTCAGTATGCTTTTTTTGAAGAAATTAATGACTAAGTTCAGCTTCCTGTAACTCGGCAAAAAAAACAAACTTGAGAGAGATTTTTCCAGGAATCATTTCTGTGAAATATTTGACAATTTGGCTGGACAGTTTCGGAGAAGAAGATTTTTCAAGCTTTTTTAGCTTTTTCCCTATAACATCTAGGTAAATGCAGACAGCAAAATTTAAGCAAAATCCAATATTTTTTTATATGAATAATTATTTGCATAAAATTGGTGCATAAAATTGGGGATCATGATGCTTGCTCCTGCTGTTTTGGGGATAGTTTGGGTTAATCAATGGACAACAGACGATGGCACACCATTGCATTAGCTCACATGTTCACTAAAAATATATGACTACAGACGGACAGCTGAAAAATGATCAACAGAATTTAACTAATCATGCCTGAGGTTGTGGAGACAGATAATATCTGCCCGAGGTTGTAGAGACAGATCAGATATAATATCTGCCCGATTTGAAACTGGATGATGTACTTGTTTGTCAGACCCGGAACATATAATAATGATCATGTTGAACCTGGGTTCACTAACAATGGCCAAGTAATTGGTCTGAGCCTCGAGCCATAAGAACTATCTCAAAACAGGCGTATAAATAAGTCTGACAAAGGAGTTGTTGTCTGAGACATAAGCTCAATGTATAAGACTTTTGCTCTACACTGCAGTCTGTTTTTTCAGCAAGAAAATTTTGATCTCATGAAGGTCTAGTGCAGTCATAATTGGATAACATATATGACAATACAACATATTGTACTTGGATAAATAATGTTATAAAAATAATGTTATAACATGGAACCCATGGGTCACTGTGCTCAGCTGAAGTTGACCTTGAAGATAAAATCTAAAACTAGATGTGTCAGAACGACACAAATGCCCCCGATGGGTGAAATTAGAAACATTTGTTAAATTTTGTAAAAAATTTTTTAAGTGCAGGAGGTGTTGTATGGTCAAAAGTAGGTCAATAAGGGCAAAATGCAAACTCGATCTGTAACGGGTCATCATCAAGCAACACACCAAAAATCAGGCCAGTATCTGCAGGCATTGTAAAAAAAGTCCATACATGAGCATTTTTCATAAAAATTTCTGTCTTTCATGAAATTTTCTATGTTCAGTATCTGTCATATGGTCAAAAATTGCATTGCGAAACCAGAATATTAGCAAAAGCTGATAATCAGTTATATATTCAAATTGGAGAGCTATGTACCATGTTTCATAACAATCCACCAAATACTTCCTGAGAAAAAAACTCCTAAGTTTTTTTCTATACTAAGCTCTGTGACCTTGAAAAGTAGGTCAAAATCACCCATCTTTGAACTTGACCAAGATTGTGTAAATATCATGCAATAGCACTGAAGAAATGAAGTTCCTGTGTTGAATACCTTTGGACATATCATGCACAAAAGGCCAAAATTGAAAAATCTGATAAAAATTCATTAAAAAATCTGAAATTGTAGGTGGTGCCGCCAAAATTGTGACCATCATTCCAAATGATCATAGTAAGTTTTGTGAAAATCCACACAATGGTTCCTAAGATATAAGCTTCCGAGTGTTTTCGTATAATCAGCTCTAAAACAAAGAAAAATAGGTCAAGGTCACCCATCTTTGCACTTGACCAAGATTTTGTTGATATACATCTTAACTGATGTAATAAAATTCCAACGGTGAATCTTTTTAGAGATATATGGCTCACAAGGCCAATATTGAAAAATCTGATAAAAATTGATTAAAAAATCAGAAATTGCAGGTGGCACCACCAAAATTGTGCAGCACGTACAATGATCATAGTAAGTTTTGTGAAAATCCACACAATGGTTCCTGAGAAAAGTTAACAGACGCGGGACGGATGGACGCCGGACGGCACGACAGACGGACGGACAGACAGACAGCTTGGGTGACGACAATAGCCCATCAGCCTATGAGCTGAGGGCTAAAAACGGCTGTACATTTTTCATGAAAATTTCTATGGAGCCCTAAAAGAATCAAAAGTAGGTCAACCGAGACGAAACGCCAACTCAATCTGTAACTGGTCATTATCTGCCCACACACCAAAAATCAGGGCGGTACCTTTGCGGAAAAAAAGTGTGTACATGGGTATGTGTCATGAAAATTTCTATTTTTCATGAAATTTTCTAAGTTAAGGAGCTGTAAAACGGTCAAAAGTAGGTCAACAAAGACAAAACATGAACTCGATCTGTAACTGGTCATTATCTGCCCACACACCAAAAATCAGGCCAATATCTGCTAGTGGCGGGCCGATCATTGAGTTTTATCGAAAGTCAGTTGGTTTGCTGCCACATTCAAGCGCTCGATTACCAAAGGCAACTATCGATTACATCATAAGAATGGTTGTTTTTTTTCCCGAATGCCTTTGTGTTATAGGCTTAAATTATTCTTCCATTTTTTACTACATTCTGCGCTTCAAAAAATGAGTCTTTATTACCAAATAACTTCCGTATGTAACTGAATTTAACACAGTAGATGTGAAAAGGGAGGACTTAATAAACCTCTGTGAACTGGCAGGGAGCTGCAGAATTAGCGGGGAGTTTTGTAACGAGATGTACATTGCACAATATGGGCGGTATAGTGTTATACTGCTACATAAATTCTCCAGGTCTATGCAGCAAGTAGATGTCCTGGATTGTGGTTTAATTCTTGATCATTATAAATAATTAAAGCATATATTATGAATAATAGGAAAATATAAAATAAGGTAAACATTTCTTTACTTATGGTAGAATTACTTAGACATGCGGGCTGAATTAAGAAAGTAGAGTTTCACAGAAAATTGCATATTTCTTTATATTTGCTGAACCGATTAATAATCGATCATCGATCGGTTTGCCCAAACCGATGATCGATTATGAAAAAGGAACCGACTCCCACCACTTATATCTGCAGGCATTGAGAAAAAAAGTCCGTACATGTGTATGTGTCATGAAAATTTCTATTTTTCATGAAATTTTCTAAGTTTAGGAGCCATAAATTGGTCAAAAAGTAGGTCAACGGGGACAAAACGTGAACTTCATCTGTAACTGGTCATTATCTGCCCACACATAAAAAATCAGGCCAATATCTGCAGGCATTGTGAAAAAAAGTCTGTACAACTGTTTGATTTTGGAAGGACAAAAGGACGGACATGGGTAAACCTATATGCCCCGGCCACTTTGTGGCTGTTGACAGGCTGTTGACAGTTCAACATTTTACACATTTGTCTAATGATATCTAATTTTATTAATATTCTTTTTTTATATTTTATTATATGTATACAGTTGCTTTAAAGTCCCCAACCCACAGGCAGAAATACTTGATTTGGGGGGGGGGGGGGGGGTTATGATGGGAGTTACAACGCCTCTGTCTCTGTATATATTTCCTTCAAATTATTAATATTTATGCTATAGCAATAGAACTATTGTTCACAGTGCCAAGGAGCAAGGACTTAGTGGGGTGGGGGAAGGGGATTGTGGGAGTTACAATACCCTTGCATATATGTACAGGATATGAAATTAAATAAATCAGTGCTTACAGGAAAAAAAAATTTATTCATAATTATTAAATATTTAAAACAGGCAGAAAGCTAGAGAAACAAAGCAAATTCCCATTCTTCTGAGCCAGGAAATTATGAACAATTTTTACATAAATTCCTTTTTTTATAACATCATTTTTTTCCAGGTTTGAAAATGTAACTATACATTTAGAGTATAATATATATATGTGAATATTTCAGTTGATTCACATTTCTTAATTGCATCAACATATATATCTAATAAATCAGGTTTATAGTACCTGTCAACAGAATGGGGTGGAGTGAGGAAGGGAGGCATGGGGTGAGAGAGAGAGAAAGAGATAGAGAAAGAGAGCTAGACTGCCATAGAAAGAGAGAAAGGGAAAGAGAGAGAGGAGAAAGGCTCTCTTGTAATTACTGCCTGACCCAGCCTGACCCAGACACTCACAGAAGCAGTAGGCAAGGAGTGAAGGTGTTATGTAACAGCCTAGAACGATGATAACCAATGACTTGATGTAAACATTCAAGACATGGTGCTATAAATATGGGTCACTGTGCTCAGCTGAAGTTGACTTTGAAGGAAAAAATCGAATATAATATTAAATGGAGATCAAGTCTAAGAGGAAAAGGTAATATATGCCATGGCTGGTTGACATGATTGGTTTGTATTGATGAGTAAGAAATTGTTGCAAATAATATTTTGTGACCAAACCATGCATTCTCTAATGACAAAATTGAAGCATGTGAGCAGTTTGTGAACATAAGATGTATATTATTACCATAATCATTGGCTGGCTTTTTGAAAAAATTGTTGAAAGTTCAGTAGTTTACACATTTGCTCAATTGGATCTATTTTACATAATATATATTATTAAATATATGTATTTTTTATTTTATAAAATGTATACAGTTGAAATATAACTGATGTCCCCAGTCCCCAGATGCAAGGACTTGGTGGTGGTGGTAGTATATGGGGGGGGGGGGGGGGGGGGGGAGGGCTGGAATAATGGGAGTTACAACATTTCTGTGTTATAGTGTATATACATATAGGATTTCCACTTAATTCAACAATACTTACAGGATTAAATAGTTCATTCAGAATAACATAATATTTAAAAAAGGACAGACAGACTGTTAGACAAACAAAGCTGATAATATATTTTAATATTTTAAAGTTTTTCATCTGCAATATTACACATCTGAATACATAAGTTGCTTTCAAATTTCAGACTTTAATAGCTTAAATCCATACACATACAACATATGAAAGTTATTTCAACAGTGCTTAGAGGCAAAATTTCATAATTAATATATATATTTAATGATAATTGAGAGATGATGGACAGACAGAGCCGTTCCATTCTCCTGAGGCAAGAATATGTTTCAATTAGATCTTGATTTTTTCTAATCCAATTTGCAATTATAACTGATGTCCCAGTGCAAAGGTGACGGTGAGGTGCAAAGGATCAATGACAGCTGGGGGGGGGGGGGGGGGGGAGGATTATTAACACTTTTGCATATACATTCAGGGCAAACAAAGCCTGATCTCCAATTCTGCTGAGGCTCCAAAATAATAAACACATGTTTGTATTAGATCCTCATTTTTTTTATTTTAAGTTTAATTTGTATACATTTCCAATATAACATATATTTCTGAATATAAACGTTGATTCATATTTCTAAATTGCATCATCATATATCTCAATCTTGTCATATAACACCACATCATGCATACAAATGTATATTTATATATTCATGGGGGGGGGGGGGGGGGAGGGGGTGTGATATGAGAACAATCTTACACCTGTCACAGCAGGGGATCTCCCCTAGTGACTGTAACAAATCAGGAACCCTGGCATAGCTGACTTCCAGTGACCTGGAGTGGCCTACCTGCATCTGGAACAAAGCAAGTGACTACAATAGAACCTCAAGATAAAATTCAATAACTAGAATAATTTTCAAACTTTTGTTGGATTCCTAGGTCTTACGGTTTCAAAACGTGCCACATCTACGGACGGAGGGATGGACAGACGACGGACAATGGACCATGACTATAGCTCAGATGACTTAAAGTCAGCTGAGCTAAAAAGGACAGACAGACTGGTAGAGAAACACAGCTATATATTTTACATAATATATATTATTAAATATATGTATTTTTTATTTTATAAAATGTATACAGTTGAAATATAACTGATGTCCCCAGTCCCCAGATGCAAGGACTTGGTGGTGGTGGTAGTATATGGGGGGGGGGGAGGGCTGGAATAATGGGAGTTACAACATTTCTGTGTTATAGTGTATATACATATAGGATTTCCACTTAATTCAACAATACTTACAGGATTAAATAGTTCATTCAGAATAACATAATATTTAAAAAAGGACAGACAGACTGTTAGACAAACAAAGCTGATAATATATTTTAATATTTTAAAGTTTTCCATCTGCAATATTACACATCTGAATACATAAGTTGCTTTCAAATTTCAGACTTTAATAGCTTAAATCCATACACATACAACATATGAAAGTTATTTCAACAGTGCTTAGAGGCAAAATTTCATAATTAATATATATATTTAATGATAATTGAGAGATGATGGACAGACAGAGCCGTTCCATTCTCCTGAGGCAAGAATATGTTTCAATTAGATCTTGATTTTTTCTAATCCAATTTGCAATTATAACTGATGTCCCAGTGCAAAGGTGACGGTGAGGTGCAAAGGATCAATGACAGCTGGGGGGGGGGGGGAGGATTATTAACACTTTTGCATATACATTCAGGGCAAACAAAGCCTGATCTCCAATTCTGCTGAGGCTCCAAAATAATAAACACATGTTTGTATTAGATCCTCATTTTTTTTATTTTAAGTTTAATTTGTATACATTTCCAATATAACATATATTTCTGAATATAAACGTTGATTCATATTTCTAAATTGCATCATCATATATCTCAATCTTGTCATATAACACCACATCATGCATACAAATGTATATTTATATATTCATGGGGGGGGGGGGGAGGGGGTGTGATATGAGAACAATCTTACACCTGTCACAGCAGGGGATCTCCCCTAGTGACTGTAACAAATCAGGAACCCTGGCATAGCTGACTTCCAGTGACCTGGAGTGGCCTACCTGCATCTGGAACAAAGCAAGTGACTACAATAGAACCTCAAGATAAAATTCAATAACTAGAATAATTTTCAAACTTTTGTTGGATTCCTAGGTCTTACGGTTTCAAAACGTGCCACATCTACGGACGGAGGGATGGACAGACGACGGACAATGGACCATGACTATAGCTCAGATGACTTAAAGTCAGCTGAGCTAAAAAGGACAGACAGACTGGTAGAGAAACACAGCTATATATTTTACATAATATATATTATTAAATATATGTATTTTTTATTTTATAAAATGTATACAGTTGAAATATAACTGATGTCCCCAGTCCCCAGATGCAAGGACTTGGTGGTGGTGGTAGTATATGGGGGGGGGGGGGGGGGAGGGCTGGAATAATGGGAGTTACAACATTTCTGTGTTATAGTGTATATACATATAGGATTTCCACTTAATTCAACAATACTTACAGGATAAAATAGTTCATTCAGAATAACATAATATTTAAAAAAGGACAGACAGACTGTTAGACAAACAAAGCTGATAATATATTTTAATATTTTAAAGTTTTCCATCTGCAATATTACACATCTGAATACATAAGTTGCTTTCAAATTTCAGACTTTAATAGCTTAAATCCATACACATACAACATATGAAAGTTATTTCAACAGTGCTTAGAGGCAAAATTTCATAATTAATATATATATTTAATGATAATTGAGAGATGATGGACAGACAGAGCCGTTCCATTCTCCTGAGGCAAGAATATGTTTCAATTAGATCTTGATTTTTTCTAATCCAATTTGCAATTATAACTGATGTCCCAGTGCAAAGGTGACGGTGAGGTGCAAAGGATCAATGACAGCTGGGGGGGGGGGGGGGGGAGGATTATTAACACTTTTGCATATACATTCAGGGCAAACAAAGCCTGATCTCCAATTCTGCTGAGGCTCCAAAATAATAAACACATGTTTGTATTAGATCCTCATTTTTTTTATTTTAAGTTTAATTTGTATACATTTCCAATATAACATATATTTCTGAATATAAACGTTGATTCATATTTCTAAATTGCATCATCATATATCTCAATCTTGTCATATAACACCACATCATGCATACAAATGTATATTTATATATTCATGGGGGGGGGGGGGGGGAGGGGGTGTGATATGAGAACAATCTTACACCTGTCACAGCAGGGGATCTCCCCCAGTGACTGTAACAAATCAGGAACCCTGGCATAGCTGACTTCCAGTGACCTGGAGTGGCCTACCTGCATCTGGAACAAAGCAAGTGACTACAATAGAACCTCAAGATAAAATTCAATAACTAGAATAATTTTCAAACTTTTGTTGGATTCCTAGGTCTTACGGTTTCAAAACGTGCCACATCTACGGACGGAGGGATGGACAGACGACGGACAATGGACCATGACTATAGCTCAGATGACTTAAAGTCAGCTGAGCTAAAAAGGACAGACAGACTGGTAGAGAAACACAGCTCATAATATATGAAGTTTCCATTATTTCTTTAATTCTTTTATTTCAGTTTAACATCTGCAATATTACTCATATGAATATATAAATTGCGTTCAAGTTTCAGACTTTAATAGCTTAAACCCATACACATACAGCATATAAAAGTTATTTCAACAGTGCTAACAGGAATAATTTCATAATTAATATATATTAAATGATAACAGAGAGATGATGAACAGACAGAGCTGATCACTTTATGTTCCATTCTCCTGAGGCAAGAATATGTTTCAAATATATTTTATTTTTTTCTAATCCAATTTTTTGTAAAATTAAATAAATATTTACACATTTGCAGTAAAAACAAATGTCCCAGTGCACAGGTGCCAAGGAATCAATAGCAGCAGAGGGAGTGGGGATGGTGGGATTTACAACACTTCTGCATATACAGACAGGGCAAACAAAGCCCAATCTCCAATTCTGCTGAGGCAGGAAAATAATGAACAAATTTTTGTATTAGATCCTCCTTTTTTATCACATCACATTTCTTTTTAATTTAAGTTTATCTTTCTATACATTTCAATTATAACATATACATCTGAATATAAAGGTTGATTCATAATTCTAAAATTGCATCATCATAAATCTCAGTCTTGTCAGATAACACCAAATCATGCATACAAATGAATTTATTTTTTTACCACAATGATAAATTTGCAAAACTATAAATATCTATAAATAATACTTGATTCAGATTTCTCAATTTTGAATTGTGCCTTTATTTATCCATAGTTTGCTTCATATTTAACAAATTTATGCATTCTGATTGGTTTTATTACATTTTAATTTGTTAAAATCATTTAAAAGAAAAATGATTTCTTTATAAATGCTACATTTACACAACATAACATCTTCAAGATTACTCCTTAAATTTATAACTTTTTCAAAAAAAGTTTAGTATATTGGAGTGGAAACAGCATTAAATTAAGGAAAAAATGTGCAAACAATAACAATTACTGCATAACACTTGGTGGAGATGGGGATGCGGGAGGGTTTGGGGAGGGGTGGAGTTGATATGAGAATAACTGTACACCTGTAACAGCAGGGGATCTCCCCCAGTGACCTGTAACAAATCAGGAACTGTGGCATAGCTGACCTCCTTTGCCAAAGAGTGGCCTACCAGCATCTGGACAAAGCATGTGATAACAATAGGGCCTCAAGAAAAAATTCAACAACTAGCCTAATTTTCAAACTTTTATTTTCAAATTTCAGATTTAAACAGATTAAACAGTTGTGTTAACATGCTGTGAAAATTAAATCAACAGTGTACTTTGCTGTGGTCAAAGTTGGGCAAAATCTAAGGTAATGATTTTTTTAATGCTAATAACTGAAAATTTACAAAATTCAGATATAATTTTGGGTATACATTTAAATCTTAATTAAACAAACCTATATACTTGTAAAAAAAGGTCTCTGGCATAAAAAAATTGTATGTTAGACCTAACATTTAAATCTTAATTTTACAAACCTATATACTTGTAAAAAAAGGTCTCTGGCATAAAAAAATTGAATGTTAAGTGAGTAAATATTTTCCTAAGTTTTTACAAAGTCCATTAATTATGTTTGGGCCCATAACTTTTAATTACACCAAACTGACTAAATTTCTGGCATGTATATGGGGAATATAATAGGAGAATACTTCTGGTAAGTATTAAGAAAAACAGATACCGTAAGTGGTTTTGATTTAAGGCAGTCCTGAAGTGTGATAATAGATTTTGAATGGAAATTTAAGGTTTTCCCTTAATTTCTCAAAGGAAATAAGTCACAGTGACCCAGCTTTTGGTTTGGTTGGAGTTTTTAGAACATCTAACAGTATGCCGAATTTTGGATTTGTAGGTCTAACAGTTTCAAAATGTACAAGCAAGTCTAAAGGACGGACGATGGACAATGGACCATGACTATAGCTAAGATGACTCAAGGGGTGAACCCACCAAGGCCGACACGCATCTCGACACAGCGCGACACAGGCCGACACAGAAATCAGGCGACACACACCGACACTTGGTTGAGTCGGTTTGCGTCGCCTAGCATGTTGTTAAGTGTGTCGTGCAGCCAAAATAACAAACCAATTGACCGACATACCCGCGACACACATTGGGGTTCATGACACGGAGATTATCGCGTGTTGGCCGGAAGCCTTTTTAGATTATCTGTTGCAAGTGTTTAGCAATAAAGCTATAGCCACTTTATATTTTATATTTTGAATTTTAAGACTTAAACAAGACAAAGGCTCCGATGACAATCGGGCGCGTTTGAGCGATACTCACATGAGCCCTGTTTTTCAGGAAATATGAGGGGGGCAATCCACCGAGTTCGGGCAAAAGCCCCGTTCACGATAATGATTAGAGTATAGCCACCAGCCAGAATATAAAAGCCTTTCTCAATATCATTTTCCAACACATAATAGGGTATGTATAATTTGAGAATAAAAGTTATTTTTGCTTAGTTTTCATAATTTGTTTGAACATTCACGATGAGATGCGCAATTGAAAGAGAATTGATATAAATATTAAGAAACAAGAAACTGAAACTATGACCTCGAAATCATTAAGTACAAAAGTACGAGTTTTATTCCCCTAAAAAGAGAAGGGGACACATGAAACTTTGTCCCCGTTATACTTTGTCCATTTCCCTAAAAAGGAGGGGGACATGCTGCCGCCCCCCCCCCCCCCCCCCCCCCACGAAGGCCCATGATTACTGACGTTCCTGACGTCAATGACATCGATACTTTATATTACATGTTGCTACCATTCAATTAAATATTTATTTATTTTTAATTTGTGATCAAAGTAGTGCATGTATATGGGTTTCTAATTCCATCATTTTACCTTTACTTGATTCAAGTGTTAGCGCAACAATTTCCCCAGGTGCTTATATACCGGCCAAAGCTCCTTTTGACTAATGCTTTGAATGATCAGTGCCTTGAGGTAGGGGTAAATGTTCAACAACTGTAAACTATCAAGACATGGAAAAATCGTATGATTTTCCAGACCGAATATAAAATAATGATGGGAAAGGGGGAGTGCACAGGGCTTAAACTAGATCTTTGTTTTAATATTCAGTAGTCAATATCCAGTCAAAGGTTAAGGCAACGGGGTTTGGAAAAGTTTCTACTCAACATATCACCTATTTCAAGCCATCTATCAAACGACAAATTTGGCTCATCCTGTGATATGAGAATATATCTACCCCTGCAGTTTTGCTCAGGTTTGTGTTTTGTTTTAAAGGACCTGCTTTAAAGGACCTGATACATAAAATCAGTTTTTTGCTCAGCTGACTTTTAGTCATGCTGAGCTATAGCGATCACTCTTTGTCCGTCGTCCGTCTGTCCGTTAACCAGGCACAAATCGTAACCGCTGGACCTAGAATCTTGTAACTTGAAATTCTGAGAGGTCCATGAAAAATCTCCTTGGAAACCAGCAATTAGGTCACTGTTACCCATATCCTTTGAGCTATGGGGCCCCAAAGTACCCCCCCCCCCCAGAATAGTAAAAAAATTTCATACAAATTAAAGCTTCAATATCTCATTAAGAACTTCACTGATGGTCATGATTTTTGGCATACATATTGATCATGAGATGTTTCATCAGTTTCTGCAGACTGGTGGCGCCACCTGTATTTTTCGATTTTTTACTATTTTTTTTCTCTATTTTTGAGACTTTTAAAAATTTTAACATCTGTTAACATAGCAAAAATCGTAAAGACTGGACCTAGAATCTTCATTCTTGACATTCTGAGAGACCTATGCAAAGTCTCCATGGAAACCAGAAATTAGGTCTCTGTTACCCTACCCATATCCTTTGAGCTATGGGGCCCCAAAGTACCCCCAAGAATAGTGAAAAATTTCATACAAAAACTTCAGTATCTCATTAACTACATCAATGATGGTCATGATTTTTGGCATACATATTGATCATGAGATGTTTCATCAGTTTCTGCAGACTGGTGTCGCAACCTGTATTTTTCGATTTTTTACGAACTGTTTTCTCTATTTTTGAGACCTTTAAAAATGTGTACATCTGTTAACATAGCAAAAATCGTAAAGACTGGACCTAGAATCTTCATTTTTGACATTCTGAGAGACCTATGAAAAGTCTCCATGGAAACCAGAAATTAGGTCTCTGTTACCCATATCCTTTGAGCTATGTGGCCCCAAAGTACCCCCCAGAATAGTCAAAAATTTCATACAAAAACTTCAATATCTCATTAACTACATCACTGATGGTCATGATTTTTGGCATACATATTGATCATGAGATGTTTCATCAGTTTCTGCAGACTGGTGGCGCCACCTGAATTTTTCAAATTTTTACAATTTTTTTTCTCTATTTTTGAGACCATTAAGGATGTAGTTATCTGTCAACAGGGTTCAAATTGTAACAACTGGACCTAGAATCTTCATTCTTGTCATGGAAGGAGGCCCATGAAAAGTGTCTGTGGAAACCTGAAACTAGGTCTCTGTTACCCATATCCTCCAAGCTATAGGAGTCCAAAGTATCCCTCAGAATAATGATACAAAAGCTGAAGTATCTGAACAACTAATCCAGAGACCACCATGCTTCTTTGCATGGATATTGACCATTAAGTGTTTTTATTAGTTTCTGCAGACTGGTGGAGCCTACAGGTTTTTTTTTTAATTTGTTTCTCTATTTTTTGGATATATTAATACAGATACAATCTCAGCCTGTTGGTTAATCTGTTTGATGCTTCAGTTGAATGGGTATATACTACCATTCAGATGATAAAATTTCCTTTTGCAAATCTCTTCCCAGTCAGCTGAGCATCATGACCTATGGGTCACTTGTTCATTAACTGATTTGGTCTTTTTTATTTATTCAATATCAAGTATAAATGCAGACTATAGTGAATATGCTGTTTATTAAAAAACTAAGAAACATTATATATTCAGAACCTTTATGCAGAAAATGATATGCACGTACAAAGAAAAATGGAGTGTATCGCAATACGTATTGTACCTAAATAGGCAGACCGATACCCAGTCCTAGGCAGGACCGATGATAGACAACAGAAAATTGCCTCCTGATTGGCTGGCACGCATTGAAGTGACCTTGACATTGACCCACTCACTCCAAGTAGTGCTGCATGTCGGTATGTGCCGTGAAAAGTGTGTCGCACGTCCATTTCCACCGCACAATCCGTGTCGAATTGCGTCGAGAAGAAACCGACGCAACCCGACACGAGTTATTATCGCACGACAAATCGAACATGTTCAATCGTGTCACAAGGCCTGCAATGCAAAGCCAACACGCTTCTTGTGTCGTCTGCTTCTCCAAGATGTGTCGTGTGAGCTGGTCCACTGCCACGACACAGGGGGACGTCGCGACACACCGGACGTCATCTGTGTCGTAAAGCGTGTCGAGAGACGTGTCGGGACGCGTGTCGGCTTTGGTGGGTTCACCCTCTTATAGTCAGCTGTGCTTAAATTAATGATAATTTGCGACTCTTCAATATCAGTTAAAGCAGGAAGCTTGAACTGATTATTGGCTGCCATATCAATGAAATTCAGCCTAAGATGATCTGAGCATACACATGCAACCTAACTATTAAACCACCTTTTACCAGACTTAAGAGAGCACATGCATGCATACCTGTCACAAAGCGAGAACTGCATACAAACATCTAGGTACCCACAAATGTAAATGAATACTTGTTTGTTTGTCTGTGTATAGCCTGTTTCTAGTCTTCAGGTTCTCATTTACAGCCAGATAGCTTGGTTTAATATAATTAGTAATTGATGGCAATTGTAGCTGTGAATATTTTTCTCTCTGTTTGTTAACAATGTCAATATTTCCAAAAGTTCTCAAGGAATTAAAACAAGGGACCCATGGGTCATGGCACTCAGCTGAAGTCTGAAATTTTAGCAAATGTAAAATAAACTGATTTCTATTACTTATTGTTACGGAACCTAATATCAACAGATAACGTATGTGTGATGAACATAAATTTTGTAATGGAGAAAAAAACATCAGATTCTGTAACACTGGGCAGCGTGAAATGTCTAGGTAATGAATAAAGAAGTCAGTGGTTTTTTGATAACAAATAACTATAATTTATTCTTAAAACAACCCTAACATTACAATACACTTAATCAATACAATGACACAGTAAAACAACAGTATAACAGCAAATCAATACAATCACACAACATAATAAACAAAGTGCACAGTACCTTGATACCACCGTCACAGCGACAAGTCCTTTAAAATGTATAAAGCCGGATGAACAATTCACACAAATCTTCTCAGAGGACAACAGTCCAATGTAATCACAAAATCAATCTACTGTAATCCAAAAGTGAAATCCTGTCAGTGATCCGAAAGGCAAACTGAAGACTATATAAAAATCTGTCATAAATTAAGAAGAAAAGCTGTAACTGCCGCAATTATAGGAAAAGGTCCACTCTTCTGTGTCCGCTGGAATATTCTCTCACCTCTCTCTCTCTGCTCTAAAACACAGCCCCCATTTATAACCTTTCATCCGAAAACTCTAGAAAATTCCCTTTCAAGAACAATCGAAAAGAACAATACACTTACGAGACGTGAACATTCGAGACAGGCACGGCAGTGAGCTAGTACACTCTGCGCGAGTTTAACCAGTACAGATTAAACCGAGTCCGCTGCACCCAGCCAGGCGAGAAAGCCCCAGACGAGCATGACCCCTGTGTTTACACGTCAGACCCATCTTGTGGGCCGGGCTATGCAGCCATACACATGTAAGACTGCTACATACAATAAAAAAGACACCTGTAACATTATAAGTAATGTTTTTATGCTCTGTCACACCAACATGCACACACCCGAACCTGCTCACAGTTATCCCATAATTAATCAAACTTGATAATATCATTCATACCCATCCAGTCACTTGCTCTGTTCTCGGAAGTGCTGAAAGAAGCGCACAATTAAAGACATGGAATTGTGGGGAAAATTGGCCGAGGTTTATTAAAAATAACATTAAAATTTTCATATTCAACATATTCAGCAATTATCCCTTCTTTCACACTGACGGGAAGGTGGGGTACAACACGCCATATATATCTGTAGGTCGTAATAAAAGTAAAAGTAGTACTAGTAGAAGTAAAAGTAAACAGTTTACACCTCAACAAATATACTGTTTAGAAACAATAAACTTTAAAATTTTAACATTAACAAGTAGAACACAGAGTGCTTGAGTCGGTGGCAAAGGGGGTGGTGGTGGGTTTTTCTTCCAGATAGTACGTTGCTGGTTGTCGTTTTTCCTGACAGATGAATTAATTCACTGGTCGTCGTTTCTCCTGGTACTAGTGGTAGATGGTTGCCGAGTCCTGGTTGACGAGTGATCTTGTCCCAGCGCGGGCATGTCATCTCAAACAATGACCTGGACTGCTATTGGCTGGTACTTGCTTCCGGTTTGCAGTGCATTATGGTCGCCCCAAATCTTTCTTAATATAATATTTAACAGAGTTTTAGTCCAGTTAGAATACGGATGGGGATGTATGTAACATATATTTACTAATCGTGACCCTTCTTGTCAAATTGAAGTCCTCTGTAATCATTATTCAAATTCTAGCGACCTTGAACTTCCGCCCTAGCTCTTGTAAGTAGTGCCGCCATATTGGATATTCGCTCTCTCCTAGTTAATTCCGCGTCTTCATGAACTGGTTATACTGCAGATAAAAATAAACTACTTGTTTCAAATGAATCTGCTTATTTAGCAAGGTCCTCACACTGCTGGCTATGGGTTTCCATACGTTAAGAGTACCAGGTTTCCCAGAACACAGTGTTACCTTAATTATCGCCCATGGCCGCCGTACTCATAACGATGTCCGCCCTCCAAGTATTCTCACTATTTGTCGTGACAGTTTTTAACTCTGATTTTGGTTATTATTACCTTCTTTTTCAACCAGGCAGGTCTTGGGCTTTAAATATTTGTGTATATACTAGTATTGTTCCCCCCCCCCAGTCTCATTTCCTTTTATTGGTGCCCAACACACAAAACACTGATGGTGTGGCGAGCATAAAATTATTATCTGCTTGGGGAAGAGTAATTGTATTTCATATATATAAGCATATGAGAAGCTTAGAAGAAATGGCCCTTTATAGTAAAGTTCTAAATATATGATTGCAAAACTAATACTCTGACAAGACTGTCATGAAGAAAAACAGTAAAAGTTTTGAGATACTGTGATGCATATGAAAAAAACAAGGGACCCATGGGTCACGGCGCTCAGCTGAAGTTTGAAATATTTGCAAATGCAAAATATTCTATTGTAATGTTTTTCATATATATATATAAGCACATGAGAATCTAAGGGGAAAGGGGCCCTCCTACTTGGTTTTAGTATAGTTCTAAATAAATGATTGCAAACTAATACTCATGATAAGACTGTCACGAAGAAAAACAGTAAAAGTTTTGAGATACTGTGATGCATATCAAAAATTTACAGATGGACAGACAAGTGGACAGAATGGACAAGAGAATAATGCATTTAAGTTCATATTAAAGCCTATTTTTAGCATATCCACTTTTTCCATTAATAGTTTTTATCATATTCATTTTTTTAATCTACAAGTTTTATAAATTTGTATTAAAAAATCTGAAAATATAAGTTAAAATATCAGAATTGTAAATTGCAATCATTATTATCCACAGTTCAGCTCACATCAGGTCAAATTATGCATTCACATATATTTTATTATTTTTAAATCACAAATGTTTAAACTTGATTAAAAGAAAATAATGCCACAACATGGCATCTTCAAGATTATTCCTTGAATCACTATTAAAATGTTTTGTACATTGGAGTTTTCAGTAAATGCTTCATTTTATTCATCAAAATAAAAGATTCAATAAATATGATAAAATAAAAACATCTTTTCAAATAAAGTATACACACTGTTGGTTGAATGAGGGACAAACAATATCATTTTGCTATTTACTATCTCAGATATAATTTATAACTGGAATTAATAGTTAATTTCACACCTGGTGAAGGTTTTACTCTTCTGAAGTAAGGAATTACTTATCTGCTGACCATCCACACTTTCAAAGCAATGTACACCACTTTGTGGACACAATTAAATGTGCACTTTAATCATTGTAACCCTGTTTGTACAATACAAAATCTAAATGTAGCAAAATCCTAGAATAAGAATGAATCAAATACAGAAAATAATAACATTCATCAAGTTAATGCACCATTGGGGGGGGGGGGGGGGTCAGGGCAGAGGGGAAGCCTGCCAGTAGTGGCCAAGTGCCAAGGCAAGCTGCCTGGAGTGGGTTACATCACAAAGGTGTAGGCTGTATAAGGTGGGCTTGATGTAAACAACACTTGACATGGTGTATGAAAACTTGAATAAAAGCTATTCTATTCAATCAATTCCTTTAAAGTTTCAGATTTTAAAAGATTAAATTTTTATGTATAAATGCTGTGAAAATGAAAACAACAGTGTTTACAAGGGAAAAAAAAACATGCCATGGCCAAAGTTGGACAAAATTTAAGATACTGATTTTTTATTTGTGCTAATAACTTCAAAAAAATTTGCAAAATACAGATCTAATTTTATTTAAACAATTGAATCTTGATTAAATAAAGTTATATCCCTGAAAAAAGTCTCTAGCTTCAGTAATTCTTATGTTAAGTGAATAAATGTATTTCTTGATTTTTACAAGATGCTTTGTTTGGGCCGGCCCCCCATAAATTCAACTCATTATACAATACTGACCAAATGTTTGGTACGTACATAGAAAATGTATGGAAGAATATGCATACTAAATATGATCAAATATAGATGAGTGGTTTAATATTAGGTAATCTTGAAGTGTAACAATAAGTTTTCAAGGAAAACGAAGGTTTTTCCTTAATATCTCGAACGAAAGAAGTCCTAGTGACCCAATTTTCTAACATCTAAGCGATGCAAAATTTTGGATTTCCAATCTCCTTTGTATTGACCAATATCTTCTAAGAACTGACCAATTCAACTAATTATTGCTTATGTTTGCCCTTGCATAAATCTCTATGGTGCTTATTTTACACCAAGATGTATTTTGGTGATACTAAATGGACAAACAAACAGATCCCACTTTGATTTTAATTGATCTGCCTTATAATTTAAACACTTGTCTCTCTGCCAGGGCTTTATATTCACTGTTGGATAAATAAACTCTGCTATAATACTACTATTATTGGTATATAAAACTAAGGTAGTTCAGGTAGTACCTGCAGATGCAAGGCCTTTATGTTAAGTTAGTAGATATGGTACTTCAGGTAGTTATTGCAGGTGCCAGGCCTAACAAGGAATTAACCGGGAAATCTTTATTTTTATAATTATAATTAGTAACTTTTAAATTTGAAACAGCTAAGCTAATGGGGGTTAATAACCAAAGTGTCTATTTGTGATTGCTCTAATTAAGCAAACACAGATGTGAAGAAAGTTCATTTTAAGCAAAATCATGGGAAAAGTGAATTTGACAAAGTAGTAATGATTAAAATAATTTCAAGAGCCTCCATCTTTTTTCCTTGGTAATAACCAAGACAGATGTGAAAGAAAGCTAGAATTCTCATAATGTTAATTAATACTTCCAGGGGGTAACTTTGTTAATTGGAATTCATGCAAATACTGTAATCTTATGGTACACAGTAATTGACATGAGAGTGGTTTATAATGTTGTAAAACACATTTTATCTTGTACCCGGACTGGGCCTGAAAGCACTGACTGCCAGTTTCCTGTCTGCTTTGCAAGTGGATCAATAACTAGAAACTTTCCAGAGGAGCATATCCCCCACTAAAAGGGAATGACGTGAGATATGTGTACTTTGGATAACATATCAGAATGAGATATTTTACAAAATTACCAAATGCAGAATTAATGAAGTCACCATGTTAACCAAGAATACAGTGTATTTTTTATGTGTGCATGATATAGAATTGTATCAACAGTGTTTATTGGAAAACATTTGCCATCAACAAAGCAGGGCAGAATTTTAGGGGTCGCTATTACATTTAAGCTAATAACTAACTTAAACAAGGTTTACAAAATTCTGACCTAGTTTCTGGCATGTGCATTGCAAATAGATTGAGAAATCTTTATGCCAAATTATCAAATTAACAGAATAACAAAAGTGATGGTTTTGGTAACAGCCGTCTTTAATTAATACAAAATCTTGTATGATATCACTCCTGTAAATGAGTGGAACTGTGCAATCACAGGTGTCAAAATAAACACAGCACTTGAGGTATTGCAGTGTGCATTGCAGAGCCACAACACATTGCAATCAGCAGATGCTCTAAGTGACTTGGCCCAAAAAAATGTAAATGTGTTACGGTTGGCTGAAATACTGTGTTGCGGCTCATAGTCAGGCCTCCAGTCACGCAGCCTTGTTATGGTAGACAGACACATGTGCCCATGAACTGTTTACCAACACACAGAGCCATAACAAGGTGTTAAACAGCCATATGCAAGGTACTGGGACTATATGCTGGGATGGATTTGCTGGGAAACATTTGTATAAATTGAAATGATAGTTTGAAAAAATAGGCATTATATTGCTCCTGATAATGTCTCTTTAAGATAAACAGTCACCTTTTAAATTTTTTTTATCATCACATTAATGGGTTTTAGAGTTTCCCCAATTATAGACTAGCTATTCTGACCTATTCTCAAGGTTAAAGACAACTTTGCCTAAATTAGAAGTTTGTGGCACCAGTGTTGACCAGCAGTGCCGGTCAAATATCTAGTGCCTGCAACATTACCGCAGAAAGGGAATGATTTCCAGCTGAGCTGTTAACAACACTTGTTGTTTGTGGCCCACTTGAGGCACTTGATGCAGAGATCCATTAATCACAAATGAAGTCCTTGTAGCCCAGACACCAACAGTCCTTGCCTCTATCTAATTACACCCATTTCTTTGAAGCAATTTAAAGAATGGAGATCCTTAATATGGAAGCAATCAATTCCAGTTTCAGCACCGGTGCCAATATTTCCAGCAAGTCAATCTTAATTATGCCACATCCCACCATTTTATTATTGTGCAGGCTTCCAAACACGAATAGAGTTATCTCCTGCAAACCTTTATTTGTGGCTTTATGTAATTGTGTAAGTACACGCAGGGCCTAATAGGTTCTGCTGTTGCTTGGTATTGATTAATCTGGCAGATTACGGAGCATTGTAATAATGTTACAGGCTGGCGGGTCAAGAAGTCATCCTGGACATTACATGTGACCAAACAATCCAAAACAACCTCAAAGCTCATTCATCAAAGTCACTGGGTTCACAGGTCAAATGCAATACTCAAAAATTAAACTAGACGACCATAGGTCGAACGGTTGCCGGAAGTTGAAATGACAAACAGACGGACAGACAGAACAAACTGTCGGTTTTCTAACAATTGAGTGACTTTCAGAGCGACTGGTGAAAAGTTAGGCCTGTTGAACGACACATATCACACAAAAGAACATGAAAGCAGACATAGCTGACAACAAATGACAAACAGGCAGATATACTGACAAAGTGACACAAGCTTTAGACCAGATGACTTAACCAGGTTATGGATAAGACTCAGAGAAAGAATATAAGCTATAGTTTATGTAACTGAGGTTTATAGTTTTGAAGATATGGCCAAAAATTTAATATTTTGGAAGTTCGTGTGCAGCGCCCCCTAGAGGCAATATCCAGAAAATGAAAAATTTATTTCGAGATATTAGTGTAATACATAACATGTACCAGTTTCAAAAAGATTCCTTCAAAACTGTGGCCTGAAGAATGGTATATGTAAGACACAAGAACCAGCAAGCAGGCAAAATTGAGGACAACTGACAATCAGACAGACATACTGACAAAGTGTCACAAGATTGAGACCAGATCACTTGACCAGGTTATGGAGACGACTCAGGGAAAGAATATAAGTTATACTTTATGTTACTGAGGTTTATAGTTCTGGAGATATGGGCAAACATGAAATGTTGGGGACGTTCGAATGCAGGGCCCCCTAGCGGGGCCGAAAATGAAAAATACATTTTGAGATATTACCGTAAGACATAAGATGTACCAGTTTCAAAATGATTTCTGCAAAACCATGGTCTTTAGAATGCTATAAGTAAAATACAAAAACCAGCAAGCAGGTGACTTTGAGGAGAACTGACAAACAGACAGACATACTGACAAAGTTACACAAAGCTGAGACCAGATGACTTACTCAGCTTATGGAAAAGACCCAGAGAAAGAAAATAAGCTATAGTTTCTGTAATTGAGGTTTATAATTTTCGAGATATGGCCCAAAAATGATATGTTGGGGAAGTTCGAGAGCAGCGCCCCCTTGGGGCCATATCTGGAAAATGAAAAATCTGTTTCCAGATATTAGTGTAAGAAATAAGATATATTAATTTCAAAATGATTCCTGCATACTTGTGAAATCTAGGCTATCACTAAGAGATATCTCGAAATATCTCATTTGACAAGATATTGTACGAGATATTGCTAGACTTGCAGAATAATCAAACAATACTACTTGTATGCTACCTGATGCAAAAAACTAGATCTCTGTAGCTTTAAAACTGACAAAGCTAGAAAAATAAGACCCCTTATTTTTCAAATATCATGACTTTTCCCCAAAATGCGTAACCATGGTTACCGCAAATTTGAGGCCGCTATACACCAGAAGAAAGGCCTTGGAATGACGATTAAAATGAGCTTCAGTTGAAGTAGATATGACTAATAGTGACAAAGACATGAAGATCAAAGATTTCCAGCAAACAATTAACACAGTTATTATCACACTTTTTAAAACAGACCAATCACCATTTGTGAATAGCTGAGATCATATCTTAACCTTTTGTGTAGATTTGATACATACTGTGGTTGGCTTTATATCATCATGGTTAAAACTACATGATTTCCACATTTCTAAAGGAGTTGTAATTTTGCAATATCACCATATTAAAATCTTACACAAAATAAACCAAGACTATATGAATCATTATATCAAATGATATGTGTGCAAATCTGGTCAGGGACCCAGGGGAATGGGCTGAAATTATTGTTCAATAATTGCAGATAAACTGAGAGATCTGATATCATTTATAATAGCAACCTTTGAACATACAAGATCTATTATGATTCATATTAAATATCAATCTTACCTTTTGACCTACCTTCAATGATGGGACCTTTATTCATGAAGGTTTTATTTTTGCAATATTAAACCTTTCATGAATATTGAGAATTTGAAATCCTCACGAACAAAAAGGCAACCGGATTACTCCATCTTGGTGGGTTGTTAAATTTGTGTAAAAATTATTTACAGATTTCTAATTGATAGCTTTGCAAGGCATATGAGGTTCCATGGGAATCTGATTATTAAAATTCATATTTTATAACTTTTTTGGTATATTTTTAATGGGCAAAATTTGGAGCTCTGTGAATGATCATTTTATTTAAATTCAAATACTAGTGTCAGAACACCAGGTAATTTCTGCTAAGAAAGTACATATGATACCCACTTGCTGATGTAGGGTCTTGTTTTTCTATTATTAGCTGTTAGTACACACAGTATATGTTAACAAAGAAAAAAACTATATAATCACATGTAGTATGCTGCAAGGTCACTATAGTTGCAAAAGGCCAGTTTCAAAACTCTGATTTGTTTGATGTGTCGGAACAACACGAATGCCCCCGCCTGGGGCAAATTAGAAACATTTGTTAAATTTTGTTAAATTTTTTAAGTTCAGGAGGTGTTGTATGGTCAAAAGTAGGTCAAGAAGGGCAAAATGCAAACTCGATATGTAACGGGTAATTATCAAGCAACACACCAAAAACCAGGCCAGTATGCAGGCATTGTGAAAAAAAGTCCATACATGTGCATTTTTCATAAAAATTTCTGTCTTTCATGAAATTTTCTATGTTCAGGATCTGTCATATGGTCAAAAATAGGTTAACTGGGACGAAACGTGAACTCGATCTGTAAGTGGTCATTATGCGCCCACAGACCAAACATTGGGCCAGTATCTGTAAGCATTGCATTGCGAAACTAGAATATTAGCAAAAGCTGATAATCAGTTATAAATTTAAATTGGAGAGGTATGTCCATGTTTTATAACAATCCACCAAATGCTTCCTGAGAAATATCCCCCTAAGTTTTTTTTCTATACTAAGCTCTGTGACCTTGAAAAAGTAGGTCAAGACCACCCATCTTTGAACTTGACCAAGATTTTGTAAATATGATGCAAAAGCACTGAAGTAATGAAGTTCCTGTGTTGAATACCTTTGGAGATATCCTGCACAAAAGGCCAAAATTGAAAAATCGATAAAATTTCATTAAAATCAGAAATTGCAGGTGACGCCACCAAAATTGGGCAGCACGTACAGACCATCAGTGCCAATGATCATAGTAAGTTTTGTGAAAATCCACACAATGGTTCCTGAGATATAAGCTTCTGAGTGTTTTTCTATAATCAGCTATAAAATGTAGAGAAATGGGTCAAGGTCACCCATCTTCGAACTTGACCGAGATTTTATCGATATACATCTTCACTGATGAAATAAAATTCCAACGGTGAATCCTTTTAGAGATATCCCCCTCACAAGGTAAAAGTTAACAGACGCAGAACAGACAGATGGACGGACGGATAGACCGACAGCTTGGGTGATGACAATAGCCCATCAGCCTATGAGCTGAGGGCTAAAAACGGCTGTACATGTACATTTGTCATGAAAATTTATATTTTTCATGAAATTTTCTATGTTTAGGAGCCGTAAAAAGATCAAAAGTAGGTCAACCGGGACAAAAGGCGGACTCGATCTGTAACTAGTCATTATCTGCCCACACATAAAAAATCAGGGCGGTATCTATCTGCAGGCATTGCAAAAAAAAGTCCGCACATGTGTATTTGTCATGAAAATTTATATTTTTCATGAAATTTTCTAAGTTAAGGAGCCGTAAAACGGTCAAAAGTAGGTCAACTGAGACGAAACGCGAACTCGATCTGTAACTGGTCAATATCTGCATACACACCAAAAATCAGGCCAATATCTGCAGGCACTGCGAAAAAATACCGTACATGTGTATTTGTCATGAAAATTTCTATTTTTCATGAAATTTTCTAAGTTTAGGAGCCGTAAAACGGTCAAAAGTAGGTCAACCAGGACGAAACACGAACTCAATCTGTAACTGGTCATTAACTGCCCACACACCAAAAATCAGGCCAATATCTGCAGGCATTGCGAAAAAAAGTCTGTACAACTGTTTGATTTCTGAATGACGGAAGGACTTCGAAGGACTGAATAACCGACATGGGTAAAACTATATGCATAAAAATGAAAAAAGGAAGAGAGACCAGAAGGAAAAGGAAGAGAGACCAGGAGGAAAAGGAAGAGAGACCAGAAGGAAAAGGAAGAGAGAGAAGAAGAAAAGGAAGAGAGAGCAAGACTAGAAGGAAAAGGAAGAGATAAGAAGGAAAAGGAAGAGAGACAAGAAGAAAAGGAAGACAGACCAGAAAGGAAAGGAAGAGAGACAAGAAGGAAAATGAAGAGAGAGAAGAAGAAAAGGAAGAGAGAGCAAGACTAGAAGGAAAAGGAAGAGATAAGAAGGAAAAGGAAGAGACAAGAGGGAAAAGGAAGAGAGACATTGCAAGAAGGAAAAGTGAGACAAGAAGAAAAAGGATGAGAGACCAAAAGGAGGAAGATAGGCCAATTTAAGTCAAATTTAACTATTATTATTTAACTATTACTATAAGAATGGACATAAATAAATGGCTATATCAGCCAGAACTCTCCCACTCCCTTACCCTTCCTGAGCTTATAAACATCTCAGAACTATTAGAAATAGTTGTCTCTTTACTTAATTGTATCCGCCAAAAAGTTTTGCGGATACTATGTTTTCAGCTGCACGCCGCCGCCGCGTAGGTGTCCGGAGAACTCCTCCGTAACCGCTGGGCGGAATTTTACAAAACCTGGGATTATGTTATGCGCCCCGATTTTGTTTTGACCTCTGACCTTTCCTCTGCGCTCTGTGTCCGTTTGTGCATCTGTTTCCACACATAAACCCACATATCTGGGGAACCATTTGACAGATCAGGAAATTTTTTATGTACAAATGTAGCCCTTGGAGATCTTTATAACATACACAAACAAGTGACCCATGGGTCATGTCGCTCAGCTGACAGGGAAGAGATTCGCTAAAGGAAATTTTATCATCAGAATGGTAGTATATACCCATTCAACTGAAGCATCAAACAGATTAACTAACAGGCGAAGATTAAGTCTTTATTTATATATCTCAAAAATAGAGAAAAAATGTGTAAACATTTCTGGTTTCCATGAAGACTTTTCATAGGTCTCTCAGTGTGTCAAGAATGAAGATTCTAGGTGCAGTCGTTACGATTTATGCGATGTTAACAGATGACAGCATCCTTAAAGGTCTCAAAAATAGAGGAAGAAATCGTAAAAAAATCAAACAATATAGGTGGCGCCACCAGTCTGCAGGAACTGATGGAAAATCTCATGATCAATATGTATGCCGAAAAACATGACCATCAGTGATGTAGTTATTGAGATATTGAAGTTTTTGTATGAAATTTTTGACTACTCGGGGGGGGGGGGGGGGGGGGGTACTTTGGGGCGCCATAGCTCGAAGGATATGGGTAACAGAGACCTTATTTCTGGTTTCAAGGAGATTTTACATGGACCTTTCAGTGTGTCAAGAATTAAGATTCTAGGTCCAGTCTTTACGATTTTTGCCTTGTTAACAGATGTTCACATTTTGAAAGGTCTCAAAAATAGAGAAAAAAATTCATTAAAAAATCCAACCATACAGGTGGCGCCACCAGTCTGCAGGAAGTGATGACACATCTCATGATCAATAGTTATGCCACAAATCATGACCATCAGTCAAGTAGTTAATGAGATATTGAAGTTTTTGTATGAAATTTTTTACTTTTCTTGGGGGTACTTTGGGGCCCATAGCTCAAAGTATATGGGTAACAGAGACCTAATTTCTGGTTTCCATGGAGACTTTCCATAGGTCTCTCAGTGTGTCAAGAATGAAGATTCTAGGTCCAGTAGTTACGATTTGTGCCACGTTAACAGATGACAGCATCCTTAAAGGTATCAAAAATAGAGGAAAAAATCGTGAAAAATCGAACAATCTGTTCGTCTGTCTTAGGTTAAAATCACTCATATCTCTGCAGTGATTTGACTAATTCACCTGAAATTTGGCATGCTTATACATCCTGGATAGCTTTTCTGATTTTATGACAGGTGGCGCCACCTACATTCACGTTTACGCTGCAGACATCCAAGTTCATATCTCGGGAACCGTTTGACCGATTGGGCCAAAATTTTGCATGTCTATAGATCTCACATAGCTCTTTATCATACGCAAAACTGGTGGCGCCACCTGCAGCCATTTTTGCACAGCTCCCGTCTATTTGTCTGCCATGGGATAAAATCACTCGTATCTCTGCAGTGGTTTGACAGATCTGCCTAAAATTTTGCAGGTTTATACATCCCCGACAGCTCTCTTGATTTTATGACAGGTGGTGCCACCTGCATTCTAGTTTATGCAGCAGACATCCAAGCTCATATCTTGGGAACCATTTGACCGATTGTGCCAGAGTTTTGCATGTGTATATTTCTCACATAGCCCTTTATCATACGCATAACTGGTGGCGCCACCTTCAACCATTTTAGCACAGCTTCCATTTGTTTGTCTGCCACGGGCTAAAATCAGTCATAAACATATAGTGGTTTGACTTATCTGCCTCAAATTTTGCAGATGTATACAACTTGGACGGCTTTCTGGATTTTGTGGTAGGTGGCGCAACCTACATACACCATTTGGCTTCAGACATCCATGCTAATATGCAACACTTCACTCTATTTCCCCTTGCCACTCAATCCATGCCTCACTTCACCCGTTCCACTCTGATTTAGGCGGATACACGCAGTCGCTTGTTGACTACCCGTATTCTAGTTTTACTTTGTAGTTTTCTGTTAAATATACTGTACCCTATTTTTAAATCCTGTTTTTAACACAGTCTTCATTAAATAAATAGTATCTGGATACTTTTTTTTTTATATTTTTTTTGGTGGAGGTAACTGCCTCCATTTATTTTAATGCTGTCTTATATAATTCTTAACCTAAGTATGTACATCTGCAGAGTTTACATTTCGGTTTGGGACTACTTGACAGGGCGGTAGCACTTGCTTCCTATCATTTTTATATCCTGGTGTCACCCAGGCCCGGTGTCTACCACACCTGCATGTCGTGGGTGTATAATCATCCCCATTGCTGGGTCATAACACCGAGGAACCGCCCAAAGATGCACCTGTATGTGAGTGAAACACAGCTGTGGGACACAACCTCCCCATTAAGCCTGCAGAGCGCTCACCCTGGGTGGGGGCCGGCCGTGAAAAACCTCACCACCTCGGCTGAGATTCGAACCCACGATCTCCCGGCTTTAAGTCCTGCACTCTCCCCCTGAGCCACAGAAGCAGGTGTATCTGGATACTTGGTTCCTGGTAGATTTGATCTTCTAGCAATTTGCTGGCTTATCTAAATATTCCAAGGAATAGTGCAAGCATGACCAAGGTATGTAAATATCACACAGGTTAACCAAGAGATGCAGCACTTAAAGAAGGTCAGTAGCCTGTTTCAACAACATATCAGTATACATATTGGCAGCGTGCTGCACCATATAGACATCATCCCTTGTGAGCTCCAGACAAGTGCAATCACCAAACCAACAGACAGACCAAATGTGTTATTTTCTGACATAACATATTCGTGCACAAGTCCAACCCACCGACACATGAACAAACATCCATCAACTGAAAAAGTACTCTGAGACCACATATATGCCTCCATAAGGATCATAAGCAAACTTTACTTTTTGATGTGTACTTCACAGAAAAAGTGCAGCACAGTTCACCACCCCATGGCTGGATCATAAGTGAGCTCTAGAACAAAGGCTTCCCTAACACTTGTGAATGTTCAGTTCAGGTCCCCTCTGAGATACAGACATTAAAACAATGTCTAACAATACAATAGAAAATAATCCCAAAACTCTCACTCCTAAAGGAACACTCCCAAAATTGAATGGATTGTTTTTTGGGTACTTGCCATAACCTTTGACAAAATTGCATCAAAATTATTTCATAATAATAAGTTGATAACAAACCTAATGAAAAACAAAACACTTCATCATCTGATAGCTTAGAAACAAAATATCCATAGCTATCCAAGATGTATACACATGCAAAATTTCAGGTGGATAAGTCCAACCAATGCAGAGATATGAGTGATTTTATCCCAAGGCAGATGAACAGATGGACGCTGTGCAAAATGGTTGCAGGTGGCGCCACAATTTTTAGTGTATGTTATAAAGTCATCCAAGGGCTACATTTGTGCAAAATTTTTAGCCTCATCAGTCAAACAATTCCCCAGATATGTGGGTTTTTGTGTGGAAACAGACGAACAAATGGGCGCTGAGCAGAGAGGAAAGGTCAGAGGTCAACTAAAAATGAGGATGCAGCAGTTCACATGTGACCCAATCATAATTCTGAATTTAAAATAATTCCACCCAGTGGTTACGGAGGAGTTCTCCGGAAAGCTATGCAGTGGCAGTGGCTGACTGAAAACATAGTATTCGCAAAACTCTATATATGGCGGATACAATGAAGTTGCATTCACCCATTTTCACATTTTCTAGAACCTAGGGACATCTATAAATCAATGTCAAATTTTGGATTTGTAGGACTAACAATTCCAAATTGTGCCCTGTTAACAGAAAGACTGCCTGACAGTCAGACCGCTAGAAGACTGACAAAAGACCATGACTAAAGCTCAGGTAACTTATAGTAAGCTGAGCTAAAAATGTGTTACCATAGAAACAGCAAAATCAGACCATTGTACAGGGAAAAAAAGAAAGGAATGACAAATAAAATTATCTATAGTTGAAGTGGCTACAACCATTTGTGGCAAAGCTGTAAAAAATACAACTAAAGATGAAATACCTATGCTGTAATAGGAACTTTATGAATGGATATATGCCTGTATATAATATTTTGTCTGAGGACTTGTGTACTGTGGATTTCATTATATCCTGAAGCAATCTGTCTGTGGACATTTTGGCCCCTACATGGCATTTTGCCTTTGGACATATGTCATGTGGTTTCTGTTTGTACTGAAAAATTGAAACCTTGACACCGAGGATGGTGTACCAATGTCCTTCATCACTTCAGAATGGTGAACCAATGTCTCCAGAGATGAAGGAACTGAGGACTGTCCAAGTCGTGACAGAGCAGAATTCAGCTGTTAGTACCATCAAGACAGTTGACCCTGAATAAGTAATTCCACTACTGACACCTGCTCAGGTCCATGAGGCTGGGACACAAATCTTCATTATTTGGTTAAATCAAGTCACACAAACCTGTAGGGCCTCTACACCTTCTTTATAAATCAAAGATTCACTGATCATCTAAGTAAACATGTTGAATACAATTGAACTTTGAAGGATTCTGCAAACTGAAGAGAGATTCAGCTGCATTGCTGTTTCTTTCAAATTTACTTTTTATGTAAAGTAAATAAAATTCCAGACTTAATTTGTGTATTTTTACCATGTGCAAAGTAAGATGTAAACACATTATTTGATATTCTATTCCAAAATTTTGATCCTGGGTTAACATGCAGTGTCAACACTGCCAATTATTCACAAGGTCTTCACATTGAACAAGACAATACTGTGTATTCAGAATCACTGATGACATTATTGTATGCTGTTGGCTGAATTTCACAGTAAATTATTTTAAAAGCAAAAGATAACCTGGATGACTGTAGATGTGTTACATGTAGCTAGATTTCTGTGTGATGCTGGACAGTGCATCACTGTGGAAAAATAAGATGTCACCAATAATACATGTACTGAAAAAATATATCCAAATATAAATCAAAGCTTAAACAAAAATGCAGTTTTCTTGTCAACTGAATAAGTTAGGTTTAGCAACAATATATCTGTATGGCTGTCATTTGTAGATTTGATGGCATAAAGCCTAAACCAAGTTAAATTCTGTTAAAAATATTAATAGAGCCAAAACCTGTATATAGCCAACTTAATTAAGCTGATCTGCATTTCTGAAAAACAATTTTCTTTATTTTCTTTTCCAGAATATGTATTTTCTTGGCATAAAAAGCCTAACCATAATGCAGTAACTTAAAAAATGAAGAATGTCATTACCCAGATCCTTAAAAAGCAGACCTAACAGTTAATCGGTCTGTAAATAGAGCTCTGTTTTTGTGATAGCTTTGACTCATTTTCTGCTGATAGAGGCAACAAACCTGAGAAACAGGAATCCCAAGGATAACATGTGGCAGCAGAATCATATATTATGATACATATCACACACTCAAACAAACAGTCCATGGAACATTTAGGTTTAAATCATAGCTTGGTTAACAGTTATAACCTCTGAATGTAAATTACATGGGCCTGCCTTTTTCATATCTACCATTAAATGTCAGACTAGAAGACTGCATATAAAGCCAGTTGTATTAAAAACTGTGCAGTATATGACAGAAAGACCAAAATAACTATAACTAAGGGGAGTGGGACCATAAAAGTAATGGATGAGGGCACTACTCGGCCCCAATTCTTAAGATGATGCACATTAAGGAATTAAATGACTAGAAAGAGTTTGTTTTTGCAGAGATACATGAATGTATCGCTTCCCCATGGACCCCTCCCCTCCCCAAATCTAAAGAATAAAATATGCAATACTTCAACATTTTTTGTGTTGATATAAAATATTTATTTCCTCAGATATGACCATAAAGATCAAGTTCCATTTAACAAATTTAAAGTTTCATACTCCTTGGTTGTCAAACTCTTGGTTGAAAAGCACTTGGTTGAAAAATTTGGAAAAAATCTGAGGGAAAAGAATATGTAGTACTTCATCCATAATTGGGTTCACAAATATCTTAGATTTCTGAGATTTGACTTAAAACATGAAGTCAAGGTAATGGGTTTTTTAATGTCTGTTCAGAGATTCTAGTAGAAACAATTCAAGTATATTAAATTTCACACAAGTGACCCATGGGTCATGACGCTCAGCTGACTGACATGTTGACAATATGTCCTTGCACAGACAACTTATTAAGGTAATGTAGGTGGCATCATTGTTCATGCAAATTAGCTTAAGTTCATCAAGACCAATAAGCACAACAAATCTGATGACAAACCAACAGGCCTTTCATGTGGAAACTGGCAATTTGAGTGTATTTTGCATCATTTCTAGGGTGCTAAAACATACCCCAAAACTCTGAGAATATAGTTCACTGTGACCCAATTTCAGGTTTCTGGGGAGAACTTTTGAGGAACTCTCAGGATGTCAAGTTAGAAGATTCTGGGCCCAAAGGTTATGATTTGTGCCCTACTTTGGTATCAAATTTTCAATTATCCTGAGGGGTCCTTATATTTATAAGCCCAATAGCTCAGAAAATATGGGTAACAGAGACCTGAATACACGTTTCCAAAGATATTTTTATAGACCTCCCTGGATTTTAGGTTAGAAGATTCCAGGTCCAATGTTTATGATTTGTGCCCTGCTTTGGTATCAAATTTTTAATTAGGCCATCCTTAAAAAAAATTCTCTGTTGGGGCTAACCCGGCCGGTCGAGTTTTTTGGCGAAACAGGCCGGTAAAAATATTGAGCAATTAGAAATGGTTCTTATTTGATTACAAATAAAGCTGACGCTTATCCCTGTCGCATTAAATGAAAGTTCTCTCGACATTCATACTGTCAACCGACCAATGTTGGCATTTAAACCATGTGACACGTCGATTTGCATAAACACGTGCCTGGAACACGCAGATGTTCTTGTGATTGGCGGAGCGATCAAGTGTCACAGCCAAAGAGCCAATAAGAGGTTCGTAGTAAAAGTTCACCCCATGTGACTTCATTCAGGACTATTTTGGCGGGAAAATGTTCACTGCCATCGGGTTGCTTACGTTGGTTTTAATTTTTCAGCTACAGTCACGGTCGCACCAGAACACGCATAAAATTTTAGCGACCGTCTTTTTTGGTTGTGTTTCTTTTTAACTGCCTTTGTTAAATTATTTCATTTTATAAATTGCCTTTAAAACAAACAGATATTTTCTGACCGTACGGCATTACTTGTTTAGACGTAGACGAGATAGAGATCAACATTGCTCGCTCAGTCATTAATTACAGAAAAATAAAAAATGTCAAGCATTACTTCCATTAGGCACCGTGCCTCTCATTGATTTTTTGTTTGTTTGTTTGTTTCTGATTCTTTTTGCTGGTACCTTATTTACAAGAGGGTTTTAAAAAGTCAAGAAAGTAACAATAGATTGGCAAAAATATATTGAGAAATAAGACTTAATGTCCATGAGTAATCTTACAAATATTATAGTATGGACACAACTGCATGCTGGTATATCAGAGTATGACCTGTCAGATGCAAAAAGTCAATGCCAATGAAATTTTGTTTTATTATAATCAAGCAGGGCATCTGATAACTAGCGATGAAAAGCAAACAAATGTGACCTAGTTTTTAAAACCAAAAACAAATAGAAATGAATACTCCTAAGCCTTTGGGCAGTTAATGTTATATAATACAAATAGATCATGAATGGTTAATTATATTTTTAGCTTTCAATTACTTTTTTTTCATTTTTACCAAAAAATATAAGGGCTTGTAGTTTTTCTTGCGGGCCTGTGAAACCTGTATGCATGTCAGCAGTAGTGCTAATTGTTATAAAATGAAAGTCCATGCTGGTGATGAAGTTTAAATAATACACTGGAGTCTCAGGGCCTGTATTTCGACTGTTTTTTTTTTGTTTTTTTTTAACTTTTGCATGAAATATCATGCACAAATAAGGACTGTATATTGGGGATGCCATTCCAAATCACATACTGGCTGTCAATTAAAGGCATCTGCAATTAAAGGCGAGTGGCATAATCAGGGTACGTCCAATATATGGGTTTATCTTTCAAATAAGTACAGTTTTTCATATATTTGTATAAACATTTTATATATTCTACTACCTTATAAGGCATTGACTTTAATAAATAAAGAGTTAATTTATTACCATCCTTCTTAATTATACCTCTTCATTTGCGAAGGAAATCTCAAATCGCACTCATTCATAAAATTCTGGCACTCACATAAAACACAAAATAAAATTGTCTGCAAATTTATGTGAGATCCAGAAAAGGCTTACAATCCTAATTCTAATCTGTGCAATGAGATATACATCAGTTATAATGCTTTCATGATAACATGCTTGACCATTATTGGAAAAGTACTTGATCACTTTTCACATACGTGAATATTTGACATGTACATGTACAAAGCATATTCTAAAACATTTTGTACCCGAGTACAAGATTTTAAGCCTGTAATGAAACACAAAATCTATTCAGAGATACCTTGTTGTACATGTTGAATGGAATACGGGTATGTAATATGACATACACCTCAATTAAGCAAATACCGGTAAAAAAAGGTATAGTAAACTCCGGATCCTCCTTTAAAAAAAATATTTTTTTCCTCCCTACCTGATGATTTTTTGGGGACCAATGTTAGCCCCAACACAAAAATTTTAAAGGACAGAGACCTTATTTCAGGTTTCCCTGGAGACTTTTCATGTACCTCTCTTGAGGTAAAGTGGGAAGATTCTATGTCTAGTTGTTACAATTTGAGCCCTGTTAACAGATGACAGCATCTTTTGAGGTCTCAATAAATAGAAAAAAAAATAGTAAACTAGATGTGTCGGAACGACACGAATGCCCCCGCCTTGGGCAAATTAGAAACATTTTTGTAAAATTTGTTAAGTTCAGGAGGTATTATATGGTCAAAAGTAGGTCAACAAGGGCAAAATGCAAACTCGATCTGTAAAGGGTCATTATCAAGCAACACACCAAAAATCAGGCCAGTATATGCAGGCATTGTGAAAAAAAGTCCATATATGTGCATTTATCATAAAAATTTCTGTCTTTCATGAAATTTTCTATGTTCAGGATCTGTCATATGGTGAAAAATAGGTTAACTGGGACGAAACGCAAACTCAATCTGTAAGTGGTCATTATGCGCCCACAGACCAAACATTAGGCCAGTATCTGTAAGCATTGCATTGCGAAACTAGAATATTAGCAAAAGTTGATAATCATTTATAAATTTAAATTGGAGAGGTATATACCATGTTTCATAACAATCCACCAAATGCTTCCTGAGAAATAAGCTCCTAAGTTTTTTTCTATACTAAGCTCTGTAACCTTGAAAAGTAGGTCAAGATCACCCATCTTTGAACTTGACCAAGATTTTGTAAATATAATGCAATAGCACTGAAGAAATGAAGTTCCTGTGTTGAATACCTTTGGAGATATCCTGCACAAAAGGCCAAAATTGAAAAAATCCGATAAATTTTCATTAACAAATCAGAAATTGTAGGGGGCGCCACCAAAATTGTGCAGCACATACAGACTATCAGTCCCAATGATCATAGTAAGTTTTGTGAAAATCCACACAATGGTTCCTGAGATATAAACTTCTGAGTGTTTTTCTATGATCAGCTCTAAAATGTAGAAAAATGGGTCAAGGTCAACCATCTTCGAACTTGACCGAGATTTTATCGATATACATCTTGACTGATGAAATAAAATTCCAACGGTGAATCCTTTTAGAGATATCCCGCTCACAAGGTAAAAGTTAACAGACGCAGAACGGACAGACGGACAGACACCGGACAGACAGATGGATGGACGGACAGACGGACAGCTTGGGTGACGACAATAGCCCATCAGCCTATGAGCTGAGGGCTAAAAACGGCTGTACATTATGTATTTGTCATGAAAATTTCTATTTTTCATAAATTTTTCTAAGTTTAGAAGCCGTAAAATGGTCAAAAGTAGGTCAACCGGGACGAAAGGCAAACTCGATCTGTAACTGGTCATTATCTGCCCACACACCAAAAATCAGGCCAATATCTGCAGGCATTGCGAAAAAAAGTCCGTACATGTGTATTTGTCATGAAAATTTCTATTTTTCTTGAAATTTTCTAAGTTTAGGAGCCGTAAAATGGTCAAAAGTAGGTCAACCGGGACGAAACGCGAACTCGATCTGTAACTGGTCTATATCTGCCCACACTTCAAAAATCACGCCAATATCTGCAGGCACTGGAAAAAAAGTCCGTACATGTGTATAATTGTCATGAAAATTTCTATTTGTCATGAATTTTTCTAAGTTTAGGAGCTGTAAAACGGTCAAAAGTAGGTCAACCGGGACGAAACGCGAACTCGATCTGTATCTGGTCATTATCTGCCCACACACCAAAAATCAGGCAAATATCTGCAGGCATTGCGAAAAAAGTCCGTTCATGTGTATTTGTCATGAAAATTTCTATTTTTCATGAATTTTTCTATGTTTAGGAGCGGTAAAACGGTCAAAAGTAGGTCAACCGGGACGAAACGCGAACTCGATCTGTAACTGGTCATTATCTGCCAACACATAAAAAATCAGGCCAATATCTGCAGGCATTGCGAAAAAAAGTCCGTACATGTGTATTTGTCATGAAAATTTCTATTTTTCATGAATTTTTCTATGTTTAGGAGCCGTAAAACGGTCAAAAGTAGGTCAACCAGGACGAAACACGAACTCGATCTGTAACTGGTCATTATCTGCCCACACACCAAAAATCAGGCCAATATCTGCAGGCATTGTGAAAAAAAGTCTGTACATGTGTATTTGTCATGAACATTTCTATTTTTCATGAAATTTTCTAAGTTTTGGAGCCGTAAAACGGTCAAAAGTAGGTCAACCGGGACTAAACGCGAACTCGATCTGTAACTGGTCATTATCTGCCCACACACCAAAAATCAGGCCAATATCTGCAGGCATTGTGAAAAAAAGTCCGTACAACTGTTTGATTTCTGAATCACGGAATGATGGAATGACGGAATGACGGACATGGGTAAAACTATATGCCCCGGCCACTTTGTGGCGGGGGCATAAAAATAAAAAAAATATACAGGTGGCACCACCAGTCTGCAGAAACTGATGAAAAAACTGATGAAACACTCCATGATCAATATCCATGCTAAGAATCATGGTGATCAATGCATTAGTTCTTCAGATACTTGAGCTTTTGTATCAAATTTTTCATTATTCTGGGGGGTACTTCAGAGCCCCATAGCTTGGAGAATATGGGTCCCAGAGACCTAATTCAAGGTTTCCAAGGAGACTTTTCATGGACCTATCTGGATGTAAAGTTAGAAGATTCAAGGTCCAGTGTTTACGATTTGTGCCCTGTTAACAGATGACGGCATCTTTTAAGGTCTCAAAAATTGAAAAAAAACTAGATGTGTCGGAACGACACGAATGCCCCCGCCTTGGGCAAATTAGAAACATTTGTAAAATTTGGAAAATTTTTTAAGCTCAGGAGGTGTCGTATGGTCAAAAGTAGGTCAACAAGGGCAAAATGCAAACTCGATCTGTAACGGGTCATTATCAAGCAACACACCAAAAATCATGCCAGTATATGCAGGCATTGTGAAAAAAAGTCCATACATGTGCATTTTCCATAAAAATTTCTGTCTTTCATGAAATTTTCTATGTTTAGGATCCATAAAACAATCAAAAGTAGGTTAACCAGGATGAAACGCAAACTCGATCTGTAACTGTCATTATCTGCCCACACAAAAAAAATCAGGGTGGTATCTGCAGGCATTGAGGAAAAAAAGTCAGTACATATGCATTTGTTATGAAAATTTATATTTTTCATGAAACTTTCTATGTTCAGGAGCAGTCAAATGGTCAAAAGTAGGTCAACTGAGACAAAACAAGAACTCGATCTGTAACTGGTCATTATCTGCCTACACACCAAAAATCAGGCCCATATCTGCAGGCACTGCGAAATAAAGTCCATACATGTGCACCTTTTTTATGAAATTTTCTATGTTACAGCACCGTCAAACGGTCAAAAATAGGTCAACTGGGACAAAACGTGAATTACATCTGTAACTGGTCAATATCTGCCAACACACCAAATTCAGGCCAATATCTGCAGGCATTGCGAAAAAATGTCTGTACATGTGTATTTGTCATGAAATTTCATATTTTTCATGAAATTTTCTATGTTCAGGAGCCGTAAAACGGTCAAAAGTAAGTCAACCGGGACGAAACGCGAACTCGATCTGTAACTGGTCTATATCTGCCCACACACCAAAAATTAGGCCTATATCTGCAGGCATTGCGAAAAAAAGTCCGTACATGTGTATCTGTCATGAATATTTCTATTTTACATGAAAATTTCTAAGTTTAGGAGCCGTAAAACGGTCAAAAGTAGGTCAACTAGGACGAAACGCGAACTTGATCTGTAACTGGTCTATATCTGTCCACACACCAAAAATCAGGCCAATATCTGCAGGCATTGCGAAAAAAAGTCATACATGTGTATCTGTCATGAATATTTCTATTTTTCATGAAACTTTCTAAGTTTAGGAGCCGTAAAACAGTCAAAAGTAGGTCAACCGGGACGAAACGCGAACTCGATCTGTAACCGGTCTATATCTGCCTACACACCAAAAATCAGGCCAATATCTGTAGGCATTGCAAAAAAAAGTCCGTACAACTGTTTCATTTTGTGGCGGGGGCATAAAAATCTTTAAAAAAAAAAACGATTAAATACAGGTGGCGCCACCAGTCTGCAGAAACTGATGAAATACTCAATGATCAATATCCATGCTAAGAATCATGGTGATCAATGCATTAGTTCTTCAGATACTTGAGCTTTTGTATCAAATTTTTCATTATTCTGGAGGGTACTTCATAGCCCCATAGCTCAAAGAATATTGGTAACAGAGACCTAATTCCAGGTTTCCAAAAAGAACTTTCATGGACCTCTCAGGATGTAAAGAGAGAAGATTCCAGGTCCATCGGTTACAATTTGTGCCCTGTTAACAGATGACGGCATCTTTTGAGATCTCAAAAATAGAGAAAAAAAATCTTTAAAAAAAAACGATTGAATACAGGTGGCACAACCAGTCTGCAGAAACTGATGAAACACTCCATGATCAATATCCATGCAAAGAATCATGGTCAATGCATTAGTTCTTAAGATACTTGAGCTTTTGTATCAAATCTTTCTATTTTTCTGGGGGGTACTTCGGAGCCCCATAGAATATGGGTAACAGAGACCTAATTCTAGGTTTCCAAGGAGATTTTTCATGGACCTCTCCGGATGTGAGAAGATTCTAGGTCCAGTGGTTACAATTTGTGCCCTGTTAACGAACAGACGGCCGGACGGATGATGGACAAAGAGTGATTGCTAAAGCTCAGATGACTTACAGTCAGCTGAGCTAAAAAACATAATTGGGTGGTTCAAAAGTTATAGCATTCAAAAGTTACCTGATTTGACCTTGAAGATAAAATTCAAGGTCAACTGTTTTCAGATTTTTATCAAGAACTTGTGTATCAAATTTGTAGAAAGAATATGCAGTGCTTTGAAAGAAATCACATTCACAAGAAATACAATAAACAACAAAATTCATTTTGGCTGATTTGAACCAGAAGATCCAGCGCAAGGTCACCAACTCATCCAGGAATTTAGTTACTACATCTTGTGTATCAACTTTGAGGAACAAAATTTGCTATATCATAAGTTATGGGGTTCCCAATTCTTTTAATTTTAGCTAATTGACCTTGAAGATGAAGGTCAAATTCACCAGAGCACCTGACAGAAGGTCGAGTCTTATAAAGACTATTATAATTGCCGCTAGAGCACAATGGAAATATTTCAGCTTGACAGTGATTAATGCATCACTCAGATGATGAGTTAATTGTAGGAGGTAATGCACTTGTCAATGTGTGTTTGCCGGTATGTCTCTATGACTTCAATAAATAAATGAATATTATATCATTTTCTTTAATATTGTTGAAAGTTGGATAAGGTTAAAACATAAATGGTAAAGTTTTTGAAATGAACACATGATTTTCTATGTTGATTGATTCTTGTCCCCAACAAGGAAGATCACCCTACTGCCCGATCAAGTCTTAAGATACAACTAAATACTGCATGTGTGTAAATTGCAAACTCCAGTGGAAGTCAACCTTACATCATGCCAACTGCAGGACTAAGCACTTACATTCTGGCCAAAAGAGATACCCTGTAAATCAAATGGATTTTTATATGGATAAACATTTATGAGAACATTTCTTTCTCATTCAAGAGAAAACCTGAAACCTAAAGTCATAAATTCAGTCAGTAGAAGTTTGAGAATGTAGGAAGTAAATGACTTACTTCTCTTTGTTGATTTAATGAGTGACATTCAGAGAAAACAAAGCCATTGTTAATAAATCAGTTATATTCTATTCAGTATTTCAGTTGATATTGTACAATACTTAACTGAAAAGATGCTCCATTCATCAAACTGACTTACAACTCTGAATACATTCTTACATCATCAAAGATTTTATCTGCTGTCCCTGAAGAGCTAAACCATGATGTCAGTGAGTCCAGTGCCTGAATTTTGGTGAGTTCTGAAGTGACCTAGCTGTCAGGCCAGTTATATCTCCGGAGACACATGTGCATATATGGCACTGCAGGAAAGCATTAACTGTGCTGTGAAGGTCCTAATTGTTTAGTCCCATACACAAAAACACTGACTTATAAATATAGGTGATAACCTTTGGCATATAAGCTTAAAAAAACACAATTTTTGTATGGAAATATCTCACCATATCATGCAGCAGACAGGACTGCTGAAAGAGCAAATTCTACAGAAGACTCAACCTTGTTTCAATGCATCTTTTTCTACAAAGTATTAGAAGTTTTCACCTTTGTCTAACACATATGCCCTCATGGAAATGTCTCCCAAAAAGAAAACAGGTATTCAACAAGGGACTATGTGTATCTGCCGAGATCAGAGTAGTACGGATGATTTGAGCCATGGATTGAGTGGAAAGGGGAGATAGATTGAGATGTGTTGCATATTAACATGGATGTCTGCCACATAAACATTACTGAAGGTGGCACCACCTGTTATATGAAAAAGAAATTATCAAAGATGTATACATATGGAAAATTTCAGGTGGATAAGTCAAAATACTGCTGAGATATGAGTGATTTTATCCCTAGGCAGATGAACAGATGGATGCCTTGCAATAACAGTTGTTAGTTGGGCAACTAAATTTGTATAAGCCGTAGAGCGAGCTAAGTAAGATCTATAGACATGCAAAATTTCAGGTAGTCACACCTGTCCTGATCAAAATATATTAGCATTTACTGCAGCGTAAATGTAAATGTAGGTGGTGCCGCCTGCCACAAAAATCATGCAAGCTATCCAAGATGTATACATATCAAAACTGTTTGACTGATTGGGCCAAAATTTGGCATGTGTATTGATCTCACATAGCTCCTTTTCATACGCAAAACTAGTGGCGCCACCTGCAACCATTTTTGCACAGTGTCCGTCTGTTTGTCTGTTTTGGGATAAAATCACTCATAACTCGGCAGTGGTTTGACTTATCTGCCTAAAATTTTCCAGGTTTATACATCTTGGATAGCTTTCTTGATTTTATGACAGGTGGAGCCGCCTACATTCACAGTTATGCTGCAGACATCCAAGCTCATATCTCAGGAACTGTTTGACCTATTTGGCCAACATTTTGCATGTGTATAGATCTCACATAGCTCTTTATCAATCTTTATGGTGGCACCACCTGCAACCATTTTTGCATAGCGTCCATCTGTTTGTCTGCCATGGGATAAAATCACTCATATCTCGGAAGTGGTTTAACTTACCTGCCTAAAATTTTGCAGGTTTATACATCTTGGATAGCTTTCTGGGTTTGTGGCAGGTGGAGCAACCTACATATAAGTTTACACTGCAGACATCCAGGCTTATATCTCGGGACTGGTGTGCTGTATCCTCCTGAAATTTTGCATGCATGTGTATAGATGTCACATAGCTCTTTATCATACACAAAACTGGAGGCGCCACCTGCAACCATTTTTGCACAGCGTCCGTCTGTTTGTCTTCTGTGGGATAAAATCACTCATATATAAGTAGTGGTTTGACTTTTTGCATATTTATACAATTTAAACAGCTTTCTGGATTTTGTGGTAGGTGTCACAACCTACATACACATTTTGGCTGCAGACATCCATGCTAATATGCAACACACCTCATATTCTATTTCCCCTTGCCACTAAATCCATGCCTCACTTCACTCTCACTCTGATTTTGGCAGATACATGTAGTCACTTGTCGACAACCTGTATTCTAGTTATTTCATGTATCTTGCAGCAAATTCTGCACAAACCTTCAGAACTGTCACGTCTGATTATTTAATAAGAACAAGCAAACAGAATGTTTGTATGTGTGTGTGTGGCATGGGGGTGTATAAAGTCTTTTTCCTGTGCATGGTTTTCATTGCAACAGAGATGATAAAGAACTCTAAATATATCACTGCAATTAACTTAAGTAAACTTAACATTATTCTGCTTGTTTAAATGGTACCTTCCTTTTTTTTTAGCTGATAATGTATTCTAAGTTGTTTCTGAATAATTAAGAAACTAGGCAAAGATGACATACCTGTTGAAATGTTTCAACAACTGGAGTTTTCTGTATAATTCAAGTGTTATTACACTGAGTATCAATTACATTTCAGGGACATTTTACATGTTTTTATGTGTATATTTGTTTAAATAACCCTGGAAGATTGTCTAAGAGATTATTTCATTATTTTCATTGTCTTACTCTTTTAAACATGTTCTTCTCAATATAAGACCCAAATTCTAGACATCGAGAGAACTGAAAGTTTTATGCACTTGTTCTTAAAATGTTCTTGCTAAATATGGTTGAATGTTGAATTTAAGATCTGTATCTGTATACAAACAAGGGAAAAACATAGGCAAGAAACAAGCAAGATTAAAAATGTTGAGGTGTGACAAAAAGAGCATTAAATTGCATGAAATTTGAACTCATTTTAACTCCAACATATAACTAGAATACAGGTAGTCGACAAGCGACTACGTGTATTTGCCTAAATCAGAGTGGAACGGGTGAAGTGAGGCATGGATTGAGTGGCAAGGGGAAATAGAGTGAAGTGTTGCATATTAGCATGGATGTCTGCAGCCAAATGGTGTATGTAGGTTGCGCCACCCACCACAAAATCCAGAAAGCCATCCAAGTTGTATACATATGCAAAATTTGAGGCAGATAAGTCAAACCACTATATGTTTATGAGTGATTTTAGCCCGTGGCAGACAAACAGATGTACGCTGTGCAAAAATGGTTGAAGGTGGCGCCACCAGTTTTGCGTATGATAAAGAGCTATGTGAGAACTATACACATGCAAAACTTTGGCCAAATCGGTCAAACAGTTCCCAAGATATAAGCTTTGATGTCTGCTGCATAAACTAGAATGCAGGTGGCGCCACCTGTCATAAAATAAAGAGAGCTGTCGGGAATGTATAAACCTGCAAAATTTTAGGCAGATATGTCAAACCACTGCCGAGATATGAGTGATTTAATCCCATGGCAGACAAACAGACGGGAGCTGTGCAAAAATGGCTGCAGGTGGCGCCACCAGTTTTGCGTATGACAAAGAGCTATGTGAGATCTATACACATGCAAAATTTGGCCCAATCGGTCAAACAGTTCCCGAGATATGAGCTTGGATGTCTGCAGCGTAAACGTGAATGTAGGTGGCGCCACCTGTCATAAAATCAGAAAAGCTATCCAGGATGTATACGCATGCCAAATTTCAGGTGAATTAGTCAAATCGCTGCAGAGATATGAGTGATTTTAACCCAAGGCAGACGAACAGATGGACACTGTGCAAACATGGTTGCAGGTGGCGCCATTATTTTTTGTGCATGTTATAAAGCTCTCCAAGGGCTACATTTGTGCAAAAAAATTTTCCTGATCCGTCAAACGTTTCCCGAGATATGTGGGTTTATGTAAACAAAATCGGGGCGCAGCAGTTCACATGTGACCCGAACATAATCCCGGGTTTCATAAAATTCCGCCCAGCGGTTACGGAGGAGTTCTCTGGACACCTACGCGGCGGCGGCAGCGTGCAGCTGAAAACATAGTATCCGCAAAACTCTGTTTTGGCGGATACAATTAGACAGCCCTTCCTTCCTTAATAGTTATTTCAGGAAAGTACACATTCCTACCCTGACAGTTCCTTCAATTACAATGACCCTTACTGCCCTGTTATATTTATGAAGTTACCCTTTCCTACCCTACCAATGCCCCTTCCAATTTGTTATGGTACTTAGGTACACTTTAAAATTTACTATTCCAAATATATATCTGACTTTCAAAATATTTATATTTGTAGGAGCAAGTTCTCTGGAGTAACTCTGTAATACACTTTCATGAGTTTAGCTAAACAAAAACATTCTGTCTGTTAATCTCACAATCCTAGCTATCTTTTACTGCAAAAGTTTAATTTTTAAATTTAGGCATTCTGCATTTAAACAAGTCACTCATGGGCCATGATGCTCGGTTGAGTTTGACATACAGGAGATGCATGTATTAATTATGATCTGGTGAAAAATATTTTAAAAACCTTGAACAATGGATAAAATGACTTCCAGATTGCTAAAAATCAGGCGTTTTGTCTATAGGCCTTAGAAAATAGGATACAGCAACCTTATTTAGTCTTTCCAAGAAGTGGTTTCCCAGAACTACCTAGATGCTAAGGTCTATGTCCAACTGCTACTATTTGTGTCCATCTAGCAGAATATCACAGAATATAGGGAAAATAGCTAGGTCACAGTGACCTTATTTAGTGTTCATATAAGGAAGGGCCCTCCCTGCATCTTAATTAAATTAGAAGTTTCTAGGTTCAATTGCACCAGTTGTGTCCATCTGACTTATAAAGGATGCTACAATCATGTTCTATCACATGGCTCACAGAATATAGTCTCAGTGACCTTATTTTGTTTTCTAAGGATACATTTTAATCACATTTCTGGATCCAACATTTAAGATTATGGAACATCCAACTTTCTGGCCCAGGTGCTCAAAATTAGGTTTTCCTCTCATACCTCACAGAATATAGGGCATCATGGTGTTAAAAGAGATTTGCCCAAGACCTCCTTGAATTTTAAGTTAGAAGGTTCTAGGTCCAACTGTTATGATTTGTGCCTATCTAAATTTGACAGTACTAAAATCATGTTTTTTCCAATAGCTCACAGAATATGTCACAGTGACCTAATTTCAAGTTTTAAAAGAGACATGCAAGGAACTTCCTGGATTCTACATTAGAAGGTTCTGGGTCCAACAGTTACATTGTGCCCTGTGTGACTGTCTCGGTGTTCAGAATCATGTTGTTTGCCAGTAGCTATAGCTAGCTCATAGTTTAAAGGTCACCATGACATCATTTCAGGTAACCAAGGAGACCTGTAAAAGACTTTCGTAGATGACATGTTAAAAGATTTCCAGGAAAATGGATATTATTAGTACCCTGTCTTGAATGGGGGATAAAATAAAGGTTTTGGTCCATAGCGCAGAATACAGGGTCACAATGACTTAATTTGTGTTACAAAATTCAATAGGCAAGTAGATGTGACTTGTGCCCATAATGCATTCAGGGTGCTCAAATGACATCTTTTTCCTATAGCTCGAAGAATACAGTCAAAATACAGGTAACTTAATTTATTTCATGTTTGCATGGACAATTGCAAAGGATAGCCCTGAATGTTAATTAAATTATTCTAGGCCAATTTGTGCCCTGTCTGACTGTCTTGGTGCTCAAAATCATGTTTTGGCCCATAGGTCCCCCAATTTAGGTCACCATGACCTAATTTCAGGTTTCCAAAGATATTTGCCCAGAACTTTCCTGAATGTTGTGTAAGAAGACTCTAGGCCTTACAGATACAATTTGTGCCCATCTGAGGTAGTTGAATATAGGTCACCTTGACCTAATATCTGGTTTCAAAGGAGATTTGCCTTGGACCTTTAGAAGATTCTAGGCCAAACAGATACAATTTATACCCATATGACATTCAGGGAGCTCATTTAACATCTTTTTCCTGTAGCTTGCTGAATATAAGTCAGAGTGACTTAATTTCATGTTTGAATGGACATTTGTGAAGGACCTCCCCGAATGTAACTGAGCCAAATGGATACAATTTGTGCCCCATCTGACTGTCTGGGTGATCAAAATAATGTTTCTGCCTGTAGCTCATAGAATATATATTATAGTTGTTATGGAACCTAATATATACAGATCACATGTGAGATGAACACAAAATTTTGTAATGGAGATAAAAAAAAATCAGATTCTGTAACACTAGGCAGCGTGAAATGTCTAGGGGAATGAATGAAGAAGTCAGTAGTTTTTTGTTAACAAATAACCATAATTTATTCTTAAAACAACCCTAACATTACAATACACTTAATCAATACAATTATACAGTAAAACAGCGGTATAACAACAAATCAATACAATCACACAGTAAAATACACAAAGTGCACAGTACCTGGTTACCATCACCGTCATAACGATAAGTTCTTTAAATGTATGCTCCAGGAGAATGAGAGTCCAGTGTAAAGCTCTTGTAACAATCCAGAAAGTAAACTGAAGTCCAAATGCACAAAATCCAGGAGAAAGTCTGAAAATAAATATATAATTGCCGCACTAGTCGGATAAGGTCCCAGAAACTGACACACACTTCTGCGTCCGCTGAAAATCTTCTCTGCTGCTCTCTCGGCTCTAAAACACAGCCCCTTTATATACTCTTCACCCCAAGCTGCGAATTTTCCACTTTTCGAACAGTGTTAAAGATCTAACACAACACAGTAAACACGCGTTACAGGAATCATCTAGAAGAACATCCCCGTGCGTGTCTCTACATACCAGGGTCCACACGACTCATGACCAGGCAAGAAAGCCAAAGGCTAGCATGACAACGAGAGTTCAACCAGTATGGATTAAACTGCGAATGTAACAAACGGCCCGGCGAGGGTGTCACAACACGAGTTATGCCCGTGTCACACAATAAAAAGAACACCTGTAACATAGTCACCATGACCCATAATTTCAGGTTTCCGAGAAGATTTGCCTAGAAGATGTTGCGTTTAAAGATTTAGACAAGATACAATTTGTGCCCATCTGACAATCACAGTGCACATTTGACATCTTAGGTTGCACAATATAGGTCACGGTGAACTAAATTCATGTTTGCAAGAAAATTTGCCCAGGACCCCCAATAAGATATAACATAAGAATATTCTAGGTATAATGAATACAATTTGTGCCCCGTCTAACTGTCTGGGCGCTCGAAATCATATTCTTGGTCATACAGACCTATATCATTTGTACCCATATATGACATTCAGGGTGCTCAAATGACATCTTCTCCTATAGGTCACAGAATGTAGGTCACTGTGACCAAATTTCATGTTTCTACGGACATTTGCCCAGGACCTCCCTGAATGTTAACTTGGAAGGTTCTGGGCCAAATGGATATAATTTGTGCTCTGTCTGACTGTCTGGTTGTTTTTGGCCTATAGGTCGCAGAATATAGGTCACCATGACCTATTTTCAGATGATTACAGTGACCATCCCTCTTTGCTCAAAAGTGGGAGGATCTATAACCCCCTTCACCCTCCCCCCTGTATTGAGACCCCTGGATAATTTACTGTTAGCATTTATGAAATGTTACTCTAAGCATTAATGAAATGATACTGTGAGCATTAATGAATTGTTACTGTTAGCATTAATGAAATGTTACAGTCAGCATCAATGAAATGTGTCCGTTAGCATTAATGAGATGTTATCACAGGTTTGATTTCTCTGTGCCACCTGTCATCAGGATAATGCATACATATTCATACTCATCAGGATAATGCATACATATTCATACATCAATTAAAACTCCACCACCCATTTAATCATTACATCAATACAATACAGCAATCTGGTGAAGAATAATTCATTGAGCCAGAGTCCTTCGTTTGGTGTAATAAACCATGTTGTTCTTAACGCATGCTGCGCTCCGCCTGGATACAGGATAATGTGTCTGGTTGTAATGTGCAGTGAGCTGTTGGCAGCTGAGATGACTGAGAACCAGGGACTGCCCCCTCAGTGATCAGTGATTGTTTTGTCCAGCTGGTTATTGTTGTCCAGATGGGATAAAGGTAGGTGAACTATGTGTGGTGATGCTGACACTGATAGCAGTTCCGTTTCTCCAGCCCTTACAGCGCCAGCCTACAATCAACCACTCAATCAAACAACAAGTTGGATCCTGACTCTATCTCAGCTAGACCTTTTTTTCTTGTGATCACATTTTTTTTATTCCTATAGCACTCCTCCAACAGACAGCCTGAGAAAATTATATAACCATGCATCCTTTACTCTACATGATATTCTGCTTGGTTTAAAAATATGCCACACTGTGATGTATTTCATAAATTAACATATTTAACTAAGTTAATTATTTCTCATGTTATCAACAGATATTCACATCCTTAGGCTTTACATTCAAGATCCAGACTGAGAACACAAACTGGTTCACCAAGTGCCTCAGTGACAAATTATGACTTCTGGAATTTTTTAGGTTTACTGAATTGGACATTTAAACACAGTTAAGATGCAGATATGGGATTGATTATGACAACACTGTTTTTCAGGTCATATCCCATCATTTCCTCAGATCTGGGACTGATCATGACAACACTGTTTTTCAGGTCATATCCCATCATTTCCTCAGATCTGGGATTGATTATGACAACACTGTTTTTCAGGTCATCTTTCATCATTTCCTCAGATCTGGGATTGATTATGACAACACTGTTTTTCAGGTCATCTTTCATCATTTTCTCAGATCTGGGATTGATTATATCAACACTGTTTTTCAGGTCATCTTTCATCATTTCCTCAGATCTGGTATTGATTATGACAACACTGTTTTTCAGGTCATCTTTCATCATTTCCTCAGATCTGGGATTGATTATGACAACACTGTTTTTCAGGTCATCTTTCATCATTTCCTCAGATCTGGGATTGATTATGACAACACTGTTTTTCAGGTCATCTTTCATCATTTCCTCAGATCTGGGATTGATTATGACAACACTGTTTTTCAGGTCATCTTTCATCATTTCCTCAGATCTGGGATTGATTATGACGACACTGTTTTTCAGGTCATCTTTCATCATTTTGTAAGGCCTGAAAATTGTAAATCAAATACTGAAGACATATGCAGGAGTCAACATTTATTTGGCTTTTGTACTAGCTATGAAATTTTGTATGAAAGATTGTATTTAAAGGGTCATTTTTTTGTTAAAGGATAGGTCCTTGGCCTGTTGGTGGCACTGTCTATTGAATGATGATGAAGATATCCAGACAATAAAAATTATATGTTATTATTAAACCTCCAGGCTTCAGCTCTTTAGACCAACCCCATAATCAACCATTAGAATAAGTCCTACCCCTAGTACAATGTACAGGAAAGTTATCTTTATTATGTTTTGCTGATACATTGAACATGTTGAGTTTATTCATAGTGTCTCCTGCTACTCCCTGTTATGAAAGCTATTCCAAGGTTAATAATAATTATTTTAAAATTATTCCATCCCAGGTTAACAGACATAATATTTCAGTCAACATAAAACAATACACTACACATCAGTATACTTCATTAACAAAATGATTTAATACTAGAATACGGGTAGTCGACAAGCGACTACATGTATCCGCCTAAATCAGAGTGGAACGGGTGAGGTGAGGCATGGGATTAAGTGGCAAGAGGAAATTGAGTGAGGTGTGTTGCATATTAGCTAAGCATGGATGTCTGCAGCTGAAAGGTGTATGTAGGTTGCACCACCTACCACAAATCCTGGAAGCTGTCCAAGTTGTATACATATGCAAAATTTTAGGCAAAAGGTCAAACCACTACATGAATATGAGAGATTTTATCCCACAGCAGACAAACAGAAGGACTTGTGCAAAAATGGTGGCAGGTGGCGCCACCAATTTTGTGTATGATTACAAGCTATGTGAGATCTATACACATGCAAAATTTCAGGGGATATGTCCAACCAGTCCTGAGATATAACATAAATGTAGGTGGCGCCACCTGCCAAAAAAAATCAAGAAAGCTATCCAAGATGTATCAACACGCAAAATTTTTAGGCAGATAAGTCAAACCACTACAGAAATATGAGTGATTTTAGCCCACAGCAGACAAGCAGACAGAGGCTGTGCAAAAATGGTTGCAGGTGGCCCCTCCAGTTTTGTGTATGATAAAGAGCTATGTGAGGTCTATACACATGCAAAATTTTGCCCCAATCAGTCAAACAGTTCCTGAGATATGAGCTTTGATGTCTGGAGCATAAACTAGAATGTAGGTGGCGCTACCTGTCATAAAATCAAGAAAGCTGTCCAGGCAGATAAGTCAAACCACTGCAGAGATTTGAGTGATTTTAACCCAAGGCAGATGAACAGATGGACACTGTGCAAACATGGTTGCAGGTGGCGCCACCATTTTTTGTGTATGTTATAAAGCTATGTGAGATCTATACACATGCAAAATTTCAGGGGATATGTCCAACCAGTCCTGAGATATAACATAAATGTAGGTGGCGCCACCTGCCAAAAAAAATCAAGAAAGCTATCCAAGATGTATCAACACGCAAAATTTTTAGGCAGATAAGTCAAACCACTACAGAAATATGAGTGATTTTAGCCCACAGCAGACAAGCAGACAGAGGCTGTGCAAAAATGGTTGCAGGTGGCCCCTCCAGTTTTGTGTATGATAAAGAGCTATGTGAGGTCTATACACATGCAAAATTTTGCCCCAATCAGTCAAACAGTTCCTGAGATATGAGCTTTGATGTCTGGAGCATAAACTAGAATGTAGGTGGCGCTACCTGTCATAAAATCAAGAAAGCTGTCCAGGCAGATAAGTCAAACCACTGCAGAGATTTGAGTGATTTTAACCCAAGGCAGATGAACAGATGGACACTGTGCAAACATGGTTGCAGGTGGCGCCACCATTTTTTGTGTATGTTATAAAGCTATCCAAGGCCTACATTTGTACAAAATATTTTCCTGATCAGTCAAACAGTTCCCGAAATATGTGGGTTTATGTATGGAAACAGACCCACAAATGGACGCTGGGCAGAGAGGAAAGGTCAGAGGTCAAAATAAAATCAGGGCGCAGCAGTTCACATGTGACCCGAACATAATCCCAAGTTTTGTAAAATTCCGCCCAGCAGTTACGGAGAAGTTGTCCGGACACCTACGTGGCGGCGACGGTTGGCTGAAAACATAGTATCCGCAAAACTCTATTTTGGCAGATACAATAACAATCCATCAGATAACAAATATATACCAGTGTGATCCCTTAACTGGTTAACTTATTGATTAGGGTAACTAAATCACAGATAATTAATTCTTATGTGGTTAAGTATCCTCAAGTAGAGGAAAGGAGAATTTTGTTCATACCCTTCCAAGTTTAATAGGAATTTAGTATACCTATACAGGTAGTAAGCCCTGGTGGTTTCAAAATACAGATTGTGGACAGAAGGAAAGTCTGGTACAATGGTTAGCATTATCCAACTAAAGACCAATGCAGGTTCAATCAAATTAGCATCAGGGCAATCTATTATGTCAAAATATGTGAACAAAAATAAAAAAAATTTCATCAAAAGATTAAATTATATACATTATAATTTAAAAATTATTGTTAAAAATTATTTTAAACAATTAAAAACATCTCTTACTCAAAAAAGATGTACACAAGAAAATATTTATGTCAGGAAATAAATGATAAACAGATTATAACAGGTTTGTTTGCTGTATATTATCTAGATATAAAAAATGACTAAATTCATGTCCTTGAAACTGTCCCTATTAAATGATTACCTGTTGTTTGTAGAAAAAGCTCTCTTTCAATCAATGAGTCTGTAACAATCAATGATTGTAATTTTTCAGATCAGCTAGTTTTGATTAATATACAATACAGGCAGGTGCAATGGGCAAACGGCTTTCAACAAAATTCATTATGTTCCCTTGCAGGATAAGGTTGTTTGATCCTGAAAGTTTTGACGCAATGTTTTTACTGTATGCTTCCTACATCAAACTGCAGTTATATTCTCTGTCAAGAGTCAATATCAGAATAGGTAGGGACAAATGGTACTAGCTGGAATCAGCTCAAGTAATGCAAATTTAATAGCCAGGGAGATACAAAATAAAATCAGTTAAACCAAATTGACCAAAGACCCGACCAATGACTGTAGTGCTTAGCTCAAAGACCTTGCATGTAAAATCTGTTCTCTATAGGTCTTAATGTTTATTTATGCATGATTTTTGGGTCTGGTTATGCTTTCTTCATGTTTTTTTTTGTGGACTGATCGGCAGTGGCACCACAAAAACAGGTTACATAATCACATAATTGCTACAGCAATTATCTTCAATATATTCAATCACAAATGCAGCAAAATGTTTCATTTTGAAATTTGTGGTATCTCATAAGAACCCTGTTGAAGGATAGTGAATAGTGACTACAGATACTAGACCACTGCATGGAAAAGCTATTTCCATGTCATTATTATCTAAATTTTGAAAAACAGTGAAAAATAAGGAAACAAATTACCAAAAGTAATCAAATGGGAAAAAAGTTTTAGCTTTTAAATAAGAATAAAAAAGACATCTCCGCAAATAAAATTGATGGGACCATGTTGTTCATAATCCTGCAGGGGCAGGAAGCTTTAAACATGCTGTGGGTGATTTTTCTTCATGTACATTTTATATGTCTGATGATCCAGTGAACTTTAAGTGACCCTGATCAAGTGATAATTGGTATTTGATTAAGCTTATGCAAATGAGAATATAAAGAGCTTAAGAACAGGTCTTGCAAAATTCAGATGATTCACATTAACTCTTGGAAACATGCAGGGTCAGTATTTAAAAACTAAATCAGGTTCCTGATCAACACAACTTTCATCATCATTCTGCTGTCAATGGAGATAATATTAAAACTAACTGATAAAAACAAAATCAGCTGTGATTATAACATAAAAGCCATGAAATGGCTGGTTAGGCATTTTTATCTGTAAGCATGACTTAAGATTGCTTATATAAACATGTTGGCAGATGTCCTTTGCTCAATTTTTTTATTTATTTGACCCGCTTTTGTCATTGATGCATTGGTGGTAGTTGCATCTGAATGTCCTTCGTTATCATGCTGCAGGATAAGCTCTAATAGTCCTTGTGAAATGTCAAACAATGAGAAGCAGCACATCTTTGCTAATTCATTTTCAGTACTACAGAGCAGACTTGAATAATGTCAGCACTTCCTGATTTTGTAGATCAGTTTCCAAGAGGGCATTGGGAATACCAGTGTAACTGACATAAATTTGTAAAAGAACTGACATAACCATGCAGTTCCGTGCCGGACACCTCAAGAGCACACACAATGATAAAGCTGGATTGTACTCCTGTCTGCTTCCTGAACTATCAGACTGCCGCAGCTGACAACCAGCCCTGTAGAAAGTACTCTGAGAACAAGCTGAATGCCATGCTGTGACTTGATGGGGCAAGCATCCACTCACGATGGTCATCAAGTCAGTGAAGCCTGGTGCTTCACTATCTGTGTGCAGTCCTGACAGCTCTCTCAGAAAACAAGACATCAAAGTTCCATCTTCACAGGATGGGAACAAAAAAAACCAGCAGGCATACAGCATGACATGTACCAAAGAACCAAGTGACCAATAGATCATGACGCTCAGCAGAATTATGACATGCAGGAGACCCATGTATTAATTGCTGCTGTTATGATCTGGTGAAAATCAATGGTTAAGGAAATTTGAACAATAGTTAGACTTCCAGAGTGCTCAAAATCATGTTTTTTTCCCCCAAGTTCTTAAAAAATAGGTAACAGGGACCTTATTTAAAGTTCCAAAAGTGTTTTACTCTGAACTCAATAGAATTTAGGGTACCCAAGTCATGCTCTTTCATATCAAAGGATATAGGTCAGTGACCCTATTCTGGATGTCCAAGGAGACATTACAATGACCAATATTAACATCAAGAATGACATTTCTATATGCACCAGTTAAGATTTGTGCCCTGTCTGACTTGCTTGTTGCTTGAAATTAGGTTTTCTGCCTATAGCTCACAGTGACCTTATCACAGGATTCAAAGGAGACTTACCAAGGACCTCCGTGGATGTCATATTAGAAGGCTGACTATGTCCAACAAAAATGTTTTGTGCCCTGTCTGACTGCTCAAAATCATGTTTTTTAGCCAGTACTCATTCCCAAAATTTAGGTCATCATGACCTATTTTCAGGTTTCCTGGATGTTGTGTCACAGTTCTAGGTCTAACAGTTTCAGTTTGTGCCCTGAAAACTTCAAGATTTCTACATCTGAATGTATAAAAAATAGAGAAAAAAATGTGTAAAAATTAGAAAAGTGTAGCACCACCAGTCTTCAGAAACTGATGAAACTGATCAATATATATGCATGAAAAGAATAATGGCAATCATGATTTTCTTCCCTGTAGCTCACAGAATATAGGTCATGGTGACCTTTTTTCATGTTTCCATTGACATTTACCCAGGACCTCCCTGACTGTCACACTGGAAGATTCTAGGCCATATGGATGCAATTAGGGTCCCATCTCACTCTATTGGTGCTCAAAAATCATGTTTTTGGCCAGTAGCTTGCAGAATATGGGTCACCATGACCTGATTTCAGTTTTCTGAGGAAGTATACAGTTAGAAGTTTCTAGGTCTAAAAGTTACAGTTTGTGCCCTGTTAATGAGATACTGGAGCTTTTGTATCATATTTTATTTATTCTAGGAGTGCACAAACTCAGAGAATTAAGGTCAAAGTGACCTAATTTTAGGTTTCCAGGGAGATTTTTTAGGAGCCTCCCTAGATTATAAGTTAATATATTCCAGGTCCTGTAGTTGCAATTTATGTGATGTTTATGGACAACAGGATGGCCAGCTGGGAAATGGCTAGAGACTGACCACCATAGCTTAGATGGTAAACTTTCAGTCACTCTTCGCATAGAATACATGCTGTGATGAAAGGGTTTTTGTTACAAGAAAACCCAAACTACACTATGACCAGGCTTTGATCATAACCCTCAGGATGTCATGTGGTCTTATGGTAACAAGGAACCCATTGGTCACGGCACTCAGCTGTTATTTATGATCATAAAATATGATTTTGAATAAGGGGAAGACAAATGTTGGTTTGTGTGGTAGTATAAGCTGATTTATGAGGATGATGGCGTTTAACTCAAGTTATGTAGAAATTTTGATAAAGGGAATGCATTCATGAATACATTTTGAAAGTATTTGCACTTTCATTCAAATATTTTCTGTTTACCTGTATTAGTATTCATTGTATTAATTTTAATGATGGAACTATTAAATATTTGTATTCATATTCAAATACAATTATAAAGTTTTCACTCAATGGCTTGTTATTTATACAGTTTCGTTGAAATGAAACTGTTAAGAATCCAGGATGTACAAATTTCATAAATTTAAAATGATCATACGTGCATGGATTTATGGATTTATGTACTCAGCTAAAGTTGACCTTGAAGGTAAAACATCTAAAATAATATCATTTGGAATTAAAGTCTAGGAGGAAAAGGTAATATAGGCCATGGCTGGTTGACATGATTGGTTTATATTGATAAGTAAGAAATTGTTTCAAATAATATTTTGTGACCAAACCATGCATTTCCTAATGTTAAGATTGTAGCATGTAAGCAGTTTGTGACCATAGGATGAATTTATCCAGCCACACACCCATGCATTTGATTAAACAAAGATAAAAAACAAGGTCTGCGGTTTATGTCATTTATTAAATTGACTCAATAATTCAGCTGGCAGTGCCCAAATTAAATGTCAATCATTCCAGGCAGAAATGTACCGGTAAGCAGAGTCCAAGATTGCCTAGGTGAGAATATTAATATGTACTAGTTAGTTATTATAATTAATTAAAGCTTCTCAAGGGGCACTGCCAGGTAAAATCAAACACAAAGTGATATAATTATAATTATAAACATAACATATAGTGCTGGGGGGAACCAAAAACATACATAAACACAAAGGCATAGAACTCAAGCATTGTATATGTAAATGTGGTGCAAAATGGAGCTTAAAAGAAAGAATCATAGCTGAGGTAAATTTTTTACAACTAAAAGAACCCAAGTTAACAAGCATAAAAAACAATTTGACAAAGGGTGGAGGATGGGGAGGTGGTGGAAAAAGTAAAAATTCTTGCGACATGCTGTTCAGTGACATGGTGTAAGAGAAAAGACCGGATATCCCAAGTGGAACCCCGACTACAAATTCTGTGCATGCACAGTGGAGAACTAACAATGTGTGATGAATTGATAACCAATCAGATTCCATTTTCTCTCCACCTTCTGTATATGATAGATCACTAAATATACAAGTTATACATGAGAAACCTTGAATGCATGTGTGGTGCTAAATAAATACTTTAATGGTCCTTCGACCCTGAAAGGTCATATTAATACCATGATCATTGGTTGGCTTTTTGATAAACTGTTGACAGTTAAGTAGTTTACACATTTGTTAAATTGGAAATATAGTATATATATATGGGTTGGTAAAATGATGGTACTAAAGTTTAACATATGCAATATAACTCAACTGAATATATAAGTTGCTTTCAAATTTCAGACTTTAATAGCTCAAATCCATACACATACAGCATATGAAAGTTATTTCAACAGCTAGTGCTTATAGAAAAAATTTCATAAATAATATATATATTTAAGGATAACGGAGAGATGATGGACAGACAGAGCTGATCACTTTATGTTCCATTCTCCTGAGGAAAGAATATGTTTCAGTCAGATCTTAATTTGTTCTAATCCAATTATTTTTTTCCAATAGATTTTACACATTTCAATTAAAAACTAATGTCCCAGTGCACAGGTGCAAAGGAATCAAAGGAATTGATGTGGTGGTGGTGGACAGTATAGGGTGGTGATATGAGAATAACTGTACACCTGTCACAGCAGGGGATCCCCCCCCCCCCCCCCGTGACTGTAACAAATTAGGAACCTTGGCATAGCTGACTTCCAGTAACCAGGAGTGGCCAACCTGCATGTTGACAAAGCAAGTGACTGCAATAGAGCCTCAGGAAAAAAGTCAATAACTAGCCTAATTTTCAAGCTTTTATTTTCAAATTTTTGAGATTTAAACAGATTAAATACCTATGTTTACATGCTGTGAAAATTAAATCAACAGTACTCACAGGAAAAAATGTGCCATGGTCAAAGTAGGGCAAAATTTAAGGTACCGATTTTATTTTTATGCTAAAAACTTAAAAAATTAACAAAATTCAGATCTTATATTAGGTATACTATTGAATCTTAATTAAAGAAAGTTATATACTTGGGAAAAAAGTCTCTAGTTTCATAATTTTTCATGTTCAGTGAGTAAATATTTTCCTGATTTTTTACAAAGTCTATTATGTTTGGGCCCATAACTTAAAGAAATTAGACTTAATAGACATAATTCCCGGCATGTAAATACAGGAAATATATAGGAGAATACTTCTGGAAAATATTAAGAAAAACAGTTAAGTGGTTTTGATATTAGGCAGTCCTGAAGTGTGATAACAGGTTTTTAATTGAAATCTGAGGTTTTACCTTAATATCTTGAAAGAACAAAGTCATACGGACCCAATTTTCAGTAGAATAGGAGATCTGGGGAAATCTAACGGTATGCAAAATTTTGGATTTGTAGGTCTAACGATTTCAAAAAGTGCCAGTCTAACGGACGGACAGACAGACGGACGGACGGACAACGGAAAATGGACAACGACTATAGCTCAGATGACTTACAGTCAGCTGAGCTAAAACACTATTATATTCACCTTTGAATACTGTCACATCACTGTCTACAAACAAAACATAGCAAGACACTTATGAAAATTATTAACATAATAGATATCATAATGGGAACTTGTCCAAGATCTGATTTTTTTATCACATTTGAATTTTTATTTATTTTTAAAAAAGTAACCTCAGCTATGAAACTATTACATGTGTTAGAATAGCCCAAGGATAAAACAAGGGACCCATGGGTCACGGTGCTCAGCTGAAGTTTGAAATTTTTGCAAATGCAAAATATTCTATTGTAATGTTTTTCATTTATATAAGAATATGAGAAGCTAAGAGGAAAGGGGCCCTCCTACTTGGTTATAGTAAAGTTCTAAATATATGATTGCAAACTAATACTCTGACAAGACTGTCATGAAGAAAAACAGTAAAAGTTTTTAGATACTGTGATGCATATGAAATTTACAGATGGACAGGCAAATGGACAGAATGGACTAATACCTTTATTTCACTATCAAGGGAATAATGCATTTAAGTTTATATATAAGCCTATTTTTTTAGCATATCACCTTTTTCCATTTAAAGTTTGTATCTTAATCATTTTTTTTATTTACAAGTTTTATAAATTTTTAATAAAAAAACTGAAAATTTAAGTTAAAATATTTGAATTGTTGCAAAAGTAGCAATCATTATATATCCAGAGTGTTGCTCAAATTGGGTCATATTATGCATACAAATATATTTGATTATTTTTAAATCACAAATGTTTAAGCTGAATTTAAAAGAAAATAATGCCACAACATGGCATCTACAAGATTATTCCTTGAATCACTATTAAAATGTTTTGCACACTGGAGATTTCAGTACATGCTTAATTTTATTCACTGAGATAAAATAAAAGATTCAGTAATTTTGATAAAATAAAACATCTTTTCAAATAAAGTATACACTCTGTTGGTTGAATGAGGGACAAACAATATCATTGTGCTAATTACTGGAATTAATAGTCAATTTCACACCTGGTGAAGTTTTTACTCTTCTGAAGAAAGGAATTACTTATCTGATGAACATCCATACTTTCATAGCAATACACCACTTTGTGGACACAATTAAATGTGCACTTTAATCATTGTAACCCTGGTGGTACAATACAAAATCTAAAATGTAGCATAGCCTAGTATAAGAATGAATCAAATACAGAAAATAATAACATATATCTAGTTTATACACCATCTGGGGGGGGGGGGGGAGTGCAGGGCAGAGGGGAAGCCTGCTGGTAGTGGCCAAGCTGAGCCAAGGCAAGGAGCCTGGGGTGGGTTACATAATGCAAGTGAAGGCTGTACTACTAGGTGGGCTAGATGTAATCAACACTTGACATGGTGTATGAAAACTTGAAAAAAAAGCTACTCTTTTCCATCAATTTCTTTGAAATTTCAGATTTTAAAAGAATAAATCCTTATGTATATATGCTGTGAAAATTAAATCAACAGTGCTTACAGGGAAAACACATGCCATTGCCAAAGTTGGACAAAATTTAAAGTATTGATTTTTTATTTATGATAATAACTTGAAAAATTTGCAAAATTTAGATCTAATTTTGGGTAAACAATTGAATCTTGATTAAATAAAGTTATATTCCTGAAAAAAAGTCTCTAGCCTTAGCAATTCTCATGTTAGGTGAGTAAATATATTTCCTGATTTTTTTAAAATTGCATTATATTTTGGCCATTTAGACCCTGTTACAAACGTCGTTTTCGCCGAAATCAGCTCGGTTTTCGCGTAACAAAAGATCGTGTTTTGGGGAAAAATGGCCGATTTAAATTGCGAAAGAAGCGTTTTAGAAGCTTCATTAGGCCATTTAGACCCTGTTACAAACGTCGTTTTCGCCGAAATCAGCTCGGTTTTCGCGTAACAAAAGATTGTGTTTTGTGGAAAAATGGCCGATTTAAATTGCGAAAGAAGCGTTTTAGAAGCTTCATTACGCCATTTAGACCCTGTTACAAACATCGTTTTCGCCGACTGACATGTCGTTGACTGACATTAACTGATGGTTACTTCATCTTGATAAACATGACAACATATTTTTTGCCAGTTGATTATAGTTCATTTTCTTCATATTTACTTCAAATGACAAGGGTCAATTAAAACTCATTTGAAATAACTTTATCCAAGCTGTCTGCAAACTTCAACTTATAAGAATGAATAATACAAAAAATAAAGAGTGAATTCTCAAACAACCATGCATGCTTTTAGTTTAACAAACGAAGTAAGACTTATCAGACAACCATGCATGCATGAACACATACACAGATATTTGGTGTACAGAGTGACCTGATGTTTAGCATTCTTCACTGCTTACTTTAACCAGTTCATTTGTGAAGTTAATTTAGAAAGATATCAGATATAATGAAAGGTTATAAAATGTCAGTTCATAGGCTAAATTCTATACAGACAATGCATCTCAGAAACAAGGACTCGCAGATTTATTTCTCACCTTTTTAATTTTTCTTCATCTGACAAAACTACCCTCACTGAGAAAGATTTGTATTTGACATCTTTCCTTCAATGTAGCTTATATTTATTGTAAAATCAGTGAGGAAGTTTTATATCAAGTTTCATATATCAGGCAGAGAGTTGCATTCATGTTTTAGCATTTTGTAATTATGCTCAGAGCAGTTTTTAAGAATGGTTGAAGCAAATTTCTTCAAATTTTGACTGAATATAATTTATAGGAATGATATATTTCTTTTAATCTTTAAATTAAAAACAAACCATCTGTTTGTTGCACTAAAAGAAGGACATGGCTGGTATAGTTTACATTTAGTTAAAAAAACAATGCAAATTTATGCTTAATATCTGGGTATCAGACTGTGTTGTTGAACTTCTTTTCTTAGGCATTATACCTGGATACATGTGACATCCTAGTTACACTTAGTTCTGAACATCTGCTGTCTTTAAAATAATTTTTGGACATCTGTTGTTCCAGATTTTCTTCTAGAAATCAGTATTCCTTATATTTATTCCTGTAAAATGGATGTGTATTGTTATTTTTCATTTGTAATTCCTTTACATTTGTTGTTCTAAAAAAATTCTGAATTTTTGTTTTTACTGTATTATCATATCTATTTCTGGACACTTTTTGTTATTCCACTGATTCTGAATAAAAGGTGTCCTTTTTTGTATTTTTGGATTTTTCTTGTTCAAGTTGTTGTTATGCATAACACTTGGATGCACATGTTGTCCTTTCACATGTTTTCAAGTTTTGTCTTTCAATTTATTCCTTCAACTGACACTGTATGTCTATATTTTAATGCATTTTGTTAAACTGGTTACATGTTGTCCTTCAAATTAATTTGCATGGACATTTATTGTCTCAATATTTATTTCTGGTTATTTGTTGTTTGCCTTTTACTACTTTATTGGGTGTGTTTTGTCCAGTCTTTTTCACAATATGGGTAAGGTTTTCAATTCATTTTGGATACAAGTTGCCCTTTTCTTTAATCCATATCACTTACAAAGTCTTATTTCTGTATTTCATTCAATTATTTATGGACATTTGTTGTTCCTGCTCATGTTTTGGGATATTTGTTGTCTCAGTTACTTGTTAATATAACTATTTTTTAATATTTGTGTTTCAACCTTTTTATTTATCTTTTTTACCTTTACACTTATTTGCCTTTCACCTGTATCTGGACATTGTCCCTACAAATATAAATGGACATTTATAGATATTGATGGACCACTTCCACTTATACTTCTACACATTAACTGTCTTTCCTTAAGTCCTTGACATTCTGTCTATTATCTGTTGTTATTTGATATTTCTGGATGTCTGTATCTTTTAACAATATCAGCATGACTTGTTTTTCCCCTTATTTGCCTTCCACTTATATCTGAGCATACATTATCCCTGTATTTATGAATGGAAATTCATCTATGAGTGATGGTTGTCTGGTGGCAATGTTTCTGTTAACAAACATCACCCCAGATATATTTTTGTATTTAAAAGTTTGGGTAAAAAATCTGGACATGAATCTCAACAAATCTTAACAATATTATACCATTTGTAACCATAATATGATACAATTTTACATCAAATGTTTTGTTTCTGGCTTTATATCTCACACCATTTTAAATCCAACAGCAAAAGACATTCACTTGGCAGGAGATGATGTTGTTTCTAATAATATTTGTTACATCATTATTTAAAATTTAAGCCAAAGAAAGGCATTAGAGACTTTTATATTAAATCCTCTTTTCCATAGAATGACACATAGACCTGTTTTTTTGTCATTTTCTCTCAAAGAAGATTAAAGGGTGCTTGATCTAATCTAGACATAAAAGCGTAACATGAAGAGATATTTTCTTACATGACCATAAATCACTTTATGTGGGGTCATGCGGGTCTCAAACAGACTATGGAAAACCTTATCATCCTGCCATTTCATTGTGGCTCCTCAATCATGATTTCTCCATTGCTGGCAGCTACTAATTAATGGCCATTATCTGCAAACCTGGATGTATTACTACTCCTGGAAAATGATACCATCGGTCACTCTCTTTACAGGAAAGCATCTAATGAATCAAATCTGTCTGTGAGTGAGATTTCCTGACAGACGCACAGACCTGTAGTGCCTTGGTCAGTACATGTAAGATATAATCTAATAAACAGATGACCAGGCAGGCTCAGTACCTGGTCTCAGGCAGGGAGGGTCATGGAAACTTTTTCATTACACTGGTCTAACATTCCACAGAGGAAGATGAAGTGGTACCAAGAATTTAATGATCCCGATCCGTCAGCTTCTACAGCTGATCCCCCTGCTCTGGAAGCAACAGTCACCTCACAGTAGGAGGTTCTATCAGTTCAGCCCCAGCCAATTTACAAGCATTAGACTAAACTGTTCCACCAGGGACAATCGTTGCTTCCTGAGCTCATGAATCAGTCACTGTTAGACAGGATGTGGCCGAGTTTTTTTACGTCTTTTCTTCCAAAAGGTGCTGGTATGGTGTGAAAGAGACAGCCAGCACTCAAAGGCAATGTTTCATTTTTGCCTAATTCAGTTTTTGGAGCCTGCCCAATGGCCCAGTCAATGTTGGGCTTCCTGAAGATAAAGCTGGCTTCAAATTGATCAAGTACATAACATGTTTGTTGGTGTCAGCATGGTGTGGTACAAATCAAGTTCTCTCCTGCTGAACTCACTTCACTCACAATAACAGCTCTCTTCACGAGGAACTAATAAAGTCCTCTCACAGCGGACGGACAGCCAATAGGTAACTGTGAGAGCTTAACTTGATCAGGCAGCCTACTTAATTCTGAATCAAATGGACTTGCAGCAAAACCTTAAATAAGGGCCAAGGAGGCTGCACACTCAGGGTTGATGTGTCCAACCCATAAACTTCTTAATGATCAGGGTCTGTGAAGATATTAGGAGTTTCCAGTGCTCACAGATTAAAATGTGAAACAACCAGTGAAACCAGGAGCAGTTACCTAAATTTTGATATGAGAAACAATTGCACATTTGAAAGTGTCAACATTACAGTGAAGTGTTGGATAATATTTATTAAACATAAATATTTCCCTTTCCATCATATCTGCTTAGTTGTTAAAACATTTAAAGGGAGAATTGAAAAGAAGTTTTCACCCAGAAAAATGAGACAAGGATACACAAAACATGGTAAGTTTACCTGAACATTAATAATTAATTTTCATTTTTAACTTTAATTAAGTGTTACACCATCTATGATATATTATTTATTATATATTACATACTCAGTTGTCGTTGCTGTGATCCCCTGTGTTTTTCTCAGTTGTTGTTGCTGTGACCTCTTGTGTTTTTCTCATTGCCTAGTAGTTCTTGTCTGCACAGGTCACGGTCTCTGCATTTGTCCCACCTGGGGATACCAGGATTTTTTTACTGTGGCTCTGTGCAGAATACCTCATGCACATGCCCTGAGAGGACATGCATGTGCATGTATTTGTGCATTACCTGCAGTCCTTCCTGTCTTTTGCAGACTGAGACTGCATGCACTGTATATACAGGCCACCAACAAAGAATAAAAGTAGTTAGTCGGTATTGTCCGCCTTGCATTTTTTCAACAAGAACTATGCCACCCAGCAACTACTGCTGTATTTTGATATGCCAGGTGTAACATATGTATTATCTAACTGCAGCAAATGATTTCAATATTGCAGAATGCTTTGTGGAACTGGAAGTAAACAGGAGTATCAAATTTTATTCAGTAAGCAATATTTTCAATAAAAGTCTAATATAAATGTCAGTTACGTTGGAGTTGCTATTCTGTAAATCTCCTTTTTTCTAAATTGTATCTAGTGATCCAGTGAGCTACATCTTAATCCATCATTTCATTAAGATTTGTTGCACAGTATTAACCTGAACAGGTTGGTAAAGCAGATATATCAGTTTTTCTAAGTACAAGCTTGAGTTTCCTGTATCTGACCTGATCAAGACCAGCTGAATTGTCTGTTCCAAGTCAGATCCTCTATCAACTGTAAGCAATAATTGTTATATTCAGGGCACATTTTATGGAAATCTTTGCTTGCCATGCAGTGATGATAATTTATTCTAATATAATCTAACACTGAGACCTTTTAATCTGACTTCTGAGTAACAGGTTTGGCACTAGAATGAAGAACTATGGTGTACAACAATATTTCAATTATTAACATGTTTGTAGCATTTTAAACATGTAACTGATAATGCTCTTTCTTTGTTGATAATGCTATATTAGTTTGTGTTTTCACATTTAAATAGTTAAATACTGTTTAAGCAAATTTTTTTAACTGATCATCAGCAATTTCAAGTGCTTAATGTGAAGTATACAATGAACAGATATATTAAGCTGAACATATTAGCATTAAAATGCTCATTTGATTTTGACACAAAACCGCAAATATAACACACAAAATAGAGATAACATTTTACAATTTCTGTTTAAGCTGATTTCCTAAAATAGACAGTGATTTAAGAGAGTGGAAGGAACTTTAACTTCCAACTTAAAATTTCAGAAACCTTGTAATCTTAAAATAGGAATTGTAACACTATATTTAAGGCAGCTGCATACAGTTGCAATGATATATATGCAGCTTCACATGATATATATTTATTTAAAGAAATGTTATATGACCATTCCTCTGAGTTTAACTACATGCCTACATCAAGTTCACTTATTACTTAGCTGGTAACTTTTTCAATAGTGTTTACTTTTATTACCATATAACAGATCTATTAACTGCTGTTAGGATAAATGATATGTATATGGATTAGAGAAATATGAATGGGCAAAACAAACTGCAAAGAATCGTAGCAGAGCACCTGAACTATTTATGCCTAAACCTCCTGACTTAATGTTTTAGCTTCCTCTCCAATGATTAATATACCAAATGGCCAGTACCAATCAAATGGTTGGTGAACAGCCTACATTGGTTATTATCCTTTGGTTTATAGTGTGGATAATACATATATTATTTGAACAAATTTTTGGCCGAATTGCATTGACATGGGCATATATCTGACTGAATACCCTATTTCAGTTTCATGACCCAAAGTAAAATATTTGACTGAACTACAAAAACCATCACATTTGCAATTTGATTCTAGAGATCTCAAGATGTAACAAACATAGTCTAAGTGGCTATAGTACCAACAGTTCAGTCAATCAATCAAGCTATCCAAGGTAAACTTGCAGAACTTGTTTTAAGTCAATCAATGCATTAATTAGTGAGCAGGTGGAACTTTTGTAAGAACTTTTACTTGACAAAAACCACTGCTAAACAGCTGAATTGCTGAACCAACTGTAACAATGTCCAACAAGTTCAGCAGAATTGCTCTATCTGTTGTGGCTCTATGTTCCACAACTGCTGGTCAGCTGAATCCCTTTACTAGTTACAGAGATGTTCTACAATGCTAGGTAGCTGAATCCCTGGACTAGTACAGTATTGTTCCAAATCTGCTGGTCAGCAGAATCCCTAAACTAGCTACAGTGATGTCCCACAACTGCTGGTCAGCTGAATCCCTGGACTAATTACAGTAATACCAAACAACTGCTGGTCAGCTGAATCCCTGGACTACTTAATGTAGTGTCCCAAAACTGCTGGTCAGCTGAATCCCTGGACTAGTTACAGTGATGTTTCAAAATTGCTGGTCAGCTGAATCATTGGACTAGTTACAGTGATGTTTAAAAACAGCTGGTCAGCTGAAACCCTAGACTAGTTACAGTAATGTTCCACAACTGCTGGTAAGCTGAATCCCTGGACGTGTTACAGTGATGTTCCCCAACTGCTTGTCAGCTGAATCCCTGGACGTGTCACAATGATGTTCTACAACTGCTAGTCAGCTGAATCCCTGGACGTGTTACAGTCATGTTCCAAAACTGCTGGTCAGCCTAATCCCTGGACTAGTTACAGTGATGTGCCACTTACAGTGATGTGCCATAACTACTGGTCAGCTAACCGGCTAGACTAATTTAGGTGGTATTTGTTCAATAACTGCTGATACAGGATCATCTGTAGTGATGTTCAACAACTGCTCAATAATTAGCTGATCTGCTGGACCAGTTACAGTGATGCTCCACAACACTGAACTGCTTCATAAACTGTAGCAATATTCAACAACTGTCAGTCAACTGAGTGGTTTGAGTAATTTAAGTGATTTTATACAACTGATGCAGACCTTTTAAGAATAATAGTCGGGCTCATTTTGTTCAAACATTGCATGATGACAGAGTAAATGTGTAAATGAAACTCTCGATTCTCTTTATTAAACAGAAATAGATGAAAATATTAAACAGAAATTAAAGTAAAAGGCCCTAAATTAAAAAGACTAGATTACTAACTGATGCTTGTACAAGACCAAATCAGTTCTGAAATATGACAACCATGTACCATGGCAGCTAGGTTACATTATCAATAACAATTTGTCAAGTTATAAATCAAATAGGTGAAATGCCTAATCCTTTTAAGGAATTTCAAAGAAATTTAACTAATGTAATATAATAAACATGTCCATAGGGGTCTCTGCAGGGGCTATCTGATCCTGGAACATATAACATCAGATTACATGATTAATAACATTTGGGTGCCCTCGGGTGACTGTGAAACATGCTGGTGGGACAGAACAACCAGCATGAGATGTGAAAGCTGACAGTTTATCAATAATTCAGCTTTAACTGCTGTGAGTTGCTTTCCACCGAGATTACCTCTGCAAATAACTGCAGTCACTATGCTGAACCGTTGACTTGTTACTGTCAGAAAAACAAACTACTCTACCCACTGACTGCTGGCTTAATAAAATGTCTACTAACTATGTAAAAGTGCAGCATTACAGCTATATTAACATGACTACATTGGCTTCCTGTGTACCAGCTGGCACAACACTTTAAAGGTTCAATTATTGACACACAAATCTATAAATGATCTATCATGTATTTTAGAAAAATTTTAATTCTCCACATAAGTTGAGCATATATAATGCATCTACAGATAGATGTCATATAGACACATTTATGAATCTTTGCGTATGGCAGCACTGAGACGTGGTTGCAGACAAATGTAGTCAGTCATGAATTAATTAACTACCAGTCCATACTTTTCTCTTGACAGGCATTATTTAATGATCACTTTCGGGTTAGCAGATATTGTGTGCCAAAACTTGAAAGATGATATGGTCATTGGTGTTGTAAAGTTTTCTGCTTAGATCAATATTAAATTACATTTATTGATTCTGACAAAAGAACAAGTTATTTCTGATTGTCACATTTAGTTAATTAGGAATACAAACAATGACAGAATCTAGAGGAGTTTTAGACTTGTCTGATACAACAGAGGTGTCTGACCTGACCCTGGTCAACTCTGGTGGCCACAGAGGCAGTGTATCTAAGTTTTTGAAGTCATCAAATCATCCACTGCCTGAGCCAAATTGAAAATATAAATATATCCACATACCTGGTATGTTCCTGGTAAATATACCAAAGTATAGTGTTTTTTCATTAAGATATTGATATTTGCCAATATTTTATTCTAAACCCATTTGCCAACTCTTATACATTACTATAAACTTGTCCTGGGAACAATCAGTGATGCAAATTAAGCCATATTTCTTCTGTGTTCCTTCCACTTTTCTTTACCTTGAGGGTTGTCACACATTCAAGATCTGACCTCTGGTCATGCAGTCTTGTTACAGAAAACAAACACAATTGGATTCTGTTTACTCACACATATAGAACCATAACTACTACTACTAAAAGTCCATTCTGGCATATGTCAAAGAATCAGACCAATGAGAGCTTGTGTCCTGGTGTATAACCAACCAACGAGGGTGGGTATCGCATACTTAAAATTTGGGCTGGATGCACAATGAAATACCATGCTTTCAGTGATTTGATTACATTGCTGTAAGTGCTCTGTGAGCACCCTGGTGGTTCAGTCAAAAGAACCTTGCCATAAAAAGCAGCAGTTACACAAAAGGATGTCTGGGACAACTGCAGTGTATAACTGCTGCGCAAGGAGCATACATGCTGGTATTTTTTCTGACTCTTTTACAAATAGTTGTTCAGCCAGCCACACATCAGCCTGGCCACCAGGATAAGGAACCAGAATGGCTTGAATGGCCTGGAATCAGAATAATTTTTTTTTTAAAACAGCCATTAAACCCCTCACTAATTTAACACCACGTGTTAAATAGTTGGTTGGAACAATCGGGGTTTCAAATTTGGGAGGAAAATATCCAACATTTCAAAAGACATAAACTATAAATTGGTTGATTTGACCTTGCAGATGTTGGTCAAGGTCACCAGCTTTCAAACTTCTTTGAGAACTTTGTAGAAACAGTCAGTGTACCAAATTTGATGACAAAATGTGAAATACTTCAAAAGTTATGGGCTTCATAATAACTTTCCATTTAAGAAGATTTGACCTTGAAGAGGAAGGTCAAGGTCACTGGGTTTCGAACTTGTCCAAGATTTCAGTAGAAACCAAAAGTGTGTCAAATTTCAGCGGAAAATATGCAGCTCTTCAAAAGTTATCTTTTTCACAATAAAACTAAACAATTAAGTGACCCATGGGTCATGATGCTCAGCCGACTGGCATGTTGACAATATGTCTTTGCACAGGCAACTAATTAAGATAATGTAGGTGGCATCATAGTTCATGCAAATTAGCTCTAGTTCATCAAGACCCATAAGCACACTAAATTTGATGACAATCATGAGCCCCATAGCTTCGAAGATATGGGTAACAGAGACCTAGTTTCTGGTGTCTTTGGAGACTTTTCATGGACCTCTCTTGATGCCAAGTTGGAAGATCCAAGGTCCAGTGATAATGATCTGTGCCCTGTTAACAGAAGACCACATCATTAAAGGTCTCAAAATAGAGGAAAAAAACAGTAAAAAATTGAAAAATCAAGATGGCGCCACCAGTATGCAGGAACTGATGAAACACTCCATGACCAATATGCATGCAAAGAATCATGGTGATCAATGCATTAGTTGTTCAGATACTTGAGCTTTTGTATCAAATTTTCCATTATTCTGGGGGGTAATTTGGAGCCTCATAGCTCGAAGAATATGGGTAAAAGAGACCTAATTTCAGGTTTCCAAGGAGATTTTTCATGGACCTCTCTGGATGTTAAGTGAGAAGATACCAGGACCAGTGGTTACAATTTGTGCCTGGTTAAAGGCCGGACAGATGGACAAACAGACAGACAGACAGACGCCAGAAAAAGGGTGTATATATATATATATGAGTGTATGCATGTGTGTGAAGGAAAATTACATATATTTGATTTGAATAGGAAATTTTTTTCTATATTTGTATTCTTGATGCTTTTCTAAACATATTGATAAGTTGGATGCCATATCTCTATAAAAAATGGAGTATATTATATTTTTTATATTTTTTAACATGTAGCATTTTTCCCTTCAGTCCCAGATCCCCATGTCCATGCAAGTAAAATTTCTATGTCCAGAAAGCCTTTTCACAGACAAAAAAAAAGTCCAAGAATTTTGTGGAAATCCGGGGATAATGTACACATTTCTGAAAAATATGGATTTTTTTGGTGTACAGAAAAGTGCGGATAAAAATCTTAGGAAATCTTCCGCAAATGCATGAATTCAGTGGAAAACTGTGGAAATCCATGGAATTCTGAAGTTTTTCATGGAATTCCATGGAAATTTAATTGACATACAGAAATTTTTCAGAAAATCTACAGCTGGGTATGGGCTTCACAAAAAATTTACATTTTGGCCAATATGACCTTGAAGATGAAGGTCAAGGTCACTGGGTTTTGTTCCCTGTCCAAGATTTTGGTAGAAACCATTAGTGTGTCAACTTTCAGAGGAAAATATGTAGCACTTCAAAAGTTATCATGTTAAAGAAAACCCAAAAAGATTTTACATTTCAGCATATTTGACCTTGAAGATGAAGGTCAAGGTCACCAGGTTTCAAACTTGTCTGAGATTTTGGTGGGAACGATCAGTGTTTCAGATTTTGCATGAAAATGTGCAGCTCTTCAAAAGTTATCACCTTCACAAGTTATCCTACAGACCAAGACAACGAATGATGACTGCAGAAGACGACAGCACTGAAAACAACAAGTCTCCCCGGGGGGGGGGGGGGGGGGAACATAATTAACTTAAGAAAGCTGAAGCAATTGTATTTTTACTATTTCAAAGTATGTCGATATTCATAAGCTGCTAAAACTAATTATAACTGCAATGCTGATCAGAAAATTCATGCTGACTTTGAATATGAATTTCTTCTGCTAGACATAAATAAATCATGTATTATGTATTGACTATTGCAACTTACTGCAGATCAGCAGAGGTTACTGGCAATAAAGTAAAATTCTAATTATTATGCATATTCTAGTTAAGGGAATCCTATGTAGGCATCAGCCTAGGTAATAAAGTTGTTTATTACAGAAGATAATTAATGTCAGCATTTGAAAAATATGTCTATCTTATGGGATTTTAATGAATGATTTACTGTACATCAGCAATATGAGGATCCTGGTTAACCCTAAAAAAGCAGTGAACATGGTACAATGGATAAGCTACATGTACTTAATAAAGTCATTATGGCCATTTCAGAAGAAGAATGAGCATTCTGATTATGTAAATACAAAAAAGGTATTGATTTGATTAAATTCCCGACATCAAGCCCGCCACATGTCTCAAGCCTGCATGAGATATCCCTTACGAAAATGGAAAGTACTCACATATATGTGCCTTATATGTCCCTTATATGTGCCTTATATGTCCCTTATAAGGGCCTTATATGTCCCTTATAAGGGACATGTATTTCCCATATAAATGCTATGTATGTGAGTTATATGTATATTGCAGCTATATGTTTAGTCAGGCATTGTTATATGTGAGTTATAAGGGAGTTGTATGTTTGTTATATGTCAGTTATAAGGGAGTTGCACATGAGGCCATTCTGTACATTTCATTTATATGTGACTTATATGGGAGATATAAGGGAGGTGAATGTGAAAGGGTTCTGTATATGTCAGTCCAAGCTCCATTATGGTTTTAAGAAAATGAATTATAATTGAATAATAAATACTGAAGAAGTATGTTAAAATGGGTATCAAAATAACCAGCTTCCTCAGAACTTTATGTATATTAGAAAAATAATACTATAAATAATTTTTTTTTCATCTGATTTATACATTAAGAGGTGTAAACTATAGTGATCATGCTTGCAGTAAAACATCATTTACTCAAAACACATTACAAAAAAATAATTTGACTATTTTTCACATTGGTTATAATTTGTGCCCTTGATAATTATAAGAAAAAATAATTCTTTTGGAATGTAGTGTATATACATGTACTTCAGCATCTAATTGCAATTGATAACTACTTCATAAATACAGGACAAAGGGTATTGATGTATTGTATCACTGACCAATTATGCGAATACATAGGCATTAACCTAATATCATATTGGTTTTAGAAACAGCTCAACACCCACGCATTCCAGCTGTAAAATATTGCCATTGAAAATCAACAGCATTGATAAAAGCATAGGTACTTAAAAAAATAAGTATCTGCATTCTTATTGTGACAATAATCAGCATTCTAATCAGTAAATTTCACAAGTATATGTAACCCCCCCCCCCCCCCCCCCAGCAGAAAAGCTTGCTGTACAAGCACTCTCTACAATGGACCTTTGACCTAACTGTACCCTGCCCTGGAACAGTGGTGACGTCACATGATTACTGTACAGGCTGTGCACAACAAAGGCATGCAGAGTCAGTTTCCATCTGAATGATAACATCCGGTAACCGTTAAGGGAGTACACACTTTGAAGAGAAGTTCTTTGTCAAGCTGCTCAAGCAGAAGAGGAATGTATAGCTGAAAAATATCTCTTTGGTAAGTAATGTTGCATTATTTAAGTTATTTTTGCATAGTAAACCAGTGATTGCATAAAGATGACTTCACCTATCTTGGTTTGCCCTACAAAAACAGTATTTGTGTGTTTCAAGATAACTTTTCCTATTTGGTGGCCCATTTTTAGCTCAGCTGACTTTCAGTCATGCTGGGCTATAGCGATGGGTCTTTGTCCGTCGTCCTTCCGTCTGTCCGTCCGGCCGGCCGTCCGTCCGTCCGGCCGGGAGTCCGTCCGTTAGCAGGGCACAAATCGTAACCGTAGGGGCTAGGGCCATGAACCCTATGCAGTCTTAGAGGTTATAAAAAGATCTCCTTGCAAACCTGAAATTAGGTCACTGCGACCTATATTCTCGAAGTTATGGTGTGTGTTTGCACCCCCCCCGAAATAACTCTTTGAGACAAAATTTTCATCCCAAACCTTCCATCTTTCACATACAGCTCACCTACCAACAGGGGAAGAACCATAATTTTTTTGAGGTCAAAAGGTCAAAGGTCAAGGTCACAGGAGCCTCTTCTTTGAAAAAGCCTGTGGATGCATTTTAAGCCTACCCTTTCATCCCAGTTCTTTGATTTTTAACATATAGCTCACCTACTAAGTTGGAGAAGAATCCTATAGATTTTGAGGTCACAAGGTCAAAGGTCAGGGTCACAGGATCCACTTCTTTGAAAAGGTTGGGGACACATTTCAAGCTAGACTTTTCATTCCAAACCTTCCAGCACTGATATCGCTTCTCTGCCAACAGGGGAAAAGACCTGTTGATTTTGAGGTCAAAGGTCAAGTTCACAGCACCCACTTCTTGCGTGGAGTCTTTTTCAGGCAAACTTTTCAATCTGTATCTTCCATCTGTCATATATGGCTTACCTACCAATAAGGGAAGAAGCCTATTGATGTTGAGGTCAAAAAGTCAAAGGTCAAGGTCACAATATTTAATTGTTCTAAATGCTTGTGAGCATATATCAAGTGTAACTGTTCAACCCAAACCTTCAGTCTTTCACATATGCCACATCTATGCATCACTCAGTTTGACTCAAACTTCATATTTATGGGTCTTTTTACTTGAATAAATAACTTATTGATTTTGGGGTCAGCTGGTCAACAGGTTAAAGGTTGCAGGTCAAAGTTATTCACCCATTGGTTGTCAAGTAATTACACCAGATTTAAGTGGTTAGTAGTTACCCATCATTTAGAAAGAATCCAGTTGATATATGGGCAAAAGGCCAAGGTCATAGGTCAGGGATGTTCACAATTACTTATTTTATAGACCATCTCTATTTTTCTTGTATATATAACCATCCCACTCCAGCTGGTACATTTCCTTGTGTGGCTGTAATTGTGAGTGACACTGGTGACATATGACTCCCTTTTGTATCAGCCTATTAAGTGATAAGGCTCAGTGATAAGTACCTGTTACTTCATAACAAAAACACTGTTGTCAGAATGCTTCAGCCAGGCATTAAGACTATGAGAGTATAGTATTAAGGTTTAGGTACTGATTTATAAGATGATGGGAACATTTTGCAGTTTATTTTATGGAATCCTAGCAATAAACTTAGTTTCCTAGATATCTGAATACTTTTATATATATCACCACATATAAAAGCAAGTGTTTGTTCTCATAATATGTGGATGTGTACCTTGATTTAGGATGGCTTTTTGTTTTATTTCAAGACTCTTAGTCATGCTTTTTGCATTTATTTTCTTTCAGGTTTGGCAGTTTACCTACCCTGCCGACCCCATTGAAAAGCAGAGTGATAATAAAAAATATTGGACTTACACTTTTTACAATTGCATATCTATAAATCTGATATGAGGGCCTGGACATGCCTTTTGAATTATTTTGGGCATTCATTACTGGATAATTTGCCCCAAGTTTGGTCTCTTATTGGAGAATGTGGGATATCAAATGTCATACTTGTCAGAAATCCATTATGTCTGCTAGTTAGCCACCTTAGAAATTCTTTCTTCAGTGCAGTTTCAGTAATTTTTCTTTAATGTTTGGTCCGATTTAGAGAATGTTTGTTGTCTGATTTCAGACTTGTCAGAAGTCCAATATGGCCACCAGGCAACCATCTTTTAATTCCTTTTGATCATATTATCTCAAGAACAGTTAAAGTGAATGCAGTTGGATGTATATTTATGTAATCTTGTAAAGGATTGGGTCAAATATTTCTGAGTAAATATTACCATCATTTATAAAAGTGCAGTACAGTTGGCCTGTATTGAATAAAAATTCATACAGAAGCACCTGTTTCTCAATAATTCTTGCATGTATTTCCTTGATTTTTGCTATATATTTTGATCTTATATTTGCCCTCTGTGGTGTTCCTTTGAGACTGACAGGTTTCAAGCAAGCTGTTGGAATAGTTCCTGATAGCTTAACAATCATGCATTTTCCTCAGACCATCAATTAACTGTGTTTTAACCAGACATAGGTGATATATATTTCTGTTGTCATAGAAAATTTTCAACAAATTGGCAAATTGGTTCTTCAAAATTTGACTGGAAGTTGTGAATCTCAGTCCGTGATGTCACAGGTCATGCTTGGCAGCTGAGCGTCATGACCCATGGGTCACTTTTTACAAAATACCACATTTTTGACAAAAAGCTGATGCTGTTGCCCCTATATAGTGACAATGTGCATGTTCTATGCACCAACAGGAAGTTAAGAACATATCCTTTTCAGTGGTGCTATTTGCAATAAGGTGTGGAAAAATCAAGAGTCAGCAGCAGGCCCCAAAGTTACATATTGATGTAATTTCTGAATGTCCCCTACCTGTGAAATATGGCTATTGACCATGTTATAATTTAGCTGAACTCTGGGTCATGAAAGCTGCTAATATTAAGGTAATGATGTGCCTTTTCATTTTCCAAATTGACTTGAATTTTTCTGTCTTGCTAGTGTGCCCAAAAGTTATAATTTGGTTAAAAATTGTTAATTATACAATGTTCATAAGTTTTTCTTTCAGGCAAAGTAAACATTAGACACTGTTGATCATTGCTGAATTTACAGCCACTGTCTCAATTTTGGTGAATGTTTTTTTTTTAAAATTGAAGAGAGGTTTGCTGTACTCAACCAAAACATTTCAACTAATCAAAATTTTTTACTATTGGAGTCTATCACACATAAGCTCTTAATTTAAGCTTTAATTTAGTAATATGCCCTTCTACATGTCATTTACATATACTGTAAACACCAATTAATTAACAATTTGATACATAACACACTATGTTTCATAACAATCCATAAACCATTCATAATCATGATATGTATGAATTTAACCTGAATTTGACATCAGAAGGTCAAGAACACTCTTATAAAGGTCATGAGCACGTTAACTTTAATGGGCTTGGTCCTCTGACTTTTTTTTTCATTTGAGGTTTCTTCTGACATATTCACTTTCATTACAAAAGAAAAAGCATAATAATTTGGGAATTTGTTTCACTAAGGATCAGATGATTTCATTAGGTACTATTTTGATTCCCAAAGAGAATCAAATCTGGTTCAATTTACAGGTTAATCAAAAGTGGATTTTTAGTCCACCTTGAATTATTTCTTTTTATATGTACATGTAGTAGTGCCATTTCACCATAAAAGATCAAGAAGTCATTTTGAACATTACTGACCACCAATATATCATTGATGTACTGTTTTAGTAATATTATTGATGTGAGGCCCTTTTTTAGTCCATCTGTCTATTTAAATGTCAAAATATGCAAGACTCCATGTTCTTAATTATTTATTTCCAACAACCTTTGTTTCTATGATTTGTAATGGTTTCTTTACTTTTCTTAGAACCAGTATGAAGAAATGGTGGTGAAAGTATAAGAAGAGCCTAGATGTCTCCAGCCCTTGCAGGAATTGTCTGGTAAGCATATTCAGTTTATCTTATAAAGTTACATTTAAATCTTTTAGCAGTGGGAAATGTTATGAATTGTAAGTTTTTTTTTATCAAATAGCGGAACTCACCATATTTGAAGTGCACATTTGGTGGTTAACATTTATTGTGCACATGGGATATTAATATAACTGCTTACATGTTAAAATTGTTTCAACTGAGTAACCTACTTTTTGAACCTATGAGCATCTTTAGGCCACAATGTCTGTCCTGTGACCAGTATATTTGATAATCTGTAATGTTTGTATATACTCTGTATAATGGGAAAAACTCTTCATGTTTTAGTAATTTAGAAGTCCAACTGTATTTACTTATAATCCTAAATGTTAAACAGTCGTATTTTCAGAACATTTAAAACCCCTATATAGAGAGCAGATGTACTTTCAGTGGAATAAATTCTTTTCCTTTTTTGACTTGTGTTTGCCTCCATATATAAGGTAAACTAATGTTAATGTTAAGAAAAGCAATACTAAGCATCAATGTCAAAAGATTATCTTTAATCTTATTTAATAAAATAATTAATGTGAGCAGTAATAATGACTATACGTGTATACTTAGACTTGTAACATTTGTTTTTGCAGGTAAAACAGGAGGGGACAGAAAAGGATTTAGAGTGTGGCAAGGGTGTATATTTCCTTCCAGCCTTCATTCCGTAAAATGACAACACTCTCAAATCTGACTGAACCAGGGAGTTTTAAAAATCTTACAAAAATATTATTTTCAGTTAACAAATGTGTCAATAAACATTAATTTTGGCTATTGTATTTTCTTACTTTTATGTTTCATGTGTTTGCGTCCATATGACTGTATGAAGTTGATGACCCCCAGTGTGACTGCAGGCCAGCACTGATTTCAAGGAATTGCACAGTGCAGGAAGCTTACCACACACACACAAACCTTAATTTCTATTATCTACCGTAATTCCTTGTGGAATAAAGAAAAGAGTAAACACCTTTCAAAACAGAACATACAACAAACAGTAACTGAGCAACTGACAAACAGCACAGAAGGTGCATACATTGGACTTATATGTGAGTTATATGTCATTTATAAGGGACGTATATGGCACTTATAAGTCCCATATATGTCACATATATGGGAGTTATAAGGCACATATATGGGACATATATGGGAGTTATAAGGGACATATATGGGACATGCATGGGAGTTATAGGGGACCTATATGTGGAAGCCTTATAAGTGACATATAAGGCCCATATATGTGACATATAAGGCTCCTACCTAATTTGCATATAAAATCCATATACCAGACATATATGTGACATATATGGGAGTTATAAGGTTGGATATAAGGGACATATATGGCACATATATGGCACATATATGTGCCATATAACTTTCACATATATGGCACTTATAAAAATTTTCGGTAAGGGATATGCTCTCAAAATTTGACCTGAGAGTCATGTTGTTAAACATAATCACAGGCATGCACCTACCCAATCCTACCCTAATTTAAAATATCTGTTTTGAACATACACGACCTATTTTAATTCATGATCTAAAAACTTTACTTTTTAACTTTGTTTAAGACAATGGAACCTTTTATTCTTGAACTTTGATTTTCGTGTTTATTCCTCTTTTGCGAATACAACAAATTTGAAACACTTACTAACAAAAGGGCAACCACAGTATAAATATATATATATATACAATTACTCTGCCCCAAGCAGATAATAATTTTATGCTTGTCACACCATGTGTTTTGTGTGTTGGGCGCCAATAAAAGGAAACGATACTGGGGGGAGGGAGGGGGGGGGGGAATACTAGTATATACACAAATATTTAAAGCCCAAGACCTGACTGGTTGAAAAGAAGGTAATGATAACCAAAATCAGAGTTAAAAATTGTCTTGACAAATAGTGAGAATACTTGGAGGGCGGACATCATTATTACTATTAGTACGGCGGCGCTAGGCGATAATTAAGGTAACACTGTGTTCTGGGAAATCTGGTACTCTTAACATGTGGAAATCCATAACAGGCAGCGTAAGGACCTTGCTAAATAAGCAGATTCATTTGAAACAAGTAGTTTAATTTTATCTGCAGTATAACCAGTTCATGAAGACGCGGAAGTAACTAGGAGAGGGCGAATATCCAATATGGCGGCACTGCTTACAAGAGGGCGGAAGTTCAAGGTAGCTAGATTTTGAATAATGATTACAGAGGACCTCACTTTGACAAGAAGGGTCACAGTTAGTAAATATATGTTACATACATCCCCATCCGTATTTTAACCAGACTAAAAACTTAATTAAATATTATATTAAGAAAGATTTTGGCGACCATAATGCACTGCAAACTGGAAGTAAGTACCGGCCAATAGCAGTCCAGGTCATTGTTTGAGAAGACATGCCCGCGTTGGGACAAGATCACTCGTCAACTAGCACTCGGCAACCATCTACCACTAGTACCAGGAGAAACAACGACCAGTGAATTCATCTGTCAGGAAAAATGACAACCAGCAACGTACTATCTGGAAGAAAAACCCACCACCACCCCCTTCGCCGCCGACTCAAGCACTCTGTGTTCTACTTGTTAATGTCAAAATTTTAAAGTTTATTGTTTCTAAACAGTATATTTGTCGAGGTGTAAACTGTTTACTTTTACTCTACTACTTTTACTTTAAGTATGACCTATAATATATATATGGCGTGTTGTACCCCACCTTCCGGTCAGTGGGAAAGAAGGAATAATTGCTGAATATATTGAATATGAAAATTTTAATGTTATTTTTAATAAACCTCAGCCAATTTTTCCCACAATTCCATGTCTTGTGCACTTCCTTCAGCACTTCCGAGAACAGAGCAAGTGACTGGATGGGTATGAATGATATATATGAAGTTTTGAATAATTATTTATGGGATAACTGTGAGCAGGTTCAAGTGTGTACATGTTGGTGTGACCAAGCATAAATATATATATATATATATATATATATATATATATATATATATACACACATAAAACCAATGTCCCAAAATTCTTGTACTAATTGATACACAAAAAGATTATCTCAGTCAACTACTAAACTAAACTACTAATTACTAAAGTAAAACCTCCTTGTGACAGACACTGGTGGAACTATGCCAGGATATGTCTATAATACAGAGGCGCTAGTAATTGAGAGGTAATTAACAACTGAATCTGTCGGTCACATTGATTGCCTAAAGTTCAATTCAGGAAACTACCATTTTTTACTGTTTGGTGAGGAACTGTGTTTGGTATCTTTAACATGACTGAACCTGATACTTGGTATGGGTACATTTAAATAATGTAATGTGGGATATTATAAGAAAGGAAGTTCAGGATTAGTGTTTATTGCATATATACAAGAAGGCATAATTAGTGGGCCTCATGTGTTTTTCACCTCAAATATTCCAAATGTCCAGCTATAAGGTTCAAACACCAAGCCTACCTTCATGTATATACTTGGGTTCTAAGCAATCTGAAAATGCAGCATGTAAAAAAATCACATTTTTGTATAAAAATTACATGTAAATAATATATGCTGGCAGAAAAAGAGCATGAACATTCCTTTTGGTGTCAGACTGCATACCAATCAGCATTGTTTGTGACATGAATTCCAGAAAGCATTTCTTATAAACAGCTCTTAGAACTGAAAACTGATGTTTCACTTTTCTTTACAAGCTGCTTGGTCTTAACTCTTAATGCCAATACCTCGATATTAATCCCAACCATGCAGTATCACCAACCCACCAAGGATTCCCGCCAGCTTTCTGCTCTGCACACTGCCACTGCGGGTACTGATAAAAGCAGGATGTGATCTGTTATATGGTTTATACCTGCTGTCACAGGTACTAATAAAATCAGGAAAATCATCTACCCTAGAGTCTTGTAAGAGTCTCAGAAAAAAAAATTATTATTAACTGGAAATCCTTGCTGCTTAATTTTTTGTTACACTCAAATGATGGTATATAAAACTGTCAGATGTCATGAGGTAATGAATACCATTTGCCACAGAAGCATTTAAATTACAACCTATGCTTAATTTCCCTTGCCAGGATCCTTTTTCCAGATGGCAACTACCAACTAATTTGGAAATAAACTTGTCTTTTAAGAAGTTTGATTTTACCTTAGAATCTGTTCACCACACATAAACCAACGAATATATATGTATGCAGAAAATGAGATCTCTGCTCAAGCAGGACAAATCTAGGTTCAGCACTGGAGCCTACTGACATGTGTGGCTAGTAATTTTCTGCGTGTTGGAGATGCTGCACTGTAATCCATCACCCACGTTCATGTGCTGATGAAGAGAGGAAGAGATGGATTATCCTCCCCTGGCTGCTTTTTTGTCCCCTGTTTATCACCTGTGGGACAGAGGTCTTTACAGTCACAATGATTCTATTCACAAAAATTCATCTTCTAGAGAACACCCTGACACTTAATCACAGTGCATATAAATCAAGCCAGTCTGAGAACCGGTGCATGAAATAAGGAAACATGAGGAATACCACTTGATGTTTAGTTGAGACCCGTACCCGTACCTGTTGCCTTGTGACATGTATCAGTCAGAACCAAGTCCATAATCCAAAACACTGCAATGTGACACCTTTACAAAACAAGAGGCCAATGGGCCATGATGCTCAGCTGAATTAAAGGACATTGAACAATGGGTAAAACAACTCCCAAAGTTCTCAAAATCATGCATTAACAAATAGATCTTAGATATAGGTTACTGCGACCTTATTCTACATCCAGCTGCTACCATTTGTACCCATCTGACTAATGGTGTTAAAATCATGTTCTTTCACACAGTTTGCAGAAAATAGGTCACAATAACATTATATCAGGTTTTCCTAGGAGATTCTCGCAAGGCCAAACGGATACAATTTGTGCCCCATCTGACTCACTGAATGCTTAAAAATCATGTTTTCTCTCCTAATTTGCAATTTATAGGTGACTATGCCCTAATTTCAAGTTTTATGGCAGATTTGCCTAGGACCTCCCTGTATGTAAAATTAGAAATTTCTAGGTCTAATGGTTATGGTTTGTACCCTATTAACAGCCAGACCACTTCATTAGAAAGTCTAAAAATAGAGAAAACAAGGGACCTATGGGTCATTGTGCTCACCTGACGTTAACCTTGAAGGTAAAAATCTAAAATAATATCAAATGGAGATAAAGTGTAAGAGGAAGAGGTAATAAAGGACATGGTTGGTTTTTTTGATTGGTTTGTATTGACGAGCAAGAAATTGTTGCAAAAATATTTTGTGACCTGACCATGTGTTTCCTAATGTTGAAACTAAAGCATGTGAGCAGTTTGTGAACAAATGATCTCTACTATTACCATGATCATTAGTTGGTTTTTCGATTTACTGTTGACATTTCAGTAGTTTACACATTTGTTCAATTGAATCTATTTTTTTGTATAATATATATTATTAAATATATATGTATTTTTTTATGAAATGTATACAGTTGAAATATAGCTAATTAACAACATAAAACAGGGCAAACAAAGCCTGATCTAAAATTCTGCTGAGGCAGGAAAATAATGAACAAATGTTTGTATCAAATCCTCATTTTTTTATCACATCAATTATTTTCAAAATTAAGTTTATATTTCTATACATTTCCAATTTAACATATATATCTGAATATAAAAGTTGATTCATTCTCAATTGCATCATCATAAATCTCAATCTTGTCAGATAACACCACATCATGCATACAAATGTTTATTTATTTTTTACCACATAATATATCTTTTAAATCTGCAAAACAATAAATATCTAAAAATAATACTTGATTTAGATTTCATAATTTTTAATTGTGTCTTTATTTATCCATAATGTGCTTCATATTTTATAATAATTTAAGCATACTGATGGGTTCAATTATATTTGTTAAAATCATTTAAAAGAAAATTGATTTCTTTAAAAATGCTACATTACACAACATTGCATCTTCTGGATTACACCTTGAATTATTTTTTTAAGGAAAGTTTTTGCATATCGGAGTGGAAACAGCATTACAATTAAGGAGATACAGTGAAAACAATAACATAACTGCATAACACTTGGTGGGTTGGGTTTGCGGGAGGGGGGGGGGGGGATTTGGGTTGTGATATGAGAATAACTGTACACCTGTCACAGCAGGGGATCTCCCCCAGTGACCGTAACAAATCAGAAACCCTGGCATAGGTGACTTCCAGTGACCTGGAGTGGGACCCTGCATCTGTAATCACAGCAAGTGACTACAGAAAAAAAATCAATAACTAGCTTAATTTTTAAGCTTTTATTTTCAAATTTCAGATTTAGACAAACTAAATATTTATATTTACATGCTGTGAAAATTAAATCAATGGTGCTTACAGGAAAAAAACGTGCCATGGTCAAAGTTGGGCAAAATTTAAGGTACTGATTTTTTTTTTTATGCTAATAACTTAAAAAATTTACAAAATTCAGATCTAATTTTGGGTTAACCATTGAATCTTAATTAAACATAGTTATATACTTGAGAAAATAGACTCTAGTTCCAAAATTTTTCATGTTAAGTGAGTTATTATTTTTCTTGATTTTTTACAAAGTCCATTATGTTTGGGCCCATAACTTAAAGAATTTAGACTTTACAGGCACGTTTTGAAACCATAAGACCTAGGAATCCAAAATTCAGCATAATGTTAGATGTCCTACCAAGCCGAAAACTGGGTCTTTGCGACTTCGTTCCTTTGAGAAATTAAGGAAAAACCTCAATTTTTTATTAAAATCCTATTTTCACACTTCAGGACTGCCTAATATCAAAACCATTTATCTGTTTTTCCTCATATTTACCATAAATATTTCTCTATATAGTTCCAATGAAAGGCCAGACCTGCTCAAATACCTCACTGAAAGCAAGCGTTATTCATATGAACAGTAGTCCCTAATCGTGTGGTTGAGTGACCACGATGCACATGTCACAGGACAAACTCTGATCCAGTAGAATCGTCGATCCTACTAGGACAAAGCCCAGTGGGCTTTCTACTAGGAGAAAATCTGATAAGACTTTCTACTAGTAGGATTGGTGATTTTACTAGGACAAACTCCGATCATAGCCTCTACTAGGACAAACTCTGATCAACCAGAGACCACAACATAATTAGACTTTCTACTAGTAGAATCGGCGATTCTACTAGGACAAACTCCGATCGTGGTCTCTACTAGGACAAACTCCAATCCTATATAAATGTACTAGTTGGATCAGAGCTTCTACTAGGACAAACTCCGATTGTAGTCTCCTATAGGACAAACTTACCATAATGGTCTAATTTCTGAAACCTGAGATTATGAATAAATTAAACACAGTAATACTAATATGGAAACCAAATGTTTTATTTATAATTATACACAATATGACTTTCTAAAAGACTAGAGTATATCATGATTGTTTTATACAATATACAGGACAACGGTTGTTTATTTGGTTTTTAATGTGGGGTTAAACACTGGTATATGGTAATGGTTGACATATTATGTGTTTTTTTGTAAAACCATTATATTTATTCATTGTTTTATGTACCGTAAAAGTCGTTGTAGAAGTCGCATCCTTATTACAAGTCGCACCCTGACTTTAAGGATCCCCTTGGGGAATAGCCGTTAAAGTTTTGTTTAAGGATTAGTCCATAATATAAGTCGCACCCAGACTTCAGAGGCGTCCTAAGGCGTCCGATTCTTATGGAACTGAAGTATCATTCCCTGCGGTGCAAGACTACAACCAACGTCCCCATAGAACTAACGTGATTTATAAACATAAAAATAAATTAAACAGCTTAAATACAATGTTTAAAATTATGGAATAACAAAATCATTACATATAAAGTCGGGGTTCAGTTGTCAGGTAAGATTTGTAAATGCCAGAGTCAGATGCGTCAGATAACATTTTGTGCTGTGAACCAATGTCATTATTGCCGTTTCTTACTAGGTTCAGTAACATAAGAACGCAAATATCAAGTTAAATGACTAAATAAATATGAATAAAATAAAAGTCTTGAGCAAAATACTATCACAATCAAGCAACTGTTTAAATCCTTAAAGATCGTCAAAAGTAGAGTGAATTCATTAGACTATGATTAGTTTGCGAACGCGTGACGAGTCCCAATCCGCCGCATTGGGCATATGTTTAACTGACTAAACACAACTGAAGGATGGAATGAATGATTTAGTTTGAATTTATTCACCTAATTTCTTAAAATGGCTCTAAAACGTAATAAGTAACCCTTGAATTAATTATTGCAACTGACCATCAAGGCGCGGCGGCACATGCACAGTATTACTGAAATCACTGAATATGTCAATCGACAATGCCATCATAAACGCTTTATTGACTGGTCAGTTAAATTTAAAATAAACACCATTGAACTAACTGGTATTATATTTACTGAGACTATTGATTTTTATTCTGTGATTATATCTTGAAAGTCTAATTTCCATCGTTATCAGTGATTATGTTCAAATTACTTGGATGTCTGGAAACCTCAGCCGTGTTGAACCAGATCCATCATGACACCAAACGATGTCGGTTTTTGTGGAATTTAGGTACGTATTTGGCCATTTCAGTAAATAAAATATATAATAGTATGGTGTTTGTTATTTCATTGTACTTTATTAATATGTCTTCATTGAATAAATCACGAATACGTCAACGCACGATTGGCCGTAATGCATGCGTGTCGCCATATTGTTGACGGGGCATACGATCGTCATGAACGAGACATGTATAAACGGCTATGGATCTGCGAGTTTACATAATGACACGCATACCCATAGAGATTCAACGGAAAGAAAGTGTACGTCAAAGAGCAGCAGACTGACATATGGGTCAAATTGACTCATGATATAACAGTTATGCAGATTAGGAAGTGTCACTTGAATTGCGACTTGTCAGAACAGGTAGGCCTTGAACTGGGCAAATTTATAATTTGCATTTCATGTTATTAAAATGGAAATTCCGTCAGTTCACCAAACATAAGGCAGGTTTTCATAAGAGATGGTTAAAGATGTAAATTATTGGGTAAAGACGTTTCACAAAGCACTGGTTAAAGGTATCGCCGATTATCGCTCAACTGACGTCGTTCCATGTACCGCAAAAGCTGACTGGGACGGGATAAGTACGTATTACAAGTCGCACCCCGACTTTGCCAGAAAATTCTGGTTTTTAGAATTCGATTTCTTAGTACAAGTCGCGACTTCTACAACGACTTTTACGGTACTATACTTCTAGAATTCTTGTTATTAGGCTGTATTTTATATGATTGCTCATTATAGTGTACAGGGGAAATAAAGACCAGTCAAATGTACTGGTATAAAATAAGTTTGTGTATAAAGTTAGAAAATTAAAACTAATTATAGTGATATTTATACACATAAATAATAGAGTATCTAGAGTTCAAGATGTATGAGACACCTAGGCATCAACCTATCAATTGTCAATATGGTCAGCTAGGCCTTCATTGTTTTGAGATCTAAGGACTTAAGTTTGTACTTAATGAAATATTTTAGATCAATATTCAGGAATTTTACATATATACAAGTAGATAAACAGTTTGTGATTACATGTGCTTGTGCTTATATTTGTAATTTTTTTTATCAAATAAAATTGTATGAATATGTCTGAATGAAACATTTAGATGTATACCTGTGACTTGTATATATAATCGTAGGATATTGTGTTTTATCATATGTGCTTGTAATTATTTTTCTTTATTTTTTTCAAATACATAAATAAAACATTTGGTTAAAATATTACTGTGTTTTATTCATTTTTAGTCTCAGGTTTCAGAAATTAGGTAAATGATGGTAAGTTTCTCCTTGTAGAGACTACAATTGGAGTTTGTCCTAGTAAAGACTACGATCAGAGTTTGTCCCAGTAGAGACTACAATCAGAGTTTGTCCTAGTAGAATCGCTGATTCTACTAGTAAAAAGTCTAATTATGTTGTGGTCTCTGGTTGATCAGAGTTTGTCCTAGTAGAAGCTATGATCGGAGTTTGTCCCAGTAGAATCAATGTTCCTACTAGTAGAAAGTCTGATCGGAGTTTCTCCCAGTAGAAAGTCCGATCGGACTTTGTCCTAGTAGGATCGATGATTCTACTGGATCGGAGTTTGTCCTGTGACACACACATTCTGGTCATACGCAATGTGGATTCAGAGAACACTGCGAACAAATCTGAATTCCTTTTATATTGTATTAGAGTTTTCAGTATTCAGTATATCCAGCACTGGTGATTTTTTAAAACATTGGCAAGATCTCAGGAAAATCATCGCTAATAAAAGGCCACTATGATGAAATACTGTAGGAACATGTCTATAAAGACTGTACTAAATCATCACTAATAAAAGGCCACTATGAGGAAATACTGAAGGAACATGTCTATACAGACTGTACTAAATCATCACTAATAAAAGGCCACTATGATGAAATACTGAAGGAACATGTCTATACAGACTGTACTAAATCATCACTAATAAAAAGCCACTATGATGAAATACTGAAGGAACATGTCTATACAGACTGTACTAAATCATCACTAATAAAAGGCCACTATGATGAAATACTGAAGGAACATGTCTATACAGACTGTACTAAATCATCACTATAAAAAGGCCACTATGATGAAATACTGAAGGAACATGTCTATATAGACTGTACTAAATCATCACTAATAAAAGGCCACTATGATGAAATACTGAAGGAACATGTCTATATAGACTGTACTAAATCATCACTAATAAAAGGCCACTATGATGAAATACTGAAGAAACATGTCTATATAGACTGTACTAAATCATCACTAATAAAAGGCCACTATAATGAAATACTGAAGGAACATGTCTATATAGACTGTACTAAATCATCACTAATAAAAGGCCACTATGATGAAATACTGAAGGAACATGTCTATATAGACTGTACTAAATCATCACTAATAAAAGGCCACTATGATGAAATACTAAAGGAACATGTCTATATAGACTGTACTAAATCATCACTAATAAAAGGCCACTATTATGAAATACTGAAGAAACATGTCTATACAGACTGTACTAAATCATCACTAATAAAAGGCCACTATGAGGAAATACTGAAGGAACATGTCTATACAGACTGTACTAAATCATCACTAATAAAAGGCCACTATGAGGAAATACTGAAGGAACATGTCTATACAGACTGTACTAAATCATCACTAATAAAAGGCCACTATGAGGAAATACTGAAGGAACATGTCTATACAGACTGTACTAAATCATCACTAATAAAAGGCCACTATGAGGAAATACTGAAGGAACATGTCTATACAGACTGTACTAAATCATCACTAATAAAAGGCCACTATGATGAAATACTGAAGGAACATGTCTATACAGACTGTACTAAATCATCACTATAAAAAGGCCACTATGATGAAATACTGAAGGAACATGTCTATATAGACTGTACTAAATCATCACTAATAAAAGGCCACTATGATGAAATACTGAAGGAACATGTCTATATAGACTGTACTAAATCATCACTAATAAAAGGCCACTATGATGAAATACTGAAGAAACATGTCTATACAGACTGTACTAAATCATCACTAATAAAAGGCCACTATGATGAAATACTGAAGGAACATGTCTATACAGACTGTACTAAATCATCACTAATAAAAGGCCACTATGATGAAATACTGAAGGAACATGTCTATACAGACTGTACTAAATCATCACTAATAAAAGGCCACTATGATGAAATACTGAAGGAACATGTCTATACAGACTGTACTAAATCATCACTATAAAAAGGCCACTATGATGAAATACTGAAGGAACATGTCTATATAGACTGTACTAAATCATCACTAATAAAAGGCCACTATGATGAAATACTGAAGGAACATGTCTATATAGACTGTACTAAATCATCACTAATAAAAGGCCACTATGATGAAATACTGAAGGAACATGTCTATATAGACTGTACTAAATCATCACTAATAAAAGGCCACTATGATGAAATACTGAAGGAACATGTCTATATAGACTGTACTAAATCATCACTAATAAAAGGCCACTATGATGAAATACTGAAGGAACATGTCTATATAGACTGTACTAAATCATCACTAATAAAAGGCCACTATGATGAAATACTGAAGAAACATGTCTATATAGACTGTACTAAATCATCACTAATAAAAGGCCACTATGATGAAATACTGAAGGAACATGTCTATATAGACTGTACTAAATCATCACTAATAAAAGGCCACTATGATGAAATACTGAAGGAACATGTCTATACAGACTGTACTAAATCATCACTATAAAAAGGCCACTATGATGAAATACTGAAGGAACATGTCTATATAGACTGTACTAAATCATCACTAATAAAAGGCCACTATGATGAAATACTGAAGGAACATGTCTATATAGACTGTACTAAATCATCACTAATAAAAGGCCACTATGATGAAATACTGAAGGAACATGTCTATAGAGACTGTACTAAATCATCACTAATAAAAGGCCACTATGATGAAATACTGAAGGAACATGTCTATATAGACTGTACTAAATCATCACTAATAAAAGGCCACTATGATGAAATACTGAAGGAACATGTCTATACAGACTGTACTAAATCATCACTAATAAAAGGCCACTATGATGAAATACTGAAGGAACATGTCTATAAAGACTGTACTAAATCATCACTAATAAAAGGCCACTATGATGAAATACTGAAGGAACATGTCTATATAGACTGTACCTAATCATCACTAAAAAAAGCCACTATGATGAAATACTGAAGGAACATGTCTATATGGACTGTACTAAATCATCACTAATAAAAGGCCACTATGATGAAATACTGAAGGAACATGTCTATACAGACTGTACTAAATCATCACTAATAAAAGCCACTATAATGAAATACTGAAGGAACATGTCTATACAGACTGTACTAAATCATCACTAATAAAAGGCCACTATGATGAAATACTGAAGGAACATGTCTATACAGACTGTACTAAATCATCACTAATAAAAGGCCACTATGATGAAATACTGAAGGAACATGTCTATATAGACTGTACTAAATCATCACTAATAAAAGGCCACTATGATGAAATACTGAAGGAACATGTCCATATAGACTGTACTAAATCATCACTAATAAAAGGCCACTATGATGAAATACTGAAGGAACATGTCTATATAGACTGTACTAAATCATCACTAATAAAAGGCCACTATGATGAAATACTGAAGGAACATGTCTATATAGACTGTACTAAATCATCACTAATAAAAGGCCACTATGATGAAATACTGAAGGAACATGTCTATATAGACTGTACTAAATCATCACTAATAAAAGGCCACTATGATGAAATACTGAAGGAACATGTCTATACAGACTGTACTAAATCATCACTAATATAAGGCCACTATGATGAAATACTGAAGGAACATGTCTATATAGACTGTACTAAATCATCACTAATAAAAGGCCACTATGATGAAATACTGAAGGAACATGTCTATATAGACTGTACTAAATCATCACTAATAAAAGGTCACTATGATGAAATACTGAAGGAACATGTCTATATAGACTGTACTAAATCATCACTAATAAAAGGCCACTATGATGAAATACTGAAGGAACATGTCTATATAGACTGTACTAAATCATCACTAATAAAAGGCCACTATGATGAAATACTGAAGGAACATGTCTATATAGACTGTACTAAATCATCACTAATAAAAGGCCACTATGATGAAATACTGAAGGAACATGTCTATATAGACTGTACTAAATCATCACTATAAAAAGGCCACTATGATGAAATACTGAAGGAACATGTCTATATAGACTGTACTAAATCATCACTAATAAAAGGTCACTATGATGAAATACTGAAGGAACATGTCTATATAGACTGTACTAAATCATCACTAATAAAAGGCCACTATGATAAAATACTGAAGGAACATGTCTATATAGACTGTACTAAATCATCACTAATAAAAGGCCACTATGATGAAATACTGAAGGAACATGTCTATATAGACTGTACTAAATCATCACTAATAAAAGGCCACTATGATGAAATACTGAAGGAACATGTCTATATAGACTGTACTAAATCATCACTAATAAAAGGCCACTATGATGAAATACTGAAGGAACATGTCTATATAGACTGTACTAAAGTGGTTCAGGTAAACAGCCTATAATCACCATCTGAAGTTGATGGTTTTTGAAAAAAATGTATAGAAAAGTGTTAAACCCTTAAAATTATGAAAAAAAGGATAAAAGAAGTCTTGCTTGAAAATAAGTTTGTTATTTTTTTACATAGTATAGAGTGGCAGCACTGCCTCTGAACCCAAAAATCAGACATGGTCATCAAAGCTATCTGTTGCTTTTCCATGATTTATTAACAATGATAGACTTTTGATGGAAAATATTCACTGAACTTGGGAAAATTTTATTTTTCTTTTGCTTTCCCTGATAGCTGGTAAACCCGATATAATTTACAAAAAAAAATTTTTTTAGGCTATTTTTTCCACAGAAAAAAATGTGGAAAAATGTGGATTCTGTTTATTCAAAATCATATTGACTGAATAATTGGCTTAGCTGTGCTTGTCAGTTTAAATCTTATGATTTACAGACATTCTGCTTCAGAGCATGATCCTCTTTCACTTACATTTTAGTGTGGTTTCTCCAGCAATCATCTGATAAATGCCCGTTTCTGATACTTATGCTTTCCCTAATACCATCACAGCTGGTCTTACAGCATAATGACAGAAAGTTTACATTCCAGATTTCTGCAGTAGTCAAACAAGCAAACTCTCCTTCCATGCTTTTTACACATCAGTGGTGAAAACCAATTTATCTGAGTGGCTGCTGTGCATTGAAAGTGTTTGGAGGCCTGTATTTTTTTATCTATGTATGGTCCGAAACAGCTTCAGCATGCACTATTCTCCCTACATCACAGGAAATCACTAAAACAGCTCAGCAGGCATAGTGATTAACCTATACAGTTAACTAATGGAAAGCAATATTTCAAATAGGACATGAATCTACATAAGATATCTTAAAGGCTCCCATTAAACATGCTGAACTGGCATAAATTAGATTACCCTTTTTCCTTAAACCATATTCCTTCAACCATAAAACATGCAGCTTATGTAAATGTAAACAGATTTGGAATAATGTTTGTTTTTTTAAAGATCACTCAGAATCCTGTCTGAAAAGATAAACATGTATACTTGGTGAATGAAATGTTAAATTAAAACTTTATATGTTTAAAGTAAGGATTATGTGTTATAATTAAGTGACAATATGATGCAATGGTATATATCCATAAAGAGTACACAGAAGATGCTATTTTAAAATTGATCCCTACAAATTTAGCAAATCCTTTTTCTTTGGTGTTAAATTTTTTATTAATTTGATGGTTCCTTGTTTCCATCACAATACCAAAATATTACAAGAGTACATGTGCAGAAACTGTCCAAATAATTGGATCATTTTTTGCCAGTTTTATTTTGTTAGATTAAACAGACTCAATTTTTTAGTGCTCAGCAGCTTAACTAAGTATTTTTTCCAGTTTCATATTATGTGATGGTAGTATCACATGCTGCTTCTCATTTTAGATCCTGGTGTTAACCAGGCCCAGTGACTACTTCACCTATGGACCCTGGACCCCATTACAGGGCCATATCACTGAGGGCTGTACCCTTTTTGTGAGTGACACATGGCAATGTTGGTACATAGCAGCAATGCAGCCTTCACCGGTGACCTGGGTTTGGGCTGATCGTGGAAAATCTCACCACCTCGGCTAAGATTCAAACTGATTCCTATCTTTGAGTCCAGTGCTGTAGCAGCGACTTGATCACAGAGACTAGCTGGTTAACAAGATCACTATTTATACCTGAGCAGATATCACCCCTAAGGCAGCATTAATGACAATAAACTAGAGAATCAGGCAAACTGGAAGGACATTTTTTATTGCAGCCAAATCAGTGACATGAGGGAGTGATGTATGTCCTCATCAATGCATATCAAATACTGGCCCCTTGTGGCCAGGCTGAACCAGCTTTACACAAACTGAATATCAGAAGCATCCATTGACTATTTAAAACACATTTGGCAAAACCAGTGACTGGAATATTGGCCAATCAACAGAGAACAGAAAATACACAAAGCGACTGTTAAAACACTTCCTTATTCTATGATTACTAAATCAATCATAGCATATGGTATACTTTGAGATCCCCACATCGAAGTCAGTGAACTACCAGAAACACTCAGATTTTGCAGTATAAAAAGAGAACATGAAAAGCCTTTGGCACAATATGTTTGTTCTAGCTTTATTGATTATATAACATGACTCAGCCTAGTAAACATTCTGCCTAACAGACAGAGACATTTCTGGTACATTTGTTGCTTTTTGTTCAAGCCTACTTGTGATGTCTTAGCACACCTGGTCCTTGATGGCTCACCACATCACTAGACACTTGTGCACTCAGACATGTTTTCAGTTTCTCTGAGGTATCTGTGCGCCACAGACATCTTACTGCATAATATACAGCTAGATATCTTAATCCTTCTAGAGTTATTATTGTGGCTTCATTTTCTCTGCTGCATAAATTTAAAAATATACTTCATTCCAATGCCCCTGCCCACCTGTTTTTAATGATAACTTTGTATAACATGTACTAATTAAAGCTTATCTTCCTTTACCTCAAAGGCAAATCTGATAAATCTGGTAATTATATATAAAAACAAAATAATAATCTCCTGTGTACGGATTCATTATTATAATTTCAGAAAGAAATATAACTGAACAGATGTACAGTTTTGCAACATATATCAGTGACAACCTTAGGTGACAATCTTAAACTACTTCCATTTGTCAATTCATAGAGATATGACATCGCAATGATATTGTTGTGTCATGCATAGGTCCCTCCTACATTACATGGATAAACAAATATTGGCACTTGAAATGAAGAGCCATAACTTCTGAAGATTTTTCTAGACAGGTCAACACCATTACAGTGTCAATATATTTATATTTATACTTATTTAAATTATAAATGGCCACATTAACCTCCTTTGATAAAAGCATAAGTGTATAGTAGCAAAAAAGTTTTAAAGAAATTTCGCGAAAAATAAGGTGGATAGGGTATTTGAACACAGTATATCTATGACATAAATCTAAATCAATCTAAAAAGGTTACCAATGATATTAATGAGTATTTTTAACCACAGTTCTGAGCAGCAGTGAAAAGAAACCTTTGCACACTATGTTGTACAACTGCCCATTTATATACGTGTACTATATCAGAGGGTCAGCAAATTAAGTTGTCCATGTATCTGTACCACCGCACTATATAAAATAATAAACACTGCTATATGGAACTATTTTCCCCTACCCCCTTAAGGCAATGCCCTGAATATTATAGTATTTATAATTGAGATCAAAGTTACAAGAGACCATATTATTAATTTCAGATCCACAGAAAATCAGATTTAGTGAAACCATTGTCTGTACACGTTTATCACATGACTGAACACTAAAGCCCCTCTCACACATTCACGGATAGCAACCCAGATCATCCCTAACTATGATCCATGGTGTTCCAGGGCAGATGGCGCGATTTCGTTCATAGGGCTTTCACACTATCATGGATAACAACATGGACCATCCTGGAATTTAATCCATGGTGTTCCGGTGACGGCAGCGTGATTTCTTTTATTGGGCTTCCACACATTCACAGATAGCAACATGGATCTTTACGGAGCATGGTTGGAAGATGCCAGTCTCAATACGGAGCTTCTGGTGGCTACACGGATACTCCCGGATGTATGCGGTGGCTTCATGGAGGTGCACGGTGCCAACAAGGAGTGCTACGGACCAATTTTAATCCATGTACTCATGGATGCGAAATTGTGCAAGTTTAATTTTTTCGCCAAACCGGTGCACCAAGGATCACCCCCGATGCCTACACAGTGATGCCGAAGTTAACACAGATGATGCCTGCATAAGTTAACACGGATGATGCCATTTTAGAATAGTAAACTGCCTCATATAAATATTGCTCTAAAACCTATAAAATAATAAGCCATGTGTTCATGACACCCCTTGCTCCTTGCTCAGCTGCTATACACTGCAGTCATTCAAGACCGCCTTCTCTTTAACCATTGGTTTGTATAGCAAGTTTCACCATCAGGGTTGGCAAACAAATGGAATCAGTGCAATCCTGAACCAGGGGACCTTTTCTAGGTGTTCTCATTAATCCTCTTGGGTTGGACCCTTCCTTTTCTTTAATCCTGGATCAGCCCCTGGGTGTTGCATTGAGCATCAAACTCCAAGTTTTAAAACTGTGACACAAAGCTTTCCCTATTTCTGATCCTTGGCCCTGTGTCAGCCCTGGTTTTGAACCCCGAAAAACCTAACAGTTAAAGCAAAGGAGACTGCAGTGTTATAACCACTTCACAAACAGTGCATATGTCCAGTTCCTCAGCAGGGTTCAAGGAAATCCATTCCAACACCAATAATGTCACATTGTAAATGTTTAGCCTCATACAAAACTGAGCTATACAGAGATCTGCTGGCTTGTTATTTATGATGCAGGTGTTATATACTTCAGTGTCTGTAGACTTCCATAGCTTGCTGTTACAGCAGAGATCATTTATGAATATCCTATTCTATCCTATCCTATATTCAATATCCTATGAATATACATAGAGATGGGGATATAGCCATGTCAAGTTTAAATTTTTATATAAAAAAGCAGAGTAAACCTTAGACATTTAAGCGTAGGGTTAACTGCTGAGACCATAAACACAGCTATCAGGGTCTGCCAGCACACCAGCCGGCTGATGAAGATGCAGACACACAGTCAGGTGATTTGGGGGTTCATTTCATTGGCATGATGCAGAATACATTAAAAAACCAATTCATATCTAGAACTTATCATCAACGGTTGAAAATACAACAAGCCCAATGTTCTCCCTTGAGTAAAAGTTGAAGTAGGCCTACTTGGTGGTTTTTTTTTTTTTTTAAATATTATGGACATCATATTAAAGGATGCACAATTTGATGATGTTCAGTGTGGAATAAATATGATATTCTATACGTGACCACCTTCCATAGATCAGCACCAGCATTCTAGTGATAGAAAATGATTTGAATTTTATAATTTTCGACTTCTTGGTGACTCATCATGAAGCAATAAGGTAGGATTGCCTCTGGTAACTGAAAATTTACATTATTTACAATATTTATGGTAACAGATAACTGTCTCAATGGCGGTGTCCTCCACCAAGTCCCTATGGTGAAATATTTTAACTGAAATATTCAGACTTCCACAAGTATAAATATTATCCGAAAACTCCCAATTGCTATACAAAAATAATTAATATTATTCTAAAAATCCTCCCTATCAATGTCATGAATTAAGTTTACTGGTAGATGGAATTTCTTGCATTTAATGAAAACAATTTCCCTAAATTTTCCCCTGACTTTTCCCTAATATAATGAATCATTTTCATAATTCCAGGATGATATTTTTTCAGCCACTTTCCACATATTAAAAGCTACCATCAAGTGGAAACACAGTTTGACATGAGACAAATGAAAACAGGCTGACAAATTCATGTTTCTTTGGGACTACAGAATTTCATGAAATTTTTCTGACTGAATGTTTTTTCACATTTCTCAACTTCCCTGGAAATTTATTTTCCAGGTATTCCCTGATTTCTTGAATGCCTGGAATACTGGTAACACAAATTCTGATTGAAGTTGCACAGTTAAAGAGATTTCTTTTTAATCCTGATTCAAAGTGTAACATATCTTTTATTGCCTCCTGTTCAAGATCTTTATACTACTTATATTTATTAATTTTATTATAAGAATTTAACATCTAGTGTATCATGATATATATGATATCGCTTGCAATAGCAAACAAGGGACCTATGGGTCACGACGCTCAGCTGTTATATATGATAAAAAAATATTATTTAGAAATGAGGCACACGCTGGTTTGGTGTGGTAATAAATATAAGCTGTATTATGAGTTGTTGTTGTTTAGCTTATGTATGATTTTGATAGTACCTTTGGAGACGGAAGAGGATTGATTTCATTTATTTTATTAACAAATGGAGTACTACTGTCACACAGATTTTGACTTGGCCATATAACTTATAAGCAGCACATATAATATAAGAGTTTAACTATTTATTAAAAAAATTACAAATATTGTCCCAAATATAATTTTTATTAAAAATAATAAGAGAATCATGTTTTTTTAAATGAAATATAACTGATATGATTATTAAAATAATATTAAAGAATATATTCATGAATGCATTCATGAATACATTTTGAAAGTATTTGCACAAGTATTCATATACTTTCATTTTTTCCTGAATTCCCATTCTTTATGCAAGAAATTTTATTATGGAGTACATAATCATATTCGAATTTAAATACAATTACAAAGTTGATGTTGAGAATCCAGAATATACAAAATTCACATATTTAAATAATGATCACAAGTACCTGGTTTTATGGCTTTTATTTATATTAAAAAATAGCTGTAAAAAATTCATTTTGGACTAATTTCACATCAATTATATTTTTATTAATATTTTTAAAAATTTAAAAGATTTTCATCTAATTTTTGGTATACAATTTAATTTTGATTAATTAAAGTTATATTACTGGAAAAAAGGTCCATAGCTTTAACATTTTTTGTGTTAAGTGATCAAATATCTTTCCTGATTTTTTACAAAATGCATTATGTTTGGGCCCATAACTTTTTTAAATTAAATAATACAGACATAATTTCTGGCATGTACATAGGAACTATATAGAGGAATATTTATGGTAAATATAAGGAAAAACAGATGAGTGGTTTTGATATTAGGCAGTCCTGAAGTGTGAAAATAGGTTTCAAATAAAAAATTGAGGTTTTTCCTTAATTTCTCAAAGGAACGAAGTTGCAAAGACCCAGTTTTCGGCTTGGTAGGAGATCTTGGGGACATCTAACATTATGCCGAATTTTGGATTCCTAGGTCTTGACTAATACCTTTATTTCACATTCAAGGGAATAATACATTTAAGTTTATAAATTATTTAAGCATATCCACTTTTTCCATTAAAATAGTTTTTATCTGATTAATTTTGTTTATTTATAAGTTTTATACATTTGTATTAAAAAAACATTGAAAATATAAGTTAAAATATTAGAATTCTTAGTTGCAATCATTATACATCCAGAGTGTAGCTCGTATTGGGTCATATTATGCATACACATATATTTTTATTATTTTTAAATCACAAATTTTTAAACTGAATTTAAAAGAAAATAATGCCACAACATGGCATCTGCAAGATTATTCCTTGAATCACTATTAAAAGTTTTGCACATTGGAGTTTTCAGTACATGCTTAATCTTATTTACCAAAATAAAATATGATTCTGTAAATTTGGTAAAATAAAAACATCTTTTCAAATAAAGTATACACACTCTGTTGGTTGAATGAGGGACAAGCAATATCATTATGCTAATTACAATCTAAGCTTTAATTTATTCCTGGAATTAATAGTCAATTTCACACCTGGTGAAGTTTTTACTCTTCTCAAGGAAGGAATTACTTATCTGATGAACATCCACACTTTCATAGCAATACACCACTTTGCGGACACAATTAAATGTGCACTTTAATCATTGTAACCCTGGTGGTAAATACAAAATCTAAAATGTAGCATAGCCAAGAATAAAATGAAATACAGAAAATTATAACATTCATCTAGTTAATACATCATCTAGGGGGGGGGGGGTGTGCAGGGCAGAGGGGAAGCCTGCTAGTAGTGGCCCAGCTGAGCCAAGACAAGCTGCCTGGGGTGGGTTACATAATGCAAGTGAAGGCTTTACTACTAGGTGGGCTAGATGTAAACAACACTTGACATGGTGTATGAAAACTTGAATAAAAGTTACTCTTTTCAATCAATTCCTTTGAAATTTCAGATTTTAAAAGATTAAACCCTTATGTTTATATGCTGTGAAAATTAAATCAACAGTGCTTACAGAAAAAAAAAACATGCCATTGCCAAAGTTGGACACAATTTAGGGTACTGATTTTTTATTTAAGCTAATAACTTGAAAAATTTGCAAAATTCAGATCTAATTTTGGGTAAACAATCAAATCTTGATTAAATAAAGTTATATTCCTGACAAAAAGTCTCCAGCTTCAGCAATTCTCATCTTAGGTGAGTAAATATATTTCTTGATTTTTAAAAAAGTGCATTGTGTTTGGGCCCATTACTTAAAAAAAATACACAATACTGACATCATTTCTGGCATGTGCATAGCGAATATATAGAAAAATATGTATATTATATATGTTCAAAGTCAGATCAGTGGTTTTGATATTAGGCAGTCTTAAAGTGTAACAATGGGTTTTTAATGGAAAAATGAAGTTTTTCATTGATATCTCGAAGGAATTAAGTCCAAGTGACCAAATTCTTGGCATGGTAGAGGATTTTGGAGAAATCTAACTGTATGCCAAATTTAAGGAACTTAGAGCTGAAGCTCGGGAGCTGAGCTCTAGCAAACTGCATAACACTAGCAATATGTGACATGGTGCTTGAAAACTTGAATAAAATCTACAGTTTTTGATCAACTGGTTTCAAATTTTTGGTGTTAACAGTTGAAATGCTTACAAAAACATGCTGTGAAAATTGAATCCACAGCAGTTACAGCAAAAAAACGTGCCATGGTCAAAGTTGGGCAAAATTTAAGGTACCAAATTTTTATTTTTGCTAAAATTTTAAAAAATTTAAAAGATTTTGATCTAATTTTGGGTATACAATTTAATTTTGATTAAAAAAAGTAATATTACTGGAAAAAAGTGCTTAGCTTTAACAAGTTTTGTGTTAAGTGATAAAATTTCTTTCCTGATTATTTACAAAATGCATTATGTTTGGGCCCATAACTTTTTTAAATTATATAATACTAACCTAATTTCTGGCATGTACATAGGAATTATATAGAGGATTATTTATAGGAAATATAAGGAAAAACAGATGAGTGGTTTTGATATTAGGCAGTCCTGAAGTGTGAAAATAGGTTTTTAATAAAAAATTGAGGTTTTTCCTTAATTTCTCAAAGGAATGAAGTCGCAAAGACCCAGTTTTCGGCTTGGTAGGAGATCTTTGGGACATCTAACAGTATGCTGAATTTTGGATTCCTAGGTCTTACGGTTTCAAAACGTGCCACATCTACGGATGGACGGACGGACAGACGGACGGACGGATGACAGACAATGGACCACGACTATAGCTCAGATGACCTATAGTCAGCTGAGCTAAAAATCTCAGAAATCAAAGCAATTTTAAATGGTCCAATAGAAAACTTTGGGCATTCTGTCATTGTGTCCATATCATAGAAAATATGCTAGATTTCATCTAATTTAGCAGTTTGCAATATTCACTGATTATTAATATTACATGTTTAATTACATGGAACCAAGTTTTTCCACAGTAACACTGACCATAGGATATTGTGTTAACAGAAATAGCAGGAAAGTTTCCTTCCTTTTATCAATTTTTTATACTTACTTTGTACCTGTAGAAATAATTGTTTACATTACGTTTTTTAGATGTATCTTGAAAATTATTTTGACACTCCATTTCCTTCATATTTTATGGCTATATTATTGTTCAAATTCAACATGACTTTAAATATCTACAGTTCCTTTACACTAAAGCAAGCAGAACATTGTTTACTATAATATGTGATTCAAGGAATAACATTTATTTTTTCAGACATTTTAAATTTTTTTATCAAACAATTTACATATATTTTCTTCCATATTTATTCCCAAGTCAGAATATCACCAATATATATCCTACATTGGTATAAAATAAAAATATATATTTCAAAGAGTTATTTATTTCAAACTAATAAAGAAATATAGCAGGTTATGTTAATACAGTTTTGCCTTTTCATGCAATTTGTATGCCCTGGTTCATACATTCTGTCAAGTTCTAAGACAGACACTAAGACTATCTGAGAGAGAGTATGACAATATTTTTTTTTCCAAATAAAACTAAAGTGGTTGCATACATATTAAAACATTGGCACAAATGAACATCTATCACAAAACTATGCTAAAAAGTGAGCCACACATGTGAAGATAATTCAAGGTTTAGCCCTACTACAGTAAAAAAAATCAATGAATCTCAAGGGGGAAGCTGTCCTGAAAGTAATACCATGAGTTAGAAGTGAGATCACAAGCTGTCGTGAAGCGGCAGGCGGCTAGATGTGGCCAGTGGAAGCATCGATTGTTATACAGTGTCACACTCAACCTTGGGGCAGCACTATGTTTACGGTTAATGAATGTACAATGATAGCATAATGGTTGTGCACGGAGGACATTCTGAAATCAGGTGTTTCACTGACAGCATTATTTGAACGTATTGGAATCCTCTACAGCTGTCACATGGTAATTGAATAAGCTTGTCATGTAGTTTTTTCTTCTCAGTCTCTTGACTATGGCTTTGAATGTTTCTGTTGCATCGATCATTTCTTTGGTTTTAACTTTTTTCTCATTTCTTTCAGGATAAAGCCAGGGGATGACCATTTGCAAGCGGGACCTTTGATTAATATGTCTGTACAGCCCCAGACGGCTCACAGCAGGCCATGAAGCATAACACTAAGTGAACAACTGTTTTTGTCCTCACTACTTGGGTGACAACCATAAACTGTAACGGTCAAGAAAGAAACTGTAGCAGAGGATTTGATTTACACCACTGCTGGCCAGATGTATTAAGTGCTGAAGGACCCCTCTAGTTCCCCTGGGATAATCGTAATCCTGATAAATTTTGATTGATATTACAAGTGAAGGCCACACATTTGAGCAATCACGATTTGTCGGAAGCATGGATGGCAACGAGCTTTTCTACTCAAACTTGGAATCATTCCAACCCGCCGGATGGAAGATGTCAAAAGACAGGACAATGGACACAGAGCATTACCAAGGTGTCACCAAGATCTCTGTTACCCTAGAGACAGGCAAGCTACTTTATTTCCACTAGCATGTTTAATTATATCCCTGATTAATTCTCTGATTAAGAATATATGAGTTTAAATTAGTCATATTTAGGTTGACATTTTCTATACAAAAATATAAGGAAATGCTAGTATAACATACTTTCTGTAAGGACTATATCTTTCTAAAATATTATTAGAAAATTGTGATAATCAAACCTGAGAGAAGGACAAAATCAAACAGTAAATGGCAAATCAAATGATTTTACTAGAGAGAATTTAAAAGTTTCATAAATTACAGAAGTAGATATGAACCATTTGTTTGCTCTGCTAAAACTGTTAAACATGAAATGGGGGAATAACATGGATGCAAGCACCACAAGAGTAATGCAATGAGGAAATTAAGCTATTTATGATCAATTTACACAGCAAATTTCAAAGCAATCCATGGAGCAAAAATTTTAAAATCCTATCTTTGATTCTTTTTTTTACCTAAAAAAAACACAAAAAATAAGAGTGAAATTTCTGACATGTCAATGTAATTTTTTTCTGGTCTCCATAATTTTGTTAAAACCTTAAAAAATGACAGGGAATATATTATATGTTGAAAAGATGAACATGCACATAATATTTAAAATGTATAATATCCAAAGCAAAATATTTATTAGAATTCATACTGACCTTCAAGGTTCTCAAAATTGTTTTCACCTCAAAGCTAACAGATTAAATGTCAAAATGACCCATAAATGTCAAAATGACCCATTCATATATTCCAAACTAATTCTGTCAGAACTCAACAGGATGTACACTTGAATCTTTCAGGGTCTACAAGTTTCAAATTAAATATGTCCTGCTAATCCTAGAGTGATTAAAACAGGCTAGCTGGTAGGACATTCTGATTCATGGACCTTCCACTTCAGCTCATCATCACTGACTGTCAGCCATTTGCTAATCACTGATATAAATTTATATCATTGAACCCCGATCCACAACTTAACACTAACTTTCAATGAGTTAATCATTCAGAAACTGGAGCTACTGCATGTAGATTTATTCAAAATTTTAAAACTGTTGGTTATATTTTATAAAGCTTGATAGAAAGCATTTCTGAAGAATTTGTCGGCTTAATTTTGTTCTGTCTTTGCAGATAAATGACCATATGTCTAAGTGAAGCATATGTTTTCATGTTTTGGTGATTTATAAGAAATTTGTGTTTTGTGTTTATTATAACAGACAGAGCCCAATGAAATTATGCTATATATTTAAATAACATTCATAACTGTTTGATATACATATCTGAATTAACCAAAACTCAAATGTTCATGTATATGTTTTGGAGATTAAGATTCCCATACTAAATTCCTGCATGTGCCTGGAAATAAAACTTTTTTTTATGGCTACCCAAATACAATATAGGCATATTGCTGCTGTATTAACAAGATGTTTTTAACCATAATATTCAGATGTTTGAAATGCTATATATTCTTTTCAAGATCAAAATGTTCTGGCAGTGGGTATGCTATATGGTATTTTCCATGTTTCAACAAAAAATATTCCTACACTGGATGTCTATAGTATTTCCCAGGTTTAAACTAATATATTCTAGCACTGGAGATGCTATATTGTCTTTCCAAGATTTACACCAACTATTCTAGCACTGGAGATGCTTTAGTATTTTCCAGGTTTAAAATTACATACCCTAGCACTGGAGATGCTATAGTATTTCCTTGGGTTAAACCAAAATATATTGGCACTGGAGATGCTATAGTATTTCCCAGGTTTAAACTAATATATTCTAGCACTGGAGATGCTATAGTATTTCCCAGGTTTAAACTAACATATTCTAGCTTTCGAGATGCTATAGTGTTTCCTTGGGTTAACCAAAATATATTGGCACTGGAGATGCTACAGTATTTACCAGGTTTAAACTAACATATTCTAGCACTGGAAATGCTATAGTATTTCCTTGGGTTAAACCAAAATATATTGGCACTGGAGATACTATAGTATTTCCCAGGTTTAAACTAATATATTCTAGCACTGGAGATGCTATAGTATTTCCCAGGTTTAAACTAACATATTCTAGCTTTCGAGATGCTATAGTGTTTCCTTGGGTTAACCAAAATATATTGGCACTGGACATGCTACAGTATTTACCAGGTTTAAACTAACATATTCTAGCACTGGAAATGCTATAGTATTTCCTTGGATTAAACCAAAATATATTGGCACTGGAGATGCTATAGTATTACCAGGTTTAAACCAAAATATTCTGGCACTGGAGATGCTATAGAATTTATAGGTTTGAACTGAAATATTCTGGCACTGGAGATTTTGGGCCTACTCCTTTTAAAACAGATTTCTAAAGCATTTATTTTTGCAAGTTACTTCACAGATGAGATCAACAACTGATACTGACCATGTACAGTGTAAATATAACTGTATACCATATTTCAGGAAAAAAATGAAATATTTCTTAATTTATGGTGTTTGATGAAATCATATACCGTAAAATCTCCACTTTAAACTGCACTTCCGATTAAAACAGCACCCAGACTTCGCCAACATTCCAGGTGAGACACCGCAAGGGGCTCAAATACTAAGAACCCCCCTTTAAAACCGCACCAACTTTCGCTACGGAATGATTTGACAAAAGACACAATCAAGCTATCATCTAGAAATGAACACGCGTAGTTTGCGACTCGGCCATTCCTGTCCACTTTAAATTCCTTAGGCATTTTATTTAAACACATCATAACACTCTTTTGCAGGGTCACTCAAGCATGAAGTTTGGGAAGACGTAAGGGCCGGTGAACCTCTGCCTGTTTATACAGATTTTATATTCCGTGCCGTATTCTTATTTGCTACTGATTTGTCATTATATTTTGGAAAAAATATTCTGCTGATCCATTTCAAGTCACTGCATATTTTAATTCTAAAAGTAATATTTTGAAATCTTAATTTTTGATGAAAATTCCATTTTCTGGAATTACTCGGAAGATTCAAATCATTTTCATACCCGTTACTAGGTATTATCATCGTCACATCGTACATTGACATCGCTCCATGTCACAATTTGCTGGTGCATTTCAAAACATCGCTGGTCAACTTAACTAAATATCAAAGTAACTGAAGTTACCTTGTCGAGATACGCACGTATAGGAAACATGACGCTTGAAAACGAGTGATTTTAAGGTAAAATTAAAGTGGCCAGTCGGCGGTAAGCAAGTTTTTTTCCTGAAGAAAGTTTCCGTGTGGGGAGCCATTTTGTCATGGCAGTGTTCACGCAAGGCAGGCTAGGACAAAATAGGTGGCTGTTCTGTTTACCACCCAGAGCGTACAGCCATTAAAAAAATTTTCTTAGCAGAATACCAGGGCGTTTCAGCACATGGCGGTACTCAAACTTGATTTTAAAACGATTGTCTGCCATTGTGTGACTCTTTACGATGTCAGCTTTTTATTCATTTTGCATTTTAAACAAATAATCATTGCTAAATAATGCCGCAAATGGATTTAAAGTAGGCTTTTTTTCAATTTTGCTTGACCATGCCCAACGAAGTGGGACGCTGTGTGTTACAGCAGGGATGTTGTTAACGTATTATTGGGTGACAATTACCAAGATTTTATAACAAGTTATATATCACACAAAAACTAATCAGCAATATTAAATTATAAATAACAAATAATCGTAAATAATACATTCAAACACGGCGAGACTGCTGCTAAGAACTGCCTTCGAAAGTTGCAATATTATCGCCCACTCGCCAGCCCAAAAAAGATGTCTGTCAGGAGGATATTCAGAAAACCCTTCTAGTATAAACCGCACAGTGCTTTCAGGAAATCAACCTGATTTCAAGATTTTGAATTTCTTGATTAAACCGTGGTTTTTAGTGGAGATTTTACGGTACTTCACAGATCTGGGATAATATATCAAGGTCACGTCTTTATACATGTTCGGATCTAGGTTAAAATTACTAGTGGCCCTTGGGCCATGATGCTTAGCTGAATTCAAGGAATGTTGAACAATGAGCAAAATGACAGCAAGAATGAAATAAAATATCATGAATTTTGTGAAGAATCCTAAGAAATAGATTTCAGTGGGCTTTTGGACAGATGACCATTTCATTTGAAGGTATCATTAAAAGAAAAAAAATGAAAAAAATACAGGTAATACCACCAGTCTGCAGGAGCTGATGGAACACTCATTGACCAATATGCATGCAAAGAAGCATGGCAATCAATGCATTAGTTAATCCTATACTGGAGCTTTTGTATCACATTTTTAAATATTCAGGGGGGGGGGGGGGGACATGAGTCCAACAACTCGGAGGATGAGGGTAACAGAGACACTAATTTCAATTTTCTATGAAGACTTTTCATAAACCTAAATGCAGTAGTTATTCAGCTACTTGACTTTTGTATCAAATTTTTTATTATTCTGGGGGGTACTTTGGAGACCCATAGCTTGGAAGATATTGGTAACAGAGACCAATTTCAGGTTTCCCTGAAGACTTTTCATGGACCTCCCTTGATGTCAAGTTGGAAGATTCCAGGTCCAGTGGTTACGTTTTGAGCCCTGTTAACATATGACAGTATTATGACTTAGTGGCCGGTTAAAGTCAGTAAAACTCCAGACGGGTAGAACACAACATCACTTTATTCCATCATGGCCGTTCCAGCTGTTCACACACACAAATACGTGTCGCCCTCTGGCGGTACCGTAAATATTCGGTAATACCGTAATATCAAGATATAACATCTTCCTCCCTCTTTAGTAAAAACATTAGTTGTGACATATAGAAAAGAACTCTTAATGTACTCTGATCACTCTGAACAGATAGACTTATATATTTTAAAACTTGAAAAAATGTACTTTCTCCGGAAATATGCATGTCTGTACTGGGTAAAAGTTAAACGAAATAAATATTTACCTTGGAGTAAAATAGTTGTTATTTTACCATAGTTTTGTAAATCAGTTTAGATGAAAACATTCAAATCTGTTATCCTGTATCTATGCAATTACCTTTCAATATCAAATACAAATTGTTATGGAAACATTGCCTCCAAGTTCGTTACAGAGTTTGTTGCCTTAATACTACAAACAACTAATAAAGATAATCTTAATCTAGTCATGGTTCATACCTCTGTGTTGGCCGACGATTACGTTTACTTTTCCTGACAGGTTCAACCTCACTTTGAACTACTTGTTCACTTTGTATAACTTTAGTTTGGTCAATACTCATCTGATTACTGTCAGCATTACTTTGTGATTGTTTACTAGCATGTTCACCTGAACTCTCAGCTACAGATGGTGGGAGTATGCAAGATGTACTCAAGTTAGATGGTACCTCTTGTGAATACATATTATCACCAGTAAACACATCATTATCACTACATATTACAGAAGTAGTAGTCTGTTCATTACCAAGTCCAACAGAAGAACTGTCCAAACTATCTGGTTCATCACTAGCCTTGCGAATTTGATCAACATGTCTTCTCCACTGATCACCATGGTCCATTGACACTGTATAACTTACTGGACCTGTGCGATTCGAGATAATACCGGATTTCCATTTATCTTCACCAGCACGATAATCACGACACTGCACTGATTCACCTGGTTTGAATTCACGCAGCTTTCCTCCCCTCTGAGATTTCGCGATCTCCTGACTTTGTTCTACTTTACATTGTAGGTTTGGTTTTAACAAGTCTAACCGTGTACGGAAATTTCGACCTATAAGCAAGTTAGCTGGCGAAGCACCTGTTGTTGCGTGAGGAGTAATCCGATAACGAGCGAGGAAACAGTCAAGCTTTTGCTGTAATGTTCCTGGATCATATCTAGCAGCTTTCAGTCCATTTTTGAATGACTGAACGAGTCTCTCAGCTGCGCCATTGGTCGACGCATGATAAGGAGCGCTAAATATGTGCTTTATACCATTGTTTCTGGTAAATTCCACAAATGTCTCTGATCGGAACTGTGGACCATTATCCGAAACTATCTGAACTGGTAATCCGAATCTAGCAAAAATAGAACGGAGTGCGGAAACTGTCCATTCAGCCGATGTGGTTTTTGTCATCACAATTTCAGGCCATTTTGTTGAAGCATCCACTACGACAAGAAACATGTTATTCATGTATGGTCCCGCAAAATCTATGTGAACGCGAGTCCATGGCGTTTTCGGGTATTCCCACGGATGAAGAGGAGCGAGTGATGGCGTGTTTTGCGTTTTACGACATCCGCTACAACTACGCGCTAACTTCTCGACCGCTTCATCAAAATTTGGCCACCACACGTAGGATCTGGCAAGCGATTTCATTCTGCTAATACCTGGATGACCAACATGGATCTCTCGTAGCACTGCATTACGACCTTGCGGTGGTATAATAACGCGACATCCCCATAGTAAACAGTCGTCTTCCACGGAAAGTTCAGCTCTCCGACGAAGGAATGGTTTCACGTCATCATCACATGCTGCTGGCCAATCACCTGATTTCACATAGCTCAGCACTTTGGACATAATCGGATCACGACGTGTCCATCTGTGTATGTGGTTGACTGTAACAGGTGTATTGTTCATATGCTCTAACATTAGAACATTGTTTCCAGCTTGTGGCACTTTAGCGGGCTGATCAGGTAACGGCAATCGACTGAGACAATCAGCATTGCTGTGATCTTTGCCTTCTCGGTACTTGATCCTGTACGAGTATGCTGCTAATGTCAGTGCCCATCTACGAATTCTGTCTGCAGCCATCTGTGGTATAGCCCTATCCTCTCGAAATAATCCCAGTAAGGGTTTATGATCGGTGTAGATGGTAAAGGTACGCCCATACAAGTATTGGTGGAATTTTTTTACACCAAATATCACACTGAGACCTTCCTTATCAATTTGGGCATAATGTTTCTCTGCTGGTGCCAGTGTGCGCGAAGCATAGGCTATTGGGCGTTCGGAGCCATCCTCCATACGATGTGACAATACGGCCCCAATGCCATAAGGTGAGGCATCACACGACAAAACAAGTTCTCTGTCACTGTCATAGTGAATGAGCAACTGTGCCGACTGTAACATGTCTTTGGACTTCTGGAATGCACCCTCTTGTGCAGGTCCCCATTTCCAAGTCTGGCCTTTTCTCAACAGTTCATGGAGCGATGCCAGTTCTGTTGACACATTTGGCAGATATCTGTGGTAATAATTAAGCATTCCCAGGTATGACTTCAACTGGGTGACATTTTCTGGTGTTGGGGCCTCAATTATTGCACGAACTTTCTCTGGCACTGGTTTCACTCCTTTACTTGAAATACAATGTCCTAAGTACACAACCTCATCTGCCATGAATGAGCACTTGCTACGTTTCAGACGCAGTCCAGCATCACTTAATCTCCGAAACACGTTTTCCAGGTTCTGCAAGTGAGCTGCTTCCGATTCACCAGAAATTAGGATATCATCGATCCTGACCACAACATAAGGAATTCCTTGCAACAGGTTTTCCATTATTCTCTGATAGATTCCTGGTGCCGACGAAATTCCGTATGGCATGCGTGTATAACGAAACAGTCCTTTGTGGGTATTAACTGTTGTATACTGTTTTGAGGAATCATCCAGCAAAATCTGTTGATAGGCATGACTGATATCTAATTTGGTGAACTGTTGACCCCCATTCAGTGTGACAAACAAATCTTCAGTCTTTGGTATAGGATAATTGTCAAGTTTTGACACTTTGTTCACTGTGACTTTGTAGTCACCGCAGATTCGAAGAGATTTGTCTTCCTTAACAATGGGCACGATTGGCGCTGCCCAATCACTGAAATCAACAGGCTCCAGTGTGCCTTCTTTGACTAATCTATCAAGTTCTGTTTCAATCTTGTCTTTAAGTACATATGGAACAGGTCTAGCTTTGCAATAAATTGGCTGTGCTTCACTATCAACTATTATCTTAGCTTTAGCACCTTGCAGTGTTCCCTGTCCTGATTCAAACAACTGTGAATATTTATCACACAACATTTTCACAGGATGAGACTTACTTTCATCAACATGAAGTAATCTTGGCCAGTTCAGTTTTAAGACGCTCAACCAGTTACGTCCTAACAATGGGTGTGTGTCACTTGTCATAACTTCAACTTGCAAGTTTGACTCTTGATTTTCATAGTTTACAGGTAACAAGGCTGATCCGACTGATTTTATAGGTTCACCAGTGTATGTAGTTAACACAGTATCTGATGACATTAACTCTGCTTCAGTTTTACCTGATTTAATCTTGTCCCAGGTTTCCTGTGATATCACAGTTTTAGCTGACCCGGTGTCTAGTTCCATAGAAAGTGTATGTCCATTCACATTAACATCAACAAAAATTGGCTTGTCATTCTTAGCTTTTGCCCTAAGGGAGAACATTGGATATTCCTGGTCACTATCACAATCAGAACTGTCCCTTGTACTATTGCTCTGCTCCTCGGCTAGCAAATTTGTTTTCTTAAACTTCCTGAATGGTTTTTGTGATTTTTTCTTTAGTTGAATGCAACATTTCTTTATGTGTCCTTTCTTTGAACAATGGTGGCACTCAGCTTCTTTGAATTTGCAGCTACCACTGTCATGGTTACCACCACATCGCCAGCAAGACCTTTTATTTTCTTTAAACGTGGGTGCAGCTGTGCCCTGTGACCTCCGTGAGCCTTGGAATTTTGACCTTTGACCTAGATTGTGAACCGCTCCACCTGGCTCAACTCTCTGGATTTCTCTGGCGTTATTAGCAGCCATTTCCATACCAAGAGCAATCTGTATAGCTCTCTCGTTTGTCAGCTCCGGCTCAGCTAATAATCTACGTTGTACGGCATCATCTTTAATTCCTACCACAAATCTGTCTCTCAACATATCGTCAAGCACGTTGCCGAAATTGCAATGTTCCGACATTTTGCGTAACTCGGCCGCAAACGTTGACATACTTTCGCCCGGCTTCCTGGTGCGAGTATTAAACTTAAAACGTTCTACGATCGCTGAAGGTGGTGGATTTAAATGCCTACCGACTAGCTGCGTTATCTCATCAAACGACTTAGAATCTGGCTTCTCTGGGGACAACAAATTCCTGATCAAACTATAAATTTTCGGGCCTACCGTCGACAGGAAAATCGCCCTCTTTTTGGCGGCATCGGCAATCTCGTTTGCCTGGAAATACATTTCCATTCGCTCGACATACTCGACCCATTCTTCCCCCTCAGAAAACTCTCTGAGTCGTCCGTAGGTTGCCATGACACCTTATGATCCCGTCGTCGCCAAATATTATGACTTAGTGGCCGGTTAAAGTCAGTAAAACTCCAGACGGGTAGAACACAACATCACTTTATTCCATCATGGCCGTTCCAGCTGTTCACACACACAAATACGTGTCGCCCTCTGGCGGTACCGTAAATATTCGGTAATACCGTAATATCAAGATATAACAGACAGCTTCTCTGAAGGTCTCAAAAATAAAGAAAAAAATCGTAAAATTTGAAAAACACAGGTGGCGCCATCAGTTTGCAGGAATTGATAGAACACTCCATGATCAATATTCATGCAAAGAATCATAGTGATCAATGCATTAGTTATTCAGATACTTGAGCTTTTGTATTATATTTTTAATTATTTTGAGGCGTACTTACAAGCCCCATAGCTCATATGATATGGTAACAGAGACCTAATTTCAGGTTTCCAAGGTGACTTTTCATGGACCTCCCTTGATGTCAAGTAAGAAGATTCCAGGTCCAGCAGTTACAATTTGTGCCCTGTTAACAGATGACAGCTTCTCTGAAGGTCTCAAAAATAAAGAAAAAAATAGTAAAAATTGGAAAAAACACAGGTTGCGCCACAAGTTTGCAGGAACTGATGGAACACTCCATGATCAATGTTCATGCAGAGAATCATGGTGATCAATGCAGTAGTTATTCAGCTACTTGACCTTTTGTATCAAATTTTATATTATTCTGGGGGGTACTTTCGAGACCCATAGCTTGGAGAATATCGGTAACAGAGACCTAATTTCAGGTTTCCAAGGAGATCTTTCATAGCCCTCCCAGGACGTCAAGTTGGAAGATTCCAGGTCCAGCAGTTACGATTTTTACCCTGTTAACGGACGGGCGGACTTCCAGACGGATGTCCAGACGGACGAGTGACGAAGAGTGATCACTAAAGTTCAGTCAGCTGAGCTAAAAAAACTGTTTTAAATTTGAGGAAAACATGTGCAGTACATATTTAAAAAATCACATACTTTACATCAGTTTTCATATAATATATATTTAAATCAAATAAAATCTTTAAATAAAATAAAATCTTTGAATAAAATTTGAAGAAAAATATCTGCAGTACTTCAAAAGTTATGTGTTCACAAAAATCTAATATCTTTATTTATAAAACACAAAAGATCAAGGTTAAGCTTGGTCACCAGTTTTCAACCCACCTGGCAACTTGATTGAAATAATTTGTGTATTACATTGGAGCGTAAATTTTAACATTTAAAACAATAGGGCGTAGAAAAAAATTCTTTATTTCTGCTTAGTGAAATAATCCTATATTTCTGCAGATTTTACTTTGAAACCATGCAAAGTCATGCAATGTCGCTAACTTTCAAAGTTATGCTTTATTTACATTTGCAATCGAAGATCTTTTATTTTGATTTTCAGAATATCCCATACATCATTTCTTGAAAATTTTTATATATTTTTGTGATTAAAGATGGGGCCACAAGTTTCCAATACAATATATATTACGAAGCTAACCAAGATTTTCAGTCAGCCTGATTTAATGACCAATCCATCCAGCCTTTCTTGAAATATTTAATGTTTTCTGTGAATTTCATCCAAAATGGACCTATTCCAGATCAAGGTCACTTGGGGTGACTTTAAATAGGCTTCATCGTCTGATCCATATATATATATATATATACACACACATACACACATGTAAAATTTGAAAATATTTCTACTGATATCATTTCGAAGGATTGCAGTGGTTCAACAATGCTAAAACTACAGTGTCCCCAACTTTCAGTCTGGGGATAGGATTGTGACTTACTGTTTGCATTTTCTACAACCTTATCTAAAGACATATAGCTACCCTTAGCAAAATGAAAAGTTTGCCGCTGCTTTGCTGCAACCGTGCTGCAAAGCAGCCGAAACCAAAATAGGCTGCAAGAAGAGTGTGCAGGAAGGCTGCAGCTAGCTGCATGCTTCCCGCTGCCTGGCAAAGGCTGCAGGAAAGTGTGCAGCAAATCTGAATTGTGTGCTGGAAGGTTGCGGGAGGGTCGCGGCTAGCCGCAGTCCTATAGAGTATTTTAATACTGTGTGCAGGAAGGCTGCGGGAGGGTTGCGGCTAGCCGCAGTCTCACAGAGTTAACTGGATGCTGTGCGCAGGAAGGCTGCGGGAGGATTGCGGCTAGCCGCAGTCTCATAGAGTTAACTGGGTGCTGTGCGCAGGAAGGCTGCAGGAGGGTTGCGGCTAGCCGCAGTCTCATAGAGTCAACTGGATGTTGTGCGCAGGAAGGCTGCGGGAGGGTTGCAACTAGCCGCAGTCTTTTACAGTTTTATTTGCCCTACTTTTCCTGTCTTACCCTGCTGTGATTGGCTAAACTGATTTTGGAGGGAAAAGCAGCCATTTTTGCAAAATTAGGAAAAGACAGTGCTTTGTTAGCTCTTCTAAAAATATGAAGATCTGTGCCAAATAGCTCAAGTAAGAGTAACATTCAACAGATCCAGCATGTTCAGAGGACTTATTGGATTAATTAGAACATACAATCAGTTGATGGGAGGAACAAAGAGAGGGTGTTATGTTACTACCACCAGTAAGTTTGAACTACATAGTTGTACCCTAAGGGCTGCCGCAGCAAGCATTGATAAAGGGCTGCCCAGCACTGATAAGATTGATTTTTCCTCAAGTAATTTTATACAAAGAAAGTGTAGTATTAAATTTAATTTTGTGTAAAAGTAAAAACTAAGATTAATGGTGGGATTGAAAGATGTATTCAAGCTGGAAGGCAGAAATATCATTGGCAGCATGAATAAAATTCTGTGGTTAACGTGTATATCATGCATTTATTGAACTCCAATGCATTTTGAGTTTTATTGATTTGATATTAAACAGTAACTTTAAATAAGGTTTTGTTTTCATCTTCACACAAATTTTAAAATACTTAGGCTAAGCTTCATTTAAAGTTGATTTGCTAAATTCTGTTTGACGTATGTCTATAGATGTCACCCTAAGTAAATGGGAAATTCCTAACAATATTGAAGTAACCCAATGTCACTTTGTGGTTCATGTTTCTAGTCCTTGGCCTGACAATAAACTCACCCAGAACTTTTATTCAGCTATGTACCTACACAACTTCATGCAGGATTCGTGTGACTGTGTAGTGTGTACTCTGATTCATATTCATCAAGGTGTAATTTCTAACAAAGCTTGATTAAGTTTGGTTTATATTTAAAAGCCATTATGGATTAAGGTTTAATTGTAAGTGCAAATTAAATGGAGTTTCATGAGAGCTTGTTCTGTTGAGTACCTGCATTTACATTTGGAGCAGAGACAGTCACCGACTAATGACATGGCATGTCTGCTTGTAAACAATAAGTGAGCCCACATGATATTGTTTATACATATCATGGCTAGCTGCTATCTAATTGGCCCCTGCTGCGGGAAAGTGTGCGAGAAGGCTGCGGGAAAGTGTGCGAGAAGCTGCAGGAAGTGTGCAAGGCTGCAGGATGTGTTCGAGAAGGCTGCGGGAAAGTGTGCGAGAAGGCTGCGGGAAAGTGTGCGAGAAGCTGCAGGAAGTGTGCAAGGCTTCAGGAAGTGTGCGAGAAGGCTGCGGGAAAGTGTGCGAGAAGCTGCAGGAAGTGTGCAAGGCTGCAGGAAGTGTGCGGGAAGGCTGCGAGAAAGTGTGCAAGAAGGCTGCGGGAAAGTGTGCGAGAAACTGCAGGAAGTGTGTGAGGCTGCGGGAAGTGTGCGAGAAGGCTGCAGGAAAGTGTGCGAAAAGGCTGCAGGAAAAGGGCTCAGGAAAAGGGCTGCGGGAAGTGTGCGAGAAAGGCTGCGGGAAGTGTGCGAGAAAGGCTGCGGGAAGTGTGCGAGAAAGGCTGCGGGAAAAGGGCTGCGGGAAAAGGGCGGCGGGAAGTGTGGGAGAAGGGCTGCGGGAAGTGTGCGAGAAAGGCTGCGGGAAGTGTGCGAGAAAGGCTGCGGGAAGGCTGCAGGAAAAGGGCTGCGGGAAGGCTGCAGGAAAAGGGCTGCGGGAACACTGGTTGCAGCAACCCTGCAGCAAGGTTGCCGCAAACTAATTTGCATGGCAATTTGTGACCTTGCTGCAAGGTTGCTGCAAAGCTGCAGCAAGTTTGCAGCAACTATGCGCGGCAAGCTCGTTTTTTGCTAAGGGTACATTCGACCCATTTATATCTTAAATTGAAAGACATGCAACTATCATGTCACAGGGTATTTGTACCCCTAATTACTATGGTAAAACATTGTCTTCAATAGATAAATAAACATATACCTAATCAATTAAAGGATAAAAATACATACTTGTAAGATTATCCAGAATATTGAACATTACAGTCGTTTTTTATGATGACTCTAGCATCATCTGTTTGTGATGAATTGAACACCAAATTTTTTAGTCGCAAAAGCTTCTCTAAAGTATATGTAAAACACTGTAAGGGGAGTTAGCATTACAACTACAAAAATAATTCTGAGATTTCCTTGGTCTATAAAAAGTTGAAACTGTGGAAGTACTTGCTGGGAAGTAATCAAATATCGGAGGTATTAGAAATATTATTACTCTGATACAGCACAAATTATAGCAAAAACATGAAGAACATATGAGAACTGACTAGATCCAACTGGTAATATTATAGAGTATACAAGAAAAAAATATCAAACAGATCTTCAGGCTCTAATAATATTATTTAATAGATACTTTAAATATTGTTCCTGCCATGATGGTCTCCATAAATATTACAAATCATTGCAGCTCTTGAGCATAAACCATTCCATAACCACAAAGTAGCAATATTTGTAAAATGACGGATTTCCAAAACTCTCCGTGTCCATGCTTATAAGTCTTGCCCCTGCTCCATGGAAGCTGGTAATTTTCTTCCAAGGGTTCCCTTACAGATATTTTACAATGACATATACATTAAACAACAGCTCATATAGAAAAAGTAAAGACCCCTCTCTCTTTCATCTAAAAACATATATGGTTATTAAAGAAGAAAGTCTGCAACATTACTTTACACATCTGACAGGTACCTCTGTATTAAAGAGCTAACATTAGCTCAGGCCAGGAACATCCTCGTGTTTCAAAGATGGTTGAAACAGAATAAAAACGTAACTAGCAGCACAGTACCAACATTATTAGACTTCTACATTGTATGATGCAATAAATAACAGGCAATTACTGTCATCTGGAAGTGAACATGACACTAAACATTTTGCAATTAAAACAAATGTGTCTTTACGTGCACCTAAACAGTCCTCCCATCAACCAAGGCTTTTAGCAGGAATGATACAATATCAAACTCTTATATCATTACCATTAAACTGTCAAATATATATTTTCTTATGACTCCATTACTTCTTCCTGAAAGGACCATTCAAAGATGCATTTTTTATTTAGACAAGAGTAAACTCTTTTCACCTTCCTCTCTTGTTAAATTTTTAAGAACATCAATTCACAATGTACTCCTGTTTCAAATTTGTGATTACCAAGAAATGGAAATGTTTGTGAAAATAAAACCTTCATGAAGAAGACCCCTCATCGACGCAGGACAAATTTATTACAATTAGATTTTTATCAGCATCTCATGTCCCTTATTGATGCGACGTGTACCATTTAATGTTGAAAGGCAAGAGATGGGTAATACAAAAAAAAAATAACATACACTGGATGTTACAGGCCCATAAATAAAATATTGATTTTGTAAAGGATATTTATCAGATCTGTTCTATAAATAGATCCTCATAAAATTGAAAAGATTGTGCATACACATTATATACTTAATATTATCAATATACTCTGAGATTGCATGTTAGGCTCACTTAAAGAAAACCTTTGTGAAACAATGAAAAAATGAAAATCTAAAAAAAAATGTGAATATATGTGTATCCCATGGATTTATGGCACAGTATATTTAGCATTAATAGGTTAAAGCCATAACAACAAGGCTAGAATATAATCCAACAATTTATAATTTTGAGAATGATATCATGAGTTATACATGCAGCACAGACTGTCTGAAATGGATCAAGAGTAAAGGATTTTTTTTCAAAATATCCCAAACAACCAAAGTCAGGCAAGAAAAAAACCCAAATACTGCAGGTGACAAAACATACAAATCTGCATGACAAATATTTTATCCCCTTATTTCCTTTTTGGTAAATATTTTACAACATAGCCAATAACAAATGTTTCCCCACAAGCATTAACTTTAATGTTAGCAGACCCTCTTGAGTTGGTACATTTGAGGAAATATGAATATTGGAAAGTACTGCTATAAATGTAGCATAGGTCTCTTTCTAACTGGCTCTTACAAAAAAATTACAGTTGTCTATAAAGGCCAACCACCCTGTTAGTTGTCACAAATTTATTGTGATATTAATTGAATACCTATAATGAATCACATATGGTGTCATATATTACAGATTCAATATTACAATTATATATTTATACAAATCAGCTGACAAATTCGGGAGTGTTCAATCTAACTTGAGTAACAATTTTGAAATAGAATAGGCAAAAAGGATGGCTGAGACATAAGTAACAGAGAATTCCTGGCAATATTATCACAAAGTGTAAAACAACTATTTTTGTGTCATTCATTATCCATCACATTCCAAGCAGGTGAGTACATGTCTTCTGTAATTTTAAATTATTTCTATTAAATCTTGATTGTTTAACCACACCTCAGTAGTGGTTACTATGACTGATTATTTCATTTATGTGTATCCCTGGGCTGGGATTTACGGCAAATGTCTGCAGTCTTGTGCATTAATTTAATTTTAAGAAAAATCACATTTTATTTAAATGCTTGAAAATTGCATTTATTTAAAATGTTAGATAAACATGAATTTACATAAATGTTAGAAAAAATGCATTTGTACAATGGAGTAGAAACAGCTTTACAGTGAAGGAAATACATTTCAAACAACAATATTTGCATTACACTTGGTCAACTTGGGGAGACAAGGGTCCGGGGGGGGGGGGGGGGGGGGGGGTGTGACATGAAAATAACTGTATGCCTCAGCGACCCATTACAAATTAGGTGAGCAAAGCTGAGAGAACTGTACTGAATGACCTCCAGTGACCAAAGTGGGCTGCTTGACAATGCAAGTGAATTGAATAAGAGCCTTCAAAAAATTCAATAACTATAGCCTAATTTTTTAGCTTTTATTTTCATATTTCAGATTTAAACAGATTAAATCCTTATGTGTGCATACTGTGACAATTAAATCCACAGTACTTACAGGAAAAAAAAGTGCCATGGTAAAAGTTGGGCAAAATTCAAGGTACTGATTTTATGTTTATGCTAAATTTTCAAAATTCAGATCTAATTTTGGGTAAAAAAACTGAACCTTGATTAAATAAGTCTCCAGCTTCAAACACTTTTCATGTCAAGTGGGTAAATATCTTTCCTGATTTTTTATAAAGTGCATAATGTTTGGGCCCATAACTTTTAATAATGACATAATACTGACCTGATTTCAAGCATGTACACAGGAACTATAATGGGGAATATATGTGGTTAAATATGAAGAAAAACAGATCATTGATTTTAATATAAGCCAGTATAGATTCGAAGCATGGTAATAGGTTTTTAATGGAATATAATGAGCTTTTTCCTTATTTTCATAAAAGAGCAAAGTGGCAGTGACTCTATTTTCGTTTTGTAAGGAGATTCTTAAGACATCTAACAGTATGCTGAATTTCAGATTCATATAGGTTCAACGGTTTCAAACATCATCACCTAACAGGTCTTCAAGGTCAACATACTGATGTATGAATTTCTTGCCATGAGCACAGTGCCACATAATTAATGTAAAAATATCAGTACATATCTTACTGAGACAATTTACCACTGAAAATCTATTTTTATTTGAACTTTAATAGATTTTATACCTCCCCCACAGAAGCAGAACCCCCTTTTTCCACTGGAACCCCCCCCCCCCCCCCCCCTTTCTAGACATGGGTCATTTTGTAGGTCATTTTGTCATTAGCCCTCCTGGGTCAATCCCCCCCCCCCCCCCCCCCCCCCCCCCCCCCCCCCCCCCCCAGTTCCTAAATCCTAGATCTGCCCCTGTTGGAGTTTTATAATTTTTTAATCTAACAACCACATAAAATACTTGAGAACCAAAACTTTACCTTAACAGGTAATAAATGAATTGAGTATCTTTCACTTAATTTTCAATATCTTATTTTAATACCAGCGGAGGAAAATTGCCAAACAAACATTGCCACAAGTGTGCTACAGTACCAGTTCATTCCACAAAAAAAAAGGAAATATTAAACAATTTGTCTATATTCCATCTCAAGTAAGAGTGAATCAAATGACATTCAGTAACTAACATTAGTACCCTATAATGTATGTGGTTTAAATTATACATTTTCTGAGCATGCCTCCAGTGTCTCTTCTTCTTTTTACTCATTAATCTTCCTCATTCATTAGTTTATTCTTTGGATTCTACCTCTCCAGTTGGTCTCATGTAAGAATCGTCAGCTATCATATTTGCTATTGTTGATATAATATACAGAGTAACCTCTAATAGCAGGAACCTGCAATTAAAGTGGGCACCTTTATATTAAGGGGATTTGGCAAAGCCCATTTTTCTCTGCCATATGATTTTTATGCTCTGTCACACCAACATGCACACACCCGAACTGCTCACAGTATCCCATAATTAATCAAAACTTGATTATATCATTCATACCCATCCAGTCACTTGCTCTGTTCTCGGAAGTGCTGAAAGAAGCGCACAAGACATGGAATTGTGGGAAAAACTGGCCGAGGTTTATTAAAAATAACATTAAAATTTCCATATTCAACATATTCAGCAATTATCCCTTCTTTCCCACTGACGGGAAGGTGGGGTACAACACGCCATATATATATCATATAGGTCATATTAAAAGTAAAAATAGTAGTAGTAAAAGTAGACAGTTTACACCTCGACAAATATACTGTTTAGAAACAATAAACTTTAAAATTTTAACATTAACAAGTAGAACACAGAGTGCTTGAGTCGGCGGCGAAGGGGGTGGTGGTGGTTTTTTCTTCCAGATAGTACGTTGCTGGTTGTCTTTTTTCCTGACAGATGAATTCACTGGTCTTCGTTTCTCCTAGCTGGTACTAGTGGTAGATGGTTGCCGAGTCCTGGTTGACGAGTGATCTTGTCCCAGCGCGGGCATGTCTTCTCAAACAATGACCTGGACTGCTATTGGCCGGTACTTACTTCCGGTTTGCAGTGCATTATGGTCGCCCCAAATCTTTCTTAATATAATATTTAATGAAGTTTTTAGTCCAGTTAGAATACGGGTAGGGATGTATGTAACATATATTTACTAATCGTGACCCTTCTTGTCAAAGTGAGGTCCTCTGTAATCATTATTCAAAATCTAGCGACCTAGAACTTCCGCCCTCTTGTAAACAGTGCTGCCATATTGGATATTCGCCCTCTCCTAGTTAATTTTACGTCTTCATGAACTGTTTATACTGCAGATAAAATTAAACTACTTGTTTTACTTGTTTCAAATGAATCTGCTTATTTAGCAAGGTCCTCACGCTGCCGGCTATGGGTTTCCATACGTTAAGAGTACCAGATTTCCCAGAACACAATGTTACCTTAATTATCGCCCGGCGCCGCCGTACTAATACCGATGTCTGCCCTCCAAGTATTCTATTTGTCGGGACAGTTTGGTTATCATTACCTTCTTTTCAACCAGGCAGGTCTTGGGCTTTAAATATTTGTGTATATACTAGTATTGTCCCCCCCCCCCCCCAGTATCATTTCCTTTTATTGGCGCCCAACACACAAAACACTGATGGTGTGGCGAGCATAAAATTATTATCTGCTTGGGGCAGAGTAATTGTATATGTTGTGGTCATGACCTCCGTATATAGTGGGTACCCCTATGAAGTAGGAAGTTTGGCCAGTTACAAGGGTGGCTGCATAATGTGTTTCACTTATATTTAAAGGTTGCTGCAGTGCAAGAGGATATAAACAAGGGACCCATAGGTCAAGCAACTCAGCTGACTTTGTTAAATTTCAGCAAATGCAGAAAAGACTTATTTCTATTTTTATAACATAATATATATTAGCATTTGAAAAGCTAAGAGGGAAAGGCCTTGCTATTTGGTGATAATCACATAGCAAATATATGAACACAAGACAAATACTACACGCGCACTTTTTGGACTACATCAATGATGCAGGCCCTGAAACCAGGCCCTGAAACAGTTCAATCATGCAATAAGAGAAAAAAGGTGATGGGCCTAAGAGTTATACCAAAGGATATATTTGGTAAACAAAAAATGTGTAAATGTAATTAATAATTCTAAAAAAAGTTTAAAGATATGGCCAAAGGAGCTGAAGATTAAATTCCAGAAAAGTTTGCCCAAATTCTTGATTAAGTGTACCAGTGGTATGCATGGCAAGAGATATTAATGGAATGCTCCTCACTTTAATAGTAATACTTAACTTTGTGGTGAATAATTATTTGTGTTCTTTAATCATTGTAACCCCTTGTAATACAATACATAATCCATGATGTAGCAAAGGTAAAGAATAATAATGAATCAAATAGAGAAAATTATAATTCATTAAGTTAATGCCTCCTGTCTGTGGGGATTGCGGGGGGGGGGGGGGGGGGGGGGGGGGGGGTCGCAGAGGGGAAGGCTAAGCTAAGCTGCCTGGAGTGTGAGTGTGATTACATAACACAGCCAGGTGACTGCTCCATCACCCACTTAACACACCACTGTTAAACTGGGCTGGTCTGATGTAAAAACAAGGGACCTATGGGTCACTGTGCTCAGCTGACGTTGACCTTGAAGGTAAAAATCTAAAATAATATCAAATGGAGATAAAGTGTAAGAGGAAGAGGTAATAAAGGCCATGGTTGGTTTATATGATTGGTTTGTATTGATGAGCAAGAAATTGTTGCAAATAATATTTTGTGACCTGACCATGTGTTTCCTAATGTTGAAACTGAAGCATGTGAGCAGTTTGTGAACAAATGATCTGTACTATTACCATGATCGTTAGTTGGCTTTTTGATTAACTGTTGACATTTCAGTAGTTTACACATTTGTTCGATTGAACCTATTTTTTGTATAATGTATATTATTAAATATATATATGTATTTCTTTTATGAAATGTATACAGTTGAAATATAACTAATTAGCAACATAAAACAGGGCAAACAAAGCCTGATCTCAAATTCTGCTGAGGCAGGAAAATAATGAACAAATGATTGTATTAAATCCTCATTTTTTTATCACATCAATTTTTTTTTTAATTTAAGTTTATATTTCTATACATTTCCAATTTAACATATATATCTGAATATAAAAGTTGATTCATAATTCTCAACTGCATCATCATAAATCTCAATCTTGTCAGATAACACCACGTCATGCATACAAATGTTTATTTATTTTTTTACCACAAAAATATATCTTTTAAATCTGCAAAACAATAAATATCTAAAAATAATAATACTTGATTTAGATTTCACAATTTTTAATTGTGTCTTTATTTATCCATAATGTGCTTCATATTTTATAATAATTTAAGCATACTGAGGGGTTCAATTATATTTGTTAAAATCATTTAAAAGAAAATTGATTTCTTTAAAAATGCTACATTACACAACTTTGCATCTTCTGGATTACACTTTGAATTACTTTTTCAAGGAAAGTTTTTGCATATCAGAGTGGAAACAGCATTACATTTAGGGAAATATAGTGAAAACAATACCAATTACTGCATAACACTTGGTGGGTTGGGTGTGCCGGGGGGGGGGGGGGGGGGGTGATTGGGGTGGTGATATGAGAATAACTGTACACCTGTCACAGCAGGGGATCACCCCAAGTGACTGTAACAAATCAGAAACCCTGGCATAGCTGACTTCCAGTGACCTGGAGTGGAACCCGACATCTGTAATCTGTAATAAAAGCAAATGACTACAATAGAGCCTCAAGAAAAAAATCAATAACTAGCTTAATTTTCAAGCTTTTATTTTCAAATTTCAGATTTAAACAAATTAAATATTCATGTTTACATGCTGTGAAAATTAAATCAATGGTACTTACAGGAAACAAGTGACCCAGGGGTCATGACGCTCAGCTGACCAGGAAGACATTGACAAAAGTAATTTTATCATCTGAATGTCAAATTTGAATTAAATACTTTTTCCAAACTTGACCTTTTGTATAAAATCATCCAATATTCATTGGGGTACTATGGAGCTCTGTAGCATGAAGGATATGGGTAACAGACACCTATTTTCAAGGTTTACAAGATGACTTTTCAGGGGTCTCCCAGCATGTCAAAAAATAAAATTCTAGGTCCAGTTATTATGATTTGTGCCCTGTTAACAAATCCAAATGTTTATTCTGGGGGGTACTTCAAAGCCGCATAGGATGAAGGATATGGGTAACAGAGATGTAATTTCAGGTGCACAAGGAGACTTTTCAGGGGCCTCCCAGCATATCAAGAAAGGAGATTCTAGGTCAAGTCATTATAATTTGTGCTCTGTTAACAGATGACCACATCTTTATTCTGGGGAGTACTTCGGAGCCCCAGAGCATGAAGGATATGGGTAACAGGGACCTTATTTCGGGTTTCCATGTAGACCTTTTATGGGCTTCCCTGGAGGTGAGGACAGAAGATTCTAGGTCCAGTCATTATGATTTGTGCCCTCTTAATATATGACCAAATCTTTATTCTGGGGGGTACTTCAGAGCCCCATAGCTCACAGAATATGGGTAACAGGGACCTTATTTCGGGTTTCCATGTCAGGGTTTCCGCCAGGGTTGAAAAAGTGTGTCCGTTTTTACTTTGTGACAGGGAGTGAACCTAGCGTGGGGGCGAAGCCCCCAGGGGGGGAGGGTGTGGGAGGGGGTTCCCCCCTTCCACGGTGTGGAAATTTTACAAAATCAAGGTTGAAAACAACGTTTCTGATGTTCTTTTTCAGCTTAGTATCACGCCCATGGAAGGCGTAAAAATATACCAGTAGAACAGTAAAATATTCGTTAGGCCTTCATATGTGATGCAGCATGCACGTACAAGTCGTGTCTCCCTGACATATGTGGGCCCACAAACTGGCCTTTTACTTAACTATTCCTTGGAAAGGATTCGCCTAAACATCTGTTTTGGAAACTTGCGCAAACCGAATTGACGAAGATAAATATAATAAATATAGGGCCTGTTCTGCCCAAGCGATGTCCACATTGTTTGTTTTTATTATATCGTGCACGCTTCCTGTGTATCCCCAAGCTATTGACCAATTCAACATACCCCTCCAGGGACTAACGGTTTCCCGCGCTCCCAGATTACCCGCGCCTGGTGCTTACCGCGTGATCTCCGCTGACCAGGTGTTCACGATGGGCCCGCACTACAGCCGGCGTTTTGTCGGCTGCTGCAACGCATTCAACGGCCGGCTGCTTTTCTCAAAGTTAAATGACAAAAAATATATATTGCCCAATCATTGACGGCCCAATCATTGACCAGCATAACCTGTTTCTGCACGTGTGACATTCAGTTGAATTATTCAGAACTTCCTCGGACGCTATTGGCTGCATTTGCCACAAGTTTTTATTTCAATAGGGAATTCCCTCATGAATATTCGCACATAGAACAGCGCATTCACTACGCTCCGGCCTTTTGAAATTTGTTCGGTAAAGTCAAGACAAAAGCCCTTTGCATTGTGACCTCGCTGCAAGGCTCGCGGTATGTTAATATGTCAAAGCAGCGATGTCCACAGCGACTGCATGATGAAAATGATTCACCTTCTTCAATTTTGAAAAATATATCATCACAACCAAATAAAACACAAATTTAATTTCCATTATCGATAGGTTTATCATTTTTACTGACTACAGAGACTGAATGTACGGTTGTCGAACGATTAATTATAATATCACACCTTTGGCCGGTAGCGCATGTTCAGGGCCGACATCGTACGTCCGACATCGTACGTCCACAACCTATGGTTACACAACTGATTACCTTCTCCAGAAAATTAAATGGCGAGACAGCATAAAAACTATTTGTGCAGATGTTGTACATGTACCTATAAGGAATCTTTTTACTGATCTATTCTTTTTAAAGTTTTTCAGACATTGTCAGGACAGTGACTGAGTGGCACCGAACAGGCGACAGGGGCGCGCAAATCTGATACATAGTTTGAAGATGATTTCAAAGACAGCACGACACTCGTGCTTGAGTTATAATTAAGCTCTCTCAGCCTCTTTGGCTGGGGGAATTTTTAATGACCCTCGCGGGGGAAAGAGTCCGTTTACCGGCCTAAATTTTAGGGTCGCGGAAACCCTGCATGTAGACCTTTTATGGGCTTCCCTGGAGGTGAGGACAGAAGATTCTAGGTCCAGTCATTATGATTTGTGCCCTGTTTACAGATGACCAAATGTTTAAAGATCACAAAAGTAGAAAAAAAAAATCGTAAAAAATAAAAAAAATACAGGTGGCGCCACCAGAATGCAGAAATTGATGAAACAGTCCATGATCAATATCCATGCAAAGAATCATGGTGATTAATGCATTTGTTGTTCAGATACTTGAGCTTTTGTATTAAATTTTGCATTATTCTGGGGGGTACTTCAGAACCCCATAGCTCGAAGAATATAGGTCACAGTGACCTAATTTCAGGTTTACAAGGAGAATTTCCATAGACCTCCCAGGATTTCAAGTAAGAAGATTCCCTGTTAACAGACAGACGCCTGGATGGCCGGACGGACGACGGACAAAAGGTGATCCCTACAGCTCAGATGACTTTCAGTCAGCTGAGCTAAAAATTGAAAAAATACAGGTGGCGCCACCAGAATGCAGAAACTGATGAAACATTTCATGATCAATATCCATGCAAAGAATCATGGTGATCACTGCAATAGTTGTTTAGATACTTGAGCTTTTGTATCAAATTGTCCATTATTCTGAGGGATACTTCAGATGACTTACAGTCAGCTGAGCTAAAAACACTTAATGGTCAATATCCATGCAAAGAATCATGATGATCTCCGTATTAGTTGTCAGACATGGGGTAATAGTAATAAGTAATAGTAATAGTAATAGACTATTACAGCTTTTTCCATGTAATAGTAATAGTAATAGTAATAGACTCAAAAATTTAAGCTGTAATAGTAATAGTAATAGAAACAGAAGGCAAAGTAATAGAGTAATACAAATTACTTTCTATTACTTCCTGTGAGCCCCTTGTTCATGAAGCATATCAGCAAATAATGCTGAACACACTCAATTCTTGTCCAGCAATTGCCCAGGAAGTGCCTATTGTTGAGGCAAGCATGGGCCAGCTGCCACACTGCTGGTGACCACTGGTGCTAATTACATAAGAGTACTGGACAGAGCAGGTCACAGCCAAATGGGTAACCTGGCACAATCTGACCTTTGATTAGTAAACCATGGATAAACAGAGGAATGTTTGATGTTATGAGACAGATAAATTGTGTATTATTATATTGACATGTAAATCTTATCTCACATCCATCAATCCATATGCATATTCTGAAATGTACCTAGATTTATTTACACAAGCCAGTTTGCATTTTAATCATACAGATTGCAATAACACACATTTAAGAAAAATAGAATATGGAACCAGATGTAGTTGCAGTGCAGACCCAAAATGTTCATGATAAGCTTATGGTGTTTTCACTACCCATAACGTATGGAAGCCTACAATGCTATATAAACTCATACCAGTACTACAATCACTTTGATAGAGTCATACTGCAGGCACATGTATTATTTATTTAATTTATATAAATATTCTTTTAAAATAATTCTTTTAATACTTCTCTGTTATTTCATAGTACCAATTTTGCAGACCTTCATTCAGTATCTAAAATTATGTTAATTTATATTTTGAAAATTAAATGAACAATTTTTTGAAGATATTATTTTTATTTGATTATATAATATGAGAATATAAGTAACTGATAATATTTTATTATTTAATATCTGAAATTTTGATATCAAATGATTAGATCCTGTTATGTACAAAATTTAAAGTATAAGATTGTTGAATACCAAATTAATTGTGAAAGTGATATAAATAGTATTTTATTTGTTTTGTAAAATTGATATAAGTTTAAATCACTCTCCATATTCCTAAATTATCCTATGCTGGTTTTGCTGCAATGAAGAAGGGCATGCCTGAAGAATAAAAGCCATGCATGCTACCATTATTGTAAAGTTTACCACCTCTCTGTTCACTCTCAAGATGTACTATGTGATAAAATAAAACATGGCATCATATCCAAATGAACTATATATAATACACTTGAGAAGATGGGGTACTTTTGTCTCCAGTTTAGAATCTGTCCAGAATCTTGATGTAAACAGTAGAAACAGGACACAGCCCTACCAAAATTCCTCTCCTGATACATACATAAAGGACTAAATTGTCAGCTTTGATACTAAATATTAATATGACATAATCATGAACAATTCCTTTGGAGACCATTTTTAGTTACACTGAAAACTTTATTTATTAATTATGCAAAAGAAGATTAAATCTTAACAGAAGTATGTACTATAAAATAAATTTATGTGAAATATATATGAAAATAATAAAAAATGTACAAGTATGCATTTAATTATAAATCAATATTTTACATATGCCAGGGTCTTTACAATGGGTTGCTTTTAAATTACACGTATTCAAGGGTTCATACAATTATCTTATAATTTCGACTTGAAATGCCCCAATAATCATTAAGGTTTCAATATATATATATATATATATATATATATATATATATATATATATATATATATATATATATATATATATATAAACAGAATTAAAGAAGCTGAAATAATTAAGATCTCCAGTATCATTAGGCCTATTGTTAATGACAGACACAGTATAAGAAAATTGTGTAGGTAACTGGATGATATAGGTGCTTCTAATATTAATATATAATATAAAAATGTGATTGCAGTGCTAGTTTATAGCACTCATGGCTGCGAAAAGTCTAGAATCCTCCCATCAGTTTATGTAATAGTAATAGTAATAGTAATAGATACCCCAGTAATAGTAATAGTAATAGTAATAGAAGATAAAATGTGGTAATAGTAATAGTAATAGTAATATCAGAAATTGAAAGTAATAGTAATAGTAATAGAACAACTGTAATAGACCCCATGTCTGTTAGTTGTTCAGATACTTCAGCTTTTGTATCAAATTGTCCATTATTCTGAGGGATACTTCAGAGTCCTATAGCTTGAAGGATATGGGTAACAGAGACCTAATTTCAAGTTTCCACAGGCACTCTTCATAAGAATGAAGTTTCTAGGTCCAGTTGTTGCAATTTGTACCCTCTTGATAGATAACCACATCTTCAAAGGTCTCGAAAAAAGAGAAAAAAAATACGAAAAATTTGAAAAAAATAGAGGTGGCGCACCCTCTCTGCAGAAACTGATGGAACAGCTCATTATCAATATGTATGCCAAAAATCATGACCATCAGTGTTGTAGTTATTGAGATACTGCACTTTTTGTATCAAATTTTCCATTATTCTGGGGGGTATTTTGAAGCCATACAGCCTAAAGAATATGGGTAACAGAGACCTAATTTCAGGTTTCCATGGAGAATTTTCATGGGTCTCCCTGTGTGTCAAGAATGAAGATTCTAGGTCCAGTTTTTATGATTTGTGCCCTGTTAACAGATGTTCATATCTTTAAAGGTCTCAAAAATAGATAAAACATTCGTAAAAAAAACCCCGAACAAATACAGGTTGTGCCACCAGTCTGCAGGAACTGATGGAACACCTCTTGATCTCTCAGTGATGTAGTTATTGAGATATTGAAGTTTTTGTATGAAATTTTTGACTACTCTTGGGGGTACTTTGGGGCCCCATAGCTCGAAGGATATGGGTAACAGAGACCTAATTTCTGGTTTCCATGGAGACTTTTCATAGGTCTCTCAGTGTATTGAGAATGAAGATTCTAGATCCAGTCGTTACGATTTGTGCCATGCTAACAGATGACAGCATCCTTAAAGGTCTCAATAATAGAGGAAGAAATCGTAAAAAAATCAAACAATATAGGTGGCGCCACCAGTCTGCAGGAACTGATGGAACATCTCATAATCAATATGTATGCCAAAAATCATGACCATCAGTGATGTAGTTATTGAGATATTGAAGTTTTTGTATGAAATTTTTGACTACTCTGGGGGGGTACTTTGGGGCCCCATAGCTCGAAGGATATGGGTAACAGAGACCTAATTTCTGGTTTCCATGGAGACTTTTCATAGGTCTCTCAGTGTGTCAAGAATGAAGATTCTAGGTCCAGTCTTTACGATTTGTGCCTTGTTAACAGATGTTTACATTTTGAAAGGTCTCAAAAATAGAGAAAAAAATTTGTAAAAAATTGAACGATACAGGTGGCGCCACCAGTCTGCAGAAAGTGATGGAACATCTCATGATCAATATGTATGACAAAAATCATGACCATCAGTCAAGTAGTTAATGAGATATTGAAGTTTTTGTATGAGATTTTTTACTTTTCTGGGGGGTAGTTTCGGGCCCCATAGCTGGAAGGATATGGGTAACAGAGACCTAATTTCTGGTTTCCATGGAGACTTTTCATAGGTCTCTCAGTGTGTCGAGAATGAAGATTCTAAGTCCAGTCATTACGATTTGTGCCTTGTTAACAGATGTTCACATTTTTAAAGGTCTCAAAAATAGAGAAAAAAATTCGTAAAAAATTGAAAAATACAGGTCGCGCCACCAGTCTTCAGGAACTGATGAAACATCTCATGATCAATATGTATGCCAAAAATCATGACCATCAGTCAAGTAGTTAATGAGATATTGAAGTTTTTGTATGAAATTTTGGACTTTTCTGGGGGGTACTTTGGGGCCCCATAGCTCGAAGGATATGGGTAACAGAGACCTAATTTCTGGTTTCCAAGGAGATTTTTCATGGACCTCCCAGGATGTCAAGTAAGAAGATTCCAGTTCTAGTGGTTAAGATTTGTGCCCTGTTAACGGACAGACGCCCGGACGGCCGGACGGATGGACGGACGACGGACAAAAGGTGATCCCTATAGCTCAGATGATTTTCAGTCAGCTGAGCTAAAAAAAAAAGGTGCAATGGTCAAAATTGGGCAAAATTTAAGGTACTGATTTTATTTTTATGCTAATAACTTAAAAAATTTACAAAATTCAACTCTAATTTTGGGTAAACAATTGAATCTTAATTAAACATAGTTATATACTTGGGAAAATAGACTCTAGTTTCAAAATTTTTCATGTTAATACGCTCCAGAGGCAGCGGAAATCTTGCGCTTCTAAAGAAGCAACTGATTTTCACGCTGCCAGCTTTGACCGTTTATGATATATTTAGACACCAGATGGCGGTTGGTTGTCCACTGATATAAACGTGCGTACGATGTGACAAGCAGCCAATCAGATGCCAATAAACAAACACTCAACAGGCATCCTGGCTCCGCCCATTGCCGCGCTTCAAGCGCCGTTTGATGAGTTTCCGGTCGAATTTAAATTGCTCCCTGTGCATTCTCGCATCATCGACCGATTCGATTATGACATTATGACTGTGTTAGCGTAGCCATGTATCTGTTGTCTGCAGAACTGAAACCAGCCAGCTTTGACCGTTTATGATATATTTAGACACCAGATGGCGGTTGGTTGTCCACTGATATAAACGTGCGTACGATGTGACAAGCAGCCAATCAGATGCCAATAAACAAACACTCAACAGGCATCCTGGCTCCGCCCATTGCCGCGCTTCAAGCGCCGTTTGATGAGTTTCCGGTCGAATTTAAATTGCTCCCTGTGCATTCTCGCATCATCGACCGATTCGATTATGACATTATGACTGTGTTAGCGTAGCCATGTATCTGTTGTCTGCAGAACTGAAACCAGCCAGCGAGGTGTGCACGCAGCCTTTGTTGTTACGTTTCGTTTGAAATACAGCTCACCGGCCGAGCATCCTATGTGCCCAAGGCCCTAAGCAAACCACGTCAGGGGCAATTCTCTCTGAACCTGTGGCCTGTTTAGACGGTTACGCTGGGGGATGAGCTGTCACTCAAAAAGAAATTAATATGATTGGCTCCGTGTATTCCTCGCTTGGCTTTGTCTTCCAGCACAAAGTTTCATCTGATTGGACAAAAATACAGTGCTTCCCTCTGGTGTTGCAAAGCAGGATACGAGGTCATAACAAACAGCGCCTTACATTATAGGAAGTAGCCCTATAGGTAAAGCGCTGTGTAAAGAGCGTACATGTTAAGTGAGTAAATATTTTTCCTGATTTTTTACAAAGTCCATTATGTTTGGGCCCATAACTTAAAGAATTTATACTTAACAGAATTGATTTCTGGCATGTACATAGGAACTATATAGAGGAATATTTATGGTAAATATGAGGAAAAACAGGTGAGTGGTTTTGATATTAGGCAGTCCTGAAGTGTGAAAATAGGATTTTAATAAAAAATTAAGGTTTTTCCTTAATTTCTCAAAGGAACGAAGTTGCAAAGACCCAGTTTTCCGCTTGGTAGGAGATCTTGGGGACATCTAACATTATGCTGAATTTTGGATTCCTAGGTCTTACAGTTTCAAAACGTGCCACATCTACGGACGGACGGACAGACGGACGGACGGCATGACGGACGGACGACGGACAATGGACCACGACTATAGCTCAGATGACTTATAGTCAGCTGAGCTAAAAATACTTGACATGGTGTCTAAAGCTTGAATAAAAGCTACTCTTTTCAATCAGTTCCTTTGAAATTTCAGATTTGAAAAGATTACATATTATGTATAAATGCTGTAAAATTTAATCAACAGTGCATACAGGGAAAAACATGCAATGGCCAAAGTTGGACAAAATTTAAGGTATTGATTTTTTATGCTAATACTTCAGATCTAATTTTTGGTATAAAAATTGAATCTTGATTAAATGAAGTTATACCCCTGAAGAAAGTCTCAAGCTTCAGCAATTCTCATGTTAAGTGAGTAAATATATTTCCTGATTTTTTGGCCCCATAAACTTATACTGTCCTAATTTCTGATACTTACATAGCAAATGTACAGAGAATTATGTATATTAAACATGATCAATAACAGATCTGTGGTATTGATATTAGGCAGTCTTGAAGTGTAACAATGGGTTTTTTTTATGAAAAATTGAGGTTTTTCCTTAATATATCAAAGGAACAAAGTCCTAGTGAACCAATTTTCAGTATGGTAGGAGTATAGTTTTGAAGACATCTTACTGTTTAACAATTTTGGATTCACAGGTCCAATGGTTTCAAAATGTGTCCTGTTAACGCACGCCTGGGCGGACAGACAAAGGACTAAAACTATAGCTCAGATGACTTATTATCAGCTGAACTAAAAAGTATCATGCAATTGATTATATATATCTTAATTAAAATGATACATCAACATCTCCTGTAATATTTTAAAACTTGATATCAAATGGAATTTTATTTTTAGAAGTGCTTATTTTATGAAAACATTTAATAATATATCATGAGAGGCAAAATGTAGTGATACAAAGTAATGTTCACTATCAGTGAAAACACTTATGTTGGAGGAAGGGCAGGGGTCCAGCAACAATATGAAAGCCTTGCTGGTTTGGTTGAATAAAGCTGATATTTCCCATAAACTGTCTCGCTTTCCCTGCCAATTTCTACGGGATGATCAGTAAATCCAGCATTAACAATGCCCCTGACCAGGCAGCTCCAGTAAAATATATTTCCGACCCAGCAAAAGTCAGATGTCTGTGGCCATAGGATGGGTGCATCAGGCCACAGGTATCAATCAAATTATATCCAGAATTTCTTAGAGTACTAATCATAATTCATGTTGATTTTGAATTAAAACTCACTGAAAATGTTGACATATATACATAACCTACTGCAACCAATAAACAAGGCCTACAGGCCTAATGCGAACCTGTGCAATGAGATTACACCAGGTATAATGCTTCAATGCTGGACCATTACTTTTCAAGAACATGTGTAACATGTATATGAACAATGTAAGTACAAAACACTTAGAACAAGAAACAATTAAACATACATCACTGCTGCAATTCTGGCATGGGTGCACACAACACAAAAACTAGAATATGGGTAGTCAACAAGCATCTACCTGTATCTGCCAAAATCAGAGTGGGAAAGGTGAAGTGAGGAATAGATTGAGTGGCAAGGGGAAATAGAGTGAGGTGTGTTGCATAATAGCCTGGATGTCTGCAGCCGAAATGTGTATGTAGGTGGCGCCACCTGTCATAAAATCAAGAAAGCTGTCCAGGATGTATACACATGCAAAATTTTAGGTCCAACTAATGCAGAGATATGAGATCTATACACATGCAAAATTTCAGGGGAAGAAGTCAAACCAGTCCTGAAATATAAGCCTGAATGTCTGCAGCATATACATAAATGTAGGTGGCACCACCTGCAAAAAAATCCAGAAAGCTATCCAAGATGTATAAACATGCAAAATTTCAGGTGGATAAATCAACGGCATGATGTAATAGATGCTGATAAACTGGTGCCAGGCTAGATGTAACAGCATCACACAGCTAACATATATGGTAAAATGACTCAATTCAAGCTCCATAATTCAGCCAAAAATCATTCATGTGGAACCATTAATGACAATTATTATAAGAATTGTAGGGATTATTCTTGTAAAATATTTAACAAACTGGCCTCAGTGGCATCAGTCGAAAAACGTTTTGCAGGTTTATAACTCATATAGGAAGATACAGCAAAATGGCTAAGTTCAGCTTCCCGTAACTCAGCCAAAAAGCACTGAACCAAAACCATTTGAACAAACTTGAATTATCAACATCTGAGGATAATTAATGTGTGAGATTTAAGAATTTGGCCCAGTGGTTTTTGAGAAGAAGATCACAAAATGAGCTAAAATGGGCTGTTATGGCATATGACTAAATTCAGCTTCCCATAACTTAGCCAAAAGTCACTGAAAAGTGACCATTTGAACAAATTTCAGAAAGCACTACCCTAGGATCATTTCTGTGTGATATTAAACATTTTGGCCATATGGTTTCAGAGAAGAAGTTTTTTGTAGCCCTCAGTGTGATACAGGCACTGATGACCCCGTACAAAAAAGGCTGATGCAGGTGGCGCCACCAATAACTCAATTTCAGATATGACTTATGTGACATACATAGGCATAAAATTTGGTGATGATAGCTCCAGCCGTTTCTGAGATTTAAATTTTAATATGCTTTTTTGCACAGGTAACAAAGTTCAACCTCCTGTAACTCGGCCAAAAATCTCTAAACTGGAACCATTCGAACAAACTTGAGAAAGATTGTTCCAAGGATCATTTCTGTGAAATATTGGACAATTTGGCTGGACAGTTTCGGAGAAGAAGATTTTAAAAGCTTTTTTAGCTTTTTCCCTATAAAATCTAAGAAAATGCAGTCAGAAAAAAAATAAACAAAATCCGATATAGTTTTTTGGATGACTGATTATTTGCAAAATATTTGGTGATGCTAGCTCCTGCCGTTTTTGAGATAGCTATGGTTAACATACAGACGACGCATGACGCACGACACACAACGGACAACGCCGCACCATCGCATAAGCTCACAGGTTCGCTAAAAATCAGAACTTTGTAGGAATTCTACTCAAAATGGATTTAGTAACGGTCACTCTTAGTCAAACTGATCGCCTTATTAAAAGCATTTATCTTCTGAATAAATTCTCTCTGAACATATGAAGAAAATTATGAAGCAAGTTTTTTAAATTTTTCAATGATTAACATTCTCTCATAATTTTCAAATTCAAAAACAATTAGGAATGAATAATTTGTAGGTGCACTTCTGCAGACTTTTCCATTGAATTTTGTTTTTACAGGATCAATGGGAACACCAAACTTCAGGTCTATTCATGAAGCCATTTTTCACAAATCTTATATGAATGAATTACTCAAAATGTACTTAACTGAAATTTGGTCACTGACATGGTCAATGTCATGAAACAATTTTTTTTAGGTTCTTGTCCTCCATCCAGCAGTATGGACATGCAACATTTGCATAACTGTTTTAATAAAGATGAATTCAACTAAAACCCCTGCCAGTAACCCTGATGTCCTGGTCTTTGGATAAAACTAATCCTATATATTTTCTAGCTATAACTTGAAATCTGCATTCTCAGGAATGCAAGCCTCTGCCATGTGGGGGTCCCTATATTGTGAGATGTTTGCATTCTCTTATTCTGCCCACATTCCTAGGTTCATTCATGCCCTGAAAATTTCATGAGATTCTGGTCATGATTGTATGATATATGTTATGAACAAACAAACACACTTACATACATATGGACACCCACACACAAGCAGGGATGAATGCATACCCTCCTTTAAGAGACAATTAGTTAATATTCCTGTTCTGACAAATGCAACAATAAGAGAGCATGACATTCTCTATATTTAAACCCTTTTCACAAACATTTTCTTTTTTTTGTGTGTGTGAATTAAACTTGCTTTATTGTGCAGTAACCCCTAGAAATGGAAATTTATTCCTTAGGATTTATATTGAGCCATTGTCAAATTTAACACATACTGTGAAGCCAATCTGAAATAACAAAATCTTTGAGATAATGTTAAGCTATAGAAGCCAGCTTGACTGTGAAAACCAGCCCTGTCTTTGCTGAGAGAAACTGACAGGAGCTGTGGTAATAACTCACAAGTAAGCTGGAATGCACAGCCAAAGGCTGATTGCTATTCAAGATAAGGTTGTGATGTATGTGTTCTAATTGGTGACATGTTTGCTATCTCACATTCATCCACAGAGCTTATTGTGGCAAATGATATATGCTCTTCCCAGATAATGCAATGTGCTAGAAACAGCTATTATAAACTACCAACTTTAGCTGGTGATAAACACTACTTGTAAAATATTTATAGAAAAGATTTTTTTACACTGTCAAATCAATGTTGTGATTTATTTTGTACCTATTAACATAAACATTAACAGCATAGATCTAATGTGTTTCTGGGTATAAACTGCTCTCATAAAATCTATGAATTCTACTGTATTTTTCTAAGAGCCTTCAGTACAATTACTGGCCATTGGGTATATAGACCACAACTGTTTCCTTTGCTGACAAAATATTGACAATTTTGCAAAAGGCTCTGATCTAGACCTCTGAATATTTTAAATTTTGTTCCATTAGACATTTATTGATATATGTAGGAACAGTTTTATATATCATACAATCCCTTTAACACAGTAATGAATCAACAATTGCTTCTATTGATACTTCTCATATACTAGTTTTTTTTTATGACGATAGTGATATTGATGATCATTCAATATTGGATGCTTACCTCCAACAATAAAATGTCTGTCTGTGTTCTGTTTGTAATATGTACTGTATGTTCTTCAGCTGATTTCCTTGTATGTTCTGTATCTCAGGGCTCATCATTAATGAAAGCCTGCTTGCCCAAGGCAGGAAAAAAATTTATTTAACACGTTGTAGGGCAAACAAGTCACCTCTCACTTGCACGACTAAGCAAGTGTCTTCTAATTTAGATCATATTTAAGATTTTGTGCGATTTTCACCAAATATGGAAATGAATATTCAAGGTCAAGGCCACTCTCACAGGAAAGATCATGACCCAATTTAACTAGAATATGGGTGGTCGACAAGCGATTTTGTGTATCCACCATATCACAGAGGCATCAGTAAAGTAAGGCACGGAACGTTCCTGACATGACATGACTCCAAATTTGTAGCACCAGTGATACCAATTAAACTCCTCATATATATGCAATTTTCACCAAAAACAGATCTACAGATGGATACACCTGACAATGCAAGATACACTAATCCACTACTGAGAAAAAGTGCATTAATGTATACTATAACAAGTGACCCATGGGTCATGACGCTGAGCCCACTGACATGTTGATAATATGTCCTTGCACAGACAACTAATTAAGATAGGTGTCACCATTGTTCATGCATATTAGCTTAAGTTCATCAAGACCAATAAGCACCACAAATTTAATGACAATCCAACCAGCCATTCATGAGGAATCTGGCAATTTGTGTGTATTTTGAATTATTTCTGGGGTGCTCAAACATACCCCAAAACTCTGAGAATATAGGTCACTGTGACCCAATTTCAGGTTTCTGGGGAGAACTTTTGAGGAACTCTCAGGATGTCATGTTAGAATATTCTGGGCCCCATGGTTACCTTATGATTTGTGCCCTACTTTGGTATCAAATTTTCAATTATTCTGGGGGGTATTTCTGAGCCCCATAGCTTGGACAATTTGGGTGTCAGAGACCTAATTTCAGATTTCCATAGAGACTTTTCATGGGCCTCCCAGCATGTCAAGAAAGAAAATTCTAGGTCTAGTCGTTAAAAGTTGTGCCTTGTTAATAGATAACCACATCTTTTAAGGTCTCAAAAATAGATAAAAAAATAGTAAAAAATTGAAAAAAAACAGGTGGTGCCACCAGACTGCAAAAAATGATGTAACACCCCATGATCAATATCCATGCATAGAATCTTGGCGATCAATGCATCAGTTGTACAGATACTTGAGCTTTTAATTGTATCAAATTTTTCATTATTCTGGGGGGGGGGGGGGGGTACTTCGGAGCCCCATAGCTTGAAGAATATGGGTAAATGAGACCTAATTCTAGGTTTTCAAGGAGACTTTTCATGGACCTATCTGGATGTAAAGTAAGAAGATTCCAGGTCCAGCAGTTATGTTTTGTGCCCTGTTAACAGATGACGGCATCTTTTAAGGTCTCAAAATAGAGAAAATAATCGTAAAAAGAATTGAAAAAATACAGGTTGCGCCCCTAGTCTGCAGAAACTGATGAAACACTCCATGATCAATATCCATGCAAAGAATCATGTTGATCAATGCATTAGTTGTTCAGATATTTGAGCTTTTGTATCAAATTTTTCATTATTCTTGGGGGGGGGGGGGTGTATTTCAGAGCCCCATAGCTTTAAGATTAACAGAGACCTAATTCCAGGTTTCCAAGGAGATTTTTCATGGACCTCTCTGGATGTAAAGTTAGAAGAGTCAAGGTCCAGCGGTTACGATTTGTGCTTTGTTAACGGACAGACAGCCAGATGACCGCACGGCCGATGGACAAAAAGTGATGGCTACGGCTCAGTTGACCAGGGGCGTCAATATAGGGGGGAGGGGGGATGGGGGGTATATTACCCCCCACTTTTTTGCAAGGGGGGGATGGTTAATGTAATCATCCCCCCCACTTTTTAGAGAATAATATTATAATATTGCAAATGGGATATATTAATAAATAGAATTAAAAACTCTGAATCCATTTACTAAAAAATGTTATATCTAAAACTTGCTTAAAATTCACAAAACAACTTATTTTCTATCATAATATTATAGTTATTTGAATTATATATATTTCAAATAAGTATAAATATATATATAATAATCATATATATATATATATAGTTGAATATGTCACTCAGAGACGCTGAAAAAGTAATATATTATATATATATATATATATATATATATATATATATATATATATATATACAAAGACATCCCCCCCCCCACCCTGGAAGAAAAATTGACGTCACTGCAGATGACTTACAGTCAGCTGAGCTAAAAACAACAGCAGGTAGCACCATCTGTCTGGACTACAACAAAGCTATCCATGATGGATATAAACATGCCAAAATTTCAGGCTGATACACCCATTCACTCCTAAGATATGAGCAATTATCACCCAAAGCAACAAAGACAACTGCAGATGATGCCGCCAGTTTTTAATACAAGATGGTGGTATCCAAGATCTATAGACATGCACAGTTTCAGGCAAATATGGTAAATCATTTCTGAGAAAAGGGCTTTTTATTTATTTATTTTATTTATTCTATGAATACAAAGAGGTAGGTGGCGCAACCTGTCTGGTCTGCGAAAAAACTCTCCAAGATGTATAGATGTGCCAAATTTCAGACAAATTCATTTAACTTCTCCTGAGATATGAGCAATATTTACCAAAAGCAAATAGATAGATGGACGCCACCCAAAGACAATTGTAGATGGCACCACCAGTCTTGAATACAAGATGGAGGCCCGTATTCAAGATATATGGACATGCATAATTTCAGGCCAATAGGGTGAATCACTCTTGTGAAAAGGGGATTTATTTATACTGTAAGGTAGTAAGTAAGGTAGGTGGCGCCACCTGTCTGGTTGACGAGAAAATCTCCAAGACAGATGTATATGCCAAATTTCAGACAAACACATTGGATGACTTCTGAGAAATGAGAAATTTTCACCTAAAACAAATTAACGGGTGGATGTCAAATGGAACAAGGCCTACAGGCCTAATGCACACCTGTGCAATGGGATATACACCAGGTATAACGCTCCAATGCTGGACCTTTACTTTTCAAGTACATGAGTAATATGTATATGAACAATGCAAGTACTAAACATTTTGAACAAGAAACAATTACACAAACATCCCTGCTGTAATACTGGCATGGGTGCACAAAACAGGAAAATTGATTGTAGCTGGCACCACTAGTCTTGTACATGATAGAGCTATCCGATATGTATATATATGCCCAATTTCTGGCTGATGTATCTAATTCCTCCGTAGAAATAAGCAGGTGCATACACTGTGCAAAAGTCATGGTAGTTGGCGACACCTGTCAAATGAATGAAAAGCCATCAAAGATGCATAGACAGGTTAAAATATTAGACCAATACATCAAACTTCCCTTGAGTTAGATGCACTGGGCTGACCAGGCTTAGGTGAAACAGGCAGTTACCCCGATTGAACTGTTACAAATTGCTGCCTCAAGCTACTGGACTGAGTGAAATCTTGACATGCACGTGGTTAGACTGAGTGAACTTTTGACCTGTACCTTGCTGCACTGAGTGATCTCTTGACCTGTTGCATGATCTGATACAGTTGGCAGTATGGCAATGCTATAAATAGATCCTGGCTGAACTTTGGTGCCACATCTGATGCAGTGGGCAGTCTGCCAAAGCTATAAACAGAATGCAGCTACTACACAGAGTGAACTCCTGACCTTTACCTGGCTGCACTGAGTGAACTCTTGACCTGTTGCCTAATCTGATACAGTTGGCAGTCTGCCAAAGATAGATCCAGAGTGACCTTTGGCCTGTTGCAAAATCTAAAATAGTAGCTACATCATTGCATAAGCTCACAGATTGGCTCCACATGCAGCCCTGAGGGGCACGACACCCATGAGGTGATCACATGATACTCATGAGGTGATCACATGCTACCCATGAGGTTATCATATGGTGCCCATCAGGTGTTCACATGACATCCATGAGGAGATCACATGCCTTTTGCCTGTCTGCACTGATTGAACTTTTGACATATATCTGGCTGCAATGAATGAACTCTGTTGACCTGTTGCCAAATCTGAAACAGTTATCAGTTTCTCAACGTATTTAAAGATACAGACACAATCTTGGCCTGTTGGTAAATCTGTTAACACATACTGAAAGACTCTGGAAAAAAATGCTTTTTTTCAAGCTGACATATTCATCAGACTTTTTATTAAAATATCTAGAATAATAAGAGATGCAGTCCTATTATTCTTAAAGGTCAAATAATTCTGCCAAAATCATTCAAGTAAACTTGAACAAAGGCCACCTAAGAATAATTTTTGTGCAATGTTACAGAAGTTACAATTTAAATTTAGTATGCTTTTTTGGACAGATGACTAAGTTCAACTTCCTGTAACTCAGCCAAAAATCACCAAACTTAATCCTTTCGAACAAACTTGAAAGAGATTGTACCAGGAATCATTTCTGTGAAATATTCATCAATTTGGCTTTCGTTTCAGAGAGGAAGGTTTTTAAAGCCTTTTTAGCTTTTTCCCTATAAATCTAAGAAAATGCAGTTAGCAAAAAAATAAACAAAATCAGATAGAGTTTTTTAGATGTCTATTTTTTGCATACAATTTCATGATGCTAACTCTTGCCGTTTTCAATATAATATGGGTTAATGTACAGACGACGGCCAACGGATGACAGATGATTGATGACACCACACCATGGCATAAGCTCACAGGTTCACTAAAAAAATGCAGAAGGCACCATCAGTCTTGACAACAAGATGGAGGAGTTTAATATCTAGGGACATGCAGAGTTTCAGACCTATATGGCACACAATGCCTAAGAAAAGAGCATTAATTTATTCTACAGAAATGGGAAGGTAGGTGGCCTGAACTGTCTGGTTTATGAGAAAATTTTCCAAGATGGATGGACATGCCAAATTAAAGACCAATACCTTGAACCAACTCTGGAGATGAGCAAATTTCACCCAAATCACATGTACAAAGGGATGCCACAGTAAAAACAATTGCAGATGGTGCCAACAGTCTTGAGCATAAGATGGAGGAGTCCAAGATCTATGGATACACACTATTTCAGGCCAATAGGGCAAATCACTCCTGAGAAAAGGGCATAAATTTATTCTTCAAGAAGGCAAAGTAGGTGGAGCCACCTGTCTTGTTTAAAAGAAATCATTTCTAGATGGATGGACATGCCAAATTTCAGACAAATACCTTGAACCACTCCTGAGATATATGAGCAATTTCCACTGAAAGCAAATGTACAGATGGAAGCCACACAAAAACAAATGTAGATGGCACTACCAGTCTTGCATATATGATGGAGGTATCCAAGATCAGTAGACATGTACAATTTCAGCCCAGTCTGTCCATTAGTTTTTGATGTGAAATGCTTACTGTCAAGTGGCAATGATGGGATATTAAAAGGGTTCGAAAACAAGAAAAGGACAGAAGGTGGTGCGACCTGTCCTCCGCAGAAGAAAAAGCTATCCAAGATCTTCAATCAATTTGATTTTTGGATCAATCCATGCATCCCTTATTGAGAAATTTATGATTTTATGTGATTTTCACCATATAAGGCAAGATTCAAGGTCAAAACCACTCTCACAAGAAAAGTCATTATCCCATTTTAAATATACATCATCCCATGTCCCATGCCTATGTATATGCATAATAAGAAAGAAATCTGTCCATTAGTTTTTGACATGTAATGCTCGTGTTACTATCATGTGGCAATGATGAAAGTATTAAAAGGCATGAGAACAAGAAAAGGATTATGGGTGGTGCCATCAGTTTCTGAAAACTGGTTACCCAAATTTGAAGATCTTTGGATAAATGCATGCAAGATCTCTTGAGATATTTTAGAATTTCAGTGAATTTCCCCAAAAATGGACCTCTTCAAGGTCACAGTCACTCTCCTACTAAAGGTCATGACCCCATTGTAAAAAGGCTTGGTCCTCTCACCCATATCTCACATGTCAAGTTTTGTACAGATCTGTGAAATATTTTTCGAGTTATCTTTCCTGAGAGAAATCTGTTGCGGCACGACCGTACCTAAACCATATAGAATCCTGACTTTGTCTGGGGATACAATTAGAAGGCAGCAGCTGTAGCTGTCCATGAAAAATTGACTTGAAGATGATTTCAATAAAAGTATGATATAACTGAAAAGACAGAAACTCTACTCATAATCCAGAATAAGGAAGACTTGGCAATGCTAGTTAGAACATGCGCACTCACTAAGTGTTCTGCTCTGCCCTGAATACAGATAGCTGAAACAAAATGGGCCCAGTACCCAGGATTCTTCATGCTGGGCTGCATTCCCCAAAGTGCCCCATCAAGATGTTTTTTATCTTTTTCACAGCTGTATGTTTATTGCTGCACCCATGATACATTTGTGTGCCAAGAAAAATTTATATGCAAGTGTCTAGAATTTATTGTTTGTCCCTGTCACCAAGAAACTGATGTTCCTGGCACAACCTAATACATTAATACATACGTTTGAATTTTTACATCAGCAGTTGGCTCATGGTACCAGTACTACAGTGGGCCATAACAGGGTTAACGCTACAATCCTGACCGAGCACAGTCCTGATTTGCCAGGCAGCAGGCTGATTTTTAGGTTCAGCCATGCTGAAGTATGTCATTATTGAGAGGTCCCTTGCCCACACGTAAGTTTTTGTTAAAATGGCAAGTCTGACAAATTTCCTTTCATTTTCTTGTGTAAAAAAAGCAGAATAACTCAATAAAAAGGAACAAGGACTTGCAGAAAACCTAGACTATGAAACCAATGTCAAAATGGATGGATAATGAGGCTCTATACCAGCAATGGATCCAGGGAAATAGTAAATTTGTTTGATGGCAGCCAAAGCCTGCTGTGTGTGAAAGCTGAATCAATGTGATTTACCGCTTGGCAGAACGGCATTTTCTTTTGAATGTGACCGTTAAATTGGATAATCAGATAACGTCTATCATCAGCATCTAACAACAACCGGAGGGTATTTATGAGGGGCAGTTCATGTGAATTAATTATTAAATTAGTATAGGCTGAATAAGATCGGGGACATAACAAAAGTTATACTTTCATCACTACGGAAACTGCATGGTCTCATCTATTAACCAAAAATACTTGCCAAAACCATGTAGGCTGGTTCTTAAGTATTTTATCATGCAAATATGAGCTAACACCTGAATTTATGTTTTGGACATTAACACATGAAAGCCATTTTGGCCTGTCCATAAGAATTGTACTTAGAAGAGGCTCTTTAAAATGAGCTACATCACAGCATCATAGAACATGTGCATAAATTCATAACTCTGAATTCATATTTTTGATGTCTAAGCACAAACAAAAGAAAGACATACACACCTGGATTTATGAAAATCATTTTAATTAACAAGAAGAAGGAAAACCAAGATACACCTTTCAGGTCCAATATTGTCTCTGATAAAAACAATAATAAGTTAAGAAAAATATAGGCATGTTCAAATAATGTTCACTTGTAAGGTACACTTGTGAGCTGTAATTGTTGTTGGTACAATTAAGGGATGTGTACCTGTGTTGTATTAACTGCCTGATCTGTCTTTACCATGCATTCTCTTCTGCCTTTAACATGCATCCTCTTCTGATCTGCCTTTACCATGCATTCTCTTCTGATCTGCCTACACCATGCATCCTCTTCTGATCTGCTTTTACCATGCATTCTCTTCTGATCTGCCTTTACCATGCATCCTCTTCTGACCTGCCTTTACCATGCATTCTCTTCTGATCTGCCTTTACCATGCATCCTCTTCTGATCTGCTTTTACCATGCATTCTCTTCTGATCTGCCTTTACCATGCATTCTCTTCTGACCTGCCTTTACCATGCATTCTCTTCTGATCTGCCTTTACCATGCATTCTCTTCTGATCTGCCTTTACCATGCATTCTCTTCCGATCTGCCTTTACCATGCATTCTCTTCTGATCTGCCTTTATCATGCATTCTTTTCCCATCTGCCTTTACCATGCATTCTCTTCTGATCTGCCTTTACCATGCATTCTCTTCTGGTCTGCCTTTACCATGCATTCTCTTCTGGTCTGCCTTTACCATGCATTCTCTACTGATCCGCCTTTACCATGCATTCTCTTCTGATCTGCCTTTACCATGCATTCTCTTCTGGTTTTAAATCTAATGTGCTCAGTCCATGAAACTATTTTTTTTAAGTGGGCACAATTTTAAGCATTAAAACTCTTTACATTAAAATCATTTAACCAAAAGTGTTGCGACGTTCTGGGGTATCACTCCTGAGATAACAACACTTAATACAATGCTCATCAGTTATCACATCAGAGTTTATTCACATGGCACCTAAACCCTAGGATTTCAGTCATTACACACTTAATCATATTTAAGATAAAAACTGTTGAATTGTTTTAACTTATACAAAACTATACTTGAAACAAGCAATTTATCCTTTAACTGTGTGAAAGATAAGGCCATAATGGTGGCTGACAGGAGCACTTTTGAACAAAACTAAGGGTTTCCTGATCAAGCTACAAATGAGATAATTAGCGTATATGATTTTTATTTTAAAATCCTTAATGACGGCCCTGTATAGTATTGGAAATATCCTGACATTGTTGCAATTTGTCACTTGAGTCAGCTTTTGGACTTAAGCTGAGGGGCATGTGTGGGTTACTATGGTAACTATCATGATGTCATAGTGGCCGGTAACAATGGTATTTAAGCCCGCTCCCAGACTTAAGTATAATGTAATGTTATAAGCTACAGACCCTTGACCTCAACTCACAGCATTTTTTGGAAGGGTACATTTTCTCATTATTTTGGTTTTTATTTTTTGCTTGCAGGAAATCAAAGATTTCTGCAAGCATGTTAGTCAGTTGTCCATGTCTGTTTGTGGGTGTGTGTGTGTTAGTTTGTCCGCACTATACTGGCCGTATTTTTGTAGCAACATCGGAAACTTACACAGTGTATTGATATTCAATATTCCTGGAAGCCTTTTGTTTTTGGTAAATATAGATCAAGGTCATGTAAAAAAAAACATCTAAGTTTTATTTTCATCATAACTTCATCAAAATGAAATTTATCTAAATAAACTAGCTCATTTTGTTCCTCTATGCTTTCTCCATGAGATGGACTGGTCAACTATCATCTTGGATGTGTCACAGTGTGTCAGTGTGTCTGTCTGTCAGTTGTTGTCAAATTAGCCTCCATGTTTGTTCTTTCGTCTGACATATGTCATTCTATCCACAGGCAATAATTTTTTTCATTACTTATTGTTCAAAATTTATCGCAGCTGCATAAACTTTACTCGCCATTCCATGGCTTTTCTTCTTATGTGTAGCTGTCTCAATCTGCTGTTACCATGATTACATATTTTTGGGGAAAATTTATGATATTCAATAACATGAGGTCTCACTTTTCTCATATTTGTCACTTTTAAAGCTAGAGAGGTCTAGTTTTTTTATTCAGGAAGCATTGGGTCAGTTTTACTCAATTTTGTACAAAATCTCATATATCTAATAAAGTTGCTCATCAAACGAAATGTTACAAGATTTCACTTTTTTTGCTATACATGCACAATTCTTAAGCAATCGCTCTGAAATTTAATAAGTAGATGGTAAAAAACACTCCTAAAAGCTTTTGGTTTTTAGGTAAAAATTCAAGGTCACCGAAAAACCCAAAAGATTATTTTGCTGATAACTTTGTTATATATTGTCCTATCTACACAAACTAAAATTAATTTTATTTGTCTATGCATTCCCCAATAAGAGATCTGGACAACTGACATCCAGGTTATGTCAGTCTGTTTGTCTGTTCATCTGTTTTTGTCAATAAATTTCTCCTGCCTGTTTGATATCTGGTCTGATATATGTCATTCTGCAGTCCACATTGTTTTTACAGCCCAATGCTTCTGAAAGGCATACAGTTAATAGGAAACTTTCATTTGCAACTTTTCAATATCAGCATAAATAATTAAATATGTTTTTGTTTCTGCTCTCTCACTAGACATTGCTTGTTCAAATTACTTTTTCATTTGTTCCCCAATCTTCCTGTCTCTCTCTCTCTATCTGTTATATTTCAAATTCCGGCAAGTGCTAGATCTATATATGGATGTCTAATTTGTTTATCCCCACTCTACTGTCAAAATTTTGCAGCAATCACTTTCAAACTTACACAGTTGATTGACAATGGAAGCCTTTGTTATTGGTCGATATAGATCAAAAGTTAAGGTCAGCAAAAAACGACAAATATTATTTCATTGTAATTTCTTCAAAAAGATGCCTATCTACATAAAATTTAGTTCATTTTGTTCCTCTATGCTTTCTCAATAAAATAGTTTAGTCAGATGTCATTTCAGATGTGTCAGTATGTCTTTCTGTTTGTCAGTTGTTGTCAAATTCACCTCCCTTCTTGTTCTTTTGTCTGACATATGGCATTTGATTCATAGGTGAGAATTTTTTAGCAATCTCTCTAAATGTTATATTGTTGAAAAACAAGGGACCCATGGGTCACGGCGCTCAGCTGTTATATATGATAAAAAATATGATTTTGAAATGAGGCACATGCTGGTTTTGTGTGGAAATAAATATAAGCTGTATTATGAGTTGTTGGTGTTTAGCTTATGTATGATTTTGATGGTTTCTTTGGAGAGAGGGAAGAGATTGATTTCATTTATTTTATTAACAAATGGAGTGCTACTGTCATACAGATTTTGACTTGGCCATATAACTGATAAGCAGCACATATAAGATAAGAGTTTAACTATTTATAAAAATTTAATAACAAATATTGTGCCAAATATAATTTTTATTAAAAATAATAAGAGAATCATATGATTTTTTTAATATAATATAACTGAAATGATTATTAAAATAATATTATAGAATATATTCATGAATGCATTCATGAATACATTTTGAAAGTATTTGCACTGGTATTCAAATACTTTCATTTTTACCTGAATTCCCATTCTTATGCAAGAAATTTTATAATGGAGTACATATTCATATTCATATACATTTGCCAAGTATTCGCACCATGTCTGGTATTTATTCAGTTTTAGCCAAACAATGATGTTGAGAATCCAATATTTAAACAAAGGACCCATGGGTCACGACAACCAGCTTAAGTTTGAAATTTTTGCAAATGTAAAATATGAAAAATATTCTATTGTAATGTTTTTCATTTATATAAGCATATGAGAAGCTAAGAGGAAAGGGCCCTCCTACTTGGTTATAGTAAAGTTCTCAATATATGATTGCAAACTAATACTCTGACAAGACTGTCATGAAGAAAAACAGTAAAAGTTTTGAGATACTGTGATGCATATGAAAAATTTACAGATGGACAGGCAAGTGGACAGAATGAACTAATACCTTTATTTTCACTTTCAAGGAAATAATGCATTTAAGTTTATATATAAGCCTATTTTTTTTAGCATATCCACTTTTTTCATTAATAGTTTTTATCTGATTCATTTTTTTTATTTACAAGTGTTATAAATTTGTAATATAACAAGTGACCCAGGGGTCATGACGCTCAGCTGACCAGGAAGACATTGACAAAAGTAATTTTATCATCTGAATGTCAAATTTGAATGAAATACTTTTTCCAAACTTGACCTTTTGTATAAAATCATCCAATATTCATTGGGGTACTATGGAGCTCTGTAGCATGACGGATATGGGTAACAGACACCTATTTTCAAGGTTTACAAGATGACTTTTCAGGGGTCTCCCAGCATGTCAAAAAATAAAATTCTAGGTCCAGTTATTATGATTTGTGCCCTGTTAACAAATCCAAATGTTTATTCTGGGGGGTATTTCAAAGCCGCATAGGATGAAGGATATGGGTAACAGAGATGTAATTTCAGGTGCACAAGGAGACTTTTCAGGGGCCTCCCAGCATATCAAGAAAGGAGATTCTAGGTCAAGTCATTATAATTTGTGCTCTGTTAACAGATGACCAAATCTTTATTCTGGGGAGTACTTCGGAGCCCCAGAGCATGAAGGATATGGGTAACAGGGACCTTATTTCGGGTTTCCATGTAGACCTTTTATGGGCTTCCCTGGAGGTGAGGACAGAAGATTCTAGGTCCAGTCATTATGATTTGTGCCCTGTTAATATATGACCAAATCTTTATCCTGGGGGGTACTTCAGAGCCCCATGGCTCACAGAATATGGGTAACAGGGACCTTATTTCGGGTTTCCACGTAGACCTTTTATGGGCTTCCCTGGAGGTGAGGACAGAAGATTCTAGGTCCAGTCATTATGATTTGTGCCCTGTTTACAGATGACCAAATGTTTAAAGATCACAAAAGTAGAGAAAAAAAATCGTAAAAAATAAAAAAAATATAGGTGGCGCCACCAATCTCCAGAAATTGATGAAACACTCCATGATCAATATCCATGCAAAGAATCATGGTGATTAATGCATTAGTTGTTCAGATACTTGAGCTTTTGTATTAAATTTTGCATTATTCTGGGGGGTACTTCAGAACCCCATAGCTCGAAGAATATAGGTCACAGTGACCTAATTTCAGGTTTAAAAGGAGAATTTCCATAGACCTTCCAGGATTTCAAGTAAGAAGATTCCCGGTCTAGCAGTTACGATTTGTGCCCTGTTAACAGACAGACGCCTGGATGGCCGGACGGATGACGGACAAAGGTGATCCCTACAGCTCAGATGACTTTCAGTCAGCTGAGCTAAAAATTGAAAAAATACAGGTGGCGCCACCAGAATGCAGAAACTGATGAAACATTTCATGATCAATATCCATGCAAAGAATCATGGTGATCAATATAATAATTGTTCAGATACTTGAGCTTTTGTATCAAATTTTCCATTATTCTGGTGGGTACTTCGGAGCCCCATAGCTCAGAGGTTATGGGTAACAGAGACCTAATTTCAAGTCTTTAAGGAAACTTTTCATGGGCCTCTCAGCATGTCAAGAGAGAAGATTCTAGGTCCAGTTGTTACATTTTGTGCCATGTTAACAAATGACCGCATCTTATGAGGTCTGAAAATTGAGAAAAAAATTCGTAAAAATAAAAAAATATAGGTGGCGCCACCATACTGCAGAAACTGATGACACATTCCATGATCAATATCCATGCAAAGAATCATGGTGATCACTGCAATAGTTGTTTAGATACTTGAGCTTTTGTATCAAATTGTCCATTATTCTGAGGGATACTTCAGATGACTTACAGTCAGCTGAGCTAAAAACACTTAATGGTCAATATCCATGCAAAGAATCATGATGATCTCCGTATTAGTTGTTCAGATACTTCAGCTTTTGTATCAAATTGTCCATTATTCTGAGGGATACTTCAGAGACCTATAGCTTGAAGGATATGGGTAACAGAGACCTAATTTCAGGTTTCCACAGGCACTCTTCATGGGCCTCCTTGCATGACCAGAATGAAGTTTCTAGGTCCAGTTGTTGCAATTTGTACCCTCTTGATAGATAACATAGGTGGCGCCACCAGTCTGCAGGAATTGATGGAACATCTCATAATCAATATGTATGCCAAAAATCATGACCATCAGTGATGTAGTTATTGAGATATTGAAGTTTTTGTATGAAATTTTTGACTACTCTGGGAGGGTACTTTGGGGCCCCATAGCTCAAAGGATATGGGTAACAGAGACCTAATTTCTGGTTTCCATGGAGACTTTTCATAGGTCTTCTGGTGTGTTGAGAATGAAGATTCTAGGTCCAGTCGTTACTATTTGTGCCATGCTAAGAGATGACAGCATCCTTAAAGGTCTCAAAAATAGAGGAAAAAATCGTAAAAAATTGAACGATGCAGATGGCGCCACCAGTCTGCAGGAACAGATGACATATCTCATGATCAATAGTTATGCCACAAATCATGACCATCTTCAAGTAGTTCATGAGATATTGAAGTTTTTGTATGAAATTTTTTACTTTTCTTGGGGGTACTTTAGGGCTCCATAGCTCGAAGAATATGGGTAACAGAGACCTAATTTTGGTTTCCATGGAGACTTTTAATAGGTCTCTCAGTGTGTCGAGAATGAAGATTCTAGGTCCAGTCGTTAAGATTTGTGCCACGTTAACAGATGACAGCATCCTTAAAGGTCTCAAAAATAGAGGAAAAAATCGTAAAAAATCAAATACAGGTGGCGCCACAAGTCTGCAGGAACTGATGGAATATTTCATAATCAATATGTATGAAAAAAATCATGACCATCAGTGATGTAGTTATTGAGATATTGAAGTTTTTGTATGAAATTTTTGACTACTCGGGGGGGGGGGGGGGGGTACTTTGGGGCCCCATAGCTCGAAGGATATGGTTAACAGAGACCTAATTTCTGGTTTCCAAGGATATTTTTCATGGACCTCTCAGTGTGTCAAGAATGAAGATTCTAGGTCCAGTCGTTACAATTTGTGCCATGCTAACAGATGACAGCATCCTTAAAGGTCTCAAAAATAGAGGAAAAAATCGTAAAAAATCTAACAATAAAGGTGGCATCACCAGTCTGCAGGAAGTGATGACACATCTCATGATCAATAGTTATGCCACAAATCATGACCATCAGTCAAGTAGTTAATGAGATACTGAAGTTTTTGTATGAAATATTTTACTTTTATTTGGGGTACTTTGGGGCTCCATAGCTTGAAGAATATGGGTAACAGAGACCTAATTTCTGGTTTCCATGGAGACTTTTCATAGGTCTCTCAGTGTGTCGAGAATGAAGATTCTAAGTCAAGTCATTACGATTTGTGCCTTGTTAACAGATGTTCACATTTTTAAAGGTCTTAAAAATAGAGAAAAAAATTCGTAAAAAATTGAAAAATACAGGTGGGGCCACCAGTCTTCAGGAACTGATGGAACCTCTCATGATCAATATGTATGCCAAAAATCATTACCATCAGTCAAGTAGTTAATGAGATATTGAAGTTTTTGTATGAAATTTTGGACTTTTCTGGGGGGTACTTTGGGGCCCCATAGCTCGAAGGATATGGGTAACAGAGACCTAATTTCTGGTTTCCAAGGAGATTTTTCATGGACCTCCCAGGATGTCAAGTAAGAAGATTCCAGTTCTAGCGGTTACGATTTGTGCCTGGTTAACGGACAGACAGACAGACAGACGGACAGACAGACGGACGACGGACAAAGAGTGATCGCTATAGCTCAGATGACTTTCAGTCAGCTGAGCTAAAAACTGAAAATATAAGTTAAAATATTAGAATTCTAAGTTGCAATCATTATATATCCAGATTGTAACTCATATTGGGTCATATTATGCATACACATATTTTTTTTTATTTTTAAATCAAATGTTTAAACTAAATGTAAAAGAAAATAAAGCCACAACAAGGCTTATTTCACCGAAATAAAATAAAAGATTCAGTACATTTGATAGAATAAAAACATCTTTCAAATAAAGTATACACACTGTTGGTTGAATGAGGGACAAACAAAATCATTATGCTAATTACAATCTCAGCTATAATTATTAACTGGAATTTATAGTCAATATCACACCTGGTGAAGGTTTTACTCTTCTGAAGTAAAGCATTACTTATCTGATGAATATCCACACTTTCATAGCAATACATCACTTTGTGGACACAATTAAATGTGCACTTTAATCATTGTAACCCTGGTGGTACATACAAAATCTAAAATGTAGCATGTCCAAGAATAAAATAAAATACAGAAAATTATAACATTCATCTCGTTTATGCACCAGCTGGGGGGGGGGGGGGTGAGTGCAGGGCAGAGGGGAAGCCTGCTAGTAGTGGCCAAGCTGGGCCAAGGCAAGCTGCCTTGGGTGGGTTACATAATGCAAGTGAAGGCTGGTGCCAGATGTAAACAACACTTGACATGGTGTATAAAAGCTTAATTAAAAGCTACTCTTTTCAAACAATTTCTTTGAAATTTCAGATTTTAAAATATTAAATCCTTATGTATATATGCTGTGAAAATTAAATCAACAGTGCTTACAGGGAAAAAATGTGCCACTGCCAAATTTGGACAAAATTTATGGTATTAATTTTTTATTTATGCTAATAACTTGAAAAATTTGCAAAATTCAGATCTAGTTTTGGGTAAACAATTGAATCTTGATTAAATAAAGTTATATTCCTGATAAAAGGTTCCAGCTTCAGCAATTCTCATGTTAAGTGAGCAAATATATTTCCTGATTTTTAAAAAATTGCATTATATTTGGGCCTAGAACTTCAAAATAATACCCAATACTGACCTAATTTTTTGTATGTGCACAGAAAATGTATGGAAGAATATGAAAACTAAATATGATCAAAAACAGATCAGTGGTTTTGATATTAGGCAGCCTTGAAGTGTAACAATGGCTTTTTTTATGGAAAACGAAGGTTTTTCCTTAATATCTCGAAGGAACGAAGTTTTAATGACCCAATTTTCGGTATGGTAGGAGATTTTGGGGACATCTAATGGTATGCAGAATTTAGGATTCATAGGTCCAACGGTTTTAAAACGTGCCCCGTTAACGGCCGGCCGGCCGGCCTGACGGCCGGACAGCCGGACGACGGACCACGACTATAGCTCAGATGACTTATAGTCAGCTGAGCTAAAAACCTAAAGTTCTAGAAATATGTCTATTAGAGTAAATAGGTCAAAGGTCAAGGTCATCAAAAAACAACAAAATTGTTTTTTTCTTCATAAATTTGTCGAAATTTATTGTATATGCATGAATCGTAGCTCATTTTATTCCATATTCCATGGCCTTCTTTCTGTTGTGTAGCTGCATCAATCTGCTGTTAATATATGGTAATGTATTTTTTGGGGAAATCCATGATATTTTTACCAAAGCTCACAAAATCTCAGACAGTTTTCTCGGCAAACAAGATATTTTGAGAGTTTACTTGTTTGTAGGCCACAATTCTCCCGCAAAATTTAAAATTTATACAGTTAAAAGACAAATAAAACTCCTATAAGCCTTTCGCTTTAAATTCAGATAGGTCAAAGATCAAGGTCATAAAAACCCAAATATATTATTTTGCTTATAACTTTTTTTAATTTTCCTATCTACACAATGTTTAGCTCATTTTATTAGTCTATGCATTCCCCATTTATGAGTCTGTCAGTCTGTCTGTCTGGTCATCTGTTGTTGTCAACTTCTCCTGCCTGCTTGTTCCTTGATCTGACTTGTCATTCTGGAGTCCAAATTGTTTATCAATGCTTCTGAAAGGCATACAGTTTAAAGAAAACCAGGAAATATGTTGTCTGTCTGTCTGTTTGTCGGTGACTTTTTCATTATCAGCATAAATACATAATCATGTTATTGTTTCTGCTCTCCCAGAACACTGCTCATAATTACTGATTTCACTTGTTTTCCTGTCTTCCTGTCTGTCTTTTATCAACTTCCAGCAAAAGCTCAGCCTATAGTCATCTGGTTTTATTATTTTTATTTCATACGGAGGCAGAGAAATCAAAGGAATCTCTTATCCAAATTCCAGTTACAGTGCTCTGTTAGTTATTGACAAGTACCACACAGTTTGTAAACATGAGCCATAAAGAAAATTGTAGTAGATCTGGACTAACCTCTCCACCATTTAACTGTCTTAGCTGAGACAGGCATGGCACCACAATTATAAACCCACTGGAATTCCTCAAACCCACAGGATTTAACCAATGGGCCATGCTTATTACCCCAGGCTTCCAACAATGACATTTGTAGACCATTTTCTCAGGAGAGAGATGTGGAAGGGTCAGGGGCCAAACTTGTCCTGATTAGCAATAGGTTCCCCTTGTTGTTTCCAGTCTTTCTTGTCATGGGACTGCTATTTTTACCATCCTGCCAATCCACGACGAGGTTTCACTCGTAAGATTAATTTGACGTGTCAGAGTTGAGGACTGCCTCAGTATTGATCACAGCTTGAAGATGACAGAGGAAGTTGGTGGCAGCCTTCATGAGGCTAAACCAGCCCTCTACCCCAGGTGATGTACACATAAGACATCCAAGGAAACAGACCCCTTGGTTCTCAATGGTCACAGCTAGCACATATCCTCGTGTCCATGAAATCACCACTCTTAAAGGGCAATTCAAGTGAGCCTACATGGAGTTATCATGTCTGTCATATTGATAAGTGTATTATAACTAAGCCATACATTTCACTCTCTGTATCACTGGATAATCAATGACTCTGCCTATAACATATCAAACAGTAATTTCAAATTTGCAAGAACCCAAATATAAAATAATTACCAGATTTTTCACCGACTTTCGTTTGTTTTTTTAAGATAAATATACATGTAAACTTTGAAATTAGCCTGCATAACCTCTTTTTATAGCCAATGTGAATCCACAAAAATTACTTATCTGATTGAAAACAATTATTTCATCAGCATATGCACCCGAACCTAATTTAAAAGGACAATGAACATGACTGATAAAATGCTAGTTCTTACAGCAAGGGATGCCAAATCACACGGCTCCCACCAGGGTCTGGAGGAAATCTATAGGAATTCAATAGGAGCACTTGAGGACTTAACATAGGCATTTTTAGAAATTTTCAGCAAGAAATATTTGAAGATTTTGGATTTTTCACTGCAACATTGTGTTTTATTTAGTAACTTACCGTAAGTTCTCAAGGCAGCATTTTGAAGACTGTTTAAATGGTGTAGATCAATAGATGTTCCTGCATGACTGCAACATTTACATGTACAGTTGTACATAAGAACTGAATGTTTCAATGATACCAGGTCTATATAACAATAGTTATTCAATATCAACAGTTATATTGGAAACATGATTGTGAAGTGAAAAAAAAATACTGGAAAATATTGGAGATAAAGGCCTAAAATATAGGAAATTATAGGAGTAGTTGTAAGCCCTTCCACCAAATAGTCAACTATGGTTCCCACAGCTATCTGAATCCCCTGACCATGCAAAACAAAATTTTCCCCTGAGCTCTGGCTTACAACCTTGTATTTGCCACAAAACTTGACCTGTGAAACCACAAACATATACATGATCTTGCCTGTTATGCCTATACTTTCTATACTTCAAGAAATTGCTGTTGGTCACAGTTTCCAAAAACAGGCTAATTTAATTGGATTTATCAAATACCAGGTAACTGAATCATCACAGTTCTATGCTGTCTTTTGAATTTAACAAACATACAAGGGACAAATAGGTCAAGCTGGTCAACACTTCTGACATGGCTGTTAGGGTAACTTTGAAATACAGTAAAACCTCACCTTATTTCTACCTCAGTTTAGCGACCATCTCAAACTACCACTTTTCACGGTTTCCGATTCTTTTCACTCTTTATATAAGACCTCGCTTGGACTTTATCGAGGTCTCGTTTTGAGGTTTTACTGTAGTGGGATACAAAAAAGAGATAAGTTTTTTTTTTGTGGTTAATCATGCAGTATTAGAAAATGTCAGAGGATATGTTACTTCTGTCTGTTAGTAAAAAAAAATATGAAACAATCAGCTAAAACTGTGACAAGATTACTATTGGTCAACATTCCCAAATTACTATTACAAACTTGCAAAACAAATAGTAACCCTCTCATGATTTACACATAGATGAAAGCGATCACATGACATTTTGCACACATACTTATCTTGGCAAGAGGTCATTTGATTATTTTATACACCATTGGCCTTGTTTCAATTGGAACAAGGGGATATGTCCCCCTCCCTCACACTTTATACAATATACCTTATATAACTTGCATACTAGTAATTTTTAACAGTGATTTAAAGATAAATCAATCAAGTATATAACCATATCTGCAAAAAGGGTTTAATGGATACTATGAACCCTTTTCTTCTGTCGCTGCATTGCAGATGAAGAACTCTGACACCCTTAAATGGGTCTTTCTGAAACCCAGCATAGTTATTAGGGCACAATAGGGAACGAGGGAGCTAATATAATTTTTAATAACATTAATTGATACAGCCCTGCCCGCTGCCTGGCTTACCTCGCTGCATGGGGAATCACCATGAAAAATCTACTTTCAAATGGAGCTTGACTGCAAAATAAGAATATGGCTGTATACACACTCATGACAGTTTTATACTGTTAACACGATTCCATTCACATAATTTATTTTAGCTGAACATTTACTCATGCAAACTCGAAAAGGGCAGAGATTTGATCATTTGGCTGTGTCAATAGGTGAGTGTCTACCAGTCAGGCCGAAGTTTTGAGACTTATCCTAGTGGCCTACACATGCCTGACCAGCACAGCTTCTGCCTACTGTTTTTCCCAAGAGGCCAGAACCTTTGGGGGGAGCTTAATTATAATAGCTCCCACAGCTTCCCCCTTGGATCCGCCACTGCTTGTGCCAAACAAATATGGGTGTTGCCACCTAGTCCTTTTCATGCAGTGTCGATCTATTGCAAACCAAACAAAACTTTTTGTCAAGACATAAAACCCGAAGTCCCAAATACAGTTTCAAACTTCTCATTCAGTGGTTATATACTACAGTCATTCCACATCACATTTGCTGTATACCAAGACTTTCTAGGGTTCACCATCAGGGCTCACACAGGGCAAAGAACTGTAATCCGACCAATGAAAATGTTGTATCGCATTGTGCATCCAACTCTAAGTTTTAAGTGACTAAGTGACATCCCACTCTCATTGGTCTGATTCTTGGCCATATGTCAACTTTGGTGAAGAAACCAAAAGAAACTTACTAACCAAAGCTCAGCAGTTAAAGTGAAGGAGATTGGGATCAACTGCAGTGTATAACCACTGCATAAGGAGTCAAACACAATTTCAGTATCAAATATTACCTCGCTGCAGACACTTTCAGCCATATACCCAGCTAAATATTGCCGAGACTCAGTCATCAAACTGCCAAACATGAAGCCACTGAAGACCAATAACTTTAGCTGGAGGGCATGGTGTGTTAATGGAGCACAGTCACAAGACACAAACTGAGTGCAGATTGTCTAGCAAAGCTAGGCATGGGATAAGACGATAGGTCCACAGGGAGGGATAATGAAGTCGACAGCTTTCACTTTCTTTGACCTTTAGTCAAGGATCATGGGTTATCTAGCCTGGCTCATGTATGGCTATACCTTGGACAAGACTTTCCATCACTTAGGAAAAAACACACTCAATGTCATAGATATATGTGTCCTAAACAGTGTTGAAAAAATAAAGTGATATTCTTGCAACACATTGACTGTTGTACCATCAAGGCTTGAAACTTCTACATGGTGACCTTTGTACCATCAAGGCTTGAAACTTCTACATCGTGACCTTTGTACCATCAAGGCTTTGACTGGAACATGTTGACTGTTGTACCATCAGGGCTTTGACTGGAACATGGTGACTGCAGTACCTTCAGGGCTTGTACTGCCACCTGGTGACTCTTCTTCCATTAAGGCTTGGACTGGTACGTAGTGAGTATTGTACAGTCAAGGCTGGAACTGCTACTTGCTGACTGTTGTACCATCAAGACTTGGACTGCCACATGGCAACGGTTGTACTATCAAGGCTTGAACTGCCACATGGTTACTGTTGTACTATCAAGGCTTGAACTGCTACTTAGTGACCTTTGTACCATCAAGGCTTGAACTGCTACTTAGTGACCTTTGTACCATCAAGGCTTGAACTGTTACTTAGTGACCTTTGTACCATCAAGGCTTGAACTGCCACATGGTGACGGTAGTACTATCAAGGCTTGGACTGCCACATGGGACTGTTGTACTATCAAGGCTTGGACTGCCACATGGTGACTAATGTACCATCAAGGCTTGAACTGCTACTTGGTGATCTTTGTACCATCGAGGCTTGAACTGCTACTTGGTGACCTTTGTACCATCAAGGCTTGGACTGCCACATGGTGACGGTTGTACTATCAAGGCTTGGACTGCCACATGGTGACTGTTGTACCATCAAGGCTTGAACCGTTACTTGGTGACCTTTGTACCATCAAGGCTTGAACTGCCACATGGTGACTGTTGTACCACTGAGGCTTGAACTGTTACTTGGTGACCTTTGTACCATCAAGGCTTGAACTGCCACATGGTGACTGTTGTATCATCAAGGTTTGAACTGCTACTTGGTGACTGTTGTACCACTGAGGCTTGGACTGCCACATGATGACTGTTGTACCATCGAGGCTTGGACTGCCACATGATGACTGTTGTACCATTAAGGCTTGGACTGCCACATGATGACTGTTGTACCATCAAGGCTTGGACTGCCACATGGTGACTAATGTACCATCAAGGCTTGAACTGCTCCTTGCTGACCTTTGTACCATCAAGGCTTGGACTGCCACATAGTGACGGTTGTACTATCAAGGCTTGGACTGCCACATGGTGACGGTTGTACTATCAAGGCTTGGACTGCCACATGGTGACTAATGTACCATCAAGGCTTGAACTGCTACTTAGTGACCTTTGTACCATCAAGGCTTGAACTGCCACACGGTGACTGTTGTACCATCAAGGCTTGAACTGCTACTTGGTAACCTTTGTACCATCAAGGCTTGAACTGCCATATGATGACTGTTGTACCATCGAGGCTTGAACTGCTACTTGGTGACCTTTGTACCATCAAGGCTTGAACCGTTACTTGGTGACCTTTGTACCATCAAGGCTTGAACTGCCACATGGTGACTGTTGTACCATCAAGACTTGGAACCACCAAATGTTGACTGGAGCATCATCAGCACTGTGGCCACTGACTGATGACTGGAGTACCATTAGCACTTGGACAACAAAATGTTGACAGGAGTACCATTAGCACTTGGACAACAAAATGTTGACAGGAGTACCATTAGCACTTGGACAACAAAATGTTTACAGGAGTACCATTAGCACTTGGACAACCAAATGTTGACTGGAGTACCATTAGCACCTGGACAACCAAATGTTGACTGGAGTACCATTAGCACCTGGACAACCAATGTTGACTGGAGTACCATTAGCACTTAGACAACAAAATGTTGACTGGAGTACCATTAGCACTTAGACAACCAAATATTAACTGGAGTACCATTAGCACTTAGACAACCCAATGTTGACTGGAGCACCATTAGCACCTGGACAACCAAATGTTGACTGGAGTACCATTAGCACTTAGAAAACCAAATGTTGACTGGAGTACCATTAGCACCTGGACAACCAAATGTTGACTGGAGTACCATTAGCACCTGGACAACCAAATGTTGACTGGAGTACCATTAGCACCTGGACAACCAAATGTTGACTGGAGTACCATTAGCACTTAGACAACCAAATGTTGACCAGAGTACCATTAGCACTTAGACAACCAAATGTTGACTAGTGTACCATTAGCACTTGAACCACCACATGGTCAGTCAGCTAACAAATGCACTGGTACCTTTTCACTTAGGCCACAATGCTGGTTTCTGTTGCATATTTGTGTTGTGATGCTGTGGTCAGAGTATATCTGCCTTATAACAAACTAAGGGATAACAAATTGGACTGTCAGCACCGAGTGTTCTACTATCTACAACTATCTGGTTCAGTAGCTATCATTCAGAATTTTTCCATAAACAAATTATACAATATATTTTACCCATTTTTTATTGGAGGGGGAGGGGGATTGATTAAGTCTGTACAGCTTAAGAGCCCTGTTGTTCCAAATATAAAGTTCAAAATAGATGTATTTATACTTGCCTACAGATATGGAGGGGAATTTTTTTCAATGTTTAATGCCTACAAGAACGCCTAGATACAAACTGAACAATAAAACAAAACAATTAGATACTCAAGGTAAATAACTAGCTGCATGTGCAAACTGTACCAAGCCTGAATCCATAATTTAAATTTCACTTTCACTTGCTATATGGAGTACCAGTCTCCAATCAAGTATACTTGTATGTAAGCACTGAAGAGAGAGCCAGAGAGAGAGAGAGAAAGAGAGAAAGAGAGAAAGAGAGAGCAAGAGAGAGAATTGATGAAGCAACCACAGCTAATTTTAATGTTTTTATTGACTCTTCCTCCCATATGACTCTCATCAGCTCCAATTTAGTATTTTCATCCATATTGCCTTTGAGAGTACAAGTTATCAATTTATGACTTCATATTGGTGGATTTTCTGTGTGATTGATGGTCTGATGTCATCCAAGTGTCAGGCTCGTGGAGTTCTTCAAAAACACAGATATTGGGGATGGAGAGCCTCTCCTACATTATTGATATGATGTCAATTGTTTCTTTACAGCCCTCCTCTTATCAATAGCGGTCCTGGGGGCCATCATGCTGCTGGCTATTAACTTGGTGGGACCAGTCTTCTGTAAAAGGTCAGTGGTTTTGAACTCTTCTCCTGTTAGGTCAGTGCTACATAATTATCTTTTCATTCAGGTCAAAGGTGCTAAATCCTACATTAAATGACTATATTCCTTACTTTCTGTAAGATTTATGACTAATTCAGCTTCTGAATCAATACTTTAGACTCTTAGATATTTTACTTGGACTAATTTTGTAATCCTTGGTAATAAATACTTTTCACTGCTGGCACACTAATTTTTATACCAGTTTCTAAAGAAGTAACAGCTGGGTAAGAGTTCCAAATTGTTTTGAGCATTCTCACAGCAATTTTAAATGGTTCAAGACAGGTAAAATTCTTAATCCTGATTTCAAAATTTTCCCATTGAGTTGAATGAAAATGTTACATGTGAACACTCAAAAAACATTTAGCACATGTCCAAAAGCAGTGTCCCGTACACAACATGGCTGTTGTGTGTCTACATTTGCAACACATATAAAACAAAATGCTTTGTATTTGTGGTTATGCTTCTAGGTGTAAGCAAGACTTTTGATCAATTGTGTAAGTTGGTATCCACACAGAATATTTTGGAATGATTTCTTTTTCTTTCATTGTTTGCAAGCTCCAAATCAAAAATGTATTGAAATCATTCTGTGCTTAACCATCATTTACCAGGCCTGGATCTAGGATCTAAGGGGGGGGGGGGGGATTGTCTTGAAAAAGACAATGAAATGTGCTTTAAAAAGAAAACCTTTACTACAGATAAAAAAATATAATAACAGGTAATTTACCATAAATATAATTTTATAGTGTTACTGAAATGAAAATATTTTACCCTGCTTGAAGAAAATAATATATATTTTTTCGGTTTGTAAGTGGGGGGATCCGGCCCTGTTCATAAATTACTGTACAAGGATCTGACCCACTACAGGTGCTTCCGTCGGAGCAGCAGGGACCCAGAGCAGGGAGAGGTGTTCCACCTGTCACCAGTACACGTGTCTGAGAACTTCCAGGACAGGAGCGGCAACTGTAGTGAATCAGAGAACGAGGACCCCGCCCTGATCATGGAAAATAAACACGCCGTTCTCGAGACGGTCACGTACATGCAGGACTGTGACGAGGGCAACGACACTTGATCTCTGATCAGTCACTGTTTTCTTATAGCTTCCCTCAAAACTGATTGAAATCAAAACCTGCAAAATTGAACATGCTGTACATACAACCTTCATGCATAAGTTCTGTTAATTTCATTTTAATACTGAAAAACAAGTGTAAATTTGTTTTATTACTGTTATTTATTACATACAAACAAACACAATATCATTTTTTTTGTCATTTAAGTGACTCCCAGCACTCAGATTTATAATAATATAATACTGGAAAGACTCACCACAGGTTATATTTGAGCTTTCATGTTCTTCCATTATGATATATTAACCTGTTTGATGTTCTAAGGTTTCTTTTCAGTTTTGATCATTTGTATAAGTATCAAATCCTTTCAAAAGGTGCAGGTTAGAACAGACGTGGAGTTTTGTGACAGTTTCTACAGCATATAACAGAGGGCAGCACTTGCTGGTATTTTATGGTGCATGCTAAACTCACAATATAAGAGTATAAGAAATACTACCAGTAATACATTAATGAATTAAATGACAGTGTTAATAAAATCTCTCTTCAATTCAAAAACTTATATTAATATATACTGTCAAGTAAAGTATGTTCTTTCTTTATTGTCTAAAATGCAATAAAATGCAATACAGTTGTGTGTAATTCACTTTAAGGCTATGATCATAGAGTTTTGTAGGGCAGGTAAAAATTATTTGCCTGACTGGGTAAGTACTTTCAGTCAATAATTTCAAACCTTGGTCAATTATGATTAAAGACCTTCACTGAAATTTACATCTTATTTAATATCATGAGAGTAAGTTGAAATGCATAAGTTCGAAGATGAACTTTGATCTGAAGTTGTAAAGGTACGCTATATTTGAACAATAATGTATATTGTATTTCCTTGATCAGACACCCAAGCCTTCATTTTTTTCCGACCCTGCTTTGACCGGGCTTCTAAACAAGGCTGACTTCTATTTAAGGTCGACATTTTTTTTAAAATAACATTATCAGGCTCGTCAGACAAAACTAAAATAAAAGAACACGTCGATACAATAAACCCGCTGGTCACTACTTAAAGGGACACAATTGTAAACCTTATGGGTACATGGATTGTGTTTACGAAATTTCCTTAGATGCCATAGGGATATGGGACACGCAATTTCCACAATCAAGCACTAAAAGAAGAAATACACCTGGTAATATTGGTTCCATGGAAATATGGGGGCTTGGTATTTATAACAGCACAGGTTATTCATTTTCATGACACTTTCCTTCACTCTTTTAACTGATTCAGCTTGACAAAGCATATTCAAGCTATTCAGACACAGGTGGCTCTTCCAGTAACTGTGAATTGTGTACAACTGGTAATATTGGGGGGGGGGGGGGGTACTTATATTACCATACAGCATAATTCATTTTCATGACACCTTCTTTCCAACTTGACTGATTCAGCTTGACACAGTGCATTCAAGGGTTTCCAACCTGGTATATACTGGTAAATGACATTTACTGCCTGGAATATTCCACTGAATGTAAAGTTGTTGACAAGAATAAATATTATTTTTAACTTTTACAATTATTTTAGCAGCACTAATTTGGTAACACTAGGGATGCACTTAAAAGTACTGAAGAAATGAAAGCAAGGAGTGTAATGTGGCTTGACAGTGCCCACAATTTTACTGCTTGACACGAGCATTTGGTGTCTTCATACCACATAAAAAATCTGCCAGGTAGACTGTGATAGTGTTAGCCTTCTCACTGCTGACATACTTGTGTAGTGTTTTTCAGGATTGGTGATTGGCTTTAATCATAATGGATGAATCCGGAATATTTGGTGTCCCTTATAGAAACAGGCATGCATGTAAGAAAAAAGAAAGATTCATAGATGAATAAAACATATTTTCAACACAAACACAAACTCTAGTCAATTTGAACAGTAAATGCACCAATAATAGTGATGGCAAAACACATCTGGCGGGAAACATGGAAACTACTCTACACCAGGCCTCTGAACAAGACTGGTGTTTATTCAAGGTCCACCTATATTTTTTAACGACTATATAAGGCCTGGCATCTGATCAAGGAAATATGGTACCTTAACTTGTAAGCATCTGGAAACTTACTTCATGAACAACTACTATAATGTGTTCTGTTATTAATGAGTCAGAATCACTGTATCCTATGTACAACAGATATGATTAATAAAGATGTTAAAAACACTGTCCAGTAAATCTGGTGTTAGCTTATTCCTCAAGTCAAACTTCAATAATTACAGAACACCATTTTGAAAGAACAACGCCTTCAATCCTTGCAGAAGCTATTGTTCAATGAACAAGTTACCCATGGGTCATGACGCTCAGCTGACTGGGAAGAGATTCGCAAAAGGAAATTTTATCATCTGAATGGTAGTATATACCCATTCAAATGAAGCATCAAACAGATTAACCAACAGGCCAAGATTGTGTCTGTATTTATACATACCAAAAATAGAGAAAAAATGCGTAAAAAATACAGGTGGCTCCACCAGTCTGCAGAAACAAATAAAAAGACTTGATGGTCAATATGCATGCAAAGAATCATGGTGATCTCTGCATTAGTTGTACAGATACTTCAGCTTTTGTATCAAATTTTCCATTATTCTGAGGGATACTTCGGAGTCCTATAGCTTGAAGGATACGGGTAACAGAGACCTATTTTCAGGTTTCCACGCACACTTTTCATGGGCCTCCTTGCATGACAAGAATGAAGATTCTAGGTCCAGTTGTTACAATTTGTGCCATGTTAACAGATGGCAGCATCCTTTAAGGTCTCAAAAATAGAGGAAAAAATTCCAATAATTGAATAAAATATAGTTGGCACATCCAGTCTCCAGAAACTTATGAAACACTCCATAATAAATATCCATGCAAAGAATCATGGTGATCTCTGCATTAGTTGTTTAGATACTTCAGCTTTTGTATCAAAATGTTCATTATTCTGAAGGATACTTCAGAATCCTATAGCTTGAAGGATAAGGGAAACAGAGACCTAATTTCAGGTTTCCACAGACACAAAAATGTCTAAAAAAATATGTAAAAAATCGAAAAAAATGAGGAGGTGCACCCAGTCTCCAGAAACTTATGAAACACTCCATAATCAATATCCATGCAAAGAATCATGGTGACCTCTGCATTAGTTGTTTAGATACTTCAGCTTTTGTATCACATTGTCCATTATTCTGAAGGATACTTCGGAGTCCTATAGCTTGAAGGATATGGGAAACAGAGACCTAATTTCAAGTTTCCACAGACACAAAAATGTCAAAAAAAATATGTAAAAAATCGAAAAAAAATTAGGTGGTGCACCCAGGCTGCAGAAACTGATAAAACACTCCATGATCAATATCCATTTAATGGATACAATTATGGTGATCTCTGCATTAGTTGTTCAGATACTTCAGCTTTTGTATCAAATTTTCCATTATTCTGAGCTGTACTTTGGAGTGCCATTGCTCAAAGGATATGGGTAGTAGAGACCTAATTCCAGGTTTCCATGGAGTCTTTTTCATGGGTCTCCCTGTGTGTCAAGCATGAAGATTCTAGGTCCAGTTGTTTCAATTTGAACCCTGTTGACAGATAACAACATCCTTAAAGGTCTCAAAAATAGAGAAAAAAAATTGTAAAAAATTGAAAAATACAGGTGGCGCCACTAGTCTGCAGAAACTGATAAAAGATCTCATGATCAATATGTATGCCAAAAATCATGACCATCAGTGTTGTAGTTAATCAGATATTGAAGTTTCTTATGAAATTTTTGACTATTCTGGGGGGTACTTTGGGGCCCCATAGCTCAAAGGATATGGGTAACAGAGACCTAATTTCTGGTTTCCATGGAGACTTTTCATAGGTCTCTCAGAATGTCAAAAATGAAGATTCTAGGTCCAGTCTTTACGATTTGTGCCCTGTTAACAGATGTTCATATTTTTTAAAGTCTCAAAAATAGAGAAAACAGTTTGTAAAAAATAAAAAAATAAAGGTGGCGCCACCAGTCTGCAGAAACTGATGAAACATCTCATGATCAATATGTATGCCAAAAATCATGACCATCAGTGATGTAGTTAATGAGATATTGAAGTTTTTGTATGAAATTTATCACTATTCTGGGGGGTATTTGGGGCCCCATAGCTCAAAGGATATGGGTAACAGAGACCTCATTTCTGGTTTTCATGGAGTCTTTTTCATGGGTCTCTCAGAATGTCAAGAATGAAGATTCTAGGTCCAGTCTTTACGATTTGTGCCCTGTTAACAGATGTTCACATTTTTAAGTCTCAAAAATAGAGAAAAAAATCGTAAAAATTCGAAAAATACAGATGGCGCCACCAATCTGCAGGAACTGATGGAACATCTCATGATCAATATGTATGCCAAAAATCATAACCATCAGTGATGCAGTTAATGAGATATTGAAGTTTTTGTATGAAATTTTTCACTATTCTGGGAGGTACTTTGGGGCCCCATAGCTCAAAGGATATGGGTAACAGAGACCTAATTTCTGGTTCAAGGAGATTTTTCATGGACCTCTCAGAATGTCAAGTTACAAGATTCTAGGCCCAGCGTTTACGATTTGTGTATGGTTAACGGACAGACAGACAGACGGAGAGACGGACAGCTAGACAGACGGACAACAGACAAAGAGTGATCGATATATAGCTCAGCATGACTGAAAGTCAGCTGAGTTAAAAATGCTAAGACAACACAACTATTTGACTTTATTTTAGCTCCATACCTATATTTGATACTTACCACCCATGTTTAGGTAACTAAAGGGCCAATACCAATGCTCATATATGTGGTTGCCTTTTTGTTCCTGAGGGTTTCAATTTCGCCAGAGGGGAATTATCGTGAAAATGAAACCTCAATGAATAAGAGGTCCCATGTGCAAGGCAAAAGGAACAGATCAAGATTGATATTTTTAATAATAATAGATTTTATTTGTTCAAAGATGGCTATACTATGAATGAAATCAGATCTTTCAAATGATATCTGCCATTAATAAACAATATTTTCAGCATTTGGAAAATGTGTATATTAAAAGAGGACAACAAAATTCAACAAAATGCCAATATTTTTGGTTTAAAAAAGATAGATTTCAGAAATGACATTTAAGGCGGTTTCACACCGGATGCGTCCGAACGAATATGACACAAACGAATATTTCTGTCTTTCCGACTTAAATCCTGTTGCATCCGAAATTTCATTCACACCAAATCCGAACGACATTTTTGGTTTCCGACCGAGGAATTTTCGTCTCCGAAATTCGTATTGGACAGCTATATGAGAAATATATCGGATGCACTACAATATTGGCTTTATTGTCATATATATACATATATATGTGTGTGTGTGTGTGTGACCTATACAGAAAAATGTCTAATATTTTTGAACTTGTAAATTGATTTTTCTCATTAATTTTGTGATTAATAATAATTGATAATAAAGTTTATCTCTGAGTGTATTGACTGTATAATTGAAAATTATTGGGCCTTGCTAGGTACCAGCTATAGTCATGAGTTCCCAGGTGACATAAATTTATACCACTCACTGGACCAAGATTCTCCTTTCAAAATGCCTTTAAAATAATTGTGCAACCTGTTGTTTCAACAGAACAGATTCCATTGCAACTCCTGCATTTCAAGTTTAGTTAAAGTTTGAATCATTAGTTTAGTTTGATTTATATTTGATTTCAAATCTGCCAATATGATTTAGAACAGTCTGCCCAAAGCTTTAAAACTTCTGTTTATATGCAAAACTTTTAACTATAAACAATACTTTGTAATAATAAAAATGACACATGAATCATGATTTTTTTTCCTAAATTTATCGCGGAAGATTTTATTTTAGGGGAGGGGTTGGGCAATGAACACCAAGTCCTGAATAATGTTGCTTATTTGTGTACATATAGCTTATACAGCTGACATATTCAAGGGCGTCAATATAGGGGGGGGGGGGGTAGGGGGAATGATTAATGTAATCACCCCTCTTTCAGAGAATAACTGTAATATATTGCAAATAATATATTTAAATTAGAATTTACCATGTAATGTTATATCTTACCTGGTTTACAAATCTAAATGTTTTGTCCTCGATTGTAAATTTAAATTAGTGGCCAAGCGTCGAGTGAAATCCTCTTTGATTAAAATAACCCCCCCCCCCCTCCCCCAGGAAATATACATATTATTTAAAAAGAAGTCTGATTTTAATGGATAAATAACAGTTACAAATATCTGTCTAAATCAAATTTATTTGATTGAAAAAAAAATAGTCCCTCTTTTTATATTTTTCTTTTATCACATAATTAAAGAAAAGTGGACAAGGAAACAACGTTTCATTGTTGTACAATATTATATATCAAATAGGTAATGTACAAATGAACCAGGCTTGTTATAAATGTTCCAGCTCTTTTGTGTTGAAGGTGAAAAGAAGCCATTCTTGTCCGATGCGAACGACAAAAAATAGAACATGTTCTATTTTTTTCGTTTGGATAGCATCGTTCGGAGTAGGTGTGTATGCACCAACATAAAATAAAGGATTTTATTTTTTCGTTCGTACAGCAAATTTTCGTTCGGATGTAAAATTCGTTCGGACGCATCCGGTGTGAAACCGCCTTTATACCAGTGGAAATAGAGATTATTCTTACAGCACAGCCTGAATGAGAAAACTCTATGTTAAACCCAAAATTGACAAGGAGATTGGTATGCGTAGTGCACAAAAATCACTCCCTACAGTGTGCAGATACGGACTACCCATACCGACTATGTATGTGGATGAATTAAATGGAAACTGCCCAGTTAAAGAGTCTACAAACCGATTTTTGTGGACAACGCATGTGGACTACAGATACGGATTACGCACTTATGGAAAAGCACCCTAAAGCTACTACTTTTGACCAATTCCTTTCAAATTTCAGATTATATTAGCCAAAAACCTATCTATCCACCATGTGAAATTAAAACTGAATGTATGTACAGGACAAAATGTGCAATATTCAAAGTTACATTAATGCTAAAAACTTTAAAAAATGACAAAATTTTTACTTGATTTCTGGTATACACTTAAAACTAAGTTAATTATAGTTATATGCTTGAAATAAGCTCTCTTGCTTGAAAATTGTCATGTTTAGTGAGTAAATATATTTTCTGATTTTTTACTTAGTGCATTAAGTTTGGGCCCATAACTTCACAGATTTATGCAATACTTACCTAATTTTTGGTTTGTTTACAGGTAATATACACAGATATGGTTGTATCAAATACGAAGAGATTTACACCAGTGGTTTTCATAGTAGACAGTTTTGAAGTGTAACAATAAGTTTTTGCTGGAAAATGAAGGTTCTTCCCTAATTTCTCAAAGGAATGAACTCTCAGTGACCCAGTTTTAGGTTTGGTAGGAGAACTTAGAGACATCTAACACTATGTTGAATCTTGCATTTGTAGGTCTAATGATTTCAAAATGTGCCTTGTTAACAGACGTCTGGCTGAAGGGCCCGACAAAGGACCATGACTATAGCTCAGATGACTTATAGTCAGCTGAGCTAAAATTCAATGGGCATGCCTTGGAAAAAAATTACTATCTGGCAGTATAAAAATTCTAGTCTCATTGCTGAATAAAATGTTTGTGGCCTTAAAAGTTGTAAATATATAATTTACTGTGGGTTATTGTCCATATTTAAAGATGCTTGATGACCAAGTATGAGGTCAGAGTGACCAAGCTACTCCTATGACAGAAGATCTCACAAAAAGTTACATATGTGTGAAAAATACAGCAACACAAATGAGTAAAATGCCTGACATATATTTCAAGAATTCCAAGGCTGAAAATCAACTTCATCCTAGCAGTCCCTCAAACACACCACTGCCCAGTCTGTGAATGCTTTGGACATTGCTCTTGGGCAACTAGCTGTCAATTTTAAGATAAATTAAAATAACACCAAGAATACTGAGACACAGGATACTGAACACAGTTCCACACTGTATTTTATAAGTTAAATTCCATGTAAAATCTGCATGGTTCACATAGTAAAACTGTTTTAGGGATGATGTCTGAACAGATCTCTGCGAGCACAGTCCCAGGCAGTAAATTTATATATAGCAGAGCTGGATCAGGATTACCTGAAACATATAAAATATTGCCACTACCAAATTATGGGACCTGAGGACAGCTCAGGGGAGCTATATATAGCAGATGCAAAGAGGATTTGGAAAATGTAACTGACCAACAGGCCATTCCAAGACGGTGAACCATGACAATATATACAATGAGGCTGCTGAACAATCAGTTGCCTTGGAAATTAAGTTTAGCCTGTGTTGTCACTGTGAAGTTGAGTCAACTGTGCAGCAACTATGCATGACAATTATTAGTTTAAGTTGGGGAAATTTCATTTATCTTTTGCTAGTTAAGTGATATTATCTCCTAATTCATCTGTACAACCAGATACCACACACAGCAAACATGATAAATAATGTATAAAGTATTTCCTGGATATATATATTTGTATATTTCCCTGTGATTCCTGCTCTAAACACATCAGCTGATGCGGATGACAAGGTACTACATTCTACCACAAGTATCTGATAACTCCCTCATGTGAGCTAATTTTGTTTAGTCACTATCTGATAAAATAGATCATGTGGGTTATTCTCTCTTGGAATCATGTGGACCTTGACTTACTTGGTCAAATAAAGGGATGCATCCTGAATTCATGTGGGGTATGTCCTGGGATCATGTGGGGTTGTCCTGGAACCATGTGGGGTATAATTCGGACCATGTGGGGTATGATCTGGAATCATGTGGAGTTTGGTCAGGAATCTTATGGGGTTTGGTCAGGAATCAAGTCGGGTTTGTTTTGGAATCATGTGGGCTCTTGTTTTGGAGCAATGCGGGGTATGTCATCGAATCAAGAGGGGTTTGGTCAGGAATCATGTGGTGTTTGATCTGGAATCATGTGGGGTTTGTCCTTAAATCAAGTGTGGTATGTCATGAATTCATGTGGGATTTAAATTTGTCCTTGAACCATATGGGGTATATATGATGGAATCATGTGGGGTTTTTCTTGGAACAATGTGGGTTTTGTCATGGAATCAAGTGTGGTATGCCATGGATTCATGTTGGGTTTAAATTTTTCTTTTAACCATATGCGGTTTATTATGGAGTCATGTTGGTTTTTCTTGGAACAATGTGGGGTATGTCCTGGAATCAAGTGAGGTTTGATTAGGAATCATGTGGGAATTGATCTGGAATCATATTGGTTTGTCCTGGAACCATGTGGGGTATGTCCTGGAATCAAGTGGGGTATGTTCTTGAATCATGTGCTGCTTTGTCCTGGAGTCATGCTAGGTTTGTCCTAAAATCATGTGGGGTTTTGTTGAGAAATCATGTGTGGTTTATCCTGTAACCATGTGGGGTTCATCCTGGAATCATGTGGAGTATAACCTGAAACCATATGGGGTTTGATCTGGAATCATTTTTGGTATGCAATGCAATGTGGGGTTTGTACTTAAGCTATGTGGGCCATGTCATAGAAAGATTTGGGGTCTAAAATGGAATCATATGGGTTTTCGAATCATGAGGGGTATATCCTGGAATCATGTAGGGCTTTGATCTAGAATCATGTAGGTTTTGTTCCGAAACCATGAGGGGTTTGTCCTTGAATCATGTTGGGTTTGTTCTGGAGTCATGTGCAGTCAATCTTGGAATCATGTGGGGTTTTGTTGTGGAATCATGTGGGGTATATCCTGGAAACATTTGGGGTTTGTCCTGGAACCATGTGGGGTTTGATCTGGAATCATGTGTGGTTTGTCCTGGAACCATGTGGGGTTTGATCTGGAATCATGTGTGGTTTGTCTTGGAATCATGTGGGCTTTTGTCCCCAACTCTTGGAATAATGTGAGGTTTGTCCTGGAATCATGTGGGTTATGATTGTGGAGGACAGCTGCTTGTCAACACACCTGAATGAAGTGCAGAAGATTGTGGACTGCCACCAAAAGCCATCAAATTTAAAAGCAGAGTGAACTTTCACCAGTGGTTTAGAGGTTTTATAACTATACAGATCATGATTAAATTTAAGAAAAATATTAAAATACAAATTTGTGGAATTCAAGACCCCTGCTTATGCCTCTAGTTGTCTTTCATGCTTACCTGATCAAAATGTTTCAGTTTTTATGTTTGCCTGAACTTCCTGAAGATGTCTCCACATGTCACAGTGGCTGTTAATTTTTCATGGTGCCCTAAAGGTATCTCCACGTCATAATTTTGGTTGTGAAATAGGAAAAAAAATTAATTTTTTTGTTTTGGAGCTGCAGAGAATAAATTTTCAGATAGACACTTGAAATTCAATCCGAACCAAGGTATGCATGAGAGCAAATCAACCCAAATTTGAATGAAATTGGATTATATTTAGGAAAGTTATCCCCTGGAAACAAAAACCTGACAGACGGACAGAAAGACAAACCCAAATCAATGTCCAAGGAAGCGGGGGACAATAAATGACCCAAAAGTCATGACGCTAAGTCAAACTCAGACACTGAAAATTTCTATCAACTTAGATTACTGTCATTTAAGTACTTTTGCAGTTGTGTCTGTGGCAGCTGAAAAGAATTGTCAAGAGTTATCTTCAAATTTTCATGGTGACAGATATATATAAAGTCAGTTCTCATTATAATGAACATGCACTTTTGTCCCATGGAAATTAGTTCATTGTATTGAATTCCATTGTAATGAATAGGTGGATGTACAGGTTGTCTTTTGCATAAGAAGTATATCGGCACTCTACATGTATCGAATTTAATTGACATTGCCCTTGTGAATATGCTCTCATTATTTACCGCTGTTGTAAAAAAAATAATCCCCAAAAATGAATGATCACCATATGTTGCCGCCAAATTTGCATTAAACCTGTTCTTAAATGACTGTCAAACATTCATTAAATATTTTCTTTTCACTCCTGGCTGGTTCATATGACAGTACAAACAAGCCAAAGGATTACAGTGACGATATTTACGTCATGTCATTGGTTCATTTCAACTCATTTGCATAGCCCAAGACAACACTTTACCGAATATTGGGGACCAGCTCCCGGCATACAAATGGGCTATAACTGAGGCCTTAGAGAAAATGCAAATTTCGGGATATAATGCTATTTTGAACGAACTCAAATCAGTTCTCAGAAGGGTCAGCCATTTGCAATAGAGGCCACATTCATAGCCAAGAAGTAGCTGCTTATTCCTCTAGTGGAACTTTGCAGCCCTGAACACTAACACAAGTCTGATTTTCTCACACATAAATGCAAGCATTCTTCAGAATATGTCTCAGTGACCTAATTTTTTTGTTATAATGCAAGGAGACAAACCAAGGAACTGCCTAAATTTTAAATTTCGGGGGTCACACAGTTTTGATTTGTGCCCTGTTGACAGACGTTTGACCGGTTGGATAGACAATTGTTGTTGCTATAGCTCAGATGAATTATAGTCAACTGAGCCAAAAATCATTGCAAGGGGTAAAATATATATAGAGCTTGTGACATTCAGAGGATGAATAGTCATTCTACATTAAAATAATGATTTAACTATCAATTTTTCATTAAATTAGCTCTAGGCCAAGTGATAAGGTGTAAACAGCTGTCAAATCAGAAACTATTAATGGTACCATAGTTCAGATAATTTAGCTAACTGTATGTTTAAAACTGGTGTAATAATATGCATTGGATTTAAAAAAGTAGTAATTGCAGTTTAAGTACATGCAGGCAGAATTCAGAAGACCTCTCTCTCTCTCAATCTAAGAAGCGATGCCAATATACCCATTAAATGTATGTACAAGTGATCCGTTTGTTGGTGATAAAACAGATAACCATACAGCTTATATATATTATATATATGTACTGTGATCACTCTTAGCCACTGGTAGCCCCTACAAATTGAGGCCCCTGTGACAAATCTCAGGTCAATGAGAACTTGTTTGATTTATCAGTGGATCTTGTACTGGTATCAGTATGACGTGAGTTAACAGGGAGCCAAACAGGAAGTTAAGTGTCGAACAGGATTCACAAGGAAAGGTCTGCTTTCATCTAGCGTGCCACAGTGAGACCAGGCTGTGTGTAGTACAGGCTATAGAGAAGCATTATCAGGCTAACTCAAACTAAAATGCTCCCCCGTGGACATGGCATGCACTGACCAAATATCAGAGACTGTCACACAGGATAACACTCAACTATGTGGCCTCACTAAGTTGTAACTGGAACTGTCAATACATGCTACAGGTTGGCCTAACTATACAACACAGGGAATTATTCACCCAGGCAGAACCAAACCAACATAGGTACCAGGTAAATGGTTCATATTATATATTATTTAGTAGACAGTTAATTCTTACCATACTCATATTATATTCCCTCGCTCTATGAATCACTGTGTGACACTGCAACTACAGTCTTGTGTCAGGCTTTCAATTTTTACAATTAAAATTTTATCATCTGCCTTGAGTTTCTAAACAATAAAGAATATCAACATCAAAACTCAAAGGAAAATTTATATGGAAACATTTATGTAACTGTGAGTTGTCATCATTTGGTGGGGACACAGAAATAACTGATCAATCTGTGATATTATTCATGGATTTCTCCAGTTCTATGACATGCAATAATTTTACCTTAATACCCCTTAATTAGCATGACCTCCTTAAGCCTGAACCTAATTCACACCACTTCACATGATGAACCCACTGCTCTACACAATATACTCAAACATGCAATCTAGAGATACACTGGAGGTTTAATCTTTGTTTCTTTAGTGGTTTGTCTGTTGTGTCAAGGTTCGTAACTTCCGTTCCTGTATACATGTGGATAATACCATCACATGCCTCCGACACCATAGGTCAACAGACTTCTTCACATTCCAATGATTAAGTATCCTCATGCTACATTTCTACTAACAGTCTTCACATGACTTAATGAATATTACTGTTATGTATTCTACTGACAACTAAGTCGAAATCATTAACAAAATATTTTCTTTAAAGGGGGATATTCTGATACCTGATGTCTGTTTACTAAAAATAATCCCCTGAACCTTTTTTTTTAAAATAAGTCAGAAAATGCTGATCCAACACACACAGGCTGTTTGTATTGTTTGTAATTATGTGTTTATAACAAGTAGAATACCTGCTAAAATAATCCAAACATATTCAACATGCACATCTGGGGTCAGACTAACCATAGTTTTGCAAATGCTGTTTTAAAACTAATATTTCTCAACTTTCCCATTTACGTAAACAATAACCTTCAGTTACATGTTTTTATTTCTATTTGTCAACATGGGCATATGTGCTGTGTTAAATTTAAAAATTTGTTGATAAGCAAGGTTATACATCTATCACAAAGGGATTACAAGGGCCATGAGGAACAAATTATAGTCCCCTATCATGTGTTTTACTATAGGAAAGTGTGACATCAGTGAAATATCCTGAAACACTGGCAGTTCCCCTTTTAATTCAAAATTCTTGCAAAATACAAATTTGATTTATAAAAAGAAAATGCATGATTAGCTATTTAGTTATCCTGATGACCCTGTTTTAACTGGGAGCAATGGGGATGTAATTTTCAAACTAGACAGATTTGAAAGAGATACCGAGGGAGAGGTTATCAAAAATAGATGGCTGTCATGGCTGTGACCTTGAAATATGCCTGCAACATTTTAATCTAGTAGCTGCTGCTGATATGTGGTACTCGATTAAACCTCATGTATGCGGGATACACCTGGAATCATAAAATTCTGTGTTGGATATACATGAAGAAGTCATTTTGAAAATAAATCTTACAATTCACATTTGATTTCCCTTGGTCAAAAATTCGACAGAATATGACAGGAAAGTTAAAATATAAACATTTTATGATTGGTTGAGGATTAAGCAAAAATTACCATTTCATCTCACAAAGACTAAGCTACCAGAGTTAATGCCATTTTCAGGCAAAATTAACATTGCAGTGAAATGATTAGACATGTCTAAAAATTTGGTAATTTATCGTCCATGAAACAGAAAGGTAAAAGATTTTGCCCCATATATGGAAACAAGTGAAATATGAAAAATTTGTGACCATCAACATTTTTAGTCCTGTGCTCGAGGTTAGTCTGAAAACTAGATATTTCTTGGCACTGCAGGTGCCATAGTATCCTCAGACAATTAACCCCCCCCCCCCAGCCTCGAAGAATAGGATCCCATCTTGAATTAAGATGCAGAGATTTACAATTGGCAAGCCAATTCTTTTCATATTTGACCTAGCCATTGATAAGATGCATCAGACTTGTGGGTTTGATGACTGTACCTCAAATTCTTACAAAGTTATTCCATTTAAACATCATTTTAGCAAGAAAACAACATAAGGTGGCGCCACCTGTCTTCTGCAGAAAACAATGCTATCAAAGATCTTATGTCAATTTGATTTTTGGACCAATCCATGCATCCCTCACTGAGATATTAAAGTTAACATCATTTCAGCATTATCGCCTCTGTGACCTTGAACAATGCATCAATGTCATCCATATTCTAACTTAGCCTAGCCCTTGATAAGATGCATCTAAACTGTAGGTTTGGTGACTGTACCACAAATTCTTTTTGAGTTACTGCCCTTTTATCATTTTAATATAATCACTCCTGTGACCTTGAAAAAATGCATCAAGGTCATCCATGTTCGAACTTGACCTAGCCCTGGATACATCAAACCTGTGGGTTTGGTGACTGTACCTCAAACTCAAAAAGTTATTGCGTTAACATCATTTGAACAAGAAAACGACACAAGGTGGCGCCACCTGTCTTCTGCAAAAGACAAAGCTATCCAAGATCTTTGGTCAATTTGATTTTTGGATCATTCCATGTATCCCTTACTGAGATAATAAAGATTTAGTGTGAATTTCACCAAATATGGGAATATTCAAGGTCAAGGCCACTCTCATAGGAAAGGTCATGACCCCAACTTAAATAAACATTATACCATAACCTATATCTATGTATATGCATAATATAAAAGAAATCTGTCCATTAGTTTTTTACTTATAATGCTCACAGTGCTGTCAAGTGGCAATTTTTGGGGTATTAAAAGGCACGAAAACAAGTAAAGAATAATAAGGTCGCGCCACCATTCTGGAACATGACAACCCTATCCATGATCTTCCATCAACTTGATTTTGGGATCAATCCATGCAAGATTTTTTTTATGATTTGTGATTTTCCCCAAAATGGGAACTATTCAGGGTTAAGGATACTCTCCTAGTAAAGGTCATGACCTCATTTTAAATAGGCGTCGTCCTCTCACCCATATCTATACATATACAATTTGGTAAATATCTGTGAAATATTTTTTCAGTTATCGCACTAACAAGATTTATATGCGGCGGCGGCGGGACCGGTATGAAAACATAGTATCCCCCGACTTTGTCTCGAGGTACAATAATTCTATTCATTTAATTCCCCTAACTCTAAAATATCCTTGCAAATGATATGAATACTATTTTTTTATATACTGAATTAATTAAGGGAAAGTGAAAAAAAAAACATTTTGGACCACAGAAATACCCTAAACAGTGATGGCACCACCTGCAGGATGTAATCACATGTCAGTCATGTGCTGAGTATGTTTGTAAAATTGGATGAAGAAAGAAGCAGGGGTTTTAGAGATATTTGGTTATGGAATGGCACCGGATGAAAGAACAGAGGCTAAGACAGACGGATAGACAGACGCGGACCGTTATAGTGGTCCTCTGTCCTTATGACAGGAGACTAATTAGAAATGTTCTTAACAGGAAATACCAAAGGTTCATTGTAATGTACAGAGAATAAGCCAGAAATGGCAAACTTTACAGAAGACAAGTGAATAGCTGGCTTTAAGCAGTAACCTTTCCTCAGTGAAACAACCCAGACTTATAAATATGCTGATTAAAAATGAATTTTGTGTAAAACGTACATCACAAAAGTTAGGTGTTTAAAACAACAGGAAGCATTTTGACAGAATGCAGTGCATATGTTGTACATATGCAGTACATAAATATCAACTGTTCATTTGACTTATTTAATAAAGGGGCCCATGGGTTACAGCACTCAGCTGAATTTGTCTATGACAAATTTATATACAGAATATTTTACAAATTTTTATATTGTTGCATTTTAAAATCATAATACTGCAGCAATCTGGTAATATCATTAATCAGTTTGTCTTGCATGTATAGTCTTCTTTCTCTTAGTTCCAAAAACATGTGATTTTGCCAGGGAACCTTCAATGATTAAATATATACGTGGTGAGGCGAGTGAATAATGAATACATGTTTGTATAAGATCTAAATTATAATATCCATTTTTCAAATTTTTTTAAAATGAATAATAAATTTGTAATATAAATAACAGAAAATACAAGATGATTAAAAGTGATCAAATATTTAATTAAAGATGGACAGAGCAATGGAAAGAGCTGATTACTGAGATCCCATTCTGCTGTTTCAGGAGGGAAAATAATCAATACATGATTGCATTAGATCCTATTTTTTATAATATATCTGAAATATAAGAACATTAATAGTTTCACCATTGTTTATCCCTCTTTCCTGTTTACATTTATTTTAGATTTAAGACCAGTTCTGACACTTCTTTCTTAAAATCACAGGCAATTTCTTGCGCAGTGTCTGTTGTATCTTCACCAAAGTTTCCGAAGTTTGTACAGAGAGGGATAAGGTTATAGGGAATCATTACATCTGAAAATAAATATAAAATATGCTGACCTCAGATATCCTGGCCACATAAGGGAGTCCTGGGTGCCACTTTGGAGTGCTCCTTAATGAGCCTGTAAACTGTAAGAGTTAATAATTTGACTCAAATAATGTCAAGTTATGTATAATTCCAATTTAAGCTAACTGTCATTTAAATAAAAGACAAATATGAATAAGGTTCCAGCAGTGCCCTTAAAAACAAAACAGTTTAAGGTTTTATCATGAAGGGCACTGCTGTATGACAAACTTATGTATATCAGAGAAAATGATTCACTGTCGGAAACACTAACTGATGCCTGATTGGGGACAAACTCTCCCCCCCCCCCCTTTTAAAAGCACAACATACCGTAAAATCTGTGAAATTTCATACAGAAAAAAATAATTAAATTTGTGGAAGTCCGAAATTTAACAGTCGATTTCAGCAGTTTTAAAATTATGGTCTTGACAAGTGAAGATGCCTCATTGGCAGTGGGTGATAATAGGAGCCTCAAGTATTCACTCGCCGATTTTGCATTCATCTGTGTGAACCATGAAGTTTCATGAATAAAAACATTATTTTCTATACTTGTGTTGTTTATTTTATATTAAATCAGTTTGGAAAAGGAATCTGAAAAGTATATCTGAAGGATTTAATCCTGTCATGAAGCTCGACACCCGTACATGCTTGCTTGACATCCGGGGCTTTGATTATCCAATATCAAATATCCAACCTCCGTTAAACTTCATGAACGTCTGCCAGCGCTTTGATGTACCGTTTGATCTCGTGTGACTTTTTTGTTGGGCGATACAGAGCCCGGGTACTCAAAACTGAGTCCTTCTGATGTGACATTCAAGATATTTATTTTAAATGTTTTAATGGAAATAAGCATTAATTTTCAAACTGATTAACATTGGCAATACATATATACACCGGTTACTGAAGAAAGACCGTGAAAGAAATTCATCGAGGTACGAAATTTTACAGATTTTACGGTAAAGAACAGTTGATAACATATGCAAGCATAGACAGTCAAGAGACGCCATGGGATGTGTCTCAACACAGGATATTTGGTCATCTTGGGAGAAGTATTGGGAAGTGGATGGAAATTTGAAATTCAGGTTTAACTGGTTCAAAGGTCCCCTAGTTTTATCAGTAGCATACAGACTTCTGTGACCTCTAGCTGCTCACAGACATAATCATGTTATTGATATGTTGGTGTAACACTTTTTATGTTTAGGTCTCACAGAGGGACAATGTTCAAGTGTTAATACACATGGTACAAGCTGGGTATTGCATATTGGTATACCAGTACTCCTACAAATGACAGGGCAATGAGACCCTTCACATGCAGATAACATCTACATCCTCCTCTGTCACAGTATATATACCATAAAAAGGCGCATATAAGTCAAGAAATTTATCTGAAAATATTTCCTCAGAAGTTGGGGGGGTCGTCTTATTTGAGGGTCCAGCCAAATTTACCCAAAATATAGTGAGCCAACCGGGAAAGGGCCGACCAGGTCTCCAAAGAAAAAATTGCCATCTTGTCTATAGGCTAGTTTAAAATCTGTCTAAGTGAAAAAACAATTGCAATCTCACCTAGTCAAATTTAATATCCGTCTGCATTTCAATCTTGTCTGTGACATATATAAATATCCTGATTAATAAGTCCATTGAAAGAAAACAACACTGGTATTCAGTAAGAAATTAGTAAATCATTCAGCCCTTATGTCACTATAAGGCAGTTGGAAAATGAAAGAAAAAGTGAAAGGGTCAGCTGTCTTTTGAAGTGGTGTGTCCCCTGTAACTGTGCTCATGCAGTCATTTTCAGAAGCATACTGATCAGTCTGAATAAGCTGTGGTGTTTCCCCTGTAACTGTGCTCATGCAGTCATTTTCAGAAGCATACTGATCACTCTGAATAAGCTGTGGTGTTCCCCTGTAACTGTGCTCATGCAGTCATTTTTACAAGCATACTGATCAGTCTGAATAAGCTGTGGTGTTTCCCCTGTAACTGTGCTCAGTCATTTTCAGAAGCATACTGATCAGTCTGAATAAGCTGTGGAGTTTCCCCTGTTACTGTGCTCAGTCATTTTTAGAAGCATACTGATCAGTCTGAATAAGCTGTGGTGTTCCCCCTTTACTAGCTGTGCTCAGTCATTTTAGAAGCATACTGATCAGTCTGAATAAGCTGTGGTGTTTCCCCTGTTACTGTGCTCAGCCATTTTTAGAAGCATACTGATCAGTCTGAATAAGCTGTGGTGTTCCCCTGTAACTGTGCTCTGTCATTTTTTAGAAGCATACTGATCAGTCTGAATAAGCTGTGGTGTTTCCCCTGTTACTGTGCTCAGCCATTTTTAGAAGCCTACTGATCAGTCTGAATAAGTTGTGGTGTTCCCCTGTAACTGTGCTCAGTCATTTTTAGAAGCATACTGATCAGTCTGAATAAGCTGTGGTGTTCCCCTGTTACTGTGCTCAGTCATTTTTAGAAGCCTACTGATCAGTCTGAATAAGTTGTGGTGTTCCCCTGTAACTGTGCTCTGTCATTTTTTAGAAGCATACTGATCAGTCTGAATAAGCTGTGGTGTTTCCCCTGTTACTGTGCTCAGCCATTTTTAGAAGCCTACTGATCAGTCTGAATAAGTTGTGGTGTTCCCCTGTAACTGTGCTCAGTCATTTTTAGAAGCATACTGATCAGTCTGAATAAGTTGTGGTGTTCCCCTGTTACTGTGCTCAGTCATTTTTTGCTTGTCACATGTTACCACAAACTGTAACTAATTACATGATTAAGTTATTAAAATTTAGGAATTATTCATAATCTTTCATCTTCATTAAAGTATGGAGGCACTTTCCCATGTGATGCAACTTGGGCCTTTAAAATATAATACATATATTCAAGTAAAAAATGACAGGTTGATTGTTCTTTTCTCGATAGGGACTGCTGAATGTGTCACACTATTACCATACATTATTAAATGAAAACAGTAACTACGCAAATAATTACTAAGTCCTTTCTAAATACTTTGACAAGCTTTTACTGAAAATTATTAGGGTGGCCATCCAGTACCAAAAGATTGGCCATTCTGTCTTCAAAACAAGGGACCCATGTGTTTGTAAAATTTCAGCAAATTATTTATTTCTTTAGTGATTTTTTATTTTGTAGCATTTGAAAAGCTCAGAGGAAATGATCCTGCTATTTGGTGATAATCAAGTACCAGATATGTGACTGCCAAACTAGTACTCTGAAATGACTGCCATGGAAAAAAGTATAGTTTTTGAGATAGTGTTACATAAGAAATATTTATAGATTGAAAGATGAGTGGACAGAAAGGACTGATAATGCTATTTCACTTACTGCTGAGGGAAGGGAATTATGATTTTAAGTTTATATTAAACCCTATTTTTCAGTAAATCTATGTTTGACAGGAGAATAATGATTTATTTAATGAATAAATTTTATCATATTTATTTTTTTCAATTTTACAGATTTTATAAATGTGCGATACAAAAAAAATCTGCAAATATAAGTTAATTCAGAATTATAAGTTTCTTCATTATTTATCTTAGTTGGTCATGTCAAATTATTCATAGGCCTACACATCATCAGTTTTCAAATCATAAAATTCCCTTTTCAAATCAGGTATACACACTGTTGGTTGGATGAAGGATAAGCAACATCATTATGCTAAATATGATTTCAACTTTAATTTAATACTGAATTTCACAAATCCTAAAATAGAAGGAAAACAGTTTTAAACTTTCTTGAAGCAGGGGGAATTCCTCACAACATGAATATCCACACTTATATAGACGTATACATAACTTTGTGGACACATAATTAAATGGGCACTTATCGTAACCCTTTGTAATACAAAATAAATTCCATAATGTAGCAAAAGTCTACAAAAATTGATTAAACAGAGAAAATTATAAGAATTATAGATCTTGTTTATGCATCCTCTCTGTATGGAGGGGGCAGATGGGAAGCCTACCTCAACAGAGAAAAGGGAGCTAGCTGCCATGAGTGAAGCAAGATACATAAGAGCTTGGCTAGGTGAGGGCTCCAGCATTCAGTCCACATCTTTGTATTGGGTTGGCTTGATATAACAAGTGACCCATGGGTCATGACGCTCAGCTGACTTGGAAGAGATTCGCAAAAGGAAATTTTATCATCAGAATGGTAGTATATACCCATTCAACTGAAGCATCAAACAGATTAACCAACAGGCCAAGATTTAGTCTGTATTTATATATCTCAAAAATAGAGAAAAAATGTGTAAACTTTTAAAACTAGAATACGGGTAACCGACAAGTGACTACATGTATCCGCCAAAATCAGAGGTGAACGGGTGAAGTGAGGCATTGATTGAGTGGCAAGGGGAAATAGAGTGAGGTATGTTGCATATTAGCATGGATGTCTGCAGCCTAAATGTGTATGTAGGTTGTGCCACCTACCACAAATCCAGAAAGTTGTATACACCTGCAATATTTTAGGCAGAAAAGTCAAACCACTACATGTATATAAGCAATTTTTGCCCATGGCAGACAAACAGACAAACATTGTGCAAAAATCTTTGCAGGTGACCCCTCCAGTTTTGTGTATGATAAAGACCTATGTGAGATCTAAACACATGCACAATTTTGGCCCAATCGGTCAAATGGTTCCTGAGATATGAGCTTGGATGTGTGCAGCGTTAACAAGAATGTAGGTGGCACCACCTGTCATAAAATCAAGAAAGCTGTCCACGATGTATAAACCTGCAAAATTTTAGGCAGTTATGTCAAACCACTACAGAGAAATGAGTGATTTTAGGCCACGGCAGAATAACAGACAGATGCTGTGCAAAAATGGTTGCAGGTGGCGCCACCAGTTTTGCGTATGATAAAGAGCTATGTGAGATCTATACACATGCAAAATTTTGGCCCAATCGGTCAAACGGTTACCGAGATATGAGTTTGGATGTCATCTGCGTGAATGTGAATGTAGGTGGCGCCCCCTGTCATAAAATCAAGAAAGCTATCCAGGATGTATATGCCTGACGAATTTCAGGTGAATTAGTCAATTCACTGCAGAGATATGAGTGATTTTAACCCAAGGCAGATGAACAGATGGACACTGTGCAAACGTGGTTACAGGTGGCGCCACCATTTTTTGTGTATGTTATAAAGCAATCCAAGGGCTACATTTGTATCAATTTTATTTCCTGATCAGTCAAACGGTTCCCGAGATATGAGGGTTTATTAGTGTAAACAGGCCCACAAATGGACACTGGATAGAGAGGAAAGGTCAGAGGTCAACGCAAATTGGTTAGGCACCAGTTCAAATTTAACCCGACAACTGGTGTAAGTTTCAGAAAAATCAGTCCATTAGTTTCCGAGGAGCTCTATGGAAACGGACGCCGCGGAGGCGGAGGAACTCGGTCAAAAACATAGTATCCACAAAACTTCGTTTTGTCTGTACAAAAATACAGGTGGCTCCACCAGTCTGCAGAAACTAATAAAAACACTTAATGGTCAATATCCATGCAAAGAATCATGGTGATCTCTGCATTAGTTGTTCAGATACTTCAGCTTTTGTATCAAATTTTCCATTATTCTGGGGGGGGGGGGGGGTTTTGGAGCCATACAGCTTAAAGAATATGGGTAACAGAGACCTAATTTCAGGTTTCCATGGAGACCTTTCATGGGTCTCCCTGTGTGTCAAGAATGAAGATTCTTGGTCCAGTTTTTATGATTTGTGCCCTGTTAACAGATGTTCATATCTTTAAAGGTCTCAAAAATAGAGAAAAATTTCGTAAAAAAACCCGAACAAATACAGGTGGTGCCACCAGTCTGCAGAAACTTATGAAACACTCCATGATCAATATAATCCATGCAAACAATTATGGTTATCTCTGCATTAGAATCCCAAGTTACAAGGTTCTAGGTCCAGCCTGGTTAACGGACAGACAGACGGACAGACGGACAGATAGACGGACGACGGACAAAGAGTGATCGCTTTCAGTCAGCTGAGCTAAAAAAAACTTGACATGGCGTTTGATAACTTTTAGAAAATCTATACTCTTTGATCGATTCCTTTCAAATTTCTTATTCTTAATGGGTAAACCCTTTTGTGTATGCGCTGTTAAAATTAAATCAGCAGTGCTCACAAGGAACAAGGGACCTATGGGTCACGACGCTCAGCTGTTATATATGATAAAAAAATATTATTTAGAAATGAGGCACATGCTGGTTTTGTGTGGTAATAAATATAAGCTGTATTATGAGTTGTTGTTGTTTAGCTTATGTATGATTTTGATAGTACCTTTGGAGACAGGGAAGAGGATTGATTTCATTTATTTTATAAACAATTGGAGTACTATTGTCACACAGATTTTGACTTGGCCATATAACTTATAAGCAGAACATATAATATAAGAGTTGAACTATTTATTAAAAAAAATTACAAATATTGTCCCAAATATAATTTTTATTAAAAATAATAAGAGAATCATATGATTTTTTAAAATGAAATATAACTGATATGATTATTAAAATAATATTTAAGAATATATTCATGAATGCATTCATGAATACATTTTGAAAGTATTTGCACGAGTATTCATATACTTTCATTTTTACCTGAATTCCCATTCTTTATGCAAGAAATTTTATAATGGAGTACATAATCATATTCATATTTAAATACAATTACAAAGTATTTGCACCATGTCTGGTATTTATTCTATTTTCACCAAACAATGATGTTGAGAATCCAGAATATACAAAATTCACACATTTAAATAATGATCATAAGTACCTGGTTTTATGGCTTTTATTTATATTAAAAAATAACTGTAAAAATTCATTTTGGACTAATTTCACATCAATGTACACACTAGACACTGTAGGAATCTAGATTAATATTATCAACTGCATCTTTGTCTATCATTAATTTCCTTCATATGATCCCTAATGATTAGTAATGAATAATATGATTTACTTCTTTATCTTTAAAATTGAACTGAAAAATGCCATAGGTGACTGCATGGTGTTATTTTGAATATGTGACATTCTACCCATCGATACAAGATTCTTATATCATCAGTAACTGCAAGTTAATTTCCTGTTATTATAAACTAACAAATTCCTTTTCTATTTTTCTTTAATTTGTTATTAAAAACCAATAAAAATTTATTAATTTGTTGTTTATTGTTATGTCGTTGGTTAAAACTACTAGATGAGTTGGGTTGGACACCTGGATCAACTGTGGCTGGCCATAAGCTGCCTGGATTCCTGTATGCCTCGCCTCAAGCGTGCATAATTTGATGAAAGGTCAACAAGGTCAACATACAGGTGACTCAAGAGGGGCTGGAGAGAGCCAAAGTCTGACAGGGTCTCATAAAAAACATTAATAAAAGCTACAATTTTTGGCCAATTTCTTTCAGCTTTCTAAACTAAAAAGCTGAAATCCTTATGTGTGCATGATACAAAAATTATATCAACAGTGCTCACGGGAAACAAATGTGCCATGGTCACAGTTGGGCAAAATTTAAGGTACTAATTTTATATTTATACTAATAACTTATAAAATTTGAAAAATTCAGAACTAATTTTGGGTATTCAATTGAATCTTGATTAAATAATGTTACATCCCTGACAAAAAAATCTCTAGCAATGCCCTTGTTAAGGGAGTAAATATATTTCTTGATTTTTTACAAAGTGCATTATGTTTGGGCCCATAACTTAAAACAATTACGCAATACTGACAACATTCTGGGATGTGCATAGAGAATGAAAAATATGTATATTGTTTATGATTAAAGTCAGATCAGTGGTTTTGATATTAGGCAGTCTTGAAGTGTAACAATGGGTTTTTAATGGAAAAATGAAGTTTTTCATTAATATCTCGAAGGTATTAAGTCCTAGTGACCAAATTCTTGGCATGGTAGGGGATTTTGGAGACATCTAACTGTATGCTGAATTTAAGGAACTTAGAGCTGAAGCTGGGGAGCTGAGCTTTTGCAAACTGCATAACACTAGCTTGATGTAAACAATATGTTACAAGGTGCTTGAAAACTTGATTAAAATCTACAGTTTTTGATCAACTGGTTTCAAATTTTTGGTGTTAACAGTTGAAATGCTGACAAAAACATGCTGTGAAAATTAAATCCACAGTACTTACAGGAAAAAAACGTGCCATGGTCAAAGTTTGGCAAAATTTAAGGTACCAATTTTTTATTTTTGTTAATATTTTAAAAAATTTAAAAGATTTTGATCTTATTTTTGGTATACAATTTAATTTTGATAAAATAAAGTTATATTACTGGAAAAAAAGTCCATAGCTTTAACAAGTTTTGTGTTAAGTGATCAAATATCTTTCCTGATTTTTTCCAAAATGCATTATGTTTAGGTCCATAACTTTTTTAAATTATATAATACAGACCTAATTTCTGGCATGTACATAGGAACTATATAGAGGAATATTTGTGGTAAATATGAGGAAAAACAGATGAGTGGTTTCGATATTAGGCAGTCCTGAAGTGTGAAAATAGGATTTTAATAAAAAATTGAGGTTTTTCCTTAATTTCTCAAAGGAACAAAGTCGCAAAGACCCAGTTTTCGGCTTGGTAGGAGATCTTGGGGACATCTAACATTATGCTGAATTTTGGATTCCTAGGTCTTACGGTTTCAAAACGTGCCACATCTACGGACGGACGGACGGACGGACGGACGGACGGACGGACGGACAGACGGACGGACGACGGACAATGGACCACGACTATAGCTCAGATGACTTATAGTCAGCTGAGCTAAAAAATGTGTTATGGTTAAAGTTGGGCAAAATTAAAGTTAATAACTTGAAAAGTTGACAAAATTCTAATCTAATTAATTTCTGGTATACAATTATATCTTGATTAAATAAGTTTTATCACTGGAAAAAGTCCCTAGCTTTAAAAGTTGTTCCAGTAGTAGAGGTTGGTCATATTTACTGAAAAAGTTGATAACTAGAATATGGGTAGTCGACAAGCGACTACGTGTATCCGCCTAAATCAGAGTGGAACGGGTGAAGTGAGGCATGGATTAAGTGGCAAGGGGAAATAGAGTGAAGTGTTGCATATTAGCATGGATGTCTGCAGCCAAATTGTGTATGAAGGTTGCCCCCCCACCACAAAATCCAGAAAGCTGTCCAAGTTGTATACATATGCAAAATTTAAGGCATATAAGTCAAACCACTACATGTATACGAGTGATTTTAGCCCGTGGCAGACAATCAGATGGACGCTGAGCGAAAATGGTTGCAGGTGACGGCACCAGTTTTGCGTATGATAAAGAGCTATGTGAGAACTATACACATGCAAAACTTTGGCCCAATCGGTCAAACGGTTCCCAAGATATGAGCTTGGATGTCTGCTGCATAAACTAGAATGGAGGTGGCGCCACCTGTCATAAAATCAAGAGAGCTGTCGGGGATGTATAAACCTGCAAAATTTTAGCCAGATATGTCAAACCACTGTCGAGATATGAGTGATTTTATCCCATGGCAGACAAACAGACAGAAGCTGTGCAAAAATGGCTGCAGGTATCGCCACCAGTTTTGCGTATGATAAAGAGCTATGTGAGATCTATACACATGCAAAATTTTGGCCCAATCGGTCAAACGGTTCCCGAGACATGAGCTTGGATGTCTGCAGCGTAAACGTGAATGTAGGTGGCGCCACCTGTCACAAAATCAGAAAAGCTATCCAGGATGTATACGCATGCCGAATTTCAGGTGAATTAGTCAAGTCACTGCAGAGATATGAATGATTTTAACCCAAGGCAGACAAACAGATGGACACTGTGCAAACATGGTTGCAGGTGGCACCACCATTTTTTGTGTATGTTATAAAGCTCTCCAAGGGCTACATTTGTGCAAAACAATTTTCCTGATCGGTCAAACAGTTCCCGTGATATGAGCTTGGATGTCTGCAGCGTAAACGTGAATGTAGGTGGCGCCACCTGTCACAAAATCAGAAAAGCTATCCAGGATGTATATGCATGCCAAATTTCAGGTGAATTAGTCAAGTCACTGCAGAGATATGAGTGATTTTAACCCATGGCAGACGAACAGATGGACACTGTGCAAACATGGTTGCAGGTGGCACCACCATTTTTTGTGTATGTTATAAAGCTCTCCAAGGGCTACATTTGTGCAAAAAAATTTTCCTGATCGGTCAAACGGTTCCCGAGATATGAGCTTGGATGTCTGCAACGTAAACGTGAATGTAGGTGGCGCCACCTGTCACAAAATCAGAAAAGCTATCCAGGATGTATACGCATGCCAAATTTCAGGTGAATTAGTCAAGTCACTGCAGAGATATGAGTGATTTTAACCCAAGGCAGAAGAACAGATGGACACTGTGCAAACATGGTTGCAGGTGGCGCCACCATTTTTTGTGTATGTTATAAAGCAATCCAAGGGCTACATTTGTGCAAAAAAATTTTCCTGATCCGCCAAACGGTTCCCAAGATATGTGGGTTTATGTGTGGAAACAGACGCACAAACGGACGCAGAGCGCAGAGGAAAGGTCAGAGGTCAAAACAAAATCGGGGCGCAGCAGTTCACATGTGACCCGAACATAATCCCGGGTTTCGTAAAATTCCGCCCAGCGGTTACGGGGGAGTTCTCCGGACACCTACGCGGCAGCGGCGGCGGCGTGCAGCTGAAAACATAGTATCCGCAAAACTCTTTGTTTTGGCGGATACAATTACTAATTCATGATATATAATAATGAATTATTTCTAATAATTTCAACAATAAACTGTTTTTAAATTTTCTTCACTTTATGATCCATTATCTTTATGACTATTAACTTTGAGTAATAACCATCATTAATGGATTCACACAGAAAGATGGACAGCCAGACAGATGGTCAGACAAGAATAGCTAAACATGTTGGCAGAGATATCAAAGAGAAAGGTGAGGAAAAAACTGAGGAGTCATTATATTTTCACTGATAATATATATTATTTATGTTTTCATTGCTCAGGTATTAATGTTTGTGAAGAACAATAGCTACATCTACGGAGAATGCCCACAATGAACTCGACGGCTGGATTACAAACATCAGATGCCTACACAACTGCCCTAATAAATACCAGTATAACATCTTCACCAAGTCCAGAAGCTTCAACAGCCTCTGCTTCCACCACTGTCATAACCAGCCCAACTGTACCATCCACCACAAGTCCCTCTACTTCAGCTGAAGTTACTGACCCAACCACAATCGGGTGGCTAATCACCACAGAAAGTCCAGCCAAAGGACCTGGTGGGCTACAGCCCAGTGCAAGTAAGTGAATTTCAGAATTGTGCACAATTAAAATGACATACATTGATCAGAAACCAAACATACATACCGTAGTCATCATAATGAGCACCACGGGCACTCTCAAAATTAAATTTTATAAAAAATTTATTTTACCCCATAAAGCTGTGCTAGGCTAAGATAGGACCTTTATGAGGATTCTGGAGAAACTTTTAGTAGCAAATTTGGCTTTAACTTTAAGTGTAGTTTCTTTTAGGTAAGTTGTTTCCACCTTCATGGGCCCAATTGAAGGAATCTAGGGCCTATTTAATTTTACCATGTTTCAAATAAAATGCATGTATTTATGATATTGTGACCATCTGATACCTGTCATTTGTACTTTTGTATGTATGTTAAAATATCTGCTGCTCAAACTGGGTGCTGGGTATTGTTTTGTGGTTCCCCTTTTGTCTCCCCAAACCCATTTCATCATCCTTCCTTGTAGGATCATCATTCCTTGTTATGTAGGCACCGTGCACCTCCGTGTAGCCACCGTATACATCCAGGAGTCTCCGTGTACACCACTGGGAGCTCCGTTTTTTAAAAAAAGCAGGTTTAAGTTTTTTCTCTGATCATGCCTTTGCACCAAGGATAACTATGGATGCAAAACATTGTTATTACAGTGATGCCCAGTGTTTATACGGCGATGCCATAGATAACATGGATGATCCCAGAACGATGCTCAGGGATTATCCGTGTTGCTATCCCTGAATGTGTAAAAGCCCCATAAACGAAATCTCACTGCTGTCCCAGAACACCACTGATTAAAGTCCAGTGTGATCCATGTTGCTATCCATGAATGTGTGAAAGCCCAATAAATGAAACCTCACTGCTGTCCCGGGAACACCCCTGATTAAAGTCTGGTGTAATCTGTGTTGCTATCAGTGAATGTGTGTAAGGGGTTGAAGTGTGGATGGCAATACTATAATGTCTACCATTTATTGTATCCGCCAAAACAGAGTTTGCAGGATACTATGTTTTCAGTTGGCTGCCGCCACCGCTACCGCCGTGTAGGTATCCGGAGAACTCCTCCGTAACCTCTGGGCAGAATTTAACGAAACCCGGGATTATGTTCGGGTCACATGTGAACTGCTGCGCCTCGATTTTATTTTGACCTCTGACCGTTCCTCTCTCCAGTGCGTCCATCTGTGCATCTGTTTTGACACATTAACCCACATATCTTGGAAACCGATTGACTGATCTGGAAAATTTTTTTCACAAATGAAGCCCTTGCATAGATTTATAACATACATAAAAAATGGTGGCGCCACCTGCAACCATTTTTGCACGGCTTCCTTCTGTTCATCTGCCTTGAGATAAAATCACTCATATCTCTGCATTGTTGGACTTATCCACCTGAAATTTTGCATGTGTACACATCCTGTTCAGCTTCCTTGATTTTATGACAGGTGGCGCCACCTACATTCACGTTGTTACGGTCCCTTTTCACACCAAACAACTCAGGCTGAACCGTAACACATATGCTCAGACACGTTCTCTTCAAATGAATACGTAACCAAAGTATGGGTGCAAAAACAGTGCTATATTCATATATTACAATATTTACATTCGTATACAAATAATATAATAGTCAATACATAACGTAATTTATAACAAAGTCTCTGAAGAAAAACTGAGTCTCAAAATAACGAACTGCAACAAAATACTTAACTGAATCCGGTATACGAGAAACTGAAATCCATCATCAACACATAGTTCTGGCACACACAAAACTGAAGTCCTGTATTAATCCATGTGGCACCAGAAAACATAAAGTCTCTCCTCTTCCTACATACTAAAGTTCATAGCGTTGTTTCATGGCATTCCATGGGCTTGGGGACCAAGAGCCCACGGTCACGGTCCCCGGGGAAAACAGTAACGTGGCGTAGCAAAATCAATAGTCCCGCCTCGTACTGAAGGCGAGTTCGTTTTATAGGCTTTCAACAATGGGTGGAAACCGCAGAAGTTTGTGGATTTGCTTGAGAGAAACGACAGCGCCGTCAGAACTGCAAAACTAGTACTGAATGGTCCCAGAATAGTGTTTATGTTTCTCAAAGCGCGTCAGTAGTCACTGATAGCGGGGTGGGTCCATAAGCGTGGAAACGGGGGCGGCCACACCAATTCGTGGTGCCATCCTCCGATGTCCGGGTGACGTCCATGCAACAACGTTTACACAGCATACATCAAGGCTTATATCTCAGGAAGTGTTTGACCAATTTGGCCAAAATTTTTCATGTGTATAGATCTTACATAGCTCTTTATCATACGCAAAACTGGTGGGGCCACCTGCAACCATTTTTGCACAGTGTCTGTCTGTTTGTCTGCCATGGGATAAAATCACTCATATCTCGGCAGTGGTTTGACTTTTTGCATTTGTATACAACTTTGATAGCTTTCTGGATTTTGGGGTAGGTGGCACAACCTACATACACAATTCGGCTGCAGACATCCATGCTTACATGCAACACACCTCACTCTATTTCCCCTTTTTACTCAATCCATGCCTCACTTCACCCGTCCCACTCTGTACTTGTGTCCACTCCATCACTATCTTTTATGTTTTATTTCATTTAAAGTGTAATTTTGTTTGTTCCAGTTGCAGGCATAGTGGTAGCAGGTGTCCTTGTGGCTGTGTTTCTTCTGTGTCTGGCTGCATATTGTTTATGTAAAAGGTAAAACAGTTCAAATGTTGTTATCTTGAATAAAATGGAATAAATCTGGACAAGATTTGTAACTGCTTTCTGATGAACTTTTATTGACTCTCTCCACTATGGTTGTTTTGTGATTAATATCATAATATGTCCTTTTTTACATATTAAATTGATAAAATAAAGGACATGAATATTTGAATAAAGTAAACTAGTGGCCCATGGGCCATGACGCTCAGCTGAATGTAAGGAATGTTGAACAATGAGCAAAATGACTGCCAGAGTGCCAAAAAATCATGAATTTTGTGAAGAGTCCTTAGAAATGGGTTTCACTGGGCTTTTGGACAAATGACCACTTCATTTGAAGGTCTCATTAATAGAAAAAAAAGGTGTGAAAATTTGAAAAATACAGAAGTGTCACCAGTCTGCAGGAACTGATGAACACTCCATGCTCAATATATATCCAAACAATTATGGCTATCAATGCAATAGTTATTCATATACTGGAAATATTTGGGGGAAGGGGGGGGGGGGAACTATGAGCCGAATAACTAGGAGGATAAGAGTAATTAACAGAGACCTAATTTCTGATTTCCAAGAAGATTTTTCATGGACCTCCTTAGATGTCAAGTATGAAGATTCTAGGTCTAGGGGTTACCAATTGTGCCCTGTTACAAGATGAGGCTTAATCTGAAGGTCTCAAAAAAAGATTTGAAAAAATCATAAAAATTGGAAAAAAAACAGGTGCTCCACCAGGTTACAGGAACTGATGATCAATATTCATGCAAAGAATCATGGTAATCAATGCAGTAGTTATTCAGATAATTGAGCTTTAGTATCAAATTTTTGATTATTCGGGGGGGGGGGGGGGGGTACTTAAGAGACCCATAGCTAAAAAAATATGGGAAACAGAGACCTAATTTCAGGTTTCCATGGAGACTTTTCATGGACCTCCCTTGATGTAAAGTAAGAAGATCCCAGGTCCAGTGGTTACGATTTGTGCCCTGTAAACAGATGACAGCTTTTTGAAGGTCTCAAAAATAGAGAAAAATATTCGTAAAATTTGAAAAATTACAGGTGGCACCACCAGGTTACAGGAGCTGAAGGTACACTCCATGCTAAATAATCATGCAAAGAATCTTGGTGATCAGTGCAGTAATTATTCAGATAATTGAGTTTATGTATCAAATTTTTTATTATTCTGGGGGGTACTTACGAGACCCATAGCTCAAAGTATATGGGTAACAGAGACCTAATTTCAGGTTTCCACAGAGAGTTTTCATGAACTCTTTATGTATAGTTAGAAAATCCCAAGACAGTGGTTACGATTTGTGCCCTGTTAACAAATTACAGCTTCTTTGAAGGTCTCCAAAATAGAGAAAAAAATTCGTAACAAGTGACCCATGGGTCATGACGCTCAGCTGACTGGGAAGAGATTCACAAAAGGAAATTTTATCATCAGAATGGTAGATACCCATTCAACTGAAGCATCAAACATCAAATATATCTGAAAAATAGAGAAAAAATGTGTGAACTTTGAAAACTAGAATACGGGTAGCCGACAAGTGACTACGTGTATCTGCCAAAATCAGAGTGAAGTGAGGCATGGATTGAGTGGCAAGGGGAAACAGAGTGAGGTATGTTGCATATTAACATGGATGTCTGCAGCCTAAATGTGTATGTAGGTTGTGCAACCTACCACAAATCCAGAAAGCTGTCCAAGTTGTATACATATGCAAAATTTTAGGCAGAAAAGTCAAACCACTACATGGATATGAGTGATTTTAGCCCACCGCAGACGAACAGACAGACACTGTGCAAAAATGGTTGCAGTTTTGTGTATGATAAAGACCTATGTGAGATCTAAACACAAGCACAATTTTGGCCCAATCGGTCAAATGGTTCCTGAGATATTAGCTTGGATGTGTGCAGCGTTAACTAGAATGTAGGTGGCGCCACCTGTCATAAAATCAAGAAAGCTATCCAGGATGTATAAACCTGCAAAATTTTAGGCAGTTATGTCAAACCACTACAGAGAAATGAGTGATTTTAGGCCACGGCAGACCAACAGACAGACACTGTGCAAAATGTGCAAAAATGGTTGCAGGCGGCCCCTCCAGTTTTGTGTATGATAAAGACCTATGTTAGATCTATACAGATGCAAAATTTTGGCCCGATCGGTCAAACGGTTCCCGAGATATGAGCTTGGATGTCATCAGCGTGAACGTGAATGTAGGTGGTGCCACCTGTCATAAAATCAAGAAAGCTATCCAGGATGTATAAAACTGCAAAATTTTAGGCAGATATGTCAAACCACTGCCGAGATATGAGTGACATTATTGCACGGCAGACAAACAGACAGACGCTGTGCAAAAATGGTTGCAGATGGCGCCACCAGTTTAGCGTATGATAAAGAGCTATGTTAGATCTATATACATGCAAAATTTTGGCCCGATCGGTCAAACGGTTCCCGAAATATGAGCTTGGATGTCATCAGCGTGAATGAAATGTAGGTGGCGCCACCTGTCATAAAATCAAGAAAGCTATCCAGGATATATACGCATGCTGAATTTCAGGTGATTTAGTCAATTAACTGCAGAGATATGAGTGATTTTAACCAAAGCCAGATGAACAGATGGACACTGTGCAAACATGGTTACAGGTGGCGCCACCATTTTTTGTGTATGTTATAGAGCTATCCAAGGGCTACATTAGTATAAATTTTATTTCCTGATCAGTCAAACGGTTCCCGAGATATGAGCTTGGAAAGCTGATAAAATCAAGTCCCAGAGGAGCTCTCTGGAAACGAACGCGGCAACGGTGGAGGAACCCAGTCAAAAACATAGTATCCACAAAACTTCGTTTTGGCGGGTACAAAAATACAGGTGGCTTCACCAGTCTGCAGAAACTAATAAAAACACTTACAAACATCAATATCCATGCAAAGAATCATGGTGATCTCCTCATTAGTTGTTTAGATACTTCAGCTTTTGTATCAAATTGTCCATTATTCTAAGGAGTCCTATAGCTTGAAGGATATGGGTAACAGAGACCTAATTTTAAGTTTCCACAGGCACTTTTCATGGGCCTTCTTGCATGACAAGAATGAAGATTCTAGGTCCAGTTGTTGCGATTTGTACCCTGTTGACAGATAACCACATCTTTAAAGGTATCAAAAAAAGAGAAAAAAAATCGTAAAAATTTGAAAAAAATAGAGGTGGCGCACCCAGTCTGCAGAAACTGATGGAACAGGTCATGATCAATATGTATGCCGAAAATCATGACCATCAGTGTTGTAGTTATTGAGATACTGCAGTTTTTGTATCAAATTTTCCATTATTCTGGGGGGTAATTTGGAGCCATACAGCTTAAAGATTCTTTAATATGGGTAACAGAGACCTAATTTCAGGTTTCCATGGAGACTTTTCATGGGTCTCCCTGTGTGTCAAGAATGAAGATTCTAGGTCCAATTTTAATGATTTGTGCCCTGTTAACAGATGTTCATAACTTTAAAGGTCTCAAAAATAGAGAAAAAATTTGTAAAAAAACCAGAACAAATACAGGTGGTGCCACCAGTCTGCAGAAACTGATGAAACACTCCATGATCAATATCCATGAAAACAATTATGGTGATCTCTGCATTAGTTGTTCAGATACTTCAGCTTTTGTATCAAATTTTCCATTATTCTGAGCTGTACTTTGGAGCTCAAAGGATATGGGTAACAGAGACCTAATTTCAGGTGTCCATGGAGACTTATCATGGGTCTCCCTGTGTGTCAACAATGAAGATTCCAGGTCCAGTTCTTACGATTTGTACCCTGTTGACAGATAACTACATCCTGAAAGGTCTCGAAAATAGAGAAAAAAAAATTGTGAAAATTTGAAAAAAATACAGGTGGCACCACCAGTCTGCAGGTACTGATGAAACACCTCTTGATCAATATGTATGCCAAAAATCATGACCATCAGTGTTGTAGTTATTGAGATGTTGCAGTTTGTTTTTATCAAATTTTCCATTATTCTGGGGGGTTATTGGGAGTCCCCCATAGCTCAAAGGATATGGGTAACAGAGACCTTATTTCAGGTTTCCATGCAGACTTTTTATGGACCTCTCAGTGTGTCAAGAATGAAGATTCTAGGTCTAGTCTTTATGATTTGTGCCCTGTTAACAGCTGTTCACATTTTTAAATTCGTAAAAATCGAACAATTCAGGTGGCACCACCAGTCTGCAGGAAGTGATGGAACATCTCATGATCAATATGTATGCCAAAAATCATGACCATCAGTCAAGTAGTTAATGAGATATTGAAGTTTTTGTATGAAATTTTTTACTTTTCTGGGGGGTACTTTGGGGCCCCATAGCTAGAAGGATATGGGTAACAGAGATCTAATTTATGGTTTCCACGGAGACTTTTAATAGGTTTCTCAGTGTGTCAAAAATGAAGATTCTAGGTCCAGCGGTTACGATTTGTGCCACGTTAACAGATGACAGCATCTTTAAACGTCTCAAAAATAGAGGAAAAAATTGTAAAAAATTCAAAAAATACAGGTGGCGCCACCAGTCTGCAGGAACTTATGGAACATCTCATGATCAATATGTATGCCAAAAATCATGACCATCAGTGTTGTAGTTATTGAGATATTGAAGTTTTTGTATGAAATTTTTTACTATTCTGGGGGGTACTTTGGGGCCCCATAGCTCAAAGGATATGGGTAACAGAGACCTAATTTCTGGTTTCCAGGGAGATTTTTCATGGACCTCTCAGTGTATCAAGAATTAAGATTCTAGGTCTAGGCTTTACGATTTGTGCCTTGTTAACAGATGTTCACATTTTTAAAGGTCTCAAAAATAGAGAAAAAAATTCGTAAAAAATCGAAAAATACAGGTGGCGCCACCAGTCTGCAGGAAGTGATGGAACATCTCATGATCAATATGTATGCCAAAAATCATGACCATCAGTCGAGTAGTTAATGAGATATTGAGGTTTTTGTATGAAATTTTTGACTTTTCTGGGGGGTACTTTGGGGCCCCATAGCTCGAAGGATATGGGTAACAGAGACCTAATTTCTGGTTTCCAAGGAGATTTTTCATGGACCTCTCAGAATCCCAAGTTGCAAGGTTCTAGGTTCAGCGGTTACGATTTGTGCCAAGTTAACAGATGACAGCATCTTTAAACGTCTCAAAAATAGAGGAAAAAATTGTAAAAAATTAAAAAAATATATGATGCGCCACCAGTCTGCAGGAACTTATGGAACATCTCATGATCAATATGTATGCCAAAAATCATGACCATCAGTGTTGTAGTTATTGAGATATTGAAGTTTTTGTATGAAATTTTTTACTATTCTGGGGGGTACTTTGGGGCCCCATAGCTCAAAGGATATGGGTAACAGAGACCTAATTTCTGGTTTCCAGGGAGATTTTTCATGGACCTCTCAGTGTATCAAGAATTAAGATTCTAGGTCTAGGCTTTACGATTTGTGCCTTGTTAACAGATGTTCACATTTTTAAAGGTCTCAAAAATAGAGAAAAAAATTCGTAAAAAATCGAAAAATACAGGTGGCGCCACCAGTCTGCAGGAAGTGATGGAACATCTCATGATCAATATGTATGCCAAAAATCATGACCATCAGTCGAGTAGTTAATGAGATATTGAAGTTTTTGTATGAAATTTTTTACTTTTCTGGGGGGTACTTTGGGGCCCCATAGCTCGAAGGATATGGGTAACAGAGACTTAATTTCTGGTTTCCAAGGAGATTTTTCATGGACCTCTCAGAATCCCAAGTTACAAGGTTCTAGGTTCAGCGGTTACGATTTGTGCCACGTTAACAGATGACAGCATCTTTAAACGTCTCAAAAATAGAGGAAAAAATTGTAAAAAAAAAAAAAAATACAGGTGGCGCCACCAGTCTGCAGGAACTTATGGAACATCTCATGATCAATATGTATGCCAAAAATCATGACCATCAGTGTTGTAGTTATTGAGATATTGAGGTTTTTGTATGAAATTTTTTACTACTCTGGGGGGTACTTTGGGGCCCCATAGCTCGAAGGATATGGGTAACAGAGACCTAATTTCTGGTTTCCAGGGAGATTTTTCATGGACCTCTCAGTGTATCAAGAATTAAGATTCTAGGTCTAGGCTTTACGATTTGTGCCTTGTTAACAGATGTTTACATTTTTAAAGGTCTCAAAAATAGAGAAAAAAATGCGTAAAAAATCGAAAAATACAGGTGGCGCCACCAGTCTGCAGGAAGTGATGGAACATCTCATGATCAATATGTATGCCAAAAATCATGACCATCAGTCAAGTAGTTAATGAGATATTGAAGTTTTGTATGAAATTTTTGACTTTTCTGGGGGGTACTTTGGGGCCCCATAGCTCGAAGGATATGGGTAACAGAGACCTAATTTCTGGTTTCCAAGGAGATTTTTCATGGACCTCTCAGAATCCCAAGTTACAAGGTTCTAGGTTCAGCGGTTACGATTTGTGCCTGGTTAACGGACGGACAGTCGGACAGACGGACGATGGACAAAGAGTGATCGCTATAGCTCAGATGACTTTCAGTCAGCTGAGCTAAAAATTGGAAAAATTTTGATGCCACCAGGGTACAGGAACTGATGGAACACTCCATGATCAATATTCATGCAAAGAATCATGGTGATCAATGCATTAGTTATTCAGATACTTGAGCTTTTGTATCAATTTTTTTATTATTCTGAGGGGTACTTACAAGACCAATAGCTCAGAAAATATGGGTAACAGAGACTTAATTTCAGGTTTTCAAGGAGATTTTTCATGGATCTCCCTGGATGTCAAGTAAGAAGATTCCAGGTCCAGTGGTAACGATTTGTGCCCTGTTAATGGACGGACGACCGGACGGAGATAGACGAAGAGTGATCCCTATAGCTCAGATGACTTTCAGTCAGCTGAGCTTAAAATCAAACATTTAATTTCTTCTATGGACAACTGACATTACCTGTATTGTGGCATTATTTATTGTATCATACAACAATACAAATGATCAATAATTCCATTCTTAGATAAAGCAATACAAAAAAATTATTGTTCTAGACTCTGTGAACAAAAAATATAGTGCAAGCAGGCAAATTCTTTTTATTTTTTTCCAGCTTGCCTAGAAAATGCAAGAATTTGCCCCCCGTTCTTGAAATGATATATATGATCAACACAAAATTTAGTAAATTTTCCATACCTTTTAAGAATCCTTTTATGGAATATGTGCACAAATTAACTACATTACTATTAGGACTTGGCCTTCTTTAGCCAAAAAAAATTTGAGCCCAAACTAAATGAGATGGAGCAGGGAATCGGTTGAACAAAATTTGTTTGTATTGCCTAAATGTAATCTAACTGTCTGGCCATGCCTCAACACTACTTTACACTACTCTTTTTGCAGACTGCGCAGGAATAACAATGGTGCCATCCTGATGAAAAATTTGTCTTTCACTAAATTTCGCAAAAAGTTCAACCAACAAAAACAACAGAAGCAAAAAGAGGTCCAGGACAAACGAACATTAGAGGAACCTCAAGATCTGACTTACATAGAAAACTCAGAATCAAGAGGGGTATATCAAAATATGCCACATGATAAAAAAGAAAGGAAGAAAAAGCCTAAAGACTATAAGACACACCATGATGATACTTATGTCAATGTCAGCAAAGTTACAGAAGCAACACCAGCTGTACAGAATACTCCTAAACAGACACTGCACCAAGAGCCTTCAACAGAGGAGGCCAGTGAATACTATAATTTAAAACACAAGAAACAACCATTTGATAACGTTAGCGAGTATTATAATTTAAAACAGGACAAACAACATCATCAGGTGCAACCATCACAAGGGGACTGTTCTCCCACTGACGAGGTCAATGATTACTACAACGTGAAGAAAAAGCCTCTCAGGAACAAGTCAGAAGCTGCCTATCTCACAGTACTTCCTCCAGAGGGAGCCACTAAGCACGATCCTGAACCAACTATATACGACCCTGTAGGTAACGGAGCTCAGGCACCACCTTCACCTCAGGATGGGATTTATCAGAACATGTGAACTCTGAGAGGGGTTACTTCTGTAAAACAAATCATGTTAGCAAAAATCAACGAGACAATCAGTAAATTAACTTATATATATATCAGCAGGGAATTTTCCCCTATGTATTCTCCCAGTCATTTCAGGAAGAACCTGAAAATAAACATGATCAGTAAATAAGATTGGACTATAACAGGGAAAGTATACATACTGTTAACGCTAGCTTCAAACTATACAGCACTATGAAAGATTGAAGGAAAAACAAACCTGTATATAATATACTATATTTGTTGATCAATCAGATTCAAGTCTGCTGTGATTGGCTGATGTCAGAGTTTCCAGTAGTTCAGACCTGGGTGCTGACCGGCCTCACAACCCCCTGCCCCCTACACACGCCTTGCACATCAGTGTCTAGCATGAAAGTGACACATTCCGTTCCTCCAGCAGTCAGATCAGGCCGGAGGGCTTGCAGTTAAATGCTCCAATCTTTGTCCCAACTGCATTCAATTTTACTAAAAATTATGAAATGTTTCACATGCTCTGCCTCCTTGCAGTGATATTATGCTTCTCTCTCAACAAAATAAAATAATCCCTAAAATCATGCTGGATGCTGATGGACAAGGGGGGAGGGGGGTTAAGTAATCTCTTTATTTTGTTACTGATTCAATGTATTTATTGAAAACCTCTTCTAGTCGATACATTCTGCCTATGGTACCCCTTTCACACACACCACAGTTTGACATTAAGGAACGACTGTCATACATATAGTGCCTCCACATGGTCACAAAGCTATTGAAACAAAAATGGGCCCCACCCCTAATTCTGATTAAACAGTATTACAGGGATGGGGCTTTTGTAATTAATTAGTTTGGGAAGCTTGGCTGAATTTACAAATACTCCTCCATGCATACTACAGACAATATGAACTAAGGCAGATAAAAGTCAATTAGTGGCCACAAGAATTTATTACGAAAGAAACTACATGATTACCGGTACACAAGAATCATGCTCTGACTGATATTACATAACAACTATGTATAAATACGAACCAGAATGTGGCTGTCCAGGTTTCCCTGGTCCCTATAATCTCAGCGTCTGCTAAGATGGACCAGAGAGGCTCAAAGCCCTGTGGGACAGACACCCGCACATCTGCAGTGTTCACGAGTCCTGGGCCTAAGAGACAGGGCTGGGCTGATACATGGCTCATGTATCAGTCATTCCAGCCCTGCATCGCCAGCTCTGTGGTCATTGGTCAACCTCAGAGATCTGCATCTGGTGGCATCAATACCAAGGGAACCTCCCCTGGTTGCCATGACGTCATAGGGTGTTCCCCCGGTAATACCATGGGTAGGGCATTCCTGTAACACTATTAACAGTGTGTAGGGCAACTGACATTCTACCTTGTGCCACATGCAACCAAAATAAAATGATAAAAAAAGGCAGTCATTTTTGAACTGGTCACAGTATTTTTTGGAAGAGTATCAAAACAATTTGAGAGCATTCACACAAGTAAATATCAGAATACTGATTAACTGGCAAAATATGTTAATGAAACCACTTGCTAAGCAGGTTATACACCTCACTCTTTTTAATTATTAGCATACATTTCAGTTGGCTGGGTAAATTAATGATGAACACAAACTCTCTTAATACTCTGCATTTCCAAAAGCGTAAACTTTCTCAGGTGAAAGGGGTACCCTGTTATTAACATATACCACATGCATGCACAATGTGTTTTGTTATATAATACCTGAAGCAGACCATAACATTTTATTTTTTATGACACTCAGGTTCAAGTCAGTGAGTGCAACTATTATTAACTGTGTGCAAAATGCTCTGAGTCAACTCTGTAGTTAACCTCTTGTATGGACAGGGTTGTTAGCAGCCAACACAAAAAAAAATTCCCTGACTTTTCCCTGACTTTTTGTTGATATTCAAGGAAAATCAACCAAGATTTCTGCCTCCAAAACCTCCCCTCACAGCTGACCCAAAGCCACCACTTTACTGTTTTAAATACTTTTACAAAATACTTTGTTTTTGACAGAGTGCTCAATCAAATATTTAAAAAAGCTTAAATAGTATCCTCTTTAAACTGATTACCAGAACATGTATTTAATTTTGATTCCTAGAACATGTACTTAATTCTGTTATCCAAATATGAAAAGGAAAACCTAAATATACTAAAAACATTTTTATTTGGATTTTCCTTGAACAGAGAGTACTTGATCACATATGTTGGAAAAAAATTAAAAAGTGTCCTCTTTAAAGTTAAACAGGCTATCATGTATAATACCTCACATGTGTTTAATGATAGTAATTTCTGCAACAGAAGAAAGACTCAAAACTGAGTCATGCAACTTATGTCATGTTTTCCATTTTAATAATCTCCTTCCGGGCCTCATCAAATTCTTTTTGCTTCTTTTTTCCTTTCTCACGAAGAGCATTGCTTTCTGATAGGGCTGTCCATTTTCTTTTCTTTTCAGCCTCTGCTGACAGAGTATCTGCTTTTGCCATGAAATATGTTGCCTCAGATTCAAGTCTTTTCACCCTTCTTTTGGCTTCAACTATATCTTCTTTCAGTTTTCGTTTACGCTCCTTCTCCTGATCTGCCATTCTTGATTTCTTTTTCTTCTCCTTGCTCATTTTGTAGCGGCTATGTGATTGCGCACATAAGGTGAGCATTTCTTTGGTAATGGGCAATTCATGGACTTTACATTATAGTTTTCTTATTCCATCATGGACTTGGCGGTAAGCAACAATTGTGTCTTCATGCATATTATCAGCCAAAACATCTTTGCTGACTGAAAAGCCACATTCCACTTCTGATTGGCCATGGGATAGTACCAAGCCCATTTTAAAGACCATCCAGACAGTACTGTACCCAGGATCTTGTGCAAGAATTCCAGAGTGGAAAAATGAATCAAGAGGTTGGCTTGGAGAGAAAGAGTGAAACTCTTCACGGTGATGATCCTTTACAGCCATTAAGAATTTCTCATACTGAGTCTTTGCTTCATCACACTGGCTGGCTGTCAGGTGTTTTGTTGAAAGCAACTTCCCAAGGAACCTTGTGAACTTTTCTGTAGATTTTTTAGGATCACCTGCCATTTTCCTGGGATCCAGTGATTCTAGATCTGTGACCACTGGATATCGCAGAGGGCTACGCTCGAGGATTTTCATCGTCATTCTTTTTAAGAATATTTGATATTCATGGTGAAATTCTCTGATTTGCAGGGCTGATGCTTTGTTGGAGCCCTCAACTTTGTCTACCAAGGTTTTGACAGCAAAACCTACATCCACTTTATGAACTGACTTGACATTTTCTTTATTACCAAGGTCAATCTTTGTCAGTTTTGGGACCGAATCACCAATTTTCTTGATTATCTCTGGCTTAATGAACTTGGACATAAGGGTTTTCACAAGCTTTGAAAGGCCACCAGCAAGGAATGGTATTAAAGGTGTTTCAGCCTGGTACCTTTCTAAAAATGGCTTCAAAAGTTGACACTGTGTAACAAAGAACTGTAGTTTTGCAGTTGTCAGTGGATCTTTGGTCTGGGCTTGCACTACACTGAAACTTTTGATCTTAGGGATCTGGCTTTTAGGCCCAGATTCTACCTTGCTGACATATCTTTGAATGTTTGGCCAGATTGATATATGGCCCGCTCAGCTACAGGTGCATCTTCAAGCCATCTAGTTCCAAAAAAAAGATTTTGGCAGATCTGCACCACCTGTTGCTGCTGCATAGTCTTCAGCTCTGGCAGGAGCATCATGTAACAAATGAAACAAGGATCTCAGCAAGCTGTCAAGGTTCCAGTCAGTTGCCTGGGCACCAGTTTTAAGGGCCCCATGGATTACATGTAAACCACAGGACCCAAGGGTTAGAATGCCTACATGATCAGGGCAATTTTCTTCACGGTGAGAGATGAATTTGGACAGCAACTTCCAGTTGGCACTTGGCCCATCCATTGACATTTGTAAAAGACTGCGTTGGTGATCCAAAGATGACATCCCTGACAGCAGGTTTGAAAGAAGGTCATCAGCCCTTGTGTGTCCCATAAACTTTGATGTCAGGTAATGGGACATGACTTTGTTTTTTCAGTGCTCCAAAACCTTATAATCAGATCCATCTGTTCTTTTTTCAACACCTTGTTGTATGATTCATCAAACAAAATGGAGAATTTCCCATCAACTTCATTTAATACCTTCTGTCTTAAATATGGAGCCAGACCATACTGGATAAGATGAGAACATTTGGTTTTTCCACATCGGAACTGTTTTGCAATTGATGAATTAGGGAACATGGCTTGAAAAAGCATATGGGATTCAGAACTTGATGAACAAGAATAGTGGTCCATTACAACTTTTGCAGTCCATAAGATTTCAGCACGTGAAACACCTTCCTTTTGGGTTATGCTAGAGATAGAGCTCTGACCAGAAACTGTTGCAGGCTTTTTTGAAGTACCAGGAGCATCTCCAGAACGCTCTGCAGTGGATGATCTAGGCTGTCTGGAGGGTGGGTCTGAAGACTGAGGTCCAACTTTCACCAAATATGAAATAACAAATTGCTGTTCAGCCTTCTTAATATAAGTTAGATTAAACTTAACTTTGTGCTTCTCACCTTTGGCATGAGACAGAAGTGCCTGTTTACCCATATTTGCCAAACCAATGTCCTTGCCACACAAAACACATCTAGCTTTTGTTGGATCAGTTGGGTGCTTTGATACCCACCTGGAGAGTTCAGGATCTGAGATCCACTTTGGATTGAAAATTAAGTTCTTTTACTCATGACTATGAATATTTTATCATCACAACTACTGTAATATATCAGTCACAATTATCACTACCACTGCCACAAAATACTAGTTTTCTGTTAACTTGAAGCAGACAGCAAACAGCAGGAGTACATGGTAGGCAGCATGCTAACTATGGTCTACAAACTTCAGCATGGAACAGGAATTAAATCTGAAAATAAAATTAAATGTTTGGAATATCCCTCAATCATTAGCTTTAGAAACCAAAATATAGACTAAATGGGGTGTTTTGTACAAAACATATACTTAACAGTAGTATATATATTATTTGTATAGCAATTGGCCAGTATACATTCTGTGCACTATTGGTCTACCTGTCTGTAGAAAATTCAAAGAAAGTGAGATCAAATCTCCTTTAACACCAAAACCTGAATTGAAAAAGAGAAATGATATATTATAAATGATTAAATGTTGGCTCTGGAGGCAAGGGATGCCAAACCCTTTCGACCTGATAATCAACAACAGTCGCCATAGCCAAATAGAATTCCCTGACTTTTAATGAAATTCCCTGACTTTTCCCTGACCTTGAAAAAATATTTTTTTTCCCTGACATTTCCCTGACCGCTGGCAACCCTGATGGATGACCTGAGGTTTTGTGGTCCTATTAATATTTACATATGCATTTAAAAGTTTTTCCATTGTAATTGTAGTGGCAGGTGGAAATGGTTGTTCTGGTCTCCACCAGATGTCACGCTAGTACTCTTCATGGGTCAAGCAGTGCAGCAAGGTGGTATTTGATCGGGACAGATATCAGCAATCAGTTTATCCCACAAATGTATTATCACAGGAGACATACTGATAAGGGAACTGACATATTGCCTTATACAAACAAGGAACCAATTAATGTGCCATTTATAACATGTGAATGACAGAGACGTGTGTATGCTACAGACTGTTAATCCTTGTTAATTCACAATTATCACTTGACAACATAACTGACAAAATTACAAGGATAAAATTGTTGTCAAAGTCATTAATTGTTCATAATAAACAAAAAGTTATATGTATATAATGTTACTTTAAAATTCAAAACAAGTGATCAATTGGTTCAGACACTCAGTGATGATAAACTTGTCTGGGGCAAAATGAAAAAAGAAAAGAATTTTCACACAAAGGAAATTAAAACAGACTGTGCAGGCATAGAATGCTACAAATTAAGGCTGATTTTATTTAAGATAATTTAATTAACCATTTATTACTTAGTCAAGTACTATCAAACACAAAACAGTTCATCAGAATCAATGCCAACCAATTTGTGATGAACACTGCCGATGTATAGAAAGTTAAGAGACCAAATAATGATAACTACACTAATAGCCCTAAATCAAAATAAATGTCTAAGCTCACATATATAACTGCTTTGATTTGTAAACATAATAGCAGACATGTTACCCGGGGCTCATGACACTCAGCTGATCTCCAACAACCTACACTGCTGTCATTCTAGTATTTTGCCATTATGATGCATGTTCTTTCTATTTCTACATACAATGTATAGAATTTGTTTGCCAGGATCCTATTGTGACATGTCAAGCCTGATTTCTAAGTCTGAAAAATATAATTAATAATGCATAAAAATGAAGAAAATGTAGATTGTGCCACTAGTCTGCCGCAGCTGAAAGGATTATCAATGCTCAATTTTACCAAATTTTAGATAGATCCTTGTAATCACCACTTATCAAGTTATCAGGATATGAATTTTATACATCAACAGCCAACAATGTTAAACTTTTGCAATTTCATGTGTTCCCAACAGTTCTTATGTTGTTTACATGGTAACAATTAATGTTATATGTGCACATCATGCACAATGATTCATTTTTTTTGGGTTAAATTGGATTTATTTGTTTTGCAGCCCAGAATACTAACACAAGTCTGATTTCCTAAGAGCTAAAACACAAAAAAACATGTGTAACTCAAAGAATATAGGTCACAGTGACCAATTTTTTAATGCAATGAGATATATACGCGCTTTACCAATAGGACTACTACCTATATCGTAAGCGCTGTTTGTTTTGACCTTGTATCCTGAATCACTACACCAGAGGGGAGCACTGTATTTTGGTCCAATCAGAGGAGACCCTGTGCTGGAAGACTAAACGTTTTACCAGCCAAGTGAGGAATACACTGAGCCAATGTTGTAATTCATTTTGTTCTGAGTGACACCTCATCACCCAGGCAACGGTTTGAACAGGCCACAGGCTCAAAGAGAATGGCCCGACACATGGTTTGCACACATCCTAGTGCACATAGGATGCCCTATCATCAGTTCCATGCACACCTCGCTGGCCAGTTTCTGTTTTGCTGGCAAATGGATACATGGCTTTGATGACAGTCGTAATGTCATAATCGAATCAGTCGATGATGAGAGAAAGTAGAGGGAGCAATTAAAATTCAACTAATTTTTAAAGTAACCACTTGAGTGCACTAGGAGCACAGCTATGGGCGGAGCCATGATGCCTGTCAAGTGTTTGTTAACTGGCATTAGTTGTCTAAATGTATCATAAACGGTCAAACCAGGCAGTGGAAAAATCAGTAGCTTCTTTAGAAGTGCAAGATTTCTACTGCCTCAGGAGCGTAGGAGATTTACCAAGGACCTACCTTGATGTTATGTGCAAAGTTTCTAGGTCATACAGTTAGGATAAAGTGTGCTCTGTTAATGAACAGATGGACTGGCTGATGGACAAAGACTGATCATTTTAAGATGAACAGCTAAGCAAAAAACTAGATGTGATTCATGCAAAACCGACTTTTATACTACATCATTATATAACTATAATATCAGCAGAAGCTGACAAAAGCCCTCAGATTAAAGAACTGTGATTGGGTGTTAACAGTTTCAATAACAAAAAAATCAGTTTTTAAATGGATTTATTCCTGTCCATATGTTTCCCCGCACTCATGCACAAGAATAAAAAAACTGCTGGGAAACAGCCATCAGATTTTGTTATTCAGCGCAACAGGCTGAAAAAATATTGACCAATTAGAAATGGTTCTTATTTGATTACAATTAAAGTGGAAGCTTATCACTGTCGCATTAAATGAAAGTTCTCTCAACATTCATACTGTCAACCGACCAATGTTGGCATTCAAACAATGTGACATGTTGATTTGCATAAACATGTGCCTGGCCCATGCAAATGTTCTTGTGATTGGCAGTGCGGTCACGCGTTATAGCCAGAGAGCCAATAAGAGGTTCGTAGTAAACATTCAGCCCATGTGACTTCATTCATGACTATTTTTTGCAGGAAAATGTTCACTGACATAGTGTCGCTTACAGTGGTTATTATTTTTCAGCTAGTCATGGTGGCACTGTAAGTAAGCCTATAAAAAGCAAATGAAGTGGGCCTATTTAATGGAACCTGCAACTAATGATGTGTAACGCACAATCTCCACAAATCCGATGTTTGGTATTTCAAGAATTGCGTGATTTCATCAGTTCTGTGGTGATCATGACAGGATTTTGTGAGGAGGCCGGTGTCTGACGTTTCTACTGGCCACTGCTTATCAGAATTTGCATAAAATTTTAGCGACTGTCTTTTTTGGTTGTTTCTTTTAAACTGCCTTTGTAAATTAATTTCATTTTATAATTAGCCTTTAAAATAAACTGATCATATTTCCTGACCATACGGCATTTCTTGTTCAGATGTAGATGAGATAGAGATCAACATTGCTCACTCAGTCACTGATTACAGAAAAATAAAATATGTCAGCATTACTGCCATTAGGCACCATGCCTCTTTTCTTTTTTTTCTCATTTCTATTGCAGTTTGCTGGTACATTATTTACAAGAGGATTTTAAAAATTAAAGAAAGAAAGAAATAAGACTTAATGTCCATGAGGAGTATGTATTACAAATATTATAGTATGGACTAAATTACACACAACTGCATGCTGGTATATCAGAGTATGACCGTCAATGTCTATGACATTTTGTGTTTTTATTATCTGATAACTGGCACTGAAAAAAAGTGACCTAGTTTCTAAAACCAAAAACAAAAAAGAAATGAATATTCCCAAGCCTTTGGGCAGTTAACGTTATCCATATAGATCAAAGATGGTTATAATTATATTTTTAGCTTTCAATTACTTTTTTTTATTTTTACAAAAAATATAAGGGCCTGTAATTTTTCTTGCGGGCCTGTGAAACCTGTATGCATGCATGTCAGCAGTAGTGCTAATTGTTATAAAATGAAAGTCCATGCTAGTGGTGAAGTTTAAGTAATATGCTGGAGTCTCAGGGCCTGCATTTCGGCTTTTTTTAAAATTTGCATTGAATATCATGCACAAATAAGGACTATATATTGGTAATGCCAAACCATATCACATACTGGCTGTCAAAGGTATCTGCAGAAGGTGAGAGTGCCATAATCAGGGTACCAACTTCCAATATATGGTTTCATCTTTCAAATAAGTACAGTTTAACATATATTTATATAAACATTTATATATTCTACAACTGTATCAGGCATTGACTATTACTTAAGAGTTCATTTATTACCACCATTCTTAATTATTCCTCTTCACTTGCATAGGAAATCTCAAACTGCACTAATTCATACAATTCTGGCACTCGCATTCAACACAAAATATAATTGTCTGCAAATTCACATGAGATCCAGAACAAGGCTAACAGGCCTTATGCGAACCTGTACATCAGTTATAATGCTTCCATGATAACATGCTTGACTATTATTGAAAAGTACTTGATAACTTTTCAAATACGTGAATGTTTGACATGTACATGTACAAAGCATGTACTTAAACAATTTGAACCAAAGTACAGGATTTTAAGCTGTAATAAAACATAAAATCTGTTTAGAGATACCTTGTTGTGCATGATTCAATGGTATCGAGGCAAGACATTAATCCAGTACGGGTATGAAATATGACATATAAACCTCACATATGCTAATATCTGGTTAAAAATGGTGTAGTAAACGCCAGATCCTCCTTAAAAAATATTTTTTTTCCTCCCTACCTGATGACTTTTTTGGGACCAATGTTAGCCCCAACACAGAAATTTTTAAGGATGCCCTTAACAAGATATCTTTAGCTAGATGCAAGGGCACAAATCTTTGTCATAAATAACAGTGACAGATCAGCAAGGGCAATAATCACACCATGTTTAATAATGATCCAAGTTTTTTTCTATAAATAGCTATATGACCTTGAATAGTAGGTGACTTATCCCAAACTTGACTGAGATTTTGATGATATGCATCTGCCCAGATAAAAATGAAGTACCCATGTTCTATTATTTTTGAGATATCCCTTCACCGGGCAAAAACTGAAAAAGCACTAGCCAATAAAAATTCGTTAAAATTTAGATGGCAGTAGGTGGCAGCACCAACCTTGGGCAACAGTTTCAGATCTTGCTGCAAGGAAAAAATTACCTGAAATCTGCCATGAAGTAAATGAGACATCTATATATATATGCTTAATTCTTTTTGAGCTAAAAAGTAAAAGTGAAAAATATTTTTATCAAATGCATGATTTCAGTATGATAGTAAAAATTAAGCATTTTCCTCTTTTGCCACCAGTGCATTTGTTTGGCCAGTTTGTATAACCAAAACAAGGCCTACAGGCCTAATGCGAACCTGTGCAATGGGATATACAACAGGTATAATGCTTCATTGCTGGACCTTTCACATGTATATGAACAATGCAAGTACAGTAGAGCGCCGGTTTTCAAAAAGCGTCACGGAAAAAGCTTTTCTTTAGGAAAAACGAATTTTCAGAAATTCAGTCATGGTCTAGAGCCAATTTTGTATGACAGTTAATGATTAACTTACTTCTATATTACTAAGGGAATACCGTGTTTCTTTTTGACCCACATAATTTACCACCAGAACTTATTAAATATTGGATTTATTGCACAGTATTATCGGTTAAAACCCATTTTAACCTGTTTTTAGGATATTTGTGTGCCATCTTTTAAAAAAACAAAAACACAGGAGGGAAAGGTCAAAGGACATCACCATTATTGTAGCTAGGTCAGTTTCTTTAACAAACCGCAGGCGGCACCAATGCAGCACAGGCGTAATGCAGTCTGTTTTATTATCTTTAACTCTATGTCTCTGGCAAGTGACAACAAGATAATCATGTTTGAATGGTGTTCTTTTTGACAGTAAATAAGCTGAATAACTGCAAGTTTTAGTCAGTGACACAACTGCTCTCTCGGAATGAATTATATGGCCAGGCCCGCAAGCTATGGCCTCGCATCTTAATCTACTTGATCACAAGCGATGTGCGAAAGATCATACCTCACCAATACTCTTGCGAGTAAAATACTGATGTTTGGCTTGACATATGTATCCCAGCCCAAGCCGACAAACTATGCTTGCTATACAAACGAGATATGGTTGATAATACACAAGTACTCTTGGATAAACTGCTTAACCGCTTACTAGGGGTATACGGAGCCTGTTGTTGTGCGACTAGCTGTAGTTATCACACCTTTGTCCCGGCGACAGCATCGGCCCAGAACTAATTAATTAGGGGCACCACTCAGCTCACCACCTAACTGCAGGCCTTTGTGACTTGTACTCACAAAAATTAATTTGAGGTGTTTATATGCTTGAAAAATATTTTGGAAATACGAAAAAACTTTCGGTTCCCCATTTTAATTTTCAGAAACTCAAATTTTCAGAAATTTGTCATTCTGAAATACGGCATTCTACTGAACTAAACATTTTGAATAAGAAACAATTACACAAATATCACTGCTGAAATTCTGCCATGGGTGCACACAACACAAAAATGATTGTAGCTGGCACCTCCGTTGTATGCAACGAAGCTATTAGAGATATTTTCATCCCGGCTGTACATTTTCCATGCTGCACCATGGACAGCTTGGAAACTGTCCATGGAACGCATGGAAAAACATGGATTTCCATGGAAAATGAGGAGCTTTCCATGCTTTTCAGTACACAATAGAAAATTTCCATGGACGTAACCACGGAAAGGAAATTCAATATACATGGACATTCATGGAATCACATGAAAAGTAAGGACAAGTGACAACTTAGAATATTTTTGCACAGCTTCACCATAGATGTTTGGACTTAGAAAATTTTCAGCATGGACATACTGGCAAATCTCCCTATGTATTCAGGACTTAGAAAATTTTCAGCATGGAAATACTGGCAGATCTCTATGCATTCAGTACTTAGGAAATTTTCAGCATTGAATGTGCTCCTTGTGCATGTTATGACAAATACAATCATGATGACTTATATTATGAGTTAGTATTCAACTACTTGGTTCACTGAAGTTCAAATACTGATCAATTTGCAAGCAATTCAAATGATCACAAGGTAGACGATCTTAAATATTAATTTTTGTAAAAGTTCACAGTGAAAGGTCACATATATTCAAATGTATTACAAATTTTGTTTTTGTCTATATTCTGTAATGACACATACATACCAGAATCGGGCTCAATGTTTATGATGCATTTAAATGCAAATGCTATGTTCCTTTTTTTTAATGCAAATGCTTTATATATAATTATTAGTCACTGAAATTAAATGTATATGCAAATGTACTCAGATTTTTTCAAATGCAAATACAACTAAAAAATGTCAAGAGGACTGTATCCCCTGCCAAACGTGACTGTGAGAAATGTGTTCAGACACCATACCACACACCCTCACAGACACAGTCACAGAACTGACCAAGAACAGTATGTTCAGGCTTAATCAGAGAAGCTAAAACGGGAAAATGACTTACAGGATGCACCTGCTATTATAATAAGAAGTAGATCCCAGTCAACATTTTTGAGAAACAGTGTTGCATGTGATATATAAAAAAAATTTGTATAAAACAATACATGACCAAAGCACCAAAAACGTGCATAATATGCACTGAAATTTATCGCGGCAACACCACAAAGTAGCCTTGTGACCTCTGACCTCATTAAATATGCAGGGATATTGCCCATGATCAAACACGGGTGAGATAATCTAATGTTTAGTGGTTATTATGAGTTTCGCGAAAATCCATCAAAGCCCTGGTAGGTTGTCATGGTGAGAACAAAGTTAACAGACGGACAGATGGATGGACGGAGGGACTTTAGGTATGCCGTAATAAGTCCTGTCCTAAATGGGCAAATAAAAAAATCCAATAATCATTCAAGTGTGATCAAAACCTAATCACTCTGGAGACCCATAAGATAAGATGCACCTACTACCACAATTAGAAGTAGAACTGAGTAAATCTTTTCGAAAATCATGTCGCATATGATATGTTTAATTTTTCATTTAAAAAATCATAAAAAATTTAAAAATCTCTTTAGTGTCACCAAAACCTAATCAGTTCTCTGGAGACCCATGAGATGCACCTGCTACTACAATTTGAAGCAGATCCAAGTATAACTTTTTGAGATATCGCGTGGCATATATTTGTTAAGAGACATACAGACGGACGGAGCTGATCACTATATCCCCAATTCTGCCGGGGCAGGGGATAACTACACTATCAGTCATTGCTTTAGATATGTATTCATATCTTTGAAATGCAATATTTTAAGGGCATTTAAACTAAATCCCGTGGATACTTCAGTTGGCCCCTTTACATGAATAAAAGTCTTAACAAACAAAACTGAAAAGAAATTAGTACAACAAAAGCAGATGATCATAACATAATTGTTATATATATCATATGGTTAATAAATCGGCATATTGATATGGCCTATGTGCCAAATCAATTTTTTTTTTATTAAACTGACGAAATTTTAGGCGGTATGACGCCAGTTTCTGTTCATGCTGTTTTTTTTTCAATAAAAAAGTCACTGATAATATAAATGAAATGTAATATAAAATATGCTCCAATTAATAAGTTCCGCACGAATATTGCTTTGACATTCCTAAACACTTCTAAAAATCAATTGTTTCTCCGTTTGTTAATCTAAATAAAGATACAAGAAAGCCGCGTCAAAAAGAACATTTTTTCGTGGTACTGTACATAACTATGCGTATTGTCAGTTTATAATCGTTCGACAAATGTCAGTTTCAGAAATTACCAAGCTTAATGTCAGGAAATAAATATCACACATGATCGATAACGGAGACTAAACTTGCATTTCAAGCGGGTCTGGCATGTTTTGCAACTTGCTGTTTAACGGCGGGAATTAATGTCATAAAACTGCCGAAATCGTCAGTCTTTACTCCTGACAAACGGGCCCCGCATGATCATGAAAAGGGTCAACGATGTCATGGGGCGATTGAGGCTTGCACATGCGAATATTCTGCGGTCAACGTATAAAGTTCTTAATTATAATTTGACCTGCGTGTTTCGCCATCGAACATAACAAAATACACATATATTCACACAAGTTTCAGCTGGGGAATCACGCCAAATGTCGTCAAGTGAAAGTCCCTTTCAGCAGGTCTGGCTGTTCCATCATGCATTCAAGGCGTACAGCTGTTAACATGATTTCTATCTAAACACCGGGAGGTTGATCAGTGCAAGTAACGGCATGGCTTTTAGTACAACTGATGGTCACTCTTAGGCAGTACGCGTCTTCTAATTCAAGTACCGGTGCCCGCGGAACCCTGGATTTTCAGACAATCGTTTCAGACCCGAAAAATGAAAGAAATCTCAGAATGTCAGGAGAGCGATTATTTGCTTTTCTTTTAAAGGTTTGTTTCCGGGGGGGGGGGGGGGGGGGGGGGGGGGGGGGGGGGGGTTGTGGCACGCAGGAGCGATTGCTTGCCTCAAAACATCAAAATCCTGTCATACAAAAAAAAAGAGAATTTGCAGATTACTTTAAAAAAAATCCAGCCGGAGCCAAAAATCTCGACCGGCCGGGTTTCTCCAACACGGATTTTTTAAAGGATGTTCTCACTGAGTGAAATCAAATCCGTATAAGTTTATACCACAATATGGACCTTAGACAGTAGGTCTAAATGATTATTTTAAGGAGACTTCTATTCATTTTAATGAATTATCTTAAAACAATGTATGTCATTACCTGTGGAATAAAACAGCATGATCCATTTCTAATTTTTTTTTCTTGAAGAGGTTACTACACTAAAACAGATTATTCCATGCAGCACAGAATTTCAGTTTTGACTAAAACATCTGAATTACAGAAATCCCTTACATGAGCAATGTGTACACAGTGTGCTGCGAGTTACTTTAACAGGCAGTGACGTTTCCATACATCAGCCTATTTTCTGCCACTTGATCCCAGCTTTGTTTGGCGCGCAGTTTGAAACACAGTTTGAGAGGCGAGAGATAGTCAACATGCACTGCTGACCGGTATGAAGCTGTTCGCGCTGATCGTGTAACGTGTGGATTAATGATGACCCCATCACTGGCAATGTTATTAACATGAACTGAAAAACAGAACCAAGATAAGCCTTCGAGGATTACATGGAAGGAAAAGAAGTTATTGCCAAATGCCAAGGGTTTTGGGACAACATGTGATGTCATTTGGAAGATCGGAGGTAAGTCAAATTCACTCCCGCTTAACCGTTTCGTCCGATGTATCAGTGTCTCTGAATATAAAGAAAATCCATTTTGATAGCAAAATAGAGCCAAGAAATCTATATATATATATATATATATATATATATATATGTGTGTGTGTGTGTGTGTGTGTGTGTGTGTGTGTGTGTGTGTGTGTGTAAAGGGTTATTTCAAATTCGCCATTCTTCCTGTGACGTAAACTTTGTCACCAAGACAAAATATACGGGCGCTGCATCATGTTACATTTAATAAACCTGCTGTTCACACACACTGACACACAACCTCACACGCACACACAATATATGTGTGTATATATATATATATATATATATATATATATATATATATATATATATATATATATATATATATATATATATATGGGTGTAAGCGTTATGTGTGAGCTGTTACTGAACGCCAGACGACCGACCTAATTCCCCGGGGGTATGGTATCATTCAACGGGGGCTGTGTGCCCCGTTTGTAGCACGAAGGTTATCGTTTCACTCCTCGGCGGCGATATCATATTATCATTCAGATGAAAATTTCATTTACGAAGCCTGTCCCACTGTAGCGATACCGGGTCTGCAGATGTAGAATGCAGATATTAATTCAGAGACACACTGCCTGCTGTAAATCTTTACCAAAATAGTTATAACTTTAAAAATACAAGCCTTATACTTCGGAACGATGACCGACACACATGTACATACGCTGATAATAATAATATAATATATATTTGTTGCATGGTATTAGTAATAACTGGTATAGTAGCGATGGAGGACTCCGATCCCGGCACCAAGAACATATGCGCGAGAAATTATCATCTGTCAAAATATATTGCTAGTAAACATATTTTTGCTAGTAAAAATGAGACTATACTGGGTTACCCCCTTACACCATTATACCATATGTATCCATAGCAACGTGGTATTATTTATGAAGACGTGTGTTTGTTTAGTCATTTGCAAGTATAACAGTTTTATTCGACCTTTTAATTGTGAAGTAGCAAATCGATTTTTGATGTGAATTAACATTATATTACTTCCCAAGTATACTTTTGAGCATTTTATGTTCGTTTTTTCTCAAGAATATACCTAAACGATATGCATAATAAAAATAATTTATAAAAAAAGTTCGTTAGGAGCAAACTGAAAATATAATTAACCAAAGCGGAATTCTTGTGAATTTTTTTTAATATGTGCCGTAGATGCGAGTCTCGTCTTCGTGTGTCATAGATTTTAGGCCTACGTGAGAGCATGGTCTTATTTGAAACTGCCGTGGCATGCAGAAGAAAATTTTTTAATAAACTCCCCCTGAAGTAAACTAATGTACTAATTAAATACATGTATACCTTAATGACCTGTCTGTACACAGGTCAACATACCGGTATTTTCAAAATGAAACTAGCCTTTCTTTTCATTGATGTATCTTCCTTCACCGTAAACGGTCATTTTGAAGTTAGGCAGACAAGCGCGGGATCGAATTAATAGCGTACTCATGCTGTTAGATAAAACAAAATTCATGACCTGCATGACTGACATATATAAACAAGTTTCGTTAGTGAAACACGTAATTACAATGCCCAGGAATAAGTTTTATCTAAAACTCTACCGGTAAAAGGTATGTCAATGTATTTGCACCAGGCCGACCTAATTGAGACGACGTCTGAAATACAAGTCACGTGATGGCAATGCAAATAAGGATAAGGTCAACCAATCGGCGCATGGGTCCAATGTCAAAGGGCCAGATGTCACATGTCAGACAAAATAACAAAAATTATACTACACCATGGCCAGCACGTTTTAATCAGCTCACACGTTGTTAATTGAAAATGCGACTGTCATATTGATAATAAGCATTTTGTCAAGCACACACTTCAATTTCCTGACTTTGCAGAAGTGTCCACGAAATGCACAGCAAATTTATACACGAGATTGGCTCAAACTAGGCCCTAGCCCATAATAATGGACTCCTCAATTGCTTCTTTAGTGATTGTTGCGTCGCCGTCGGCGGCTAACCCCGTCCCTGTTTTCGTGGTAAATACGCGTGTAATAATAATATAATATATAATAATAATTTATTCACTTAATACCGCGCCACCTTCCAACACTCAGTGTTGCTCAGGGGCGCCTTACAATAACATGCATAATTTGAGTTAAAATTTAAAATAAGAGATAAATAAAAATTAAAGTACTAAAAAAAAAATATGAGAATTGACTAAGATAGGCCTAGTACTATATATGCTGTATTACAGCTGTAAGAGATCGTGGATTCCTCCTTCCTTTGAGTATATAATTTGACAAAAATTATCTCCTCCATTAAATATTTGAACTATTTTCCCTCTTTATGTTGCTAATGTATTATTGCAGCAGGGTTGGGTTTTAGGCTGCCCAAAACCTGTTTTCGGCAGGGCAGAGCCTAAAACATGCCTTTAACTGCCTAAAATAGGTTATAACCTGCCTAAAACTGCCTTTAACTGCCTAAAACCTTATTTACCCTTACCTATGACTTTTAGTTTAACTATGTTTTATTGTTAAACATCTAAATGCATTAAAGAAATATGCTCAACAAATTATAATTGAGGATCATTTTATTCAAACTAAACAAATTAAACCATGACACAAAAAAAAGCAACAAATGAATTCAACACTACTTCAGGGATTTCCTTATGAACACAGTTCTCCGACTCTCCTACCTCCATTACTGCCAATTTATAAAAAAATGCTCTTACTTTAAGCTTATAACCAGATACTTTTATTGGCTTTTTTGATCACAAGGGATTAAATTTTGTGATAAATGGTAAAGAAGTTTTCCTGGATTTAAAATGTTGTTCCATTTACACTGATGAATAGTTCTTTATACTGTAGCTTCACTAACATAACATGTTTATTTTGTATGCCTGTAGCTTCAATGGCAAAAAGCATTGGATTGGATTTATAAATTATTACATATCTTTTATGCTAGCCATAAAACTAAAAATATGATAATATCTGATAATGAACAAGAATTTCCACTATTTGTTTATTCCCTTAGCTAGGTCATCCCTTGTCAAATTTTAAGATTTTGTGCACATACTTATCTTCTATATAATGATGGATATACTCTGTTAATTGTATGATGAAATTGTAAAAATGGAACCCTCATTAAACACTATAATTAGTATAAAACTGAAAATGTGAAAATATTTTGCAATGAATATGTTGCAAACCACAGAATATTCATAATTACTCAGGGGCTGTGTTAAACCTGAAGGCCTGAGGGGCACTGACTGCATCACTCAGTAAAATGTTTGCTCAAGAACAGTCTTCAGGGCAAGGGCTTTGATTACATCCTCCTAGTCATGTATGAAAGTTGACATGAACATCTACTAGGACACAGTAGTAGGACTTATGACCATTGGGTCTTATGACCCCATCACCCTGATAAATTGTAATTAACTTGTCTAATCAAGTAGTCCTCCCCTCTGATAGTGATACCCTGTCTTACAAGGGCAAACTGGAGGCTGTATTACATCATTCAAGGTAGCTGGGCACTCATCAGGAAACCCAAAAGGTCCTGATAATGTCATTACCTTGGCCAATAAAACTATGTGCCACACAAACATGGTCTCATGTTCAGACACCTATACAGGCTCTTTGAAGACTGCATGGTACCAGCCAACAGGAAATCATGCATTTCTAATACTTGATAGCTTCCAGAAGCCCAGCAAAGCCTTGTGACTGCTTCACCCCAGCCAGTATGGTAGTTTTACAGATCTTTAAGTAAAAAATGTAAACAAATATAGGTTTTGGGCACTGTTGGTGCCTAAAACCTGCCTAAAACCTGTTTTAGGCGGGGCGGTTTTAACCAGGTTATAACCTATGGTTAAAACCTTCATGCCTAAAACTTGCCAACCCTGTATTGCAGTAAATGAGACCTTTTTAAAAGGGGCGGAAGTAGAGATCGAGCAGGTTGCCGTCAGTATTATTTTTTTTTACGCTTTTGATTTTAAGGGACGCAGGGGGTGCCTGAGAACCGTGTAATTGTTTATTTTTTGCTTAAATGAAGTATGGGTTAACTATAAACTAGGGGCCCATGGGTCTCGACACTCGGCTAACTTTGTCTCTAACGATATACTTATGAGCCTTTTCAAAATGTGGGTCCTGTCATTTTGACCCTTGACCTTTTGATCTAAAAACTGATAACTTACTTTCGTTGAACTTAACCCATTCCGATTTTCATAATACTCAATCTACCGATTCTTGAGAAGTTAATTTTTCACCAAATATGGAATTATTATAGATAAACACCACTCTAATATTGAAGGTGATGACCTCAATTACCATGAATCTCTCCTTGAATAAAAACCATGGAGTCAATATAATACTGTAGAACAGACTTGTTTTTTAGGCTTATCAAGATGGGAACACATCTGATCACATCCCCTGAGGTTAGATCTCTTTCCAGTTCCATACTTATATATTTTGTATTGACCTTCAAACCTTGCCTTATTTATATATACATCCTGCACAGGAGTTCACAAAAGAGAATCAATTAGAAAACCATTTTCAATGTACAAAAATTGAATAAAAAGGGCAGAACTTATAAAACATAATAATAAAAGCTTAAAATTTCTGTTTACAGATATCTTTTTAAGGGGTAATGCAGGGTCAATTATCTATGTTCCTAAGTGCAGTTGTTTTTATTTGCAGTCTTTGGATCATGTAAGTGAAGGCCATGGCAGTTGTGACTCGAAGGTTTTTAATGGACATACACCAAGGTATCATCTTTTTTTTCTTATATTCGATATTCTATAATGATCTTATATGTAAACACCCCCTGATATTCAGTTCAACAGTCTTTTTCTGTAGCTATCTCATGATAAACAAGGTTAAAAATTGTAACATCAGGGTAAGAAAATTGATGATGTATATCCAGACAGGTTCTTGTGAAATATCAATGAAACCCTCGATAAGAACTTTGTGACCTAAATCCTGTGGGCAACAGGTAAAAACTTGTTTTCCCTGATTAAATACCTGTTAACTGTTCGGATATGATCAAAATCAAAACCACTGGGAATAAATGGGTACTACATGTATTTGGCATTTGGATGTTTCTACCCACTAGATACCTTCATGACTTAATGTGTCAAATTTCAGGCGAAATTTAACTATTTTTTTCTAGTATCATTACCATTAAACCAGAGATTTCTTAATTCAGTAGATATAAACCTTGGGCTATGACCTAAACTGCTATCTAAAACTAGTTCACTTTAATGCCATATCTACATGATCATGACTGGCAAAAAGTTGACTTTCCTCCTCTGACATCTGATGAAACTTCAAACATGGCAAGTTTATTACACTCAGTATGATTATAATCTATAAATACATTTAAAACTCTGTCAGTCTGTGTGCCTCATGTTTGTGAGATATCAGGCAACCTTTTCATCCTGCCATCAAACTGGTAAAGTTACAAAACCAGTAAGAATTTCTAATTCCACATCTGATTACCAAAAAGGAAGTTGTTCCACTGAACCCGACACAAAGTCTACAAATTTAATGCAAGCTATGGGCTGAAGTACCTTTTCATGATTATAAACTTGACTGTAATAAATCAAACATGCTCAAAATAGTAACCACTCTTAATGATATGACCAAATCTGGCCTTAAATGACTTTTTTCTACTTCCTGCATTTGCATTTTGGTCACAATGGCCTAATTTGCAGAATATGCATGCTAAAATATAGTATCAAACACACTTTTGTATCAAGACTTAAACCTTGAAAGGACTTTTGATTCAAACAGTTTAACACCTTTTGTCCATAACCCAAGTTCACATTTAAGTTATTGTTATGTCATAATATATAAGATACTGGTAAAAGTTAATTTTCCCCTCTTATATCTGCATGGCACCTGTTTTTTTTTAGGTAACACTGAACATGGCGCATCACATTTTATTATGTTGAACATGTTGGTACTGTTGATTTAATTCTGTTTCTTCATGCTGAGACTATGATTGTAAGCTGAGAGTCATGACCCATGGGTCACATTTTGCCTCTGCCAGGATGGTATATATTCATTGTTATTTTTGTGTTCTGTGTGTTGGCTTGGTTACTTTACAGCATATATCATGCAATCGTGAATGGATTCCCATGAAATTCTAAAGGCACCTCAGAAATAGGCCAACGAAGAATTAATAATATTATGCAGTGTGTGTCCAGCTCATGATCTAGATCAATGAAACATCTTCACTGAATATTCACACATATATAGTCAGTTGATGTTAGTTTTTATTTTATGAAGCAAATTGATCTATCTTTAGTTACATTATACCTATGATGATGCAATCTTCAGTCACATGTGCACTCCAACTTGCAATATTGACCACCCACATGGCAGACGCAAGCATTCAGGACAATGCATATTTCTAATTTTACATTGTATCCAATTCTAAGGATTCAGATTATAAAAGTGCAATGTGATACCTCAGTCTTCACATGTTTTTTTACTACCTTATTTGATCTTTACTTATATAAATCTGACTAGGCTTACTGTTACATATTTTTATCTACCCCTCTGTTTTATATTTTGAAGGAGCAACTGAAATCAACCTGGAATAAAACATGAGTATGGAAAAAAAAAGCTAAACTGCTTTTCCGTTGATTATACACAAACAAAGAATACAAAGGCAGGAGACTGACTGGGCAGCCTGGAAATAAGAAGCAGACAGCCAGCAAGTCTTGGACAACCAAGAAAAACTCAAGGGCATCTACAGTAAATGAACCTTTATCTTTCAGTTATCAGGCTCATATAATTGTATCAGGAATGATGAAAAAGAGAAGCAATTCAGTAATTATTATATTCAAATTTATTCAGTCATTCAGAGAACTATATAATACTCAGAAGTGAAAATAATGTTATTCTTGTAAAGATAAATCTTTGTTGGTCTACAGTTTGACATACTTGCATCAGATTGTTAATGATTGCATTTTTTTCCTTTTTTTTTGTCTACAACTGTCTAGCTGTCGACCTTTTATTACCAAAAATTAAGATTTCTTACTAATTGTTTGCAAAAAATGTCTTTACTTTTATTTTAACTTGCACACATGTATATCTTTGACTTGAAGATTTATTTGAACTTAATATGTCTTTATTTGGATAATTTATTAGGTTTTACAATATATTTGTTTAGTGTATATTTGGTGAAAGCTTGTGTCCATGTTCATCTTAAAATGCAACATTCAGCTAAATTCTATAATTAAATAAATAATGTCTTATTCCCTCTTTTCTTCACAGGTCTTGTCCAGGAAAAATGGCCTGAAGTTAAAACTACTATGATAAATGTGAAGATTGCTGAATTGTTGAAGCCCTGCAGAAACACGAAGTGGAAGTAACTGTCATTAGTGGAATAAAAGCAGTGAACCTGCATTCACATTTACTTTTTTACCTTTGTGTGGTGGCTTTCCAGAGTTTTTTTTCATGTTTTAGTTCAGGATTTCTGCAAAACCGAACTTAGTTTTTTGCTAGTAGTGGTATTTTGGCAAGGAGAAGAAGACAGAATTCCTAATCTTGCTGAAACTAAACATTTTGCTAATGATCAACAAACAGCAACAAACCCTGACATGGGTGAGAGGTACATTGTTCTTAATTACATTAGTGAAAGCTCAAGGAAACATATGTAACTTTCATATTTCCTCTCTCTCTCTCTCTCTCTCTCTCTCTCTCTCTCTCTCTCTCTATTTATACACAATTTTTCTCAAATCCTATTTTTGTTTTATGCTTTTCCATGCTTGTCCTTGCTTTTCCGTGGACGATATGGCAGCACGGACAGCATGGACTGGACCTGCACATTTTCCATGGTGTCCATACTGCAGGGAAAAAGGAGTGCCAATACTCCATGCTTTTCCATGGACAGTATGGACACCAGGGACACAACAGACACAAAGCCGTGCTTTTCCATGGACAGCACGGACACCATGGACACCACGGACAAAAAAGCTGTGCTTTTCCATGGACAGCACGGACACCATGGACAGCATGGAAATAGAAAGCCCTGGTTTTCCATGGACTCCATGCATGTATCGGTGATTTTTTTTCCATGTAGCATGGAAAAAGAGTGCCAATACTCCATGCTTCATTTCCATGGAAATCAAGCATGGATTTCCATGGATTTCCATGGAAAGCTTGGAAATTTTACAGCCGGGATATGCCCAAATTCAACCTGATATATCAAACTCCTCCTGAAAAATAAGCAGGGATATACACTTTGCAAAAATTATTGTAGGTGGCACCACCAGTCTTGTGTATGACAAAGCTATCCAATATGTATATTATACCTAATTTCAGGCTGATATATCAAATTCCTCTGTAGAAATAAGCAGGCACATACACTGTGCAAGAGTCATTGTAGGTGGCGACACCTGTCTTGTGAATGAGGAAAGCAATCAAAGACGCACAGAAAGGTAAAAATATCAGGCAAATACATCAAACTTAACTTTGGTCTGATGCAATAGGCTGACCAGGCTTAGGTCCATGGTCAATGCAGGGTGCGCCACCAATACCTAAATTTTCATATATGACTCATGTGACCAACACTGGTATGAAATTGGTGATGATAGCTCTGGCCGTTTCTGAGACTGTCAATTTAATATGCTTTTTTTGACAGATAACTAAGTTCAGCTTCCTGTAACTCGCTCAAAATTCACCAAACTTGAGCCATTCAAACAAACTTGAGAAAGAAGGTATAAGAGATTATTTCTGTGAAATATTGAACAATTTGGCTGAACAAATTTGGAGGAGAAGATATTTAAAGGTTTTTTGCTTTTTCTCTATGAAATCTAAGAAAATGCAGTTAGCCAAAAAATAAGCAAAATCCGATAGAGTTTTTCAGATGGCTAATTTTTTGCATAAAATTTCATGATGCTAGCTCCTGTATTTTTTAGATAGTATGGGTTAACGTACAGACAACAGACGATGGACAACGGACAATGCCACACCATGGCATTACCTCACAAGTTTGCTAAAAAATCAGCAAAAACAGGGTGGACATGGATTATGGAACATACTACTACAGAATATGAGCAGTCAACCACAGGCATCCCCTAAATCACAGGGGCAATGACTAAGGCATGGAACATGTCTCACCTTGAGAGCCCTTGAAATATCTGCCATCAGAGGTGCCAATAAGTACCCCCAAAAAATGCTAAATAACCACCTATTGAAGAGGTCTCGTCTTGTGGCTTCTTAATTTTTACTGATATATTATAAGGTGGCGCCACAAGTCATGTTCAGTAGATACTGGTAAACTAAGATGAATAAGAGGCACAGATGGACTCCACAAACTAGCGGCCCATGGGCCATGACGCTCAGCTGAACAATGAGCAAAATGACTGCCAGAGTGCAAACAAATCATGAATTTGGTGAAGAGTCCTAAGAAATGGGTTTCAGTGGGCTTTTGGACAGATGACAACTTCATTTGGAGGTCTCATAAATAGAAAGAAAACTGCGTAAAAATTTGAAAAAAAAATACAGGTAGTGTCACCAGTCTGCAGGAACTGATGAAACACTCCATGATCAATATATATCCCAAGAATCATGGCTATCAAGGCATTAGTTATTCAGATATTGGAGCTTCTGTTTGTATCAAATTTTTAATTATTCTTGGTGGTATTTACGAGCCCTATAGCTCAGAGGATATGGGTAACAGAGACCTATTTTCAGATTTCCATGAAGACTTTTCATGGACCTCCCTAGATGTCAAGTATGAAGATTCTAGGTCAAGTGGTTACACTAAGTGCCCTGTTACAAGATGAGGCTTTATTTGAAAGTCTCAGAAAGAGAAAAAAATGGGTACAAATTTAAAAAAATATAGGTGGCACCACCAGTCTGCAGGAACTGATGAAACATTCCATGAACAATATATATGCAAAAAATCATGGACATCAGTACATTTGTTATTCAGATACTGGAGCTTTTGTATCACATTTTTAATTATTCTTAGGGGTACTTGCGCGCCCCATAGCTCAAAAGGATATGGGTAACAGAGACCCAATTTCATGTATCCACAGAGACTTTTCATGGACCTTCCTTGATGTCAAGTTAGAAGATTCCAGGTTCAGCAGTTACAATTTGTACCCTCTTAACAGATGAGGCTTTATTTGAAAGTCTCAAAAAGAGAAAAAAAATGCGTACAAATTAAAAAAAAATAGGTAGCGCCACCAGTCTGCAGGAACTGATGAAACACTCAATGAGTAATATGCCTGCAAAGAATCATGGTGATCAATGCATTAGTAGTTATTCAGATACTGGAGCTTTTGTATCAAATTTTTAATTATTCTGAGGGGTACTTACTACAAAGGATATGGGTAAGAGAGACCTATAATTTCATGTTTTTCACAGAGACGTTTCATTGACCTCCCGTGATGTAAAGTTAGAAGAATCCAGGTCCAGCGGTTACGATTTGTGCCCTGTTAACAGATGACAGCTTCTTTGAAAGTCTCAAAAATAAAGAAAAAAATTTGTAAAAATTGAAAAAAATATAGGTGGTGCCACCAGTTTGCAGGAACTGATGGAACATCCCATGATCAATATTCATGCAAAGAATCATGGTGATCATGCAGTAGTTAATCAGATACTTGAACTTTTGTATCAAAATTTACATTATTCTGGGGGGTATTTTGGAGCCCCATAGCTCCAAGGATATGGATAACAGAGACCTAATTTCAGGTTTTCACGGAGTTTTTTCATGGACCTCCCTTGATATTAAGTTTGAAGATTCCAGGTCCAGTGGTTACGATTTGTGCCCTGTTAACAGATGACAGTTTCATTGCAGATCTGAAAAAAAGAGAAAAAAATTTGTAAAAATTGGAAAAATACAGGTGGGGCCACCAGTCTGCAGGAAGTAATGGAACATCCCATGACCAATATTCATGCAAAAAATCATGGTATTCAACGTAGTAGTTATTCAGATACTCGAGCTTTTGTATTAAATTTTGCATTATTCTGGGGGGTACTTCGGAGCCCCATAGCTCAGAGGTTATGGGTAACAGAGACCTAATTTCAGGTTTCCTCAGAGACTTTTCATGGGCCTTCCCGCAGGTCAAGTGAGAAGATTCTAGGTCCAGTCGTTACGATTTGTGCCCTGTTAACAGATGACCACATCTTAAGAGGTCTCAAAAATAGAGAAAAAAATTAGTAAAAATCGAAAAAATACAGGTGGCGCCACCAGACTGCAGAAACTGATGAAACACTCCATGAACAATATGCATGCAAAAAATCATGGTGATCACTGCATTACTTGTTCAGATAATTGAGCTTTTGTATCAAATTTTCCATTATTCTGGGGGGTACTTCAGAGCCCCATAGCTCAAAGAATATGGGTAACAGAGACCTAATTTCAGGTTTCCAAGGAGATTTTTTATGGACCTCCCAGGATGTCAAGTTACAAGATTCTAGGTCCAGCAGTTACAGTTTGTGCCCTGTTAACGGACGGCTGGACGGCCAGACGACTGGACAAAGAGTGATCGCTATAGCTCAGATGACTTACAGTCAGCTGAGCTAAAAAATAATTGTAAGTGGCACCATCAGTCTTGTTTTTAAGATATAGCTATCAAGGATCCATCTACAGCTATGCTACATTTCAGGACAATTGAAACATGAAATTACAATTCCTGAGATATGTGCATCAATGTATGCTACAAAAAAATGACTGTAGGTGGCCCAACCTGTCTTATCCAAGATCTATATGGATATCCAATATTTCAGGCTAATAAATATAAATATGGCAAACCACTGCTGAGATATGTGTGTTTCCACAGAAAAACTGATGCATACTAGTAGATGGACATCATGCAAAGGGAAGGGTTAACTAGAAGTCTATGCAAAACAATTTGGTACCATGCATCATATATGACCTCATGATGCCAAATTTTGTAAACTTAATTACATTCTGCTGGTTTCATTGGAGGTCTCCAGAAAATGATGCATCAATGGAAACTGGGTGAAAAAAAGTATTAAAAAATGTTCCTGCTTGTACAATATTTTGTTATGAGAAATTTCTACATGTATATTCCCAGACAATATAAGAAATCTTCATGTTACATGTTAGTTAAATAATCTCAAATTTCAAAATTAAACAGTCACCCAACATGAAATGTACAAAATACAGATGATGACCATTGCCTAATACAGCTGATAAATTCTGCACTGTCAACAGGCATGCAACATTTCTGGACAATCTATACTGGGCTGGGGCATTCAATTCTAATGTCAAATACTTTAGTCCTACTTCAAAAGTATTTCATCTATTCAAAACAAGCTCAAGTAGTTTCCAATCTTGGGTGTTTATGAATATGCAAGCCTGTATGAATACCATCCTCTTGATCAAACACTTATTAAATTGGCTGATCCCAATTTATACACTAAAAGAGCCTAATCCGTTGAAATGTCTTCCCTATGTTAATGAGAGCGCTTAGTTTCACTGACAAGAAAGGCCATCTGTTTACCATCTTAGAATTGTCTCTGTTGAAATCAGGTCACTCAGGTGTTCTGATGACATCATGTCACCAAGGTGGTCTGACAACATCAGGTCACTCAGGTGTTCTGTTGACATCAGGTCACTCAGGTGTTCTGTTGACATCAGGTCACTCAGGTGTTCTGTTGACATAAGGACACTCAGATGTTCTGGTGACATCATGTCACTCAGGTGTTCTGTTGACATCAGGTCACTCAGGTGTTCTGATGACATCAGATCACTCAGGTGGTCTGATGACATCAGGTCACTCAGGTGTTCTGTTGACATCAGGTCACTCAGGTGTTCTGGTGACATCAGGTCACTCAGGTGTTCTGTTGACATCAGGACACTCAGATAATCTGGTGACATCATGTCACTCAGGTGTTCTGTTGACATCAGGTCACTCAGGTGTTCTGATGACATCAGATCACTCAGGTGGTCTGATGACATCAGGTCACTCAGGTGTTCTGTTGACATCAGGTCACTCAGGTGTTCTGGTGACATCATGTCACTCAGGTGGTCTGATGACATCAGGTCACTCAGGTCTTCAAACTAGAATATGGGCAGTCAACATGTGCCTACCTGTATTCCCTGAATCCCAGGGGAATAGATTAATTGAGGGTAACCTAAAAAAAATCAACAAATCAGGTGTTCTGGTGACATTTTGTCACTCAGGTGGTCTGATGACATCAGATCACTCAGGTATTCTGAAGACATCAGGTCACTCAGGTGTTCTGTTGACATCAGGTCACTCAGGTGTTCTGACAACATCAGGTTAATCAGGTGGTCTGACGACATCAGGTCACTCAGGTGTTCTGATGACATCAGGACACTCAGATGTTCAGGTCACTCAGGTGTTCTGATGACATCAGGTCACTCAGTTGGTCTGACAATTAACATCAGGTCACTCAGAGGTTCTAATGACATCAGGTTACTCAGGTGTTCTGATGACATCAGGTCACTCAGGTGTTCTGATTACATCAGGTCATTCAGGTGGTCTGACGACATCAGGTCACTTAGGTGTTCTGAAATTTAACTGGATCTGACAGTACAGAGTGAAACTTGTAAATCTGAAACCCCTTTCTGACCTGGGAATTTTCAAAGCAAGTATCTATACAATGAGAGATTGTCACTTCCAAAACTTTAAGAAATTAACGTGGTTTTCTTGAACTGTGATCACAGACAAGTTAATCAGAGTTTAATCACCAAGTTGCAGATATTACTTATAAATATGTAAAAATCATCAACACTTTTTGATTACACATAATTATTTCATCTTTTCAACTTATTATCAAACTAGAATATGGGCAGTCAACATGTGACTACCTGGATTCCCTGAATCACAGGGGGATAGATTAATTGAGGCATAAAAATTTCATTAGAGATGCATTAGAAGCTCATGTTGCATAGACAGACACCACCAAAAAATGTCTTTCTATAGGGTAAAGCTGTCCAAGATCTTTGGACATGCAAAATTTAAGGCTGATATGTCCATGCAACCACTACTGAGATAGGGTTATAGGTGGCACCATGTCTTAAATATGAGAAAAAAATATTCAAGTTGTATTGATTTGAAAACTTTCAAAACATAAGTCATATCATTCCTTAGATATGTGCATGAATGTATTCTACAAAAGTGAGCATGTAGATGGTGCCAGCATGAAGTCTTGCAAGAAAGCTACCCAAAATGTTATAGACTTTAAAATTTCAGGTTGATATGTCAAACCACTCCTGAGATATGTGTGATTCTCACCAAAACTAGACACACAGATGGTTGTTGGGTTAAAATCATTGTAGGTGGCACCACCAGTCCTGTATTCACTAAAATATCTATTCAAGATATATGGACAAGTAAAACTTCAGGCTAATAATTAAGTCAAACCAATCCTGAGATATTCAGGATGTCCTCTGACATTTTATGCATGGACATAATGTCCTGTGGTTTTCTATCTATGGGCAATATACCTGGTGGCTTTTTATAAACAGACATGGTATTCTGCATTTTTTTCCATATTCATTTTGTCTTAGGCTCAAATGTATCATGACAAGGGCAAAAAATAACCATATAATCATAAGCAGCAGTCTAGTGTAGGTTTTCCAATGTCAATACAAACAACAGTATGAAGAGTAAATGGAGGCCTACTGCTAAACAGTGACTGTCTGAATGATAACTATTAGTAAAGAGCATGACCTCTTGTGTGTGTAAGGAGATGTGACATGTGAGACCCTGATTGTTGGATGCTCCCTGAACTCTCTGAATGACAAATGCCTATGAATTGTCATGGGGTGCCATTCAAACTACCCGCCAGGTTTGTCACGCCTGTTGCCACCTCTACACTGAGGAGTAGAGCCTTTAGTGACAGGGGTTCTCAATGACATGAAGTAATTGGTGATTTACTGGCATTAACAGAATACCTCTTGCCCTACCCTTCACATCGTTTCCTGTCTGTGACAGCCTGAAGGGAAAACTGGATGGTCCAGATCATAAATACACAAAGTTAAAAACAAGACTTATTTATATATAAATTTAAGAAAACATATAATTTTACAAATAAAACTGCACATTTAGTCTACAAATTTACTGTACAAATATTGACACCCAGAAAAGGCTTCCATATCCATTTAATACCATCTCCTTGAACAATTTCAACATTGTATCATTTTTTATGATCAAAATTAGGTAAAACAGAGCAAATTTTTGATGGCTTAATTTTCATTAAAGAAAATTCTCTTTATTTTATACATGTATCAATTCTAGCTGTTTATTTATCAAAATCAAAGACTGTTCTATAAATGGTAAAGCAGTTACCACAGGGAGGTTTCCAGATATATGATATATTCAGCTACTCCTACATAACTCAACCCACATACTGAACACCTGTCATTTATATGCTTAAATTATAGCATATACTGGATCTACTCTGCAGACTCTCTGAAGGTATTAACTACTACATTCATTTCTTTTGAAGTGGCATATTTAACCAACAAGCAGAAAATAAACAAACAATATTGTTGTTTCTCAATGTTTCACTGTGGCCATTACCCACGCTCCAGTTCCCAAAAGTCTGCAGATATGAATATACTGTATTGTATCAGACAAAATATAACACTAACATTTTGTTCATAGTACAGTGAACAAGGGGTATGTGTACAGACAGAAATGCCAGGGGCAGAGCATTTGGGGCACATAAACAAGGGTTTCATGCATTTAACATATGCCATGCAGCGCCTTCACAAACACTCTACCACTGGAGTGGGTAGCAGACAATACATGTATAAATCTTCTATAACTACTGTGAAGAATGTCAGGATTCGCTGAAGCGGACAGCTAACATAACATATCATAGAGACAGTTTTGTGTTTTATAACAGAATGAGTATTGTGGTCTGTAGATTCTTCCATGCACAAAGCACTAAAGAAAAGATGCAGGGAAATGGGTCACTGATTACATAGAGAAAACGACATTCCTTGTGTTTAACGGGCCCTTGTTGTCACAACATTCTACATAGGTAGCTCTACATAATACTATACCAGGGACAAAATGTTGTATACCACTTACTTAACCTGGGCAGTTTTAATATTATTATATTATGAAATAATATATCACTGCCCTCTGCTCCCTAGCTATATATATCACCTACACATAACTTGATACAAAATGTTTGTATATATATATATATATATATATATATATATATATATATATATATATATATATATATATATATATATATATATATATATATATATATATATAATCTTTCAACCATCAACTTAATTTTCAACATTTTCTTCTTGAGGAATCATTCCAATCTGTACTTTTTACATAAAGTTTACTTCAGTTTAAACCCTACCAGGACATCACCATCATCATAAGGGTATAATCCAGTTAAAACCCTCCCAGAACATCATCAACATCATAGGGGTATACTCCAGTTAAAACCCTACCAGGACATCACCATCATCCTAAGGGTATACTCCATTTTAATCCCTCCCGTGACATCACAACCATAAGGGTATACTTTGTTAAAATCCTCCCAGGACATAAATATCATCATAAGGATTTACTTCAGTTCAATCCCTCCCAGGACATCACCATCATAAGGGTATATACTTCAGTTAAAATCCTCCCAGGACATCAACAATTCGAGGGTTCACTTCAGTTTAACCCCTCCTATGTCATCACCATCATAAGGGTTTAAAGCAGTTTTTATCCCTCCCGGGACATCACCAATATGAGGTTTCACTTCAGTTACAACCCTCCAAGGACATCAACACCATCATAAGGGTATACTTCACTTTAAACCCTACCAGAACATCACAAATTTGAGGTTTCTTCAGTTATAACCCTCCCAGGACATCATCTTCATCATAAGGGTATACTCCAGTTAAAACCCTACCAGGACATCACTATCATCATAAGGCTATACTTCAGTGAAAACTCTCCAAGGACATCATCATCATAAGGATATACTTCAGTTAAAACCCACCCAGGGCATCACCATCATCATAAGGGTATATTCCAGCTAAAACCCTCCTAGGACATCACCATCATCATAAGGGTAAAATCCAGTTAAAACCCTACAAGGAAATCACCATCATCATAAGGGTACTCCAGTTAAAACCCTACCAGGACATCACCATCATCATAAGGGTATACTCCAGTTAAAACCCTACAAGGACATCACCATCATCGTAAGGGTATACTCCAGTTAAAACCCTACCAGGACATCATCATCATCATAAGGATATGTTACAGTTAAAATCCTCACAGGACATCACCAATTTGAGGGCTTACTTCAGTTAAAACCCTCCCAGGACATCACCTTCAACATAAGGGTATAATCCAGTTAAAACCCTACCAGGACATCACCATCATCATAAGGGTATACTCCAGTTAAAACCCTACCAGGACATCATCATAAGGGTATGTTACAGTTAAAATCCTCACAGGACATCACCAATTTGAGGGCTTACTTCAGTTAAAACCCTCCCAGGACATCACCTTCAACATACAGGTATGAACCAGTTAAATTCCTCCCAGGACATCATCATCATCATAAGGGTTTATGGCAGTTTAAACCTTCCCAGAACATCATTATCACATCATTATATATATATTTGTCCCACTTCACTGGTCTTCTTCAACTGCAAATATAAGTGTACAGATTGAGAGAGATAAAATGCTTCTACTCATCATATGCTTACACCATAAACCCCTCTGAATCTGGTAGTGCAGGAATTCATTGACAAAGTGGGGGTTCTTGTATATTTTCTTAACAACACCTGGATTTCTAAGGTACATTGTACTTCAATGGATAATAAAATCACGATGTGTATAAGATTGCTTAATTTGTCTTTTTACAGGCTAGGAAGTAAAGGATACCCCCTACTGAAATACAAATTAAGAAATACTTCTTGCTAAAAATTGAACCCAAAGACACTTCATGTTTGAGATACCACCTTGGCACATATAATTCCATGGTTTTATCAGTGCATGGTCTTGAGACACCAGCAGTTCATAGCCATTCATGGCATGCTAGGCTCAAATAGGGCATGCATGGATGCAAACAAACTATGCCCATAGTAAGCTATCTGGCGGTTCTATCAAAATAAGAATTTGCTGCTTGGTTGGGTGAACGTAGTAGTTGAACACATGCTGTGACCCCCTATCAAGTTGCCGGGCATTATTAGTAGCACTGTTAATAGCATAAGAAGGAGGCAGTCTCATGTCCTCTCACACAATTCACATAACAAGCTTAGTCTATGGTTACTTATGGAAGACTGAAGGAGTAACTGTAAGCCCTGGCATTAGTAATTATCATCAATAAGGAAGTTGTGGTCATCTATTGCTCAATGAGGTTGTAGGTGCGTGACCACAAGCATCTGAACAGTTCGGTGAATGGAAGACAAGGACTACTGGTGAGTGAGCATTTACCCTTGTTTGCACTGATCAACAGATTTTCTCACATCATTTGGTTGTGAGCATTAAGCACTTAATTCTAATCTCTTTTCATCTTCTCTCTGTTAACACTCAACCTGAATTTATTTATTACATACTTAATTCTTGGGTTGTGTTTGATGCTTTCTGTCCTTAGAGTGTTGGTTTTAAGGGTATGGTAAGGTCTTAAAATTTTGGGTCCTCTTTCCTCAACACATCACAATTCTACAAATATAAGGTATATCTGATTGCTTGTTTTCATTAATCTCATGATAGATTAAAGTGGGTGACTGGTTCATGTACAATTAACACAATTTTAGAATCTACCAAAAATTCTAAACCTTTTGAAGGGGATGTTACTCCAAGTGTCTTTCTGCATCTATCAAATGATTGTTTAGTTTATTTCATTAAATATTAGGGATTAACAATAACCAAAAAAAGTCAAAACAAAATCAGAGATCTGTATGTCAGTTACCATTGCAATTATTCTAGCAGGAGCATTATTCTTTTTGACGGGAGTGATTGTTACAAAAATGACAACATTAGCTATATTGGTAGTGGCCTGTTCACTTTAAATGTTTTGATGCTTATATATACACATGACCTTCTTCTGGTCAGTCTGTCTGCATGTAATTTTCAAGTGATGGTCTTGATAAAACCAAATGGAGCCAGCACATGTGAGGCTTTTAAACTTTACAAAAGTGAATTTTATTTGGCTTCCTTGAAGTACAGTAATGCTTTTCCCAAGAATAGTTCAGTTTTGTTTTTCAGATATGGGGATTAGTAAAACATAGTATGCACTGCAACATGCTCTTCTAAACTAATTTAAGGTACTGACAAAAGTTTTCTGGCTGAATGAAGCTAATCTGTTAAATTGATTCACTTTAACAATTACATTTGTTGTAGCTCCATTGGATGATGGATGCTGCCATGGATGATGTATGAACCAGTTTTCTTCATCCATGTCTGCTGGAAAGATGATAATTAACCTGGTGTTTTTTGTGTTGCCAGTACTTTTTGTCTCGATATCAGCTGCAAAAGGTAAGCTAACAAACCAGTTTATGTGGCTCTATAAAAAAAGACCAACCCATTTTTCTATGCTTGAAAAAGACGGAAAATTATTCAAATGTCACTGGTACAGTTGGCAAATACCAGTGGCAGGAATATGTTTGAAAAGCATTGTTGATGATTGAAAGAAATCAAATAAATGATGGTCAATTTATAATATTAAATATTTTATGTAACTTTTATTTTCCATGAAATCTGCTGTACCCAATAATACCTAAAATACTGACCAAGTAAATTCTGTCTAATTTGTACATCACACTGAAAGTTCAAGGTAACGGCCAGGATTAGTTTTAAAGTTGTTTACTTCAGTCTCCTGTCTTTCCTGCAACAGAATTCATTTTATTTATTCCTGATAATATGATGTGCATATACATGTCATTTTGTGATTAATTATGCAAAATACAATCAATTTAATTGATTATGAAAGAAAATGACCAATCATCAATACAATCAATTGCCACACCACTAGGGAATGATAAGATGGTATTTCATGATGTCTGCTTATAAAGACCAACTTAAGATAACTTCAATATTTTTTTGGCATTCATGTCAGTTTTTTTTTAATTAAATATATTTTAATGTTTTCCTGATTATTACCACCAGTGGACTCATTCTTATCTACATGTAACAAGGTAGTCTTATATAGATGTTCATATTTCATCTTTTATGTGATTATAATGTACCTTAAGAAAATCTTCTCAATGACTTAGTCGATAGGAGAAAGGGAACCTCAGTGGATAAAATATATTTGTAGCAAATTTTAGTTTATGTAATCTTGGAGAAAGAAAAAAAAACAGGGAAGTACAGGTATCATAACATACTATCTCTTGATTAGATTCTTATTTTTCCCAGGACAATTGAGAATTCTATTTTTTTTCCAGGGATTATATTGGAATTTTCATTTTTCCCAGTAACAAATCCTTTTTATAGGTGAGGCAGATTCATTTTGCCGAATTTTATTCAGATGATAATGTTATTAAATTGATGTTTTTTTGTCATGAAAAGTAGAAAACACATTTTTGTTAGAATATTTTTTAACACATAATAATTCTAGACTCATCACATTTAAGTGAAAAACAATACTACCAGATATTTACATTTTTTTCTAGGCACAAATGATACAATTGGTATATAAAGACTTCCAGATGTGAATATTTTTAACCAACAGTTAAACTTCACTTAGCTTCATATTTTATTCACTTAATGCTATTTTATATGAGTGTATATCAATGTTTTAACCACTTGAACAGAGCAGAATTAATCTGAAAGAAAGATCATCTTTTTTTAAATAAATAAGCTATATTAAAAATGAAAACAAAACTTAAGAGAGTTAAAAGTTGCCATAAATGATTTCTATTCTTCCAAGAATAAATTGATATGTGAATTCTTATTACCTCAAGGTTTGAATTTCATAATTCCAGTATCTCCCAGGAAGAATGGGAATTCTCAATTTTCACAGGAGAGACTGGAATTCTCAATTATCCTAGGGAGAATGAGAATTCTTAATTTCCTGGAAAGAAATGAAATCATTTCATACCATCTCTGGATTCTCATTTTCCCCAGAAAGAATGAGGATAAACATTCTTACTAGGAAGATTTTGGATTTTCCAAATTTTTCATCCTTCTTGCAACATATATATTGTTTCACACCTGTGCAAATCAGTTAGAAAGAACTGGCCATACAATCCATTTTTAAAATGTTCCCTGGGAGAGGTATACAGAAAACATGCATATTATAAGCAAATCATTTTATTTGTGACATCATATTGGCGCAGACCTAGTTTTCCCAAATTCTTGGAGGAAGAGTGGGTTAATATTAATAAAAAATATAACGCTGCTCCAACTAAACATGGTTGTGTCATTTACTAAAATATACATTTGCTATCTGTCCATACTTATTAACAACTACACATGCAATCAGTCCACTTTCTTAATAAGGTTTTTTAATAAAAATTTCTTACCATCTGGTGAACATGAAATGGATAGATACCCAAAGTTTCTTTTATTTCTTTCCCCTATCCCCAGATTAATGCTGACACTCGAGCATCTTTATATTCAGCATAAATAAGGCTAAAATGGTGTGACTCACCTTTTCTTTATTCACGTAATGGCTTTTAAAATAACTACCGTTTATGCACAACTTAGAGAGGACAATAACAGGTAGCAAAGAGAAGAGATACAAGGACAGAATAAACATAGACTGGCAATTAGATGCACATCATTAATGCAAATACTTCAGCAAGTTAAAGGAAGATAATAAACATTAATTCCTGTGTGGTCTTGGAGACATAACGTGCAATAGCAGCCACTTTGGAAGACTCCATGTTCTCTTTTAATGGCTTGTGTCGCTAGTAATTCACAAAAAAAGAAGTGCAGCATATGGGCTCTCCTTTATAACAACCTTCAATGAAGTAATGATTTACACATTTACAAAATGTATTCAAGACTATGGAGTGAGCAGCTAGACTTCTTTCTTAATTATCCAAATCCTTAGTCTTCATAAATATGTACAGATGTTAACATTATGACAGAAGTAACATTCAGTGGAATCCAGGGTATTGCCAGTATAAATTAATTCCATATTAATTTATTGTATTTTCAAAGATGAAAGAAGAATCAATGGTGTTAATTGAAAAAGTATTGCACAGCTGGCACTAATCACCCTACTATTTACCCCTCCCAATGTTTATTTATTTTTAAGCTAGCTATTCTCCTACCTTTACCATCAAATTTATGTGATTTCTTGCTTACACTGTGTTCATTTATATAAATGGAAAAATATTAAGATAAATTTCGTATGCTTCTTCTATTGCTTATCTACAAGCTGTAAGTAAACACTGCAAAATAGGGAAAACCATGTAACCTAAGTGGATTGGTTGCACATGTACTGAAGTTAAAAGGCCAATACTTGCAAAACGCCCTCTGCACAACTCCGGTTTCTCTGACTTGCTGCCAGATGTCCTTGCCCAATGGGTCTGTAATTATTTTGATGGGCTTCCTACATGTTATAAACATGTGGATATAAAACACGAACAGTCTGTGTGCCATGGAATCAGTCCTATTTTTATTACAGGTTATATGAATTATCTTTAGTTAATAGATGTCAGATATCAAAGTTACCCCCTTTGAAGTTATTACTCTGCTGCTCCTTCTTCCCCCCTCTTGTACAAGAAACAAACAAAAAATATGAGAAAAGGAATGAAAAACCTTTCCTAGATGAACATGCACATAAAATTTCATGTCAATCCAAATGTTAATTATTGAGATAGTAGCCTTATAATCTGAATGAAATTTTACTGAAAATACAATGAAAATTACTGAAAATGCAATGAGATATGACAATTTTAAGAAACAATTTTGAAGAACTAGGTGCAAAAGTTTTTCAAGCTGACAGGGATATATGTGTAAATGAGGTCTTTGTGTGGTAGATTCAACAGCCAGAAACTCATGGAGATCAAAAGCATGTTTAACTTTTGTCATTTTGCTCACAGAAAGTAAGTCACTGTGACTTAACTTTAACTTTCAAAGTTGATTTCACCACAACATTGTCTGGATCTTTTGGGTCTTATGGTTATGATTTGTGCTCTGCAAAATTAATCGACTGTCAGCCAGACATAAGGAAGACAGCCAAAGACGATTTGCTATAGCTCAGCATTTCTCTGCACCATAACAAACAACAAAACCTGAAAGGCTGTGAGCCTACTGGTATAGAATACTTCATGCTTCCCATACAGAAGTTACTGGTAGATCATCAGGGGGTAGTATACTGTCTGGATTCAATGGGGTACTTTTTCCAAACAATTATGTTATAATTTATTACACAGGAAACATGAGTACTTTGTTCTCAGTGAGAACAGGCTAGACAATATGAACTTTTTATTTAAAGCATAATATGCTTATTGTTCAGACTTAACACTTTTTACTAGTACTACAAGAAACAAAAGCTTTCAAATAACTCCAGACCATACTGACAGTACTATATCACTGGAAACACATTAGTCATGCACCTGTTTGTATGTAACTACTTAATTGCTCACCTAATTACCTGTAAACTAAAAGCATGATATTACATACTTAATTATACTTCTTCAACAAACTGTCATATATATCATGAAACCTGTGCCTCAATATGACCTACACAACACATTTAAGAGGCAGGCATGCCTTGTTCATTATGAAATATATTTCTTCTTTAGATCTTGAGGGACTTTTAATTTCATACAGCACATATTATGGAGAATATTTTAACCTTTCAGAATATATACAGGTCAAATGCCACAGAGCAACAATTTAGGTAATATTAAGGAAAACTGCCAAGTCCAAATTAATATAAGCAAACACTGGTATTTAAAGGAACTTTTCTGATATCTTACCTAAAGAAAATCTCTTTAACTTTTTATAAAAACAGGCCAGAAATTGTCAATCCAATCACAAACAGGCTGTTGGTTATGTTTAATTATATCTACATGTTTATAAGATGTGGGGCACTTGATAAAATAATCAAAACACATTAAACATAGATTTTTATGTTGGTCAACATTGGCATATGTTTACAAACAGTTTTCAGATAAACAAGCTTATACATCCACCACAAAGCATTATATGAACTTTTCTGAGCAGGAATTACATACATTTCATTAATATATGTATGCAGAGCAAGCCAGAAATTTCATAAATTTTCATAATCGCTGGGATTTATGGGAAACCCTAGTAGGTCCAACCGAAAAAATGTTTTACCCAAATATGCATATAGAAATGAACTCAAAAACCTGTATTAGCCTCCACTCCTATGAGGGTACTTAATCACAATAACCTCTTATTCATTAGTCCTTATCTATTGTAGGCAGTGCAATATCACACCATGAAGTGAGAGGATGTGCTGGGAAGACGGTGACACTTGCTTGTCCCGAGCAACAACTTAAGGTCATCCACATCATCGGGGCTGCCATTCACTACACAGAACTTGGAAACACAGAAATCCCTTCAGACTGCTTCAGTGTGAACACCACGTGCCTGCAGAATTATGCACAATCTCAGGTGTTTAAATGTGAAGGAAAAATATCCTGCAAGCTACAGATCAGCCGCTCCATCAGACAGTGCAAAGGGAGATTACACATGGCAAGCTACCTATCTGTGCAGTACCAGTGTGTTTCTTGTAAGTACCAAGAAAATATAACATATAAAGGTCCAACTGACGCTCTTGAAAGATCATTCTTGACTTGTAGTGAGAATTAAACATACCTATCAAAGGTATCTTATCCTATTTAACTCCACTAGAAACCATGATCTGACATATTTGCTGTGACTTTGCAACTTGTATGCTAAAACCAGAACCGGGTGTACGACAAGATTATCGGCATTTACCATAAACTTCACCATTTTGAATGGCTATTTTGTCATTTGCAAACCAGATTAGTATTGTGCTTGGGAAAACAACAACAGGACGTGTAGGACAAAACAGGCTTTTTAGACAATGTATTAGTCGGTCGGTTTACAACTTTCATACCATTAGGACAGGAAGATATGATGTCCACATGGACCTTTCACGTGTCGTGAGTGCAGAAGATTAGGTCATATTCGTGTCCCGAGTGCAACACACTCATAGGTGGCTCTTTAATCTTCAAAATAAATATGCATGCATAGTTTCCTCATCCTGTTTTCTCAAGGCAACCTATAAACCTGGATTCTAATAACATATTCCTCAAGGCCCATGTATAGCGATTGCGACAACTGATTTCTCTTTCACAATTAATCCATTTTTTGTTTATTTATTTTTAACTCGACACATTTTATGTTCAATATAATACTAACCAGGTACTGTAAAGGTCTGGTGATCCATATCATAATTATGACATAAGTAGCAATTTTGAGTGGTCATGATCATATCAGTCGTTCATCTGAATGACAGAATGCAACCAGATTATTAAGAATAACCATAATTACATGGTCCTACTGGGATAATGCATACCTCAAATGTCAATTATCACACAAACTTCTGGATTATTCCTACCAAATATACTAAGCTATTATATTTATAATAATGATAAAATATTCAATCACCTGTCTTCATCCTCCTAAAGCTGACAGTGTCCCCTTTTTCACGTATCCTTCCAAGCTATACAAACATGTGACCCATACTTGAAGAAGCTCAGCCGACAAGCACGCTATTACTGCCTATCTCTCACAACTGCATGTTTGTCACATTTTTAAAAAGTTTTGATTGCTAAAGTTCAAGTTCTTTCATGTTGATGTATATATAGTACAAACTGAAAGATATTTATTTTCCTTTCAGTGAACAGTGTGACAGATATTTGTTCTTCCACCACACGGTTTTCATCTGAGGGCTTCATTGCCAGTCCCAACTTTCCCGAACTCTCCCCTCAAGTACAGACCAAGTGTGCCTGTAGGATACAAAGCAATCATTTTGTTCAAATTCAATTAGTGGAGGCAATATTAACTACAAACAACAATACATGTAATGAGAGACTAAGCTTTGCAGACCAGGAGTTTTGTCCTGAGCAGGACACAATGTATTTTCTCTACACCCCTGCCATTGTGTATAAAAACACTACAGTTGTGTTCATGCGAGACAAGCAGAGTGCTACTTCTGGAAGGTTTTGGCTCCACTTTAAAGGTGAGTGATTGTTGAAATCTGAAATCATTACCTGCAGGAATTGGACACACCCCAAAGATATCTGATTTTATAAATAAATATTGCCTTTGTCCCACTCATGAAAGCAGCCAGCATAATCTCTTCTTTGATAAGAGGACTTTGCAGGGTTTAAATCAGACAATACAATGTGGTGCTGTACACTTATACCTGGCATCATGTCAAGTGTTCTAACATAAACACTTAAAAATGTTATCATATTGTGTCATCCTTCAGTGTCTCTGAGGTTAAGAACAGGAGAGACTTTGATACTGTGGCCTACAGGTGCTTTTTTTTTCAGTGTTGACCAAAGACTGTAAGCATACTTTTCAACAATGGTAGCTTTGTCATCTACATATATATTATTCAGACATATTTTGGAATGGAATCAGTGATATGTAGCACACTTGTTTGTTTGTGTGAAATTTCTCTGTATATATATAAACATCCTATGAAGAAACACACCCTCTTGGGCGTGACTTCCTTACTTCTAAATAAAATGTCCTTTTGGTCCATGAAAGGAATATTAAGGGTGGATGTTGTGACAAGTTAAAACCAGAATAACAAAAAAACCTCAGCCAAAAGAAGTGTGTATGGGTGTTAACAGAAATAATTACAAAATATCTGTTCTCATATGGATAGAATCTGTCCATATATCTCTAGTTCAAGTGGTAAATTGAACCAGAGGTGCATGTAGTGCCCTTGCAAGTCTGGTTAAAGAAGTGATATAGATCTGTATGATGATAAACACTGTGTAGGAGATTACCTGTAAAACATGATGTCTTCCGCAACAGCAACATGCGCGGGCAAAAATGATCCATCTTTTTACCAAAGTAGCAGGTACAGGTCATCAGCCAATAATCACACCATGTTTCATAACCGTGAATCTCTGCAGTTGTTCCTGAGAAATCAGGTCATAAGGTTTTTTAATTAAATATGATTGTGACCTTTAAAATTAGGTCAAGGTGACCCATCTTCAAACTTGAAAAATTAAGTATCTGGATGTGTTTAATCCTTTTTTGGATATCCTACTCACAAGGTAAAAGTAAATAGAGGCCAGCCAGTTGGACATGCAGTTGGATGCTGGACAGATGTCATGGCTGACCACAATAGCCCATAAGGCTATATAGGCTGAGGGCTACAAAAATAAAAATTCTAAATGCATGTATTGATTATAAACAATCATTGCAAAAAGTCATTCTTGAGTTACTGCACTATGCCTAGTCAGACACATATCAAACAAATCCCCATATTGCATTACCTGTATATCGTGTAACAGGATTAGGTTACATCTGAATGGGTACATACAACTAAATGTACATGAAGACCAATGAACAAATATCATATCAGGGTCTACTATTGTTATCTCCTATGAGATTATGTGTATAACTCAGCCATTTATTTTTCCTCACATTTGTCCATATAAAAATTATCACCTAGAGCTCCAAAGGAATTTCAATATTTTATGAAGGATGGGCAATTGAATACAGAACTTTTGAACTTTATCAGTTTTGTGATGGATTGGTTATAATTTTGGGTGGATCTGGGCAAGAATTCAGTCACTGGTATATGCTCTTAGGATGCTCCTAAGTTGTAAAATGTGCCATATTTTACCTGTTTTATTAAATATTTTATTAGGCCTACAATTATTTAAACAGGCTCTAAATTTCATGTTAAAGACACTGTTGACTCCAGTAAAGAGTTAAAACACTAAAGATTTACAAGGATCCAGGCAAATGCCACTGAAACAAGTAATGAGGTATTTATATACATAAAGAAGTTTTCAATTTTCACAATGTACAATGCCATCTAGATCAAACAAAATTTCACTAATGTGAGATTAACAGTCAGTTAATAACCGTCCCATAAAAAGGCCTTATTTCTTACTCATAAAGATTGTGTAGAAGATATGTTAAAATGTTTATGTAGGGCCTGCATAGCCATTATGACACCTTCAACTTGCAGTGCAGCTTTACATACATAACAGCATAAAAAACATTGGAGGAGAGTTGTCCTACACCATGCACCGAAACCTTTGAGTCCTGATGGATAGAAGAAAAGAAATGAATGCTCCAGTAACTGTGTTGACTTAATTAACAATAGATGAACTTGGTCTTCACACCCTCAGTACAACAGACTATTGTGACTCATCAAGTAACAACTGGACCATAACTACTCTGGTGGGCATGCCTCCTCCCACGGTGTATGCACGTATATTCATCTCCCACGCACGTTCTTGACGCCTCAGGTAATTAGTACTGTCTGGGTGTCTCAAGATTCCCTTTGTTCAATGAAGGTATACCTTGTGATCAAATAAATGTTTGGCAACTCCCTTATATAGTATACATACAAATACAAGTATTGACCTTGAATTCATAGCTTTCATGCATCATTATAGTGTTAATAAAAATAAATCGGACCAATAACCCACACTCTTAACAAACTATAACTGCACTGGTTAATAATTAGCAATGGGTAATTTGCCAAGCACACATGACCTATTACACTTTGGTCATTGGTTAATTAATGTAAGACATAAGTGAGGACTTTTAATTGGCTTTCTCAAAGACAGATAAGAGGACTTTTGATTGGCTCTTACCCTAATACTTGACTATCACTAAAGACATAGTATACTTGTGAAACCTATGTCTGATCACTGATTATTAGACTACGTGCTATAATAACAAAACTAGATGTGGTCGGACAATGGTTCTCAGAGAGCCCTGCATTTCTGCTAATGCTGGACTAGTTTACATATGGGTGAAAAATTAGTTAAATTTGAAAAATATGACAAACAGAAACAGGTTTTTATCCATATGCATGAAGGGAAAAAATCCTTCTGGATCAAATTATATTAGAGAAGAGATGTCTGAAATAATGTGTGCAATAGAAAATCACCGAATGTAGTCTGTTAACCATATTTGATTTTGAGCAAGTCTGTAATTCAATAGGTCTGGAGCCCTTATAGGCAACAATGATGCCTGCAAAATTCGGAAAACTGCAGTAGGTTGTTGTTGAGTTATCGAGAGCAAAAGAAAATCAGCGATCGGGCTGTGGTGGCCATATTGGAAATCTACCAGGTCTGAAATCAATAGGTCTGAAGCCCGAACATGTACTAACCATCCCTGTAAATTTGGGAAAGCTGAGGTACGTTGTTGATTTATTGCGTGCGAAAGAAAATCGATCAGAAATCAGGCTGTGGCCGCCATATTGGAATTCAGACAGCTCTGTAATTCATACCGTCTTAAGCCCTCATAGGTACCAATCATCCCTGTGAATTTTGGAGAGCTGCAGTAGGTTGTTGTTGAGTTAACAAGAGCGAAAGAAAATCAGCGATCAGGCTGTGGTGGCCATATTGGAATTCAGACAGGTCTGTAATTCAAAAGGTCTCGAGCCCTCATAGGTACCAATGATCCCTGTGAATTTTGGAAAGCTGTAGTAGGTTGTTGTTGCGTTATTGCGAGCGAAAGAAAATTAGTGATCAGGCAGTGGCAGCCATATTGGAATTCCGACAGGTCTGCAATTCAAAAAAAAGGTCGATCTGGAGCTGACATTAGTACCAACCATCCCTATGAATTTGGGATAGCTGCATATGTTGTTGTTGAGTTATCAGGCGCGTGATTGTAAGATTTCTGCTAAAGATATTCATAAATCTTACACAGTAACAAATGTTGTGTTGGGAGAAAGTTGTCCTTTTCTAACGGTCCTCTTCTCCACATATCACTTAATCACCAGCTCACTGAGATTATCTTGTATACAGATGCACACACAGACATGAGGCAGACAATCACAGGTGATTACGTGCTCCCTGCCAACATTTTTAATGGAGGTTAACTTCCAAATTGACTTTCAGTCTAAAACCTGGAGAGGATAGAGCTTGATTAGGGACAAACCTAAGAGGAAAGGCTGAGTATAGAGACAAACCTAAGAGGAAAGGGCTGAGTATAGGGACAAACCTAAGAGGAAAGGCTGAGTATAGAGACAAACCTAAGAGGAAAGGGCTGAGTATAGGGACAAACCTAAGAGGAAAGGCTGAGTATAGAGACAAACCTAAGAGGAAAGGGCTGAGTATAGGGACAAACCTAAGAGGAAAGGCTGAGTATAGAGACAAACCTAAGAGGAAAGGGCTGAGTATAGGGACAAACCTAAGAGGAAAGGGCTGAGTATAGGGACAAACCTAAGAGGAAAGGCTGAGTATAGAGACAAACCTAAGAGGAAAGGGCTGAGTATAGGGACAAACCTAAGAGGAAAGGCTGAGTATAGAGACAAACCTAAGAGGAAAGGGCTGAGTATAGGGACAAACCTAAGAGGAAAGGCTGAGTATAGAGACAAACCTAAGAGGAAAGGGCTGAGTATAGGGACAAACCTAAGAGGAAAGGCTGAGTATAGAGACAAACCTAAGAGGAAAGGGCTGAGTATAGGGACAAACCTAAGAGGAAAGGCTGAGTATAGAGACAAACCTAAGAGGAAAGGGCTGAGTATAGGGACAAACCTAAGAGGAAAGGCTGAGTATAGAGACAAACCTAAGAGGAAAGGGCTGAGTATAGAGACAAACCTAAGAGGAAAGGCTGAGTATAGAGACAAACCTAAGAGGAAAGGGCTGAGTATAGAGACAAACCTAAGAGGAAAGGCTGAGTATAGAGACAAACCTAAGAGGAAAGGGCTGAGTATAGGGACAAACCTTTAGGTTTATATATAAATCAGCGGGAGAACTTAAACAATTATGACCATTCACTGCCTGCTTAATACATCTTCATTTTACTGATTCCTTAAAGAAATGCTAAATTCCTGAGTGAAAATAAACAGCAAAAATCCTAGTCATCAGCACCCATACCAAATTATTTATTTATCCCTGTAAGGACGAGGAGCCTGGCATTTATATGACATTCCTGCCAGCAGCAGACATGCGGCCCTCCCCAGTCTGTGCAGGGACAGTTTATTTGACAGCACTGGTTGTTAATCTGCCACAATATGAAAGACAATGTTTATCAAATTCATGCATCTTAACCTCTCCCTCCTCTCTACAGAAATTATAACAATATAAATGTCTTTTAAATCATTCTCTTTTTACTTTAAGTTATGTGATATAATAAAGAAGCATGACTAAAGAAATCTGCTCATGTAACCAAAAAGCAGCTCTTCATTCTGTAGTACATTAATGTTATTGCACCAATTACTGACTGGGTATTTATTTCTGTGACAAAGTACACTTCTTTTCTGTTCGACTCAGAACAATAATCAATGAGCCATTTCTCAGCCGTAACATTACCTATACTTCAAATATACATTTCTTCATTTGACAGGGCCATTAAATATGGTACGGTGCATCTGTAGTATCCACTGTGTTGTCATATGTACAAATGAAAGTATTTATATGATATTATAAAGCATAACTGAAAACTTAAAAGACTACACACATCAAAGCCAACAGAATACAAACATAACAGGAATAACCCTTATATAACTATAAAACTCTAGCAAATTCTCATTCATACATATTTTAAGGTCTGTGGTATTTGATCTATGCTTACTATCTCTGTTTTACTGCCCAGCTGTAAGGGCATGTATAAAGCTACCTGAGGTGATACAATGCCTTAAACAGTTGTTACTCGGTTGGTTAGTTATTATGTCCATGAAATTCTATTTGACATGTTGTTTTTGAGACAGTTATAATCATCTGTAAATGCTGCCCTGGCATATATAAAACCCATACAGTACCAGTGAGTGTTCTGTCTTTGGTTGTGCTCCTAGTTGTTGCCCTTTACTTATCAATATTATATGTAATATTTAAACAAAGCCATCAAAGAAAAAATAAATTATGCCAGTTTGCAGTAGGTCACCTGTGCTACACTTTTACTAATATACAGTAGAGCATCATTTATATGAACACCACTTATCCAAAAACACTGTTTATCTGAAATTTAAACTGATAACCCAAATTCTGATTATATATCCAAAACCTGACAATGAACAAATATTGAAAAAAAGTCTGTATAAAGGATTACAAAAAGTTATATGTATAAAGAGTAGCAGGGATAAGTAAAGCAAATTTATTTTCAGGGATCAATAAGCAATGATTTCAATTAATTTTACTTGATATACATTATTTAAATTGATGGGAAACATCACAACAATACTGCTGTCAAGGCATATTTTGGACTATCTTATTTCCTGTTAGTATCTGACAACATCTGATATTTACCAATCACAGTGAATCCTGCAAAATCAGTTTATCTGAATGATATTTCTACAAACAATAACCCTGTTCACCTGGGCTTCTGGATAATAAATGCTCTACTGTATAAATATTAGTTGTCGATGTAAAATACATAAATAATTCTAAATTCATGTTGGTTTCCATTAATATTATACCACCTGTTCCTGTGTTGCTTTACAAAATACTGATATTTTTCAGCTGTCAATGCTGGAGACGATGTCACTATAGACTGCAATGTTGACAGAAGAAACGACTTCATTGGTAAGATATTATTTTTATATTTATACAAGCTACAGTCTGAATATGAATGTAATCAGGTCCTTTATAGATGCTGTGGTTCACATATTTTTTATATTAATTCCAGTATTTAGTGTTTTTTGGTTATCCACACTGGACCTTAATTTTCAGAGATGCCCCCTTGGCTTTTACAACACAGGATATAGAATTTTTGGTTAAAGTATAAATATTTCCTTTCAACAAATATAAAGAAGTACATACTTGTGCTCATTCAAAAATGCAATAGTTATTTAGCTTTTAAATGGCAAGTTAATGAATGGTAATTGCAACAATGTTAGGTGCTGTTTTGATTAGGGAGAGCAAAGAAAAGCATTACTCAACAAAATGTACGTGTCATTCACTGTCTCACAAAGTATCTCTAGTTCCTATGACACAGTATCTCTAGTTCTCATGACACAGTATCTCTAGTTCTCATGACACCGTTTATCTATAGTTCTCATGACACAGTATCTCTAGCTCTCATGACACTGTTTATCTCTAGTTCTCATGACACCGTCTATCTCTAGTTCTCATAACATCATCTATCTCTAGTTCTAATGACATCATCTATCTCCAGTTTTCATGGCAACATATCTATATCTTGTTCTCATGACACAGTATTTCTGTTTCCCATGACACATTCTAACACTAGATCTCACAACAGAGTAACTCTACATCTCACCAACTTCTAAAATATAAGTATAAAAAGATCAAAATAATAATGCTGATGATCATTCTGCTCCTGTAACAAGATACGACATTGAGAAAGAGGAAGTATGAGCCTTGTTACTATGCACTCAGTGAACTTTGACCAAGAGAAGTTCCTAGTTTGCATCCCACTGGTGCCTCAGAGACAAACTGGTCAAGTCTCAAAAAAACCTCAATTTTGTTGACAGTTTATGACCTCGGGATTATCACTAGCCCTGTGTATATAAAACCTGAACCCTAAAGGCTTAATTAATAAAGATAACTCATCATTCTTGTTGTTTGGTTACCTTCACCCACATTCAACCAACAGTGTCAACAACAGGCCGTGGACCTCTCCTTTTAAAAATTTAAAGGAGTAGTGTATTCACATGTATTTTTATCTTGACCTCTTTTATTGGTCCCATTTGTGTGGTAGACTGTCACTGCGTGACTGTCAATGCACAATTACAGGTAAATGCTGGAGTCACCTTTCCAGAGTGCCTGGCACAATTAAATCCTGGTCAAAATACACCCTCCTTTCAACTCAAGACACACAGGCTCTTTCAAAAGCAAACTGTTTCCATCTTCTTTTATAAGGTTCAGTTCAGGGGCCCTGCAGGCCTACTTAATGGCGTTTAGTAGTGAGGGAAATAGGAAGCAACTGTGGCCTATAATAAGCCAATTACTGCACAGACTGGGAGGTCATACCCTGGAGCTGTGTCAAGGGTGCTGCAGGGTTCATGACATGTCCAGAACAAGCTAATTTCTCATACCTGTACCATCATCTATTTCATAACAATCCCATATGACTCAAAAACTTAGAGAATACATCTTTCAATGTCTGTCATGAATAGGTACATCTGGGACATTCAAACTGTCTTTCAACTGTTTGTACAATAAACTAGGGACCCATGGGTGTCGACGCTCAGCTGAATTGGTCAAGTGACAAGAGGCTCAACTTAACTGAAGCAAACTTGTCTTGAAGTGCCACAAACCAGAAAAGCTTTGTTATTTTACTTTTTAGAGGAGTTAACTCCATGTTTTTATGATTAACCTACAATTTCTTTATGCTTCAGCTCCCTTCCAAATGTCAAAATATGTATCCTTGGCCGCCAACCCTGGTTTAAACACATACATTGCTAAGACAATGATTCCTCCTGGAGAGATCGGCTGTGCTTATCAAACAGGCTGTCACCAAAAAGCATAATCAAGCAATATATTGTACGTAAATTTCCATTTACTGTTTACAGTAAAAGGTTTTATGCAAGCTCACCGCTCTCTTTTGTTTATATGTAACAGGTGCTATATTTTGTCATTTCTGGCCCTTATACCCTGGGCTACTTACAACTTTTGTCCAATCAGAGGGCCACAATACAGTGACCCCGTGTCAGTATGGAATAGTATTTAACCTCGGGCGGTGAGTGAGCATAAAATAGATTTAGAGCTACCAGTATATCACACACCCCAATACACATGTATATAGAAAACTGGCTTAACTAACATAGTGAGACAGGGCTTGATGACCAACCCTTCCATGATTACAGCAGCAGTAGATGTACCAGGCAGGCAGAACACATTTAAAGTTAGCTGATTAAGCATGTAATCTTGCATCATAAATCTATTTTTAGGCAAAGCAATGCCACTTTATGATTCCACTGCCTGTCCTGAAACCAACATATCTATAAGTGGAGGAGCAAACCAAGTCATCTACATCTACAAAGCCGAGATGGGATTCATAGACCAGTCTTCAGCCACTGACCCCTGTAACGGTGGCAGTCCACAGTGCAAGATTGGATACAACCAACCAGCCATGTTCCTGTGTGGAGCTAAACGGTCATGTCAGATCAGCTTACCACAGAAAAGAACCATAAATTGCAGAGGGCAAACTTATCCTGTTAACAGTATCTTCATGCAGCACAAATTAGTCCCAGGTATGTTTTTTCCTTAGTTTTTATGGAGGTTTCTGCCTCCATTTTTTTTATACTGACCTTACCTCAGTCCATACATCCAAAATCCATTTGTGACTACATGACAGTACACAATTATCCATGCATCAACTATGCCAGTCCTGAGTGTGTAGTCATCTTGTTTGCTGGTCAGGTCACCACACTAAGGAACTCCCCAAAGTTGCACTCGTCAGTGAATGAAACATGGCTGTGAGACCAAGTGTTCCTGTAAAGCCAGCAGGGCGTTCACCCTGGTTAGGGGAAACCTAGAAAAATCTCTGATCTCCTGAATTTTGAGTCTTTTCCTGTACCCCTTTACTACATGCAGAAATTGGTATACAGTCCTATGAAGATTTTTTTTTAAAAAAATTAATATCTCAATTAATAATACAATCTTCTGAATAGGAATGTATCCAAATGATTAATGAGATGAAACCTACCTGACATTCTACAGCATACAGTGATTCACTGATAGAACATAAGTGTCAATTCTAATCTTAGGCTGTTTTCTGGATTATTCACAGACCTGCATGAGCATATATAATCTGAAATCCAGGAGGCTAAATAATAATGACATAGCATTCATGTTTGATGGTAACTTTCTTTGTAAGTCAAAAGAGATTGCCATTTGCATGCTGTTAAAGAAAACTGTGATTTAGTTTTAGTTGGTTTTGAAAATAAATAAAACATGCATATTTAATCAGCAAATTATATTTTATTTTTGAACAAACCTCTGGGAGTTTTTTTTACTTCAATAATAACTGCCCTCTTAATGAAGTCTCAGGACAGTAACACAAGAAAAATATCACAGCATTAAGATTTTAATTTTTATTATAATCCTAGTATAATTTGAGGATTTGGGTATGGTCCAAAAAAGTGTTATTAATTAAACTCTGAAGTTTGCAGATTTCTATCCCTTTATGACCATACTCTCTCTCCACAGATAGATTTTCCCAGATGTCCTCAATCCCTGTGCACTTATTCTTCCCTGACAGGCAATGATTTCTCCCAGTTTCTCAAAACAGCCCATGGGAGCTGCCATTCTGCCTACATATTAAGACCCAGAAGTCACAGGTGGCTTGTAGAAATTCTAGGTGTACCACTATTAATATTAACTTTACCATAAGCAAATCACATTTAACTGTCCAGTAGGTCACTAGCCTTTGCTATAAGGTATATATTTATAACATCACCAAACACAAGACTAATTTACTGGGTACATGCTGTATACAACTCTGCAGAATACTAGCAGTTTATCAGCCAGGTTAACTCTCATACATCCAGTACAAACAAAATAGTTCTGACTTGTTAATGTCATGCCAAAAACTCAGTTGAAAAGTGAGTTTATTATAAAGACCAGAACCAGTAAGATGGTTCCACCTAGTATACCTTCGATAGTACAGCCAGCAGTACTGTATCTACAGTAGTGTTATATTGTCATCTGATCAAAAATAATCAGGACCTAGCTAGTACACCATCCTATGGATAGATGGCAGCACTGTAACACCAGCATGACATCACCATGATTCATAATCCTTACATTACCAACTGAGTGACAGGACAAAGCCAGAAAAATTAAGGATCAATAATGATCAGATCTATAAATGATGAAGCTGATGATTAAAGCTGATAATTTTTAGTTCAAAATGATGAAAAAGATTATCTTATTACCAGTGTTTCTGGACAAGACAAATAAGTGTGAAATGTTTGCTGCAGCTAACAGGATGCTGAACATCTGTGAGAAGATGAGTATGTTACTGGTGGAGGGGTTCCTGACCAGTCCTGGATACCCTGCCACGGTGCCGCGGGAAGCGCTGGACTGCTCGTGTACACTTATGTCAGAACTCTTCATCACCACCCGGCTGGTTGAGGCGGTGCTGGAGGGGGGACCTGACGGATGTGTAGAAAAGATGCATGTAGGTGGCAGCACCCTCTGCCCTGACCGCAGCACCAGCTACTACCTGTCTGAACAGCTGTATTCTCAGGCTATTACCATACAGTTCATAAGACGACAGACATCAGAAACAAATGGAGACACAGGTCGCTTCTGGCTGGCATTTAGTGATAAGTATTTTAACATGTTCTGGGTCTGCACTACAATGATATTACTAAAATACTGCTGAAATTACTACAAATATTGCAATTTAAATTTATCAAGCTAGCATACCTGTAAAGTTGACATATACAAACTATATATACTGGATTTCAAATTCTGAAAATGGCTGATGTTAATGTGTGAAAATGTGCTGTTATAAGGCCAAAAATAAAAAAAGTAATGGTTCTCGGGCACCGCCCGTGTCAATTTTAACCCCCCACATCAAACATTTTTATTGTGATTTTGTCATTCAAGATGGTAAAATAATACAATTTCGATAAGATTCCCTTTGATATGTAGTTGCTTTATCTGTTTAGCAAGAAGAAACCTGTCATTTACATGCTTTTCCCTGATCATATGACATATTTTATCGAAACATACAAAAAAAGGTGAAAAGTAAAATACCGCCCGCCCCCATTGATTTCTGAAAAAAAGTGCCTGAGAACCATACCCTTTTATTTTTTTGGCCTAAACCAAACTTTTTTATCTTGTTCCAAACACTTGATATTGTCTGTCTGTTCCCTTGATAAAGCTGTTGATATATAAGCTACTCCGTCAAAGTAAATGAAGGATAGCCAAGTTATTCACAAAGATCTTGATACAAAACATTTATATGACCAAGGTTTACAAAACATGAGATAATATATAAATAGATCTTTTGCTTTGTATACCTTGTGGTGTTTTACCAGACTTCTATCATCTAACAATTACCTATACAAGCTCATCTAAGGTATACATATGACGGTAAGTTGTGACATACTCCACATGCAATAATGATATTATGTTACATATCATCATTAGCAAGTTAATTATAGCACAATGCCTATGACTGTGACTTCATCTATACACTAAATACATATGATCAAGGCTTTCCAGAGCATTGGGTGTCTAAGACACTCAAAATCTCTTTTGGATGCTCAGGGGGTCCAGGTTTCCAACTGGACAGATGGATTTCTGGCTATAGATCCTGAGCTCCCCTTTGTCCAAGCTGATGAACAGCACTGCATGATTATTTAAAACTGTGTTCACACTTTCTTAGGGCTACAGGCCAGCCAGCAATAAAAACATTTCCCTTGATTATAATTATCCTTATCCTTGGCCAAATTATTATCAGACAAAAGCTGGCATAGTTAGGTGTTTGGCTATCAATATCTTTCCTATGTCTGTCTTAACTTCAAAGCCTGTTATAATTCTGTTGCTGGCATAAACAATGAATTAAAGCTATGATTCCTTTTACGCAGTTGCGGTCACGCCCACGGTATGTGGTTGCAGGCAGCAGCAGAAAAAGGGGCTGGAACAGGTCTGACCTTTACTTAAATACTGGTCAGCACTGAAGGCGTCCACGCCTACTGATTGGCTGTATAATAAGCTTGAAAGTCTAGAGGGGTTAAACGCTGGTCAGTAGACCACGCACAAGCTTGGTTCAGCATGTAAACAAGAAAGGAGGGGGCGTGACAAAGATGGCTGCCTGGCCCCATGCTCTCATAAAGCTCCTTTGCCCTGCAGGCAAATTAGTTATTTGCATATGTGATATAATATTTATGAATGATATATATATATATATATATATATATATATATATCCCTGCTTTGTTAAAGTGGTAGTAAAAGATAGGAAACCAGCCTCTTGAATCAAAACAGATACATGCATTGGGCAATCAACTCACCAGTGAATGACAGACAAATGTTTCCCATATTCAAAATAATTAAAATCGATGTTTTCAGGCGGAAAACTTTTTCCTCATGGCATTTACTGATAAACACGTTATAATCCTTGGGAAACCCCTGTGTGACATATACTATTCAGTGGGATTCCTTGTCCGACCCTATCTGTTTAAAATTTTCTGTCAGATCGGTCGCTACATGATCCGACAAAAATTTTTGTCGGATGACCAGTTGGATAAGTACCGCGACTGCAACCGCATTAAAGGAATCAGTCCTTCATAATATCATATGTTCGACTCTATCTGCAACTGCGACTGTACTGTGGCTGCAACCACAACCGGGTGAAAGGAATCATAGCTTTAACCTGCTAAACATAAACTAATCATAAATAACCTAAAGTTTTCAGAATTATAGAATTTCATATAAATTCTAATAGCTAGGGTAGGGTGCCCAATGATATTTGACAATTATATATTCATAAACTTACATATAAATTCCAAATTATTTATTGCAATAAAGGAATGTGGCATAGGCCTTATTAAGTATAATGAAATTAAAGCCAAACCTTGCAAAATAATTAAGTGATGCAATAAAGTCAATATCTGAGTAAACAGTATTTTTAAAACGCATATCAGCTCTATTTAGAAAGGTCAGAGTCATTAGTCACAGCTCAAACAACTACACTTTAAAACTTCTGACTGGTTGTTTAGTGTCATAAACATTCTAAAAAATGAAACTATCAAAGTGAAGCTGCCAACCCATGACAGATGCCATATCACTTGGTTTGAGAAGAACCAGAAGAATACAAAATATAAATGTTGGATTTTGCTATGAAGTTTTGAACCTCCTATTAGGCTGTTGGTCTCTCTTCAGCTTTAATGACAGAGTGAGTGATAATTTGGTTAAGTTTAAGAGAATAATCACCAAATTTCAATGGGCTCAAATTGACAGAACAGACTAAAGTGGGTGAGAAGATACTTAAAGCAATCCAGTGTTCGTAATTTTAATCTGTATTAGCATTTGATATTAGAATACATGTTGACAAATTAACTGATATATTCTTACTGATGAAAAAATGACCTGTAACAGTTTATTTACAGTTTACTTTACATATAAAGGCTACTTATTAAATTTCCTTGTACTGAGAATGATGTGAATGCAAAAAATACTGATGATATATCCTTTTAGCCTGAGGATCCGAGAGTCCAGGATTTTTAGCATTTTGAAAGCCACATGGTGACATATAAACATCATATATACACATGATATATTTAATGACATAATACACAATATGATGCTGTGTACTTTCAGGCTGGGGAAGAACAATAAATGTGACATGTGGTCCAACCTACCAGACAACCACCACCAGTCCCAACTCACACAGAACTGCACCAATCAGAGTCACTGACCCTGCAATCAGAGTCACTGACCCTGCAATCAGAGTCACAGACCCTGCAATCAGAGTCAGCAGCAGTGGCAGACCAGCATCAGATACGACCAGCCCAAGGCAACATGCAACAGAACTTATCACTCAAAATATAACCTCAACACCAGCTACTTCTCCCATGGATACCACTACAATACAGCCTACGACTACAACTAAGAAACAATATGGTACAACAAGTTACAAACCACCAGAGACAACAGATATCAGAACAACAGAAATCAGTGTCACTCAGGAAAGTTTACCTGCAACAATGCAAAGCTTAAGTAGTTCAAAAGCCACCTCCCAGAGGCAAACAGAGGCCTCAACAGACTCTGTGAGCACTGTATCAAGTGACTCTAATGACAAAAGCACAACATCTTCATCCAGTAGGAGAACAAAAAAAGCCAAAACGGACTCCTTCACAGGTAAAGCTGAACAGAGCACCGTGGCTAAAACACAGGTGGCCCAAACCACACAAATAATAACCTCACAGACTGAAATCCCAACTCAAAGTACAGTAACTCTTCATTTTACCTCTAAACAACAAGATACCTCAACTTCTCCTGCAGATTCTATTTCCACAGAGCTGGGTCATACAGAGACTCCAGGCACAGATCCAGGCCCCACAGGGGAATCAAACAGGCTGTCAGTACAGACGGCAATCATAGGTGGTGTTATTGGGGGAGCTGTGCTGGTGATTCTGCTGCTGGTAGCACTCATCATGCTGATCATGGCTGTACTCAAGAGAAGGTTAGTAAATAATCTATATCAGCCTTACATTATGATGCATATGATGCATATTAAGTTTTTAATTAATTTTTTAAATGGCTATTAACATCCTGGTTTGCTCTGATGTGAAGCACTTTGACAACAAAAGTGTCTTCTAGCAAGACAAGTTTAAACGAAGATGTTACTATTGTATCTATCATGGAGGCATATTTCATCCACTGGGAATATAATATACACTTGTGTTATACTAGCAGTTATATTATAAAAGCGGTTATGCTTTCACTCATCCACTTTTAAAGCAGGCACAGGAGCAGTAAACATGTTATCCCAGGAAAGAAGCATTGATCAGATATTATCACTTAAACTCCATGTTTATAAAAACAATAAAAGGGTGAAACTAAAAGTATAGGTTTAGGACTCTCACATTAACTATTTATATACAGGTGGGAGAGTTCTAACTAAAACTGGATATAGACATTTGGACAGGAGGACCATTTTGAAGTTAATCTGATTTGTGAAGTCCAACAAAATTAACAGCAAATCCTCATAATACATCATTACTTATTTAACTGACAAATGAGGTGCCATATAAATAAACTTTGCAATAACATATTTGCATGCCAGTGTTACTTGCTATGTACTGCAAGCAGATCACCACCCACACCTGATTTAATACCCATGCTAATTATTTGGTACTAATACAGATCCTGTTTTCAAGGTATGGTCCATTCTTGAGACAGGTAGGGCAGTATGTTCCTTCATGCAATGGGATGCATATGTGCTTGGCAGCTTGTGCTTTCCAAAATATATTAAAGTTAGTATGATTGTGGAACCTTCCTTCAGTTACATTCAGTTCATCCTCTTGAAGACCAACTCTCCACTAACCCGGCGTTTGCTTCTGTCAATCTGATGGTCTTTAAAATGCAAATAAGACCTTTCTTGGTACCTCCCTACTTCTTACCAAAACAATACTTATTTTCATTTCTTTTTGGAGATCTCTCTCTTTATCTGTGGTCTTATCCAAACAGAGTGGACCAGCTGCCCTGGTGAAAAAAAGTGTCACCATCTCACCACACTCTTTTCCAGAAAACCCTTTGGTTTTGTCCAGCAATCCTTAAGGCACCAACTTAACAAACTTGCTCTCTTAATTAAAACCCCACAGTGTGGACCACCTTCCTTCAAGGGAATGTGTTTCATTTCACTAAATACCCTCCCTTAAAACTTCAGTGTTGTTCATAAGGCCTGGAGAAACAAGGGTGTATGTCACCTTTGGTCTCTTGCAGAAGTCCTTGAGGAACAAAAAGAGTCAACATCCTTCTAAACTTTCTCTCATAGCAACCCACAGTTCAGGATCCAGTAGTCCTGGAGGAAATAGGGTGTCATCTTCTCACTAAGCTCTCTCCTATAAAACCCTACAGTGTAGTCAGTCTGCCATGGAGGAATAAGGCCTGTAACTGCTTCAGCATAAAGGACACCATCTCATCAAACTTGTCCAATAAATTCAAAATACAGTGGTCCATTAGTCCTGATGGAACTAGGGGGTAACCACCAGATCACCAAACTTCCTCTTATTAAACCCCTAAATGTGGCCAATTACTACCACTGGTCCTGGAGGAAAGGGGTGTCAGCATCTCAGCATATTCTCTCTCACAGAACAAAGTACTATTGTTCACATATCTGGAACAGACTGGATGTCTTTAAAGTCCTATAAGGTGGTTTTATAGTTACAAGCTTTGGAGCCAGTATTTATTGTTAAGGTGCTTGACTGCAAGTTTTTGTATGATTTGCTTGCCATGGGGTTGGGGCTTTTGGTTGGCAGGCACTATTGTGTTTACATGCCTGCATGAAATCTGCATAATCAATCTGTGAACTATGGGAAGCTCAGTCCACTTTGAAACAAAAAGGAGTTATTGTGCCAAAAATGCACTAGATTTTCTTTATTCTCTGTTGGCTTTATAGTCCTAAAACATTTTTGTGTCTCTACTTACTCAGGATATTTATGTTTATGATCTTTAAGTGAGGTATTTTTTAACTATTTTCAATGAGTCATTTCTAAGTGATGACACTTTGAATCATCACCATACACAATGAGTTATCATGAGAGATCACCATGAACAGGATACATTTTCAAGGACAGTGTCTATTGCCTCATGAGCTAGGTTTCACTGACTGACATATCATCTATTTAGCATACAGTGTCTGGTGCCTTGTGAGGTTTGACATCTAGTGTACAGTGTGTGGTGCCTCATCACAGTAATGCCTCAACGAACATATCTTTTTCCATATGTCAGTGTCAGTATCTAATAGTCCCAATGTGGACTGACACATCACCCTCCCAGAGAAGGATACGGATTAATTGACAGGGGTATAATGTCCGCTGCCTCAAGTGTTTAATTATAAACATCACTTTAGTGTCCTGTGCAAAACTAGCTTCAGGGACACATCATCTTCCATAGTATGTCTGGTGGTCTACCTGCGTGCATGATGGATAAACCATCTACAAGAGTTTGGTGTCTAATGGTGGTTGATACATGTGTTCTAGAGGGCACCACTTGGTGTTTAAGTGATACATTACATGTTTTGTGCAACTGGAGTTGACCATTTCATAATATTTAAGATTTCACCATTTATAGTGTATGACAGAACATTATTTCTTCATAATTTAAGAAGCAGGGATACATAAAAATCAATATGTTAAGTATGATGTTTCTATTTACTTAAACACAGAAAAATCAAATACCAAAGACTCATGTTGAAAAACTGTATCTTGTATATAACACTAAAGTAACAAGGTCAGAAAAGAACCTCTAAAGCTACTTGATGCATTTTGTTATCTCTTATCATGGTCAATGGAGCAAATCATATTGGGCTGATAGTACCAAAAGAAAACAGCCCTTAATCTATGAAGCAGCCCCAGTAAAACTGTCAAATGTACACTGGTTAATTAATATTTTGGATTCAAGAAGTACCCATGATGCAGAAAACCTTAACCTGAATAGTTTATGAAACTGCATCAGAACACATCTGAACACACCCTTTAATACACTTTTAAATTGTGGTATTTGCCCCAATACTAGTACCTTAAATGGTGTATAAATGTATATAACAAGAGTTATATATGGCACAGGCATGTACATATACACAATCCCAATGAGTTACAGGGAGCTGAACTTGCAAGTCTAAGATAGGAGTGTATGTTTCAGGTTCCTGACAATAAAGCTGCCATCATCTGGAGAGGATCATCTCTGATCACAGGGCCATCTATGTAACATTTTTATCACTTGCATGTTCGTGTCACTGTCTGCACCAAGTAGCTTGTAGATTAGTCTTTTATTTTCAAATGCATGTATTCCTGTACAACTCCTGATAGTATGCCCACTATGTGTAGACTTTTTTTTTCTTTGATTTATCAAGAATGAAAAATGTACTGCATGAACAATTTGTAGTTGCACCTTTTTATAGACAAACAATTATGATATTCCTTTGAATTATTATTCAGTATTAACGAGCAAACTTACAGTGGTGTAAGACTTGAGTCCAGATTTGGACGCGGGTCTGGACTCTGGTCAACTTCTTGAGCTGGGGACTTGAACCTGGACTTGTGGGTCCAGGACTCAGATTTGTAACCGGACTTGTGGGTCCAGAAATCAGATTTGTACCAGGACTTGTGGGTCCAGGAATCAGATTTGTACCAGGACTTGTGGGTCCAGGAATCAGATTTGTACCAGGACTTGTGGGTCAAGGAATCAGATTTGTACCAGGACTTGTGGGTCCTGGGCTCAGATTTGTACCAGGACTTGTGGGTCCTGGGCTCAGATTTGTACCAGGACTTGTGGGTCCAGGAATCAGATTTGTACCAGGACTTGTGGGTCCAGGAATCAGATTTGTACCAGGACTTGTGGGTCCTGGACTCAGATTTGTACCAGGACTTGAGGTACCTGGACTCAGATTTGTACCTGGAGTTTTGGGTCAAGGACTCAAATTTGTACCAGGACTTTTGGGTCCTGGCCTCAGATTTGTGCCAGGACTTGTGGGTCCAGGACTGGGATTAGTACCATGCAGGACCTGTGGGTCCAGGACTGGGATTTGTACAAGGACTTGTGGGTCCAGGAATCAGATTTGTACCTGGACTTGTGGGTCCAGGACTCAGATTTGTATCAGGACTTGTGGTACCTGGACTCAGATTTGTACCAGGACTTGTGGGTCCAGGAATCAGATTTGTACCAGGACTTGTGGGTCCAGGAATCAGATTTGTACCAGGACTTGGGGGTCCTTGACTCAGATTTGTACCAGGACTTGTGGGTCCTGGACTCAGATTTGTACCAGGACTTGTGGATCCTGGACTCAGATTTGTACCAGGACATGTGGGTCCATGGCTCAGATTTGTACCAGGACTTTTGGGGTCCTGGACTCAGATTTGTATTCTAGACTAGAGACATCAGCCCATGTCCATCTTGAATCCAGTGGAAAAATCCCCTGTCACATACTTTAAACACTGATGGTATTGGACACTGAATATTTCCCCCCAAAAAATATTTACCATGCTTGCGCTCTGCATAACTAGCAAAATGTACAGTCAAGTAAAATCATATGTAAACTAGAATAAAAATGAGGAGATATAATCTAAAATATCAATTTTAAATTTCATTTAATGAAAATTTTTTTACTGAACCGGGACTCTGGTTTCAAATGACTCAAACTCGAAGTAGGTCGCCTTGAATTCGGACCTCAAGGACTTGGACTTGAGGGGCCTGGACTCAGATTTGCCCTTGGACAGAAAATCTGAATAGAAAATGCAGTTGTTAATACACAGCACTACAGAGCCAAAAAGAATAAACATACCGGTCTGGTTTCATATAAAAAAGATTACAGTTGGACTTTGGCTTTATGACAACCTTCTTCCTTGACTAAATAGAAGAATAAATTCAACAATTAAGAACTATTTATAATATACATATAATTCAACATTAAAACCAATAAATTCCAAATCTTCCATCAAACAGCCTACTGGTGATAGAAGATCCAAAATAAAAGATAATATGATATGGATTTCAATGCACTATTTTCAGTATTCAAATTTGAGTTTCATTTTCCAATATGGTGGATTAATGTTTTGTCTTTGTGGTTTCTTGTCAATGCACACTTTTTTATAGCTGGTCCCTACTGACAGCACATTTGCGTTTCCATTAAAGCTTTTTAACTGGAAAGGTGCGTTTGATTTAGGTTGGGGTCTGTTAATTTACTTTGCTACATTATAGTCCTTGTTATTTTACATACTGTCACAAGTTCTCAGAAGCTCATTAACTGTACACTTACTTCCATTTTCATATTGTTTCAAGTGACTGATTTTACCCTGTCATACATGAAGGAAATTTTCTGATATGCATAGATATTACTGACTAGTTCACCAAATTTAAAGCTTTGTGATTACCTGCAGTGTGTGTCAGTCATTCTAGACAGGAAATGCAAACTTTCATAGAAGATACCACATGCCAAGACATGATAACCATAGTGAAGAGAGAAAAAAGAGAAACTATTTGAGAGAAGCATAAATAAAACTGGAAATTTCAGTAATTTTATTGAAAAAAGATCCTTTCACTGTACAGAAGCAAATCACGAGCTGGGACTCCAGATCTCCCCCTTTTTCAGCCACAGCAACCTTTCTTTTTAAGTGTTTCAAATGACATTTTGCAGCCTGGTACCCCCTTTTCCCGACCTGGGGAACTGTTTTTCTGGTGTTGCCATTAGTTGTCCTGGATTAGACCCCTCCTATTCCTAAATTCTGAATCTGCCCCTGCTTTATATCAACATACTCCAAGCACACCTCTGTTCCTCTCAAAGTGAGGTAACTTGTGCATGATTCCTACATAGAGTAGTTGCATATTCTTTATAATATAACTGTTAGGTGAATAATTGTAAAACACTGAATTTCAGAGAATAATTGAAATGCATTGAATTACAAGTTAGTTAACTCAAACAGATCTAACGAACCTAGCTAAGTGTTGAGTTATTTTCATGCTGTATATATGTCCATGAACAAGTTAAATAATTCAGCATTCAGAAATTAAAAGATATGAGCTGGCTTAACATGTTCGTCATATTACTTTACAAAGCTGCTTCATGCTAAAAGGAAACTCACAGATGGTTCAATACACAAACATTGATGTATATGGTGCACAATTCAAGAACCCAGGTTGCACTGTGTAAATCTCTGACTTTGGGTTAAAAATTGACTTTTCACTGGAAACATGCACACTGGAAAAATTGTATATCTGCACTTGTCAATACTGATTTCAATATTATGTCAATGCAAAGATTCCTAGATAAGCTTATTTTACTTTCAGACATGGTTCCTACAACATGAAACCCCCAATCCTGGAGAATGGCCTGCCTAACAAAATTGTGGGCTGAACTCAATAGATCTACCTTGATGTGTACAGCAAGAGAGACATACAGGAAGAGGATCAGTCTTGAAACTGTCCATGTGGATCACCGCCAATACATCCATGAACTCTCAGAAGAGGCACAAAGTGCCAAGAGAAGCACCAGTGCTGCCATCTGCAGCAGAACTTTAGTACTAACAGATGGCCATGCCACTATATTCAACCTAACAAGATTGTTCATCATGGCTTTTTGAAGCAAAGGATCAAATGAATATGACCTATACAAAATAAGACCTATAGTTTCAAGTAGATGAATGCTTCATCAGAGATACTGATGCTGCAGTTATTTGTATAATTTAAAAAAGCTGAGAGCTGTCTTGGCAAAACTCTCCAGTTTGATATGCTGAGGGTACCTTCTATTTTATATTACAATGACAAGTCAATTAAAACAAATCGAATATATGTCTGATAGACAATTTTTATTAAATACAGTCATGTGTGGGTCATCTCCTAGTGAATGATGGTAAGAGCCTTCATGTGAAACTGATTTTGTTAATATATTACCATTTTTGGTGAAATAATGCTTTTTTTAATATTTAGTATCTTCAGTTCATTTATGGCCCAATAAAGACTTCTTGATTAGTTGATTTATCTCCACAATGTAAACCACAGTGGAAAGCTTGTCTTACCATTTCATCACATAACACTGCTGTTACAAAATTTCATATTTTATCATTTTTTATGGCAACACAAAGCGCATTTGGTTTATTATCTCATATAAAACTGAGACATATGCCTACTCAGATATGCGACGTCTATTAACTAAAGAAAATTGAACCTCATACAGGCTGTTTGTCTTGTTTAAACCCTTGTGTTTATAACATGTAGGGGGCTTGCCAAAACAATATAAACATTAAGGACATTCATTAAGGACATTTGGTGACAAGTCAGATGAACTAGAGTTTACTTTGTAAAGGGTGTTTTGCAACTTGTTCCAACTTCTGCGCATAGGCAACCAACCACCTTATTACAAAAGGTTTTTCTGTTTCAACATTGGAAAATTTATACCCTGTTTACCAACAGCTTGTAAATAAACAAGCAAATACATCCATCACATTAGCATTATAATTTTTTAAAGAAATATTATCTAAGATCCATTAATATGTTTGCAGAGTAAGCTAAAAATCACAAAACCTGCAAAATTGGTACGCAAAACTTAAAAAGCTTTAAAACAGTGATAATTTTCAGTTAGCTGTTTAGTGCAGTAGCCTGATGTACAGCTGACTGTCACCTGCACAAGGACTGTCATGAACAAATCCTGGTGTGGCACCCCATCAGGGACTTAGAGGGGGTTTGTGTATTGTAGTATAGAAGCTCCAGACAGAGTGTTGAAAACACAGGTGTAGCTAAAATCTGATGGGGTCACTGAAACAAGAACTTTCCAGAAGATCCTCCATTTTAGGTGAAACATCTATTTATTAGTTTCATACAGAATACAAGTAATTTTGTTTAAGCACATAAGTGTGAAAGCCATTCTGAGACTCTACAATAAACATTAATTTTGTGAGCTCAAAATATTAATATTCACTTATTTCTTGAACTTAAGCAAAAATTAGAACTGCCATTAATGCATGATTCCAGGTAAGACTTAAACAATGTTTCTTCCTTAATTTCTTGGTATATGTTTTTCTCTGTGACTTGGTATACATATTGCTTTCTTTTTGCCTTGGTATATTTCATTATGTTTACAAAGACATGATTATATCTAAAATAAATTCCTCTACCAAGAAAGTACTGGAAGCATATTACCTATTATTTCATGTACATTTATGAATGTTGTATTATCCAAGGTTTGTCTCAAGATATATATTTCAACTCACTTGATACATGTTTGGAGAAAAAATTGGAACATTCCATTGGTTACATATTTATTTTCCCATGAATGAATAAATAAAAGATTTACTGCAACACCCTTTTCATTCTTTCTTGTGACTTTAAATAACATGGGACCCATGGGTCATGGCACCCTGCTGAATTCTGCAGAATGATATAATAATAATAATACTTAATTTTATGTTGTTTATAAATTAGCATTTGAAAAACTAAGAGGAAATGGCCCTGCTATTTGGTGCTATTTTTTATGGACTGCATCATAGAGGCAGCAGTCTCTCATAATTAAATATTTGTAAAATACTATCAGTATTTCAACTATGTGACAGTAATAACATTGTGTGATATTTACACACTGCGAATGTACGAAACCCTCCAATTATAGAATAAGGAAAAAAGTGGAGATAAGCTTATGTATAATAATGCACATTTAATTTATTTCCATTTTTTTAAATTCCATTTTCAAATAAGCATGTACTAAATCTAATGAGTATACACAGAACCTGTCGTAAGGGGACACCTGTGGGATATTGGAAAAGTGTCCCTTTATTGCAAGTGTCCTTTCATGAGAGGTAGGGACAGATGCAGGTGGGAATTATTATATATGTATGGAGAATCATTCAAAAATAAAACAGAGGAATCACACACCTATAAGTATATAAAAATAAAATGTTTTCTTTTATCAAATAATATATGAAAAAATATTTATATGTACATCTAATACAGGACAGCAGATTTCTTTATGTCATGATTAAAAGTCTTTCAAGAGCTGGTTCATTTATAAATACAAAATTAAATAATGGTGGATCATGTGTACAATTTTATAGAAATAGTTACTTTCTACTAAAATAACTTTAAAAACAAATTTTATTCAATAAAATATATCTATAATATTTCTAAATCAAATATTGTTTCTGAATAAATAAATATTTGTTTCTGAATAAATAAATAAAAGTCATACCTCTGGTCTAGCCAAACTTGCATGGAAGGAGAATATTTGGAATGAAAGATAAGGGTGTCATTAAGATAATGCATTAATTTTAATTTTTAATGAACAATTTAATTTATGCAATGTTCTATTCACGGCACTGAAGAGTAAATTTATGTCTGTTAAAATGAGTTATGTACTGTCCACAGGAAATAACTCAAATCCAGACATCTCAAACTCAATATTGAATCGATATCAATTTTCCACATCAGAATTTTATCCCATCATTGAAATTATGACAGGATGCCTTAAAATTAGCAATGATTTAGACAGATTAACATTGCCTTGATTCGGATTCACATCAGGCGGATATTCAACATGGCAGAAATGCTGGGGTGATCAGGAGCGTTCGGTGGCCTTTGGTAGCTGTCGCAAGCCAGTGCTACTCGCAATAAAATTTGACCTATGTACGGTGATTTCGTCCGCTGAAATCAACTCAAATACATCAATTTTAACCTGAATATTGGGATGGAAATAATTTTCAACATGAAACTTATCTTGACAGTGAGATTATGACAGGATGCCTCAAATTCAGTGATGATTTTCTCAGATTTACATTGCCATGACTGGGCGGAAACACTTGGATGTCTGCAGCATGAACTTGAATGTAGGTGGCGCCACCTGTCATAAAATCAATAAAGCTATCCAGGATGTATACGCATGCCAAATTTCAGGTGAATTAGTCAAACCACTGCAGAGATACGAGTGATTTTAACCTAAGGCAGATGAACAGATGGACACTGTGCAAACATGGTTGCAGGTGGCCCCACCATTTTTAGTGTATGTTATAAAGCTATCCAAGGGCTACATTTGTACAACATTTTTTTCCTGATCGGTCAAACGATTCCCTGAGATATGTGGGTTTATGTGTGGAAACAGACGCACAAATGGACGCTGGGCAGAGAGGAAAGGTCAGAGGTCAACACCAATTGGTTAGGCACCAGTTCACATGTGACCCGATAATTTGTGTAAGTTTCGGAAAAATCCATCTAGTAGTCTCACAGGAGTTCGAACAGAAACGAATGCTGCAGCGGCGGAACCCAGTCAAAAACATAGTATCCGCAAAATTTCCTTTTGGTGGATACAAATAGTTATATCCTAAAAACTTCTACTGTTAACAGGAACTGAAAAACATAGTGAACTATAATTCTGCATGCAAAGTGGAGATACCAAAATGTACTTGTTACTTGAAGCTCATGTGTATAAAGAAATAGTGAAATCATATGCCTGTGGTCATAGTTGCAAAAATGAGCAAACCTTTCAAATATCTAAACAAACAAACAGTTGGTTGGTGGAGAAATTATTCACTTTATGGTGTGTCTGTCTTACCCATTTCTGATTTTTCAGATGACAAATGCAAAATTTATGTGGTGCTGCCATCTACAGGAGTTTATATGAACTAAATTGTCAGACCCACCCTTCAACAGGCATGGCTCTTGATTTTTCTGCAATTACTTTCCACTTCTATACTGACACAAGGTAAAACTGAGCCTCTTAAAGTTCAGAAGAGACAGACCAATTCTGGCAGCCTGGACCCTCCCTTTTCAAGACCTTGGGTTTTTTTTTAAGGCTGTGTCATTAGTCCCCCTGGATTAGACCCTTCCTTTCATAAATCCTTGGATCCGCCCCTGTAGATGACCTGTCTGGGACAATTCTCATTATCTGCTTAAGTACATGTCTCTAAAACAATATCTCAACTGTTAAATACCTGTGAAACATCTGTTACTTTAAATCTTGGCTCATTGTGCCTTCTTCAGCACTGAAAAAAAAGAAAGAAATGACCCAACACTTCAAGAGTTTTAAAACAAAAGGTTTACAGTAAGTTGTATGCAAGGCCATGACAAATACTGTGCCACCTATCAGTAGATTTTTACACTAACACCCATTTTACAGGCCTCCAGGTTTACCAGGGTGTTTATGGTTACGTCTCCATTCTGTGTTTTCTTTGTTACAAAATAGCTTGATCTGGCAAATTGTAGTTGTCTGTTGCTGGAATGAAAATAACATAGTTGAAACACTCATCCTCCATCATTTAATTGTCCCAGTTAATTTTCCATGACAATGAGCTAAAAAATAATGATAAAAATACCTTTGCTTTCACCCAATTTCGAGGACCGTTTTTTTTTTAACACCTAGCTCTTACTTAACCTTCATGAATTTTCACTTGCCCATCAAAAGTCAGTGACTGCAGCTACAAACAATAAATGTGTTCCTCCATCATGACAGAGGCACATGATTTATTGAATGCTAGACAAATATGTTCAAATGTTTCTTTATGAATCCTGCAGGCTGAAAAAGTCGACTGACATGAGTGAACAGTTTAACTGTCTATGCAAGTGAGTTGCTGAGAATATCAACTGTACTATTATTAGAAGGTATTATTTATGTCATTTCAAGGTTCAAGCAAAGCCTTTGGATAAAGGTTTATGTTGGACTGACTTGCCCAATTAAGCAAACAGGAGCAGACTTTTGGCTGCCCAGCCACCACTTTCTGGAACTTTAACTTGCCCATGGCATGCAGTGAACTTATAATGTTGAGTCCCAGCAAATAAATTCAGGATATACTATGAAAGACAGTAAATGCACTCAGACCTCTTTTCTTGAATATATTTAATACAAGTGTAACTGATGGGATTGATGGCTTTTGCAAATATACTTTTATTTCATTTAGTTTGTATGGATGCTTTATGACAATGTACATCTTCATGTCTGTAAGTTGCTTATGAAATGCTCACTGATATTATGTTGGACCAATTACACTGTATATATGGGAGTGGATAAAAGTGTAGTAAACATACAGTCACAAGGTCTTAGTCTTCTTGATTCTGATCTCAGTCTTGGTACTGAACCCTGTACCCTTAATCCTGGTCTCCATCTTAAATCCTATTGTCTCAGTCATGGTGATTTGCTGGGCTTAGCTTCATCAGAAACCAACAATTTTCACATGCTTTGTGAGCACTCAAATACATTAAAAAAATCCAATACTTCTCCACATATCATTCAAAAGGGCATTTTTAAACTTTAGCATTTCTAAATGTATTGCTTAAGTCTTTTAATATCAGCACCCAATGATCTCATTTAAGATTCACAGTACATAAATTTGGTACAAAACGACAACAAACAACTGCGCTGGGATTAAGACACATCAACTAGTATTATATTTGACAGTAACAGTAATAAATTTGCCAAGCCCAATTATAAGCCCAGTCAAACTGTACACAATAATGTTATTCTTAGCATGACTCACAATAATGTGACCTGGTCTTAAAAAGCCCAAGTTGTCCTAAATAACTACCACACATAATAGCAAGAAAAAGCTACTGATGCAAATTACTCAGATATTCATGTAGCCGAAGCCAATACACGCAAAACAGATCCACCTGATGTAGCTTCAGGCCATGCCAAGGGAACATCACAACACATTCCTGTACAGTAACCCACTCAAAGAATAATTCATAAAATTAAATCTTCATGAAGTAAAACCGACGCTGAGGTATCCTGAGTCATCTGAATATGAAGTATTATAGATGTGAAGAAATATGACTTTGCTAATTTCTTATATTTATATCAATATATATATATATATATTAATATATATATTAATAATAATAATAATAATTATATTAATAATAATAATAGTTTAAAATATTTATTTTCATAACAACTGTTTATTATAATTATTTTTATAATTATTGAGTATATGACTTTATGTATCATGTGCATATTAAGATTAATTAACCTGAATACAAAATATTATAAATGAAAATTAATTATGCACATAAATATGGTTCATATAATTATTATAAAGATTATCACGGATTCAGAAAGAACCACTGAGTAATATTTTAATACCAGTATAAAAGTATACAGTTCATGCAAAAAAACAGACCACTCTGCCAATAAACAGATAATTTTTGCTTTACATCCTATAAGTGATTATCACATGGCCAATAACAGAAATAAACTGTGACTCCCAGAAATGTGGTTAAGTTTGATGATACTGTGACGGTGTGGTGTTGGAACATGACAATCTGATCACCTGCGACTGCTGTGGTAATGACACGCAGGAAGCACGCCTGTTGTTGATCAGGCACCGCTCCACACGGCCTCTTGTTGTGAAGAACACATACACTGGAATCACTCTGTGGCTCTCTGGGATTGACAAACACTACCTGTGAAGCTTTACCATTATGGAGAGTGTGTGGATATGGCTCTGCCTCACCTCAGCGTTGGTGGTAGGACAGCCAGGTATTAACATGTTTTTTGCTTATCATAAATTAACTATTGTCATATTAATCACATAAAGAAAATGATTTCATATTTTATTTATTAATATTTAAAACTGTCAGCTAATATTATGTTTATGCCTTTCCCATTTGTTCAATTGGTAACTTTCTTATTATGCAAGCAGTCATATTTGGGACTGCTTTAAAATGGTCAAATTCAGAGTCTGATGAAACAGAAATAACAAGAAAAAAATGACATAGTTATCTGGAGACTCATGTCATGGGAACACTGCAAACAGAGTAAAAATGTTCAGACAGGCAGCTTGGTGTAAACAATACTGGTATCATCAGACCAAGACCGCTATATAGAACAAGGAAGTACGCAAACAAACCCAGACTGATGTATTAAATATAGAGACCAGTCTAAGAACCAATAAGCCCCAGCTGAATGTTTGAAACAAATACTATTCTAAATAAATATAAAATAACAGATAAGAAAAATTCTTGTAAAACTGTGTACTTGGTATATACTTTAAAATATTAGTCAGCTTAATAAGACAAGTGATTTCATTTGAAAGAAATATCCACAAGCAAGATCCCCACACACTGCTCTAATTATATATTATAAATACATATATATTTAAATTACCAGTATGTAATATGTTTATAATGTAATAATATGGGTTGACTCTTATACATAATGATTACATACATCACTGATAATTATTGAAATTAGACCAAGCAGAGGTACACAGGCACTGTAATCCCAAATGTAACTGGCGATATACCTCATCATTTTCTTCAAGTTGCTATTAATAATTAAATGACGATCAATACAAACTGCAGAACCTGTATTCCTGTACACAACTCAGTGCTGGCCATCATGTGCCAAGAGTGTATGTAAGAAAACAAATATATGGCCGGCTCAACCATCAGGTTCCCTGACATAGGTAAATATTTGAGGTCAATATCCTGACCCAACCTGCTGTATAAAAATTGTTCCTGGGAATCACTGGTCAGGCATAACAGTCTTTCATGCAGGTTAATATGATAGTCATTGTTATGTACATAATAAAAGGTGAAACAATCTGACATAAAGGAGGTAAGGGGAAGGGGGCATCATACAATTACTTCAAGTTACAACCGCCTCAGCTATGGGAAAAATCTGAAGAAATAAATCCTGACCAGGTTTCCTTTTACTGCGCATTCTAATGAATCAAGTGCTGGCTGTTTAATTAGCAAGAAATAGAAAGTTTTGGTAATGTAAATATGTACACCCATGAAATAAACATGAACACTTATGAATACTAAGATGACATTATAACATATAGTATAAGGAGACACAATTTAAGGTACACCACCTGCCATAAGGATATGCTCCAATTCTTGTATCAGTCAAGGTACTGAAATAAACCCAAAGGTAAAATAATAACATCCAGAGAATAAAATCAATGCTTAATTTAAGCAAATGAAAATATACATATATTTACCCTATTAGTCACACATGGTCAGGGTCAATATTTAAAATGAGCATGTAAATAATGGGTCCAGGCCCCTTTCTGTATACAAACAAAATATCAGGCAGAGACAAGTAATGTCAGGAGACATAAGCATAATTCCAGGTGCCTTATGAAAACAATCATTCTTTGCTCCTTTATAATGATAAACTAGCTGTCCTTGGATGATCAGCTGAAGCGTTTCTTATTGAAGATTAACATGCAGTCCTTAGAGGACCATTCTGATGTGTTTTTTTATGATGAATAACTGTCCTTGGATGATCAGCTGATGTGTTTCTTTATGATTAACTGTCCTTGGATGATCAGCTGATGTGTTTCTTTATGATTAACTGTCCTTGGATGATCAGCTAATGTGTTTCTTTATGATTAACTGTCCTTGGATGATCAGCTGATGTGTTTCTTTATGATTAACTGTCCTTGGATGATCAGCTGATGTGTTTCTTTATGAAGATTAACTGTCCTTGGATGCTCAGTGTTTTTTTTTATGTGTGATTAACTGTACCTGGATATTCAGCTGGTGTGTTTCTTTATGATGATTAACTATCATTGGACAATCAGCTGATGTATTTCTTTATAATGAATAACTGTTCTTGGATGATCACCTAATGTGTTCTTTATGATGTTTAACTGTCTTCATGATCATACTGGTGTTTTTTTTTGTGATGATAAACAGTCCTAAGATAATCAGCTAATGTTTCTAGTGATGATGAACTGTCCTTGTATGATCACCTGATGTGCTTCTTTATGATGATTAACTGTCCTTAAATGATCATGCTGGTGTGTTCCTTATGATGATTAACTTCTCTTGGATGAATATGCTTGTTTGTTTCTTCATGATGAATTATTGTCCTTGGATGATCATGCTGCTGTATTTCTTTATGATGATTAACTGTCCTTTGATGATCAGCTGATGTGTTTCTTAATGATGGTTAACTGTCCTTGGATGATCAGCTGATGTGTTTCTTTATGAAGATTAACTGTCCTTGGATGCTCAGTGTTTTTTTTTCTTTATGTGTGATTAACTGTACCTGGATATTCAGCTGGTGTGTTTCTTTATGATGATTAACTATCATTGGACAATCAGCTGATGTATTTCTTTATAATGAATAACTGTTCTTGGATGATCACCTAATGTGTTCTTTATGATGTTTAACTGTCTTCATGATCATTCTGGTGTTTTTTTGTGATGATAAACAGTCCTAAGATAATCAGCTAATGTTTCTAGTGATGATGAACTGTCCTTGTATGATCACCTGATGTGCTTCTTTATGATGATTAACTGTCCTTAAATGATCATGCTGGTGTGTTCCTTATGATGATTAACTCCTCTTGGATGAATATGCTTGTGTGTTTCTTCATGATGAATTATTGTCCTTGGATGATCATGCTGCTGTATTTCTTTATGATGATTAACTGTCCTTTGATGATCAGCTGATGTGTTTCTTTATGATTAACTGTCCTTGGATGATCAGCTGATGTATGTTTCTTTATGATGATTAACTGTCCTTGGATAATCAACTGGTGTATTTCATTATGATGATTAATTTTCCTTTGATGATCAGCTGTTGTGTTTCTTAATGATGATTAACTGTCCTTGGATAATCAGCTGATGTGCTTCTTTATGATATCAATTGTCATTAGATAATCAACTGATGTTTCTTTATGATGATTAATTGTCTTTGGATGATCATGCTGGTGTGTTTCTTCATGATGAATTATTATCCTTAGATGATCATGCTGGTGTGTTTCTTTATGATGATTAACTGTCCTTGTATGATCATCTGATGTGCTTCTTTATGATGATGAACTGTCCTTGGATGATCATGCTGGTGTGTTTCTTTATAATTAACTGTCCTTGGATGATCAGATTATGTTTTTTTATGATGATTAACTATCCTTGGATAGTCAGCTGATGTGTTTCTTCATTATGATTAATTGTCCTTGGATGATCATGGCGGTATTTCTACATGATTATTAACTGTCCTTTGATAATCATGCTGGTGTGTTTCTTTATGATGATTATCTTGGATGATCAGCTATGTATGTTTCTTTATGATGATTACCTGTCCTTGGATATTCACCTGGTGTATTTCTTTATGATGATTAACTGTCCTTGGATGATCAGCTGATGTGTTTCTTTATGATGATTAAATGTCATTGGATGTTCAGCTAATGTGTTTCTTTATGATGATTAAATGTAGTTGGATGATCAGCTGATGTGTTTCTTTATGATGATTAACTATCCTTGGATGATCAGCTAATGTGTTTCTTTATGATGACTGACTGTCCTTGTATGATCACCTGATTTGTTTCTTTATGATGTTTAACTGTCCTCTAATGATAATGCTGATGTGTTCCTTTATGATGATTAAATGTCCACGGATGATCAGCTGGTGTTAAATCTTAATGATGATTTACTGTTCTTGGATGATCAGCTGATGTGCTTCTTTATGATGATGAACTATCCTTAGATGACTGCCTTGCGATTTTTTTTAAAATTATTAACTCTCCCTGGATGGTCAGCTGATGTTTAGCTTTGAAATGGTTAAATGTCATGCCATCAATTGCAAATGTTTTTGTTTTTTTATCTTAGATGCTTAACTGTCATTAGATGATCAGTTGGGGTTTATCTTTTACTATTTGAAGTTTGAGATCATTAATTAATTCACCTTATATGATCAGTTGGTGATTTTCTTTGAGATAAATAATTAACTTACCTCAGATGATCAGCTGTTCCACAATTGTCTGTTGATGATCTGCTGGATTAATTCTCTGAAATGATAAACTGTCATTCTGATAATCTGTGTTTTTAATTGAGATGGTTCACTGTCCTTGGATGATCTGCTGATTAAGTCATCTTGGAGATGATAATCTTATCTTCTTTGACCAGCTGAATTTCTTTGTGATGATTAAGGTCAAGATCAGCTGATGATTTTAATTAAGTTTGATGATAAACTGTCAACAATGGCTGGAATATTCTTGGGGCGGTTCCAACTCCCTGGTGGCCATACCAAGCAAACCTGTCTATGTAATGAAAGTAGTGATTAAGTGGGGTTACAGAATTAGTTTAGCATGACTGCTGCATATAAAGCAGTTTATTTATGATCATGCTAAAAGTTTATAGCTGTGTTTACTCAAAAGTTTTACTGAAGAGTCTTGCCGATTTGACAGATCATTCTTCCAGATTTCTTGCATTTTGGAGCAGAACTAGTGGCCCAATAGCCCTGACACTTACTGACTTAGTTGAATTCTTTTTAGTAGAAGCCATATAGCACATAAATATATGTGCCAGTGACTTAACACAGGGTTTCATGGAAACTTCTGCTTAAAGTGGGTTTTTAGTATTAGTTTAGCATGACTGCTGCCTAAGCAGTGTATTCAAGTTCATGCTAAAAGTTCCTAGATGTGTTTACTTTAATGTTTTACTGAAGAGAAACATTTGCTTAAAGAATATAGGTTTCAGTCACCTACTTTTAAGTTTTCACAGAGCAACTATCTGGACCATTCAGCAAGTAAAGTTTGAACTGCTTTGGTCTTATTGTTATGATTTAAGCCATGTTGACAGATGTAAAGATGGCTTGTGAACTTTTCACCCCACAACCCAGATTATATAGGTGAGGACCAGCTGTCTATTTCTTGGTTTCCACAGAGGACCTGTCAGCATGTGAAATTTGAACATCCTGGATACATTTGTCCTCCAGTTGTTTATGGAAGGACCGGACAGAAAGACAGACTGACAGACAGACGATGGACAATGACTTTCAATCAGCTGAGCTAAAAATTATTTGCAGGTGACTCATCTTGGTAAGAGCATTTATTAGGTATATGTAATACACAGTCACAACTTACTCAGCCATATCTAAAAAGAGTCCTGTCATGTCTCTGAGATAACCATTTTTTATGATAAGTCCAGAGCTATCTGGAAAGGGCAGCCTGGCCTTACTGAAATATCAATGTCGATCTTGACTATAAATGGTTAGCTCAGGTATGACAAATTATGACCTGTAAACTTCTGATGCTGTATCTACTATCTTGTTATTTGTATGAAAGCATGCTTCAGTCATCAGCATGACTGTCACATTGTAAGAAACATGTACGTCATATTCAGAGAAGCATGACCCTGGCTGATTCAAGCATGTTACACATTCAAATGCTGTTAGTTGTCACACACTGAACATGCTGCGAGAGTTCTCTGTCATGAAATGTAGCAATTCATACATTAAAGAATGACCCATTATTTGTCTGATGACTAATTAAAATTTTTCTTTTCCTTGTTATGGGGGCTTTGTAACATTTGCTTTCATTGTGCTCTTATAACAAGGAATTAAAATCTCTAAATTAATCTGAGTTCCACTGCATTTTGCATGGACATGTATTTATAATGCTCACACCATTGCAAAGTGGCTTGCAGTGACAGGGGTTCTAACAGCAAAAATAGAAATTTAATGCTTTGTTAGATCTCACTATATTTGGAATTATTCAAGGTCAAGGCCACCTGCATGTATTAAGGTCATGACCAAAATTATAAACCCTTACTTCTGTGACCCACTATCCTTACATATGCACAATATGAAAGAAAAATGTCAATAATTTTAATTATAAATAGTGCTACAGCTTTTGTTGACAGGTAGTGGTGGAGGTATTTAACTGCACATTTAAAGAGAAAAAGCAAGCTTATGGGTGGTGCAACCAATGTTCTGTACAACACAATAAAACATCTCCGGGTTCTGCAGTCATACTACTTTATAGAACACTGACTTCATTTTACCTTTCTTGAGGTATCTCATGTTTTGTAAGATTTTCTACTAAAATTAATGGACCAATACTGAAGGGCAGTGGGGGCGGTGGTGTAATGGTTAAGGTGCCGGGCTCATGATCAAGAGGTCGTTAGTTCGAATCCTGGTCAGACCCACACTGTGCCAAGACCCTTAGGCAAGGTCCCAACCACAAGCGTGCCTCTGTCCACCAAGCAGTATAAATGGGTACCAGTAAATACTGGGAAGGTAACCTCCAATGGACTAGTGTCCCATCCAGGAGGAGTTTAACTCCTTACTTGCTTCACGCAACCGAAACCGGGATAAGCTCCAGCCTGATGAGCCTTTAGGCTCGGGTGTAAAAGCCCAGCAGACTTTACCTTTACCTTACCTTATACTGAAGGTCAAGGTCATTCACACAAAAGAGGTCATAACCCAATTTTAAAAAGGCTTCATCCTCTCACCAATATATATGTAATGTTTGAAAAAGATTTTTTCTGGTATTCACGATATAGTATCTCTGACTTTGAGTCTGGGGATACAAATAAAATCAATAACTTTATAAACATATATTACACACTGAGAAGAGAAAAAAATGATTATAATATAGATTTAAATTATAATTTTTCCACTGCTTGTTAATGTTTAAATATGCACAGCTGAAAGATATTTCACCTTGACAGTCTACCAAGTAATTCCTGAGATCATCAAGTACAGTTTGCTGTTGTGTTGTGGGTCACTGAGTACACTGGTGACACAGCAGGCCAAGGAAATCGTGCTGAACTATGTTACGCTTTCTTCTGATGCATGAAGCAAACTGTCAGGATATTTCTCAAATAGCATAAGAACATTAAAACAAGGCCTACAGGCCTAATGTGAACCTGTGCATTGGGAAATACACCAGGTATAATGTCTCAATGCTGGACCGATACTTTTCATGTATATGAACAATCCAATTACTTAACATTTTGAATTTAAGAAACAATTACACAAACATCACTGCTGAAATTCTGGCATGGGTGCACACAACACAACAAGGCCTACAGGCCTAATGCGAACCTGTGCATTGGGAAATACACCAGGTAAAATGCTTCAATGCTGGACCATTACTTTTCATGTATATATAAACAATACAAGTACTAAACATTTTGAATAAGAAACAATTACACAAACATCACTGCTGAAATTCTGGCATTGGTGCACACAACACAAAAATGATTGTAGCTGGCACCACCAATCTTGTATACAATGAAGCTATCAGAGATATATACATATGCCCAAATTCATACTGATATATCAAACCTCTCCTGAGAAATAAGCAGGGACGCACACTGTGCAAAAATTATTGTAGGTGGCACCACCAGTCTTTTATACAACAAAGCTATTTGATATGTATAAATATGCCCAATTTCAGGCTGATATATCAAATTCCTCTGTAGAAATAAGCAGGCACATACACCGTGCAAAAGTCACTGTAGGTGGTGACACCTGTCTTGTGAACGAGAAAGCCATCAAAGACATATAGACAGGTCATGATAATAGGCCAATACATCAAACTTACATTGAGTCTGATGCATGGGGCTGACCAGGCTTAGGTGAGAAAGTCAGTTGGACCGAGTGAACTGTGACAAATTGCTAGCTCCTGCTACTGCACTGAGTGAAACTTAGACTTGCACCTGGCAAGACTAAGTGAACTTTTGACCTGTAACTGGCTGCACTGAATGAACTCTTGACCTGTTGCATAAGGCTATAAATAGATCCAGGCTGAATTTAGGTGCCAAATCTGACGCAGTGGGCAGTCTGCCAACACTATAAATAGAATGTAGCTACTGCACTGAGTGAACTCCTGACCTATACCTGGCTCCACTGAGTGAACCCTTTACCTGTTGCCTAATCTAATACAGTTGGCAGCCTGCCAAAGCTATAAATAGATCCAGACTGACCTTTGGCCTGTTGCCGAATCTGAAATAGTAACCACACCATTGCATAAGCTCAAAGATTGGCTCCACATGCAGCTATGAGGGGCATGACACCCATGAGGTGATCACATGATACTCATGAGGTGATCACATGCTACCTATGAGGTGACCACATGGTGCCCATGAGGCGTTCACACGTCATCCATGAGGTGATCACATGCCTTGTGCTTGGCTGCACTGATTGAACTCTTGACCTATATCTGGCTGCACTGAATGAACTCTTGATCTGTTGTAAAATCTGAAACAATCGGCAGTTTCTCAACCTATTTTAGATACAGACACAATCTTGGCCTGTTGGTAAATCTGTTTACACATACTGGAAGACTTTGGCTAAAATGCTTTTTTTTTCAAGCTGACATATTCATGAACTTTTCATCAAAATATCTAGAATAATAAAAGATGCAGTCCTTTTATTGTTAAAGATCCAATAATTCTACCAAAAATCATTCAAGTAAACTTGAACAAAGGCCACCTAAGAATAATTTTTGTGCAATGTTAATGAAGTTTTAATAGAAACAATAATTTTGTAGAAGAACACTATTGCAGTCCTCAGTTTGAAATAGACATAATAATGACCATAAGACCAACTTAAGCTTTTCATAAACTCAACCAAAAATCAACAAACTCAATCTATTCTGATATGATTGATAGAACCATGTCCTAGGATAATTCTTTTGAAAAACTGAACGATTCAACTTGACAGTTTCATCATAAACATTTTAAGCTGAAAGAGGCTAAAATTATAAGGTTTTTGCCCATAAAAAAACAGGTAAATGCAGGTGGCACCACAAAATCTGCTACTTCAAATATGAGTCATGTGACCAACATGGCACAATACTTGGTAATGCTAGCTTCTGTCATTTCTGAGATTACTATGTCAGTATGCTTACCTGGCCAAATGACTACGTTCGAAATTCGTGTAACTAAAATCAATCAAATGCAAACCATTTGAACAAACTTGAGAGGGCTTGCCTCTGGGATCATTTCTGTAAAATATTGAACAATTTGGCTGGACAGTTAACAAGAAGACTTTTAAAGGTTTTTATGATCTGTCACACCAACATGCACAAACCCGAACCTGCTCACAGTTAACCCATAATTAATCAAAACTTGATAATATCATTCATACCCATCCAGTCACTTGCTCTGTTCTCGGAAGTGCTGAAAGAAGCGCACAAGACATGGAATTGTGGGAAAAACTGGTCGAGGTTTATTAAAAATAACATTAAAATTTCCATATTCAACATATTCAGCAATTATCCCTTCTTTCCCACTGACGGGAAGGTGGGGTACAACACACCACAGGCTGAAAGCCCCCCCACCCAAGTGACTGGATATTTAACCTAAGATTGTTGATGGTCCCCTCGGAACCATCATCCTTGTCCTAGTGATTATGTGGATGGTTCCCCCGGATCCATCCCCAAGTCTCACAAAATTGTGGATGATCTCCACAGATCTAACCCAGGTCTCACAGAATTGTGGATGGTCCCCACAGATCCATCCTCCCTGAATCATTAAATTGTGGATGATCCCCGTAGGACCCTCCTCCATAGCTCACTGGATAGTGGATGGTCCACTGGGATCCATCCTCCCTTACTCCTTAAATTGTGGATGATCTCCACAGATCTATCCCTGGTCTCACTTAATGGTTGACAATCCACACGGATCCATCCTCACTGACTCGTTAAATTGTGGATGGTTCCCAAGAGTCGATCCTCCCTGACTCACTCAACTGTGGAAGATTTCCATAGATCTATCCCCAGTCTCACTTAATGGTGGATGGTCCCCACGGATCTATCCTCACTGACTCACTAAATTGTAGATGGTCCCCATGTATCCATCCTCCCTGGCAGACTAAGTGGTTGATGGTCCCCACAGATCCATCCTCCCTGAATCATTAAATTGTGGATGATCTCCACAGATCTATCCCTGGTCTCACTTAATCGTGGATGGTCCCAACGGATCCATCCTCGCTGACTCACTAAATTGTGGATGGTCCCCACAGATCCATCCTCCCTGACTCACTAAATTGTGGATGGTACCCATGGATCCATCCTCCCTGACTCGCTAAATTGTGGATGATCTCCACAGATCTATCCCCCGTCTCACTTAATGGTGGATGGACCCAACGCATCCGTCCTCACTGACTCGCTAAATTGTGGATGATCCCCGCGGATCCATCCTCCTTAATCATTAAATTGTGGATGATCCCCACAGGACCCTCCTCTATGGCTCACTAGGTTGTGGACGGTCCACACGGATCCATCCTCACTGAATCATAAAATTGTGGAGAGTCCCCTAGATACTTTCCCTGTCTCACTTAAATGTGGATGGCCCCCACGGATCCAACCGCCCTATTCTAACACCCACATGCATATGAGAAAAGCAAGGTCAGTTTTTAGGTGTGCTTAACACTTAAGAAAAGCACGGTCAGATTTTTGTTGTGTTTAACACTTGAGAAAAGCATGGTCAGTTTTTTGTTTTGCTTAGAACTTGAGAAAAGCACGGTTAGTTTTTAGGTGTGCTTAACAATTGAGAAAAGCATGGTCGATTTTTTGTTATGCTCAACACTTGAGAAAAGCACGGTCAGATTTTTGTTGTGCTTAACACTTGAGAAAAGCAAAGTCAGATTTTTGTTGTGCTTAACACTTGAGAAAAGCACGGTCACTTTTTATGTTATGCTTAACACTTGAGAAAAGCACTGTCACTTTTATGTTATGCTTCACACTTGAGAAAAGCACTGTAACTTTTATGTTATGCTTAACACTTGAGAAAACTATGATTAGTTTTTTGTCATGCTAACACTTGAGAAAAGCACGGTCAGTTTTTTGTTGTGCTTAACACTTGAGAAAAGCACAGTCAGATTTTTGTTGTGCTTAACACTTGAGAAAAGCACGGTAAGATTTTTTATATGCTAAACACTTGAGAAAAGCAGAGTCAGTTTTTTTTTTATATGCTTAACACTTGAGAATAGCACAGTCACTTTTATGTAATGCTAGACACTTGAGAAAAGCACCGTCAGTTTTTTTTTTTGTTTATATGCTTAACACTTGAGAAAAGCAAGGTCAGTTTTTTTATATGCTTAACACTTGAGAAAAACACAGTCAGTTTTATATTATGCTTGACACTTGGGAAAAGCACGGTCAGTTTTATGTTATGCTTAACACTTGAGAAAAGCACAGTCAGTTTTTTTTGGTATGCTTAACACTTTAGAATAGCACGGTCAGTTTTCTGGTATGCTTAACACTTGAGAAAAGCACGGTCAGTTTTTAGGTGTGCTTAACACTTGAGAAAAGCACGGTTAGTTTTTAGGTGTGCTTAACACTTGAGAAAAGCACGGTCAGATTTTTGTCGTGCTTAACACTTGAGAAAAGCACAGTCAGATTTTTGTTGTGCTTAACACTTGAGAAAAGCACTGTCACTTTTATGTTATGCTTCACACTTGAGAAAAGCACTGTCAGTTTTTAGGTATGCTTAACACTTGAGAAAACTTGGTCAGTTCTTTGGTATGCTTAACACTTGAGAAAAGCACGGTCAGTTTTTTGGTATGCTTCACACTTGAGAAAAGCACGGTCAGTTTTTTGGTATGTTAAGCACGGTCAGTATTTTGGTGTGTTTAACACTTGAGAAAAGCAGTGTCAGTTTTTAGGTGTGCTTAACACTTGAGAAAAGCACAGTCAGTTTCTGGTATGCTTAACACTTGAGAAAAGCACGGTCAGTTTTTTGGTGTGCTTAACACTTAAGAAAAGCACGGTCAGTCTTTAGGTGTGCTTAACACTTGAGAAAAGCACGGTTAGTTTTTAGGTGATAAACACTTGAGAAAAGTACGGTCAGATTTTTGTTATGCTTAACACTTGAGAAAAGCACGGTTTGTTTTTAGGTGTGCTTAACACTTGAGAAAAGCACGGTAAGTATTTAGGTATGCTTAACAATTGAGAAAAGCACGGTCAGATTTTTTTTATGCTTAACACTTGAGAACAGCACGGTTAGTATTTTGTAATGCTTAACACTTGAAAAAAGCGTGGTCTATATTAAGGTATGTTTTATACTTGTGAAAAGTAGGAGTGATTAATGAATTATAGCCATGCTAAACGCTTGAGAAAAACCTAATCAATACTAGCTATGCTTAACAATTGAGAAAAGCATGATCATCATTAACTATGATCGTGATGTTTGATGAAACAAAATAATTAGGTATGAAAAAATATAAAAACTGAATCTATTTAATCCACCGTAACGTTATTCAGTACGTTGCTGACATCGAGATGTTACAGTCGCAATTTTTGCAGCTTTTCTCTTTCATATGTACCAAAAGGGGGGTTTTTCAAATGAAATTTAACAATAAAAATTTATGTATCTGATCAATACTAGCTATGTTCTTCCAGATAGTACATTGCTGGTTGTCGTTTTTCCTGACAGATGAATTCACAGGTTGTCGTTTCTCCTGGTACTAGTGGTAGATGGTTGCCGAGTCCTGGTTGACGAGTGATCTTGTCCCAGCGCGGGCACGTCCTCTCAAACAATGACCTGGACTGCTATTGGCCGGTACTTACTCCCGTTTGCAGTGCATTATGGTCACCCCAAATCTTTCTTGATATAATATTTGATGGAGTTTTTAGTCCAGTTAGAATATGGATGGGGATGTATGTAACATATATTTACTAATCGTGACCCTTCTTGTCAAAGTGAGGTCCTCTGTAATCATTATTCAAAATCTAGCGACCTTGAACTTCCGCCCTCTTGTAAGCAGTGCCGCCATATTGGATATTCGCCCTCTCCTAGTTAATTCCGCGTCTTCATGAACTGGTTATACTGCAGATAGAATTAAACTACTTGTTTCAAATAAATCTGCTTATTTAGCCAGGTCCTCACGCTGCCGGCTATGGGTTTCCATACGTTAAGAGTACCAGATTTCCCAGAACACAGTGTTACCTTAATTATCGCCCAGCACCGCCATACTAATAACGATGTCCGCCCTCCAAGTATTCTCACTATTTGTCGGGACAGTTCTTAACTCTGGTTTTGGTTATCATTACTTTCTTTTCAACCAGGAAGGTCTTGGGCTTTAAATATTTGTGTATATACTAGTACTGTCCCCCCCCCCCCCCCCCCGTATCATTTCCTTTTATTGGCGCCCAACACACAAAACACTGATGGTGTGGCGAGCATAAAATTATTATCTGCTTGGGACAGAGTAATTGTATTTCAGCTTTATGGGGAAAGTTTTCTCAGCTTTTTTCTATAAAATCTAAGTAAATGCAGATAGCAAGAAAATAAGCCGAATCCCACAACATTTGATATGTGACAGATAATTGCATAAAATCTAGGGATGGTAGCTCCTGCTATTCCTGAAAAATTAAGGGTTAATTTACCGATGACCAATGACCCCGATACAAAAAAGGTCAATGCAGGTGGCACCACCAATACCTGAATTTCATATATGACTCATGTGAACAACACTGGCATAAAATTTGGTGATGATAGCTCCGGCAGTTTCTGAGACTGTCATTTTAGTATGCTTTTTTAGACAGATGACTAAGTTCAACTTCTTGTAACTCGGCCAAAAATCACTGAACTTAAACCATTCAAACAAACATGAGAGAGATTGTGCCAGGAATCATTTCTGTGAAATATTGGACAATTTGGCTGAACAGTTTCAGAGTTCAAGAAGATTTTTAAAGTTTTTTTTAGCTTTTTCCCTATAAAATCTAAGAAAATGCAGTTAGCCAAAAAATAAGCAATATCTGATAGAGTTTTTTAGATGACTAATTTTTTGCATAAAATTTTGTGAAGCTAACTCTTGCCGTTTTCAAGATAGTATGGGTTAATGTACAGACGATGGACGACGGTGGCCAGACCACGGCCACCAGACGACGCCACGTAATCCATCGCATAAGCTCACAGGTTCGCTGATTATGCACATGACCTCTTGATAACTGATACCAGATATTAAATGGTGTGCATGATAAGCTTAAATACTTTATATAAACCTATTCATTTTACCTGGATTATACTTCAGGGTGTGAAGTATTACAATGCTGGTTATAAAATACCACAGCAATACCAAATTGCATCAGGGTCACCCAAAATTGAGTCAGTATTACATAAATGTAGATTATCTGGCACAGAATAGATGCTTGAATATTACAAAACAATCAGGAGACAGTATATATTTTGCTGAATGGACACCTAAAATATGGTCAATAATGTACACACCCCTCACTGGACAAGGCATGGTAACTGATTTACAGATATTATATCCACATGTATTGTTAGTAACAAATCACTAAAATACAGGAATTGCATTTCAGAGAGAGTAAAGTACATATTAATAATATTTAAGTGATGTTTACATAAACAAAATAATACAAAATAAATAAAAAAGAACTTGGCTCCACAGACTTGGGGCATTCAACATTGTTGTTCTCAAGTGTAATACAATACTGAGCCGTGTACTGTGTTATATCTGACTCAGCAGTTTTGGCAACAAACCTGATATCTACTTCCTTTGGATATCTTGAATGTCATTCCTCACCAAGTCAGAAATTATCTCAACAATGTTAAGAGTACAATTATAAGAGAATATGGCCAATAACATCTTTAAATGGATTATAAATAATGTTCTACAATCAAATCAAGTGTCAAGACAAACTGTTTATACAAGTGGAGGACTCAAAGACCTAGCCATGCAGATGGTTGAAATGAACAGATCATCTCATTTTCATATCAATTTACATGTCTGACAGAAAGGATACATGACCTGGGTGTTTGTTATTCCACAACCTGGTGAACATCATTATTAAACAGACTCTCATATTATCTGACAGTAATAGCTTTACCAAACATGCTCAGAGGCCACAAAGCTTGAGCGAAACTCCTCGTAGTGCATGAAATGACCTTGAAACAAACGTTAGTAAAATGTTAATATCATGATTATATTAGTATATTTACAAAAGAATACTTCTTTTTAAGATTCAACCAGACATGTTGTCCCTGATGCTTGCTTTTACATCTACACAGTAGGAGAATACCATATCATTTGGTGACCTGGCCACACATTGATGCAATAAATTAAAGATTGTATTCCTTGATTTTTATATCCATCAAATCTGGACAAATTGTACCCCCAGTCCATTGGATAAACTTACATTAGAAACTAGAAATATGCATTCTAAGGAATGCAGGCCTCTGCCATGTTGGTGGTCCTTTTTGCTGGATGCTCCCCAAAACATGTTTGCATTCACTTAGTACTAGTTGTCCATATTCCAAGGTTCATTCGTGCATAGGCAACTCTTAATTTGTGAATATCCCTGGTAGTCCTTCCTGGAACCAGACCATGTTGCTGATCCACACCAGTAAAAACATTCTTCACTGAATGAAGCTGAAGCACAAACACATGTGTAAACACAGTAACGAAAGAATACACCGAGAACACATTCCTCTTACAATATCAGTTCCAAATCCATTTGTATGTTTGGATTACCTTATTTACAACTCAAGCCTAGCTGTAACCTTTCTTACAAGTTTGATACTGTTATGGTAACCTCAGTGACTTAAGTATGCCTCTTAACTTTCACGTCCAAAATGTCACTCTGTCTTTACTTTGGCTCAAAGGTGTTCTTTTATGAAGTAAGAAAAATATGGACATTTTTGGACATTAAAGGTCACTTCAATGAACTGGTTGGATCATCAGGTCCTTAAAGGCATCCTATGTTTCAGGAGCTAAATTATCTCTTCTTGTTTCAATATTTTGGTCAAGGAGAGCTTTGCAATATCCTCATAAAATTAAAATTCATCTGTGCCACCTGAAAGGGCCAACCACAGTTAATTCATGGGTAAGCCATTCTAATTATATACAGGAATGGATCAAAATACTTTTTGATCTATGATATTTTTGGAAACTGTAACTAAAATAAGACCGATTTGACCTGATGAAGGTAGCCTGTAGAAGATGGCCACCAGCGTTCATGGGCCAGTTTTTTTTAATTTGTTGGACTGCATAGAAGAAGGTTCCTCGTTTGGATCCTACAGGTGACTTAAAAGGCAAAATGGAAAATCTTGATAAGACCTCAAGAGATTCATTTTCAATATCTGAAAATATTTTAATTTTTTTTTAATAAATATGGACATCGTCTCCTGTGGAATGTCTTGCTGTCAAAGTGTCAACCTAGTATGTGCCAGTGTGCTGGTCCATGTGACTCGTTTTTTTCTGCAATTGTCTGTTAATTTCTGGAGACTTTTACTTATGGCCTATAACTGAGGCTAAAATAATTTTAAAGACTGTCTTGTAGGATTAAACAAAATGTACATTTTGCCAGTTCATGTGTTATCTTCCTCTAGGATACTGCTTTTCATTCTGTTGCAGGGATCCCAGAGTATGACATGTGTGTTGATACCCACATGGTTCGAAATGGGCGTTTCATTCTTCACACACAAGAGACAAAATATGACAAGGATATATACAGAGAGAAGTGCTGGTGTCTCATGAAACACAGGGGACTAATTACTGTGCACTCATTAAACATAACCATGGCTGTGACGAGGAAACACTGTGATGAAATGTTAAACATTACCACAACAAAATTACCAGATGATGATACAAAAAAGCATGCTTTTCACCGGTGTTCTCACAACAAGACAGTGGTACAAGTGAATGAACAGGCTATCTACATACCAGATACATTCTCTGACATCTACGTTGTGTACCAATGGACTAATAACCAGACCCTGTCCAGGAGAGGAACAGTCCGTCTACGCTTTGACTGTAAGTTATCATTCTTTCTTATATAGTCCAAAAATACATGAATAGCAGGAAAAGATCAGGAACAATGTCAAAACTCTGATTGTAGGTTACCTACAATAGAGCATCGTTTATCTGAAAAGCTTGGGGTAGTTTTTGTTTGGATAAACCAAAATGGATAAATGATTCGACTTGATTCACCATGTTTGCCAACCTGCAGTTGAGCACCGGAGTTTACCAGAGATTGATAGACATAAATTAATGAAGCTTGTTCATAATATACAGTGGCAACAGCAATTTTTGTTAGGATTTCCATCGATTTAATCAATTTATCATGTAAAATACATTGAAATTATTGCAAAAGGACCATTGGAAAATTAGAGATCAAATCATTGTTGGATATTTTTTCACTGTTTGTATTTTGGATAAATTGTCAATAGTTAGCAGTTTTCAATTTTAGATCAACAATTTTTCAGATAAATGGGGTTTGGACAAGCGGTGCTCCAGTGTATCATTTCTTCATCTATATTCTACATATGTCAGGACTAGAGAACACTACAGCTGCTCTTTGTCTCTGGGGGAATTTAATATGTGTAAATTTTATATATATAAATATATATATATATATATATATATATATATATATATATATATATATTTCTGATCAACTCCAACATCAACCATCCAGTAAATGCAAATATGGCCTTACTTAAAATGATACAGTTAATGCAGCTTTTGCCTTATCTAATGACTGTTCATTTTAATAATGACAACAGATCGAGCAGATCTTTGAAACATAATGGCCATGACCTCCTACTACAAAATCCTGTTTACATGTTACAGCATATGACCATGTGGATATCACATGCAATACCAATCGGACTCTTCTCCCACCACCACAGACCGCGACTACATCACTTCCGATTCAGGGGAGGAGTAACAGAAATCAATCCAAGCATTCAACTCCAATGCCTCCATCTCCACCCAGCAAGACTGATGTAAAGAGGGTGACGAAAAATCCACCAATCCACAATGAACATGGCCAGTCAGTGGAGAAAACCGAGAAAGGAATAGGTCCACTGGTGGCTGTACCAATAGCTGTTGCCATTGTTGTGATCACTGCCTTGGTTGTTTTAATCCTTTTGTTCTGCCACAAGAGGTATTGTGTACTTTATTGTATTCAAAATTATAATGTTCATACATCAAAAGTAGGAGTAGAATCTGCAAAAGGAGACTGCAGTCCACAAGTACCTGAAACCCCTCCAAAAAATTCCATTCATGCAGTGCCAGTGAATGGTTTCAATCAATAGACAAAGAAACCTGTATCTTAATAAACTGTAAAACTCTTTTTTTCTTTACAAACAGACAGATTATTGTGAATTCCATGTAAAATTTCAATTATTATCATTTTTATGTATTTATCTTTCTTTTGTTGTTTCTTCTATAAGTAACACTACATAAAGAAGCAACAACAGAAAAAAACATAACCAGTATTGTGCAGCAGAAAAGTGGTCTAAATTCAATGCACCTAACACATTTTAGGACAATCTAAGTACCTCTTTTACTGAGAAATCAGTTTGTATGAATTGCATTCTGAATAGATTATTATACAGTTAAGGTCAGTCTCAATCAAATATCACACAATTTATGACCTCTGATTTTTGTAAGTATACAAAAGATGTCCAATCATTTGATGCAGTCTAACAGAGCTGGTGGTGCCAGAGTAAATGTAATTGTCATGGAAGAACTTGTTTGATAAAATATCATTATTTGTGATAAGATGACAAACACATGCTCATGTAAAAAATGTTCTGCCGAAAGTAGAAGCCTGGTGTGCCAACATCTGACATGATTTTCCAAGGAAAAATATTTACTAATTTACTAATATATGTATATCTTTAATACACATAAACCTGAGCAGTTTATGTAATAGGTGTTCAATACTGTCTCTGCTAACATGTGCAATGTGGTGAAGGAAATAAAACAATCGTCCTGCTTTGTGCTGTCTTTTCTTGCTTACAAATAACTGATCTGACCGTCAGACTGTCTCCTCCTGCTTCTGGCTAACTGGCCAGCTATCAGATCATCCTTTCTTGCCTGTATCCTATCTGGACTGCCATTTACAGTAGCCAATCCACCGAGAGGGTCCAGGGGGTCCGCCACAACCTTTTTTAAGTATTTCAGACAGATATTGCTGCCTGGACCCCCTCCACCCTGGGGGGGGGGCCTTTTCCGGGCCTCAGGACCCTTTTTTTTAGTTTTCCTTAGTCCTCCTTGTTTGGACTCCCCTTTTCCTAAATCCTGGATCCGCCAATGCTTCAAATAATCCCTTCTTGCTTTCCAACCCACACTGCGCTTGAAACCATTTCTTCTTGCTTGTATTCAACTATTGTTACCTTGCTGAGTTGCTGCCAGGTTAACCACAGGGGCGGATACAGGAATTTAGAAAGGGGGGGGGAGGGGTTCACACTGCCAGGTTGCGAAGCTGGTGAGCCGAGGCACTCTGCTCTCAGGTGTAGATTTTTTAAAAGTTAGGTTGTAATCAACCAGTCTGGGGTAGCTTAACTGCATTTAAAAGAAAGAAATACATTGTAACTGGTCTATACACTTGTTCATTAATTTTCATTATGTACACACTGAATTGGTAAAAAATGATAGATTACGAAAAAAAGGGGGGGGGGCCATGCCCCTGCCCTCTTACTGACCTGCCCTTCAAACTATTTCCTAGTGTTTGTTACCTTAGTGACCTGCCCTTCAGACCCCTTTTCTTGCTTTGTAACCTTGCTAACCTGCCCTTCAGATCACTTCTTCTTGCTTGTTTTGTATTCTGACTGACCTGCCATTCAGACTATTAATATGTGTTTGTAACCTTACTGACTTGTCCTTCTGACCCCTCTCCTTGCTTTGTAATCTTGCTGACCTGTACTCTTAACTGCCTCTTCTTGCTTTGTAACCTTGATGACCTTTTTTGTTTGTAACCTTACTGACCTGCACTTCATACCATTTCCTTTGTTTGTATTGTAACCTTGCTGACCTGCCCTTCAGGCCATCTCTTTTTCTTTGTATTTTAATCTTGTCAAACTGCCCTTTAGACTGTCTTTTTGCTTTTATTGCAATCTTACTGACCTGTCAATCTGACCATCTCTTCTTGCTTGTAATGTAAACTTATTGACCTGACATGTCTTCCAGACCATATCTTCTTTCTTGTATTATAACCTTGCTGATCTGCCCTTCAGACTCTCTCTCTTCTTGCTTGTATTGTAACCTTGCTGACCTGCCATTCAGACTCTCTCTCTTCTTGCTTGTATTGTAACCTTGCTGACCTGCCCTCCAGACTCTCTCTCTTCTTGCTTGCTGACCTGCCCTTCAGACTAGACTCTCTCTCTTCTTGCTTGTATTGTAACCTTGCTGACCTGCCGTTCAGACTCTCTCTCTTCTTGCTTGTATTGTAACCTTGCTGACCTGCCCTTCAGACTCACTCTCTTCTTGCTTTTATTGTTACCTTGCTGACCTGCCCGTCAGACTGCCTCTCTTACTTCGTAACCTTGCTGACCAGCACTTCATACAATTTCTTCTAGTTTGTATTGTAACCTTGCCAATCTGTCCTTCATACCATCGCTTCTTACTTGTATTACAATCTTATTGGACCGTCCCTCATACTTTCTCTCTTCTTGCCTTTAATGTAACCTTGCTGACCTGCCCTTTAGACTGTCTTTTCTTGCTTGTAACCTTACTGACCTACCCTTCAGACTGCCTAAAATTCTTACTTTTTAACCTTGCTGACCTGCACTTCATACCAGTTCTTCTTGCTTGTAACCTTAATGACCTGCCCTTCAAACCTTGTCTTCTATTCCTGCTTAAAACTTTACTGGCCTGCTCTTCAAACAATCCTTTTTGTCTGTAACCTTTCTCACCCTACAAAGGTGTAATCTTAATTACTGACCTGTTTTTCAGACTTTCTGTCTGCTGCATATCATTGGTATGCACTTCAAACCTAATTTCCAGGTTTTCTAATGTAACAAAGTTAGTGAAACATCCTATGCCCATTCCTAAAGTACTGAATATGTAATACTGAATAACTGAAAGTCTTACAAGATTGAGGCAAGTGATGAATGAAAGAGGAAATATGTGTCAGGAGTCTGGCAAATCATAGAGATGAAGGTTAGTAAATTGCATTAAAATCAGTAATATATAATGCCACAACCACTCATTTTGTATTATGCTAGCTAGAACATGTATATGACTTTTAATTAGAACACACCACCTGGGACAGAATTTTGACTGCCATCATTTGGTTACTGACAGGATTAGAAAACTTAATGACTGTAACTATGTCCATAACATTGCACCTTGCCCAGTTCCTGAATTGAGTGGCAAGTATGTTCACAAATGATGTCATATATGATGTCTTATATTATACAGTCATATTCTAAGATGAGGATCAGGGGTACACAGTCTACTTCATGTGTTTACAATCATTAATGTGTTTATTATAACACATCTATTCAGCAATTAGTACTTAAATACAACCCATTATCACTTTGAAGGTAGTAAAAGACAATTGTTATTAGACTGTGGCACTGCAAAATAAGGTCACAATGAATAAGTAATTTTTAGTTAAACAGAACACTAATAAAGTAACTGAATAAAAAAAGGGAATATTACAGCTGTAATGATTGCTTAGATAGACAACATCAAAAGCAATGGGTTGCAGCCAGATCTTTACTATGGCTCTTTTTCTGTAATAAATCATTGGCAAAGACATGAAAGTTTACTTTGATATATAATATTATAGCAAAAGTAGAATCCATGAAGATTTTAAATGACAAAAGTCAGGTTTTAAATATGCCAAGGCAAAAATGAGATTTTGATTTGGCACAGTTAAGATTACAACCCTGCATGCTAGAAGCATGCAAAAGGAAGTATTTCAATGTGACCTTGGCAGTTTTAAAATCTGCCAAGACAAGATTGTTTTTTTTTTTGTTTTTGCCAAGGCTTGATAGAAATCCTTACAATATAATTAAAACGAATCTGTATGAAACCTAAGCTTACCTAATGTACAATTATTTCCAAAACAAAAAAAAACCCTCTCCACATTTAATTATGAATGCTGATGACATTTTGTAAAACCAACATGCAGAGACTGAGAGGCTGTTTATGAATACCACAACTACATACAGGATCCCCCATGTATCTGATATATCATATGAACATTAAGTTTATCCCTCCAGGAAGAAGAAACACAGTGAGTCATCTGAACCAAGCATGGCCTGGAACAACTCACTCTATATGGTTGTTGATGCCACCACACAAAACGGTCATACAGTCCACTCTCAGACCACAACTGCAGACAATGTGACAGGGGCCATGGCCCTGGCCAGCTATGACAACACAGTTTATGATGAACTGCCTGAGACTAAGCAAAAGCTGGATGAGGAAGATTTTGTTCAAGCGGAAATGTCAGAGCCTGATGATCAAACAACCAGAGATGACAAAGTGCTACATAAAAAAGACTAAAATTCACCATGTCATGAAAGAAGTCTGAGCTAATATCAGTTACAGAAGTTATGACTTGCTACACTAAATATGTTATCTGAACAGATTCAGAAACTACATGATTTTGATACAGCAAGTGACATACAACTATTAGTTTGTAATACAGACAGTGGTTTTCAACAAGTAGAAAAAAAAAAAACCTGTATATCTTTTTCACTGATTGAGAAAACTGCCACATCTTGTACTGTTCATTTAGTCAAAGTACTTGTTGACAGAGGGAGGCACTAATACTGGCACTATATCAATATCCCTTGCACATACTGTGATACAGTCGATACAATGGAGTAGCAGTGAGTAATCTGGTATAATATTTAGGCCAAGTTGTAGTTTAAGAGTAAAATCAATGTTTACACAAGTCTTAAGTACAGTTACGCAAGTCTCAATTTAAGCTTTTCCCAAATCAGAAAGAGGTTGATTAAAAATGTCCTCTTCTGTCACCAAAAACATTAAGGTGTATAAACATCTAATTTTACACAGCACAATGTAAATATATAATTATACATTAATAAACCTACTTGATGTTGATACTGAACTAAAAACAGCCTTATTGTTAAATAATGTATAGACACTATGTATAATGTACAAATAGCACAACCCTTTAATTTACAATTTCTAAGCAAAATTGTTTGCAATATGAAAACAGATCTACCCAGTAGTCCTAATTAAAAATGTTCAAAATGGCACATAACTTTTTATTTTCATTTTTTGGGTTATCTATAAATTAATGGAAAGAAAAATGTGCCTTGAATGAAAAGAATTGTAAAGTGACTTGAATTAGTAATCTAATTTTATAAATATCTTTTTTTGTATTCAGTCTATGGATATTACAAAAATGATTCTCTTTTTCATATGGCAACACACCATCAAGGTATGTCTATCTGAGAAAAGAATATGACCAATGAAGGTATGCGAGATGATATGCATTTCCTGTAGCATATTATTAACTTATACAAGTCTCTCTGGAGACATATATAAAATGAATAATTTTGATACATGTGCACTTATATTAAAACTGGCACTGTATACTTGTATGCACAAAATTCTGCAGGTGTTATATATATGTAACACAACAATATTAAAGGATTCTTGACACAATCTCCTAAAGAAAGGATAAGAATAAAATTCCCTGTTTCTATACTAACTGAATGGATCTTCTGTATGTTAAATAGTTCGATGAGGAAAACAGTTGTTATGGTAAATTTAATAGATTTCTGAAAGAAATCAAATTTATTAAGGACAATGGAAGCTAGAAATCTAAAGAAAGTGGCCTTCTTCCATTTTCTTGCAGAAAGCAAGCCACTTTCTTGCAGAAGGAAATGGAATTAACTAAAAGAAAACCAAAAGAACCCTAATTTCCTGAAAGACAATATTTCTCATGGCAGGATGAAGTTTAAACTGTAGCTGTAAGCTTCTGGTTTTATATCAATTTATTTGTAAATTTATTTGCAAAACTTCATATGGTCATATTTCATCTTGGTTGTGACACAGTTCCTCAGGCAGAATTCTGTACATGTATATTTAATATATTACATGAACAGGTCTATTTCTACAGAAAGAATATTATAAGATGTACTTAAAGAGTGCATACAGATGATGTCAGCTTTTAGGTTTGTTTATATGTCTTTAAATACAAGTAACATATGTATAGAATAATTCTATCAGAAAGGGAAATGTTATCCTCCTTGGTAGTTTCTTCCACCTGCTTCCAAAGAATCTGAAATTATTCTTTCCAAGACAATGTCTTCCAAAACAAAAGAAGAAACTGCTCCTCTTAAGAAATAACCAATCCAGGTTTAAGCTGTGTATACGATGAGGATTTATGAAAAAAAAACACTGAAGCCTGTGATAAGAAAATAAACACTTTCAATGCTAAATGAGATCAGTTATTGTTTTTTTGAGCAGCACATATTTTACTTTTGTGGTAATTATTTTTTACATATTTTTATTATTAGATATTATCTGTTTCATCATAGATGATTATTATTTGTAAGAAGGATGACAGGTAGGACATTAGTTGGACCAACCTGTCTGGCCCACACATCTTTTTGTCTCATTTAGTCATGTGAGCATTCACAAGATGGCAGGAACTGCAAGAGAAATGTGTAAAACCGGATGATGGAGAAATGTCTGAACTGAATGAGAGTGTCCACAATGTGCATCAGCACCAGCTCATTGGAACTGCCTTTAATCTGGCCAGCAGAGCTGACTTGTGATGAAATCATCAAGTTGTGGTTTGTGCAACAAAGGACATCACAGCTATGAATATACGACAGTCCCTTCCAATAACTATATAAACTGTTTTTTTTTTACATTTATTTTTTTTTATTTGCAAACCAGCCAAAAGTTTTGTAAAACTGTAAAATGCCTAAATCATCTGTTGAGAGTATAAAAACTTGCTTGACTCAATTTTTCTGTAATGTAAAATAAAATTATACCCACATATAAAGTGCATAAGTATCTTTCCTGCTGTAGTCCAAGTACATTATGTCCAAGGCTATAATTTTTACAAAGTGATGCAGTATTGACCTAATTCCCTGCATGTACATTCAGAGAACATACTGAAATGTCTTTATGCTGACTATTAAGAAAATAATAAATGTGTCGTTTACATTCTGTTATTTTGAAGCATAACAATAGGTTTTCCCTCAAAATCAGGAGGTTTTGCATCATTTCCCAAAGGAAATATGTTGATGTTGGCTGCCTAAATACAAGAGGAAGAATAAGAAGGAATGACGTCATAGTGACCTAGTTTCAGGTATGGTAAGTCTTTATCTCTAACTGACATTGAAAATCTAAGGCTTGAAACTGTAAAGGTTTTGACGGACAAGTGACCATCGCTATAGCTCAGATGACTAACAGTCAGCTGAGCAAAACAAACAAATTCTGGTGGACCATGGTTCGTGTTACGGAGTAGGCCTACAGGTTTATATTTCTAAATTTCAAGCCACCTGGTACTAAGTGGTAGTACAGTTCTGTAAATCAGGCCGAGTCAAATAGCGTGCTTTGAATCGTTAAGGAAATTTGAAAAAAATAACTTAACCTACCGGATCCGCACAAATGATGCACGGTGTTCTTCACTTGAACATCTCCTGTCACACAGAAATGCAAGAACGCCCACCCTGCCCTCACTCTCCCGCGGACATTTCGATTCCGGTATCCTGTGCGCATGCGCTGCCATCTAGCCCATAAGAATGAACTCCTCAATTGCTTTTTTTCAGTGACTGACGCATTGTGGAGTCCATAGATTGCACCTGCAGTTAACTGTGATTATAACACTCCATACACAACTGTGAGATTTAACATATATCTATTGATTAATGTTCAGTACATCTATGTGTATTGTATATTTGACCACTAGAAAACATTACTGTTCTGTTCTCAGCCCTATTTTGCACCAAGGAAATAAAAATATGAACATAACAGTACACAGGCCTAAAGCCTTATACAGGACTGCCACCAAATGCAAGATGTCTACCGGGGCTGTTAATGCTTCAATTCTGTCTGGACAAATACTATCAGTTGTTGATGTTACAGGTGCTTCATGCTTTCCAGACTGGTTATTTTTTATTACAGGCCTTTCGACATACAACATTATGTGAACATTGGTTTGCTAAAACCATAGGAATTTTTTTTATTTAATTTTCTCTCTAAGAGTAACAGATCGTATCGTGCTATAACCCCAGTTAGCCCTTTGGTGGGCCGGCGACGCAACAGAAACCTGAAACCTGTTGCGTCGACGTCGGCGGCTAGCTGCCATCCTGCCCAGCACATTTGGCCCCCCTCCCCTTCTTCCGCCAGAGGTCTTTTTCTACTCGCAACCCATGTCCACCAGCTAGAAACTGTGGGACGGCCTAAACTACTATTCTCAAACGTCAACTAAAATTTAAAAAAAAAATCGTCACAGTTAAAGGAAACACCATATGTTGATCATGCACATGTGCATGCTTACAAAATATTTTTTCTCAGGGTTTAAGGGGGTGGCTGACTGGGCTGCAGCATGGGGCCCCCGATATTTAGTTAATAATAAAAAGTTTAATTGATTTGATGAGGACGTAGAATGCCGGAGGTCAGCAAACGATGTGTTTTTGATAACTAGACCTTTAGTATAGAAATCTTATTTGTTGCTACTGTGTGTATAAAATTGAGTATTAATAACAATATCCATTCGCGAAAATGTAAGGACAGCACTCACTTCTATTACATTTTCCCTTTACATACTAAGATGCATAAATCTTTGGTTTTCAAGACTACCCATATGTACATATTACCATTGCTGTTTCGCTGTTGTTACCAGATACCACAAACAATGGACAGACAGTGAACAAAGCAAGCCGTTCCCAAAGATTGGTCTGTATTCGCGAAAATGTAAGGACAGCACTCACTTCTATTACATTTTCCCTTTACATACTAAGATGCATAAATCTTTGGTTTTCAAGACTACCCATATGTACATATTACCATTGCTGTTTCGCTGTTGTTACCAGATACCACAAACAATGGACAGACAGTGAACAAAGCAAGCCGTTCCCAAAGATTTGTCTGTATCGGCCGAGAAAATGAGTGGGCGTTGCTATACAATAACATAATTTCGCAGGTTTTTTTTCATGCGAGCATCTTCCTTTGTGAAATCTAGTTAAATACCAAGTTACGTCACACTGTTAATTAAAATTTAGATATTACAAATACAGCTGAAAAGAATATTTATCTAGAAATGGACTGATGTCGATATGACAGCTTCCTTGCCAAGCGATTTTGCAGTATCGTTGTTATATAATAAATCAGGGTACCCCTAGCGCGATAGGCAAGCACCTATAGGTGCGATGTTTCTTATAAAGATCCAAATTAAAGCAACATCGTACGCGATCTGCTATCCCAGTAGTTATTCCATCTTATATTGTATCTCCATGGTTGTACGAAGAGTTGCAGAAATTAAAATGAAAAAGTGCTTCTTAAATCTTTTAGAGTAATTTTGGGGGCTCCCAATTTCATAAATTGTTATGCAGTATTTTAATGCCCAGAAGAAGGGGTAGCCCTATAAAGACAGACGACGAAACGGCTGTAAGAAAAATCATTCTAACGACTGGATTTCTCCAGTTTATGCGGAATTCAGAAACAATTTAGATTCAGTTATTTAAATTAAGTCAGACGAGAGAGTCAGACGAACCCACCCGCTGAGCATCTGAGTTTTACAGAAATGATATATTATGGTACAATCATGTAGAAATTTATGTGCGACCCAATCTGTCCTTTTTCACGCCTGGGAGGGAGAGACAATATCTATAACAACTTTCTCTCTGTGCCATGGCTATAGATTGGAAGTACAGTTCACACTTTTGTGTCTAATTTCACTTCCAAAACAAGGATCAATCAACCCTTTCACTGGTTGCTTCTGGTTATTCCAAAACTGGATGTTTTTTGCCGTTTGCTAGGAGAAAAAGAGTAGATGTTTGACACGCTCAGTCACCCCCCCCCCCCCCCCCCCCAACCCACACACCCATAGGGCGACAGCACCCTCTCTTTCTCGGCAATTTAAAGCCCTAGACACATTGTCCCGGATCAGTGTACGGATACCTATGCACGGACGTCCAGGGACTTGCCATTCGTGGTCAATGATGGGGGATGGATTTCAGTACGGACCACCAGTTTCAGTACAGAAATGCACAAGACGGAATCATCGGGAATCTCCGTAACCTTCCGGTGAGCAATCACGGAAAAGATAAAGATGATGAGAGTTTTAATACGGCCCCGACGGCTCGATACAGTGGCATACGGAATGTGGCCGAAGCAGTATAGGGACGTGTTACGAATTTGGGTTATGCGACTCTTCCCTATAAAAATGGCAATCTGCGCTTGTCAGACATCTCTCAGTTTCACAAGTTGATGTTACAACAATTAAAGGGACCTATTCACAAGACAGGTATGTAAAAAATACATCAATAGAGGATTACCTGCATAGCTAAAATAACCTTACGTATCAGTAGGTATTTAGATTAAGTATAGCCATACACTGTTCATTAACTTAAGGTTTAACCCTGTGTTATCATTGTATCTTTCAGATCTCCATAATTTCTTATGTCAATTGAAGATATCTGAAAACAATAGTTTCTCTGCTCATTTATTATGGAGATCTGGTACTTGCCAGATCGTAGTGTTTTCTACTTAAGATATTAAGGTATCTGCTGATAGTTCGTTCTGAAACTGCTTACTCCTGTACACAATGAGAAAAATAAACTTTGCAAAGGACGCGATTAGTGGTACGGAATCTGGTGGCGGTACCGCGCTACTGCACAAATCAAGATTTTTCAAGCTACCAACCGATAAAGTCAAACTTATAATATTATGAAGGACATATTCCTTTTATGCGGTTGCGGTCGCGGTAGTTGTCCGGCAAAATCTTTGACGGATCATGTAGCGACCGATCCGACAAAAAAAAAGTTAGAAGATTCATACATTTTGTGCCCATCTGACATTCAGGATGCTCATATGACACCTTTTTCTCTGCAGGTTGCAGAATATAGCTCACAGTAACCTAATTTCATGTTTCCAAGGACATTAGCCCCAGACCTCCTTGAATGTTATGTTAGAATATTCTAGGCCTAATGGATACAATTTGTGATCCATCTGTGCCCAAAATCATTTTTTTTTGTCTAAGTTGCAAAATATAAGTCACCATGACCTAATTTCAGGTTTCCAAAGAGATGTGCCTAGAACCTTTCTGGTTTTTGTGTCACAAGATTCTGGACTTAATAGACGCAATTTGTGCCTATCTGACATTCATGGTGCTCATTTGTCATCTTTTTCCTATACGTTGCAGAATATAGTTCACCATGATCTTATTTCATATTTCCAAAGACATTTGCCTAGGACCAACCTGGATGTCATGATAGAAGATTCTTGGCCTAATGGATACAATTTGTGCCCTGTCTGACTGTTTTGGAGCTCAAAACCATTCGGCCAAAAGGTCACAGAGTATAGGTCACAAATACCTACTTTCAGGTTTCCAAGGACATTTGCCTAGGACCTCCCTGAAGTTTATATAAGAAGGTTCTAGGCCTAATGGATACAATTTGTGCCACATCTGACTGTCTGGGTGCTAAAAATCAGGTTTTCAGTTTTCAGTTTCAGTGCAAAATATAGGTTTAAGTAACCTTATTTTAGGTTTCCTAGGACATTTGCCTAGGATCTCCATGAATGTTACATTAGAAGATTCTAGGCCTAATGGATACAATTTGTGCCTCCTCTGTCTCGGTGCTCAAAACCATTTTCAGCCCATAGGTCACAGAATATAGGTCTCCATGACCTAATTTCAGGTTTACAAAGACATTTGCCTAGGAATTCCCTGAATTTTATGTTAGAAGATTCTAGGCCTAATGGATAGAATTTGACTGTCTTGGTGCTTATATGACATCTTTTCTTATTGGTCCCAAAATATAGGTCATGGTGACCTAATTTCTGGTGTCCATAGACATTTGCCAAGGAGGTCTCAGAATGTAACATTAGAAGATTCTAGGCCTAACAGATACAATGTGTGCCCTATCTGACTCAATTTCTGGGTGCTCAAAATCCTGTTTTTGGCCTGTAGGTCGCAAAATGTAGGTCACCATGACATAATTTCAGGTTTCCAAGGAGATTTGCCTAGAACCTTCCAGGATGTTACTTTAGAAGATTCTAGGTCTAACAGATACAAATTGGGCCTATCTGACATTCGGGATGCTCAAAATCATGTTTTCAGCCCATAGGTCACAAAATATAGGTCGCCATGATCTAATTTCAGGTATCCAAGTAGATATGTCTAGAAGCTCCCAGGATATTTTGTTAGATGATTCTAGGCCTTACAGATATGATTTGTCCTCATCTGACATTCAGGGTGCTCAAATGTCATCTTTTCCCTATAGGTCGCAGAATATAGGTCACAGTGACCTAATTTCAGGTTTCCAAGGACAGTTGCCAAGGACCTCCCTCGATGTACAGTTAGAAGTTTCTAGGTCTAATGGTTACGATTTGTGCCCTGTTAACGGACGGACGGCCGGACGGACGCCGGACAAAGGGTGGTCGCTATAGCTCAGATGAGTTAATAAACTAGTGGCCCATGGGCCATGACGCTCAGCTGAATTTAAGGAATGTTAGACAATGAGCAAAATGACTGCCAGAGTGCTAAAAATTCATGAATTTTGTGAAGAGTCCTTAGAAATGTCAGGTTTATGAGACAATTCTCCAAGAAAGATTAATACCAAATTTCAGACCAATATCTTGATCCACTCCTAAGATATGAGCAATTCTAACCCAAAGCACATGAAGGCATGCAGATGGCACCACCAGTCTTGAGAACAATATGGAGGAGTCAAAGATCGATAGGTATGCACCAATTCAGGCCAATACATCAAATCACTCCTGAGAAAAGGGGATTTATTTATTCTACAAAACCGGGGAAAGTATGTGGCGCCACCTGTCTGCTTCACGAGAAAACTTACAAAGATGGATGGACATGCCAAATTTCAGACCAATATCTTGAACCATTCCTATGATCTGAGCAATTTTCACCAAAAGCAAATATACCGATGGACGACACGCTAAAACGACTGCAGACGGCGCAACCCATCTTGTTTAAGAGATGTAGGTGTTGAGCATCTATGAACATGAGCAATTTTAACCCAATACATGAAGAACCACTAAAACAATCAGATGGCAAATGCACAGATTGACAATACGCAAAACGAATTGTAGGTGGCGCCACCAGTTGCAATTATGAGATAGAGAGATCCAAGATCAATGGACAGGCAAACTTTTAGCACAATACATTGAGCCACTCTTCAGATATTGGCTGTCATCTAAAAAACACCCAGACAAAGAAAGGTCTGCTGGTTGTGCCACCAGTCTGAGTTAGGCACAACAACATAGGTGAAGGAATATCTATGCTGGGTTTAAGATAGATTGGTCCAAGGGTCTAAGAGGAGTTCTCTGGAAACTAACACACAGTTTTTGTATCACATTTTTAGTTATTCTGGGGGGTATTTACGAGCCCCATAGCTCGGAGGATATGGGTAACAGAGACTGTATTTCAGATTTCTATAGAGACTTTTCTTGGACCTCCTTTGATGTCAAGTTAGAAGACTCAAGGTCCAGCGGTTATCACTTGTGCCCTGTTAACAGGTGACAGCTTCTTTGAAGGTATCAAAATTAGATAAAAAAAATTGTAAAAAATTAGAAAAAATACACATGGCCCCGTCAGTTTGGAGGAACTGATGGAACACTCCATGATCAATATTCATGCAAAAATTATGGTGATCAATGCAGTAGTTATTCAGATACTTGAGCTTTTGTATCAGATCTTTGATTATTCTGAGGGATACTGATGAGAGCTCCATAGCTCGGAAAATATGGGTAACAGAGACCTAATTTCAGGTTTCAAAGGAGATATTTCATGGACATCTCAGGATGTCAAGTTTAAAGATTCCAGGTCCAGCGGTTACGATTTGTGCCCTGTTGACAGATGACAGCTTCTTTGAAAGTATCAAAAATAGAGAAAAAAAAATCGTAAAAATTAGAAAAAGTACAGGTGGCGCCACCAGTTTGCAGGAACTGATGGAACACTCCATGATCAATATTCATGCAAAAAATCATGGTGGTCAAGGCAGTAGTTATTCAGGTACTGAAGTTTTTGTATCAAATTTTTTATTGTTCTGGAGGTACTTTCGAGAACCATAAGCTCAAAGAATATGGGTAACAGAGACCTAATTTCATGTTTTCAAGAAGATATTTCATGGACCTCTCAGAAAATCAAGTTTAAAGATTCCAGGTCCAGCGGTTACGATTTGTGCCCTGTTGACAGATGAAAGCTTTTTGAAAGTATCAAAAATATAGAAAAAGATTCGTTAAAATTAGAAAAGTACAGATGGCGCCACCAGTTTGCAGGAACTGATGGAACACTCCATGATCAATATTCATGCAAAAAATCATGGTGGTCAAGGCAGTAGTTATTCAGGTACTGAAGTTTTTGTATCAAATTTTCGATTGTTCTGGAGGTATTTTCGAGACCCATAGCTCGAAGAATATGGGTAACAGAGACCTAATTTCATGTTTCCAAGAAGATATTTCATGGACCTCTCAGAAAATCAATTTTAAAGATTCCAGGTCCAGCGGTTACGATTTGTGCCCTGTTGACAGATGACAGCTTTTTGAAAGTATCAAAAATATAGAAAAAGATTCGTTAAAATTAGAAAAAGTACAGATGGCGCCACCAGTTTGCAGGAACTGATGGAACACTCCATGATCAATATTCATGCATAAAATCATGGTGGTCAAGGCAGTATTTATTCAGATACTTGAGCTTTTGTATCAAATCTTTGATTATTCTGAAGGATACTGATGAGAGCTCCATAGCTCGGAAAATATGGGTAACAGAGACCTAATTTCAGGTTTCAAAGGAGATATTTCATGGACCTCTCAGGATGTCAAGTTTAAAGATTCCAGGTCCAGCGATTACGATTTGTGCCCTGTTGACAGATGACAGCTTCTTTGAAAGTATCAAAAATAGAGAAAAAAAAAATCGTAAAAATTAGAAAAAAAGTACAGGTGGCGCCACCAGTTTGCAGGAACTGATGGAACACTCCATGATCAATATTCATGCATAAAATCATGGTGTTCAAGGCAGTAGTTATTCAGGTACTGAAGTTTATGTATCAAATTTTTTATAATTCTGGGGGGTACTTTCGAGACCCATAGCTCGGAGAATATGGGTAACAGAGACCTAATTTCAGGTTTCCAAGGAGATTTTTAATGGACCTCTCAGGATATTAAGTTTAAAGATTCAAGGTTCAGCGGTTACGATTTTTGCCTTGTTGACAGATGACAGCTTCTTTGAAAGTATCAAAAATAGAGAAAAAGATTCGTTAAAATTAGAAAAAGTACAGGTGGCCCCACCAGTTTGCAGGAACTGATGGAACACTCCATGATCAATATTCATGCAAAAAATCATGGTGGTCAAGGCGGTAGTTATTCAGGTACTGAAGTTTTTGTATCAATTTTTTTATAATTCTGGAGGGTACTTTCGAGACCCATAGCTCAAAGAATATCGGTAACAGAGACCTAATTTCAGGTTTCCAAGAAGATATTTCATGGTCCTCTCAGGATGTCAAGTTTAAAAATTCAAGGTCTAGCGGTTACGATTTGTGCCCTGTTGACAGATGACAGCTTTTTGAAAGTATCAAAAATAGAGAAACAAATTCGTGAAAATTAGAAAAAGTACAGATGGCGCCACCAGTTTGCAGGAACTGATGGAACACTCCATGATCTATATTCATGCATAAAATCATGGTGGTCAAGGCAGTAGTTATTCAGGTACTGAAGTTTTTGTATCAAATTTTTGATTATTCTGGGGGTACTTTCGAGACCATAAGCTCAAAGAATATGGGTAACAGAGACCTAATTTTAGGTTTCCAAGGAGATATTTTATGGACTTTTTCAGGAAATCAAATTTAAAGATTTCAAGTCCAGCGGTTACGATTTGTGCCCTGTTAACGGACGGCCGGACAGACGAACGACGGACGAAGAGTGATCGCTATAGAAAGTCATCTGAGAAAAAAAAAAAAAAACTGCTCTTATTCTGTGGTGCAGTACATATGAGTGTGATATCGAAATATCAGTAGTTTGTTTCATAAACAAAAACTTCGACATTTCTTCAGTGAGACATATCAGACAATAGAGTCTAATATGAACTGAATATATATATCGACACGATTCGACAGACGAAGCGTATAGAATGTGTTTAGAATGCTTATATATACGGGGCTCTATTGCAATAGTATTTCCTCAGTGATCATGGACCGGGGATGCTATGAACTGGTGATTAATGAGAAAAGTAAGACATTTACTAGGAAGAAAATATTTATGTACAGATATATCACATGCGTAATTCCGCGCTGATGCGTGCATGAGAATCATACATAATTGACATATTTGACGACACATATCATTTAATGAAGGAAGAGAAAATGGATATAATGTGAAAATACGTCAGGTGAACATTATTGTAAAATCACAGTCATTAGGATGGTTGTAGAATCAACGGGAGCAGTCATATTTTGGTGAGTTTAAGTTTCGGTTTGATGCCTTTTAACTATGGACGCAAAATATTATGAGTTGTCTGCCATTAGGGGACAAATGTACCGTATTATTCATTTTGACTGCAGATGATATGCTGCGCGGCCGAATATTTGCGCCGTGACAGAGCTCTGTGGCGCTTAACTGTTTCAAATATATAATCGACTGTTTTCGGAAATGATTTTTGCATAGCGATTGTGAGTTCATATTTCAGTCCTTCAGACAAAGCATGATAAACGTATATATGAAAGTTATTCATACTGCATGATCGCTGCCATGTAATTTAATCAATAAATGCATGTTATTTATATATATAATTATTTGGTCGATATTTGGTCAAATATGTGGTGTCTATCAGGACTACTTTAATGATATGAGGCATATGAGGAAACAATTTGACTACGATACCCGAATACAATACGTTTATATGAGTACGTTCAAAAATTTCCAAGCTGTACATGGAAATTGCATGGTGTATACAGATTAAATATAGATGACGTCGTATTCTCAATATATTAAAGATATTGCGGAAATATCCAACTCTTTCCTACCATTACCTCGCACACAATGAGGAAAGTAAATTGAGGCACACATATGGTAACCCCGCACCCGGTGGCACTGATATTTTGAGTTGGGTAAACTTGGTTTTCATATATGCGGTTATAAGTGAAGAATCGTTAAAATAATTTTGTAATTGCGTTGTTTCCATGTGTCCGCAAGCGCATAGGCATATGCTTGTGTGTATATGCGTGAATCACGCACAGGGTCTGCGTGAACTCGGGGATTCGATGCAAATTGACGTCACTCCGCCACCTGTTAGGAAGGCCGGCTGGTTCTACTGTACAAACATATGCGTCTGCCAGTTCGCATGTATACGCGCACACGGAAACCCAGCTTAACACGGTAATTGTTACTGGGCTATGAAAGGGGGTATCCCGCTTCCGTATGGGGAAATATTTGAATACACCAAGTAGAACATTAGAGGGAATTTTCACAAAAACATATGAGGATTTTCTGTTCCTCAGAAACTGCATAATGTTATCAAACTGTATAAATGGGATCAATATTTCATATTTATATTTCTTCAAACGTATGATATTAAATTTCAGTTGTTTTCAGTTGTCGTCTTCAAAGAGGTCTTATGACGGTAACATTGTACAACCAACACATTCAATTATGAAAGATTATTTGACATCATATTTTGTATTTATGAACAATACAGCAAACATTGCTTTCCCCCGACTGCTGGGGATGTCCTTGATACGTAATCGCTAATGCGTAATCCGGCTAAATGCTCAATCCCCGATGGTGCCCCTTTAAAGGGTATATATATATATATATATATATATATATATATATATATATATATATTTAGTGTGCGTGTAATTTTGTAATATTATGTTAGTTATTTTCACACGTACATAAGCCGTAATAATTCTAATATGTGACAGAGTCTCATTTTAAGTAGACTCGAGATGGACTCCTTCTTTCAATGTTATATGATGTAACTTCTCACAGTTTTGATCCTACGAAATCATGTTTTAGCTCTACCAAATCTGTGACATGAAAATATATTAAAAACATGCATAGGCGTATTTTGTTATTTTTAGGACGCGGCAAATATTTAACTATATAGTCATTCATGCAGGCACATACCCGATCCTTGCAAACTTCACCTTTAGTATTTGATTGAGAAAAAAACTGAAATGTCGCCAATGTTTTTTATCAGAAAGTGAATAAATGTCATAGTTAGGCCTATTATGATATTTCTATGATTTACCTTAATGGAAATATTGCCTGTTAATACTGACGTTAAGATAAATCAATAAGTTAAATCAGAAAGTGTCCAATCTTGATTGTGTAAGCGAGTTTCTAGCACTGTTAACTTTTACATCATTTGAAAATAAGAAGGAACCTGATTTTGCCGTGCAAGTTCCAGATGATATATATTTTCCCAGCGCCGAAAGCAGGTTCCGTCTTTTGGCCCAATTTAGCTTCGTCATTATTATTAGACATGTCAGGCGAGGTGATTACGTACGCGGCATGCGACAATTTTTATGACCAAGAATTGTCTGATATCACAATACCGCTGTCAGTAATGGTCGAGTGTCACGGACACGAACCCATGATACATGTATTTCATGTCAAACATGTGTCTTCTGATGATTACACAGGTGATCCTATTGAGGGGCAAAGATGATTCATTCTCATTCGTCAATACTTTGGTGAGTGTTCCATAAACTCTATGTGAAGGTAGGCCTTATCGAGCACCAAAGACACACAGTGTGGTAATTCCCATTAAAGTAGAACGGTAAGTGACCATTTTATATTGACCGTACAGGTGCGTCTATGGATATGCATGGGTTGATAGTCTGATACCACCGACGATACCAGTCCTACCTGAGTTTACACTTTGAATCTTTATTCTTCTTTAACTGTTCATTTTTTTTAACCAGCAGGGAGCATACTAGCTAGACGGTTAATATACCTCGAGGTCCAGATGGCGAGGTATAATGTTTTAGGGTTACTATTTTTGTCTGTTAGCAATATTACTAAAATATATATTACGGATGTTAATGTGATTGTTCGTTCACCAGCTCATCTGTAAACCGGTGAACCGTGACACTTTGTATCACTCCAGCTCATTTGAAAACCGGTGAACTGTGACATTTTGTATCAAAAGGTCTTATTAGGATAATTGCGGAGGTAGTTATAGGCTTAGACATCATTCTAGTTCGTTCTTCATCTGAATAGTTCGTTCTTCAACTGAATACCACCTGTGTAGATGTAGGCTAAGACATCATTCTGGTTCGTTCTTCATCTGAATACCACCTGTGTAGATGTAGGCTTAGACAACATTCTAGTTCGTTCTTCATCTGAATACCACCTGTGTAGATGTAGGCTTAGACAACATTCTAGTTCGTTCTTCCTCTGAATACCACTTGTGGAGATGTAGGCTAAGACATCATTCTAGTTCGTTCTTCATCTGAATTCCACCTGTGTAGATGTAGGCTAAGACATCATTCTAGTCCGTTCTTCATCTGAATACCACCTGTGTAGATGTAGGCTTAGACAACATTCTTCTTCGTTCTTCATCTGAATACCACCTGTGTAGATGTCGGCTAAGACAACATTCTACTTCGTTCTTCATCTGAATACCACCTGTGTAGATGTAGGCTGAGAACAACTTTCTAGTTCGTTCTTCATCTGAATACCACCTGTGTAGATTTAGGCTTAGACAACATTCTTCTTCGTTCTTCATCTGAATACCACCTGTGTAGATGTAGGCTTAGACATCATTCTAGTTCGTTCTTCATCTGAATAGCACCTGTGTAGATGTAGGCTAAGACATCATTCTAGTTCGTTCTTCATCTGAATACCACCTGTGTAGATTTAGGCTTAGACAACATTCTAGTTCGTTCTTCATCTAAATACCACCTGTGCAGATGTAGGCTTAGAAAACAGTCTACTTCGTTCTTCATCTGAATACCACCTGTGTAGATGTAGGCTTAGACAACATTCTAGTTCGTTCTTCATCTGAATACCACCTGTGTAGATGTAGGCTAAGACATCATTCTAGTTCGTTGTTCTTCTGAATACCAACTGTGCAGATGTAGGCTAAGACATCATTCTAGTTCGTTCTTCATCTGAAAACCATCTGTGTAGATGTAGGCTTAGACAACATTCTACTTCGTTCTTCATCTAAATACCACCTGTGCAGATGTAGGCTTAGAGAACAGTCTACTTCGTTCTTCATCTGAATACCACCTGTGTAGATGTAGGCTTAGACAACATTCTAGTTCGTTCTTCATCTGAAAACCACCTGTGTAGATGTAGGCTTAGACATCATTCTAGTTCGTTCTTCATCTGAAAACCATCTGTGTAGATTTAAGCTTAGACAACATTCTACTTCGTTCTTCATCTCAATTCCACCTGTGTAGATGTAGGCTAAGACATCATTCTAGTTCGTTCTTCATCTGAATACCACCTGTGTAGATGTAGGCTATGACATCATTCTAGTTCGTTCTTCATCTCAATACCACCTGTGTAGATGTAGGCTTAGACAACATTCTAGTTCGTTCTTCATCTGAATACCACCTGTGCAGATGTAAGCTTAGACAACATTCTACTTTGTTCTTCATCTGAATACCACCCGTGTAGATGTAGGCTTAGACAACATTCTAGTTCGTTCTTCATCTGAATACCACCCGTGTAGAAGAAGGCTAAGACAACATTCTACTTCGTTCTTCATCTCGATTCCACCTGTGTAGATGTAGGCTAAGACATTATTCTAGTTCGTTCTTCATCTGAATACAACCTGTGTAGATGTAGGCTTAGACATCATTGTTGTTCGTTCTTCATCTGAATACCACCTGTGTAGATGTAGGCTGAGACAACATTCTAGTTCGTCCTTCATCTGAATACCACCTGTGAAGATGTAGGCTAAGACATCATTCTAGTTCGTTCTTCATCTGAATACCACCTGTGTAGATGTAGGCTTAAACAACATTCTAGTTCGTTCTTCATCTGAATACCACCTGTATAGATGTAGGCTAAGACATCATTCTGGTTCGTTCTTCATCTGAATACCACCTGTATAGATGTAGGCTAAGACATCATTCTAGTTCGTTCTTCATCTGAATACCACCTGTGTAGATGTAGGCTAACACATCATTCTGGATCGTTCTTCATCTCAATACCACCTGTGTAGATGTAGGCTTAAACAACATTCTACTTCGTTCTTCATCTGAATACCACCTGTGTAGATGTAGGCTTAGCCAACATTCAACTTCGTTCTCCACCTGAATATCACCTGTGTAGATGTAGGCTTAGACAACATTCTACTTCGTTCTTCACCTTAATACCACCTGTGTAGATGTAGGCTTAGACAACATTCTATTTCTTTTTTTCATCTTAATACCACCTGTGTAGATGTAGGCTTAGACAACATTCTACTTCGTTCTTCATCTGAATACCACCTGTGCAGATGTAGGCTTAGAGAACAGTCTACTTCGTTCTTCATCTGAATACCACCTGTGTAGATGTAGGCTTAGACAACATTCTAGTTCGTTCTTCATCTGAATACCACCTGTGTAGATGTAGGCTAAGACATCATTCTAGTTCCTCGTTCATCTGAATACCAACTGTGCAGATGTAGGCTAAGACATCATTCTAGTTCGTTCTTCATCTGAAAACCATCTGTGTAGATTTAAGCTTAGACAACATTCTAGTTTGTTCTTCAATTGAATACTACCTGTGTAGATGTAGGCTAAGACAATATTCTACTCTATCTAGTAAGTTTAACTTCTGAAACCGTCCGTGTAGATGTAGGCTTAGACAACATTATAGTTCGTTCGACCTTTGAACACCGCCCGTGTAGATGTAGGTTTAGACAACATTCTAGTTCGTTCTACCTCTGAATACCTCCCGTGTTGACGACGGCTTAGACAACATTCTAGTTCGTTCTACATCTGAAAACCGCCCGTGTTGACGTAGGCTTAGACAACACTCTAGTTCGTTCGACCTCTGAATACCGCCCGTGTTGCTGTTGGCATAGACAACATTCTAGTTCGTTCTACATCTAAATACCACTTGAGTTGATATAGGCTGAGACAACTTTTTAGTTCGACCTCTGAATACCGCCCGTGTTGATGTAGGCTTAGACCACATTCTAGTTCGTTCTACATCTGAATACCACCCGAGTTGATATAGGCTTTGACATTTTTTTAATTCGACTTCTGAATACCGCCCGTGTCGATGTAAGCTTAGACAACATTCTAGTTAGTTCTACTTTAGATACCGCCCGTGTCCATTACCTGTTCATACCTGGCCAGGGACAGCAAAAACCTGTGGTAAAATCGAACACCATTTGTAGTTAAAAGATAAGTGCCCTATTTAAACAGGCCCAAGCTCTATGGATGTGGTGATATGAGTTATCATCTTGAATTTATTTCTTCATGGTATTTATTGATGGCAGCGTAATCAATATGGAAAAGATTTAGTTTAAGGATAAGATCAAGACACCCAACAGGATACCAACACCATATTAATATCCCCGTGATTTTATTTAGAGTTTATATATAGGATTTTAACAGCCTATTTTACTGTTTTCAATGTATCTTAATTTTTACTTCGAACAACACGGGAAGAATCTGCTTCAGAATCCTAGCATTTTCTCTTTATAACTGAAATACTAAAAACTCGTGTCAAGGATAAGATCTAAAGGTCCATGGTGATGGCACTGTCACTGTAAATAACAGTATCATGTACGTTTTGGGGCAGTTTTCTGCGGCAGTCCTCTAAGCCGGAAGTAGATTAGACTGGTTCCCGTGGCATGTTTTTTTCATGTGTAAAAATAGGAAGTACAAATTTTGGGGACCCAAATTTATTAGATATTAACGGCTGTACTTATGTGAACCCGGCTGTGATTATGCACTGTCGTCACGGTATTCTTGGTCGTCTAGTCACCATAGTTACATGACTAGGCCCAGATATGTGTTGGATATTTTCAAACAATACTCATTCTTCACCAGACAATACACGGTTGACTGAAATAATTACACTGTAAGCGAACTCCTTCCCGCTAAAGTGTCAGGGACTTTTAGGACTATAAAATGCCTCCAGAGAGCCGTGATATGTCACCATTTATATATTACCGGCCTACTGTGTGGTGAGCCAGAGTGACGTTAGTCGGCGCGTTAGTTGGATCGGCGGACTTCACACAAAGGATTATGAAAACACGAAGATGCACGATTGTCTTTCATAAGTAGACCAGGATCAGTGTCAATCCAGGATATATTTTCTAGAACTCATAGGCAAAGGATACATCCACATGTATTCACCCGTATGAATATTCTTCAGAGCAAGAGTCGAGGTAATGTTTGGATTTATGCCACGAAGGTCAAGGAACCTGTACTCCGTTGGAGAACCAAAAGAATTAGGTCAAATGCTCGACTGCCAAGTGGAGGTATATGCGGCACGTCCGCTATGGAAGCATACCTATATAATTTATGTTTTTAATGCTGGAAAATAGTCTTATTGTTAATGTTCACACAACGCGCAAATGGGCTTGTATGGAGCTTGCTTGACTTGCATGTACAAACTTCCTTGGAATATATAAATCAGTAAAATAATTTAATGGGAGAGATGTTCCAGGAGTCGGATCACCAACATAATGTACTCGATTCTGCCTTCGATGTCATGCCCAGTCCCCAGAAGAGGATTTATGAAAAAGAGCACTGTTTACGGCCTGCGATCATGGACACAATTTCAGTTAACAGCTTGGCATGCATATTGCGGCAAGGGAACACGGTTAATATCAAGTGATGTGTTTATTTGCAGGCGTCAAAACAATATGGCAATTTGAAATATATACAATATATATAAATATTATTTATAAAAACCCTGGGTCACAGGTTATACGCATGGTAACCAGGTCAGAAAATCCAATTTGCTAACAGCTATTGGGAATTCCGCATACCGAACAAGGCGGAAAAATAATTGTTTACATGAGAATTTGTACACTTTTCTGCGTTCTTCCGCATGCCGCTTGCAAACTAAACGTTAAGGAAATTAATCAAAATAAGCACATAGACCTTTCCCCTATGATTTCTGTGGATGAAAAACTGGACAAGATGGTGTTCCTACAGCTTATTCACTTACAGAATAAACGAAGACAGAAGCTGACATAGTCGATGACTGAACACTGACGGTTCTCGCAACTCCCTATCCCCCACCACCACCAGCGAGGTGTTTTCGAGGCCCGTCAGCGTCCAGTGTTGGACAAAGGCTGACAGTACTATTGCCACGAATAGTGAAAAGAAACAAAAGATGATGAACAACAGTCCCGCCGAAGCTGTTATCAGTGAACTCGCAAATGACGACACCTCAGCCATATTACTTCAAGGGGACGAACCCGAAATTGTTGTCAGAACTTCTTGATTTTGTATAACAACGCCTAGTTTGTATTTGACCAAATCAAGGTTTTTCTGTCGGCGATGGATGCCTTCTTTCTGACATTGCAAGTACTTAAACTATCCACTGCTATCGTTTCAATCGTGTTCAGTCCGTGTTACAATTTCCATCACAAGCATTGCAAATACAATCGCGGATGAATGCATCATCCGCATAACAGCAAGTTCGCATAGGAATCGCAAGATTTCTGAAAACCTAAGCCCCATGTGGCATCGAGGGGCGGATTCAGGAAAAGGAGAGGTCCAGCCCAGGAGGACTAATTACAAATTGACTCCAAAAGGGGTGGGGTCCAGGCCACAAAATCGGTTACGTCGGCTGAAAAGGGGGGGGGGGGGGTACGCACCATCCGGATCCGCTTGTGGCATTAACAGGAAAACCAGCGATTCACTCGCCTGTCAAACCATTTTTTAGATCCGTAGCGATTTCAGGCGCATCATAAAACATCGCAACAAATCTTTTTACGCAGCAAAACATCAAACGTTAAAATTATATTGAAATATTTATAAGTTTAATAATAGGTGGTAAGGAAACACCGGTAGGTTAACGTGGAAAAAATAATTATATACATGTTCACCCTTTTACATGTATATTTCAGATGTCATCACTGCATGGAATTATAAATATTGGATTGGTTATGACATGACGAGCAGCCGCCTTCCTTATTTTTCATAACTGGTTGATCATTAAGTACCTTCCTTGCCTTTGACGTGTGACGTTGTCCTTGGTCTTACACATACAGAATGAGGGAGTTTCTGTTCGCTTTGTTCATCCCATTCACTCTGGCCACAGGTAAGTGAACGCTAGATGGATATGTGAGATGATCATATTTTCTTTACCTTATATGAACGTTAATTACCCGATCTATTAGTTAAGTGTTGATCTCGTAAAGGTAACAACATATATTAAAATCTTTGCGTTCACGTAGATACATAGCGGCAGCTTGCCACTATGATTATTTTCTGGATACCCATCATTACATTAAAAAAAAATGTTATATACCCCGATAACCCCCCCCCCCCCCCTCCAGGATAGGAATAAAGTCAGTTAAGGTAAATAATCAGAATTCATGTCATATAACTTGTTTTCTTCGAACTTTGATCAATTTACGCCTGTTGATATCAAATCTTGCCCCATATCACTACTTCCTTTAAATACTGTGGTTGGCTTCATATTCGCGAGGCTGAAATTTCGCGATTTCTCCATGTTTAATGTTTCGCGAGGGTGTCATTTTCGCGATCTCACCAGAACCTATATCAAATCTTTGGTAAAGCCATTGCTGTGTGTATTATTATTTGAGAATAATTCATGAGCTTGTGATATTCTCCTCATATAAGGATGTGCCCGTACACACAGCACAGGTTCTTTAGTTCAAATTTAAGGGAATGTTTTCCCTATACCTGCATGGATGTAACTTATATTAAGATTTCTCACTGTTTTAACCTATTCCCATTCAAGGATTGGCTACACTTAATCAGAAGGACACACTCAATTGGCCAATTATTCCCGAGGGTGTCATTTTCGCGATTATTTCCCATTCGCGAATATCGCGAAATAAAAACCCTCGCGAACAAAAAGGCAACCACAATACTTGTGTCTAAATGCTTAATTAAGTAATGCATGGGAAGCGTGTAGTTTAAGTATGCTGCAACGGCAGCTAAAATATGAAACACCGCCGAGCAGGCCGCGTCGCACGAAGCATAATAATTAATGTTCGCTTTATCACTATCCTATTGTTACGTGTTGTTAGAAGTGTCATTATCTTCATGAACAATACTAAACCTTAAAAGGGCCCAATCAACTTTCTAACCTTAATAAACTATAGGTAATCCCCTAGAGCTTTTATACAAATAGGCCAGAAAACGTGGATATCACTGCACACGGGCTGCTTATTTTGTTTGTATCAACGGGTTTCTGATATGTTGAGGCCCGCCAAAATAATCAAAACAAATTCAACAAGGGCATCTGTCAGCAAGTCAGATAAGCCAGAGCATTGAAAATGGCGTTTTGCAACAAGTGACATTTCTGCCTCCGCAAATATGCAACCTGCCACCTTAGGTTTCATGTTTACCTCGTTTGTCAACATTGCTTTGTTTACAAACATGTTGTTGATTAAAAAGTTTATACATCCTTCACGAAGGCTTTATAAGAACTTTTCACAAACAAATTTACCCTTAGATCATTTAAATATATACACAGAGGAAGCCAAAAATCACATAAATTCTTTTAAAAAAAGAAGGTGAATAGGCACCTGTAACTGATAAATGTAAACCCCGACCGAGGGGTCTTGGGTCATAAACAGGTCATGTTATGCAGTATATTCATACTTATTGTAAACTGAGACTGTGGGCAAACTACATTCTACATTCAGTTTGTTGACACATCATGTTGACAAGTGCACAATAAAATACAGGTGATTAACAACCTTAAAGTGTATAAATAACAAAAGAAAAGAGGGTGGTCGGCTATGTCCGCTTGAATTGGGTGTGGATGCCGGAACCGATTATGCCGACACCATCACACTCACCCCCCCCCCTCTTTTCCGTTACCTGTCATCGGGAACGTGACATTTTGGGTGACGATATATAAGTAACAATAAAAGATATGACTATCGTGGAACGAAGTTGAGATCTACCTGTTGCTACATAGCTAAAGATTCCTACAAACTAAATCAGATTTTGCCTGGTTTTTATCCTCCGCACTAAAACAGAGATTCGGTCTATGTACGGACGGATAAACTTATAAGTTCCATTAATTTATAAATACAAGCAAAGATTTAAGTTTATGGAACATTTGCGTATTTACGAATTGAATGATCAATAAGTGGAAATATCACATCGAATCTGAGTCACTAGTGTCCATTCCGAAATTCCGTCGCACAGAGTTAGAGCGAAAGTAAACAGAACGAGGTTCTCTATGGGGATTTGAATGAATACCCGCATTCAAACATCTAGTTCTACGTTAAGGCACAGATGATTCTGGTGAGTACACCACAACTGATCTACCAAACTCACTATCATCGGATTCAGAGTTTCCCCACCACCATCATAGTCTACGACTTCATCAGAATCATGATTATGGTGTAGCTGTTCTAAGATTAAAAAAATCCTCACTTTCAGTCTTAATAGTAAATGTTTACTGGAGGTTTCAAGAAAACAGGGTCAGGATTGATTCGTAGTTCACTTCGGTTGACCCACTTAGTAAATCCAGTGCCCGTAACGGGTTCAATACAGTATACATCGTTTACCCACGACCTTGTATATTTCTGGTCTATACGCATTCTGGATTCTATTACGTCCTCGTACATTGCGATTTCTTCTGAACACTTGCTGCCCTAGATACAGCGGCACTTCTTTGGCTCCTTTGTCAGCATATACTTTTCTTTTTGCAGCTGATTGATCTAACTTCTGACGGCTAAGAGCATATGCATCTTGTAATCGCTTTTGATGCAAAGAAACCCAGTTTTTAGGTTCCATATTTTCGGCATTGTCTTCTTGCTCCGGGAGTAAGCCTGAGACGGACCTAGCTTCTCTTCCATACATCATGTAGAATGGGGTCAAACCAGTACTACTATGTGGTGCCGTATTTTATGCAAAGACAAGTTCGGTAATATTATCGGGCCAATGTTGTTTCTTTTCTTCCGAAAGTGTGCGTAGGAGATCGTGAAGGGTTCAATTGAACCTCTCGCATTGTCCGTTGCCCTGAGGATGAAATGCGGAACTTTGGGTCTTCTTTATTCCATACAGGGAACAGAGATGAGCTATGACTTTCGCTTCAAAATCACGCCCTTGATCCGAATGTAGTCTTAGGGGTGCTCTAAACTTAAGAAACCATTCCCGGACAAGTACACGTGCTACTGTAGCTGCTTGTTGGTCCCTTGTAGGTACAGCTACAGTCCATTTTGTGAAGGAGTCAGTTGCGACTAAGACATTTTCACGACCATCTCGCTCTTTTTCTAAAACTGTGAAATCGATTGCCAAGACTTCGAGAGTTTACTAGATAGCAGGTTTCCCATAGATGTGTGTACTTTGAGCGGTTTTGCCGGTATACATGCATTGCATTTCTCAATTCGGTCTCGTACTTCATTTTGCATTTTTGGCCAATAGCACTTTGCTTTTAACACAGCTAAGGTTCTTGATGACCATGTGAGTCATGAAACATGTGAAGAACTTTCTTTTTCATAGACTCTCGGATGACAATCTGCTTTGGAGTATCTTGTACAGGATCTTTCACGGAGCGATACAAGATTTCATCTAAACGATTCATTTGGCGGTACAACAAATTCACATCAGCGGGAAGTTGCTTTCTTGCTCCCCATGTAACGGTTTTTTTCTTTTTGACCCAATCTTTGACAAAATACATACTTTGCTATCCTAATCTTGGGCTTCTGTTATTCCTTCGGTGAGGAAGATGGCAAATTCATCGCACCAAAACTGATATTTGCATCGATACTTTGACATGATATGGAAGTACCTACTTCATTTGCAACTGCACTCTGCAACTCACTACGAAGGCTTGTGCTTTGTATAACCAACGAACATATTTGGTTTTCTGTTTTGGTAGGCTTTTCCCAAATGCGTTTTTTTTTGTCTTGATAAAGCATCAGCTGCTTGGTTCTGTTTACCTGAGCGGTACTGAACTTTGAAATCGAATCGTGAGAGTGTTGCGGCCCATTTCTGCTCGGTTGCAGTCAGTTTCGACTTTAACATAAAGTAACTTACAGGGTTGTTGTCGGTGATCACAGTAAATGGTAAAAGTATTCACGGAACTTCTCACCTATGGCCCACACCATAGCCATTAGTTCAAGTTTCATTGAGCTGAAATCGGTCATTTTTCTTTCAGAATCTCGCAGTCCTCGACTGGCATACGCGCTGATACTTCGTTTTCCATTTTATATTTGGCTCAAGATGGCACCAAAACCATTAAGTGAAGCATCAGTTTCTAGAATGAACTCCAGGCTAAAGTGGCGGAGAGACAAACTTCTCCTTTAGGGTATGGAAAGCCTCTTCATGAACCTCGGTCCAGTGTTCATTAATCTCAAGTTTCTTTTTGCCTTGCTTAGCAAGTTTTTCCACTAGTTGATGCAACGGAGCTACGATTCTTGAAATGTTTGGCATAAACCTTCTATAATAGGAGGTAAATCCAAGAAATCTGCGCAATTCCTGCAGCGTTTTTGGTCTTGCCCAATTCTTCACAGCAAAGGTTTTATCTGGATCTGTGCGCACTCCATCGGCAGACAAAATGTGTCCTAGGTACTTGACCTCTGTACAGATTATTGAACACTTCTCTGCTTTTAATTTTAAGCCATGAGCTTTAAGTCTTGTAAACACTTGATCTAGACTTCTCAAATGCTCATCTATGTCACTGCTGTTAATGACTATATCGTCTAAATAAACAATCAAAATTTTCAGAATGTCTTCTCTGAAGACTGACGTCATCAAACGTCGGAAAGTTGATGGTGCATTTGCAATGCCGAAGGGCATGCGATTCTGCTCAAACAAACCAAATGGTGTTGTAAAAGCTGTTTTGTGACGGTCTTATTCATGTACCTCTACCTGACTATAGGCAGAAGCTTAATCGAAGGTGGAGAATACCTGTGCTCCTCCAATAGCTTCTAAAGATTCTTCAATTCGGGGTAGGGGAAAAGCATGCCACTTTAAGATTGAGCTTTCGATAATCATTGCATATCAGTAGATCACCTGATTTTTTTCTTACCACCACTTTTGGGGCTGCATAAGCCGAAGAAGTTTCACTTATAATCCCTTGTTTCAACAAATCGTTAAGGTGATTCCGGACTTCCTCTACGAGGGCTGGAGATATTCGACGGGAAGGTTGACTGATTGGTTCCTCGTTGGAGGTCCTGATGCGGTATTTTACAACTGGTGTACTGCTTAGGGGTTCACCTTCTTTAATAAATACATCTGCATTTTTGTTTAGAAGAGCATATACCTGATGTAATTAGTCTGTAGTACCCTTAAAGTTGTGATAAATCTATCTTAGAAATCAATAAATCTTGGGTTTGTAAATTTGTATCAGCCTCTAAGGTTGTCCGATGTTTCTCTTTCACAGTAATTTCAAAGCTTTGGGCCGTGGGGAAAAGCTGGACTTCTTGTCTACCAGACACGACTTCTTTAACTTGTTGGGCGAACCCATTGCATGTTCCTGGTTTAAGCCAAACATCTTCTAATCCAGAATTAGCGACTTGAATGATAAGAGATTCCTGAGAAAGGTCTATAAGGGTAAGGAAGACAACCAAATTCCCTTTGACAGCTCGTTTCAATGGCTCAACGACACGAATTCCGGATCTGTGCGGTAAATGTACTTCAATTCCCATGACACTCCGAGCAGGGATTAACCTTTCTGCATGTCCCGAAACTCGCACCATACATGAGGTGGATTCTCCCTTTGTGTACTGTTGGCTATTCATAGTAACACTCTTTTGACTAAGTACAGAATTCCATGTGGGAACACAGCTTAAAACATTCATTTCAATAACTCCAGGCACTGTAGAAGAACTATTACTATTTGGAGCATCCTTTATCACTAAAACTCCAACCTGGTTAAACATAGTGCCCGTCACCTGTAAGTCCATGATAGCTATACCCACATACGGAATTTCTAATCCATTGGCCGCAGTCAATGGAAACCAGTTACCATGAAACAATGGCACGTTAGACAAAAGTTTCTTTCTATAGAAGGATTCATGAAGTGTGGTGACCTGAGAACCTGTGTCTACTAACCATGAAATTTCAAGATTTGAGACAGTTCCTTTAACTACTGGTCGTCCACCAACGGTTTTGTGAATAAATCACCTGATATCTGGTTCAATTCAGATGAGTCCCGATACTTCTGAGCACACACAGTTGGACTCATGGCTGGGTGTGCCACTAGTTTAACGGTGGTAAAGAGTCATGGGTACCACCTGCTAATTGTCCCAATCGGCGGTATTGGATGCTCCAAAGGCATTGGATAATACCCTGCCTAAAATGCTTGAGAGAATAGAGGGTTTGCCATTACCGGCTGTGATTGCACAGTGTTTTGAGCAGCACTATCTCTGTGTCCTAGGTCCTTTTTGACGTTTCAAACATATGATGTCCAAATTTGTTACAATAGTGACAGGGCCCTTTTTGTTTCCTTGGTATTTCCTGACTCTCTCTCCGAGGACAGTCTTTCGTTTCCTGGTTTTGTTGGATGTTGTTAATCAGCTGTAGTTGGGAGGTCATTTGCTCTTGCTGCCTTTGTATGAGAGTGAGCATTTCTTTCATTTTAAGTTCTTTGGAATCAGTCTTTTCTAACATTCCTGGCAATGGCTCCTTAGCTGGAGATCTATTCTCTTCATATCTGATTTGGGTCATTTCCTGTCTGACCGACCTACGGTTATCACGGCAGTCATCAAGAATCTATTGAGCTTTGCTACGCAGTTGAAAAAAAAGTCCATGTAGGATTTTCTCGATTGGCTCGGCGCACATTTTGCCTTAAGGAGGGATCACGAAGGTTATTGGCGAACCTCTTTTCAGGGTCTTTTCCTGATTTGAAATTAGTGTTGGGTGTTGTTTACCCCATCTAACAGCATATAATAATAACAACAGTCATCGTGTCAATCTGTGACGTTAGCACTCAAACATCACTATGAAGGTGATAATCTAATGATCTACAATATGCCCCAGTTCCTTGATGAACATGCAGTATAAATGCAATAATAATGGATATAACCAAAGACAATATGGTTTCTCTGAACCACAAGTGACCAAGATATACCACAAGATTGATCACGAAACAGATAGATAGTCGGTTAGACACAGTGGCCTGTCCGCACCACATAACCACTCTATCATCATGTTCAAAATGCAATATTCAATGTTCACACAATTCAATGGTCACATATATCATCATGATCAAATGCAATATTCAAATAATGAATTGTCATACGTATCATCAGGTTCACTGTTAAATATTCAATAATGCAATGGTCATACATATCTGATCATAATTTATAATGTTTAATATTCAGTGTTCATAAAATTCATTGGTCCCTCTTTAACTCCTGGAAATCATTCCTGGACTGTTTTGATTCTATCACCATAGTCAGAAATGAGTTGATCAATGATCAATGGATGTAACACTGAAGACCTGTCCATAAAACGTCTTTCCATGTGTTGGAGACCTCTGGAGATCTCTGAAGACACCAGCAATGTTCTGTAGACAAACAATGATAAACTGTTGTTACTGATATCTCTGACATTTCACTCAATGTGTACCCATGATGAGGAAATATATTGGCACGCACTCGCTTCATTGTCATGATAGTCTCATTTAAAATACAATATTCACAGCCGAAATACAACCTCATCAGCCGAAACCTCAGCGGAAAAACATCTCATCAGCGACAATACAATCTGGTCAGTCGATATCTCCTGTGCCGAAAGTTCACCAGCCGAATCTCCTATGCCGACACCTCATGTCCCAACAGCTCACCAGCCGAAATCTCGTGCCGACCGTTCATCAGCCCAGTTAGCTCACTAGCCGATAGCTCACTAGCCGACAGCTCACTAGCCGATCTCCCTTTATGGAATGCTTAATAAGTAATGTCTGATAAATGTTTTGCATGTACTCCAGTATAACTAACTGCTGACCTGTATCCCGCAGCTGCCACCACTCTGTAAACCCCGACCGAGGGGTCTTGGGTCATAAACAGGCCGTGTTATGCAGTAAAATAGTTTATTCAAACTTACTGTGAACTCAGACGGTGGGCAAACCACAAGGTACATTTAGTCTGTTGACACATCATGTTGACAAGTGCACAATAAAATACAGGTGATTAACAACCTTAAAGTGTATAAATAACAAAAGACAAGAGGGTGGTCGGCTATGTCCGCTTGGTGGTAGTGTGCATGGTCCAGCGAACTTCTAATATGCGCTAAATCTTGGAATGCTCGACGGAACCAAGCCTTCGCAGTAACCGGCTTCCACGAGGTTTTTGAGAAAACAGCGAAACATCTGACCGGTTAAAATTACAGTAATGACTGGAATTGGGTGCGGATACCGGCATCGGTTATGCCGACACCATCACATAAATGCTCGTTCCATGGTTTTGCTATTACATATCAACACTACAGACACAGGACCTTTAAGCTGCATGAAATAATCATTTATTTTATTCCATCTCTGACATAAGACATCATGAAAAGTTAACACTTTCATATTGAAAAATGAGACTCTTTTAATGAACTGTTTGTGAAGTTAAAAGTTAGACACCAATTTTTGTTTCAGGTTATACGAAGATAAATATATGCAGTAACACAACCAAGAATGCAACGGAAGGGATGCTTTTTCATTTTTATCAAGAAACCCCTGTTGAAACATGCCAGTGTAAAATAAACGGTAATTCCAAGTTACACGCCAAAAATATTACCATGGTGGTAACCAAAGAGGATTGTGCTGAAAATATCACTGTTGACGTAAGGGGTCCCCAGAAAAATATCAGATTTGAACGCTGTTCAAATTCTAGTATCAAGACAAAGGTTATTAATCTACCGATTTACTTAACATCGATAGGCTGGACGATAACTTACACCTGGAAAGGACATTCATCAGAACCAAGAGGGCATATAGAGATCACCTTTGAAGGTATTTATTTGTCTGTTTAATTTTTTTCATCTATTGTTTATACATATGTCTTTTTGTCTAGCTGCCTGATTATGCGGTTACCCGTCTGTCTCCTGTCTTCTTGCATTTTGTCTGTCGTCCTGTCCTTGTCACAGGGTTGTACTTGTTTACCAGGTGATTATTCAACAGTGGGTGTCCCCCTTCTTGAAATACACCTGCATTTCCGTCAACATGTAAAAGAGTATAGAAAACATGGCAAGGTGAAACGTCACAAATATATTAAGCACGAAAATTACACTCCTCTAAGAGAGCTTTGTATTCTTTTAATATGTAAGCATATATTACTATGGAATACGTGAATGAAGTACTAAACAGGACAATTTTCGCAAAATTTATTTTAATTTTCACTCATTCTGTTTTCCATGACGATGAACCGAACACTCAATGAATACAGAAAAACAACAACTGTTGGCACAATCTCTCTTACAGTTTTTTTTAAATCCTTTATATGATTTCTCTTGAAATACCTATTTTATTGCATGTTCTTATTTAGATGTATTACTTTTCCATATCATGACTTTAGCTTTTCCCGACAGCCTATTTACTCATCAGATATGTTTGAAATCATTAATTTAATGTACTCTGTGTCATGCATGTTATATACTTATATATTATACTAATGTATTTATGATAATTGTATCCTATGTTTTAAACTGCAGCAGGACTTCATTGAAAACAGCGCTTGCTGAATGAGCTATCCTGCTGAAATATATTGTAGTAAATAAATAAACCAATACAGTCCCACGTGTCCATGAGGGCAGGTTCGTCGCACGCTAGAGTATCAGTCACACATTTTGCTATCTTGAAGGCCCAGTCCACGTATAACGGAGTGTTTGTGACAATTAACGACACTTTGAATAGTAAATGATGTTTCTATTACCATGGGACGTGTAGGAAATTTTCCTAAAAGCTTTTACGGATAAAACTGATTTGAATACGCCTTATACTCTGCTCTATCTTAACGTTAATTTTGACTAGTCTAACAATACTCTTGACTCCGCGCATCATAATAAATTGCCACGTCTATCGATCTATAAATGGCAGTTCCATCTGCCATGAGAAACTCAGGGGCGTTGGCAGAGAGGGGCTCGAGGAGGCCATGCATGACCCCTTCCCCTTCCCCTAGTCGCATCCAATACTCCCCGTCCCCCCCCCCCCCCGAATTTCACTTAGTCTAAAAATGATTAAATTTTCTAGAAACGATCATTAAATTCCTGTCACTGGTATCCGCTTATAAGGGACTTTACATTTCATTAGATCGTGCACTGTAAATATTATATTTTTTATTTATCTATCTTGTACAACTGACATTCCAAATTGGAAGTAAAACGTTTGTACTTTGTGTGGATATTGCTGGATTTCAAGGATTCTATGTTTACATCAAAATTTATCTTGTTATGAGCCAAATATCAGCCTCAAACAACGATTCCAGTGATAGATTTCATGGGTGTGGATGCTTCTGGGGGGGGGGGGGGGGGCTTAGCTGATAATTTTCATGTAGAAGGACACTGGTTCCTATAACCTTCGTTGTATTGCCGTTAAATAAGTGGGGGCTCCTCTCCAGAGGACGTGTCGTGAGACGGTGAGTTCCGCGCTTGGAAGATTTTTGGCCCTGTGAGACAGTGATTATTTAGCCGAGAAGGACAGGAAAAAGCCAAAGAAATGTTGAAGTATTGAGATTGAAGCCAGTCTACGGCGGCGGTGGCAAATTGTTGGACGTTACCGGAATAAACCTGTGTTTTGTTATACCTATAGACTGAGTGACTTTTCCAGACTTTTGCGTGAGAGTTACCGGGAAATATAGGCTATGTCCGCTGTGTGTGGAGTGACAGTAAAATCTGATGAAATTTATTTTTTTTCTACATGATGTTTCAATATGAAATCTTCCTTGTTGATCATTCTTTCATATATAGCGCTCCTCAAAAAGAAGATAACAATAGTTTGTGCTAGAGGCACAGTGGACATACCACGTGGTCGAGCTGCCATTCCCCCGGTGACGTCACGACCCACAAAACAACCCATAACCACCACGACACCTGCAGGTGTTACTGGTGTGGTGGCTGGGACAATCTCCGCTGTCGTTGTTGTAGTCATTGTCAGTGTTGTTGTCGCCGTACTTTTGATCAAGTAAGTCTTACACTTAATTTAGGGCGTTAGCATTAGTCGGTAAGATATGGTTAGATATAGATATGAACATTTAGGTTTGCATTGAAATCGAAAATTTCTCCCTGAAGATGTAAAAATCCGTTCTGGTACTTGTCTTCTTGTTCAGACGGCGTGTGAAAGGATATTGTCTACATTCGGTTAGTACGTTTTGTTTGGCAGTTGTGGTTTGCCGGCCAGAGCACTTACAGGCTTGTTCATTATCCATGAAATAGACGCCAAAACGGTTCGCTGAATCAAGTTCTCTGAAACTGTAGCTGCTAATGGTTTGATAGCACAAAGATGCTTCCCTCTGATTCCCTGTCCTATTTCTTTTTTGTCAACTAGTTCTAGTATATACATTGTCAGATACTGGAACAACTCTATGTAACGCCAAACTTTTTCAGTATCGGGACACTTCACCGACTTACATGGCCTCCTGAGTTCACAAACGATACTAAGTGATACCAAGTGATACCAAGTGATCCTGTGTACTTGGTTGTTGGTTTATGTATATATATATTATTTTAATGTAATTACAGGAAAAACCGTGGGGGTTCCACACAATCCATGATTAACTGTTACCACCTTACACGCCTGAGAAGACTACTGGCCAAAAAAATTTAAGACTACAAATCTGCATGGACCACACTATAAAGTATAAACACGCAGGTCGTTGAATGCATGTAATAGGGGATTCTTAATATTCCTCATGAATAATTAATCAGCTAGCGAAAGCGAGGCTTACTGGGAATAACAGGGAGCACGTGCTCACTCACCATGGCTATGTACAGCAACACAGACCTGTCAGTTGTTCCATTTATCCACTTCAAATTTGTGAATGCTTACAAACAAATTTTGTTAAAAGCATCTGGAAAGAAGTATAAATCCAAAGGAATCTGCTGCTATGAGCACAATGTGAACCCGACTTGTAAGGGAGGTTACTTTCCAGTGACTCTTAACATAATAAAGTTAAAGACCCTTGGGCTCACATCTACTTGGCTCTACGGTCTATGCTAGCACAGGCACTCGTTTCCAGCACTACAATGGTCTAGAAACCGACAACACAATGAGTATCGGCGATATACCCATTATAAAAGAACATGGTAATGAACTCCACCGCTACGCGGGCAAGACAATTTTTTTCACAAGTCCGAATTCCGGAGAATTATCCGCTTCACAGGTATGATCACGCGCCTTTTTGATGAAATCATCTTTATTTACAAGATTAAACTTCCAAATATAAAAGTTCCCCACACTAACCGCGAATTCCAAAACGTTTATTCCAGCTGCGACACCATCATTTGGCATGTATACATTTACTAGTTGCGGAAGTTGACGTCATCCCGGGCTTAATGTGTGTTATGGTTATAGAACAGACTTTAATGTATACAAAACAAGTGATATAATGGTCCTAGTTGTGTTTGAATGCCATGCCCACTGATTTTCAACTTCATTGACAATTTGACAGCTGTTTGAATTGTGCACCTAAAAGAGATGTAGAAAACGACTGGTACCATGCAGCCAATCACAGACGTCAGCTCAGGGGAAAATCCATTCAGCCCGGAGTGACGTCAACTTCCGCAACTAGTAAATGTATACAGGCCAAAAGACGGTGTCGCAGCTGGAATAAACGTTCTGGAATTCGCGGATAGTGTGGGGAACTTTTATATTTGGAAGTTTAATCTTGTAAATAAAGATGTTTTCAACAAAAAGGCGCGTGATCATACCTGTGAAGCGGATAATTCTCCGGAATTCGGACTTGTGAAAAAAAGGTGTCTTGCCCGCGTGGCGGTGGAGTTCATTACCTTGTTCTTTTATAATGGGTATATCGCCGATACTCAATGTGTTGTCGGTTTCTAGACCATTGTAGTGCTGGAAACGAGTGCCTGTGTATGCTAGCTATGAATCAAACCACAGGATGCCATTAATCGCCCGAGGTCAATTAAAATATCAAGATATACAAGTGTCGGGCACCGGTGCTGACTGATACACATTCCAGACGGCACAGAATGAGGTGGTCTGTGCATGGTTCCTGTGATTGTGTACATTAATACTAAGTTTCTTATTTCATGTACAGTAGGCACCGAGAGACACACACACCAAAACACTTTCGGCAGTACGCTGCTTATACTGCCATTATGAAGTCATTAACTTAATAAAGACTAATAAAGCATAAATGAAACATGTCTGCCTCTGTGATTGTTAAAAGTGTTCTGAAATTAAATTATGAAATGTTTTCTATTCACAAGCCTATTAAAAATATAGATGTAGGTATGCTGTATCTGGCACCAATAGAAAATACACTGTATTTTTAGTGACATAACCAACACATAGCTGTCAAGTGAAACACTATGTCACAGGTCATTTAAAAAAATATATCGCTCCTCATTAGATAGTGATATGGTGAGTTCCTGGGCATGGCAAGGATTATATCAGTGCATGGGCTGAAACAGAATTTTATAAATGACACCTTTTTCCCGCAAGACTTTACATAATTTGAGAAAAAAATATAAAAATATGTAAGGTATGAATTATGGAATAATATATTCATTTTAATTAATGCTCAACACTTCACCAGCTCCACACCTTTTAAGTCAGGTTAGTTCCTTCAAAAATTCTTTATAAATCGAATATGAAAAGTAATGTGTCATATACTAAAACTTCATATTTGTTATGAATAAAGAGTTAAAATATACTGACGGCGTGTCCTACAGCTGTGTGACATAAACTGCATTGACAAACAATGGAAACGGTGACACAAGAATTGCATGAGTTAAATATTCTTTAAATTGCAGTGGGTCTAGGCTGGTCATGTGCGGATATATCTATAATTGTTTCGCTGTCATGTAATTTAAGGGCCTTAAAGCTATCCACAGATGCCATCTTAGAGGGCATCAAGTAAAAATGAGGTAAAATGATGACATTTAGTTTTGGTATTATAAATGTAAGCCCCTTCAACCAATTGAGACATACCAATGTATCTATTATCTATAAACCAGTAAGGGGATCAATGCTTGGCTGGTAAAAACTATATGCAGATCTTTGCTAAATGTCACCATCAAGTTAAATATGTTGGTAGTCTTCTATCATTATTTATTTATGTTATTTATTTATTTTAATAAAGTACAATTAATTGCATGTGTATGGACACAGATTTTGTGAAACAGCACAGTATTTTAAAATATCTTGACACGTACATAATAAAGGTAAGGCAAAACAAATGAGGGCATGGACCATGTAAAAATGATATTTTAATATGTGCCTTTATAAATTGATACAGATCATTAAAAATCATTGTTCTAAAATGGTTGTTCATTTACTTAATTCTATGAACAAATATAACAAACAGCAGACCAAACCAGGAACATATGAACACACAATCACAAAGAGTCCCTCGTCCAGATGTATGAATTAATTAGTAATTTCCACTGTTTCTTTCCACCTGGATCACTTATGAAAACTAATGAAAAATCAAATCTGATGTCCAATTAGTGAATGAGTAGGATGAAGGAACAGAATACGCTGTGACACGACCTGCCTTGCTGAGCTAAACTGTATCAGCACGTGTTACTGCTGTGACAAGTGAGCACGTGTCTTTGTTATTCCCCATTGGCCTCGCTTTGGCCTCTGGTATGTGTGGCATGCATAGAATTTAAGAGTCCCCTATGTGAGACAGGACAATCCAAGGACACGCTGCTTATAAACAACCAAACGCGCATAACGGATCCGAGAGTGCGGCTTAATGCCAGCAAGAAACTTATCACGTCTATATGCAATTAGCGCTCAGCTGACCCACGAGTGCTTGCATGGCTTCACAGTGCTGGATCTCCGTTTTTATAAACTCCTTGATGCCAGCATTGTTGTGGGAACAATCAATCAAAACATGAGGAGACGGTTAGAAATTTCGTGCGATGCTCATAAGTACGGGGAACATTCCTCCGAAGATGGGCCACATAGTGTCCATGCTGGGAAGCCAGGATACGAATAAGGCTAAAAAATATACATGCTCCAGGTGCACCCTTGAAACAAAACCTACATGCACCTCAAGATTTCAACACGTACCTTGTAATACTAGCGAGAAAATTTGCTTGTTAAGCGGTTTCTGTTGCTCAAAGAATAGAACTGTAATTTATGATTGTGATGTTTATGAATAGTAAAAAATAAGATACTCCACCAACATTTTTTTCATTTGTTAATAGTACTTGCACAGAGTGCACCCTCGGTACGATATCTACCTGCACAAAAGAAATGTACATGCAAACGTGTACGTGTGCACCCTCTATTTTGTACCCTGGAAGCTGTGTCGACAGAAGGTAAAATACGCTTAAATTTACATGGTAGGGGTTTAGGCTGGGATGGTTTAGTGACACCTGGATTTATGAATACAAAATGAAAACAACCCATGTACCAAGAAGCAGACATGCAATCATTCAAATAAATTAAACATCATATATTAGCATATGCGTTTGGACTTAAATCGTCTTGCGCATGGCCAATCACATGTGGAAATGTTTCCATTATATTATGGATATGACAAGTAGATAGCCTGTGTTCCTGACTGATTAGTATCTTTGCAAATAATTATACGTTCTCAATGATGCTATTCATGGTGAGTCAAATTTAGGAAAATATGCCAACTTGTATTAAACACAACACGCATGCAAGCATCTCTATTTTGACTGGGGGAAATCTTTGATGCATATGACTTTAAAGTTCCTAAAATAATGGCTGTAATTATCTGTAGCATGCACTGAAAGAAAATCACATAAAAGGATTAAATAACAAGTGGTGTTAAGCAAACCTTGAGCTTTGTTTACATTTAACATTAATCATACAACATTTAAATCGTCGTCCCACTATTTATTTACCTGCGCCCTTAAGGCAATCTATACCAGGTTTGAGGAATATAGGACTGGTCTTTACGTTTTAAGCGGTTGTTTGCCTCTATCGGTACATTCGATTTGAACACGATTATAAAAACAAGTCACAGAGGACATGTTTCGACTCCTGGAATCGTAAAGGGTGCTGCCCTCGCATGCCCTCCTTCATACGGCTTCTGATAAACCATTAAGTGAAACACATGGAAAATTCTAGCAGGGACGTTATACAACGTCATAAACGTTCGGGGCTGTGGCAATGACATCATAATATATAACGACTTCCGGCTGACAATTTGCTCGTCGCTGTACAGCTTTGTGGTAGGACTATCTATATCGTGTAGCTCACTGCCACCAAATCCCATTCCCTTCTTCGTTAGACGTAAAAATACGTTTTCCTTATTTTTTATATTATAAAAAGTAATTGCGGAGTCAATTCCGATTAAGTAGGCTAGCCCTTGTTCGTCAACTCAAGAGTTTTACTTAGTTTCTTAGTCGAGGGGGGGAGCTGGGTGGGTGGCGGGTTCAGAACACCCCCCCCCCCCCCCGAATAACGTCACAGGCATCACATGCACTCGTTGTTTACAATTCATCGCCATTCAAAATCAACCACAGCCTGTACAGAACGATAGACATTATTCATCTTTATTTGTTTTTCACAACACAAATTCAAACGTTCTTAGGCCACCTGATTTTCAGTGTACTTTTTTTAGAAGGATTAGGGATAGCCATTCGTCTCCCACGTCCAGCAGTTCATTTATATCAATCTTAAATTGATTTTGCAGTTTGTTACTATATTTGATTCGCATTACACATGCACAGCGCCTATCTAGCAAAAAAACAACCCACCCAATTTGACGCGCAATGATGCCGATTTAATGTCTATTATAAGGGCTTTACGCTAGTCTTAATCAATGAACGCATGGCCCAGATGTCTGGCCAATTAAATACAGAAATAGAATACGTTTTAAAAGTTTCGATTGATCTGCAACTAATATTAGATCGTTCTAATGGGGGAATCATATAAAAATGGCACATGTATCGCAATCGGTATAGAGTATGTAAAGTTTTGAAATGGTTTTTTTTTTGCGAAAAAAAGACAAACCAAGCGGCAGTGGAATGTAAAAAAATGATGATTTATGTGTGTTAGTTTCAGACATAAATGTCACGCAATATTGAGTTGATAATATTGAATAAACAGCATTTTAGGTATATACCAAGGATTTTACATGGATGTAGTTTGAATTTTGTTTTATTTGTCGTTGGCCACTTTTATCATATTGTAAATTGTTCATTGTATTTGATATGATTTTACATTATAAAAAAAAGATGTATTGCCTACGTGTACAGGACCCTGTGACAGATCAGACAATCTTGTCCAAAAGGTTTACCCTGTATAAATATGTTGAAACAACTAAATAATAAATCAGATTTGACAGGTGACGTGGTAATAAAAGTTCAAACATAGGATGTCGCAGCTCGAACCTCTGGAAATGAACGACTGGTTCGGAAGGAGGGATTCTCAGACTGCACCAGATTTTATCAGCGGCATCTTTCTGTGCCGGTAATTATCTGGTTTATTGTCCCGCAAGGAACATTCAACACGGCCTACAGAAATATAACCTGCTTGGTGTATTTACCAAAACTATATGACTGTGCTAGGCCAACAGTGAGAGAGAGAAGGGGGGGGGGAGAGGTATATTAGAAGTATTCGCAGAATTTGCTGATGTGAATAAAGCAATGTTATCTACAAAAAACATTGCAGTGCTCAGAGTAAAACAGGTTGCTCAGATAAGATACGAAACATTTTGCGGGTTAAGTAACATGGGGGGGGGGGGGGGGGGGAGATAAACCGCTGCCGGACTGAGAGACAGGCTTTAATATGAAATAAACATTATTTACATGGTTTGAACAACAAATTATAATACCTTAAACGAGGCACACTTTATGGCCCGGATGTAAGGGTCGAGGAACCGGAAGACCCGGAGTAAACCACCGACATTGGACGGGTAACGACTACCCACTCTCATGCATAGCCACACCGGGAATAGAACCAGGTTTGTCGTAATAACGCTCAGCTGTCCAGGCCCCAATTATAAATCATGCAAATCCAATAAAGCGTATTCAGATGTTGGGCGAAAGTTATTTGAAACTTTCTTAATTGTTTCATTTTTCATTTAATAAAAAGACGGACTAGTAATGTGGATAAAACATCGTATTTCTTCGACCAGAAGTCCGGTCGTAAATTGAAGCCTACTTTATTCACTGGGCGGGACAGTAAATAAAGGCCTGCATTAAATTGACGCCTGTCTTTGTTTAAAGCCTGTGTTTGTTCAAAGGTCACAGAATATTTTTAGTTTTTGCCACCAAAATGTATATGCTGCTTGTTTGTTACCCTGATTATAAGTGCACTTGCGGGTCAATGCAACAGCAGACCCGATAAGACTGAATAATGACAAATAACAATGATATTTAATGACTGGATTTAATATAAACGAGACAAAAGGTGCAATTACTTCGTAGGAAATAACTTCGGCATTATGATTAATCAGGTAACTGTGCATAAAAATTTGATTGCCATGATTGACTCCGCCAGTAGGGTATGCGTTCTTTTTTTTTCAGGGAACCTTGGAATGCACATTTCTAGTTTCAGTCATGGACTGGCTCTAAAAAAAAGCTAAAACATTCAGTAATTTATACTGTACCCTTATCGTTAAAAAACGCCCTATCTACACAGATGCTCAGCAATTTATACTGTACCCTTATCGTGAAAAAACGCCCTATCTACACGAAGCTCAGCCATGTATACTTTACCCTTACCGTGAAAAAACGCCCTATCTACACAGATGCTCAGCAATTTATACTGTACCCTTATCGTGAAAAAACGCCCTATCTACACAGATGCTCAGCAATTTATAGTGTACCCTTATCGTGAAAAAAAAGCCCTATCTACACAGATGCTCAGCAATTTATACTGTACCCTTATCGTGAAAAAACGCCCTATCTGCACAGATGCTCAGCAATTTATACTGTACCCTTATCGTGAAAAAAAACGCCCTATCTACACAGATGCTCAGCAATTTATACTGTACCCTTATCGTGAAAAAACGCCCTATCTACACAGATGCTCAGCAATTTATACTGTACCCTTATCGTGAAAAAACGCCCTATCTACACGAAGCTCAGCCATGTTTACAGTACCCTTACCGTGAAAAAACGCCCTATCTACACAGATGCTCAGCAATTTATACTGTACCCTTATCGTTAAAAAACGCCCTATCTACACAGACGCTCAGCAATTTATACTGTACCCTTATCGTTAAAAAACGCCCTATCTACACGAAGCTCAGCCATGTTTACAGTACCCTTACCGTGAAAAAACGCCCTATCTACACAGATGCTCAGCAATTTATACTGTACCCTTATCGTGAAAAAACGCCCTATCTACACAGATGCTCAGCAATTTATACTGTACCCTTATCGTGAAAAAAACGCCCTATCTACACAGATGCTCAGCAATTTATACTGTAACCTTATCGTGAAAAAACACCCTATCTGCACAGATGCTCAGCAATTTATACTGTACCCTTATCGTGAAAAAACGCCCTATCTACACAGATGCTCAGCAATTTATACAGTACCCTTATCGTGAAAAAACGCCCTATCTACACAGATGCTCAGCAATTTATACTGTACCCTTATCGTGAAAAAGCGCCCAATCTACACATATGCACAGCTATGTATACTTTACCCTTACCGTGAAAAAACGCCCTATCTACAAAGATGCTCAGCCGGCCATGTATGCTTTACCCTTACCGTGAAAAAAACGCCCTAACTACACAGATGTTCAGCAATTTATACTGTACCCTTACCGTGAAAAAAGCGCCCAATCTACACAGATGCTCAGCCATGTATACTTTACCCTTACCGTGAAAAAACGCCCTATCTACACAGATGCTCAGCAATTTATACTGTACCCTTATCGTGAAACAACGCCCAATCTACAAAGATGCTCAGCTATGTATACTTTACCCTTACCGTGAAAAAACGCCCTGTCTACACAGATGCTCAGCAATTTATACTGTACCCTTATCGTGATAAAACGCCCTATCTACACAGATGCACAGCAATGTATACTTATCTCCATTCAATCTATATTGATTGATATCCATTAAGGTGGTAATAGTACATTGTAGCATGTCTTTCATGTAGGGGTTTCATCATATATGTAAAAAATCAATATCTTGTTCTTGTCCTACTCCTGACGAAATTATTTGTGAGATAATATACGCTTGTTTCTGGATTGTGATATCGCAAAAATAAAACTCTCGCGAAACATTAAAAATAGTAAAAAATCGCGAAATTTAATCTCCTGAAAATATGGTCGAAAACAGTGTTTGAGCCACAGGCTTTATTGACTCCTTTCATGTACGGTTTACTTTAATTTTGTTAGAGCTTGGTGTTCTTTTGTTTGAAAGAGACCTCCGTTTATGCAAGTATATGTAACGTGTCCACATTATGTATACAACTTTTGTCAGAGATATTCTCTCATATTCTTACCTAAGTAACGATTCAATCTTTATGTAAATCCATCTTCATTGAGTACTTCTTGATCGGTAGAATAAATGCAAATACTGATACAAAGCGAATCGAGGTGCCTGTAAGAAGTCGTTGGTAATAATAAATTTAGAATGACCGTGTCCGTTTGGCTATAATGGACAAAAAAAAAAACCAAGCACATACAGAAGGAACATGACGTATAGAGAAATTTATTACTACCCCTGATAATCTTTGCCATTGAAATCTGGATTTTCCCAGTGGACAGACGGCATTAACAAAATATTGATGCTTATGGGCAGATGTTGTATACAAGATATTGATGCTAGTGGGTCGATGGCATAAGCAAATTATTGATGCCAGTGGGCCGATGGTGTGGACAAGATATTGATGCCAGTGGGCCGATGGCGTGGACAAGATATTGATGCCAGTGGGCAGATGGTTGGACAAGATATTGATGCCAGTGGGCAGATGGTTGGACAAGATATTGATGCCAGTGGACCGATGGTGTGGACAAAAGTTTGATGCCAGTGGACCGATGGTGTGGAAAAGATATTAATGCCTATGGGCCGATGGTTTGGATAAGATATTGATGAATGTGGGCCGATGATGTGGCAAGATATTGATGCCGATGGAGATGAAGAGATATTAATGCCTGTGGGACGATGGTGTGAACAAGATATTGATGCCAGTGGGCCGTCGATATGGACAAGATATGAATGCCAGTGGGCCGATCATCTGGACAAGATATTAATGCAAGTGGGCTAATGGCATAAACAAAATATTGATGCCTATGGGTCGATGGTGCGGACAAGATAGCAATGACCATGGGCCGATGGTATGGACAAGATATTGATGCCAGTGGGCCGATTGTGATGACAAGATATTAGTTGCTCATTGGCCGATGGTGTGGACAAGTTATTGATGGATGACTGAGGGCCGATGGTGTGTACAAGATATTGATAGAAATGGGCCGATGGAATAAACAAAATATTGATGCCTATGGGCCGTTTGTCAGTGAACAGATATCGTTTGTGAGTGAAAAACTCAGTTGAGATTTGAATTCACGTTCTTCTGGCTATGCTGTACAAAAGAGCCATGGAAGCCGGGTTTTCTCTCCGCAGGTTGTTAAAATAGTCATAGGTTCATTCAGATGGAGATATCCATTGACCTCAGAGTACGAAGAGGATGGTACAGAGTATGAACAGATAAGGAGGTGCCGTACCATTGATGTTTTTTTTTAGCTCAGCCGACTTTGAGTCACCTAAGTTATAGAGATAACCCTTTGTCCATTTGTCTGCCCGTCCATCCATAAATCGTAACCATTAGTCCCAGAAACTTCTAAATGTACATCCAGGGAGGTCCTTGCTAAATCTCCTTGAAAACCCTAAAACTAAGTCATGGTGACCTAAATTCTGCAAGCTTCCTTGCAAAAACATGATTTGAGCAACAAGGCAGTCGGACAGGGCACAAATTTTACCCATTTAGCCTAGAAGCATACATTATGTGAGGTCTTCGGTAAACGTCCTTCGAATCTTTAAATTAGGTCACTGTGACCTATTGCTTTAGGAAAAAGACATGAATTCAAGCATCCATCCAGGCAGTCAAGCAGGGCACAAATTGTATCTATTAGCTCTTCAATTATTTTACAAAACATCACGGAAAATCTTTATCAAATGTCATCGGAAACCCTGAATTATGTCATGGTGACCTATATTCTGCAAGAGACGGACCAAAATTTATAGGAAATAACGGTTCAGTAAATAAAAAGTGCGCTAATAATAAATGTTGGACCTAGAACCTTCGAACTTAATATTTAATGAGGTCTTGGGCAAACCCAACCAACCCATGAGATTAGCTCATGTCGGCCTATATTATGTGAGGTACGAACTGGAAATTTTGAGCACCCAGAAAGTTAGACATGGTCATAATCTTAAGTGTTCGATCATGTTGTGTCTCCTCGGACAACCAAAATAAGGACACTGTGACATATATTCTGCAAGATATGTGAAAGAACATGAGTTGAGCATTCTACATTTCAAATTTTCACAATTTGATGTAGTTGGACATGGAAATTTCGAATTTGACCAAGATCCCGGGAGCTCCCTGTAAAAATTCCTTGAAAACCTGAAATAAGGTCAGTGTTACTATGGACTGTGAACTTTAGGGCCCTATTAGTCAGACTGGCACAAATCTTTGCAGTTGGACCTAGAGACTTCCTTTTCTTTATTCTGCTTACTCTTATATTATGCCAGGCAACTACTGGCAACTGTATGTTTGTAAACTCACATTATTTTATGTTCCATTATTTAAGTTAACGCACACATAAATAAAATATGGTGTTAAAGTATATACGAATATGCATGCCTCTCTATGGACATGTAATATTATTTCCATGGCATGTTTTCCCTATTTGCCGTTCGGACAGGAAATCAGTCAGAAACATGAACTAAAGAGTCTGTGATACCTGGACCTGCTGCCCATTTGGTTGAGTCGTTAGTATTATTATTTATTTGTGCTAATACTAGTCTCTAAACAATATTTTACTTTGGAGTGCTCTGATAAAGAAAAATCACGTGACCGCTTAATCTCTCTTTGTTTTAAGTGTAATAAACATTTAATAGGATATGATGCCTTTATTCTGGGTGCTGAAATGTATAGTGGGATTATATATATATATATATATATATATATATATATATTGTTATAGATGTCTCTTTCATTGTATGCAGCAGTGTGTTTGTTCAGCGCTAGCGTTGTCTGTTGCTATGACGGCATAGCCTGGCCCACGCGTGGGGTCTCACGTGTAAACAGCGGTCATGCTAGTCTGGGGCTTTCTCGCCTGGCCGAGCCGGGCCGGCTCACGTGTGAACCCTGATATGTAGAAACACAGCGATGTTGTTCTAGATGTTTCCTGTAACGCGTGTGTACTGAGTATTATGTATTGTTCTTTAGATTGTTCGGGAAATGGAAAGTTCTCGGCTTGAGATGAGAAGCTATAAAAAGGGGCTGGGTTTTAGACCCGAGAGAGAGATGAGAGAATATTCCAGCGGACACAGAAGTGTGGGACCTTTTCCGATACACACAGCAGTAAGAGATTTTCTTCAAATTTATGACGGATTTTATATAATCTTCAGTTTGCCTTTCGGATCTCTGCCAGGATTTCAGTTTTAGATTACAGTAGATTGATTTTGTAATTACATTGGACTGTTATTCTCTGAGAAGATTTGTGTGAACTGTTCATGCGGCTTATACATTTTAAAGGACATCGCTGTGACAGTGATGGTATCCAGGTACTATGCACTTTGTTTATTTTACTGTGTGATGGAGTTGATTTGCTGTTATACTGTTGTTTCACTGTGAAATTTTATTGATTTAGTGTATTGTAACGTTAGGATTGTTTTAAGAATAAATTATAGTTATTTGTTAACAAAAAACATTGACTTCCTTATTCATTCCTCTAGACATTTCACGCTGCCTAGTGTTAGAGAATCTAATTCTTTTATCTCCATAACAACATTTAGGCTCGTCACGACTATGTGATCTGTTTATATTAGGTTCCGTAATATAAAATTTGGGGCTCGTCCGGGATGGCTTAATAGTTTTGAAAATTTATTAGGCCTTGACCTAGACACATTGTTTACAATACATTTTTTACAAGATTAAATATTGTTTACATTACATTGTTTACAGGATTTATCTCAGTGGTTGATTTGTTATTGTTTTAACATCTTAACATGGCATCTTAACATTTCAAACCTGAGACATTTGTTGACGATCCCGACCCTGATCAATTTGAACAGTTGCCAAAGGAAAATTTGTTGGTTTGGGACAACACTTAGGGCTAAGTGTGAAAAAAGCTTTGAGAAAGCCTGATATCATTGCTAAAATCATGCAAGATCTAGTTAGCAAAGGTTTGATTGAAGTGAATGAAGTGTAAACATAAAAAAATGACAGCCTTGCTATGCAGCTGGAATTAAACAAGTTAGAAATGCAACATGAGCTAGCATTAAAACAATCAGAATTAGAAAAACAAAGAGAAGAGAGTGAAGAACATGAAAGATAAAAACAGTCAGAATTAGAAAAAGAAAAACAAAGAGAAGAGAGGGAAGAAAATGAAAGGTTAGGAGAGAAAGACAAGAAAAAGGAATGGAAATTGAGTTAAAACGACTGGAGTTGGAAAGACTAAAATTAGAACACAGTCTAAATGCTGTCCCAACTCACAGTTTTGATGTTACTAAACACATTAGACTTGCCCCACCTTTTCAAGAAAAAGAGGTTGATAAATATTTCTTACATTTTGAGAAAGTAGCGAAAAATTTAAAATGGCCTAAGGAAAATTGGACCATGCTGTTACAAAGTGTATTGACTGCCAAGGCCAGAGAAATTTATACAGAGCTTTCAGTAGAAGCCGCTGTATAAATTGACCAGGTTTAACGGTTAATCCTAAAAGGTTCGAGTTGTTCCGTTGCTACACCTCATTCCACGTCCACTGTGTCTAAGTCCAACAAAGACCAGTCATTTTCGAAGAAAATCTGTAATTACTGCAAGATGGGAGGTCATCTAATATCTGACTGCTGGAAACTTGCGAATAAACCAAATAGCAAACCTGTTTTTGTTTCAAAATCTTTGCATAGCATAGTAAAAGAGCCATGCTCTTTTAATGTAAATAAGGGGTATAACTCCTTTATTGACTCTAAAATGGAGTTTGACGCTACAGAGGCCAACGTGCCGTCTGAACCCCATGAAGAATTCGTAGCTTGTGGGGTAAAAACCTCTGTTGATTACCGCAAGGAAATTTAATAAGGCTAGGTCCTTTCAAGACTCCTGCGAGGAGTTTCTTTAAATAAGACTAAGTCCTTTTATGACTCTTGCGAGAATATTTCAAGTGAGGCCAGGTCCTCTTATGACAAACAGAAGTTTGTTTCTGCTGAGGAAAATTCCTCTGTTGACTCCCATGAGGAGTTTGATGGTTAAAAGGATGTAGACTCCTTTAATGACTCTGAAAAAGAGTTTGTGACTGACACTGTCAGTGTCAGTTCTTTGTTTGATGAAACTGTGATAGAAGATTCCGCTCCTGACTCTAAAATGGAGTTATTTGAGCCATTCATACATGACGGTTTTGTATCACTTTCAAGTGATTTTTCGGACTCCCATATTAGAATTTTGAGGGACACTGGTTTAGGCCAAACTCTCATATTAGTAAACACTTTGCCATTTTCTAATTGTTTTTTACTGGTGCACATGCACTTGTTAATGGTGTGTTTTCAGACAAGCACAGTTCCGCTTCACAGTATCAATTTAAAATCAGATTTAATTTCTGGGAATATTACTGTGGGCATAAGAACTACTTTGACTTTTAAGGGAATTCAGTTGCTGCTAGACAATGATGTTGCAGGTGACAAAGTACAGCCTGTACCAATAGTGACAGAAAAGCCGTCACTTGATCAGGACACTGATCCTGACAGTCGAGAAATCCCTGGTTTGTATCCTCCATGTGCTGTAACTAGATCTATGGCCAAGAAAAGCACACATGAGGATAATGGTCCAGAAAACGACACTCTGGGAGTCACTAGCGACTCGTCTAACGACTCGCCCGTACAGGATGCAACATGTTCAATGTCAGAACTAATCGCGGAACAGCATAAGGACCCTGATATTTCATGTTTGTTTCCCAGGGCAGTTTCTAAAGATGAACTGTCACAGAACCCAGTTTGTTTCTATGTTAAAAATGGAGTGCTTATGCGTAAATGGCGACCATCTGATGTATGCGCTGATGATGAGTAGGCCATCAAACATCAAATAGTAATGCCAAAAAGTTATCGCAATGAAATTCTAAGCATGGCACATGACGCTCCTTTATCTAGCCATTTAGGTATAAATAAAACTTGTCAGAAAGTTAGTACACACTTCTGTTGGCCTAACCTCAGGAAAGATGTTGTACAATATTGTAAATCATGCAACACATGCCAGATGGTAGGCCAGCCCAATCAGAATCCTCCTAAAGCCCCACTTTGGCCTATTCCTGCTTTCGAGGATCCTTTTAGTAGGATTATTGTTGACTGTTGGACCACTGCCCAAACAAAATCTTGACATGAATACTTGCTGACAATTATGTGCGCATCTACCAGGTTCCCTGAGGCAATACCATTGGACAAAATTAATGCCAAAAGTGTTGTCAAGGCTTTGACAAAGTTTTTTTTTACAAAGTTTGGACTACCAAAATCCGTCCAGTCTGACCAAGGGTCTAATTTTATGTCTGGCATATTCCAGCAAGTTATGCTTGAGCTGGGTATAAAACAGTACAAGTCTTCGCCATACCATCCTGAAAGTCAGGGCGCCCTCGGGCGTTTTCACCAGACATTAAAAAATTTATTAGGACTTATTGTTATGACACACAGAAAGATTGGGTTGAAGGAATCCACCTATTGCTGTTTGCTGTCAGACAATCCTTTCAAGAGTCCTGGGTTTCAGTCCCTTTGAACTAGTTTTGGACACCCAGTTCGCGGTCCATTAAAACGGCTAAAAGAAAAACTCTTGTGTGAAAATTCTGATTCTCTTAGTTTTTTTGCAGTATGTCTCAGACTTTCGCTATAAACTAAATGCTTGTGAGATTGCAAAGTCTAATCTAAATTCTGCACAAAGTAAAATGAAAACAAAGTATGACAAGCACACTTTTAGTAAGACGTTTGAGCCTGGTGAAAAGGTTCTAGCCTTACTTCCCATCCCTAGCAGACCTCTGCAAGCTAGGTATTTTGGTCCTTACATTGTTGACAAGAAGGTCAGTGATTTAAATTACAAACTGTTGACACCGGATAGGCGCAAGAAGAAACAACTGTGCCATGTTAAAATGTTGAAACCATATAATGACAGAAATAGCACATCAAATGTTGTACATAATGTTACTGCTGTTAACTGCGTAAAAACTGACCCTGAGCCAGTTTGTTACAGGTACTCTTTTTATTGTGTATCACGGGCGTAACTTGTGTTGTGACACCCTCGCCGGGCCGTTTGTTGCATTCTATGTTTAATCCGTACTGGTTGAACTATCGTTGTCGTGCTGGCTAGGGGCTCTCTCGCCTGTCGTGAGGTCACGTGATGACCCTGGTATGTAGAGATACACACAGTGTTCTGATCTCCAACACTTTAATTGGTCATTACACACATAAATTGTTCAAGTCCTGAAACACGATATGCCATGTGTTTTCATCTATCTCGTAGCCTCCGGTTCCCCCACTTCCGGTGGGGTCACCTACAGTCATAAGGGGTTGTCTCAAAAGTCGCAATATTCAATTATCATTACACAATTACTTAATGGCCTTATTGACTAAAATATTAAAAGTATTATTTCTCAGAATTACCTTAAAGATAGACTTGTGAATGTTATTGAAGGTTTTAAAGATCTGATTAGAATTTATCAGATATACACTTTAAGAGACTGCACTGCTGGTTGTCCTGGTTGTTACAAATGTTTATATATGTGATTAAGAATGGCAAGTCTCTAACATTCCTGAATGAGTCATTTTGGTGCACCACACTGCCTGCTGGAGCGTCGAAGCTGTGGGACAACTGCGTCCTGTCTATTGATTGGAGTGTCATCTACCTGATTGTCTTCATCATCATCATGGACCACTCTCCTTTGCCGCACTAATAGTAAATCTCTTCGGTTGCAACGCAGCATGGCTCCAGACCTAGAGCGCACTAAATATGATCTAGGCGCCACCTGCTTTTGAACAGTGCCTTCCTCTGGCCAAGTGCCCTTGCGAGAGTTGACAACATTCCTCAGACGAACTTTGTTCCCGGGATGCAGCGGGGGCAATGCTTGGGCATTCTGGTCATGATACAGTTTTTGCTTCTGTTTTTGTTTTACTTTTACTTGGTACATCTCATCCATATTGGGCACATTCAAAAGCGATTCAGGTATGGGGAGATTTGAACGGATTCGTCTGCCCTTTAGTAGTTGTGCAGGGGATAACCCACACTCAAGTGGTGTGCTGCGGTAAATTAAAAGTCCTTTCTGAAAATCTCCAACTCCTTCTATGGCCTTTTTCAGGGGTCTCTTGACTATTTTAACACCGGTTTCTGCCATTCCATTTGACTGATGAAAATGGGGACTGGATGTGTTCAGGGTAAAATCATATTCCTCCGCAAATTTAGCCATTTCCCTACTGGCGAACTGAGGACCATTATCGCTGAAGAGCTCAACAGGTATCCCGTGCCTAGCAAAGACATTTTTCAGTCCAGTAACCACAGAGTAACTATCTGTGCTTCTTAGAGGAATTGCTTAAGGATAGCAGGAGTAATAATCTGTCACGATCAAAAAGTTCTGAGCATTGTTTTCAAAAAGATCTGCTGCTACTTTCTCATATGGCCTGCTTGTGACCGGGTGGGGCATTAGCGGTTCTGCAGCTTGTTTGGGTCTGTGTCTCTGACAGATTTGACAATTTCTTACTTTGTCTGATATATCCTGGTTTATGCGAGGCCAATACATGACTTCTCGTGCCCTTCTTTTGCATTTCTCTTCCCCTAAATGTCCCTCATGTAATTTTAACAGCATCGCAGTCCGCATGCTGGTGGGTATAACCAACTTACACCCTTTAAAAATAGTGTCTTGAACAACCGACAACTCAGCCCTACAGTTCCAGAAATCCATGACATTTGTTGGACAGTCTTTCTGGAATTCTGGCCATCCATTTCGAATAAACTCAATCACCTGTTGAAGAACAGGGTCTTTAGCCGTTTCCAGCTGAATTTTATTGCGCTTTTGCACGGACACTGGCAGTGAAGTAATTATCATATCCACATATGAAGCAGTATCACATTCTACTGTAGACTGGTTGGGAATTGCTGTCTTGTCTACTGCCCGAGACAGTGTGTCTGCGGCGACAATATATTGGCCAGGTGTGTGAGACACGTCTAAATCACCTGTTGAAGAACAGGATCTTTAGCCGTTTCCAGCTGAATTTCATTGCGCTTTTGCACGGACACTGGCAGTGAAGTAATTATCATATCCATATATGAAGCAGTATCACATTCTACTGTAGACTGTTTGGGAATTGCTGTCTTGTGTATACTGCCCGAGACAGTGTGTCTGCGGCCACTATAAATTTGACAGGTGTGTAAGACACGTCTAAATCGTATTTTTGGAGTTTTAGCAGAAGTCGCTGTATGCGAAGAGGACAGTCATTCAGGGGTTTAACAAAATTTGGTATCAATGGTTTGTGATCCGTTTCTGCTTCCACACTGAGCCCATATATATACTGGTGAAAACGTTCACACGCGAATGTAATGGCCAGGAGCTCTTTTTTCAATCATAGCATACTGTGTTTCGGCACTGGACATGGAACGGGAGGCATAGGCTATGGGTTGCCACTGGGCTTCAGTATGAGCCAGGCATTCCTCCTGTTCCTTGAACCAGCACCATTCATTTTTCTTTTCAACCAGATGTCTCAATGGGGCCGCAGTAGCTGATAGGTCCGAATTTTCCAAGGTAATTAATCATCCCAAGGAAACGTTGAACCTCCCTAACACAGGTAGGCCTTTCCATGTTCTCAATTGCTGAAATCTTTGTTGGGTCAGGTTTGATCCCATCTTTGCTGATCACATCACCAATGAAAACAAACTGTGACACTCCGAATTCACATATTTGCCTGTTTAGCTTCAGATTTGCATTTCTTGCTGCCTCAAGGACCATTCTCAGGCGCCTGTCGTGTTCCATTTGATTGGCACCCCACACAATAATGTCATCCATGGTTGTGTTCACACCCTCTATGCCCTCAAAGATCATTTGAATTCGCTTGTGATAGACTTCCGGTGCCGATTTGATCCCAAATCGCAATCTCAAAAAACGATACCTACCTCTTGGGGTATTAAATGTGCACAGCTTTGAGCTTTTTGTGTCCAATTTCATTCGCCAGAACCCCTGAGAGGCGTCCAGTTTGCTAAAAACTTTAGCACCCGCAAACTCTGCCATGATTTCCTCCCTAGTCGGGAGCTTGAAATGTTCTCTCTTTATGGCACGGTTCAGATCACGGGGATCGAGGCATATCCTCAAGTTGCCATTTTTCTTTTCTACGGTCACCAGAGAACTCACCCAGTCTGTAGGTTCATCCTCCTTCATGATAATGCCCATTGCTTCCATTCTGTCGAGTTCTCGTGCAAGTTTATCTCTGAGAGCAAATGGAACTTTACGACAGGGATGTATCACTGGTGTCACAGTTTCATCAATATTTATTGTGTGTTCACCCTGCACGCAGCCCAACCCTGTTAATATATCTTGAAAATCTTTTTCAACTGATCATATAGGCCTACAGTATTCTTTTCCAGCAGAAATACGCGTTTCACGAGGCCAAGTATTTCACAGCCTTGAAGTCCTAGTATTGGCTGTCGGTCACCATCAACAATCATAATGTACATTTTGACCTGCTGGTCTTTGTGTTTCACTGTGATGAGGCATTTTCCACAAACTGGGACTCGCTCCCAAGTATAGGATGTAACTCTGGCATTAACTCTATGCAACTTTGGTTTGGTTTGTAATGTACTATACACTGTTTTGGAAATTAAATTGACCTGTGCCCCAGTATCCAGTTTCATTGGAACAACAGTTTCATTTAGAACCAGAGGTACGACCCGGTCTTTATTCAAATTATCTTGATTGTCAATAGAATCAATAAAGAGTTCAGGTTCCTGATAACCTTCAATTTGTTGGGTGACCTCATAATCCAGAGTGTGCACTTGGGACCGTGTCATACGACAGCACTTTGCAAAATGGTTCATCCTGCCACAGTTACGACACTGTTTGCCAAATGCTGGGCATGACCTGGCAACATGGGTGAATCCACAGTATCCACATAAGCGAGGTCTATTGAACGTTTTTGAGATGGCCCCCTTTTCTTCAGCTAAATTCTGGTCTTGTTTACTGATTTTCAGAGTTGCTTGACTCTGGCTAAAATTTCTCTCTTTGATGTCTGCTCTGTATTTTCACAGATTTCTACTGACTGCATGGACAGAACTCTCATCTGGATTAATCTCTCTGGCCCTATTTCTAGTTGTTTCTGCAGCTTTACACATGTCAACAGTATCATCCAATGTCAGATTTTTCTTCTGTCATAAGGGTTTGTCTCAAAAGTCGCAATATTCAATTATCATTACACACAGCGATGTTTTTCTAGAGGATTCCTGTGACGCGTGCTTACCGTGTATAATGTATTATTCTTAGACTATCCGAGAAGTGGAAAATTCTCGGCCTGGGGTGAAGAGTAAATAAAGGGGCTGTGTTTTAGAGCCGGGGGCAGAGAGCAGAGAAGATTTTCCAGCGGACGCCAAAGCGTGTGTCAGTTTCTGGGACCTTATCCGACGTGTGCGGCAATTATAGATTTTCTTCAGAGTTTTTCCTGGATTTTGTGCATTTGGACTTCAGTTTACTCTCTTGATTGTTACAAGAACTTTACACTGGACTGTCATTCTCCGAGAGTATACATTTAAAGAACTTATCGTTGTAACGGTGTTGGTTACCAGGTACTGTGCACATTATTTATTTTTCTGTGTGATTGTAGTGATTTGTTGTTATACCGCTGTTTTACTGTATAAATGTATTGATTTAGTGTATTGTAATGTTAGGATTGTTTTAAGAATAAATTATTTGTTAACATAAAATCACTGACTTCCTTATTTTCTAGACATTTCACGCTGCCTTGTGTTACAGAATCTTATTTTTGTTTATCCCCGTTACAGAATTTGGGTTCATCACGCATACGTGATCTGTTTATATTAGGTTCCGTAACAAGTTAAAATAGATACTGATTGTAAGTGTGATGTAGACATTCAGTGTGGAACAGTACTACTAAAACCTCAGACGATGCCAAATTGTCACACCTTACCGTACAACAACAACAAAACCTCAGGAATCTGCTGCAGAATTATGAACATTTGTTTAGTGACATTCCAACGGAACTAGTAAATTGTGCCATGATGTCGATGTTGGCGAGGCAAGCGCAGTGAAGCGGCATCCTTATAAACTGAATCCAGAAAAACAAAACTATCTACAAGATGAGGTTCAAAATTTGCTGGACAATGATTTTATTGAACCTAGTAACAGTAACTGGAGTTCACCATGTGCCAAAAACCGATGGAAATTACCGTATGTGCACAGATTATCGAAAACTGAACTCTGTCACCACGACTGACACGTTCACGATTCCGAGGATCGATGATTGTATTGATAGAGTCGGTAGCTCCAGATATGTCTAAAAGTTTGACTTGCTAAAAGGATTCTTGCAAGTTCCGCTGACAGAACGAGCCGAAGAAGTGTCCGCATTTGTGACGCCGCAAGGTCTGTACTAGTATAAAGTTATGCAGTTTGGCAGAACTCGCCAGCCACGTTCCAGCGCCTCATCCATATGGTTGTCAAGGACATTCAGGGATGCGACGCATATATTGATGACCTCAGCGTGTACAACGACACCTGGGAAAACATCTGCATATTCTTCGCGCCCTCTTCGAAAGACTCAGTGAAGCACGTCTGACCATCAACTTAGTAAAATCTGAGATTAGTCATGCACAAGTAACATTTTTGGGTCATATTGTAGGACAGGGTCAAGTAAAACCTGTTGATGATAAAATAAGTGCTATTTCTGAATTTCCTAGACCAGAAAACAAAAAGCAAATAATGCGTTTTCTTGGTATGGTTGGATATTACAGGAAGTTTTGTCCAAATTTTTCTGCTGTAGCTGAACCTTCGACTAATATTTTAAAGAAGAAACAAAAGTTTGTATGGAATGTTCAGTATGAAAATGCATTTCAGAATTTGAAAGCAATTCTGCAAAGTTCACCCGTTTTAGCAGCTCCAGACTTTTCTGTACCTTTTAAGTTAGCTGTAGATGCTAGTGACACTGCTGCTGGTGCTGTGTTGTTACAAGAAGGCCATGATGGCATAGATCATCCAATTTGTTATTTTTCAAGAAAGTTTAATGCAAACCAGAAAAACTACTCCACGATTGAAAAGGAATATTTGGCTTTGATTTTGGCACTGCAACATTTTGAAGTTTATCTTACTTCATCAGTCAAGTCGATCATTGTCTTCAGTGATCACAATGCCCTCACGTTCATGAACAAGTTGAAGTGTAAAAATCAAAGATTGTTGAGATGGAGTTTGTTTTTACAGGAATACATTCTTAAAATCAGACACACTAAAAAGAAAGACAATAAAATTGCTGATTGTTTATCGAGATGTTCATGAAAAGTTGTAAACGAGATGTTCATGTAATGTTGTAAATAAGATGATATGTGAGATGTTGTAAAAAATTTAGTGATTGTGATCGCTTAAAGAAAGTTTTTTTTAGAAATCTTTCTTTTTTCTTACAGGAGGGGGGAGTGTTATAGATGTCTTTTTTATTGTATGCAGCAGTGTGTTTGTTCAGCGCTAGCGTTGTCTGTTGCTATGATGGCATAGCCCGGCCCACGCGTGGGGTCTCACGTGTAAACAGCAGTCATGCTGATCTGGGGCTTTCTCGCCTGGCCGAGACGGGCCGGCTCACGTGTAAACCCTGATATGTAGAAACACAGGGATGTTGTTCTAGATGTTTCCTGTAACGCGTGTGTACTGTGTATTATGTATTTTTTCTTTACGGCTTGAGATGAGGAGCTGTAAATAGGGGCTGGGTTTTAGAGCCGAGAGAGAGAGGTGAAATAATATTCCAGCGGACACAGAAGAGTGGGGCCTTTTCCGATACATGCAGCAGTTACAGATTATCTTCAAATTTATGACGGATTTTATATAGTCTTCAATTTGCCGATCACTGCCAGGATTTCAGTTTTGGATTACAGTAGATTGATTTTTTAATTACATTGGACTGTTATTCTCTGAGAAGATATGTGTTAACTTTTCATCCGGCTTATACATTTGAAAGGACTTATCGCTATGCAAGTGGTGGTATCAAGGTACTGTGCACTTTGTTTATTTTACTATGTGATGGTATTGATTTGCTGTTATACTGTTGTTTCACTGTGAAATTGTATTGATTTAGTGTATTGTAACGTTAGGATTGTTTTAAGAATAAATTATAGTTATTTGTTAACAAAAAAACACTGTCATCTTTATTCATTCTCCTAGACATTTCACGCTGCCTAGTGTTACAGAATCTGATTTTTTTTATCTCCATAACATCATTTAGGCTCGTCACGACTACGTGATCTGTTGATTTTAGGTTCCGTAACAACATAAATATATATACATATAAATATAACTCTGAAGAAAAACAACACTGTTAATTCACAACAGACTGTTTCACGGGATGCGACCCGATCATCAGGTGAATGTGGTTAGAATCAAGGATTCTAACCACATTCACCTGATGATCGGGTCGCATCCCGTGAAACAGTCTGTTGTGAATTAACAGTGTTGTTTTTCTTCAGAGTTATACCGCTCTGGCCTAGCTTGTAGGCCATAGAGCACTTTACATCGGAGGGTAACACTACCTTCTACATATAAATATATATATATATATATATATATATATATATATATAAATATATTTATAACTTACTAGCAGAAAAGACGTAAAGGCGGCCCTCAGTCCCCATATTTGTGCTGACACACCCCCCCCCCCCTATTTTTACATCCTTGATACACCACTATATGCATTTAAGAACATTCCAAATGATGGTATCCATGATACATATGACTCACAGGTCTTATTAATTATAGGGCAAAGGAGTCACGGTATATATAGCACACAAATATGAAGGTCCCACTTTACTTTCACTTCAGGCAGTTTCCCTAACAGTGAATGTTCATTCGAAATATTTATAAAAAGGCATGTGTTATACTTGTTCTACTATAAAATATACACGTAATGCCCGAGTAGACGGTGTCAAACACCTCTGTTATCCTCATAGTTACTTTTCATGAAAAACCCCGTCGTCATAACGCCAACGTTTTTAGAATAACCGAGAATAGTACATAAGGAGGCGATCTATATTTGCTATTTTACTTTTCTCGCGCATCTTGTTATTTCCTACTGAGAAAAATTTCCAACTGAAAAAAAAAATATCATTTTAATTCAAATGGTAAGGCTGCATCCAAAATTAATGTGGTAAACAGCAGCTGGATACGACACTTTATTATTACTAGGTAGTGATGTAGTCGAGTCCACCGAGTCTGAGTGCATCCGAGTCCGAGTGCAAATCCGTGTCTAGACCATCCGAGTCCTAGTCCGGACTCGAGTCCAACATCACCGCATGAAGGCATGTTCAAGATGAAAAAGTATACAGCGCTTAACAGAATATTAAATAACTACAAGAATTACCACGGTATGATGAACAAAAATCTTCCTGGTTCATTATGATTGGTCTATTAACAAGTACATCTCCTTCCTGCCACATGTGACACTTTCTTTGCGCTCAGACCTCCAGAATGATGGAGATCGTGTTGGCTCTGTTCGTCCCACTGACTCTAGCCACAGGTAAGTGTCCGTTAAGTCTGTATGTGAGATAATAACATGAATTACACACATCGAGCAGGCCTATATTATTCAGGTTATACGTTTTACCTGAAAATACCTTTGATTCACATTGGCTAAATAATACCGGCAATCAAATCGTGTTATGTATATATTTAATACGATTTACCCAGTTGCTTGAGGAGATACTGCTTTGCTCTAACACAAAATACATAAATGCATACATAAAGGCTACAGCACATCCCAGCAGTGTTAATGTTCTTTCATTTAAGAAACAATGAAAAAGGACAAATCATGCCAAATGTCCTGTCTAACAATTAGAATTTTATAAATTTTAAACTTTGATGTAGGTTTGAGTTTGGAGAAAATGCATTGGTTGCTGGACTGTCGTTTATAACAAAAGTGAGCTATTTCCTGCCCAAGGACCCGAGCCTAATTTTACACACTCGGCAGAGTCGGACTCTTTTGTTTAGAGTTTGTGGGCGTCACAATCTGAACCCCACAATGCACCGCGGCTTCTAAATACACAGATGACGTTCGTTTAAATGTAGTGATGAGGGTAATGAAGTCCGTTCAAGTACGCTGGATAAGAATTTTGTCAAGTCAGATTACATAAACGTTGGTTCCAGGTATAAGTAAAATTTTGCAAGCATTCGAATGTGAAATGTAAACAAAAGGTGATAAAAACTGGTGATTCCTTGAAATATAACAAGTTCTCATATTAAAGTTTGACATTTGAGACAAGTAGTCCCGGCCGTCACACAGGGCCTTACAGGAAGAGTTTTTAGTAGAACCACCTCTGGGTGAAGGGTGCTGATTTTCTTATATCGGTCATTTCCTATCATCTCCTATTAACTGCTTTAGAGAGGAAAGTTAATCATATCCAGTGATGATAATGATGATATTTATTATCGATACGATTAACGTTTTGATTTTCTTTATCCTGTCAGTGAGAGCAGGGATAATGTATATAGAACATCACAGAACAAAAATGGAAGATAAATGAATCGTATGGAATCATTAATGTTCTTTTAACGGCTGTCATAAGTTCACATTTTAACCAGGTTATTTATTTAAGGAATGGGGTATTTTACGGTATATGAACCTGATATTTTCATATTGAAAAGAATAATAAACCCTGTGTCAAGATAATAAATATATCATTTATTTTTCGTTTCAGGTAAAACAAAGATTAATATATGCAGCAATACCACAAAGGATGCACTGGAAGGAACCCTTTACCACAAATATCACGAACTTTATGTAGAAAAATGTCAGTGCAATATAACCGGTAATTTAACGTTACATGCTAAAAATATCACCATGGCCATAACCAGAGTAAATTGTGATGAGGAAATATCCGTTAAAGCATTGCGTCCATATAACTTTACTGCGCTCCGCCGGTGTTCAGACTCGGTCCAACCGACAAGGGTTATTAATGAATCGATTCTAGCCGAATCCTCAGTCTTGATGATAATTTATTCTTGGAAAGGGAATTTATCAGAACCAAGGGGATATGTAGAGATCACCTTTGAAGGTATCCTTTATCTATGTTTAAATTATTTCTTATACTGCTCCGATTAAAACTAGTGTTTGCAGGTCATTTTACATTAAATTCTATTATATATATATATATATATATATATATATATATATATATATATATATATATATATATATATATGTTTTAATATTTCTTATCTATTATACTTTTTTTACATTTTTTACTTTATATTCTAATTTATATGTCTTAATTGATAGTCGAAGATCTATTTTCAGAGCTCAAATGTGTTATTATATAAGACCTATAAAGTTCATCCCATAAAATGCAGTTTTGGTTGTACTGACTAAAGAATTAATGCAGAACGAATTACAGTCTCATGTTCTTCAGAACTGTTGCACACATTTGAGATTAATGTATTTGTAACCATTTGATAAAACAATGTAAATCCCTGTCCATTGCAGTATGTATATTAATTAATATTAATTTATAAAATATTTAAAAAATTCACCATCTAACAGCGAAATCTACACAGAACGTGACTGTAACCTGCGTTATGACCGGATTGGACTTCATGCGGATCCCGCCAACCACTACTCCTGCAGTACCCACTACTCCCCCTATTGGTGTGGTGGTCGCAACAGTTTCCGCTGTAGCTGTGATTGTCACATTTGGTGTTGTTATAACCGTCCTGTTGATCAGGTACGTTTTAGACAGGACCCAGGACAAGTCTATAGCTCCAATGTAAGCCTGCCCACGATGTAATATACGCCTGTATTCATTGTTACTGGGAATTGTCCAGAGGACTGTATCCCTCGCCATACAGAATGTGAGAAATGTGTACACACACCATCACACACACTCACAGTCACGGAACTCACCAAACACAATAACGGTCCACTTTGTGTAGGATTAAATAAAGAACCAAATCTGCTGCCAATACGGAAAGTGTCTTATGTGAGGAATCAGGGAGGTGAACTTTGTAATCAAATCTGAAACATGAAAAAGACACCACATTTAGAAAAAATATCACAAAATGAACTTAGAATGCACCTAAACCTAATCAAGCAATGATAACAATAAAACATACCTGCCTTGTTAAATTGAAAAAAATTAATTTAGAAACTTTTTAAGATACTGCATTGCATATAAATGTTGAACATTAAGTATAAACATTCACACATAAATCCCACAATCGATCAACCTGTGACCTCAACCTGTTTAGGTAAGGAGACCTTTAACATATGCTTGCCATCTTATATGCATTTGAGAGAAAGTTTTTTAAATCTTGCATTATATATAAATTGTTTAGGATTTCCAAATTCATAAAAAATGCACACAATTTAAGAATTCATATAAATATCCAAAAAGAAACCAAGTGTGAACAAAACTTGCTAATAGGCTCTGGAGACTCAAAAGATGCACCTGCTATTATAATCAACAGTAGATCCCAGTAAATCCCAGAGAAATAGTGTCGGATGTGAAATGAAATATTTTGTATAAATCAATTCATAACAAGAGCACCCACAAACGTGAGAATGTAATTCAGGTGAGAAACTCTATTGGTAAATATGTATACTGAATATCATGAAAATCCATAAGATTTTAGGCATTGTGTCACAACAGTTTGGTGACCTCTTACCTTATTAAATATGCGTGGATTTTACTTGAAATCACAATTAGGCCATATATTATATTGATTAATATTTCTGCAGAGTTTGATCAAAATCCGTCGTATTCCTCGTAAGTTACTGCGGGAACACCATAAAGTAGTCTTGTGATCTCTGGCCTAATTAAATATGTGCGGGTTTTGCATACAATCAATTTAAGGTAAGATAATATATTTGTAAGTAGCTAAGGGGAGTTTCGTGATAATCATTCAAAGCCCTTTTCAGTTACGGATGCAAAACTCAAATTGAACAAACAGACAGAAACGGGCGGACTTTTTGCGAAATAGTGTCACATATGGCATGTAAAAATATTGCATAAAAATTCATAAAAAAATCCAAAAATCATTTTACTGTGACCAAAACCTAATCAGCTCCTAAGACCCGTAAGGTGCACCTGCTACTAAAATCAGAAGTAGATCTGAGTAAAACTTTTTGGAAACAGAGCCATCAGCGTCTGTGCTCCAGTTTTTTGCAGTAAGTTGCCAGACTATAATAAGAGATGTGATCCAGTAGACAGATTTAGGATGCATTAAAAACTTACTCTTTATTTATGTTTATTTATATATTTTATAATCCTCTTTTGACCATTCATGTCTTTATATTTGTCTTAAATATAACTTATAGTTATACTTTTATAATATATAATTTAGGTTTTTATTTATTTTTTATGTCTATGTATAACCGTTGAATGTATTATGTATTTTTAGCTCAGCTGACTGTAAGTCATCTGAGCTATAGCGATCACTCTTTGTCCGTTGTCCGTCCGGCCACACGGCATCCGGCCATCTGCCCGTCTGTCCGTTAACATGGCACAAATACTAACCGCTGGACCTGGAATTTTCTTACTTTACATCTAGAGAGGTCCATGAAAAATCTCCTTGGAAACCTGGAATTAAGTCTCTGTTACCCATATCCTTTGAGCTATGGGGCCCCAAAGTACCCCCAGAATAGTAAAAAAAATCATACAAAAACTTCAATATCTCATTAATTACATCACTGATGGTCATGATTTTTGGCATACATATTGATCATGACATGTTCCATCAGTTTCTGCAGACTAATGGCGCCACCTGTATTATTTTATTTTTTTTATAAATTTTTTTCTCTATTTTTGAGACCTTTAAAAATGTGGACATCTGTTAACAGGGCACAAATCGTAAAGACTGGACCTTCAGTCTTCACATTCTGAGAGGCCTATGAAGTCTCAATGGAAACCAGAAATTAGGTCTCTGTTACCCATATCCTTTGAGCTATGGGGCCCAAATGTATGCCCCAGAATAGTCAAAAATTTCATACAAAAACTTCAATATCTCATTAACTACATCACTGATGGTCATGATTTTTGGCATACATATTGATCATGAGATATTTCATCAGTTTCTGCAGACTGGTGGCGCTACCTGTATTTTTCAAATCTTTACAATTTTTTTGGTATATTTTTGATACCTTTAAGGATGTAGTTATCTGTCAACATGGTTCAAATTGTAACGACTGGACCTAGAATCTTCATTCTTCACATTCTGAGAGGCCTATGAAAAGTCTCCATGGAAACCAGAAATTAGGTCTCTGTTACCCATATCCTTTGAGCTATGGGGCCCAAATGTATGCCCCAGAATAGTCAAAAATTTCATACAAAAACTTCAATATCTCATTAACTACATCACTGATGGTCATGATTTTTGGCATACATATTGATCATGAGATATTTCATCAGTTTCTGCAGACTGGTGGCGCTTTAAGGATGTAGTTATCTGTCAATAGGGTTCAAATTGTAACGACTGGACCTAGAATCTTCATTCTTGAAACACAGGGAGACCCATGAAAAGTCTCCATGGAAACCTGAAATTAGGTCTCTGTTACCCATTACCTTTGAGCTGTGGCACTCTAAAGTACAGCTCAGAATAATGGAAAATTTGATACAAAAGTTGAAGTATCTGAACAACTAATGCAGAGATCACCATAATCGTTTGTATGGATATTGATCATGGAGTGTTTCATCAGTTTCTGCAGCCTGGTGACACCACGTCTATTTGTTCGGGCTTTTTTTCGAATTGTTTTCCCTATTTTTGAGACCTTTAAAGATATGAATATCTCTTAACAGGGCACAAATCATAACAACTGGCCCTAGAATCTTCAATCTTTAAATACAGGGAGACCCATGAAAATCTCCATGGAAACCTGAAATTAGGTCTCTGTTACCCATATCCTTCAAGCTATAGGACTCCAAAGTATCCCTCAGAATAATGGAAAATTTGATACAAAAGCTGAAGTATCTGAACAACTAATCCTGAGACCACCATGCTTCTTTGCATGGATATTGACCATTAAGTGTTTTTATTAGTTTCTGCAGACTGGTGGAGCCACCTGTTTTTTTTAAAGTTTACGCATTTTTCTCTATTTTTTAGATATATTAATACAGACACAATCTCAGCCTGTTGGTTAATCTGTTTGATGCTTCAGTTGAATGGTTATATGCTACCATTCAGATGATAAAAGTTTCCTTTGCAAATCTCTTCCCAGTCAGCTGAGCGTGATGACCCAGGGGTCACTTGTTTATTCATGTTTACATGTTTTGAGCGAATTGTTCAAATTCTGGATGTTTGTGCATTATAAGAATAAATTATTATTATTATTATTATTATTATTATTATTATTATTATTATTATTATTATTATTATTCTTTTCTGTGATTACACAGGAGAAAACGTGCAGCTTCGGTTTATTCCAACACTACAACTAACTTCAACCAACTCCGAAGGCTGAGATCACTGTTAGCCAAGAAAATATAGGACGGCAAATTTGCATGAACTGCACTGAAGATATGAGCCCCAGCCCCCTCTTTGTCCACCTATAAAACATCTTTGAAATAGAGTGATTATATACGCTTAATCTCGTAGCGTTTTCCTGCCTATATTTCTGCTTGCAGGAGCTATGTATTAAGTCCACCAGCAAAGTCTTCTGTGGTCCTGTATCCGCCCGTGATGGCAAACTCACGGGTTGATCTGCGTAATGTAAAACAAAGCATTGCCAAGACAGGATATTAACTACCGAGTACCAAAAAAATCTGCAGTGTCCATTCTAGCAAATCAAAACTTGGACTAGTATTGATAACGGCGCTGCTGACATTAGTGTTTAACATTTAACTTTGGTACAAATAGTACCACTTGCTTGACATAAGCGGTGCAACGTCGTACGTGAGAGCCTACCTCGGTGACGGACCTAGTATGTATTCCATACAAATTAGATGGAGAATCTATGCAAATGAACCTTTTCCCTGCAAAAGCAGCCCATTTTCCAGGAAATACCTTCATTTTCATACAACCATGCCAGGTTCCGATACAACCGGATGATACCAAGAGCCCGCGGGGAGAAGAAACAATGTATCATTTTATAATTGCCCATTATTTCGTTCATACTAATCATTCGGCAGTATTTTGGTTCCCAATGGCGTCTAAGCATCTATATCTAATACTCATAAAGAGAAATTGTTCCACTTTTGTCCTCAATGTTCTCTGAAACCTCGTTGCGTATGACACTTGTGTTATACCTTGTAGCCGCCGCAGCCATTTTTAAGAGTTTCAGACCAATGTTTTGCAACCTGGACCTCCAACCCCTTTTCCGGACCTTGGGTTTTGAAACCCTTAAAAAAGACTACGGCGGCTGAAAGAGGGGGATCCCCCTGACATATTCCCATTTCTTTCTGTAGGAACAGCTTCCTGATTTTAAAACATACATTTAAATCATCTTTTATATTCCTTACATCAATCTAGCCTTTATATGTCTAAATATAATAATACATGTAACCAGTCAAAGATCTTCGAAAATCTGAATCCCCCCCGTTCCATTCCGGTTTGCAAATGAAAACATCATCACTGACAAGGTCTTCAAGGTAAACAAACCCATGTATGAATTTCTTTCCACAAGCACAGCTTCACAAAACAACTGTAAAATATTTGTTATCTTATTGAGACAGTTCCCCATTGAAAATATATATTTAATTTAAACTTTAAGAATAAGCGCCTCATCCATATGGTTGTCAAAGACATTCAGGGCTGCGACGCATATCTTGATTCTTCGAAATCTCTTCGAAAGACTCAGTGAAGCACTTCTGACCATCAACTTAGTAAAATTTTAGTTTAGTCATGCACAAGTTACATTTTTAGGTCATTTTGTAGGGTAGGGTCAAGTAAAACCTGTTGATGCTCAAATAAGTGCTATTTCTGCATTTCCTAGACCAGAAAACAAAAAGCAAATAATGCGTTTTCTTGGTATGTTTGGGTATTACAGGAAGTTTTGTCCAAATATTTCTGCTGCAGCTGAACCTTTGATTAATTTGTTAAAATTGACACAAAAGTTTGTATGGAATGTTCAGTGTGAAAATGCATTTAAGAATTGAAAGCAATTCTGCAAAGCTTACCAGTTTTGGTAGCTCCAGACTTTTCTGTACCTTTTAAGTAAGCTGTAGATGCTAGTCATACTGCTGCTGGTGCTGTGTTGTTACAAGAAGGCAATGATGGAATAAATCATCCAATTAGTTATTATTCAAGAAAGTTTAATGCAAACCAGAAAAACTACTCCACTGTTGAAAAAGAATGTTTGGCTTTGATTTTGGCATTGCAACATTTTGAAGTTAATGTTACTTCATCAGTCAAGCCTATCATTGTCTTCAGTGATCACAATTCCCTCACGTTGATGAACAAGTTGAAGTGTAAAAATCAAAGATTGTTGAGATGGAGTTTGTTTTTACAGGATTACAATCTTGAAATCAGACACAATAAAGGGAAATACAATGCACTTGCTGATTGCAAATCGAGATGTTTATGAAATGTTGTAAACAAGAAGTTAATATCATGTTGTAAATAAGATGATTTTTGAGATGTTGTAAAAATTTAGTGATTGTGATCGCAAAAAGAAAGTTTTTTTTGAGAAAACGTTCTTTTTTTCTTACGGGAGGTGGAGTGTTACATATGTCTCTTTTCAAGTATCAGCAGTCTTACATGAGTATGTATAACGCTATCATTGGCCGTTGCTTGGCCGGCATAGCCCGGCCCACGCGTGGGCTCTCACGTGTAAACAGCGGTCATGCTAGTCTGGGACTTTCTCGCCTGGCCGAGCCGGGCCGGCTCACGTGTGAACCATGATGTGTAAAGACACTGTGTTCGTTGTTCTAGATGTTTCCTGTAACGTGTATAGTAATGGGTTCTTTAGATTGTTCGAGAAAGGGAAAGTTCTCGGCTTTGGGTGAGAAGTTATAAATAGGGGGCTGTTTTTTAGAGCCGGGAGAGAGGAGAGAAATATTCCAGCGGACACAGAAGCGAGTAAGTCAGTTGTTGACCTTTTCCGATAAGTGCGGCAATTATAGATTTACTTCTAAATTTGTGACGGATCTTATATAGTCTTCGGTTTGCTTTCGGGATCATAACAAGGACTTCACTTTGGGATTACAACGGATTGATTTTGTGAATGAACTGGACTGTTATTCTCTGAGAAGATGTATGTAAACTGTTCATTTGGGTTGTACGTTATAAAGGACTTGTTGTCGCTGTGACAGTAGTGGTACCCAGGTACTGTGCACTTTGTTTCTTATGCTATGTTATTGTATTGATTTGCTGTTATCCTGTTGTTGTACTGTGTAATTGTATTGATTTAGTGTATTGTAATGTTAGGATTGTTTTAAAAATAAATTAGAATTATAAGTTAACAAAAAAACACTGACTTCTTTATCCATTCCCCTAGACATTTCAGGCTGCCTAGTGTGACAGAATCTGATTTTTTTTATCGCCATTACAAAATGTATGTTCATCACGCATACGTTATATAACATCTGTTAATATTAGGTTCCGTAACATGCTACTCAAGAAATATGTTCTCAAACGTATTTGAACAGTTCTGACCAACCATTCGGGAGGTTAACTGCCACCTTACCACATTGCACAGCTTGTGTCAAGAAAGCGGTAGTCTTTGTACTGGTAGTAGACTGGCACAGAACGTGCACCAGGAAGTCATTAAATGTTATATATATATATATATATATATATATATATATATATATATATATATTGAATCATGCATACAATTCTTAAGGAGTCAAGTTGAGCACTTACCGAAAGTGTGTTTTTAACACGTAAGCGTTTCAACCATCGCTGCATATGACGTTGTTAACCCGGAAGGTTATGGCTGTAGTCTCTACAACAAGCCAAAATGAAAACAACATGGCATCAGTGAACTGGGTAAAACAGTGCATAATTTGTCCAGTATCCAGTCTTTGGCACTTTAACCTATCAAATCATATTTTATCCCACGAAAAGTGAACGAGTGACCATACTTGATAAATTAAATTTAACGATGTGTTTGATTTTCATCATTATCTTCCGATATGAGCCATCTTGTGACATCTATTTCATTAGAATATTGCTTTTACTGTATGTAATAAAGCCTCAATACTGTTCCGAGATAAGACCTGTACTATCAGGGGCAAGATTACCTTTTTTCAATGTGCCCGTCATCCTTAGACGCCTTTATTTATCGTATTGTGATACTCATGTTATAATATATGATATAATGTTATATTATATAATATGTTATATTACTAAATGTCTTTTTTCACTAAGGGGATATTCTCATGCATAATTTTGAACTTTTTTAATTCATACTGCAGATTTTAAAGAAAAAATTGAAATAGGTCATTTAAAAAAAATCGATGATGCTAAGATTAACCGTTTTCTTTGTTGGTTTGAAACATATACATGTATTTCAATTTTTATTTCTTACAATCTTCCAACTGATTTAAGCTTTTTTTAGATCTGTGACTGTAATGAACTCCCATGTTTACGCACAAATATACTTTATCGTGAGTTCAGATATTTAAATAAAATTTACTGTTGTTCAATGGTGCTTGATTCCTCTATACAAACGGACGGTAATCGGTTGTTTTGAGTGGAACTGGGTCTCTATGAATAGTTAAATGGCTTCCTTAGTAGTCATTGACAATATAATAATCACAAAACAAACATTTTAAGTGTCAGCTCAGGTTTGGTTAATGAATCATGTGGTCTAGATACAGAGCAAATAAAATGTTGACCTTGCAATCTTTTTATCCATACAATTTTCTTTCATTTAAAAGAAAGAAAATGGCTGAGAGAAGATCAGTTATATCGGCGCTAGTGATTATTGCTAGTTGAGTCACAACACTTAATTAGGTCATTCCAATGTAATAATTATAATGTAACTCCAGGGAACAATCTTTCTGAAGCCCGGCAAAATTATTGGCATCAAATGTAAACTCTTGGCTAAATGGCTAGACTGGTTGCGCCACCTTCAATCCTGAGGGTGGGGGGTCCATCTTTGCGTTTGTTTTGGGTGACAATCACTCATAACTCAGGAGTGGTTCAATGTATTTCCCTTAAATTTGGCATGTCCATCAAAATTGGGCAGCTTACTCCTACACATGACAAATATAATCACGTATTGGTAGAATACGTCCATTGTTTATCTCAGGAGTGGTTTCACGTAGCCGCCTGAAATTGTGTATGTCTATGGATCCACAATATTGGCTTTCACCCATAAATCTGTTTAGGGAGAAAATTGCACATCCCTCAAAAAAGGGAGGATATATTAGCCTGAAATTTTGCACGTTTATCCATCTTGGAAAGCTTTGTCAGAGACGAGACTGGTGGGGCCACCTACCGTCACTTTCACTTAGAATACATTGATGCCGTTTTCTTAGAGATGGTTTGGTGTATCGGTCTGAATTTTCTATAAGCATCCAGGTTGATTTTTTGTGCACAGAACTGGTGTACAAACAAGTATTTGTAGAATACAATCATGCATTATCTCAGGAGTGAATTAAATTTTCAGGATGAAAGTTTGCATTCCATAGATCTTGGATTGCTATACCACGTATACAAGACTGGTGACGCCAGCTGCAGTCAATTTTGTGTAAAGTCCTGTTCATCTGTTTTCGAGGAAAATCACACATATCTCAAGAGTGGTTTGATTAATCGGCCTGAAAGTTTGCGTGTTCATTTATCTTGTGTAGTTTTTTGTCACAAGACTTGTGCGCCACCTACGATCACATATGCATTTATCTCGGGAGTGGTTTGATTAATCCATTTGAAAATTTGCATTCTTATAGGTCTTGGAATGGTTTATCTAGTGTATATGACTTGTGGCGCCACCTACAATCAAGTTCATCTGGCGGCCATCTGAAAGTCTATTTTGGTGAAAATCATACATATCTCAAAAATCGTTTTTATAACGACCTGAATATATTCGTAAAATACATTTATGCATTTATCTCGGGAGTGGACTGAAGTATAAGCCTGTAATTTGCACCTCTATAGATTTTGGATGGTATTCTCTTGTACACGTGACTGGTGGTGCCACCTGCAATAATTATTTTTATTTTTGGGCCATCCTTGCGTCTTGATATACACATGCGTCTCCTTTGAATCCAAACACATGGAAGGCTGTCACGCCAGGAGAATTTCCGTCACTTTATCCATACCTCTGTGATTTGGCGGATACCTGAGGTTGCTTGAAGACTGCCCATATTCTAGTTTCAGAAAATATTCAGTCACGCACAGTTTGATTTGAGCATATGGTTATCATTCCATCAACAGATATAAAAAATATGTCTCATCCCACTAATTTTCACATAAAACAAATTATTTATTTTTAAGATCCCTTGTGATTAAAATTTCAATTTTGAAATTCAAGTACGGATTTTGTACACATTTAAATTGAGTAATTAAATTATTTTTATCGTTAGTGATATTTGCTTAAAGTATCATTGGCTGGACCTCAGCTGCAAGAGCGGCGTTAACGAATTCAATCCAAGTATATTTCACCAGACACTGGAATGTCACACATACATATAGAACGCATAAAAATATAATACGTAAGTGGGAGCACCTGTTTTGATGTCCTTCATTTAAAAAATGCCCTGCATGGGAACGTAAACGTACCGTCCCTATTGATATTCTGAACATTTGGATTTGCTCGTCAAAAGATAACATGTAAGTCGGGCGTACAGAGAAATATCAGATGCCACAGGCATTTTGTGATTGAGTGTCAGTGAATCCTCACATTATGTTCTGTTAATAAATAAAAGCAAGTCATCGCTCTTTATATTTAGTTCAGTAGGTCTTCGACACGGAACAGAGACCATGAGCTGTATCACCAAGCTGGATCACCAACTACACTTCCTTAATGATGTATGTGATACATTTGGAGAAACACCAGATTCTATTTATTGCACTGAGAATGAACGCGGGTGGCTTGGAGTGGCATTAATTCAACATGGAGAGGAAGTTTTACTGGCTATCACTTTTCCTGCTGACAAGCTTGTTCGGATATGCGCACGGTAAGTCCTAAAAAGAAATAGATAAATGTGCACACCATGTATCTTTATATGTATACAAGTAATTAAATATACTGTTTTTATGTAATACTATATAGATGGTTACAGTACTACAGAAAACACCTGTGTTCAAGACTTCCTGGTTATAAAGCTCATGGCGTCATACTAATATCATCCTGCGTGACCCTATACACATAATGTTTGTATGATAACTCAAATATATGTGACCGGCCCTGGTTGTCCATTGATTTGGAATATATTGCTGTAGGAGACCTTTGAAAGGGGCCATATTTAGGGATATTGTGGCACCAAAATATATACAAAGAATGACTGGTATGAGCATGTTCGTATGGTTCTCTGGTTTAAGAATCTGCCTGATGCCAGTTACAAAAATGAGGGCGTTTTTGGTAAATCGAATCTAAAGATTGGCATGTTAAGGCACAGAAAGAGACATCATAACTGTCACAGATAAGGGGGTGGGGTCACTAAAATGTCCCCAACTTACTTAATATTCAACGTATTTACTCTAAATTAACCCTCTATGTATTGCCAAAGAAATATCCTTGAAGATGTTGAGGAGACCGATTGATTTATTTTCAATTTATTTGATTGCAGGCGCGGATCAAGGGTTTTTAGCAAGGGGGGGGGGGTCAACACAGGGGGGGGGGGGGGGGGTCAACAGGTGTCTAGGGTGATGATTTCGAGTAATTTACCTGTCATGGTTAAAATCGGTCTAAAAAAAAGGTTGGTAGTTGAGATCGGAGGGAGCCCCCCTCCTCCTGGATCCGAGCCTGGATTAGGTAATTATTGTGCGAACTACTTGGTTAATAATTAAAACTGTTTTTGCTGTTATTAGACTTGTCTTATTTTTAAATTCAAGGCCGATTCAGATAATACAATAAAAATAATCTTGGGATTACTTTTGACGTGAAGACAACATACACTTCCATAGACAAGCTCTTGATTACATTTCACTGCAGCTGGATGTAAATTCAATGAAATGTCACATAAAAAAACTTGTTTTTCAGCCCTTTCCCATGAAAGTGTGTGGAGACACATTGTTTATTTATATATGTGAGCATCACTTCTAGTTCAAGAACTAGTTGTAGAAGATGCAACAGATGTTTAATCCTTCAACAAGAGGGCACTCATTAGGGCGCAGGCATCTTCCAATGCAAAACAGCCAACTAGATCCATAGTGCGCTTTATGGACTAATTTTCAACTATCTTTTTTTTATATTTCATGCCCAGCACTCGACAAAGTTTCGTGAAAATCGGGTCAGTACTTTTTATGCATGGTCCTACTGATAAAGATACTAAATAGAGGAACAGGAATTAAAAATAATCGGCTTGGAGGGTAATTGATATTTACATTTGATAAATATCGAAAGTGTGATCTGTAGAGACAAGTGCAAACAGACAAAAGAAAGATACAAACGTATACGAAACAGAGTCAGTTGAACCATATGCCTGTCGATTCCAAGATTTCGGCAAGCAATAAGCATACAGAGCTGAAAACAAAACCTCTTCGGTGGCAGGAGTGAGACACATGATACAGAAGTGTCGTATCATTTACCAATGTACGAATAGTACTAATTAAAATTATTGGCACAAATCATATCTCCTTGACCAAGAATATTCTGGTCAAACATCCAATCGGATGTCAATTGATTCTTCTTGAAAGAACATAAGCCACAGGAATTTATTTGAAACAGCCTTTCTTTGTGTCCAGGGTTGTTTAATAAATACTTTTGCTTCCTAATTAAAAAAAAAATTGCGCCGCATTTAAACAAGTATTCCCCTCATTGAATGTTATTAAGATTTTTGCACCCTGCTTTCATAATAATATTGTATAATCATGTTTAGTGCAAAATCACAAAGAGCTGATCATCAGATCAAATAAACTTTGATTTTGGACAGATTCATGATAAGTATAAGGTGTGTGGCTTCACCTGGATTTTTGTTCTATTATATCACGGTTTGGAAACAAAGACTCATTAAAATAGCAATTAGTGCCAGGCAAAAAGCTGCTTTAGTTTGAGTCATAAATATCATTTCATGTCCACACCTTTATCCACATCTATAACACCATGCAAAGATAAATGCCAATCGGACCATATCTGTAGGAATGTCCTGAACTCTAAACAGCATCGTTGTAATTTTTCGAATTATCTTTTAAGTTTCCTTTTAGAGAATTCTTTCGTTCTGCACGGCATCGGCATTTTCGTCCTTCTCTAGGAGGGGTTTGGGTTTAAACGATCAGTTAATACTGACCAGTCGACCGATATGATTCTTGGGGCGTTTTTTTTTTTTATTTGTTCTGCTTTTTAAGTTATAGTCAATTAAGATTGCCAAATAGAAATTTCTCACAGCTTATGTTACGCCATATAATATTTTGCAATGGATCATAAAAATGAAGTTTGAATAAAATCAACGCAACCCTCTCCCTACAATATTTACCAAGCGTGGTAAAATTTCGCAATGAATGATCCACTTTGGTTATAATGCCCATTCATTTTTTTACATAAATATATGTTTTGTATAATGAGCTACAAAGGGGGCTTCATGAGCCTCAGTTTGGTATGTCATATGTATATACATCGCTCTCATTTCAAATCCACAAGTTGGATTTACATGTAACATACAAAAAAGTGGAATATATTCAGTTCAACACCGGCCACTTCAGGCCGCTCTGTACAAAAATGCCCGCATATTTCAGCCTGGCATCAGCTGGTTTCATTAAGAGTAGGACATAGGAACAAATTGATGTATGATGCCAAATGTATATATTTTTGTTCAGGTGTATGGTTTATTAGGTGGGCCCTCCTACTACACAATTAAGGGACGAAGTTTTATTTAATGAGTCCATTGTAGACTGACATTATCCTATGAGAATTAATATGTTGTTTTGAAAATCTGGATCACCATAAATCAATGACAGCTTCATCTTAAACGGAAGACAGATTCACACTTGCAATCATTTTATGTTTAGTTCATCGCCTTATCAAATCTGCTTAATAGTATGACAGCAATGTAACTCAGAAACTGATAAACACATTTCTTTGAAATTGTGCATGTGCTCTGAATCAAAGGACAAAGTCAATTAACTCTGGGTCATGACCTTTAGTATGAAAGTGGTCATGATCTCAAATTGGTCCGTAGAGTGAAAAGCTGTCAAATCATTAGATACCTCAAAAGTGGGCGAAGGGATTACTTTGAAAGTTTGTATGATCAACGATCTTCGATATATAAATCTTGTATGACGTCAGCTATGCCAGTGTAACAGGTTTTACAAACAAACACAAGTAGCTCCCTTTTTCTGCAGTTCTTGCCCATACTACTGTGAGAATAATATGTGAACATTATAACTCAAAAACTAATAAACATATTTGCATGTTCATTAGAAAGAGGCACTCACTATGTAGAATATCAGTAGATACGCATTAGAAGACGGGGCCCATTTCAGCCGGGGGGGGGGGGGGGGGGGTATAGGTATTACGGTATCTCCGACGCCAGAAATTTAAAAAATGTATTAGCTGTGTTAGTTATTTATTATTATTTCTTTTAAATTAGAAATGACCCATTTATATTCAGTTTGTCTTGCTAGGTATGCTTGAAGTCGACATGTGTACATCATCAACGAGAGCAGACCCTGAAGTCATTATATATAAACACGCGGATACGGGATTTGACAGGAATCTGTGTCAATGTCATATTTCCTCGGCCGGTGATATTTCAGTGACCGTCAGCTTCCGTCTTCGAGTTACAGGTGGACACTGTGATGAGGAGGTGTTTATACGTCAGAACGGTTCCAAAGTGTTACTTTATTGTTCAAACCCTATAGAGTCCGTCATCCTGGATAACGCTCCGCCTTATCTGACCGATCGTAGGGAAATGTGGTTTGCGTATAAAAATAAAAATGCTTCAATAACTGGCAAGACTGGGACTGTCAGAGTGACACTACAAGGTATGCTGTGTCATATTGACCTACACCAGCATATGTCTCAGCAAACGCCTTATTAAATATATTTAGTTTTTTTATGTTCAGGACTGTAGATGCATAGCAGCAGCCAACATTGGATAACTTTTGCAAAAAGTTACTTTGATTAGTTTCTAAATAAACATCCCATACATAAAAATCTTGTTAGCGTTGCATATTGCAGCACATTCATTCATTTATTTTGTTTCCAGTAAAAAAGTATTGTTATCAATTTAAACAGCAATTTACCTACATTTATACCTTCCTCCATTATGAAACATTACAAATGATAAACTGTTTTGATATCATGGTGATATAATTCGTTTTTCGCATTTTATGAGTAGTAAAAATCTAACTACAAAATTGTTCAATGAGTTCATGATGGATTTTGAATCCCCTTCACACTCAGGCATGTCCCCACTATGTTCTCCGAAAATTGATTGGACGTGGTATTAGAATTTAATAAGGTCCTAGTAACGACGGTATTGGCGTAGTAACGGTGTTACGACAAGTAGGGACTCCATTGAAGTAGTAAAAGCGTGGCGCAGACGGGAAATTTGCATCACGTCCTCACTGCGTTATCACTGGGTTGTAACTATGTTCTTGCTACGTCAATACAGTTCTCACGACGAGTCGTCCAGGTTTGTGCTATAAATACTGGATACTATTCGTCACATCGACACTTATGTTTCAAATAACGGGTATGACCACGAAGAGTCAGGGACTTCTTCAGCAGCTTGATCTGCTTCCAGAACAACAGGGTTCACGTGCACAGGTGTTGGTGAGAAGAAGTGTTTGTCGGAAGAAGAAGGGGGAAAGGAATTCATAGAAAATAACCTCTCTCGGACTCCCCTTATATCTATACAGTATAGCTGTAGACTGTATTTACTGTAAAATGTAAATATTGGACGCACGAAAACGTGCTGAACGATTGAAAAATGGCAGCGGGTATCGAAGTATTATAAAGACCGGAAGGACGCAGTGGGAACAAAGTGAAGGCGTGGTTCGATCTGGTTGTTTGTACTAAGAATTTGGTGAAGAAAGTTTGGTGCGGTACACGCATATGTTCATGCACGAAGTAAGGGAATAGTGGAAACCTGTTAGACGCAGTGTGAAATTAGCATGGACGTAATATGGACGTAGATTGAACTGGAAAAGTAAACATTCCCTATTTTGACCACGTTCCCGCTGCGTTCATCGAAAGTTTCAGGAGGCATGGAATGCTTTCTTCTTTGTCTTCGTCTGAGTGTGGAGGGGGTGTACATACACAAAATGACAATGTATTATCAGCATTTCTGTCCTTCATATTTCTTTAAGTGTATATTCTACATTAAATAGTCATTAATTTATCTGACATATTTATTTGACAGGGCAGGGAAATCAGATTGTGAAGGTCGATTGTAATTACAGAGATGTACGGCCTTCTGTTATAACGCCGGGATATACTACACATCGCACTAATATCATATCCCACTCACCCTCTGTACATTATGACGTCACATCTGAACGCAGTGCGTCCACATCCGAACCCAGCGTTACCACACACAGATCAGACTTACCATCTACCAGGACAGGAGGCACAACCAGAGGCACGGATTTCATTCCCACCCAGCAGACTGCCCCCACCTCCGGGACGTCCACCCGGCCCGCTGTACGATCAGGAATGGGTCCTCGCCATCACACAGATGGGATTGGTTGGAAGACCACCCTAATAATTGTTATAGCCGTTGTCATGGCAGTTGCAGCTGTTGTTATTGTCGCAGTGATCATCATCTGGTGTCGCAGGTAAGTTTCATGCACTCTGGAATTGGAATAAAGGGGAAATCTGTTGACTGTGATTTATGAACCTCTTTTGAGCTACATTCCTATGATTGATTATATCACTGTATAAAACAACGGGCGCTTGAATCCCTTTGTTTACAAAAAAGGAGATAGAATCGCTAAAATTTAAAAAAAGAAATTGTGATATAGGTTTTCTTGTATACATAGGTACTATACATACTATAGGAACGACCATGTAGTGCTAGTATATACAGTTTCTATGTATACAGAATAACTTACATTTCTTTGTTTCTTATACAGTACATGCAAGTTAAGTATCGAAATTAACGAACTATTCAACCACTTGACCGCTTGTTTGTAAACAAAGCCAAATGAATTAAAGCGCCTGTTATGAAACAAAGACGCTTGCGATACCTGAGACGACATGAATATACGAACAAAAAATATTACGAATTTTACATCATTAATGCTATTAACTTTAAGACTTTGAAATGAAAGAAAACATTGAGACACCCGTTTCCCACTTTTACATCAATATATGTGTATTAATATATAATATAATATAAAATAATACAATATAATTAAAATATCTCCTCTACAGAAGAAACGACAAGGCTAAAGACGAGAGTGGACACCATACCCATCAAGAACCACTGTACGCACAGCCTGCACGCAAGAAGAAGGAAACAATATTAAATAACGACGAAGGCGAGCGGAAAGAGGAAGAATCGAGCCGGAAAAGCCCCAGTGTTACAGAGTCCGTGCCCTGTGGACCGGAAAATGAAGCTGAAGGCAGCGAGGAAGGTGCGAACCCCTATGTAAACGTGGTAAAGGATCTCAAGAAAATCAACCAAACATAAACCTCCATGTCCTCAATAACATTGGTATTACATCAGTACAGTCGTCATCGTACAAAAAATTAAGAATTTGTCATAAAGATGAGTCAGCACGCTGTAAGCAAAACAGTAATAATAGTATTGTCAAACCCAGACGTCAGTAGATAGACAACGGAAAAAGCACGAGTCCTATTCAAGATGGATAAACAAATTGGATAGAGTTTGTTACACAAATCAGGCAATTTCGCGGTAAATGACCGTACAGTTAATTGGTATTGTGACATCCGAACACTAGCAAAAATGTTGTAAATGTCTTTCGGCATATTTCATGTTGGTCAATGATTAATTCATAATTAAACAAATGACATATGGATCGTGGCGCTCAGCTGAATCGGAACCCTCATTTCTTTTAAACATAGACCTAAGATCACAACGTAACCAAAGATTCAACGTAACCAAATTAAGCAACCGAAACAAAATGATAAAATCATATTTTTTTCCAGTAACCAACTGACCATCGATTTTTATATGAACTGATGTTGAGTCACATTCAGTGTAAACTCTAATTATATTCATCTGTGATTATACATTTTTATAAGCTATCCATTTTCGACTTTACATTTCGTTTGCCGTTCTGTGTGTATTTCAACCCATATTAACAGTCATTTGATTAATGTTCGGAGTATATTTTCCAACCGTCACCCGTATTGTTGTTTTAACTGTTTTGACGGTTTTCGTTTAAAAGAACTTCTGCAGATTCATTCATTAATGCAAATAGAGATTTTTATTCTCTTCTGGCTGTCGGCATAAATAACGTTTAGATTGTTTTAATTGGGACTGTTCGTCACATAAAAGTGCGTTGCTGTTCAGTTAAAGGCATATATGATAAAGGCAGTTAATCAAGGCTTATATTTAACAGAATATTTAAAATAAGTCTACTAACCAGCACATGGTAACTTCTCAAGCAGTGATATTTGGACAAAAACATGTTGACGGATACGGTGATAGACTTATAATATTTACTGTATTGTTGATTGATCCATACAAATATGTAAATCGTTTTACACGTCTCTACGTAAGGTTACATGCAATAGGTCTATATTGAGTTTTAGACTGAACGGTCAATAACTTTGCCAGACAAAAATCCAGATCTTCTCGGTGTATTGAATGCATTAAAATCTTTATGTATTGTAATGCTGACAGTATTTGTGATATTTCGGCACTCTATCACTTAGTTTTAAATAACTTCGCCCAACTCTGACCCTGGTTTACGACATGACCCATTTTAACAGACAACTTTTACTTGATGACAAAACAAGTCCTGTTTCCATGTTTACGTGTACAAAATCGCAACTTTGTGCAACATAAACGGCCTGTGCTACATATGCATGTTCTGACAGCTAATCTACATATGCATACTGATTATTGTACTAATGAGATTAGTATTTAGTCACGTTAGTTGAACGTCCAGCATTGGGCGCTGGGATCCCTTGTCTCGGGTTTAGATTTTATGTTTGGAGTTTCGATATTAAGACCTCAGTAATAAATGACTTGATCAGGCGCGCCATGGTGACACCTATTACGTGTGTCGGTGAGTTCGTCGTGACACATGCTCGCTTCATTAAACAAACTTGACGTAAATAACATGAGCGAAACGTCTGATCGTTCCCACAGAGGTCACCATACCTCATTGATTTCCGACTCAACCATAATTTAAAAGTTGCCACATCAGGCGTCAGAATTTTCTACGGGAGATAATACATTGCCAGGCTAATGTTTAGTGAATAACGTTATGTACAGCCGTTTGTCGTGTGTGGCAGTTATTTTATTTCTAACACACATCAGGCCCCCTTCACACTATAACGAACTGAAGAAACGAATGTGAACGAAAGTCCGAGTTCGCACGTAATTCACGACGAATAGATTCCCCGGGAGATAGGGACAGAAAATGATCATATATATATATATATATATATATATATATATATATATATATATATATATATATATATATATATATATATATATATATATACATTTACTTCACCTTTCATCACAAATGAGGGATTGACATGATGCAAAATTTGAGCCTGAACATGATAATAGACGTGTTTTTCTGCATGTTTATACAAGGCCATTTTACTTTAAGAACTAATATCAACAATGGTATTTTGCTAAAACGTATTTGCTTTATATCACATCACTCTTTATTTAAGTTTTCGATATATATATGAATAAATATATGCATATACAATACTACTGGTTTGATCATACTTAACTATCGAAATGATGGTCGACATAATTATATCTTTGGTTGTTATATATCTATATAATTAATACGGAGTTGAGTTTTTTCTAGACCACAGTTTACCTGCTTCCGTTCTGATTTGACTCTCCAAATTCGGCAGACGGATCGGTGGTGCGCTCTTCTAGGGCAAGTTTGTTTTATTTTGTAAGATTATGCCCTATTAAGCTGAATAATTAATAATTTTAATATTTCCCCATTAGGCGCCCCTATTTCTTTTGTGCTGCAAGGTCCTCCACGCATGTGACGCTTTTTGCAGGCGGTGCCTCGGGGATTTTCACTGGCCTGTTAAGACCATGGCCAGAGCGCATTTCCTGCCCAAAAGGCATTTCCGTACAATACGCGGTCACGCGGGTCCACTAAAATCCCCATTGATTCCGCATATCCATTGTAACGCCTCTAAAGGTTTTTAATCCAAAGACTACATGACTCCCTTTTCAATGGGAGGGCTTTTCAGTTTGGTCAACACTGGGCATGTGATGTGACCAGCGTTTGACAAATTTTTTATGGGTTACAGGTATGTTGATTTTTATACATTCAAAATATCTTTCCATGTCATGTGTTTTATAAAGTTTTATTTTTCAAAAAGAAGCCCCACAACTAAATTATCATTGGGTTTGGCCTGGGGGGGGGGGGGGGTCACATAAATTTGTTTAGATCCGTTGTCTGTAGGGAATGTGAAACATGAAAAAATATCACCAGGGCATCTTTAAATTGATAGCAAACTAGAATATGTAGTCAGGGCGTACAGACCTCCACCAGAATCTCATTTGATATCAGTCATTGTTCACGTGTATGCGTTTCATTTGTGAACACTGTAAAGCTTCAGTAACACGAGTTCACCTTGCGAGTGGCAGAACAAATAAATACGAATGGGTGGCTTCCACACGGGGACAAAGGAATGGTCCTTTTCATAATTGTTTATTAGAGAATATATATTGTGGTGATGCTTATAACCTCCAAAATTAAATGGACTTTTGATATGTCTTTACCCTAACCCTCTACAAGTGTTAAGCAAAACATTTTTTCGTCTTTTCAGGAGGCGACCTGCAATCCCACTGACGCCCATTTCCATTATATCGCCTGTTTAGGAATTTTACTCTTTCAAAGTAAGGATTTTAAATTCATGCGCGAAACACACATGTCCACATGAATCTTTTAATAGGGAGCCCTTTTCCGTTGAGTGGACACAAAGAGCTGAGACATGATAACCATGGTTTTAATAGTTCGGCCGATTAGTGGGTTGTTTTCAAAATGGTTTTCAAAGGGAAGCCGTGGGGGGGGGGGGGGATTGCATACACTTCTAAGGGTCCTCAATCTCTTTGGGACTTTGAAACCCCCGCCAGAATCTTACTAATTAGTCGTTCGTTCATACGTGCACGTTTCATGTAAAACAATGTCATGGCCCAGAAACACGAGTTCACCAGGCGAATGGCAAAATAACTGCATACGAATGGGCGGCTTCTACTCGGGGACAAAAAATGGACTTTATAATTATTCCTTTGTGGAACTGTGATTATGGTACTTAAAAAATATATTATGGTGGTTCCGATTACCTCCAAAAATGTAATGGATTATGAATGCAGATTTTACTCTACCCTTCCACAAATTTTCAGCAAGATCTGTATATTACATTTTGTGTTAATTTGATGAAAGACAATGCATCGAACCAAGGCTGAAGTGTTTTCTTTGCTTAATGCTTTCATCGAAATATGAACCTGCTTTTTTTTATCTGGGAGATTTGTCAATTTTGCATCAGACCAGCTTATTCCATGACAATTTACAGTGCATAAACCAAAAATTTAATACTGTTGGAATACATTTTTCTGGGCCTATCTTTTTCACACTGGCAGCTATACGTTTTGCGTACAAGAGACTTTAACGACATATGCATGTGTATAAAATAACGCATGTGTCTGTTAACATGCCTTAGACTATACCCTCAATGAAGAAATGAAGCTGTCGGACATATGTTGTTTATTGGGAAAAAATTATTTTTTTGTGTGATTTCTGGAATAGAATAATTTTTCTTTCTCTGTTGATATTTTGGGGGAGAATGTTCCTGGAGAAATATAGTAGAAGTAATCTTTATATCATATAAGTGAAACACATGACAAAAGTTCCTGCAAAAACCTTACGATTAAAAAATGCCTCGTTTAGTTCCTATCAGCTTATTACAAAAATATGCATCAGATAGAGCCGTGGATTTTCCACGGGAGCAGTTAGTTTATATTTAATGACAATAACATTTGAATCCTTCACGCTGTATTTAAACAGGAGATGTGGTGAGCAACACTTACTATTTTAGCAAGTTTTTTATACATAGCTAAAGAGGGCACCAATCACCATGGTAACCTACGTTATTTGCTTCTCTTAACTCTCTTAAACTGCACCGGATTACTCAGGACCAGTCCTTGAAAAAATTGATATGACCAGGATCGCTCAGGACTCAATACTAGCAGTTCGATCCGTTACAGGTGCCGCAAATAGAGCGGACTGGACCGTTCTCGTCTCTTCTCGTTCACTCTGTTTGCGGCCTAGTTAAGACTGTGTGTACACTTCTATATAGTCTGCGCATTCAAATTTAATGTCTGTACGCAGGTATAAAGCATTCCCTCACCAACTCAGCGTCTTAATACAGACGTTTAGCAGAAGCGGATCCGGGGGGGGGGGGGGGGGGGGGGGTCCAGATGGTTTGAGACAATATTTTGCGACCTGGACCCCCTTTTCCGGGCCTAGGGACTTTTTTTCGGGGGTTCCATTAATCCTCCTCCTGGAACGGACCCCCTCCCTTTTCCTCAATCCTGGGTCCGCCTCTGTTAAGTAATGTCTCAATTAACAGCCTGTTTCACCTTTTTTTCTAAGCAGAAAATCAGCGAAAAATGAACATTGTCATGCCAAAATCTTGAAAAACACGCGTTTAAGAAATATAGGTGCGGAATGAGTAACTGTTTTTACACACACTACCAACCTATATGTATCTCAAGATTCATCGAATAATACGCGTCAATTGCTCTAAAAATTATACAGTTGATAGACATATAAAACTTCTATAAGCCTCCCTTTTTAATTAAGATATATCAACGGTGAAGGTCAAGGTAATCGAAAAACCTAAAAATATTATTTTGTTCATAACTTCGTCAAATATTATTCTATTCAGGTATGGTCACCTGTCATCCAGGTTGTGTCAGTATGACAGCATGTCTGTCTATTAGTCTGTTGTTGTTAACTTCTCTTGCCTGTTTGTTCTTTGGTCTGACATGTCATTCTAGAGTCCATCTTGTTTAGCAATGCTTCTGAAAGGCATATAGTTAAAATAAAACCAAGAAATATATTCTGTCTGTCTGTCTGTCAGTTCGTCCGCGACTTTGTAGTATCAGCATTAATACATAAAAGTGTTATTGTTTCCTCTCTCCCAGAACAATGCTTATTCAAATTATTGTTTTCACTTGTTACCCCCCTCTCCCAGTCTTCCTGTCTGTATGTTACATATTATCTTCCTACAAGCGCTCGACCTATGGTCGTCTAGTTTATTTTTTTTTTACCAAGCCGCAGTGCGTGTTGTCTTGTGAAACACCGTCTGGTTGTGACATCTACCGACAAAAGAATGTATCATGTGTTCCTTTTTACTGAAACAGAAATGCAATCGAATGATGTGTCTCGTCAAAGTTAAAGTAAGATTATTAATATAGGGAGACAACCCGTTTTCATGGTGTGTGAGAGGAAGAAAAATTTGTTATTACCTGACAGTCTGAGAAAAATTGTTGGCCATGCCCGGGGTATACATATGAGAACGTGTAGAATGGTGACGGTCAACCGGTTCACAGGAAGACGCAGGTCACGGGATACGGTGATCATCATATGACTAACGCCTGAAAGGTTTGTCACGTGACAGGAATTGCACGACTAGAAATTTAATTACGACATGTCCTAGACAACACTCACCGAGCGCATGCCTCCGCCAGTGCCTCAACCGACCCATCTCAAGATCTATCCCAAAATGAATTGATCCTCAAAAAAAGTTAGTCATTTGTTCCTTGGCTCTATAATATACACATCATTATAGTTAAAGTTTGGAGATGTTGACAAAGGCAATACTAGTATATAAACAAAGTTTAAGCCAGATTGTGCTCGTACAGCGTATAGCTTGCTGATTTCTGATATTTGGTATCGCGACCTGTAAATCTCCTCCCTTCTCATTAGCGACCCGATGACCTGTTACGTTAGTACTAGTACCATATTTTCTTGATCAGCCGCCGGGCCTTAAATTGTCGCGTGTCTTATTTAGTCGCCGGTGCAAAACAATGAGCCCGAAAGATAAACACCGGCCTTAAAAAGACACCGGTCTTGTTCAGAGGCGGGGTACAGAGTAGGTCCCATGTTTGCCGCCAGATGTCGTTTCCCCTCACTCTAACTGTTGCATTTACCAGTCAGTTTTACCAGAGACTGTTGTATGAAATTTAGTTTGTGTTTGTGTTGATCTTTGTTTGTTTAATTCCTCTAAATTCCTTTTTTACATGCATGCCTCTTTGTATCCATATATACCTGATTCATCCATTTGATTAAAGCCTATCTCGGATCCTTGTAAAAGCTACACAAATACAATGTCAGCAGTTAACACTGCTTTCAAGCTAAGTACAAATAGTACTTCTTGACACAAATAGTACAGCGTGGTACGGTGAGAGTCTACCTCACGGATGGTTGAACAGAACTGTTCAGATATGTTGGCACATATTTCTTGTGTGGGATAAAGACACCAAATGATGACATACACGTGTCAGGCGATAAAATTTGTAGCTTCTGTTACTCTTGTCGAAAACTATACATTCAGTGGAATATTCCTGGAAATACATATCGCATACCAGTATATACCAGGTCGGAAACGCGTGAATAGGCCTACGCTGTGTCAAGCTGAACCATTTAAAAGACTGGAGGAAAGTGTTATTAAAACGAATGACGCGGTTCTGTTATAGGTACCCCCCCCCCCCCGTATTTCGATGTAACCAATGTTCACAGTTGTATGTGGTGCATATTTAATAAAAGAGCAACATCGCTTTCAAAGGGATACAGTGTTACATACTGCACATTGTGTAAAATATACAGAACAGTCACATGGAACACGGGGGACCCTGGTTGCGAGATGACAACAACAAAATCTCTCGCTGTGATTCCTCGTAAATTCTTTTTATGGTGGGTGATTGTGGTTATTGCGGGAGTCCCATATCCCATCTAAGCATATTTCGTGAACAGAAATCGTTTACCGGGGATGTTTTCAACTGGGTCCCAAAGTAGTGACAGGTGGGTATATTGTTTCGACGTGTTTTTTAGTTTTGTTCTTTTGAAAAAATGAATAAATAAACGCCCGGGCGTCTGATCAAGGAAATATGGTGACTGTCAATTCCAGGCATACCCCTTTTCTAAGGTTCTGATTGCATCAAAATGAAACTGTGAGAGTTAACCTTAAGGAAGAAGGAAATAAATTTTGAGATGATTTATATACACACATGTAGGACCTAGATAATAAATTTAGTTTTACGGAACCCTCCCTAAGTTTAAGCTTTCAAAATTTTCCCAAAGCCAAGCTAAATTTTATCGAAATCCATACAGAAATTTAGGAGTTGTTACAAGAACAAACGCACAAACCACGGGGATATCGTACACCCCCTTCCTAAGCCGGAGATAATTATTAGAAAATGACATATTCGCTGGCGACGTTTTTTTTTTTAAATTTGCCTGCGTGATGAAACAACTAGAAAGCTCTCAGTGTTGCATCTTGTCTGTTTCTGCACTTTAACACGACACACCGATTATGCTTACACCGTGATAGCACCATTATTGTATTTCTTAATTGATACACCCGAAAACAGAGAAAAATGTCCAAACTCGCATTGCTTCATTCGGAACCTTCTTGACAAAAGAGAAAAGGTAAAATTAGTTTCCAGGTTTTCCTTTAAATGTAATCCATCCACTCTCAGCAAATTTTCTTCGGCCCAGTCCAACCATATATGTGGCTTTGAGTAACAACAATCAAGTCCACTGTGTACACACATGTTCATTTACTCCAGTCGTCCATGTTGTTCTAGAAACTTATTACTATAAATATACCTTGAAGTATATAGTTATAATGGTGGCACGTATTGGGCGACACCTGATGGAATTGCCTACCGTGAGACACCATCCCATTCTATTTGTGGTTCCACCAGAAGGGTCTGTGTTCATCCCTTCTGTTCGTGTGCGTGTGTGTGCTTGTATGTGTGTTAGTTCACAATATAGATACACAACCATGTATGGAATATCATGAAATTTGCAAATGATTTCGGGAATGGTCCAATGAAGAAACGATAAGATTTTGGTGTAGATCTGGCACATGATCCGGATTCAGGAACGTCATCAAGGAATATTCACAAATGTAAAGTCACCTGTACACTGTACACCTGGGGATATGATCCAAAGAAGTGAATGCAAACATGGTTTTAGGAACATTTCACAAAAGGGACACTACATGGCGAAGGCTTGCATCCCTGAGAATGCCAATTTGATGCAGTCTGAGGACAAACACTGGCTATACCATATAATTATGTCACGTAATGAAAGAATACGACATGACAGTTCTACAGCATCGCTTCTAGAGCTCACAGCTGTGATTCTTATCTGTAAAATCAAACACAGGAAACAGAAATAAAACAAATGCCGAGAAATAAGAGCAGTAAGTTATATAAAAAAAACCCATTAAAATAGGTGTCTTTCACTGCTCTGTTTCAGGTAAGTGGGCCCTCTCACTGAACTACATGTCAGTTTACATCCTGACTCATACAAACAACCTAATGTGTCAGGAGGACGCTAACAAGCTTGTAATATTTTTGTTATCGATAATTAATGATCCGTAACACAACGTAAGACCATATAATGAAGATTTTCTTCACAGTAGTAGGTTGTATTCACAAACATCTAACAGGTGATCTTCGATTGGTTTCTACTCAAGTGACCCGGTACACACACTTGTTCAGTGGAGCATGACACCAGTCTATTATTTCTGCCGTAAGAAAACCAAAAACCTCAGAAGCATCAGAAACGGCATCAAGTACATACTTGATGGATGTTCGGTAACGACTATATTTAGATTCCAACATCCGCACTACAGCACAGCTGATGTTTTCCTCGGATTTAATTGACGAGCACACCCTTACGTGGATATATGTAACGTTTAAAATACGGCCTCATGAACATATTTACTTGAACTATCAGGAGCGGTTTCATGGCAGAGTCACTGTAAGACAGGTGTGGTGCATCCGTGACACTGTAATCACCAACACGACAAGGGAAATGTTACTTCTGTACATGCTGACAGTGCTGTTAACTGGAGTTTCTGGTAAGTGTAAATAATACTATAAAATAATGTAATGTATATGTAATATCTTATTAATAAGTGAGAGAAAAACTGCAAAATACTGATTAGCAAAGCAAGACAATATATTATTCAATCCTCGATATTGCTTGTATCACGACTCAAGTAGGCTTACCAGCCCAATAATCATTGTCTATACTGAGCCGGGTTGTCACGGCGACATCCAGCCATTCCCTGACGCCCGTGTTCAGTACATTAAATTTTCATCATAATCTTTTAAAACCTGGACGTTATAACATTTAGCTCGTTATTGTTTTATTAGGTTCATATATTGTTACGGAACCTAATATCAACAGATCACGTAGTCGTGACGAACATAAATTTTGCGATGGAGATAAAAAAAATCAGATTCTGTAACACTAGGCAGCGTGAAATGTCTAGGGGAATGAATAAAGAAGTCAGTGTTTTTTTGTTAACAAATTCCCTAAAACAACCCTAACATAACAATACACTAAATCAATACAATTATACAGTATAACAACAGTACAACAGTAAATCAATACAAGTATATAAATAAAGTGTACAGTACCTGGATACTACCACTGTCACAGCGACAACAAGTCCTTTATAACGTACAACCCAGATGAACAGTTCACATAAATCTTCTCAGAGAATAACAGTCCAGTTCATTCACAAAATCAATCCGTTGTAATCCAAAAGTGAAGTTCTTGTTATAATCCCGAAAGCAAACTGAAGACTATATAAGATCCGTCACAAATTTAGAAGAAAATCTATAACTGCCGCAATTATCGGAAAAGGTCTCATCTGTGTCCGCTGGAATTTTTCTCTCCTCTCTCCCGGCTCAAAAACAGCCCCTTATTTATAACTTTTCACCTCAAGCCGAGATCTTTCCATTTCTTGACAATCCAAAGAACCTATTAGTCCACACATTACAGGAAATATCTAGAACAACGAATACTGTGTTTCTACATATCAGGGTTCACACGTGAGCCGGCCCGGCTCGGCCAGGCGAGAAAGCCCCAGACTAGCATGACCGCTGTGTTTACACGTGGGCCGCACCCAGCCAAAGAACTGTAGAACAAAGAACGCTGTAGAATAGAGCCTGAGCCAAATACGAATCAGAATGTCAACAGCACACAATAAAAAAAACCATATCAACAGCTCACAATAAAACAGACATCTGTAACAATATTAATAAATATATATATATATATATATATATATATATATATATATATATATACATATATATGTCTGGTATTAAAAGGCAGGGTGATAAATTCTTGATACTTTCTCACCAGATAAAATCCTGGTGCATAAATCACGCCTTGATAATACATTTAAAATATTCCTGCGTTTTAATCTTGATTGTCAAATAAATTATAAATGTTGATATCTTGTTTGTTACTTATGCTATTTTACATCTGTTCTTTGTTGTTTAGGTGCTGCAGAAATTGATTTATGTGGCTCTAAAAGGATTACAAAGTCCGAAATCTCTATAGTTAAAAAGGCCGACCAAGACCACGACAAGATTCACTGTGACTGTTTTATTTATTCTCCCGGAAGCTTTGACTTGAGTATAACTTTGCGTCTCGCTGTAACTTATGCTGCCTGTGATGAACAATTTTTCATTTACCTCCACGGAGCCAAAGTCTTTCAAAGATGTTCTAATCCGCGGAGTATCACTGTCCTGGACAGTGTCGCCCCCTACCTACCAGCAGCCAGGGAGAGGGGATTCTGGATCACCTACCAAAACAAGTACAGGGCGCTGTCTGGTCAGCCAGGGTATGTTAATGTGACCGTCAGAGGTACGTTATTATTTTAGGAAGGGCATCTTAAAATACTTTTCACGGGGCATTTACCTCCTTCTTCCCTTGTTATTTGGCAAGTTTGTCTGTTAACAGGACTAAGCAAAAATTACTGAGCAGTTTTCCACAAAACCATATTTACGAAGAAGCGAGACACAGGCCAGGATGGCCCCGTTTAATTTTGCTACGGATACAGGTACTAGCTATATAAACGATTAAATCTAGTGCGGTTGTTTTGTCTTGGGCTCTTGGTGGAGACATGCGGTTTTTACCGAGAACTAAACCAGTTATGCATGGTTACAGGCGATTGGGAGAACGCTTTCTAAACAAATGGAATATATGCATTCATATTTATTGATACAATAGAGTAGTATGTTCACAGCCAGGCCTCGGCCAGAAAGGTATGCCTTGGTGTGTGTGTATGTGTGGTGAACATCCCACAATAAGGAACTCCATCATGCCACAGGTTTGCATTCCTTAGAATGCAAATATCTAGTTTTTCTCATTATATTCACAAATTGGAGAGTAATGCTTAACCCCGTATATAAAAACGGCAATTTTAGAAAACAAATATGCTAGCCATTCAGATCTAAATTCAAACTGTTTGTTTGAGACTGCCTGTTACGGCCGTCAATTTTTCATTAGTATTTCATTTATTATTTAATGGCAACAGCTGAGACATGAAATGTCTCTTGAAAGCTTAGTTTTGCTGACCAAGATGTGTAAGATCAAAATCAAGCGCACCACTTATTGCTGTAACTTAATGCAATTTTATATAATGCTAATAGTAGCATGTTTCAGCTTCCAAATATAACAACGTGAACGTGTACTGTAACGAGAGAGGGGGCTCGGCAACCACACGGACAACAGTTCCTACTGACACGAGTCCCGGGAGGTCTCTGTCGACTACAAGAAATACCGGCTACAGGTCGAGCATCCCAACCTCAGAAGAAATTATAACAAGTGTGAACCGTCTCACGGTAGCTTTTACATCAACTTATAGAAAGCCCGTAAGCACCCAAATGTCTACCATTAACAATTTTACAACTGCTGACACGGTTAACGTTGCCACCATGAGGCCAGCGGTAAGTTTTAGTTCTCCAGCACACGGCAGATCCAGAGGTACCACCGAAAGGACGTCAGTAGCAACAACAGATCGACCGACCACGAGCACCAAAAGGCAAACCGTAATCTTACGGCGGTCACCCTCGCGGTCAGGTGTCACGACAGCTGACCGGACTACAGGAAAGTTTTTAGTAACGTTCCCACCACCATCTCAGTCTAGCGCTGTAACAGACAGCAGTGCTAGCATATCCAACGGAAAGTCAGTTACAACATTAAGAACGCCTAAACCGACAACAGTTTCATTTGGAAGCAAAACTTTAATAACACTTATAAAACCCAGGTCAAAAGATAAACCAACAAAACAGCCTGGTTTAAAAAACAGAGGTAAAGTGAAAGAAGCCGGTGGTTCTGATGGGAACGATATGAAGGGAATTTTCATCATTGTAATTTCCGTGGTTACCGCAGTGGCAGCTTTACTTGTAGTGGGAGCCATTATCATCTGGTGTTACAGGTAATACTCATATTTGTAGTGGCAGCCATTATCATCTGGTGTTACAGGTAATACTCATATTTGTAGTGGCAGTCATGATCATCTGGTGTTACAGGTAATACTCATACTAGCAGTGGCAGCCATGATCAACTGGTGTTACAGGTAATACTCGTATAGTAGTGGAAGCCATTATCAACTGGTGTTACAGGTAAAACTCATACTTTTAGTGGCAACTATTATCATCTGGTGGTACATGTAATATTCATACTTGTAGTGGCAGCCTTTATCATCTGGTGTAACAGGTAATTCTCAGACCTGTAGTGGCAGCCATTATCATCTGGTGTTACAGGTAAAACCCATACTTGTAGTGGCAGCCATTATCATCTGGTGTTACAGGTTATTCTTATACTTGTAGTGGCAGCCATTATCATCTGGTGTTACAGGTAATACTTATACTTGTAGTGGCAGCCATTAACATCTCGTGTTACAGGTAAAACTCATACTTGTAGTGGCAGCCATTAACATCTGGTGTTACAGGTAAAACTCCTACTTGTAGTGGCAGCCATTATCATCTGGTGTTACAGGTAATACTCCTACTTGTAGTGGCAGCCATTAACATCTGGTGTTACAGGTAAAACTCCTACTTGTAGTGGCAGCCATTATCATCTGGTGTTACAGGTAATACTCATACTTGTAGTGGCAGCCATTAACATCTGGTGTTACAGGTAAAACTCCTACTTGTAGTGGCAGCCATTATCATCTGGTGTTACAGGTAATACTCATACTTGTAGTGGCAGCCATTATCATCTGGTGTTACAGGTAAAACTCCTACTTGTAGTGTCAGCCATTATCATCTGGTGTTACAGGTAATACTCCTACTTGTAGTGGCAGCCATTATCATCTAGTGTTACAGGTAATACTCCTACTTGTAGTGGCAGCCATTATCATCTGGTGTTACAGGTAATACTCCTACTTGTAGTGGCAGCCATTATCATCTGGTGTTACAGGTAATACTCCTACTTGTAGTGGCAGCCATTAACATCTGGTGTTACAGGTAAAACTCCTACTTGTAGTGGCAGCCATTATCATCTGGTGTTACAGGTAATACTCCTACTTGTAGTGGCAGCCATTATCATCTGGTGTTACAGGTAATACTCCTACTTGTAGTGGCAGCCATTATCATCTGGTGTTACAGGTAAAACTCCCACTTGTAGTGGCAGCCATTATCATCTGGTGTTACAGGTAATACTCATACTTATAGTGGCAGCCATTATCATCTAGTGTTACAGGTAAAACTCATACTTGTAGTGGCAGCCATTATCATCTGGTGTTACAGGAAATACTCATACCGTGGTCTGTTCCAACCAAGCTACCCACTGTAGTGCGGCAATTTTCTTCCAAATTTTCAGTTCACTTTCAAAATAAGTGTATTAGCTGCATTGACGAGACATTGCCTAACTTACTGTAAAAGAGAGCAAACCCAAAATCTGCCCAGTAATTAAGAAATCCAATTTATTGCACTGAACCTGAATAATCTTAATTGTTTTTCACGGTGTCAGGTTCATATGAAAACAAATAAAGTTTAGAGACACCGATTCAACATTGATGTCGTAAATATTGCATAAAAAATTATAAAAAACAGAGGTAGGCAAAACATGAGCGAGGCCATCTGAACTCGTCGATAGCCTCCATACCGATATTTTGAAAGGTATACTTTGAACTTTTGCCTGGTTATTTCTTCATACATTATTGTAACATTATTGTTTCATGATTTATTGCCCAACCGCATGAGCAGTTTTCGTCCCAGTTATCTTTGCTGGATTTTGATACCCATCAAACAGAATTTTTTTGGTAGAACACATTATCTGTGGTGTCCCGTGCCCTTCCGTGTCTTCTGAATTCTATTCAGTTATATATGATACGATGTAGAAATATTTTGCTTACTGGCGCGGTGTCTGTAGATTTTTTTTTTTCCTAATGCACTTGTGGAGTCCTTTTAACCAAACGTAAGTTGGAATAAGCGGTTTTAACATGCTTTCGTTAAGTTTGAAGACGTGAGTAATATAAAATGCAATAAATTATAACATATTTATATTATCATATTTATATTTTCATATTAATTGAACATTTGTTGTCAGGAAAACATCCAAGCCTGGACGTAAGGATAACCAATTATCCATCAATCAACAACTAAGAATGTATCCGCCACCTGCCGACCACCAAAAGCAACACATAAGGGAAACTGTCACTCAACCTGACCGGAAAAACGGCAAGAAGCCTGAAGAACGTAACATTTCACATCAATCTCAGCCTCCGCCAGACCGGAGGTACTACGCACTCCCTGAAAAGCCCGTCGGTCCTGAGGACACCGACACCATGGCGGGACTGCAGGTTCCTCCTTCTTTTCCTGATCGTAATTTCTGTGTTAAAACCGTTGATGATAAACCCCATCTAACTCCTCCCCCTTTTCCTGACTGTCGGACCTTTGTTTCTCAACCCGATGATCGTAAGCGCCCACATATCCCTCCGCCTTTACCTGACCGGGACTACTACAGACAACCTCAGGAGAGTGGAATGTCTTCATTACCTGACCGGAAGTACCTGGCACAATCTGACGGCCGTAAGTTTTCACAAATTCCTCCGCCTTTGCCTGACCGGAACTACTATACTCTGCCTGAGGAACATGAGAAACTAGCTCTGTCTTCTTCGACAAAGTAGGTTACATAAGAAGACTGGACAGTTGATTCTATCACGAGTGTACCCCATGGGTATCCCGTCGTTTTAAATGGAACTTATGTAACGACCACAGGGATTATTCAGGAAAAAACATTGTGTGTAAGCACTGTAGTGTCTCTAATACACGATGAAATATTCAAATACACACAGGAACAAGTGAAGCTGGCCTGTACCTATATATATTGTGAAAGTGCTTACTTCAGCACCATATATATGTGGACTTATTTATTCGGTCAGTGTGCAGATCATCATGTACGTTTACGGAAACAAGACACGCGTATATGGTGCAAGCCATATTGACAAAAGTCCCATTAAAATGATATAACTTGCATTATATTCAGAGACTGTGCAATAAAACTAACAAGCCTTAGTTCCAGTACACTATACTTTTCGTCGAATGTTAGTATATATAAAATCGTGTTGTCGGCCATTATGGACATCGATACTTTTATAACCGCTTATAGAATAGAATGCAGCGAGATTATCCTTTAAACGGAATAAGACCGATTATTTAATACTATTATGCATACGTTTTTAAAAGAATGAACGTATAATGGATAGTTAAAAACGGTATGTTACAGGACCCAACGTTAAAAATGGAAAGAAAATAAGTTCGGCTTACGTGTAAAGAAGATGGCACGTCCAATGTCTAAAAAAAATCATACATCAAGTTATCATGTTTTGGTATATTTTAGTCAGAATTTTTCACGTTGCGTTTACTAAAAATGCTGAAAATACACCGCATACACGTAATGTTGGTTTCAGAGCACCGTGTAGGAATATGAACGAATTGCCTATCCGTGTATTCCGGGGCAAATAATCAGAGATAACCAGAATATCCTGCAAAGTAAGCTAGTCTTGTTGTTTTGGACCAGGGTACGGTGGACGTCTCATGGATGGTTATAAAACATATTGAAAACCAATTTGAAAACATGAACGCACTAGATAATGATTGGTGATTATTTTAAAGCTGGGTAGGTTGCTAAATAACAAGGCTTTCTAGTTTAGAAAGAAATTGTAGACCTTGTAGATTTGATGTGATCTACAGTTTTCTCAAAACGCAGATGCTGCGTCGTTGGTTCATAAACGAAACGTACAGATTCTGATAGTTATGAAGGTCACTCTAACTGTAATTAAAATCAGAAGTCTTTAGTTTGTATTAAACCTGGATTGTTTTGAGCATCGCACAGCTAGCGCACACATAGAAGTAATCACACAACTAAATCAGATTGGTGTCCAGTCTGTGCGTACTTAACATAAGTCTTATTATTATTAACAATGTACCGTTGATGGTAAATATATAAAAACAGAACCTTTTAATAAAGGACCCCTCGAACTGTTCATTTTTGTAAGAGAGAGAGAGAGAGAGAGTGTGTGTTTGTGTGTGTGTGTCAGAGAGAGAGCGAGAGAGAGAGAGAGAGAGAGAGAGAGAGAGAGCTTGAGCTTACAGTAGGTTTAGGATGTAATTGTATCCGCCAAAACAGAGTTTTGCGGATACTATGTTTTCAGTTGCACGCCGCCGCCGCCGCATAGGTACCCGGAGAAATCCTCCGTAACCACCGGGCAGATTTTTTTTAAATTCGGAATTATGATTGGGTCACATGTGAACTGCTGCGCCCTCATTTTTGGTTGACCTCTGACCTTTCCTCTCTGCCCAGCGTCCATTTGTGCGTCTGTTTCCACACATAAACCCACATATCTCGGGAACCATTTGACCAATCAGGAAAATAAATGCACAAATGTAGCCCTTGGATAGCTTTATAACATACATAAAAATGGTGGCGCCACCTGCAACCATTTTGCACAGTGTCCATCTGTTCATCTGCCTTGGGATAAAATCACTCATATCTCTGCAGTGAATGGACTTATCCACCTGAAATTTTGCATGTGTATTCATCTGGATAGCTTTCTTGATTTTATGACAGGTGGTGCCACCTACATTCACGTTCAGGCTGCAGACGTCCAGGCTTATATCTCAGGACTGTTTTGACGCATCCTCTAGAAATTTTGCATATGTTTAGATCTCACATATCTTTATCTTATGCAAAACTGGTGGCGCCACCTGCAACCATTTTTGCACAGCGTTCGTCTGTTTGTCTACCGTGGAACAAAATCACTCGTAACTCGGCAGTGGTTTGACTTATCTGCCTAATATTTTGCATGTATATACATCTTGGATAGCTTTCTCGAATTTTTGGCAGGTTGCGCAACCTACTATCACGTTCAGGCTGCAGACATCCAGGCTTATATCTAGGGACTGGTTTGACGTATCCTCCTGAAATTTTGCATGTGCATAGATCTCACATATTTTTTATCATACACAAAACTGGTGGCGCAACCTGCAACAATTTTTGTACAGGGTGCGTCTGTTTTTCTGCCGTAGGATAAAACACTCATATCTCGGCAGTGGTTTGATTTATCTGCTTAAAATTTTGCAATTTTATACAACTTGGAAATTTTTCTGGATTTTGTGGCATGTGGCACCACCTACATACACATTTCGGCTACAGACATCCATGCTAATATGCAACACACCTCTCTCTATTTCCCCTTGCCACTCTACCCATGCCTCACTTCACCCATCCCACTCTGGTTTCGGCGGATACACGTAGTCGCTTGTCGACTACCCGTATTCTTGTTGATAATTGTTAGTGCCCTGGTTCATTATAATTTATCTCTGAGGACAATCTGTATGCGTATGTTTTCAGAGAGAGAGAGAGAGAGCTAGAGAGAGAGAGAGAGACAGACAGACAGACAGACAGACAGACAAGCGTAAGCTTGCAGTAGGTTTATGATCTATTTGTTAATGGGTTATCGTACTATGTGACCAGGCTTGAGGAAAGTTTTTCTCAGATTTATTGTATGAGTCAGATCCTTTTTACAGCGTGCATGACTATAACACGGAGTAAGGCGTTTTATAAAAGTGTCAAGTCGCCTGCTACTTTGGAGTCTGTGAGTCATTCTAGTGTCAGGTGAGATACTTGTCGCTTCAATGAACAAGGCATTAAATCTACAGAATGTCTAGAACCACCAGATAAATGCTTTTATATCGGAATAATGATATTGGTGCGGAATGTCATGCATAAAATATGTGGCTCCGTACTAGGATAGCGCCTGGTTCCTCAGCATGAAAAATAAATAACCCCCATTCCTTGTTATAAACTGAGACAGGAAATGGTTGGACAGGAATGTCTCACGATACGTGCATAGAATACAAAGCACAGATTTATTTTCTGAGTGTTCAAAAGAAACAGAAATAAACCGCTCGCACCTCGAAATCTAATCGGCTCCATTGGCCATTTCTAGAATTTACATGAAAACTTCATAAAATAAACCGGCTTTTGTGGTTTAGGGGTAGAGCACAGGACTCAAAGCCGGGAGATCATGAGTTCAATCTCATTCCACCCAGGGTGAGCGCTCTGCAGGCTTTTTGGGGAGGCCGTGCCCAACGGCCGTGTTTCACTCACAGACAAGTGCGCCTTTTGGGGATACCTCGGTGGTATGACCCAGTAATGGGGTGATCACAAACCCAGGCCACGCAGGTGCAGTAGTCATTTAAATTGAGAGAAATCGTGTGATACTGCCTTGTCAATGCGTCCAGTTATCTTAAACAACATAAAAAAATAAAAAGACAAAACAAAATTAAATCATGAGAATCCTTTATGACTGCGTGAGGTATATTGTGAGAACACAAAACACACACACACACACACTCACTCACACACACACACACACTCAAACACAAACGAAAGGGGATGAATGCATATCTTCCTGGTGGAGGCAACCAGACAATGAATGCAAACACAGAAAGAAACGTGCAGAATTTATGGGGATATCTGCTCATTTGAGTAAGAGCCAACCTGAAAACCATTATTTGGTCATGCCGATGGCTCTTGGGGGTTTTAGACCATGTCAATAGCTTAATCGTTTCATTGTAACAAAGAGGAAGAAAATGAGTCATTGTTTGTGAATACAGGACCAATATTAACAAAGTTATAAGGAAAATAAAATGTGTTTTGAAGACATTGACCTTGACTCTGACCTTTTTTTACTATGCACATGGAATTTCGAGAAATCGTTAAGACATACGACATGTGTAAGTTACAAAGTGATTCCAGCAAAACTGTGGCCTGTAGAATGTTTTATTGTTATATGTAAGACGCATGAACCAGCAAGCAGGCGACATTAAGGACAGCTGACAGACAGACAGACTGGCAAAGTGACCTGAAGGGGAGGGCAGTTGAATAGACCACGTCATGTAGAAAACGAAGAGGAAGAAAAGGAACCATGGTTTGTGGAAATAGAACCAATTTTGACAAAAGAATGAAGAAACTTACATTTTGATGTGTTACGATGACCTTGACCTTTGACCTATTTAAATTATATATATAGTACTTCACGAAATCATTCCTATAGACAATATGTGTAAGTTACAAAGTGATTGTGTAGAAATGTTGGCTTTAGAATGCTATATTAAGACGCAAGAATGACCAGAAAACTTGCGAAATTGAGGACAACTGATAAACAAACAGACATACTGACAAAAAGGAGGGCAGGAACCTGAATCAGGTGACGAAGAAGATAATGAGGAAGAAAATGAGCTATAGTTTAGGGGCCAAGATAGGGCCAATAATAGGGCCAATATTGAAAAATTATGAGGAAAATAAATTTTACACGTTTTTATGACCTCGAAATTGGACTACTGATAAACAGACATACTGACAAAGTGACACAATATTGAGGCCAAATGATCTCACCAGCTTATGGAGAAGTGCCAGAGAAAGAAAATAAGGTATAGTTTATGTAATTGAGCTTATAGTTTTGGAGTTGTGACCAAAAAAATAATGTTGTGGAGGTTAAAAAGCCCCTAGTGGCCAATATCCCGAAAATGGAAAAATTTGTTTCGAGATATTAGTGTAAGACATAGGTTGTACCTGTTTCAACTGGATTCCTGTACAACTGTCGCCGGTAGATTGCTTATTGTAAGGCGCAAGAACAAGCAAGCAGGAGAAATAGACATACAGACAGGCATACTGACAAAGTGACACATCTGAAATAACAGAAGACGACACAAAATGTATTGGGAAGGTTAAAACGAGCAAAATGGGCTTAGTTTATTGCAGGTAAGGTTTATATTTTTGGAGATATGGCAAAAAAAATAATATGTTGAAGTGTTTTATGTGCAACGCCCCTAGCAGCTATTTTTCGAAAATGAAAAATTCCTCTTAAATTCCTCTTTAAATATTCCAGTTTCAAAAGGATTCCTGCAAAATTGTGGCCTCTAGGGTATCAATTAATGATATCTCGCATTGAATCGTTGAGGAGATATTGTGCGAGACATTGCAAAACTTGTACTTAAATCTTGAAGTACTCATTGAATGGTACCTAATGCAAAATTCTAGACCTCTTTAGCGTTAAAACTGGCAAAGTTTGAAAAAAAAGTCCTACTATTTCCAAAAATCATGACGTTTCCCCGAAAAAAGTAACCATGGTTACGGCAGATTTAGGGCAGCCACACAAAGAAAAAGGTCTTGGAATGACAAAGAAAATGAGCTAATGTTGAAGTAAATACAGCTAATAGTGACTATATTAAGAAAAAAACATTTTGAGAAGTTTGATGACATTGACCTTGACCTCTGATCTATATTGACCATAAACAAAAGGCTACCAGGACATTTGATTGTCTACTAGCTGTGTACGTTTGAAAGATATTGCTGCAAAATTGTGGCCTGTAGAGAGGCTACAGACAGACAAACACACGCACTGACAAACAGACATATGGACCTGACCAACATGCTTTCGGAAATCTCCGGATTTCCGACAAGCAGTTGTAACACATTGACCGTAAGGCGGCTGACAACTGCATGAAAAAAGGAGCGTGAAGAATACAAGTGGAGCTAAGTGAACCTTGTGTCAAACACGTACATGATTTTAGTGTACCTATATTTGAATAATTAATAAATGTTATATGCTAGAAAACCAATGACACAGTTGAAAAGCTATTCTGAGAAGGTCCCTCACGTTATAATACTACCTCGGGTGTATAATTTAAGCTTGGTTGTCCGTCACGTTATAATTATACCTGGGGATTATAATTTAAGAATGGTTGTCCGTCACGTTATAATGCTACCTGGGGAGTATAATTTAAGCTTCGTTGGTTACGTGTTATAATACTACGAGGGGAGTGTAATTTAAGCTTAGTTTTCCGTCAGGTAATAATTCTACCTGGGGAGTATAAAAAAGCTTTGTTGTCCGTCACGTTATAATTATACCTGGGGATTATAATTTAAGAATGGTTGTCCGTCACGTTATAATGCTACCTGGGGAGTATAATTTAAGCTTCGTTGGTTACGTGTTATAATACTACGAGGGGAGTGTAATTTAAGCTTGGTTTTTCGTCACGTTATAATTCTACCCGGGGAGTATAAAAAAGCTTTGTTGTCCGTCACGTTATAATGCTACCTGGGGAGTATAATTTAAGCTTGGTTGTCCGTCATGTTATAATACTACCTGGGGAGTATAATTTAAGCTTGGTTGTCTGTCACGTTATAATACTACCTGGGGAGTATAATTTAAGCTTGGTTTTCCGTCACGTTATAAAACTACCTGGGGAGTATAATTTAAGCTCGTCGTCCGTCACGTTACAAAACTACCTGGGGAGTATAATTTAAGCTCGGTTGTCCGTCACGTTATAATACTACCCGGTGAGTATAATTTAAAACGATATAACTTGTACACAAGGGAATAGTGGTGCCATCCTTCCGAAAGATGTCGTTTCTATTCAAATGAACCTCTTACAGTTAGGCAGTGTGGAGCGGCCGGGACTACTTGTCTCAACTGACAAACTTTAAAATCAAAATTTTTTACATTTTAAGTAGACGTATTCGGTTTACATGTTAATATGCTTCACTCCATGAAGTTCGTACCGTAAAGCACCCATGTTTATGTAATTTGTCTTGTTTGATACTTATCTAACATATTTGGAGCGGATGGTGTAATGGCAAAGGTGCCGGGGCTGAAACCGGACTGAAAGCAAGGGCTCACGCTAGTGTGTGTCAGTTCTGGCGGCATCAGTGCACAGGAGGAATACCGAAGAGGCAAAACTACGGCGTAAAAACCTTAGTTGTTGCCTGAGCGGTGATACTTGGGATGCGGTACGATACTCTGTGGAGCGTGGTTAGTGGAGTCAATTTTTTCTTCCGGGGGGGGGGGGGGGAGGGGATTGACTTGCAGACACAATTACACACACACGCATACATTCGATATATATATATATATATATATATATATATATATATATATATATATCAAATTTGGACTCCAACAATCCCTTAACAGTACAGTGATACTCTTGTGAGCGATTCTGCGTAGTGTGTCGTGGGGAAACCTGGTGGTCATACTGCGCAGTTTAAATAATATGTGTATATATTTCAAGTTGCAAACCGGTTTGTTAGCTCAGCTGACTGAAAGTTAACTGAGCTATAAGCGGTCACTCTTCGTCCGTCGTCTGACCGTCCGTCCGTTGACAAGGCACATACCGCTGATCCTAGAATCTCCTAACTAAAAACCATATAGGTAAATAAAAGATCTCCTAGGAAACCTTGAATTAGGTCACTGCGAATTATATTCTCCAAGTATGGGGCTCGAAAATACCCTCCAGAACAATTAAAAAATTGATATAATGATCGCCATGATTCTTTGCATGCATATTGATCATGGAGTGTTTCATCAGTTCCTGCAGACTTGTGACGCCACATGTATTAAAAAAATTACGCATTTTTTGTATTTATGAGACCTTCCAATAGAGTGGTCGTCTGTTAACAGGGCACAGATCGTAACTGTTTGACCTGGAATCTCCTGACTTCTCATCTCATCAGGTCCATGAAAAATCTCCTTGGAAACCTGAAATTAGGTTTCTGTTAATCATTTTCTCCGAGCCGTAGGCTGGTAAGTACCCCACAGAATAAGAAAAACAATTGATCCAAAATCGCCAGTATATGAATATCTAATGCATTGATTGCCATATATTGCATGCATATTGATCTTCGCGTGTTTCATCAGTTTCTTCAGACTGGCGGCACTACCTTTTTTTTAATTTAACGCATTTTTTTTCTCTATTTTCGAGACCTTCACATGAAGCGGTCGTCCCTAAATATGGCATAAATCGTACCCACTTGACCTTGAATCTTCAAACTTGACATCCAGGGAGTACCATGAAAAATCTCCTTGATTTCTCCTTGAAATCAGGTTTCTGTTACCCACATCCTCCGAGCAAGATGGGGCTTGTAAGAACACGCCCGAACCCCGCCCCCCCCCCCCCAATAAATAAAAAATTGGTTCAAAAGCTCAAATATCTGTATAACTAATGAATTGATTGCCATGATTCTTTACATGTTTATTGATCATGTAGTGTTTCATCAGTTCCTGCAGACTGGTGGTGCCACCTGTATTTTTTCAAAATTTCACGTCTTATTTCACATTTTTAAAGACCTTTTTAGGCACAAACCGTAAACGTTAGACCTTGAAACCGTTCATCCAGGGACATTATAGCAAATCTCCTTGGAAACCTGAAATTAGATCATAGTGACCCATTTTCTTTTTTAAAGATATGTACAACAAGATTTTAGCACCCGAGAAATTCCAATTTGATTAAGATCCAGGGAGCTTTCTGTAAAAATGTCTTGAAATTTGAAATAATGTCACTCTGACCTTTACTCTGCGAGCTGGGTGAAAATACCTGATTTTACCACTCTTTTAGTCAGATGGAATAAATGGTACCAGTTGGATGTAGAATTAAGTCACTGTAAACTATATATCTAAGGTATTTTGGCAAAATGCATGATTTCGAACACCCCGGGAGTCATTTTACCCATTGTTCAAGGTTCAGCTGAGCATCATGGCCCATGGGCAATTGGTTTTATTTGTGTTTCTTTTTAATGTTTCTTTTCCTTGTTTTGGAGCCGTCACATGGGCATCATCGTTCTCTGATAACGCAGGCTTTTTATGGTCAACACACATGTGGACTGTGTTTGCTCACACACAGAACCACAACAACATATATACAGGTGGACTGGAGAAAGTAAGTCCATGTGCCGGTTCTGCTTGGTAAATTTTGTGTTGGGAAAAAATGATTTAATGCACATATTTATAATGTTTATGTTCCTGTAAAATTTTGCTTTTTATTCTCCTAAAAAGCGAGGCCAGAATAGGTACATTACCCTAACTCCGTCCCAAAAAGGCCCATGCGTAATCAATCAAATCAAATTAAGATTTATGTGGCAAAAAAGAATACCTGACGTTCAAACTTTTAGACTGGCCAAGTCTACGATAATATTTTTTCTTTTATAATTTGCCTTTAGACTGGAGACTAGAAATAACTCGTCATACCAAACAGCGAGGGAAGCATAGTTACGAGCAAATAAAGAAGTTTGTTTGGTCAGTGACGTCTATTTAGAGAAATAATCATTACTAACGGGGAACTAGCTGCCTGGCGGGTTGATCAAATTCTTTAATATAAGGTATGAAAATGCAAGATGAACATATATATATCTTACAATCAGACTTTACAACAATAAATTTTGCTTGAAATGGCCTCGTTGTTATTGGTTAATGTTAAATTTTTGTATTAGGTGTGGCGCCAAGAGGTTTTAGCTTCAAAAGGTGTTTAGCGTGCAAACCCTTCAACCTTCAGCCTTCAACCTTCGTAAATCTCTCGTTCATACCCTATCATAACCAGACCATGTCCACAAGCAGTTGTAATACAATTAGCACTGTAAATGTTATATTAAAAGCATATTCTTTATTGGAAGAAGCAATCCATTATTCTTAGCGTTTCCTGAAAGGGACAATTAACACTAACAGCCAACAATAGCAAATCTGATGACGTCATATCTTTATTTAAACATTGCAAACATGCATTTGCTTTATCATTTAATTTTTGTAATTGGATAGAATATACTTGTACTTTTAGCACAGAACATTAAAAGGTACTAATCAGTTCCAAATATTTCCATTGAACATTTTCACTATAGAAATCCTCATACCACTGCCTTAACATTGTCACGGTTGAGAATTTCCAAATCTGTAGATTCAAATAACCAGTTGTGACCAAAGGAATATACATTTCTATTTCATAAACATCGGAAGAATACAGAAAATCAACACAATGTATTTTTAAGACATATATCTTTACAGATAAATACAGACCATCAGTTGTTATGCCAGGTTTACTGACAATGACAATTCTGTGACTATATGTTGATCACGAATTAGTAGAAATTAGAGAAATGAGAGAAATCATTGGATTAGTTATTGACAAAGCTTAAATTTCAGGTGCTCATCTATACTAGTATCGACCCCGTGAAGAGTAGGTCTGAGGTGAAGGACTGGTCTTCTGTCCTATCATTGTGGATTTCTCTTGGCGATCTTTTTTCCACACTTGTTGCAGCGATTCGCCTGCATTTCCTGTGTAGTGAAGACAAAATACTGAATGTGTGAGTTTGTTTTTATATCTTAAACGATACTAAACTTAACGTCAATTTTTATCTATGGGATGCATGGGGGGGAACTCCTCCTGTTTAGCCGCTACATTTTTCAGGGTTTTTAACCATTTTTTCTGTCTTGACCACATCCTTTCTTGGTCAGAGGACCAGTTTTTAGGTTATCTTATTAATCTGTCTGGCATGGATCCTCCCCTTTCCAAAATACTGGATCCCACTCTAAGATGCTATTTATTTCTTTATAACTTTAACTGTTTCCTGCACATAATTTTCTGTTCTGATTTAGATCTTCAAATCATCAGCACGTTTCCAGAATTGTACATTCACGGTTATTAAGATAAGTAAATTAAGATAAAAGAAGAGTAATATTTGATCTAGAAAGACATGAAGTATTCTTGTTATGTCCGGGTGTAATATATCATTATAATTACAATGTATACACCGGTACATAACATGGAGCTACAGCTGCAAGCCAGGTACAGCCAATATGAAATAGCAAGGTTCTGTGTTTGACACAGTGGGACGTTTGTACATTAGCATTAGATTCTCACCTCCGGAGTGTGATCTTCTCCACAGTTGCACAGTTCATCACACGGTGCCATCTTCGTCTTCTTCTGTGAAAATTAAATGGTAAAAGAAATGATAAATAAGTAAAACCAACCTTGAAACCCCTTTTATCCGGAACAGCCCGATAATTTACTCGGTCTTCCCAAAATCATTCCCTCCCTCCATACAGTTGAATGAAAATTGGTTGATAAGATTTTCATGTGTAATATGCTAATAGACAAACAAATCAACAAACCAATAGCAGAGAAACATGGTTGACATTATTGTCAGAGAAACTAAGAGAGTACACTGCAAGTATACAATGCTTTCTGTATTGCTATATTCTGTTTCATCAACCGGTGTCCAACTGATTTTTAAAGATATTTTTTAAAGATTTATGTTTTCCGGAAATGTATTATAAGCTGCATATGGAAGCGATTGCCTATTATTTCAATCAAAAATTTTAAAATAAAGCTTCAGTTTATGTTTCACAATTTTTTGGCCCCTTCCAATTATCTGACAGATCAGATGTGTCCCTGCTAGAGTAACCTTTGTTTAAGCTGGTTATATATCAGCCCGCCAGGACCTGTTAACTAAGGGTGCATGTGACCAATGACCTTAGCCCGCCTTCATTGACGCAGATCTCTCATCAAATGCTTAATAAATTATCATATTTAAAATAATTATGTTTCTTAAATTATTTTTTAGGTGAGTTTTTATTTCATTTCCTTGGATGAAAATTAAGCAAATTCATTTTCAATCCTACATATTTATCATGAACATTTTATCTCCCCCTTATGGCCAGTATTAGAGACGTGCAACATATACGAAGGTGACATTTAACAAACGGAACTTACCAAACAAATGGTATTTCATCAGACGATTTTTCAAAACCGTTCATACAGCCGTCTGATTTCTGACAAAATAATGGCTAAACTTAGCGGGTTAATGCAAACGGCCGAATTCTGGCCATAGAATAGATAAATATAATATCTTAAATTTGTGACCGCGCATACACATAAGCAATCACGTTTTAATGCTCACCCCGTCTGTGATTTCGGCAGTTTAATCTGTCAGTGTGCGACCCGTCCGCTTCCTGGCCGCTGTATCGCCTCTTGTTAAAATAACCCACATATATATTTTACAGACACGTCACAAATTATTATTCATTTTGTGCCATGGAGACCAGGGAATTCAGGGGCGGATCCAGGATTTTAGAAAAGTGAGGGTCACGCCTAGGACGACTGAAAGAAAATGTAAAATAATGTCCTCTGGTCTGAGAACGAGGAGCTCATGGTGGCACAATAAGGTATGAAACATTAAAAAAAAAGTTATTTCGGCTCCAAAGGGATGGGGGGGGGGGGGTGAAGGATGAGGCGCCCTTACCCCTCCCCCTGGATCCGCCACTGGAATTCCCAAAAGTCCAACGACCTTGTAAAGGAAATTTCCCAGAACTGCGCATGCTAAAAACTTTACATGTTTTTACACTGTTTTTCCAGTGTTATGGCAACGTCATGAATCTGTTAAAACATGTACGAAATTTGCTTTTGTGTGTACAGTGCGGTTGACCGAAAGAATGCTGTTTTTTATCAGGTTTATACTATTTTCGGGCCCGCGCTGACCCGATCGGTTGTATGCCTACCAGTCGTAAATCTGTAACATGCAAAGGGCTTTATAAACAGACAAGTTTGGTCCTGCTTTCCAAAGCCTAGTGTTTGTACGTACATATCTAGCGGGTTGTTATTGCATGCGAATAAGGTTATATAGTTATTTTACACGTGCTATATAGTTCTTCAAAAATACAGAATTGAGTGGTGTAAATTACAAACGAGAAAGTTATATCCAAATGGCCAATGGGGGAAGTTTACACCCAAAGTTCAGACTAAAGGTGGTCAGATTATGTATACATCATGTCATTTAATTTTATATATGATCCATGCAGAAGGCACCGCAGTCGGAAACATAAAGTTTAAGCCACGCCTGCGCCAAATTGCTTCAATAATATTCTGGCGGGGCTGACAGATGCGGTTGTTATAATTATGCTCTCAAATGTTACACACAAACAATCTCACACTCGTGTTTCAGTAGGCTTTAAAAATGAGTTCATAATATCGGTGGAACTGTTAACATTTTTGCAGTTTTAAATATCACAGAGCTGAATAAACCGTGAAATCTAATGTGATCTACCAACAAAGGCTGTGCAATTGTGCTCCCTGCAAACAACAGAGACACCTGGTGGTAAAGACGTTAAGTTAATTACCGAACGATGTTGTATATATTTCTCATTTTGATGATTCATATCACATATAATGAAGTCACATATGATTATATAACACTCTCACATGAAAAATTGATGAATATCTTTGTAATAACAAACGAATAACGACCATTCCATGAAGAAGTTGACGGCTGATCTGTTGTTTCCACCCATAGAGACATCTGCCGTCAATAAAAGGAACTTCCTGATCTATGAATTGTTGAGCGCTCATGGGCAAGTTAAATTAACTGCATACCAGATGACTTTTTCTAGTTTAGAATATTTCTGTCGATAAAAGACTAGAATAGAGAATAAATTCTGCCGAGTTCATTTAGAAATGTACAACGTTTAAAATTTAAAAAGTTTGAAATCTACAACACTTTTTAAAGTCAAAATATGAATCCTGACATAGCTCGGCCTTTACAAATATCTAACTGCCATCCCTGAGTGACAAATTGTCACAATTATTGTTCAGTATTCACCAGGCATTTTTAAAAATGTTCTCATCAGAAACGTGATGAATATATATTCCATGGAGCCAATGAGGTACACATATAGTTCTGATGTTATTTTAGATTAGTCTAAATTATGTATTAAAAGATACAAAATATTCTTAATGATTTCAAAAATAATAATTTCCATTGAGTTCGATATTCATTAGTTGTCACTCATCATCTGTAACTGCATGGGAAAAACGTAGATCTGTTATACTCACTTTTCTGTCTTCATGTTAACGTTTAGTGATAAGTGATAGCAGTAAATAGTTATAAATGTAAATTAATTATTTTTTTTTTGTCTGAGCGGCATTTTGCATCTCTGCCATTAGAGTATCTATTGATATATGTCGGGGTTGCAATACTTGATTTTTCGAAAAGCCAACTGTAAATCTCAGGAAGGAAAAATTTTCGGTGATATTTTGTCAACGTCTCACTATCTACAAAAACACTGTTGAAAAGATTAAGTTTATGTCAAAATATTGGTAAATCTCCTTGCATGTTTGTTGAATAACTCTTAAAGTCCCTTAAAGGTTTTGTAATCATCAGGCAGGTCGCTGGATGCATAGGAGAATGCGGCAGTTATCATGCAGTAATTGGGCGTATATATGGTGTGTCCTGGTTGAGAATCAATGAAATCGGATAAAAAAGTGACATAATAATATAAATATCCCCACCTAAGGATAGCAGGAGATACAAATAAATTCAAATATTTTAAAAAATGTCATTTTGTCAACCTGGCAATATCCACGATATTTAATTAAAGTCACTTGACCACAAAAAATGACCAGTCAGGGACGCACATTTTTCCTTTTCCAAGAAAAGACGTCTGGTAACAAAGTTCATTACCTCATAAGGAAGTCATGTTTATATTTTAATTCGATTTCTATACTTGTCTGACCACATGATTACTCCACAACTGCTTTACCATTGATGTTTTGTGCACTTTTATTCTACTTGTATCTGTGATTGAAGAGTGGTCTCACGGGTTCTGCTCCTCTTAACTACCGAGAAAACATAACATTCATTCATATTAATGTATCATGCGAGGGCTATTTTATATGTAACACCACGTCGGCTCTACATGTATGGGTTATACCAAGGACACGAAAAAAGACAGGGTTTGTGGTTCTTATACTTTAATTCATTGTATCCGAAGCCTACAGTCCACAGCCACTCGCGTACGTAGGAACCTTAGAATGTGGTCCTTCAAATCTGATTCAGTAACTATTTTCTGAGGGACAGTCATTTGGGTCCCTTTTTTCACTCTATATATAATAGTAATAATAAGAAGAATTATAATTATAAGACAGAAAGGAAAAAAGAATTTATAAAAAAGCATAATTTCCTCCTCTCATTGCAGAGCGAGATGATGATGACGATGGCGATGACAATATATAAACCGAAGTCTTTTTCTCTCACTGGCACCAAAATTAGAATGCCACTGAAAGGTCACAATTATGGTTGAAGCACAGTATACAGTTAACAAATATCAACTTTTAGCGCATATATATATATATATATATATATATATTATTGGCAAAACCGTGCTGTGGTGATATATTTAAACTGCAATCTGTGTGGTGTGACCTTAAGGTTCTGCCGGGGTCATTTTGCTCTCCCCATACTGCGGCATTTCCGCCTAAATATCTCTCTAATTCGTTTGGATGCAGTCCAGTTTCACGGATGCAGACGTGGAGCGCGTCTAGGGACAGTACTTGAAAAAAGTTCAGTCTAAACAGATATCTGGTATTTTTTGACAACGGATGCGGACCAGATTTGAGGATACATGAAAGCACAGCTTGTGAAATATGCCCTCTCCGTTTAGGGAGTCGAGCTCATGATATGAATATGTAAGTAAATCAACCTGAGGTAGAGTCAGAATCCTGTTACTTACGGAAGAGTACGTCACATCTTCCTTTCATTCAATGAGATGCAGACAGCCTGTGCTTTATGTACAGCCCCGTCTGAATAACTGGGTCAGGGGTAGATAAAAAACTTGATAGGCCTAGCTGGTGCGTCCTTGTTTGACAGACTTCTGTGCAGTGATTACTTTCAAATGTTTGTTGGATATAATAAGTATAGGGGCAAAGAAACAGCTTCTTCTTCTAGGCTATTTATATGCTGTTGGCTCACCACTTGTGCAAAACTTGTATTAGTAAAGATACAAAGTTGCCATAGTGAAAACAATTGGTGTTTAAATGCACACGGCAGTTTGTCCCGACATTTGACACACGTGTTACGTCTGCTTGGTTTTTAAAAAAGAAAATATTTACAGTTATGTTTCCATTCGAGAATATGTGAGGTCCATACTTAAATATGGCACTGCGAGATTACTGGAGCATCTCTTTCATCATGCTTTACGTGCATAAGTTGTCACAGTCTGAGGGCTGAGTAAACATCTTAGCACGTGCGATTGTTATGAGTAGGATTTAGCCCTGATGCGATTGGCTGGTACAAGTGTGACATCATGAACTAAATTTCATCAACGACTCGTATCTTGTATTACATGTTGTTTTTATTTTCTCCTTTATTTTTCTCCTGAAAATGACAATGGCAGAAATTCTGTACTTTTACTGACATCTAGAATTTTATGTCACATGGAGTTGACATGGGGGCTGCCGTCACTGCTGATCGGGTTGACATTGCTAATGCCGGTGAAGCCAGGCGGTGCCGATAACTCCTGAACAAACCTCACAGCCTCTGAGCAATTTAAAATAGAAAAAAAATTTCTGCAAGGAAATGGTCTCGATTTTTACAAAATCTACAGATATTGATTTTCTAGGGGTCAGAGTATTACATGATAATATAATGGGATAAGAAAGGGCCGTCATTCCTACCACTACATCGTATGGTTCTGACCCCCATAGGTCGTGATCACCACAATGTTCGAACATGCGATATCCGGACAGAGAAATATAGTAGACCTCGATGATAGTAAACCAGCGGTTTATGAAATAATTTGGTCATTACAGTTCATATTTTCATATTTGATAATAAAATATACTACTAGACTAATGATAAAGCGCGAAAAAGGAACCCCGTGAAACTTTTAAAAATACAAAAACCGCGAAAATTCAGCCCCGCCCATATAAAGGCAACCACAGTATAAGTGATGGATTCAGACTGTAGTGCTGGAGTGCCATCTAGCGTGAATAACGGTGTGTAACGGTAAAGCGTAACTCTGTGTGTATATTGATGATAGTGACATCTGGTGGGCTAATAATATTTTTATGTGCTCGCTGACGGTGTAACAAAAACCTGTTGGACAACACCAGAATTAAATCGTTGCATTTTTGAGTGTTATGTAGAGTAGTCATTGCGCATGCGCGTGGTTTGTCTGTCTCTCATTGGTGATATCTAATCAGTTGGTGCCCAAGCCGGGGCGAATAAAGATCGTATACCGTTTAAAAGGACATCTTGACTTCAGAATGAAAGTGTGAACGAGAACAACACTACAAAATGGCGCCCAACGTCGCTTCCAACAATTGCAATGCTGCTGTTTTGTTCTGAGGTACCACCTGTTCCGCCCTCTCTCGATTTTTGTGCTTAATTTCTCTCGCTGTTTCTCTCGCCTTTTCTTCGCTGTGCCGTTTTTTCCGGGGATGTGTGTATTTTTCTTTTGGTCCCATCGTTTGGTATATGTTAATTTGGGGTGGTCTGTGAGTACTTTCGATGTGTTTAGTTTTTCAAAATTCTTGCCTCTTACTTCATGTCCGCTTTCTTGTTTGTCTTCGACTCCGTGGTGAGGGGTTTAGCGGATTTCTTTAGAGCCAGAGCAAGGGAAAGTAATCAATGTAAGAGGAAGTTCTTTTTATCATTTTTTTGAAGTTCAACCGAGAGCTGTGCTCCTTATTATTTGTGGGATTACTGGAGTATTATTATTTCTTGGGAGACCCAATAAATTTGATACCAAAAATTCAGTTGATTCCGGGGCTTTTCCAAAAAGTACTTTTAATACATTTGGACACCAGAATAAATTAGTAGGAAAAGAAAGATTCTCTTCGGCATGTTTTCCGTGTGGCGAGCTGGGTCATATTCAAAGAAACTGCCCTGTTAAACAGAAAAAAGTTCTCTGGAAAATCTGGACAATCTGATAAATGACTATTGCATTTTATAAAGCCATTATATTTTCATGCCAAAGAATTCATTCCAAGATTAAATGCTCATGCTAAGGAATTCAGTCCATAGTTTTAAAATCAAAGTTGTGACTGTTCTGTGTTTTCATCTGATATAATTCCAGGAAATTCCAAAAATGGACCCGTAATCTTTGTTTCAATGATCAGAGAAGACTTGTTTCGATAATTAAATCTTACAATTGTAAAAAAAGAAAAATCAGGTTTTAAGGTTTTTTCGGCCATAGGATATATTCTAATTGATCTTGAGTGTGTAGGATTTTCTCACTAAATTCAATGTATAGTGACTCCACATCTCCACACTCAAGGATTATTGGGAAATGATTAATATGTAAATGCTGGTTTAGTTATTGATTTTGCTAACCAAAGTGTATGGACAGAAAAAAACAACCGCCTGTCAAATGGAAATTAGGAAGTAAAACATACAGGCTTTGTATTGATTTTCGGAAAGTAAATGCTGTTACTAAAATAGTTGCTTATCCATTTCCTACAATTGATAAAATATTTTCTTCTTTACATGGAGCATATTTTCTAATCTTGACATGAATTCTGGATACTGGCAAGTGAAACAGAAACCTGAACATGGAGAAATCACTGCATTTTCTATGGGACAAAATTTGTTTCAATTTAAAGTACTTGCTTTCGGATTTGTTAACGAACCGGCAATTTTTCAGAGATCAGAGGAAAAGTGTTAAAGATTGTCTCGGCCGATATTGTTATGTTTATCTGGGTGATATTGTAATTTAATCCTCAGATGTGCAACAACATGTTAGTGACCTGAAAGAAGTTCTAGAGAAAACCAGTCAAGGTATTTCTACAAACCAAGAAAAGGTTAAAGCCATCAAAGAATTCATTGCTCCTCAAAACAAGAATGAATGGGAATGATTTTTAGGCATGTAAACCGTCTTTAATGCCTTGAATTTCGGCGTCCGAGTTGGATCTGGTACATTTGTGAAGCATGTGGATCAGCTCAAGCCCGAGCATGTATCATATAAACTGTTGTGAATTCTTATACATGTATATGCATGTGTATGGACTATGTGATGACTGATGCCTTATCAGTGTGACTCTAAATCATTCTGCTATTGTATTATGTTTGTCACAGTGGTATAGTCATGTAACAAATGAATTTACCTTGATAAGTAATTTTTGGTACCCTGTATATTATTTCACTTTCACTTCACACCATAGACTAGTCATTATATTAGAGTGTAATATCGTAGTGAGCAATCGCGTATAATCAGTTATCTGGTATAAGGTAATTACGTATAATTAGTTATCTAGTTTCATGTTTATTATCTAGAGAATATAGCAAGCTGATGCGGTAGATCCGGCAGAAATATCTTAATCAGGTAATGCTCTGGTATTCACTTTGTAATCAGTTCGATCTCTATAATGTAATTATATGTATGGGGCAGTCAGTGGAACTTACTTTACACAGGTGTCGCTCAGTACCATATACAGTCAGTTTCTGGTTATTATAATAATATCAGTGTATGGGGTTTAGATTCATAAGCTACCTTTAGGTTGGTAATTCATATGAGTGAGTCTTGTTAACTCTTAATTAATGAACCTTATAGCACAGGTGTTTTGATTAATTAACGAGGATTATCTTATATTGCCTCATATTATCCCTATTGTTTAGTGTCATCAGAGTGAAGTTTGTTGGTTCACTTGTGGTAGGTCGGGGTCTGTGTTAGGTTCAAATACTGATATGTTTGTACACCTGAAGCTATTGGGGAGTGAGTTTAATATTTCTAATGTGTTATTGTTTTGTATTGTATTGTATTTTATTGAGAAAGAGATTGGTGGTTCACCCATAGTTGGTAGGGAGTGTGAGGGTTCTCCCAATGTTTGATGGTTCACCTGTGGTTGGTGGGGAATGGGTTATATGTTAAATGCTATCAAGGTTAAAGAGACGTCCTGTCTGCTGGAAATTGGTAGTCGTTGTATTTGTTGTGATGTTTACTTATAATCATGACCAGTATATTGATACTATATAATCTTTCATCCTTCCTTAAGGGGGGGGGGGGTGATTGTAGTGTTGGAGTGCGATCTGGCGTGAATAGTTGTTCTAACGCGTAACCCTGTGTTTATATTGATGTTAGCGACATCTGTCGGGCTTATTATATTTTTATGTGTTTGCTGACGGTGTTTCAAAAACCAGTTTGACAACACCACGATTAAACCGTTGAATGTTTTATTGGTATGTAGAGTAGGCAGGGCGCATGCGTGAAGTTTATGTCTGTCTCTCATTGGTGATATCTAGTCAGTTAGTGCCCAAGCCATTTTCATTACTGTGAACAACATGTTACTCGAGATTCTTTGCCCTCATTTGTTATGACGGCAAATCTAGAAACAGATGTATCACGTATAATAACACCAAGCAAGCACATACACAAGATTCTGTTCATATTTACAATGCCACACCACGGATATTACATTTTGAAAACAGATCCACAAGCTTGGCTGAATAATAAATATGTGTGACTGCCAAATACTTTGCTGGTTATATTTCGAATTGATCAATGCATGGTCTATATTTGCTCCATTCACTTAATTATTATAATTTACATTCCCAGAGACAATTTTGGCGTAAAACCCTGCTGGGTGCATGAAAAGTTGCAGGAGACCTACCCCTGACATTCATAGACAGATCTTCTGTGAGAAGAATGCTCCAAGAAGTTGGATGGTACCGCGTGCACATATGCCCGGGTTACTGAATGCATGGTCTATCCAGTAGTCGGTAATATTGGATCTGGAATTTTGTGGTTCGCATTATAGCGATAAGAAATTATTTTAACAACAATATATGTCAAATGGACATGTTTAAACGGCCAAATATCTTTGACCCATAATGTAAAGTATGGGTTATAATTAATTATGAAAAAAATTAATACAAGAATATAGAAATATGATCCTATACAACTCGATTTATAGTTTGTCTGTATCAAATGTCATATGAAATATTTCAAATCCTGCTCTGACACTAAAAGAGAAGGGAAATAATAATTAGGTTTCATCTAAATATAATTTACATCTATATTATTTTCGGATGTAACATGTCGTCATATTGCGAGTTGAAAGGTTTCTAAAAGTAAAAAAAAGTGCGAAATGTTTAAATTCTGATTGCAATTTTTAGGGATTGCAATTTTTAGGGTTTTAGCTTGACATGAAGAAAATATCTGCACATATGCCTTGAAATGATATAGGAGATCTATAGCAGGAAAAAAAAAAGCTCGAATCTCCTTATGAGAACAGTGTTTGATATCATTAACATAGGAGCAGGGCGAAACCCGGGAAGTTCTCGTGGGAAATACTTATAGCTCGGTTTTTTAAATGCTCGGAAACATGTAAGATTTCGATATTTCATAATTATACCCAAGTAAAAGACACCCTACACTGTTACTCATTTAACTCTATGTCCAGATACCCTATTGCTGCCATGGCCACTGGCAGTTCCAGTAATTTTCGCGTATATGCGTGAACTGGCAGACGTATATATTTGTACAGTGAATCAAGCAGGCCTTCCACAAAATGATGGTAAATTGACGTCATTTTACCCTGAATTCCTGAGTTCAAGCAGACTCTATGCGTGAAAATCGCTCCTGTGGCGATTTTCACGCAAATACGCACATACCCATATACGCTGACGGACACATGGATTTACTCCTGTTACAAAATCATATGAGCGATTTTTCACGCATATACGCACATACGCATATACGCGCACATGGAAACGCTGCTTTACCCCTAAGTGATAGTGGGGCCCCCTGGAGAAGGAGAGTAAACTATTTGCACTCAAAAGGAGAAGTCAATACATAAATTATAAAAAGATCACTGGATTTAAATAAACGTTTTAAAAAATAGCCAATAGCTAAGTAATCTATTCCTTGACCTGCTGCAGGTCTAGGAAACATACTGACCACATGAAAAATCACAACTATATCATACTCAGGAGTGTGTAAACAATTGCGAGGCAAATACAATATTTCTCCCTCTATTAAGTCGACAATATCAAATGTTATAATTCTATGTCACTGCTCAAATCCAGATTTGAGCGTATAAAGGTCTTTATTTCCTCATTGCGCGTGTCCATAAGTGGATTAAATGTTGTCACATCAACGGCCATTCAACGTGAAAACCAAATCAGTAAGCCAGTAGTTTCGACGTCGATTCTTTATAACTCGCCAGGTGGCGACAGGTATTATGTTTTACTCTTGGGCTTTTAGTTTGTCTGTGTGCACTTTAACCTTAGTCTTTTAGTCTGTCTAATTGTACTTTAACGCAATAGGTCTGGACAGATTGTGATTTTCTGGGGGGGGGGGGGGGGGGGGGGGTTAGGATAACACCCAAAAACAAATCCATTAAATTTTTGAGGTTGATTGAAGCATCATATTATATTTTTCATGCAAAAGATTATCCCATTGCCGCATGAAGATACTCCCTGATAACAGAGCTTTTAAACTGTATTAATGTGGGGCTTTGTTCTGGAGGTGACCTCGGATTTGGCTGTTGAACAGTGACAGTAGATCATCATAGCTACGTTTGATTAGGATCTTCCTAGGGGGACTTTTTTTTTATTGTCAAATCAAATTACTTTTCGACGTAGTTTCGACGTCGAAGTGCGATTTCGATATGGCCTATCTTCAATTTCATTCACCTGTTTTGATCGGTATATATCATTGGATATACGATTTATATTCATTTCCACATATCCCTTACGAAAAATAATAAAATCACATTTAGTATTAAGTAAATATCATTTCCACGCTAAAATTTTCAATCAGCGACCCGCTATGTCAATTATGCTGTCATTTTATTATTTAGTACCTGGTTTTCTCACCAGATATCGCATAGATTTGTTATTAGGCTTTTAAAGTCGAACAAACAAACACTACTGTGTGAATACACACGGTACACCCTGTTTGATTAGTAATGGCGAAAAAAGCAGAGCGAAGAATATCAACCGTGCCGTGAAGTGTGCTCAGCTCAGGCGGAGCAGGGCGTCTCACGGAGCTACTTAACACCAATAAAAAGTAGAGAATTATGTCATGTTTGTAAATACACAGGTGTTCTCGGTATGCGCTTTTTTATAGCCTTGGAAAGTGTTAACTAGCGTCTCTGTGAGGCAAAATAACAACACGGCATTTCCCTGTGCTGCCGTAACACATTACAGTGTAAGTGGCCAGGTTTACCGACGCTTCATGGATTTGCTATAGGATTAACCTTAAGCTGAACACACACACAGTGTTCAGCTGAATATTATATATATATATATATATATATATATATATATATATATATATAGATATATATACACACACATATATATAAATATATATATATATATATGTGTATGTGTACATTATTCTGTGATAAATGTATTGGGCGTTAAGCGAGGATGTGTGCACAACAACGGTATCGCGGCTCAGTGGGCGTATAAACATGTATAGGGAGTAATAGCACCGTGACAGTAATAGTCGAGCCTGGCCTTAGAAATCGTTATCACTGTCTTAAAAAAAGCCATGGTTATAATCCACCAAATCAATAGTTTGATATCCTTGTTGTACTGTGGCATGAAGTATGTTAGGTCTCAGCAAAGACCAATTTAATTCCCAGGTCTATTTGTGGCCGCCTGCCTCTAAACACCGTTTGAAGGGACACAAAGGAGAATTTCATTAAAATTTTTTTCCTTTGATATTGAACGAAAGGACGGTTGTCATTAAGATGCTCGGGAAAAGTTCCAGGAATGGTACTCAGAGAGATCTGATGATGGAGAAAATGAAGCTTGTTCTAGGACTATTTTTTTTCTGTAGAGTAGACCGTGAACATACATGTTGGGAGGATTTTCAATCTTTTATTTCTTCTAGTTAACAGAATCCAACTACGTGTTGCTGTCCGACAGGTTTAACGATGAAAAGAACGGAAATACTTCATTTTATTTCACATAAATATTTGAATAATTTTTACTTGTTTTGCTTAACATGCAGTATGAACAATTGTTGCAATTTTCATCAGTTCGCCATCTAAAAATATTAGGGAATATATAACAAAGACGTAGATTGTTTTAAATGATGTTTAATATATAACAACAACAAAATAAAAGTGCAAATATGCAAAAAAATAATTGAAAAAAATACACCTAATTACTATAAAATTGTTGTAGATTTATCTGTCAGAGCAAACTGAGTACATATTTAAAATATCATACAACGTTCTACGAATCCGAGCATTGTTTAATACCAGTGAAGTTTAGCTTTAAGAGACATGAAACGTTTTGACCATGATATTCCGATTTTCCTATAGACAGTAATCTCAACAATTAATTGAAAAGATAATTGATTTGTTATTAATAAGAATGTTATTGACACGTTTTCAGAGTGACCAACACTTATCTTCTTCAGTGATCATCTGCTTACCTGTGACCGCTATATAATGGGCTGTTTGGGAGATGTTGAAAGAATAACCGTCCATGTTGGTCTATATGAGTTTTCTTTCAGATTATATTGTGAGCCTGGCCTATTAAAACTGTGAGATTGTAGGGCGTGCTTTAGTGTCTGGTCTACTTTCTTACGTTTGCAGAAGGATTAGTTTTTTATTCCAATCCTTAACAAGTGGCTGTTTAATCAACAGTTTCCTGTTCTCAGGCGGAACTAAAGTGTCAAGATGGTGACCATATGTATCTAGTAGTCATGTGATCACGCGCCAGAGGGCGTTATTGGAACAGAACGCCATGTGAAACACAAGTTTATACAAAAGAAACATTCACTGTAGCATTGTCTTAATTTTGTATTTTGTCCACGGTTGGGTGATTCCTAAAGTTCACTCAATTTTCCTTAACCCCTTCCTTGACTTATCGTTGTCTTTCTTGTCTTGGTCACCCTCTGGTTTATCTGGCGGGAGCGTTATATTATTCTTTGCACCAGGAGTATCTCCCTCCCCTCCTGATGTGGTGTCAGTCTTCTGAAAATCACAACAGATTTAATATTTAACTGATGAAAACTTTGGACTGAACTTTAAGACTGTTTTGAAATGCAACATCTAAAGAAAAAAAATCCCTGTTAGTACATCGAGGTGAGGCGGGCTGGTGTTGGCCAAAAAAGGTCGTACAAAGCAAAAAAAAAAAATATTTTTTTTTAATAAAATGTTGCCACATACCACAGTTAGTCTATAGCACATATACCTCTTGCATCTTGCAAAGCGGTGTCATACAAATAAATAAAATATTACCTTTTTCGTTTCATCCTTCATCCCATCCTTATTATTCTAAAATTTAAAAAGTCATAAAAATTGTAAATAAAAATACATAAAGCCTAATGAAATCATACCATTGTCCCAAAGACACATATAAACAAATTGGAAAGTCGTTGTCATATTGGTTTTAAATTCACATAATGAGAATAGATTTGTCCATAGAAAACAATATAACAAGAACTTGGTAATTTTCTTTTTTTTAAACTAGTCAAATGCTTTAAAATTTAAATCTGGATATTGAGAGCTTTTCCAGACCTGCAAAAATTTATAATATATATCAGACTCACTTGAGACGACATCTTTTGACGTCCGCAAACCGCTCCCATGTGACCAATGTGTCAAGTTAATGGATCTTGCAAAGCACTAGGCTATCAGCTTGGAAAGCCAGGGGATATTTATACCATACACAAAAGCTGGTATTGCACAAAATCCCTTTTTTTTAATATCGCATGACCATGCTTAGGTTTTTACCCCGCAAAAATAAGAATTCAAATACATAGATATATCCCGGAAAGAATTTTCCAGCGTAAGCATGAGGTAAATATTTTATTCTTGCCATGGTAGCAATGTTGTGGTTGCTATGTAAAGCATTGTTGTTGTGAAGGATAGGTAACGTCAGCAAAAACACATGGAAACCTGTCTGATCTTGTCAGAATTTATTTTCTGTTATGTCAAAATCCAATATAGACAATGAATTATTGAAATTAAATCTATTTTGGAAGAGAAAACAATGAATACAAACTTCTGCCAGAGTTGTCACATTAAAGCGCTCCTGTTAATTAAACTGCAAGTTTAAAAAATCCAAAAGATATATCAATGAAACACTGATTGCAAAAAACTCCAAAGATCACGTACAAAATTCCCAGAACCCTGCTAGAGGACCGCCAGTCATAGATTATAATATTCATGATGTCCAATTGAATTACAATGATGTCAGCAACAATATTGTGTGCGCAAAAAATGCAGTACATGTAAATATAAAGGAATCACGTGACAGGTTCACGTGACAGGATCGTAACGGAAGAGGTCCAGAGGGTTTATACCAGGTAAAGTGTTGAATATTAACCTGCGTGTTAAGCGAATTTATTCAATAAATGTCTCAGAGATAGGAATCTACATTAGTCCTTTTTTTTATACAGGGATTCCTGTTATAATATCATATCTCATTAAAATTAAAGTCTAACAACAAGGGATCTTATGAAGAGCCTACCAACATATAGATGTACATACAGTAAATAAATGTCTTCTGATGCAAATATATAAAGAGAGTAAAAGCCTTCCCATACATGCAATTCCTATTTTTTTTTATAAAATTATCCATCCCTGGCCAGCAATTGCTGGGTAGATTTCATGATTTTCGTCTGCATATTTTGCTCTGGCTGTCCAGTGTTTGTGAGCACTTTCTGCTCTGCCATTGGGGTATAGCGGTAATATTGACCCTCACTATTCCTATACATGCACTCACCTTTCATCACCAACATACATAACTTTTCAACAGACAAAGTTAGAAAATATCAATTCTTTTCTGAAAGGGAGTCAATGAATTTAATTTGACTTGTTTAATTATCCTGTGTGTAGATTTCCCAGAGAAAGACGGGCGATATTCATATCACCGACTTGTCCTCATTTTGTTCTGCATAAGGAGTCTCTGAAATCCCAACAATTATGTCATGCAATATGTTTTGTACCAGTCATCGAGACATAAGAATTAGCTGGTGTGTCCTTGAGTCACAAATTTTCCAGCTACTGACAGATCAGCCGGAATTTCCAAGAATCATAGCGTAAACACATCATGCAAAAAAAAAAGCACAGTGACATCAACTTTTAAACGAAGGCTGTGTTGTGCCTGTAAATATAACGTACTATCACCTTGGCAGATGTCCAGTGTTTTATACCCAGCAAAGTGTGAACTATACCACAAGCTTGTAGTTGTGTCACTAATGTATACGCATATATATGGCCGTTGATATTTAAACATTTCCTGAAGATCAGAATTTCATCATGAAAATTATCGAGTGCACCTTAATTTTAGCGTCCTATCCATGCACAACGTTTCCCTAACTTTCATAAAAAAGAAGATGGTTTATTCAACTTATCTTTTTTTTCCGTGCACTTTATTCAATTATTAATTATTACCTGCGACAAGGAGGTTATGTTATGGCTGACGTTATTTTGTTGGTCTGTTTGTCTGTTAGCAATATTACTAAACAAAATTATTTTGATTTTGATGAAATTTTTTGGATAGCGTGTAATTATACAAGGAGCAATTGATCAAATTTTTGGAGTTATCCGGTTCACCATCTGGATCCAGGATTTTTTAAAAGAAAAAATGCTGGATTTCTGAGAGTGTCATGTGGTGGATGTGTGCGCGGTCTGCTTTTCTAGTTCTGTATAAGGGTATTCATCCTCGACCAGAAATAGCTGGGTGGAATTTCATAACATTTGTCTTGAATTATTACCTGGGAGTTCAGTGTTTATGAGAACTAACTTTGTCACGGTAGTAGCGGTAACGTTGATCCTTATCCCGAGCTTTGAGCATCCCTCCATAACTCATTCTTCGATACCAAAGCCTAGTATTGTACAGTAAAAGCCTACCTGACGACCCCCCTGTTTTTCATGTTGACTGTGTTTTAGTTCACGAAGTTTACTATATATTTCAGACACGACATTCTCACAAACACTGTGACTTAACTGGCCACCGAGCCGACTAACGAGGTCAGTCCTGTATAATGTCAGCACGGTGGTATAAATAAAGAATCATTTGTCGCATATGTACGCAATTTTTACCTACTTATTACAGATTTTTTTTTATTTTTAGACCTGCCGTTGTTATTAGGTACAGTCAAGCTGTCTGAAATTGGAATCTTGAGAAAACTTTATCACTTTTGCAAACATGGATTGTTAAAAATCAAAATTTGGGTTTGATCCTGTATTAAATATAGTGACAAAGCCTGTATTCGCAGCTTATTACTCATTTTGTTTCAAAATATAGTAGGACTGGGCGTGCGAGAGCAATCAGTCATTCAGGCTGTTTCTCATTCAGTCAACAGAAATATTTCCCTCAAGTTTCAAGTCATCATACTACAAAAATCCAATATCAGATGTTACATGCTAAATATATAATAATTACATCATACTCTGACTGCCTGCTGGGTAGCGGCGACCTTGTTCAATGCGAGGAAAATACATGTCTGGCAGAACTCCAAGATTTATATTTGGCACTTAGATAAAAGTATACTGATGTTACATGATAACAAAGTACAAATGATATCACCCTTTCACTGACTGCAGGGAGTGCGACCTTGATTATTGCATGGCAAAAACAAGCCTGGCAGAATTCCAATGATTTATATTTTGTAGTATGTTAATGTACAGGGCCACTGTAGACACGCACTTAGATTCGTGTATGTGTTCACACACATATTGGGTGCAAAGTTATATGCACTTTTACTTACTAGTTCCTTTCTAAAAAGGCCAAAGCTCTCCAATGTTCAATTAAACCAGTTAGACGTACAAAACAAACAGACATATTAATTAATCTTTATTCACTTGAAGATCCGGTAAACTCCGAAAAAGTAATCAAACATGTAGACAGAGACGTAGACAGAAGGCCTGAAAGAATCATAAACTGGATGATAGAAAAACAGACGCGTAAGTAGGACAGACGGACAAACAGAGTGACGGACAGTAAACGGGCAAAAAGGACGGAATTAAATATCCAGTGGAAAGGTTATTGGATGAGATCTATCCAATTACATCTCTCAGAGCATACTAAATTCATACATTTATATCTGCCGGAGCAAACTCAATTCACACTTTTATCTGCAACAGAATGCTAAATTCACACATATATCTGCCAGAGCATACCAAATATATCACTGCAGAATAAATAGATAGGTTTTTATGATTAGATTTTATTGGAATAGGTCAACACGTTGAATCATTGATACCTATTCCAAACAGAATACAATATACAAAGAATACATGTGTATAACCTTCCATTATTTAGTGTTTTGGTAAACCACACTAATCAAAATAAGCTGAGTAGCCATTGAGACATTTGATAAATAATCATGGTGATAGCTGAACTGTCTGCAATTAAATGTTGAAAGTATAAAAATCTTCCGTCACTTGATTGGTGTTTAATAATATGAATGAACTAGTGTTGAAAAGAAATGTTTGATGGATTTGAAGCGTCACTCTATTTTTCTTCCTCCTTTCCTGGACTGTCCAGTAGATGATGGGTTCGATCCACCCCCCTGTGTCCCTGACGGCGGAGACGAAGTACTTTTTCCGCCAGATACATTCCCTGCCGATGGGGTGCTAGCCCCCTGAAATCCAGAACAAATGTAAATTGTTTACTGACAACTTCCTTGCATAGAAATTCTTTTAGGAGCTTAATCTGATGAAACAGAATGTGTGTAAGCATTTGTGAGACAAATGACTATCCGTGACTACTGACAACCAGACACTTTCTTCATCTTTAGTGGGTCATAAATTCGAAAGAATTTAAAACATTTCTTATTTTCATTAATAACCTTTAGTTAGGATATACATACAAAGGGTTTCAGAAGTTACGTTTATGTTGCTCCGGTATTGGTTTGATAAAAATAATGAATCAAATTTTCCTTGTCAGTATGTTGACGTAAACATTAAGACATTAAGATGAGTTCAATGAAACACTAAATAAATAACTATTAGTTCTACTAGCGTTTTCCTTCATGAAAAGTCCCTCTTCCTAATATATCTCACATAAAGCCGGCTGTACATAACGCTACGCATGCGATAATTTCCCAAGATGCAACGCGGGCGTAGAGTTATGTATATACGATATTAAGGTAAACGCACATTTGAACAGTGTGTTGGAAACCCTCACTTTATTTTCTGTGATTCGTCCGCGTTACGCTCAACAAACATTGATCTCCTAACTTTTTCGTCTGCGTTATGACGTTACAAATTATATATCAACGAACAGCTTACAATTAAAGAGTTTCGTCCTTACTAAACAGAATATATCATAGTGCTGTTTGTATCAGAGGAGATCAGAGAGTATATGGTGACAATGCAGAATTAAATTTTAACCGACTGCCATATCCATAAACAATATAAAAGTTACTGTCAATAACTTTGGATATAACAAGAAATTTATGATATTTAATGTAACATTTTTAATTATGTTTTACGCTCAATGCAATCTCGCGAAAAACCTGTCGACAAAAATGTATGTAAATAAGTAAATACTTTTCTAATAAATAATGAGCAAAGATTTTTCTAAAGTAAAATTACAGTCAAGGCATGTGTTTCAGAGGAAATGAAAATATTACCTTTGTGCTCTCGCCCATCCCATAGTTACCACTCTGAAACAACAAAAAATGCATTGTTATATAAAACAAAATATTTTGCATACAAATACTTAAGCCTCTGATTGCATCAATTAAAATATAAAGATGAGTTGGGAGACTTGCTCACATTGTTTACAATAAGTTTGATCACTAAAAATTCATTTTAAACATCAATGTTTTAGAGGATAACACCATCTTTTCGGTTCTTTGTTCTTCACTTGTCAAACTCATTTAAAATTTTAGCCCGTAAACATGTCTCAGTGTTTAAAGGTCTAAAGTATCTGTCAAACTTACCTGGGGGGACGACATCTTTTCTATATCCGTCAGAATCCTGGAAGTCTGCTGTCGGATTGGTTAGTCAGGCGGCGGCCTGGGTACAAGGAGGCGAGGGGGTTGCTTTATACACCGGGTATGGAAAATTCTGGAGCAGACATTGCACGATTTCTTATGGTTTTACATCAGCTGTTCAGGTTTTTCCATTGATCAGTAATCCTGGTAGATGAATATTTCCTCTGTAAGCATGATGCAATTGCTTGATTTTGTAAAAAAAAAAAAAAAAGAATAGCGACATAAAAATGCACACGGAAATGTGCCTGGTCTTTCCAGAATTCATTCTCTATTTTCTGTCAAAACCAATTAAAGACAAATCAGTTAAAGTGCACTCTTTTCATTTGGTGAAAGAATTATATGGATAAACTTGTACACTTATAATATCAAACAATAATATCGGTCATTTGATTGTTGTCTTATTAATGAGTACGAGGAATTCCTATGTATCATGTACCTCGCGGTACAGGTTTGTCATTCATAGATCGTATATAGGAATGATGTGGTTTTGAATTACAATGATGTCCGCAACAAAGGTCTGGGCAAAAATAGCAGCAGAAAGTTTCCATGACCGTATAAATACTATTGACTGGCAACTAGGTTACAGAAACATAGTTTTTTTATACCTGGTATTGCATGAATTCATTTGTGCGTGTGTTGAAATGTGTTCAATAAATGTATCCGAGACAGTTAAGAGGCAAAGACACACATAAGTCCTGAATAGCATTTTTAGAGTTTCCTTTAATAATATTATTAAAATTGTCAAAACATACGGACCGTTTTCTATTAGATTATTCAAGTACATACACAGCGTACTTTAGCCTTTGTTGACACTTTTAGAGTTACCTTTTATAATGTTTTACTTCGTCTCATTAAACTTAATATGTAAATTCCTGAGGGCTTTTTATAATATTGTCACTGCGTCTCATTAAAATTTACCTATGTCAGACTATCCGAGAAGGATACCAGTGAAAGCTTTTCCATTTATATTTTATTTAATATAATAGACCCCCGCCTGAACTAGCATATTTTTGTCAGAAGTGGCTTGAAGTATTTTCATAACATTTGTTCGCAAATCTTGGTCCAGCTGTTCATAGCTTGTGGGCAGTAATTTTACGCTGTCCACAGTACAAGAATAATCACAATACAAGAATAATCATGTACTGACTTTTATCATTATCTCTGGCAAGTTAACAAGTCTGTGAGCGAGTCAATTTATTTATGAACTTCTTAAGTACACACATGGGTTATCATAGGTTCAGTTTCCTTTCTATCCTGTGTGTACAGTTTAGCCGGAGAAATGCAGGCAGCCTTAATTTCATTGATTTTGCCTATAATTTATGTTCTGATTAAGGTCTATAAAATCTCAGCAATCCTGCCATGAGTGTATACATGCAGAGTGATTTTGTATTGAACTATAGCTTCAACTGGTATATTTTCGTCATAAATATAACATCCCAGGATCAGCCAAAATTTCCCAGAATCAAGGCTGTAGACCGTAAAAAAAGCACAGTGACATCAGCAACTCTAGCTTTGAGAGCAAAGGTTGACTCGTGGGTATAAATATAACCTTTTGCCAGTTTGGCAGATGTCCAGTATTTAAACTAGCAAAGTGTGAACTATACACCACAAGCTTTTACTCGTGTGTTGATATCTGCGGGCGGCCATGGAGGAGTATTTAAACATGCACTGAATACCATGCTTTCATTATTACAGTTATTGACTTCACTTATGATATAGCGTTCGGTCCATGTGTATCTTTTGTTATCTGTAAAACGTGACTAATAAATCATGAAAAAATTTATTCCACTAAGCAGTTTGTAAGCATTAAGTCTGGAAAGATCTTCTCGACATTTTGATGTAACGTATAGGGGCCCCCTGCACGCATATATTTACGTTCTTTTTTTTAAAGTAGAAGAAAATCAAGCGCATTACAAAAGAATAAGAACCTGTATTTAAATTATTTAATTTCATTCATTTCATTTCAGTTTTGTGTAAAATATCTTGCATAAAGAACATGTTCAAAAACTGATATACCGTAGACGAAGATACGTTAATATGTTTACGCCTGCAAGGATTGTCACGGACATGCGGACGCTTGGGGGGTGATTTTGCGTCCACCACCGTTTTCTTCTCTTTACTTCTACAGAGGGGCACTCCCGGCAAATCTGTTAACCTGTCGTTGTACCCCTTTTCCAAGATTCTTTACCCGCTCCTGTTCGGTGCCGTACTCATGTACAAATGTACAACCAGACTGTATAGGACCACCCAATTATTATGATGAATGTTTCTAATCTGTTAAATTTACGATGAATATCAGAAACGACTTTTATTTCTTGCGAAAACTTTCAGTTTAAATGAACGCCGAGGTTGCCTGTTAGCGTGGTTGTAACTGAACTCTGTTGTGACATGAGATTTGAACTTCATCAAATCAGCACAATGGTAGCAATAAAAATTAGTCGATACAATGTTCACATACATATATTGATCTACGGTGTTCATCAAACATAGCGATCTCTGACATTCGCACTGGATTAAGCTTCCATAACAAAGACAACAAGAATTGCTCTGAATTTAAATATAATAATTTATCCTTTATCATATAGTAGCCTTAAATTGTAGCATTATTTCCCATTTTGTTTAATAATGTTGTAGAGATGAGACTTCGAGGGCATACAGTTTATTTTCGCATTCAATCAACAAAAAATGATCCCCGAATCAGCCAAAAGTTTCCAGTAATCATACAACCATATAATCCAATATCAGACATCTACAATGGTTGACGGAAAACCAGTCATGTGATGTATAATTAGCACAGTGTGCTGACTCACCATACAGTATATCACTAGTGAATCATAATATGTACACATTTCCTCAAATCACATGTGAAGGATGTTACCAAAGCCGATCACAAGGTGGGATTGAGAGACACACATTTAGAGGCACAGATATGTCTGCATGATACGGTAAAATTAACTGCAGTTGGCCGTCCTATACTTTAATTAAATGTCCACCGATCCAACATAAAACACAATAAATCTTGAATCAATGATACCATGGACATGTAGACATGGGCTTGGTGATTTTCTGTATCGTTTAAAAGCTACTTACTATTAAAAACAAAAACTTAATGGAATCTGAAACAATCAATTTACGCCCGCTGTATAAATTACATGCTGATTACTCCTTCTTGTATTTTTGTAGCTTTGCCAGACTACTGGGTTAGTGCGGGTCCGGGTTTCCTATGGGCCGAGTTGACATGGGCCAAGTTTACTAACCTAGTTTCTGATATATGAACTTTGTAAAATCCCTCAAGATTTGTGGGGAAAATGTGAAAAATGAACCCCCACCGGTCATACTGAGCATCGATCCAAACACTTCAAGACCTAAACGGTCATTTCCCGGGGCGTGGCAGCTGACGAGGGCGTGCCCATAGACGAGGGCGTGACAACAGTTCAGTGCCACCACGATCAGCCACATAGATACTTTTATTACGTTGCTTACTTACAATTCCAAGTGACTTGTTGCATTATACAAGTAAATACTATTGCATAAATACAAGCGGTACATCCAAGTGTAACTGATGACAGCAGACCATACGGAGAATATAAACATGTAAACCAAACCGTAAAGTGCTTAAGCAGCTAGAGCAGGTCGCCTCCGAAACCTTTAAATCATGAATTATATAGGCTTGTACAGTGTGTACATACTCTGCACTTGGTTATCTCCTATGCACCTTTGAGGCCGTGTTCAGTGTAAACATAAACGTTTCTGTTAGGCCAAATACAAAGCGACACTTTCTGCTATACCATATTTGTGTATCAATGATGAACAAAAATCGGTTCACGATTATTTTAGAAGAATACTTTATTTATATATATATATATATATATATATATATATATATATATATGTTTATACATGGTGTAGCTTATATTTTTATGCATGATACTTGTAAGCCCTTTTGTTTTCAATGTTCAGTGGATGGTTCTACTAGAGTATAAAATAATCACAATTATGGAAAAATGCAGTACAAAGAATATATTCTTATGTTGGCCCGGTGCATTGTGGTCGAATATATTTATTACTGTGGTCTAGCAAAGAACGTGACATAATCTCTTTCAAGGGTTGATATTTTGTAATAGCTTGTAAACATTGTCTTATATTGTTTTAGAACATTTCTTCTAACAATCTTACTTTGATGTTGAAAGAAATAAAACAATTTTGGACATTAAAAAAAATTACGTCTTTTGTTTGAGTCTTTTTCTACATTCAAAATGTTTTACTTTTTTTAATCAGAACATTATCTGAAAAGAAAATGCAATACACAATATAGACATAAATATTCTCGTTTCACTTAATTAAATATCCGACCAAAGTATACTTGTAATCCATTTATTCAGATTTACCCGTGTAAGTAGAGTGGAAGTGAATACCAAATACTGCATACCAAATACATAACCTGTAAATAACATGCAATGTAAAAGGGAAACACAGATTGTCACAAACATTTTGAAAGTGAGTAACTAGAATATTCCATTTTTCAATGATCAATGACAACGGTAAATGATCTTTTCGCAATAAGAAATAAAATATAAAAAAATCGCAAATAAGATCGAATAAATAAAGTAGTCTTGCCATGGGACGCAAGAGGGCGTTACGATTCTACCAAAAACTTGCATAAGTCCCAAGCGTATATATAAAACTAAAGTGACTATGGTATTTTTCATTTTTTTTGTTCGTGTATTGGTGATTCTATGTCATTCGATTTTTCTACTTCTGTCCTTCGTTCTTTCCATTGTTCTCTCCATCCTTGGCGTTGTCGTGTAGTAACTCATCCCGCCGGGATTTGCTATCCACGCCTCACACCTGACCAGCAAAATTGGCACGTGCGCCCCCCCCCCCCCCTTATCTGTCCTGATGTTTTTGTTACTTTATGTAAACCTTACATATGACCCTTTCAATTAAATAATATTGCATAAAAATACACAAATGAATATTACTATTGTCATGCTGGATTTATTATATTTAATTTTTGTTGTTGTTGTTGTTGCTTTGTATTTGTGTTTTTTTTTTTTTTTTGTCACGTGTAAGGCGGGTCGCGCGGTGCTGAGCACCTGACTGCATTCTTTGGCGCCCCGTCAGGTGTTGTGTTGCCGGGGGCTTTGCCAGAGGCTTTGGAGTGCCTAATTCTGATTGGCTGGATTTCGCGCGCTTAGACAGAGTGGACTTGGAAGTCTACTAGAGAGTTGGATAGTGGGGCTCGAGAAAAACAAGATGACAGAGGCGAGACTAGCGTCCTAGGAGTGTGGGACAGAGAGCTGATAGTTAGCCTGGAAGACGTGGATGATAGTCGCGAGGATGATTGGTCTGAAGTCTGGCGGATGGGAAGAAGGTTGAGAAGAGACTGTGGTTGAGTCGACTCTTGGTAGTTCCAGTGCTGAAGATGGTTTAATTGTCCAAGTGTACGGACTGAGTTTTGTGGTGTTTTTGAAAGATATCCAGTAACTTTAGAGAGGTTTTCTGCGACGTTGAAAGTAGTGTCGGAACTGGTGGAGTAGACCATATGATGGTCAGATTACAGGACTTATTGTGATGGTGACTGAGTGGATTTACTGTAACCGGATATTCTTGTAAGTTGAATTACTATGTCTATTTCTCACTTGTAAATGATTCTCTATTGTAACTATTGGATTTTATTGTAATACCGTGTGTGACTATTTCTTATACCATTTCTGTCTCATAGAAAGTATATGATTAATACAGAGTAGTTTTGACGTAAGAATTTCGGTTTCTTAGCATATCATTATTACGTTTAAAGTAGATCTCCAGAGTAGAGAGGATTGTATTACATTTGGGTAATATCTGGTATGTCGTATTGTATGTTGTAACATCCCTCTTATTGTGCTTTTCTTGAATGTTCATCTGATGGCTTTGTAATAGAAATTATGAGGATTTTGTATGATCCTGACTCTGATGTATATCGATGGTAACTGAATAATCTGAGCAATTTTGGATTGTACATGTGTCGATCGTTGTCTGATTAAATAAATGTTATAACTTTATTTGACGGTCTTGTGAAGTCTGTTCACGTCCTTTCTTTAACGTACATGGTCGGAAATAAACTTCATTAAGGATTTTAGGGTTTCCTTTGGCTGTACCCTCTTTGATCGTTTGGTTATTATTGGGAGATCTCTAAAGGGGTTTTGCTCCGGGCCGTGACACTATATATAGATCACTTTTGTCTCAAATGACTGCACTTTCTAACCATCATCTTTGACTGTTAATCTCTATCCAGTCATTGTTTTTCTAGGAACCCCAGTAGCTCCAGTGACAGGAAAGCCGAGATATCCCTGGACAATGGACTGTCAGACGCCATTCACCTCTTTTCCCTATTACACTGATTTTGATCTCGTTTTAACATTAACGTTTCTCTCTCAGCTTCCCAATTGTTATTTTATTTTGCCCATTACCATTGCATCTTGGGCATGACGTCTCCATATCACAGTGCCCTCACGAACTACTGACTATTATTTTATGTACAACATATGTATATATTTAACATGACTCACCTGAGGTCCAGATAAAAAAGACAAAGCGTGCATACACATGCAGGGGCGGATCCAGGATTGAGGAAAACTCGGGAGGGGGTTTCAGGCCAGGAAGACTTATGACAAAAAAAGTTTGGGGGGTACGGGCCGCAAAATAAGACTGAAACCCTTAAAAGAGGCTGAAGCGGCTGCAAAAAAAAAAAAAAAAAAAAAAAAGGGGGGGGGGGATCCGCTTCTGACATGTGATAGTTGCTCACTTGCATAACCAGTAAATCTCCCTGCCAGTCCACCTCATGATTTACCAAGGTTGCTTAAATGTATATATGTCTACATTATTCTTGTCAAATATGCCAATGGTCAATGTTTTTAGTAAAGGGGTCGTAACTATAGTTTAAATATTGGTTTAGATTCATATTTCTTCAATATAAACATTATAAGATAATAATGAGATAGTAGAAACCTCATGTATGTTAATTCAGGTGTTAAAATGTTCAATTCTCTCATAATACTTTCATAATTCAATTTTTCAGAAATTAATCATTCTAGTACCATTACTTGTGTGAAAACCAATTTGTTTGTTAAATGTTTAGGGGTACACACTTTGGCTGGACCATTGCATGCCATGTCTTTAATTATATACTTTGTTGTTGATATGATAGGTTTCATCAAATTAATTTGAATTCAATAATTTTGGGACTGTCCTATTGTAAATTGTTCATTAATAATTCAGTTTATCGTGTATGTCCCTGTACAAAGCCAAAAAGGAGATAAGGGCAAATTAACATATAGTGTTTGAAGCTTATTTTATATACTGAGCGAGGGTGAAGTTATTATTTTTTTCTTAACCTTGTGTCCCCTCCCTATAGGGAAATCCTGATATCTTAAGTTGTATTGAGGAACCTAATCTGGAAAAAAAAACCCAGCCTGTCTACGCTGTGAGAGGAAGCGGGTGCATGTGAAATAAATCGAAATCCAAAAGCAGACCTGAAAACACACCCACACACGGACATACACACACACGAACGGGGATGCACACACACACGAACGGGGATGCACACACACACGAACGCATAAACGCATACCCTCCTGGATGAGGCAATAAAAGATAACTGGACAGAATACACATTTACATTTATTTACGGGCTTCTCTTCTCAAATCACAAAGAAAACTGATCGACTTTATTTTTGAATTTTAAACACTTGTCAAAGTTCTCGGTTCAGACTTTATATTGTATATTGACATTAAGGTGGGCTTCACATTAAATATTTTCCTGAATTATTCAAATAATGATGTTGATTCTGCATTGCAATGTTACAGTATCTAGATTTAAAACACTACTATTCATTTTGTTAAATAACATAACATTTGTAAATAATAGGCCAACGAGGGTATATGCTGCAGGGTGGCGGCGGCCGTGTATTAATGCACGACAAATACAAGCCCAATAGAACAACATTTACTTATATTTGGCAGAATAAAACATACCATGAGTTAACGGATGTGTTATATACGGGGCCACCGTAGTATTAAGTCAGGTTTTTTACCCTAAATGAATTGAAGCGTTCATTTTGAGTAATGTCAAGTGCTTTGTGAACCTCTGCTTGTCATCCTATATTCTTCGTTAATTATAAATGTTATGTTATGGCAACCGGGGTCGTCGTATTGAATATTAAATCTATTCGCCTCGGTGAATACAAAATCTAGTGAATTCATCGCGGATATTGATTTTAAGTGTTCTTAGAGCGCGAGAGACATTCGGTAAATATCCCAATTTGCCATCATCTTCCCGGAATACTGCATGGGAGGATGAAGAATGGTTTTTATTTACATAATACGGGGAAGAAACCCAATGACGTAAGTCCAGAGTGTATGTCAATCAAATATGAGAACAAGCCGCAGAAAAATTGGCTGATGTCCAAGGATATGGTTGTCAACTGAAACAAAATATTGACACGCTGGAGCAGTGTGCTATGTCTGAGCCGGGGTGTTTTAAGGTTCGTAGGGAGTAATCGATGGCACGTTTCTGACTGTTAACATATATTGACTTCCATGGCCTCTGTGCTTCCCTCCTATATTTATAATTAATTTATATTTAGTTATTTGTGATAATCGTTGATTGGTCAGAATTCATGTCTGATAGCCATAAGTATATGGCTGGTATTTAAAGAATAAGGGACCCATGGTTTACAGCGCTCAGCCGTATATCATGGCTAAATAATTCTACCATTGGTGTTTATTAATTCCCTATTTTTATGAAATACATATTTAAAAATAGACAGAGATCACCCTAATGTTATACATTTATTTTTAATATATTTGAGTCTCTCCATTATTGGGTCTATATCAATTTGGACTAAACCCACCCAATTAAATTTTTACCAATGGTTTTAGTGGATATATGTGTAGCCAGTTATCAATATAAAGATTAATAGAAAAAATAATCATTACAATAAATACAAGATTGTTGTGAAATATTTGCTTTTCGTGTTATTTTTTAACTGAACCTTTCATAAACTGACACGGATGAAAGTTCCTAAATACTGGTCACGTTGAATAAGTGCAATGTTAAATTTCATAATAACAATTAAAAATACAAAACAATCAAATAAAAATGTAAGTAAATTTGTCTATGATAATTAACTATAAATGTTTGTAAATTTGACACTGATTTCTTGGTGTATTAATCCCACTGGGCTAAAATATTTATAGAATGCTATCTTAATATAATTTTCATTATCATTGTTGTCAGCAGTTGTTAAATGAAAAAGTCTTGAAGTCTTATAAACGATAAACTAAGCAATCAAAGTAATTATACACCTTGCTGTCAAAATAATAAACCTTGCACAAAAATGAAAACTAATATAATTGCCGGGACTACTCTCTAACAACACAAACAGCAAATCACGATCAAAACATAGTAAATTTCGGACAGGTACCACATTGGGCCATGACGCTCAGTTGAATTTGACATACGGATGACGCGTGCATTAATTATTGATGTTATGATCTGTTAAAAATATTTATTAAGAAGTTTGAACAGTGGGAATAATGACTTCAAGAGTACTCAAAATGATGCTCTTTTCCCATAGTCCTTAGAAAATAGGTTACAGTGACCTCATTCAGTTCCCGAGAAGATTTTCCAAGTAACTCCCCAGAGGCTAAGTTAGAATTGTGCCCGTCTGACTAATAGGGTGCTAAAATCATGTTCTTTCACACAACTCGCTCAGAAGCGGATCTAAAGGGGGGGGGGTCTAGGGGGTCCGGATCCCCCTTTTTGATCAGAAACAACGTTTTTAAGGGCTTCAGACAAAATTTTGCGCACTGAACCCCCCTTTTTCCAATCCTGGGGACCTTTTTTTAGGGTTTCAATAGTCCTCCCGTGTTGGACCCCCCTTTTCCTAAATCCTGGATCCGCCCCTGTCGCTGAAAATAGGTTAAAGTGACATAATTTCAGGTTTCCAAGGAATTTTTACAGTAAATTTCCCAGAAAATTAATTAAATTAAAAGTTTCCAGGTCCAACTGTAATAAATCGTGCAAATCTGGCTTATATATATAGGCTGCTCAAATCATGATCTTTCACATGTCATGCAGAATATAGGTCACAGCGACCTTATTTCAGGAGACTTAATAATGACTTCCCTTTTCATTAAAAAAGACGTTTCCAGATGCATGCCCTGTCTGACTATCTGGGAGCTCCAAATTAGGATATGGATAACATAACATCATCTAAGGTCTTGAAGGAGATATGCCCAATTAGTGTTTTTATTCTGCATTTTAAGTCCGAATGTTCCAGGTCAAACCGTATTGATTTGTGCCTATCTGACTTTCACAGTGCTCAAATCATGTTTTTTTCCCTATAGTTCACAGAATAAAGGTTATAGTGACATATTTTTAGAATTCAAAAGAGACTTGCCTAAGACCTTTAAGAATTCCATATTAGAATGTCCAACAGTTACGTTTTGTGTCCTGTCTCATTCTCTTGGTGATTAAATCATGTTTTTTGCCAGTACTAGCTCGCAGAATATAGGTCACTATGACCTTATTTCAGGTTTCCTTGGAGATTTGAACATTTCAGGTTTCCATGGAGTTTTGAACGGATACAATTTGTGTAATGTCTGACTTTCGGGTGCTCGTAATCATATTTTAGGCCAATCGCTCGCAGAATACATGAGGTTCCCAGAGAAATGTGCATTGAATGCACGCTTAACCTTTAGTGCCCAGCAGTTGATACAGTTTTAAAACTTATGAAACTTCCAGAAGTCCAGTTTTAGGGCAGTTACTTTCGAATTTCAGAATCCGTAGCTTACGCCCATATGAATAAATGACGTGAAAATTAAATCATAATAACTTCTTTATGAGAATTGTGCCTGGTTCCAACTGAAGGTAACTTTTGACAATATTTCTTAAATTAATATCTAATTTTCTATCAAAATTCTTACCTGATCTTCAGCGTTTTCTTGGATATAAAGTTAAACAATTATTATTCTTTAAATGAACTGTGTAACATTAACAGTAAAATTACCATTAGTACAGCTTCACTGCTTACATCTGCATATTAAAAAATTATTTAGTCTGCTAAGGAAAGCGTTCAAGGAAAGCGACATTTTTTTTACCCCCAAAAAATGTTGCCAGATCAATAAATTCTAGTCTTCTGAACTGTCAGGACACTTTCACGTATAGGCCAAAATTTATATTATCATCTTACTTATCCCCACTCCACCAACGGTTCATTTACTAACTGGATATACTCAAAACGTTTTCTAGTTTTATATTAATTACCATAATTACATTTATACCCCTCTTTATTCCTTTATTTTGTCCTTTATTAATTTTCCCCGTATGTATATGTATTGTTTTGTATGTTCATTACTAATTCTTCCCAAAATCATGCACCACGATTTCACACTTGACATATTTGAAACAAATGCTTGTGTTGAGTAAACTGGAGTCTACTGATAGTTTAGTGGATGGGTGGCCAAAAAGTTAAACCATCTATTGTAAACATAGTTTTAGTGATGCTTTCCAATCACACCCCTGCCCAACAGGGTGTAAAGTCCTCTCAGGCTCACTGGTCTCCCACACACAGAACACTGACGACTGGATAATTAACATATTATTTAATTGATGTTTTATGGCATATGGCTTAACCGTGACAGTTCGCATTTACAATCAGTTTTTGGCCCAAGAGTATTACCAACCAGCAAATGGGATCTCCCCCAGACCAGGTCGGGAGATCCAGGCTGGCTGGCTGGGAGTCAACTCATCTCCTGTGATAACCATCTTAACCAGCTGTTCTCAAATACCCCTTCCCTATATTGATGTTCCCCTAAAATATCTATTTATATAACGTCTCAGACTGCTATTTGACTACTTTGCCTGTCACCCATGAATGGCCTGTTAATGAATACTGAATAATTAATCTTGCTTCAATTTTCAATATTTCACCCTTAGTTTGTTTATTTACAACCCAGTGCACCTGGAGGTCTTATCCACCATGCCTCAGGATAAAATAGAGATATTCTGCTAATCCGACACACCTGGCGATAACGTCATTATCCCCCGGCACGCAGGTAAGGCTGTGTCACTGAAAGGTCATATACTCACACTTGATAAATATATTCCTACACTCCACAATGATAATTTGACTTGAATTGATTTCAAATTTATATACATATATAACAGAACATAAAATAGAAATTCAACCCGCGACCCGGGTTCGATTCCCGGCGTTGCTATGAGTATGGGTTGTAGTTGCCCGTCCAAGGTCGGTGGTTTTCTCCGGGTCCTCCGGTTTCCTCCACCCTTACCAACTACCGAGCAACATCCGAGCCATGGAGAGTGCCTCGTTTTGGTTATTATAACTAGTTGTACAATCCATGTAAAATAAATAAAGTTTATAACAAATTCCATATTCAGTCAAACATCGTGTATAGGAACTTTATGTTTTATCTTCTGTATCAGTGATGTTGGACTGGGGTCCGGACTGGAGTCCACGTTTCAGGGACTTGAACTCAGACTGGGACTCGAGGGTCCTTAACTCGGACTTGTACTCGATCCAGGGTAAGGACTCGAGAAATGAGGCCCAATCCATCAGGGGTCCAGCAGAAAAAAAATCTCTTACAAATGCCATATGAGGACTTATCCAATTGTGCGAACTATCAACAGAAAAATACAAAAAGAGCTATACGTTACCAAATAGCTCTTCATCGTGAGATAAATGTAATTACACTTCAAGTAAAAAGTGTGTGGTAGATTAACATAAAAACACACGTGATATACCTAAATTTCGCTGTTTAAATTTCCTATAATAAGGAGATTTGTATTCGACTCTGATTCCGGCTTGGACTATGAGCCCATATGACTCAGTGTGGATGGACTTGGACTCAAACATGAAGGACTCAGACTTGGACTCGAATAGCTTGGACTCGGACTTGGACTCGAATAGCTTAAACTCGGACTTGGACTCCAGTAGCTTGAACTCAGACTTGGACTCGAGTAGCTTGGACTCGGACTTGGACTCGAATAGCTTAAACTCGGACTTGGACTCGAGAAGCTTGGACTCGGACTTGGACTCGAATAGCTTAAACTCGGACTTGGACTCGAGTAGCTTGGACTCGGACTTGGGCTCGAATAGCTAGGACTCGGATTTGGACTCGAGTAGCTTGGACTCAGACTTGGACTGGGACTTGTCAAGCTCAGACTCGGATGGTTTGGACACGACTTCATCACTAGTCTATATAGTACGTTGCGCCATCTATTGATTGTCAATGACATTATGTTCTGTAATTCACCCCTTTCATTGCTTATCGGGGCCATTTTTTTCTGTTCTGTCGGACAGTCCCTCTCCCTGGAGGCGCGGTCGGTCGTGTCAAATCAGTAATTACTGCCATTGTCCAGGGGCGTTCTTAAAGAGGACCCAGTCGCCTCAACCTTTTGCTATAAATAAGCTCACACGTCGAATTTGTCAGACTTTTTTGGTTATGAACGATGAGTAGGCTTATGGAAGTTTGGAAATATGCATTTCTGTACATAATTTTGCTAAGATCGCAAGCGATGGCACAGGCGTCATTGGGCTCCCCCTTTTCATGTCAAAATCCTGCGCACACCTATATATATATATGCTGTTGGAATACAACCTAGCATTGTGTGGTCGGTTGACAATTTGACTTAACAATTTTTGCCAACCCTTAACATTCACAAAATGAAAAATAACTCGGCAAGGAAACCACCAATAATACACCGATTATCTAGAAAACGACTTTAAGATTTTCAAGAGATGATTAAGTATCTTAAGGCCAAGTGATCCGGAGGGCTGAAATTTGCCGAGACTAGTCAGGAATCTCTTTTATCATGGCAATCTCTCAACATGTCCCTTTTTTTTAGATTTCATATATTCAGTTTCTCTCCTGTGTATATTAAATATAATTAGTCGTTTATGGTAAGGTGTCTGCGAATAGACTTCTTAGAGGTCTTACGTTTGTATATGGATACTCGTTGAATAAAAAAAAAAATCTGAGATTTTCACAGAATCACTACAGACACTGATCGATACAGCTTCCACTGTTAATCTAAGTTTACTTCATATTTTGGACACTTTGAAGGGGGAAAACTGCATGTTGTCAAAAAAATGATGTGGTTACCGTTGTACGTCATGTTCTAACAGCCACGTTTCACACACAACCGAATGCGCTTTTTGGGGATTCCTCTGTGGAATGACTAAGCAGTGGGGACGATTACACCCAAGGCCTGCAGTCACCGGGCCTGGTTCGCACAAAAATATAAAATCGAGGCAATTAAATATATATTTTGGTAATTTTCTTCCATGGACGTGTTGTCCTTAACATAAGTCTGAAAGATTTGCCTGGACATTCCATTATACAATAACCAACGTGCACCTCAGTCCCAAATTTCTTCATGTTCATGAATTTAAATGGGCCCTTTGAACTCTTGGTCCAATCGGACAATTGGGACAGAAAGGGTTAAACTTATATAAACTAGCTAATGCAAATGAGATGAGACCAAGATATTAATTTTTCAAAATTAACTTATAGAGGGTCAATATAGTTAATGGTTTTGTCAGCAGATGTCGCCTTCGGTCAGGGTAAGCCGAAAGCCACAGCCTGCTAAAGTTCATCTTCGAGTATGCGCATTTACGGGTTTCTCTAAATATGTTTATCAGGGGGCGTATTCATAGGGGGGCGCAAAGGGGCGCGCGCCCGCTAAAATTCTGCTAACACTTATACCAGTCAACTCCTGGCAGGTGTTATGTTTGTTAACTCAAATTAATTTTATGTTATTCTAATTGAGTATGCACACACATAGATATTAAATATGGCGTTTTAAGTAAAAAAAATGTTTTCATGTTTCTCTATGCACGGTTATTGTAATGTTATTCCCATATGGAAAAGAAAGAAGAAAAACAATAGGATCTTGTCTGTAATGTATATATATATATATATATATATATATATATATATATGTATATATATCCTATATAATAATGTATATTTATTATCAGTTCTTAGGGTTCCTATTGACCTAAAGAGAAACAAGTTTTGTTTTATTTGTTGAAATTTTGTGAAGAAAGAATAAAAGCTTAGTAAGATATTGTTCATAATGTAAATGTAAAGAGTTTCCAACTTTGAAAATGTTTTAAAATAAATCTAAACAGTAAAGGGATCATATACTGACACATTTCTCTCATTTTTTTTATTATCTCTCTTTTCTATTTTTTTTGTGCAGAAAAGTGAAGTCTCCAGACCCTGAGATTGTTCTGTAACATGATGGTGGATGGCTAAAAACTTTTAAACAATCCTTGCAACCTATTTGTACTTTCACTAGACGCTTGCTATGCCTCATTTTAAAAATTTACCCTTGAATACACCAAAAGACTATATGAAAGCTTCCGGTTTCTTGATTCTGGGTTAATTAAATTCACCTCTAAATACCCAGCTACTGTCACTGGAGCTAGATGGCCAGGCTTTATGTCAGAAAGCTGCATTTTCAATACTAATATAAACCTGAAAATGGTATGCAAATAACACTCAATGAGTATTTTCAATTCTAATATTTCTTGTGTTTATGTACTTAAATTACCTCAGGTCAGACTATCTTTATTTCTTTTAACTCCAACTGGCTATAGTTCGAACTTAATTTCTGCAAAAATAATTTATCTACGGAAACCTATATTATGTAATTCATTATCAGAAGCTCTACATGAAAAATAGATGTAGTATCCTTTGACAGATTCTGTGACATATAATAGGTAATCCATTTCAGTTCTTTTACATGTGTGACAATCTTCTACTTAAAAGTTACAATTATGTTACAACACTACACTTATTGATGCATTATATTTTTGTTGTTCAAATAATGCATTCTATATATATACATATAATAATCACAATAATTATGCACGAACTAACAATATTTGGTATGTTAAGTAGGAGAAAATTTAACACCTACCCAGTGTGTTCAAACAAGTTTAAATATGCTTGCTTCCTACTAATAGGGCTTTGTGGAATATCAGTATGATTTAGAAAATATATATATATATATATATATATATATATATATATATATATATATATATGACATGTCTAAAAGACGCAGAACAGCCCCCTTTCCCGACTTTAGGGCTGCGCCCCCTCTATTTTCAAATCCTGGATACGCCACTGTTTTTGAAGTTTTTGCCAGAGAGATCATTTCTAATATTGGTGTCTGGTCAGCACATGGTCAGTCTGCAGCATCCAGTTGCCAGGCAGTTAAGTCCTATGAGGTTCCCATGGAGGGATGGTGCCAACCACCTGTATTTCTGGTGTTGTCCCTGGGTCCGCCCTAACCAAGATGCGTTTGAATAAAACAGTCATAATGCAGTATCCAGGTTGTGTTGTGACTCTCCACCCCTTACTGAGACTTCGTCAAGACTTTTTGTGCCCTTGCAAACTCCAAGGCCCGAGCCCCAAAATAAGCCCTTCCGAAACTTTAATCTGATTAAAACTGCTAATATTCAAGTAAAAAGCCCCTAAGTTTCAACAATTGTTGTTTTAACAATTATAAGCGTTTATATTATGGCAACTGGTGCTGTCGTAGGGAAGTCAAATCTATTCGCCTTGTCGGATTTAATATCTAGTGAATTCATTTTCTCTCCCTGTTCTTACAGCGGGAGAGACATTCGGTAAAAAAATCGCCTGGTGTCCAATCATATGAGGCTTGCCAGGAAATTTATCATTCCTAGGAAACTTTTGATCTCCGTCTTGTTTATTGGGCGAGGCATTTTTATTATGGCCAAAACTGTCTTTTCACCTGGTTTAAACCTTTGTTAGTGTACCTGTCACTGATTGGGGTATTATTAAATCAAGGCAAATCTTCATCATATGTGAAGACAATAAAATATCTCGGCTCTCACAACCGGCTTGGAAGGCTGCCAGACATATTTCCAGTGTACTTTCATTGCAATCTGTTTATACAATTATGTACTGTATTTTGTATTAAATGCAGCATGTTTTTGCCGCCCCCCGCCCCCCCCCCCCCCCGCCCCATGACAATTGGCCCTGAAACAATAAACACCAGACAATCACGCCTAAAGTCAATTACTCCTGACAACTGATAGGTTACCTCAATACTATAAATAACACGTTTTAAAGTATACATTATACGAAATCCTGACACGTGATAGATGAAGGGTATAGCCATTTCAGGGACAACTGAATTATGGGGGAGGGGAGCAATTGTTTTGAATGCAACAACTCATATTTCACCATTCAATTTCACGTGGTACTGGCCTTGATATCTGGTGACTGAGTCATGGGATGCACGGCACTTTGGACAGCGGCTACGTTACCTCAGATATGCTGCTAAATATTTACATTGCATTTCAGTAGGGCGTGTTGGGTTTCATTAATGCTGGCTTTAATTCAGTTAAAAAATATTATCTATGTACAGGTTAACTAACAACAGACACATCAAGTTCATGCAATGGGTATAAACTGAATTAAAGTGAAATAAGTGTGAAAATGTACAACTTCTTTGCATCAAAATTTTATAAATTCTGACACTATTTATCCATTTCAAAGAAATATTCAGGAAAGCCAGACCAGAGAAATATACTAGTATATATATATATATATATATATATATATATATATATATATATATATATATATATGTATATATATATATATATATTTTTTAATATATGTTTCGAAATACGAGATTGAGACAGAGGTAATAATAATATTCTAATAACTCTGCAAAAGTGTTTTTGTGAGAATAATTTGATTGAGAGCTATGTTCTTTATATGTATACTAGATATGAAAAGATATCTTTCAGTTATACAGAACTTTCCGCAAAAAAAGCACGGGCTTATTCAGATTTAGAGACTACAGAATCACAGGAAACGATTTAATTAGGTAATAATTTGTTATAACTAAAGAGGACAAGACAGGAATATATTTAAAAAAGAAGTTCTTAAAATGAATAAGTTAAGTGAAAGCTTTATATATGTAATTTAAATATAATGTAAAATGGAAAAAAAATATACAATTATATTACTATTCCTTTTTACAATATATCTGTTATATTTTTTTAACATATATTAATATGTATTGATAGGCTAGACTCCTTCACAAATTCATTTTTCACGCAGTATATCGTATATAAGATCATCATCTTTACATAGCCACATCTCTGCTTTGGCGTTGCCTATGGACTAAGCGGACACTAGAAAGAGTTCCGCACTAATCGCCGCGCGGTATTTTACCCTGCTCGAACCCGTGTCAGTGGAAAGGCAACATTGATAATACGCAAACATCCACCGTACCCGATCGCATCCAGAAAAAAATAAACAAAATAATAGAAAAAACTTCCAGCGTCTAGACTTTTGTCTATATTCTATCTTCTAGACTTCCTAAGGCATAAATTCAAGAGAAAGCTGAGATGTACATTCCAACCAGAGTGACAATGAACCTCCAACATTCAAGTCACTGCAGGTATACCAACTGCGTAAATCCCGATATTATACAGAATGAATGAAAGTGAACATCGTGAGAATTTCTTATGAACTGTCAATAGGTGAAAATCGCGGTTTGTTACACACTCAGATAGGCCTATATATCGACCTATACTGTTACATCACCGCTGGACAATGATCTTGTAAGATATGTGTGTCATAACAGATTGAATGTATCGGGAATATTGATTCAGATAAGCTGCATTAAAACTTATGCAAGAACACGTGAGGCCTGATGAGTAAAATGTCCTCTTAACATTCGAGTTGTTTGCATTTGTTAATTTCGTCACGTGTATGAATAAAATATAAGAGCATATGAAATTCCCGATACAAGTAAACATAATCCGTAAATGAACAGAGCCGCAATTTCCTTTTGCAAGGTGTCTGTGTGCCCAACACAGGCCCCCGCAAGAAAGTTTTTCACTATACCATATTTAATCTAGCAAAACATTTTTTTTTATAATTACAGTGTTATCATTAGTGCTCTATGAGGAACCAAATTCTTAAGGGGGGGGGGGGGGCGGTTGAGCAAGTAAATACTGGGAATTCGACTGGAGGGGGGGGGGGGTATTTCCTGCCGGTAAGAGGTGTGGGAGGGGGTGTTTTTACCGATTTGTATCCAATATTTAATCAATTCTGAAGCATTTGAATGGTTAATATGAAAGAGATATCTCGCTCCAACAAGGAAAAAACCTTGCTAAATGTATATCCCTTCGATTCCTGGCGAGCTGTTTCGCAATAACAATTAATTTATGTTCTGCTTTTAATCCTTGAAACCTGAACCAAGTATTTAATTTGTGCAATTAATGGTTGGATACAATGTTGTTGACATATATGAATCATTATGGTATTTAATCATTTTTGAAACACTGTTGTTCACTGATGCTGGAGGAACATTGCTAAACTATGTCATAGTTTGTTAACACCTTACATTTTTTATACTGACTGACGTGAGATCATAGTTTTATTGCAAAATTCTTCTTTTAATTGGCGGCATGGGGGCGTTCGATTAATGTCCTTACATACTCCGTATACAAAAGTCACTTTTATAATTCTACAGCACTTCGATAACCAAAGGTGGTCTGATGTTAATAGATTTGTGTTTACTTACTCGTTCACTTACTTGTTTTATCTCCATGTCGCATAGATTGCTTATCTCTATAATATGATCGATGATCCGATGACTGAAGATGATCCATACAGGTGAGCTTGACACGTGAGCACGGACCATACTGGGTATATAATCACACTCAACTCACTCATTGTTAGTGCTCTCACCTTAGAGGTGCACATATGTACAGCTGTTTAAGTTATAAACATATTATATCCTTGTTATTATCAAAATGGCAAAAGCAGCTTTTCACTGGTTAGACATCGTTGTTTTTGCTTTGACACTACTAGTGTCGTTAGGTATAGGTTTGTATTTTGGCTTCACCGGGGACCGCCAGCGTTCTACACAGGAGTACCTGACCGGTAACCGGCGTCTACGACTGTTACCTGTCGCCATGTCTATGTTTATGTCTTATGTGTCTGCTATATACGTTCTTGGAAACAATGCCGAGATGTATAACTACGGTGTCCAGCTGTGGTTGTCAAACTTTGGTGGATTCATTGGATTTTTCATCTGCGTAGTGTTTTTTGTACCACTTTTCTACAACCTGCAAGTTACCAGCGCGTTTGAGGTAAGTTAAGTTTTACTTTATGACTGTAATACTTTTTGAAATTTTTTTCATCCACATTCTGTGAATGCGTTTTGCGTGTAGGTGTTTGTGTGTGTATGTGTGTGTTATGAATTCTGGGAAAGTTTATTTACATTTTTTTTTCAGTATCTAGATCTCCGTTTTCGTTCCAACGCGCTGAGGGTCACCGCCGTCTTAATACTTTTAATTAATCAGGTATGTATACTACACTTTCGCTTTTCAGTAATCAATAATTTCAGTAGTCAATGAATGTAAATTTCAAAAGTTTCTGCAGGGGCTTTTTTCTACAAAAAAATAAAAAAATTTACTGCGACTATTGGAGAATGCTGGCATTTACATTTAGAAACATATTGTAGACTTTTAGACGTGAAAAGCCTGTCCAATTACCGAATGAAATTAAATAATAAAAATAATAATTTTTTTATAGACCGTAAAATCAATTTTCTCGAAAAGAATAAGTACATATATAATTTAAACTCGGCAACCATACAGTTGTCCCATAATGAGAAGGAGGGAATCAGGTAAAAGATAAAGTTCAAGCAAGCGTATTCCAAATCTCATTATATTATCATATAACATAATTGCCTATGAAAAAAAATATTAATACAGATATATTAAATGAGCCAAATTCCTGCAGGAAAAACATTTTTGTATCTACTTTTCTACAAAAAAAGCATGCGGTTGTGTGATTTTTTCAAAAACTATTGGTACATTTTTGAGCACTGACAACTCGGCAGTGACGTCACCCACTGGGAAATCCCCTGTGACAAGAATTCTTGATCTCAGTAAAAGCACAGTATTTCTGCCACTGTCAGTCCCAAACTTTCAGGAGAGAAAAAAACATGCATTACTAGATCTGAGTTGTTGATAAAATTCAGTCCCTGGTGTCACATGTGTACCAGCCAATCAAATCAGGGCAAAGTCTGGGATCTGGATGGAATCCTCCGCTCACATAACAAACGCACGTGGGATTTATTTACTTAACCTTAAGTACCGACTGTTTAATAATATCCTAAACGTATACAATTCTTTTAAATAAATATTTTCTTTATGGTCTGACAAACGTCCGGTGGTTGTTACGAAATGTTTAACGATGGCTCAGACTTTTACTCCAGTAACAAAATGGAGGGAATTAATATGCTTCACGAATATCCAGCGCAAGTCAAACGTGAATTAGGCGGTTCTTTTACTTATAAGTACATGCAAGTGATCAGTTCAGTGTTCGTTTTATCACTGTCTATCGCTTTGTAACCAAGGTTGCACTACAAATCAGACACACGACAAATCACGCAGACACAACGTAAATCTGTTGTCACGTGTGTCTATCAGTCTTATGCTTGGAATTAACATATCATGACTCACAAGTTTCTCCTGAGGGCAGGGTCAAGGATAAAGAGTTGTTTAGAGCATTGTTTTAGCTCACACTTTACATATTTACAAGAGGACAAAAACAGCAGAGTTACGTATGAGATTTTTTTTTTTCAAAGTCCACCATCTACACATACTGAGTCCTCGGTCATTCCTTGGAGTACCTATAATGATATTTCAACATTTTGGACCACAGCGAATATTGATCCACCATCGTGGTATGCTTTTTAAGAGGTGGCTCAAGAATGGACACCATGGTGATTTTGGAACTTAACTATAGGGTGTCCCTCTTTCACATATAGGTGGTGTACATGGGACTCGCAATGTTTGCCCCGGCTACAGCACTGGAGGCCGGTAAGTACTCGTACAAAGTCCTGCGCCCTCCCATGCAGTTTTGCCTGATAAGGTTTAACGTAGCTATCGGGATAAGTTTATTAAGATATTACTAATATCCCTTTTCATTAATGTTCTATTGAATCCATATAAAGTCTAGCACTCCCTCTGTTTGCCAAACCTAAAATGTCTGGTAAATAACAAGCTTTTCGCTCAAGATTTCTTTTTTTTTTATTCGCCTCATCCAAGCAGCTCACGTTGTGTCTTGATCAGCATGGCCACAAAAGTCAAATAGATTATGACTAAGGAAAATGCACTCGGACTTTTTTTATATCAATAAGAACATCAATTGTTAACTAATATAATTTCCCCATAGGACTCGAACCTTCCTCATAAAAGACTTTCATCATTCACTTGTAACACTGCATCATTTTCATACTTATTTTCTCGTAACAGACTTTCGTCATTCTCGTGTAACACTGCATCATAGTCGAGCAGACTTAATCCCTTGTAACAGACTTTCGTCATTCCCGTGTAACACTACGTCATATTCTCGTCAGACTTAATTCCTCGTTACAGACGGTACTTAACCCATTTCTGATTTGCACCTGCATGTATTTCAGTGACGGGGTTTCCAGTTTGGGCCAGCATCATCACAGCGGGGTTTGTCACCATGTTTTATACAGTTATTGTAAGTATACCACAATCCAACTGTCCAAGAAACGTTACAATATCATGGCACAGTCAAGAGGGCTTCCACTATTTGATGAGACAGAAAAGACAAGCTGAAGATGGGGGCTATACGAGTGTTTTCTCCTTCGGGAATTAGAAAATAGAATGAACTCAAATTGGCTCCACAAGTGTATTTTAAAATTTGCTATATGATTATAATTTAAAAGCACTAACACATGCCAAATGACATGCCTAAGAGTCAGTCATTTATAAACAAAAATGATTTACTTTCAAATTTTAGATCACTTGTAATCTTGTATTCATTTCGTCACTCATTATCACAACTCGGTAATCCGTCCTTACCTGCACAGCCTACCTTGATATGCGGGTACGTAATCTGATCTTGATAGCGTAAGGAGTGTTCTGGCAAGAACTGCAATAAAACTGTTATTTTGAAATAGTCCAAACATTTAACCATAAAAATTATGTACTTCTACTCATGAGTACTAGATTTCTATTAATACATATGTCATCGTCATCATATTGAACCAACACATCGTTTTTCAGGGCGGGATGAAGGCGGTGGTGTGGACGGACGTGTTTCAGGGACTGGTCCTTTTCGGAGGCGTCATCGCAGTTCTGATCGCTGTTTGTATAAACAAGTTAACTTAATTAAGAGAGCACGTCAGGTTTTACACACACACACACACACACACACACACAGAGAGAGAGAGAGAGAGAGAGAGAGAGAGAGAGAGAGAGAGAGAAGAGAGTGTTTGTGTCATTGAGTAAATGTACTGTTTTATCTCTTTCCTCTGTATTCGAGCGCAGGAGTATGAAGAGTCTAGGGGCCCCTGCAGGCCTTTACATTCCTTATAAGAATAATTCATGGAAACTGAACGTCCTTATATATAGGATTAAGTTACATTTGCGTATGAAGGGCCTTTATATAGCGACATAAAACTATGTGGGGCCGTGTAACGTCCCCCGGGAGCTACTAGCGGCAGGTAACTCTCCTGAGCTAGGTGTTGGGATGGGGGACTTAATACCTTCAGCTTTATTTACCTGTAAAAGCAACATTCCTGCAAGGAATTTGTCGATCAATTAGTCTTCTTGTTAACGCTTATCTAAACTTCCCCTTTAGAAATATTTAGTCATCAACAATTATTTTATTCCGATTAAATTTTCTTTTTTTTTCAGGCAACATTGAAAGTTGGAGGAATATCAGAAGTATGGGCCATAGCACATAAAGGCGGCCGTCTCAACTTCTTTGAGTAAATATAATTTTAAAGTGTCTTGGTTATTCTATTTTGAAGGGCTTTTGTTTGTCTTAGAAAAAGAGTTTTTTCAACGATTTTGTAAAGGAAACAGTATCATAAAAACATAAAACAGAAGGTATTCTTTTCATAATTAATCTTCTACAGCTAGGATCTGAAAACTGCAGCACAACTTTTCACTCTCTCTCTCTCTCTCTCTCTCTCTCTCTCTCTCTATATATATATATATATATATATATATATATATATATATATATATAATTCTTTTCAAGGGACTACCATTGGAGATTAAGTTATTGCTAAATAATTGGTGATAATATTGAGAACTTGCTAGTCATGTTTACGCTGGTCCGCGGGCGGTCGATATATTAACAAACGGGGGAGTTGTATGAGCAACGCGATCCCTTTTCCCAGGTTAACAATCGACTCGGAAATTTCACACTTTATGGTGTGAGGGTATATATATTAGTGGCAGGATGTATGTTATAGTGCTCGTCCGACGTTTGTGGTTTAGCATGTGTGACTGTTTTCGTTTCAGCTTTAATCCGGACCCTACGGTGAGAGCAAGTTTCTGGCCCCTGATAGTGGGACGAGCATTTTACGCCATATCCTGGATGGGCGTCGCCCAGACGCAAGTTCAACGTTACTGCTCACTTCCTACGCTCAGAGCTGCTCAGCTGTGAGTACATGTTTAATCCAGGTTTGCTCAATAAGAAATTATGTATACCTTTACTTGATTAAAACCTTACTTCAAGAGCTGTCAAGGACACCGAAGAAAACAGTGTATTCTGTGTCTTCTTCCCAGATCAGTGTTGGCGAATATCCCATTTTTGTTGGTTATATCCGTGGTGTCGAGTCTGGCCGGCCTGGCGGTATACGCCTACTACACTCAACAGGGCTGTGACCCTCTGAGGGCCGGCTACATCTCCAGCTCCAACCAGGTAGATGTTATAAACACTATATAGGTCACTCATATATACATACATACATATGACCCTCTGAGCGTGGTTTAATTACATCTCTTGTTTTATCAACACTACGTCAGTCATTAACAGTTTTCACAGAATGGTAAAGTTATCTGTGCACAGCCGGTGTAACTTTGCAATATGTCGGTCATGTCTACATAGAAACCGTCAGCCCATGCATACCAACACTACTAGTTAACCTAGGTTTAAAAAAAACTCATATAATAAAGAGACAAAATATATACAGTAACCACATCACACAATGAAGTATTATTTTACACTGGTAGGTCACAGTTAAATGTGCTGTCTAACAACAATAATGATAATCAGAGTCCACGAGTTTATATCTGGGTCGCATTCTTTATAACATTATTCCTATATCTGGCATGCATTCTTTATTATAATATTCCTATAATTCTATGCTCCTATACTGACGAATCTTCACCAACGATTATCAAAGTACCGGATCCACTCAGGCGCATGTCCATGAAAATTTATTTTATCACAGTTTAACAAAGTTATCCCAGGCGTTAATCAAACCGACAGATTTGGTATATTAATGAGTCCGTAGATTCTTATACAATCACGAGGACACGGTGCTCTGATTAACACCTGCAGGAAACAGCACTTCAATCATTGTGATTGCATGAAAAATCCATTGTATTTCTTCACAGTCTACATGCCTCACGTCAAAACAACTGGGACTTAGTAAGTAAGTGTTTAGTAATGTAGGTCAGTATCGTGTAATTTTTAAAGGTAAGGGAAATCATAATCGAGGATAGGACAATAAAACGACCGATGTTCGATTACTAATAGATTATGTCATGTTCTTTCTATATTACTTGAAATCTGCTGTATACTAGCCCCTGAAATACTGACCCCAGTTAAATGTCTGCCTGACATGTACATCGGTATACATAATGAAACCATCGATCCCAGACCTAGTGTGGACCTGCCGTCGGACGATTGTTGATTACTCTGCGTTCGTGCATCTCTGACAGGATTAGATTTTTGTTGTATAAGCAGACATAATCGTTTCTAACCGATTATGCAAATCCAATCAATTGAATCGATTTTGAAAGAAAAATACCAATCATCAGTTTGATCCATTATTCGACACACCACAAATATATGTGTGTGTGTGTGTGTGTGTGTGTGTGTGTGCGCCCCCCTCCCCAGGAATGCGGCCACCCCACTCTTGAAAACGCAAAGCCCATGTATGTATATATATACATATATATTTATATATATATACATGTGTATATATGTATATATATATATATATATATATATATATATATATATTAAAAAATCTACATATTTTTTTATTTTACGCCAGCTGCTGCCTTACTTCATCGTCAACGTTCTCAACTACCCGGGACTGCCTGGACTGTTTCTGGCTGTTCTGTTCAGTGGCGCCCTCAGGTAACTTCCTCCAACTAGAAATGGACAGAAACGTGATCCAATAAAATAATAGCTCCATGATTAGATGCTCTTTGTCTAATAACCTCAGCCAAGTAATTAACACCTAAAAATTAATCGCCATGTTTACTGGTCTAGAAAGGTTCTTTATAAATTGACCAACTTTATGAATGGGTATTACCATTAAAACCATTTACCTATCGAAATATCTGGATAATATCTATTTCCAAAAATTATAGGAACACGAATGCTTTGCGAGCCAAACTCATATGTTGCTTTACCGTTTTAAGACATGATCGTGGATTTTTGCAACGGAACGTATTAATCGCTATATTTAAAATATTCTAACTCTCTCATGGTACATACAGTTCCCTGAGTTCGTCAATGAATTCCTTATCTGCTGTGACATGGAAGGATTTTTTGGAACCAAAATTTCATCATCTCCCGGAGGCGCGACAGGCACTTATCACAAAAATTCTCGGTAATTATATACCAGCAATGCAGGGTGTTATTTCAGAGCTTTGAATGATATGTTATGTCACGGTTTACAACATCGCACGTAACAGTTAACGTCTCTACGTATTTCCTGTTTCAATTAAGCGAATTTGAGTACAAAGTATTAATGTGTTCAATGGTCATCCTTTCTTAATATACATTATACAATTAACGTATCGATTCGATTACTGGTAAACATTGTACCAATGCCCAAAATTTTCATTTAAATTGTTAATTTTTATCTCGACTGATGCCAACATATATACATGTTTATTGTATTATATATTTATCATTTATTACATAATATTATATATCTGTTTTTTTCGTTTTATTCAAGTATTTATTTATGGCGTGCTGGCCATGTTAATGGCTGCGGCAGCATCTTTTCTCTCTGGACACATATTTGCTGTTAGTATTTAATTATCACTGTTACTGTTTTTATTGTTGTTTCTATAAGTTATCCGTAATTTTGCATGTTGGTCACGAAAAAGTATTAGTAAATGATTTCGTCAATGCTACCTGTAGGCATTTCTGAAATACTTTCCAATAAAAACTATGTGTGAATAAATCAAATCGTCTCATTTTCCCGAGTTTTCAATCGCTAGATCGATCGTGAATCTCAGTTAAATAATATTTAATAATAGCCACATGATATCTGCTGATATAATTGTTAAAATTATGATAAAAGAAATATATGATTTCAGGCATCTACACGGTTAATTGGAGGTATCGTTGGCCCACTGGGAGGAATATTTATCTTGGGTGGTGTGTTTCCCAGGGCGAACTGGAAGGTCAGTCCAGGGTTGAGATATCCGTGTAACCGCGTCATCATCATTATGGTGAAGGTTTTGGGTTTTGGGTTTATTTTAAGCCAGTCTGATTATTTGAGCACATGTAAATCGTGTTAAGTTATCTTCCCTCAGTCCGTCCTTGGCCTCCCCTTTGCTCTGTTTTGAGCACAGTAAAACGCTCCACTGAGGACGTGATCATGAATATAGGAAATAGTACATTCCTTGCATTCGTTGTTCTCAAAGGGGCGTCTCAACTTGTAATCAAAGACCGCCTGCTAAGGTCCTGTCCATTATCCTCAAATTTTAACAACATGATTGTGGTTTTGATTACAATAACGGTACTGACGAGAGCACAGTATTTGCCGCGAATTGAAAACTGGATTGTTTTTCTTTGGTATCTTTGAGGAACACCAACCTATTGACCAGGGGTTTAGATTAATAACTATCAGTATCAAGATCAGTAACTTGAAACTGAAGCAGTCCTAGAGCTTGCGGATGTTAGTTCCGCCGTCATGGAGAGCATGTGAACTCTGACCCTGAAGGAAACAATTGGATGGACTGGGCGCGTCCCCCGGCCTATCTCAGCCTAGCCTGGTACCCCGTTTTATTATGGCCCTTAGCCAATCATAGGGAGGGGCGCACAACGCGGTCTTCAGGGCTACCGGTAGACTGGTTCCAACACCAACATATATATATATATATATATATATATATATATATATATATATATATATATACACATTTCGTTTGCCCGGGGAAGTTGCCAAAAGTTGGCTGTACTTTTCATTTGACATAAATAATTAGATTTATAGATATCAATGATAAATCAATGCCATGTACAGTGGAATATCAAACCTATTCAGTATATCATACCATATTTACATCCATCATTTAATTTTTGTGCAACAACTCCCTCTAATATATATCAAAACTAGAAGTGACAGAAGAAAGTTATCTTACAAGAACCCTTCACGGGTAATCAACCAGTACCGCGTGAGCGTCCATGACAATTGGCATGAGCGTGCTCTTTCGAGTTGGAACAAGTCTACCGGAAGGCCAGGAGTTGCAATTAGGAATACTGAAGATGGCGTTGTGCGCCCGTCTCTATGATTGGCTGAGGGTCATAAAAGAGCGGGGTACCAGCCTGATTTCAGCCTGTCTAACGGCAAATTCACGTCCGAGAGAATGGCAGGCTCACTAGATGGAACAAGAGACAAATCTTTGTTTTTCTCACACCTTTGTCGCACTCGTGCGAGACAAGAGAGGAGACTGAATAGCTACATTCACTGCTGTCTGAGGCGCATTCTGTGTCCCTTTTGATTCTGACCCCTAATGACGTCCCGCTTAAATGGAAAGCCACCGCGAGCTCAGAAAGCAACCTTGTATTGAGGTACTTGCTTGCCAACGATATGATTTAGAGTGAAATTGGTTCTTTGAAGGGATGAATCGACCACCCTCAGGTGCGCTACAAATGCATACGCAGACGTGATACGGCGAGAACATATGTACTATTGTAGATATGAGTGAACTCGCTACTATTATCCACTAAAAGAGTAAACAGTTCATCAACCTACAGAACAGCTAAACTGAAAGCACCTGTGACACCGTTGATGAATATCCTATGGAAACGTGTCGTTATATAAATTATTGTTGTTCAAGTTTATATGTCCATATTTTCTGTCTAGACAATGTGTTAATCTAATTCTGTCATAACATATATTTTTTATCCCATGAAAAGACTGCAGATGTACGTCGTAAAATGTCGAATTAAATAATAACAAAGACCTGATGTTGTCATAGTAAAAATGGTAATAATCTTTCAAAGTATCATTCAGTATATTCTTCATACACATACATTATTTAAAAATTGACACCAGGCCAAGCTCGCTTGGGTGACAGCGATTGGCTTCGTGGACTAGATTAACGTCTTGGCTTCTTTTGCATGTCGTGTAGGGAGCCGTGGTCGGCAGCGTGGCAGCCATTGGTTTCACGGGTTGGATTAACATCGGCGCTTATATCTACAGTCCACACCAAGCCACCCTGCCCACCGTCGTCACCAACTGTTCTCTAGCAGCTAACGCCACTGTTGCTCCTGTTCCCACTGATCCGTGAGTATAAAAAGAAATAATAAACATCAGTAGTGATGTGTTCATGTCCTATCAAACAAAGCTACAATGTTATCAGTCTAGTATTAAGCTGCACAGTAAACCCTTATCAGTTTATTTCATTCAGATTTTTTTCTGACATCCACTTATCGCATGAAACTTATTATCTACAATTACACTGTACAAGATACATGGATATTTGGTCTCTCATTCATAATGAAATAATTCATACATTCAAGTAGTTGCATGTCTGTAAGAATTTTAGCAACTTTAACTGATATGCGCATGTCTAGTTAACCATTACTCATTGCGTCCTTGTTTTCAGGACAGGAGTGTTCCCGCTTTATCGCTTGTCTTTCTTATGGATCGCCGTTATCGGATCCTTGACAACGGTTGCTGTCGGACTTTTGGTATCACTGATTACAGGTAGTAGATGCTTAATTATGGAAATCAATATTGTCTAGGCTGAAATTTAACAGAGTCTGTGTAAAGTAACATGACAATAATGGTAATGGATTCCCCCTCACTCATGTAAACAGATTCACAAAGATTATACTGGTTTAGTGAAGCGACAGGCTACCAAAAACAGGCTACCAAAGCGGAATAATTTGTACATTTTCGACAGGAGTTATGTTTTATATTTAGATTGATCGATGAATCCTATGTAGTTTAACTATATAAGACAGGGTGTTTAAGAGGAACGTAAACTATTCATGGCCGGTGTGTACTATTACATAACAAACCATCTACAACCACTCCACTTTTGATTCAGTTTCACGCCATTTTCAGTCACCTTGCTGATGAAAGGTTGGTAGTTTTACGATAATTTGTTGTGTATTCCTAATAACATATCAATTAGAATCATAAGATAACGCATTCGAGAAGCATGATAGGGTAACGAGACTGATAATTTCAGGCCTAGAGAAGAGTTCTGACCAAGATCCGCGTACTATCATCCCCGTGTGTGAGCGTGTCCACGAGTACTGTATCCCAGATTGTTTTTGTGGGAGACGACGAAAGATGTCGCTGCCTTCCATTGACGAGAAGAACGATATGACAAAGTCCACGGTATTTATTATTTACAAAATCATTAATCACCAACTAAATACACTTGAATATATTCTATACAAAGTATTCACGCTATAATACCTAATGACTGTCAGCTAAAGGCACGAATTTATACTCATCGTCTTGCATTAAACTGCTGATCCAATAATAAGATTGAAAGAGAAACTTGTTTCTACGTGTTCCTGATTGACTCATTTCGCCTCATAGTAGACGCTGCCTTTTCTTTTCCCAGATCGTTTATTATTTCTCTTCAGGTGGCGATAATTACAGAAGATTATACAAAAGAAAAGGGCATTGACAACAATATAAAATCATCAGCTTTGTAAAGATATGTCATCAATTCTCATTAAAGGTCGAAGGATTCTATATTGCGTCAATACTGGTTACTAATTCTCGAATTTTCCTCTGGAAACACAATTCACACGTTATGATATTACGATAAAAAAAGTTTTTAATTAAATTTCAGCAAAACAAGTTCATTATAAAATAAGTTGCGTTTTGGAGAATTTTATTTCTGAACATGTTTTGTCGAGGTATTTGTTTTTGATGGTCTCGCTCTCTGCCTGTGAGCAGCGAAGGTTTCGTTTCGGTTAGGGCTGAGTAGGTATCCACCAAGATCGTAGTCGTTATGAAAGGGATATCATTGGAAGCCTTAATATTTTTGTGACGTATATATGCATTGCTTTAAGCAGTAACAATTCTTACATATATAAACAAACATCTGTCTGGAATAAATGTTTACGTTTTTTCTAGATAAAGTTTTTACGTTTCACGTCTTTATTCGACTCTACGACACTAACATTGATGTTTATTAAAACCTAAATGTGAATGGGACTATAGCAATAATTATATGATCATCTAAGTTTTATCCATGCTCCCTTCCAAATAAGGCATTCTGTTTGAATTCCATTTTTGTTTGTTTGCTGCTTGTCGTTCATATCCATAAGGCTGAAAAAGTAAAGAAATGCTTGGTAAAATGTGAATGTCTTCCTTATTTTATAGATATATAACGGCCGGTACTGTAGAATGATAATTATATAGGGCAAATATTGAGTGGACATTGTCAGACTTGTTGGTATTAATTAGCAATCATCATGTAAATTCGTACACTTCTAGAACAAGTGACAAAGCTACGTATATTATTTAGGCCTGTATCATTTCTCAAAACGGACACTATTCTAGGGTCTGAAAAAGTCCCCTTTAAATTGATATAAACTAATCCGCCTGATCTTCCATCTCAGTCTAGACTTTGAGCATTCACTGGGTAGGTTTTTGTAACATAATTTAGTTCTGGAAATGGAAACTACGCAACTGTCAAGATGGCGATTACAAAGGCCATGTTATAAACCAGTATGACCTTATGCATTAAGTTCTTAAGATGGCAGAATTAAATAATGTGCCCACCAAAGAATACCACGTTGCAGGCACTGTGGTCTTAATTCGCACCCCACTACCGGACAGAAGTCTTGTATTGTGTTCAACTGTAATTTGGCCACCGTCAAGCATTATTCCATGCATGACGTTGTTCGCTTTTGGTGTTCTCTCGTAAATATGAAATATGGCTAAAACTAAACCAAGAACAGCAGCTGGATCCCTGAGATCCTGAGATCCTCGTAAGATCAAGATAACCCACTTTTGTATAGCGGTGCATATAGGCTACTTAATTAACACTATGAAATACACAAACCCTTTATTTTACACAATCCATGCGCCAATAAAAATGTTTTCACATCTTTACAATATTTGTCACAGCATCATGAAAGCTTATCATCTGAAAGGCATGCATGATATTGCCAAAATGACATTAAGAAATATATAAAGGATAGTTGTGTCATAATTCGTATACTTTAGGTTAGTAGTTTAGAAAATAGTTATGAGCATAATATTTAATGAGTTTGTCACGGAGACCTACTCATTTGGGTTTTGTAAGTATATAGCGTTCAAGTGAATTTATTGTACAGATAGGGCAGTCCTCGTTTATGACATTTTTAATGCTATAGGTTTTATCGTTATGTCACTTTAGATGATTCTAAAAATATACTAATAGTTCCCGTATGTTTATCACGCCGGGAAACTTTGAGACGTCATAAGTCTGTTTATGTTTGACATATTTCATAAGATCTAAAAAGTCGCTTCAGTACTAGAGTTAGTCAGAATTTTCTAGATTATTCTTGTAACATAGTTTGATTTAGCATCAACACGGCTTCAGATGCATGTGACAAGGTATAGTATTCATGAGAGAGCGAATTGTTCGATGTGTTGAGTTAACCAGAGAGTTTAATTATTAGTCCATGTGGCTATGGGCAAATATAAAACTGTCGTTAAAGGAACCCTGACAGACAGGAATCAGTACAATATACATCCATGACTGTTTTGAAATTCAGACTGGACTTTATTTCGCTAAGTCAGTGCAGGGGCGGATCAAGGATTTAGGAAAAGGAGGGCCCAACCCAGAAGGACCAAAACCTATATAAAAGGTCCTCAGGTCCGGAAGGTGGTGGTGGGGGGGGGGGGGGGGGGGGGATGAGCCGAGGCCGCAAAAATTGGTCTGAAACCCTTAAAGACAAGCGGTGGTTGAAAGGGAAGGGGGGGGGGGGGGTTCTTGGATTCGCTTATGTGGTGAGGCCGCTCGTTGGATAAATACCACCCCTGTCGGATACTGTCAGAAAAATATTGTCCTGTGTTAATCCTAGACTTCTCCAGTTCATCTGATCGGAATGGAACGAACTCATAACGAATTATATGGTAACTGACTGTGATACATTTAAAATTTTACCTTGCGTTTATTTTCAGTCATGCTTCTCAAGCGAAATAAGATTTCTGCAAATGTCTGGACCATGCACAATTGACTCTAGCATAATTCCAAAAAGTATGTTTCTCAGGATCTTTATTCAAAAATAAAGTTGAGGGCTGGCGAATTATTTTACCTTTTTATTATAGATTTTCTATACTTTTTAATGATCAGAGGACAACAATAAAATAGGAGAACTGATTTTCTAAACAAGTAAACGCAAAGCATAACAAAAGGATGTTTTATCGAAATTCATCACTTTATATTATTGAAAGAAATGGCGCGGTTCTGTTCTACATAATTCTTAAGAAAAACAAAATAATCATTTGGGGGTTGTATTTAACGCGCGAGTTGCCTAAAAAGTCGACATTTTGGTCTATTTTTTTCAATGACAGGTGTGGGATAACCATGTAATGATACTATAATGATGTTAAGCATTCAAAAATGAATAAATTTTACATAACCCTTCGTAATTTGACACGAAAGCTCCAAAAGTCCACGTGGCTCTCCAGTATTTTGGCTTGAGCATCCTCGGCTTTTCAATTTTTCTTGCCATTGAAAACCTTAATATTTATCCAAGATTTTGTTGTTATACATTTCTCCTGAACAAATTCAGTGTATATGTGTATGTTTATTTCTCTTTGAGAAATCACGCTTAGATTCTTTTTCTATAAAAAATCTCTGCGTCCTTGAAAGATCAATTGAGGTGATCCGTCTTTGAATTTGACCATGACTTTGACTTTTTTGGTGTTGTATATATTTCTTGCAAAAAAATTGCGGCCTGAATTCCTTAATGGGTTAATTGTAATGGCTACTAGCTGATCTAGGATATGTCTATGTAACTTTTGGTATTATAAAAATCATACAATTGTATTCCTTTAAATAGCCATTGTTTTATATGAATGTACCTAAAAAATGAATTTAATTTAACTTCAGTCACTACAAGTACCTAAGTGACTTTTATATATTGTGCACTAATTTGTATCATAAACTCTAACATTAGATGCCCCTAAATCACCTAATGAAACTCATACGGACTTTTCTATAAAACATACATACAAATTAAAAAAAACTATGCATGACGTCATAAAAACATGATGCCTTTTAAAACCGTCACTCAAACTAATACTTTAACTGCTATAATTCTCTCCGTCGGTCCGTCCCTCCTTCTCTCTCTCTCTTTCTCTCTCTCTCTCTCTCTCTCTCTCTCTCTCTCTATATATATATATATATATATATATATTTATATATATTCTTATGTTTGATGAATTTGTACTTTCATAGTGCGGAGGTAATGAAGCAGAACAAGTCTCAAGGCCAGGAAGTAAATGCCGTGGCATATATGGCGCCCCCTGCCATAAATTGAGTTCTGGCGCCAGTCTATGACACTCTTGCTTGCAATGAGTGTATATAAATTATGACGTGCCAGTGGTACACATATGGTGATACTTTGAACATAATTCGTAATGCCGCGATCACATATTATTATATTTATTGGTAAAGTGCAAGAGCGACTCCATGATTAAAAAATATATATAACCGTTTTTGTTGACTTCCAAGGAAGGGGATCGTTACTCAGACGAGCCTGACTGCAATGTCAGTAAATAACAAATGTTTTTACTAGCAAGAAGGAAACATTCCATATGATACCTCCATCTTCACCCAAGCGTGTACGTCGAATGTCACGACTTGTTCTGAAATGAATGTCAGCAGTAGCCCTGGTCGTACCAAAACAAGACTGAGCTGACGCTGAGCGGCCCACCTCCGTCATGTGTGGTCAGTACTTATCACGTGATGTCCGCTGGTATCACGTGACGTTCACCTTGCTGATGCTGCTGCCATTTGTTCGTCCTGCAGGTAAATCACAAACATATACATCTCACTGATAACAATGCAGGCAATTTATTAGCCATATAAGGACCCCGGCAAGCAAACACTTGTATCACGACTATGGCCTTCGACGATAGCTGCATGCACGGAAGGCCTAACTAAAACTGGGTCAATTAAAGAGTCCTGTCGTCCAGAAATCCTCCTATAAACCACCCTATTTATCCTAGTAGATGTGTAATGACTCCACATATTTGTACATGGTTAACATTCGCAATGGATATGTTATCACCATAGACTTATCTGAAGGTCTTAGTATCGTATAAAAATTAAAAAAAAAAATTCATTTTTCAGAAAATGTTTAACTACTATGTCACAAGAATGTGTCATTGTCAATTTAGTTCATCATTGAGAAAAAAAGTAGCATTTTCACTGACCTGTCACCCCAGGATGGGCGAAAAGAGAGACAAATGTATACCATAAGAGAACTGAAAAATTCTTCAATCACTGATTGGACAAAAGGCTTGGTTAACATCTTCGACTGTGACCTGTAGTAGCTGTCTTATGAGATAGAGACTGCTTATCTTGATAAACTGTTCCCTGTTTATTGACAAGTAATTAATGAAAGCTAGAGTAGCCAGATGACCTAATTACTAGTGGACACAAGCTCCGCCTCCTTCTGATTCTGAAACTTACAGATTTAATAGACATTTGTCATTACGATCACTCTTTTATATACATGATAAATGGTTAAGAGTTATTCGAAAGGGAGGGGCAAAAACTGATCAAAATTTGTTTTCATGTTATACAATTGTCACTTGCACTCACCTTTCATTAAACCAGGACCTAATTACTCCTTCCAAAACATACCAAAACAGTTTCAAGTCGATTACACAATCCTCAGATGGATATTTTTAACAAACTGTCAGGAATTAAGCTATCAAATTATGTTTGCACATATATTTTAAATTGTAATCTAAATGCGTTTTTTTTTTTCATTTTCGTCATCTTATTTTATAAAGCAGTTCTGGGGCATTTTAAACAAGTAACCATTCGTTAGTTAAAATAAAATGAAATTTATGAGGACGGAAAGTTGATAGATATAAAATAAAAAAAAACTGGAGATATTGATCATTTTTACTATGATGATATTGTTAAATACATATTTTCTGTCAGCTGGGAATTATATTGTGAATTTTTTTTATAAATATATGAAAATTTGCTTTAAATGTTACATTTTCATACCAACAACAAAACTGTGTTCATATATTGCAGGACTAATTGAGGATATTCTGGGGATTCCAAATATGTTTATTTGCAAAACTTATTTTCGTACATATTCTAAAGATGAACTGAACCAAACTATAGTCTGAAAAAAACTAAGACCTTAAATTCCCTTATCCAGTGAATAGTGAATGTATGCTTTCCTTTGAAATAAAGACAAGTGAACATATAGGATACTGATTGTAAGTGAAGCTAAGCCATCATATTATAAATAACAAATATGATATTCTAACTATGTTTAAAACACCATTCAATTAATCCTGTTTAATACTTATAAGAGTATAATAAGAGAAAAGATAAAAGGAAAATAGGAAAGATAAATAGGAAAATGAAAATATCATTTTCATATCACACCACCTAATGTGCCATGAATATGCAAGTCACAAGAATAATATCCAATAGAATTTAACAGCTTCGCTGGGTTCTGAGATATTTGTTAATATTTGTAACAGAAAGTATCAAAACTCCTGAAATTGTATAAGTTTGTGATTAGCACAACATGAGGCGGCATAAAGAAACCATTTTGAAAATAAATTAATTTTCATTGCTCTAAGATAAAATTTAAATTTTTGATGGTGGTTACCACCTTCATATTTCATTCTGTCATATCTAATTGGCAATTAAATATGTATATGTGTAGAGTTCTGTTTCGGTTTGGTAATTCACTCTTTATTTTGTATGCTTGTGTCACCAAGGCTTGGTTTCTACCGCACCAGCGGACCCTTTGTGTGTAAGCGATCCCAATCCTGGGTCATAACACCGGTGGACCCCCCCCCCCCCCCCCCCCCCCCCAAAGATGCACTCGGTGGTGAGTGATACACGGCTGTATTCCCATTAAGCTTGAGTGGAGGTTAATCGTAAAATCTCACCACCCCTCGGCTGAGATTTGAAGTCATGACCTGCCGGCTTTGAGTCCTACGCTCTTCCAACAGAAGCCGTTTCTAATACATAGTTCACCATGATATGAACATACATTTGTGAGTGAAACACGACTATTGAGCACAATCTCCCCCTTAAGCCTGCAGACCTGGCGGCTGACCGTGAAAAATCTCATCATCTCAACTTATCCCCATCTAATTTCACCTTGCAAAAAGGCCACCTGGAGGTGTCAATTACGTCAGGCAAAAGATCAATATATCTGCAAAAATCAGTGATGATTGATGCAGGAATATTGGAGATATTTGGCAACAAATTTTATGTAAGATAAATCATTAAAGTTTGAGATCAGCTGCGAAAATATGTCACGTGTATACTCATGTAATTTTATTTGGTCAAAGGGGCTCATGCTTTTAATGACAGATGAATCGTATTTATTCACTTTTTTAATAAAATATATTTATTCAAAAAAGCCACCTTAACAGCAAAATCCAATAAAGTGAAAGTTAAAATTCAAACTCTTGTGAAGAAAGCTGTTTACGAAAAGCAATTTACTAAGTTCATTCTCATTTAATTCCATTTCTTTCAAATATAGCTCAACGCTTTTGGAAAATTCAGGTTTAAATCAAATTAAGTTTAAATGTAATTGTACGGGTCTTCGGTTCAAAAGTTCAATATATTTTCTGACCGAGTCAGGAAGTGTGGAAAAAATACTTCGCCGCACAGAAAGAAGGCAAACAAAGGCTCACTGGAGACAGAGGGGTAACATATTAAGCTCAGTGGGTGACTGATGGCTGTCCCCAAAGTCGTTATGGTTCACGCGTTCATCCGGTCATCTGTTATTTAAATTACGTATTACAGTCTCTTTTTTCACCCTTTTGATCGTTTCTTTTTGCTTCCCTGTTTGCAAACTAAGTCAGGGTCGGTTAGAGTTAATTATGTTGGACCTTTCGAGTCTTCGGATCGCAATGCCCCATGAGATATCAAAAGCTTAGAATTTTCTACGTGAAAGTCTCAGATGTCATGACTTGCTGTGGCACCAATATCATGATGTATAAAGGATACAGTCAGGTTGAATCAATCAGTGATTTATATCAACAATGTACACTGAAGTATTTACCATAGTATTTACACCTGCGATGCCACGCGATCTAGCTTTTTGATGCAATGACATCAAGGAAGTACGTCATACAAAAGTACATGAAAAAAATCAATTTCAGTTTTACCCAAGATGGCAACACAAGAACTTATAGAACACATATGTGCAAACATTCATTATGACGGATTTAACCATGGAACGTCAATTCATCGCGTATAAACTCTACCCTTGTGACTTGTATGTATACAGAGAATTGCTAATTTCATTTACAAATAGAACATAAATGATTGTGAATGATATGCTGCTTTCAATGAAAAAAAATAAGATTTAAAATGTTCAGAAGAAAAAAACACGTTACCAGTCAGATAAGCACAATGGAACGTTGACATGCTCACGCGTACCGACAGTAAACTAACTGAAAGGGGTTGACCTCCTCAGTTATCCGAAAAATATGTATGTCCCCGAACCATATGGATATTCTGTTGTATCAGGTCATGGTAAATATATCTGTTAAATTTCACCATGATGGATGCGTATTTTTAAAGATATTTAGAACATATATTGTGCACGATGTACGCAAATATGTGAAATCAAATAATATTGCAATCAAAAATATAAAAGGCCATGAAAATTCCATTTGAATAAAATTTTAATAAAATTTAGGATCATTTGATTCCTAGTGCTCTAAACAACTATCTAATATCCAAAGAAGGCCAAAGTATCCATTTTTTATTCACTGTATATAATAATCCCAAAAGAATTCTTATGTCAGTTGGCAACAGGTGGCAATGTATATATGTTACAACAAAAGATGGCGCCACTTGCAACTTAAAACACATGATATCAATAAGCATTTCTCTACCTTAATTATCTTTATTTTCAATATTTCACCTATTTTTTTCACCAAAAAGATGCCCTTATGTTAGGAATGAAATTTGTAAAAAAAAGGTCAGTGTATGAACATTTCCAAGTTTAAACAAAACATAAAATATGTTATGAACTGCTGACATGAGTGATTATTATGTGTCCTATCACCCCAACAGTGTCTATGGTTTTGTTTTTCGTTTAAATTTTCTAAATCAGATATCGGTTTCTGTGACACAGCCGTGACCACTGATGTGATTGTGAGGATACTGAAGGCCGCCCATGACAACCAACACGCCAGATGTGAGTGTTATGTATCTCCCTCAGGTAGAATGACGGTACAGACTTCATACAGACTTGCTATAACAAAGTCAAACTGCGATGAGGAATTTAATTTTTTTTTCAATGGCACGAAGCAGTTCAGGAGGTGCTCAAACCGTGAAATCAACACAGTTGCAAATAACAGCTACGTGTTCGGATACCTATCACACGGTATGTGGTTGTACTATATGTGGAAGGAGGAAATACAAGAAAGTAACACAGGAAACATTGATGTAAAATTACAAGGTAAGTCTCTGATTCGTCATCACATACTCGTTCATTGATGTTAAGCGAACTGTCTAAAGAGCAGGCATCTGATGATGATACAAGTATTTTCAGTGACGGTAACCGAATAAAAAACAGGGTTATGTGTAAAGTACAACACCATGTAGGCATTTACTAATAAGCCTCGAGATCAGTGGCGTCAATACAGGGGGATATATCAGGGGGGGGGGGACGGGGGTATATATAACCCCCGTCCCACATTTTTTGCAAAGGGGGGTTGGTCAATGAAATCATCTCCTCTGATATTCAGAGAATAATATTTATTTATTGAAAATGTTATATATGAATAATTAGAATGTTTGAATTTGGTTCCATTTAGAGATTACTATGAAATATTATATATTAAAAGCTGGTTTAGAATTAACGGATACTGAAAACATAATACCTTATTTTTAAAACCTTTTACCTAATTATAATAGTATATACAATAAAGTTAACTCAACGTTGACTACCCCCCCCCCCCCCTAACGCCCCCCCCCCCCCACGCCTACGAGTCATCCCCGATCCTTGAAAATAAATGGATGCTACTGCAAGAGATGTGAGAACGACTGATATTTTTAGTTTATGTATAATTTCTGTGAATCATTTCATTGACATCCAAGTTCTGCTTGAAATAAACTTTCAAACTTTCCATTAAAAGTTTCGTCATCGATATCATATGAAATGAAATATGAAACATATTATCTATTATTTGATAAATGCATGACTAAAATTTCTATTGATTAGAAGATCAATATGACTATATAATATATGCTTTGTATATAAGGTAAGTGGGATACCATCTGGTATATAATAAAGTGTAAATACCGTTTACAGCGACAAGAGGGAACGTAACTGTACATTGTAATAAAAATGACAAACGCACGAAAGCTACAACTCAAAGGGTCCTCAGATCAACCACGAGTTTCACTCCTACAACCACACGATCACAACTCACGAGTACCGAGAGCGTGACACCGGGACAAACCCTTGGGGCCACAACGGATGATCCAGACGGCTTCACATCCCTGTTCACAAGTACATTCACAGTAGCGGAACAAAGCAGAGGCGCTGATGAAAAAACAGTGGGAAATGGCAATTACAAGTTCATCATTGTAGCAGAAGTTGTGGCTGTAGCTGTCATTATCATTATCATTGCCATCATTTCAGTTTTCTGTTATCGGAGGTAAGCCCATCAGATGTAAGGTCCCTCTCTTATTCTGTTGATTCCACATTATTGAGAGCATCTTATATAGGCCTATCTGTCGAATTCATGTTGATTCATTTATATCATCCATTGCGATATCTGGTGTTATAATTGGTTAAGCCTAATTCACAATGATTTGCTGCTAATTCACAATGAAACTCTTTTTCCCTAAAACAGTTTTATTTAACAGTTATCACGATGGAACGAATAATCAATGCAGACATCACGCCCATATATATAAAATATAGCAATGTCACAAAAGAGCACCTTCACAACCTTTGATACAAGGCGAACATGATATGGCTTACTTTGATACAAATAAACAAAGACAAATATGTAAAAAAAGCCAATCGGGCTGTTTTGTATGTATGTCCGTCAATTGTTTATAGTTATAAAGACAGTCGGACACGGCGCAGTTCGACTGAAGAAATTTACAGCCATATTCTTTGTTAAAAATAATCTGATATCATTTTCACTTTCACCATAGCGTGCCTTGCCTTTTGTATTTTTCTTTGAATCAGGAGACGGAAATCTGCCAACTATCCAGGCGGCGAATCGAACGGAGATGTGTCTCAGGGCATTGTGTACGCAGAGCCTAACAAACTACGCAAAATACCACGCACAAAACAATCCATTCACAGACGTGGAAGTGACGAACTGGAATCTGTTCCGGTTCCTGAAAAATCATGGGAGCACGAAAATGGAGGAAACATTTATTACAATGAAACAGCAATATCTTCGCATTCGAACCATTATGATACAACAGACAGTATCATGGTAGAAAATGAAGTATATGCTCACGCCACCTGATATGTTTGTCGTAACAGGATTTATATGTTCGCATTTTCGATACTGATATATACAAGCAAGCCACTTGCTATCCGGTGTACCAAAATATCTTTTTCTATATCTTCACATGATTTTTTTACATAAAATTCGGATATTCATAACCAGTGCATCTGTACTTTGAGAGGTGTGGTGTGTTTTCAAATGACTCGCTCGTACATTTTCTTGTGTGCCGAAAGATTCATATAATCAATATTATCGTGGATACATCTCTGTTACGATTGTAGTATGCGCTGGAATGAGAATTCAGATTATTGACCACCGCATTCCGATCTGGATGCTGTTTGGCATGTACTGTTCATGTGTTTTCTATGTAATGAAAAATATTCTCCTTGCACCAGCAATGTTTTTGATCAGACCGATATGATGCTCGTATTTAATAACACTTTTGAGATGCAAAGTGTCAAAGCATGGTTATTGCGTAAAAAAGCATATGTCAATTGTCTCTTAGTTTGTAGAATGAAAGTGATTAACCAAATGGTTTGATAATGAACCATATAATCTAATGGCACTTTTAAAAGGACAGTTAACGGAGATTTACTTAAATCACATTATACATATATTATAATCATTGTACAGATCTGATTAACTGGACGTCCTGTTTATATATATATATATATATATATATATGTGTGTGTGTGTGTGTGTGTGTGTGTGTGTGTGAGAATATATATATATATATATATGAGACGGAGAAAAATGAAAGATACTGCTTTCTGTTCACTGAAAATAAAACTTAATTGTTTATGTTTCCTATGATACAGAGTGTTTCATTGTCTTTAAAAAAAGTCTCCATATATGCTGGCCTCCATAGGATGGGAAAGATACACAGAAATGTTCGCTTCGCACTGACAGGGAATCGAACCAAGGACCTTCGTACAAGCATTGCTACATTATCTTTGATATCTTAATCTGCTGTCATGTTCAGTATTCCATTCAGATTCTCTGTTCAATGGCGAAATCGTTCTCGCAGGGATTGCTGAGAAATTTGGAAAAGCCAGAAGACAAACAACTGCGTTTTTTAATAATATCTGTTAGACTTTAGGACACTAAATTAATATTGGAGAATTTTCAACACTGTCACAACAGCATTTAAGTAATAAGGACAAGATACATTTTCTAGCCTTTAAAATATGGTACTTTCTGATTAGTGGTTAATAATGTTGTACGTATTATATCATGAACCAGGTTGTCCATGATGTCATTTGAAATACAACTGGACTCTCTGTTGCATTGTGATTCGGCTACTTTTCATATATAGTTTATAGATGATCTGCTATACTTCATAAGTTGGGCATTGCGTAATTGCATTGATATAGCAATTTTATTTATTTTTCTTTTTTAACCTGTGTATAGCCTTCTAGTAAAGATTGTTTGTCACTACTGACACGTATTGTAGTATATATAGTTCTACAATTCATAAGAATAAAAACTAAAACAACAGTCAAACTTTTTTAATTTATTCCCTTAATGTATTTAATTATAATTACCCTGCGAGTAGCACGTTTCCAAATTTAAAGATCTGTTGAACCATCATAAAGACTCATTCTGTGACTTAAGCATGCAACATCTCAAATATGACGTGTTTATTGTTTATATTGTTTTAGGATTTACATTAAAGCTCAATGTTTAGGGAGAAATTACATTATTTTATTTGCAAAACATGAAAGGGAACAATATGGTATATCCCCTGGTTTAATATGTGAGACTTGGTTCACCTCGACAGCCACCGAATTCCGGCGATGATCTAATAAGTTTGAGAATATGATATTTTTTAATAAATACTAAAATATATAACATTCAAAATTACTAACACCAGAGCAACCGACTGGTAAAGCAGAGCAGGGGCGGATCAAGGATTTAGGGAGTGCAGGGGTCCATCCTAGGAGGACCAATGACAAAACCTAAAAAAATGTCCCCAGGTCCCGAAAAGTGGTGGTGGTGGTGGTGGTGGGATGGGGGGGGGGAGTGGTGTCCAGCCAGCAAACATTGGTCTTATACCCTTTGAAAAATGTTGCTACTGTTGAAAAGGGGGGTTGGGGTTCGGACCCCCTGGACCCCCCTGGATCCGCATTTGCAGAGAGAGAGAGAGAGAGAGAGAGAGAGAGAGAGAGAGAGAGAGAGAGAGAGTTTCACATTAAAACATGTTAAAGGGTCGTTAATAAAGACTGTAGATATTACGACAATAGATTAAAAAACGATTTTCTATAATTTTCTTCTGTCTATACCATCTCAATTATTCGCTTTTGATCAGTATAAAGTAATTATAAAAGTATAATTTTAGGATAATCAACATTATGTTTATACATGAATTTTTTTTATGCATAACCATTGTATGTTTATGGTTTTATAATACCAGGAGCATTGCGCCTTTATATTTTCCGGATGTGCGTATATTATAATTATAAGAATAAATTTTACTCCAACCCCGTTTTGTCAATAAACAGGAATATCATTTCACAAGAAACATTATTTTCTTCTTAAATCAAAAATAAATGTGTTAATCGCTCAAATTACTAAAGGAATATCTAAGCGATTGGGATGATCAATAAAAAATAAACCAGTTATGTACAGCTACCAAAGGACTCGCGCATTAAGGTTTTACTAATAACGGCAAGGGGCGGATCGACAATTTGGGAAAAGGAGGGATCAAACCCACGAAGTGTAATGACGAAACCTTGAAAAAGGTCCCCAGGTCTGAAACTCTTTAAAAAAAGGCTGCAGTGGTTGAAAAAGGTGTGGCGGATCCGTTTCTTGATCCGCTCCTTTCGGCCTCTGTGAGGTACCTTTAGACAGACCTTCTAACCTTTTTTATGGTAAATGCGCTCTATACGTTGTAAGTTACATGTCCCGTTCATTTTCCTACATGAAGACGAAGTACTGGCACGTCTTGTACCTCTGACCTTGTGACTTCTAAAACATGTTTCATAGACATTTGAAGAATACCTGCTTGATAACGCTATTAAGTACTACTTTGAGATCTTATTTTAACTAAATTTATTTCCTTACTTATTTAAAATTGTATACCGAATAAACCTCACATTCTTGAGCTTATCCTGACAAGTCACTCAAACAGATTCTGGGACTAAACGGCCATTTATGATTAGTTATCAATATTCCTCGCACGCATTCACACATTACTAAATTTCAGCCCTTCATTAACCTAGGCGAAAGCCTAGTCTTCAGTATAGAAGGGTACATACTAAAAGTTACAAAATATGTCTGACAGGAATATGTCTCCGTACGAGATTTCAACTTGTCACTTCCAAGAAGAAGAAGGAACATGACTTAAGACGTGCAAGACCGTAGTATATATGCGTTTGATGAGGTTTTTTTTTCTTTTTTTTTATAGGTCAGCGTAACTGTAGGGAACAAAGTCTCATTAAAATGAAATAATTCAGAAAAAGGGGTATGCCCTGACATATATGTATTGGAGGAATAACCTCGTCCCCCTACCCCAAGTGAGTCCTTATTTGACAGTCCATGTATGTAGTCTATATGACTACATGGCCATGTGTAGTCTATGGCACCTGGAAACAAACAAATACAGCAGTGAGGAAGGTAAGGATTACAAGCTTTTATTTCATATTCAGCGGTACATTCACATACAGGTGTTCGTCCATAGGGCGTTCCGTAAACAAACAAACCACCTATCTCTGTAGGGGTCAAAAATCTCTTGGCCCCAGCTTAACGGGTCTTGTCGATTACTGTTGATTACCAGGGCCCCGAGAGAAAGTTTTCGATGCGGTACAAAATAGTTTCCAACCCCTTTCCTCGTTATTAGCCTATAGCCATTCAGTTTTATGGATTCAATCAACTCTGTATTCGGTTTAAACCCGAAATTATCTTGTTATTAAAGAGGTACTGAATAATGGACTGTAAGAGATATGTCCATTGTTTTACCCCCTTGAAATTCAATGACATGTATATTCTCATGTACATACTTTACCCACCATGATAAACTGAAAAAAGTCATGTGGATGTCTCAGCAGGTATACTTATAACCTAAAGGCAGGCAGCGTAAAAGAGGTTACCCACACTACAGTCTGTGCCTCTTATGCTATATATGTACTATGTTACGGGGTGACAAAAAAAAGCGGACCGAACTGTCTCGCTAGTTAAGCTTGCTTTGCTAGCGAAGCGGTTGGAACGCCGGACATTTGCGCCACTGACATGGGTTCGACTCCCGGATCGGCCCAGAATTTTCCCCTGAATAATTTGTCTTCGTAACTAAATGGAGGCTCGTCCAACGTGACGGTAAACTTTGTGGCCCAGGGAATACGCTCACCAAAGTGTGACTCCTGGGATAATTAGTCTTGTTCTGATAGCAGAACGCTCTTAAGAGGTGTGTTATGGGGTGACATAAAAAAGCGGACCGAACTGTCTCGCTAGTGAAGCTTGCTTTGCTAGCGAAGCGGTTAGAACGCCGGACATGTGCGCCACCGACATGGGTTCGACTCCCGGATCGGCCCAGAATTTCCCCTGAATAATGTCTTCGTAACTAAATGGGGGCTCGTCCAATGTGACGGTAAAACTTTGTGGCCCAGGGAATAAGCTCGCCAAAGTGTGACATCTGGGATAATTAGTCTTGTTCTGATAGCAGAACGCTCTTAAGAGGGGGTGTGTTACGGGGTGACATAAAAACGGACCGAACTGTCTCGCAAGGCGGTTGGAACGCCGGACATGTGCGCCACCGACATGGGTTTGACTCCCAGATCGGCCCAGAATTTTCCCCTGAATAATTTGTCCTCGTAACTACTATAAAAAAAACAATAGTTTTCACAATAACGACAAACCCAAATAGAAACATGGAAGAATTTTAAAACTATGTACATGAACATAATAATTAAGCGGATAAAATAGTTTTTCTAGATTACCACGTGCCGCTGCAGCCAAGGAGAGTGCAGATTCGTCAGAATGTTGCATATTTGCCCATCCATAGATACAGCCCTAAGTGACAGGTGTTAGATCGTCAGTGGGACCAGCATCTATGACAACTGTGATTCAATGAAAAATGTGTTTTCTTTTTTATATACAGTATTTCACGGTTTACATAGTTTGGCTTGCAACATGTTCATCCAACAGATGCACCGTCAACGTTTGTTAAACTTTCTAGAGTCATCTGCCAGGTGTGATAAAACGTTTAATAATAAATAAGACTATATTATATACAGCATGCATATAGACGCAGATGGGTTAAAGGCCAATAAACAAATGAAAGCGTTAACCCCCCACCCCAACCCCAGCCGAACACAACAACACACACACTAGAGTGCCCAGGTAAATTAAAACAAAAAATAAATAAAAGGGGCCTCTCCACTTAATCTTTTTACATTCGGCGTTCATCAATAAATAAATGTGGTCAATTGAATATATTAATGTGGCCCATTGAATAAATAAATGTGGTACATTGAATAATTCTATTCATAAACACTTTAAATTATCAACTGCAGCATAAATATGATATTAATTCATGTTTGAGTAACCACTTTAAAAGAGTTAAAGAATATATTTAAATTTAAAGACAAGGGTATACTTCCAGGACGACACTGCACGCTTTCCATTGCCCTCCGGGCCCTGTAGAATGAAAGCAAATAAATAATTAATTTGGTTAATTTCCTCCATGAATGTGGGTTGTATTAATATCATTCCGAAAGATTTGCCTGGTCATTCTGATATACCGTAACCAACGTGAACTATACCTCCATAATTTCAGCTGCTCCAGCTTTCCAGTGAATGGGCCTTAAGAACTCCTTGCCTCTTTGGACTCTACGGGTTAAACTATATATGAACTAGCTAATACTATTTATGACAAATGATACTTCATCATCAAGCCTATTCTTGTACCTTTAGAAACTCTGGGCCCGAGCCCAAATAGGCTTCTCCGATCACTACCGATTAGAACTCTATAAGATAACACCAAAAAAAAACCAACAGAGTTCCTCATTAACAAACATTTATTTGAGCCCTATCCGTGACTCCAAGACCGACCCGGGCCCCTTTGAGCCTTCTTGATAAAAATTATATCCATGTATATGCAAGTTAACATTCCTCATATACAAATATTTTCTGGTGTTCTGTAAATGGGAAACTCCTGACGGGTCCGGGCCCCTTTAACCCCTTTGGATCACCCCTATTAAAAGTATATTTACGCTTCGCAGAAGACAACGTGACTTCCGCATTTTCAAACATTTTCTTGTGCTTAAATGGACAACCCAAAGCTGAAACAAAATTGATTAAACTTCTTCATTTCCAAATATTTCAATGGGCCCTATAAGAAATTCCTGGCATGTCCCGGTCTCTTTAAAACTCAGTATCCCGATTTAAAACCCCATATATACATGCTTCACCAATAAAATGACAAACAAGATTTTCCGCCCGGGCCCTCTCAGACTCTACTACCTCACATTTATCAATGCAGAAATTTTAACTAAATGAGATTTTTACCATTTCAATCATATTATTCTACCCTATAGGAAATTGTTGGTCAGTCAGGACCCCTTTGCCCCCCCCCCCCCCCCCCCCCCATAGGGCATGTAGCTGTATGCACTTGAATCGTGACTCGGTCACCAGAATTTAATAGTTCAGGAGCGCCGGTTTCAATTTAAAAGTAAATGTTATATTACATTCAAGGAAAAGGAAAGTATTTTGGACGCCTATTGTCAGTATAAGTATAAACAACTTTCAGTATATACAATAAGGAAACATCCCACATGATACGTCAATCCTACTCATACGTGTACGTCGGATGTCACGACTTGATCCGAGAGTTACGCTCCCGAGGCAGCGGAAATCTTGCGCTTCTAACGATATAGGTACTAGGCCTACAGTTAAAGCGCTGTGTAAAGAGCGTATCCGAGAGTACGATTTGTAGCAGACAAGTAGAACTCTCACACCAGGCACGGCTCACGTTGTTCAGCAGCACACCTCACTCAGTCATGTACGGTCAGTGCTTTCCACGCTGGTACCACGTGACCTGGATGCTGTTTCTTCCACTTATTCGTCCTTCAGGTAAATCACACACGTGAACACATGCAGGTCATTTCAGGCAATCTCCATATATTAAACATACACGCAACCCAGCAATAACAGAAATGTCACTTACACGTTACTTACACTGGGTCATCAAGAGAGGCAAATATTTGGAAATCACAGACCAATGAACAACAGTTACATGTGATTAACATGTGAAAAGTGATATTTTCCAATACATTTGTCTTTTCTCTTCCTCCCGACGTGAAATCTGTACTTTTCAGAGAAAAGAAATACATGTAAGTATGTTGTATATAGATTGGAAACTAAGTATGGGCGGATCTGGAGGGGATTGGGGGGCTTATATAAGGTCTACCCGTAAACTTAAACCACAGTTACCATTTTTATCGGAGTAATAGATTCTAACCCCAGAAACCCTCAATCAAGCATCGTGTCATCTCCTGGTTAACAAAATTTGTTTAACAACTTTCTGTATTCCAAACTGAACCTTTCCACTTTCCTTCAGATATGTCAGTAAAATGAACACTTTAGCCTTCAAATTATATGCAAGGGTTCCTTCCGAGCTGGGAAAAACAATAAATACTATATTAAATGTATGGAATTATTTTCAAACTGATGTTTTCACAGCACTTCGAAATTTGCTGATCGCAACATTTTCTGGTCAGACATGTTTTATATAAGTTAAAAAATCTTTCACTTTTATCTCGTTAACCACGACATCTTTTTTTTAAGAAGGAAAAGATGGCGCTTGCGCATCATAGTTGAGGAAGTCAGGGGCCCCTCGTCCTAGGCGCTCCTTCAGCATTAATAAAGATGATATCTAAGTGAATGTTTAATTATTATATATTTACTATCAGACCCAATGGTCAGGAGAAATTCAGGGGAGATAGAGATGAAAAACTTACGTATATAAATATTAAACTAGGTGCAAGGTAAGATCACGCTGACTTGACAAGGCTGCTTGCATAGTGGATGTGATGTTAGTCTCTTTCTACATAGGATGTGGTAGGATCATGTCTAGAGGATAACGGCTATTTTTTTTTTTTCGACTATTGAATGCTTGTGTTTATTTGTTAAGATTTGTATTGAGTTTAAATGTTTTATCCTGTTGTAAGTGTTGACGGAATGTTCTGTCATGTGATCGTTAACAGTCGGTGTGTTTGTGCGTGCTCTTAGTTCTGATGTTTCAGTAAACCTACTCACCCTTAAGGCTTCTCTGAGGGCTGTATTTTTTTTAACTTGAAGTTTATATAAATGTGTCTTAGCTGTACCAAAGAAAGCTATGGATCCGTATATGCTTATAGGACAGATCCATTGTTTCTATATAGGCGTGTAGCTGTCTCGGGTTTAGGTCCGTCCTTCTTATAGCAAGCAGCGTTTGGTGCATTAATTCTTCTCCACATTCGTGGACTGATATGCTCTATGTGAGGGCGCCAAGTGGCTTTTTTGTCAAAAATAAGAATCTTTTGAATTCTCACCTATGAGTTTAAAGGGTTCAAAATATTTTGGTTTGTACGCTTCACGAAACAAATTAAACCGTTTTGGTTGTATTTAGCTTATTCTCCAGGTGTTGCACCAGTTGCTGATACGGTCGAGGCGGGCTTAGTCTGAGTTGCATGAACAGCAAACGATGGAACCAGTGGCCCTGATGGCTATATGTCGCCTGCGTATTGTGAGACGCTTACCATTTGTCCCATCGTCGGAAGGTCGTTAACGTACATGATAAAGACAAATTATGATTTCATAGTTTCCTAAAAGCTTTCATAATCTGTAGTTTGAAGCATATATATAGTTCTCTTATTTGACTGCAATTTCTGATTTCTGTTAATCGGCCAACTAAAGACAATTACGATAGTGTTGATATGATAAAAATTGCAAGCTATTCAAATTAATAAAGGGTGTTTTCACTCATTTATAAACATTGGCACTTAATTTTACACACACACATTGATACATGTTTCACATTATAATTATGACGGAGATATTTTCATCGGACGTCTACAAGATCAGACTTACTAAGGTGTAGGGCTTCGGCTGGACGTCCTAATTTGAAGGAACAGGTCATTTCGACAGCGGAATATAAACTATAGATAAACTAAAATATGGGCAGTCAACAAGCAACTACATGTATCCTCTAAATCACAGAGGACTTAATTGAGGCATATAAAATTCTTCTGATTTGAGAGGCTTCGAAATTCAAAAACAGTGATGCCAAAGTATTCCAGTAAGCATTGCCAAACACTACAAAAGAAATATTCTAATTGGCCAAAGGTCTTTGTGCGAGATAAAGCAACACAAGATCTTTGGACGTGCAAACGTTTAGGCTGATACATCAAACAACCCCTGAGATTAGGGCATATACGACCACAACAGAAAACTATTCAAAAGCAAATACTGTGATTGAATTTATGTGCGCAAGGTAAGGGTTTCGCAAGGGTTTCATTTTAGCGATGAACCATCCAATAACTTGCACAATGTAAGTAACCATCATTATAGGAAGTTCCTAATATGACCACTTAATCTTAACAATTGGATGAGGTGGAAATTCAATCTTCGAATTACCTGTAACATAAAATGTATGCTAGACGGCACAATATAAGTGAGATACCACTGAGGCTATAGAATAAATTACTGTTCATATTACTATGAAGGTATGGCGTCTTATTTTCGGTGGTTTTATTTTAGCGGTAATTTCATTCCCGCGAGTATCGAGAATTTGAAACTCTTGCGAACAAAAAGCCAAACACAGTAACTAATAAATCTAATTTGTTTCCAGATAAGCTAAATGGTATGTTAAAGTGTATAGGAGTGCTCGGGTCCAAAATTAAGAATTTCTTTCAATCCTTCCTGTGATATGCGTGGTCTGAATTTTTTTTTACCCAAAAGAGACACAGATGGACAACATGCAATAATATTTATAGGTGCCCCACCAGTCTTATAAAAGAATTAAAGTTACATAAGTTTATTGACATGAAGAATTCCAGGCTGATACGTCAAACCACCTGTGCAAGGATGTATTATACAAAAACATGAGGAAAGCTGGTGCCACCTCTCTTGGGTACGAGAATGTTATCCAAGATAGATTGACTTGCAACATATCAGGCTGATATGTCAAACAACTCCTGAGATATGTGTGATTTTCAAACGATACCAGATGTAAGGTTGAGAGAAATGTGAAAACGATTGCATGAGCCGTATCCAGGCAATGAGAAAAGCTGTCCAGGATCTATAGACATGCAAAATTTCAGGCCGAAACGTCCAATCACTCCTGAGAAAAGTTGCTTGATGTATAATGAGAAAAAGTGATTGAAGGTGGCTTGATCGGTCTTATTCCCGAGTAATGTATTATTGATGGACCTGAAAAGACTCAGTCTGATCCGTCAAAACACTCCTGAAACATCAGAGCAACGAAGGGGCGCCACATGAGAACGATGACAGGTAGCGCCACGTCTTGGATACGAGAAAAAGGTAAATAAGACCTATTGCAAGTTTTCAAGCCATTACATCAAACCATTCCTGAGATGCGTGAACAGTGGCATAGATATTGCATTTAACGCAAACAGCTTTTGTTTTGTACCAGTTATCATGTGACTTTATTATGATGCCGGGTTTTGGAAAGATCATCAAAGTGGGTTAAGAGTTCCTTGCGGCGGCGGTGGCGGAACCCATGTGAAAACCATGTTTCGGCGGATACAATGCTTTGTGCGTATTGGGGGGGGGGGGGGGCGTTCTCTGTGCCCTGTTATGTTCCAGTATCACACGTATACCCCGCCCAATCCTATTGCCCCCCCCCCCCCACACCTAGGACAATAGGATCAGTGTCAGTCATTAAATACTCCCCCCAATACGCACAAAGAAGCATAATCTCTAATCTCGTAAAGTCTTGGCTTTTCAAACCACGCCGTTAGCTTCATTCTTACAACATTCACCTGATGATCGGGTCGCATCCCGTGAAACAGACAGTAGTGAATTTACAGTGTTGTTTTTCTTCAGTGTTATATCGCTCTGACCTAGCCTGTAGGCCATAGAGCAGTTGACAACGGAGGGTAACTCTACCTTCTATATATTGATATAGATGGACTCCGATCCCATCAATGAGTAGTCAGTTGAAAGACTGGAATGCTCCATGACACCTCTTATCTCGTTTTTACCAATATTGTTGTAAATTTAAGGACCTTTATGCCAAAATCCATATCTTCTATATTTTATAATTTTCTATAATTTTTGTCATTTATTATACCTCTACCAGATGGATGAGGTATTGTTTTACCCATGGTCGGTTATTTTGTTGGTTTTTTTTCTGTCAGCAACTTTACTCGATGAAATTTTGAGGAGGATTAGGATAACACGCATGGAACAAACCATCAAGTGTTGGACATTATCTAGAGTACTATTATTAGTTTTTTATTCAAATATTGTTTAACCATTGTGAGATGCAGCAGTTTCTTTATCCTAGTCAAAGTGTATGCAAAAGGATGGACCATTGACTGTTTTATGAATATACTAAACTCCTCCTGAGATGCTCTAATTCGCGTATCCTTCCATATAACGGAAACTATAATATTACACTTCGGGTTTATGACAAGTATAATTGAAAAATGTGGCCATTTTATTTAATTTTACTGGTATAGGTCGGAGCGTATATGTCATATGGTTCAACTTATATGCAAAGAAATACCTGCCTGATGTCATGCCCAACATTCAAGGTCAATGGTTTCGGTTTGTGCCTTGTCTGTTTCAGTAATACAAATACTTATAAATCATAGAATTGATGATTGCACAACTGATCTTGTAACCTGTAAGAATTCTTTTCAAAATAAAAATAAAGCACACCAAATTTCTGGAAAATCCATAAAGACATTCCAGAGAAGTTCTAAGAACTTTTAGGATGCTCACACCTGTGTTTTACTACAAGACATACGTCATGTCCAAATCTCAGTTTTGAAGACGTTAGTTACAGTTAAAAAAAACCTTCTGGATATAAAGTAAGAAGTACGTATGGTTCACGATTAGTATTTGTGTCCAGCTGACGGCGGAACTGACAAGCGGCGGACATAAGGTCCAGTCTGTCAGCTTAAATCACCTTCTTATACTTATCTAACAAGACCGGTTCGCTTTTACGCTTTAATTTGCAGCGATCTCCATTGGCCCCTGCATTGTATTAGGGGAGTGGGACTTACAAACAACTGCAATATCCTTTTTTGATGATCTCTGAAATAATGCAAAAATGCATCATCTGGATGTCACCGTCATACTCCAATTCATATTACTTACATGTTTCTGATTCAGAAGAAAACAGAGCACTGGGGCGTATACTAAATGTCACGTCACACAAATTCCACGGTAAGGAAGTAGTGTTAATTCAGATCACCTGAGTGAGTAGAAACACAAGGCAGATATATCACTGACACACAGAAGACTCACGTTTGATCATAATGTTTGATAATGACCTGGCCCTGGATGATGGTACTCCTGTGTCTGCCCGTGGCTCATTCTGCAGGTAAATTGGATGTAGGTTGCAAAAGTAGTATTTATTCTGGTCTCAGGTATTCATATATAAATACAGATTGTCCACAAGGGATTCTATTCAGTTTTTGTTATCCTGAAGATGTGAATATTTCCCTCGGATGATATATGTTATTTACAAACCTACAACACAAAATGTTAAAAAAATGTTAAATCAAAATGGTATTTCGCCTATATCGAATAAACGATCCATTGAATGTTTACCACACCCCATAGACAATCGAGCCGACATACAAATGGGACACCAAATAACTAGGATGGTCTTGCGTACACCATTCACTACACTACGAGCACTGTTTGTATCACTAGAATCATTTAGAAAGTTGTTCTTCGCTCATTATTAATACATCTGACAAAACAATATGCCATCGTTTTAGTTAATCCTATGAACAGTTTGAACGGCTCTGAGACCAAACACTATAATTAGAAGTCAAAAGAATTATCCTTTCTTACATAGTGACAAGCTAAGTTAAATCATTGGTTTATAATATCACAGGCGCTTGAATTGCTATTAGTATACATTTCGGTTCATGTTGTTCCTTTTCTGGTTCATTTCCTTATAACTATTACTTATCTGGCATTTTCCCGCGTTTTTCGCACTAAATGGTCCTCTTTATTATTTACTTAATATTTGAGATAGGCTGGCAAGAAGCCCCCGTTGTCAAACCCGACAGCCATGGCACATCGGTTTCAGGCTAAATTTGGAGTACATGCGTGATTGGCTGAACCATTGTTACGTCAGCGGTGTCACCATCTGATGACTCCAGTAGTAGACATACCAACCTATCTGAAAGTGCGTCCTCGGTCGCTATGCCATGGCTGTCAGGTCTAACAATGGGGAAATTTCCTGCATGATAAATCTAACATTATCCATCGAGGTATATATATGAAGACAGATCTGGACTCATATAGATAGATCTACTGGACTCATATAGATAGATCTACCGATTTTTGCTGGACCGCACACATGCACATCACCAAATTCTCCAGTCATTTTGGTCATTTCTTGGTGTCATCTCCTGCATTTCTATTGACGTCATGTTTGATGGCAATAGGAAATGTGACGACCGACTGACATTGTCAAAGACGTGCAGCCTATGTTTCGGTTGAAATTAAAACAAATTATCAATGGGCCATGAGGGTCAGCTGACTGACTTGTTGCTCGTAGATGGGATATTTATGCTTTTTTTGTGCTTCTAACTGGTTGTCCTGAACGCACTGTACATAATTCAATAGTATATGCAAACTAGAAAAGCACTCAGAGAGCGCAGACCTCCACCAAAGCAGCTCATATAGTATTATCAGAAAAGCAGCCTTTTATAAATGCAATGGCTTTTTTATTTGAGAATGATGAGTAAAAACAATTTAAAGTTTCCCCCAACTTATGACTTCCAGACAATTCCTAAATATATCCTAAACCGTAAAACTGATCATATTATGTTACAATAATAGCCTATTCTCTTTCGCTATTTTCGTATGAATCCCCGCTTCGTTTGATGGTGACAATAACAAGCTCCACTGCATCATGCTGTTGCCTCGGTATAAGCAGTCTTCGAGTATGACTATATATGGAAATTACTTGTGTGTTATATAAAATAAAACATATTTTTAGAATTATATTGATTGATAGAATCGGTTTGTTCGTTATGAAAGGCAAAAATGTACTTTGTTCAGCAAAAATACAAGTTTTAAAATAAAGGAAAAATATTGAACAGACCATGCAGCAAACCTCGCGTATGTCTGACTTATGTACATAACCCCTGTGCCATTTCGCTTCATGTTCAACTAAACAGTTTATAGTGCTAATAAACCAGCAAATGACACAAACCCTTGCCTGAGCCACCATAATTGTCAGAGGTCTCTCTCTCTCTCTCTCTCTCTTTCTCTCTCTCTCTCTCTGTTTATAAATATATGTATGTTGCCTTAAGTCATTTTCTCTCTTACTGCAACAGGACCATAACTATATAACAACGAACAATTAACAATCTTGGCCCTCCCTGCTGTACGTTAATTATGCGACAAGTTTCTGGGAAACGGCACGTACATGTGGAGTGACGTCATTGTCCTCTGTGACGTCACGATATGGCCATATCGTCACCTGCGTTAAGAAATATGCTATGGACCCCCCCCCCCCCATAAAACACTAGAACTCAATCCGGGGTTATTTACGCATGGATTGCCCCCAAAATTTAATCAATTTTTCCTGGTATCATTGCCTAACTATCCTGAAAATTAATCAAACTACATTGAGGACTGTTTGTGTCATTGTGCTAACAGACAAATTCACAGAAAAACAGACAAACATACGCTGCACAAACATTACCTCCGTCGCAAGGCTTGATTATCTTCATTCCCTTAATTACGGAGGTAATGAAGTTGATTTGAAGTGATTACCTATGTGGGTGTAGACACTTGGTGAAGTATTACAAAGTACAAAATTGTCAAGATTTAGCACCAGCAATTTTGATACTAGTATTGACTGTACATTAACAACTTATTTTTTATACTGATTATGATGTTTTCGGCATGTATCTTGCAGAAAATACAGATATATTGTATATAATACAAAATCATAATGTGCCACCAGTCATTATCCTTATCCCAAAACAAGTCATGGTAACCTGTTCATTCATGTGGAGATCAATCCAATGATTACAATCAAGATACAGAGCTTTTTATGAAAGTTCTGATTATTCTGGGGTGCCCAAACAATGCCAAGCAACCGAGAGAATATAGGTCACAGTGACCTATTTTTAGGTTGCCATTGGCACTTTTAAGGACCGCCACGGAAGTCAAGTAAAAAGTTTCTAGGTACGATCGTACGTTCTGTACCTTATAAAGGAATGTCTTTTCATCAAACTGGACGGAAAAATGTGTAAAAATGTTCGAAAAAAAATACAGGCGGCGCCAACTATTGAAACTGCCCATAATCAATATTCAAGGCATGATTTATGGCAATCCATGGATAAATTATCAAGATACAGGAGCCTTTGTATCAAATTTTATACTTATTCGGGGGTGTCCAAACATGCTGCATATGTCGGAGAATATAGATCACAGTGGCCTAATTTCAGGTTTTCTTGCCCATAGTCATTATAAAATAGGTTAGAGCGACCTTATATACGATTTCCAAGAAGATTTTACCTGGAAATTCCTCGGTGCAAAGTTTCTGCGTCCAACTGCTACCATTTGTGTCCATCTGACCTATATAGAGCACTCAAATCATGTTCATTCACATAGCGCACAGAAATCAGGTCACGGTGACTTTATTTCGTATTTCCTAGAATATTTTGCACCGACCTCCCTGGATCATAATTAAACACGGGAAAAGTTGATCTGTGGAACAGATCTTATATGTCCCCCGCCCGATGTGGGAATAGCTAGAAAAAATGTTGTGAATACATGTATGAAACTTGAGATGGATGAATGTCACAGACCAAGATTACCTCTGTGGCCTTGAAAATGCACGAAGGTCATCTATATTCGAACTTGACCTAGCCCTTCATGAGGTACGTCAATGATGCAAGGTTGGTGACTGTAACTAAACATTCTTTTTGAGTTAATGCATTAACATTATTTTGGTATTATCGCTGATGTGACCTTGAAAAAGGGGTCAAGGTCATCCATGTCCAAAATTGACCTAGCCATTGTTTAAGGTACATCGGTGCTGCAAGTTTGGTGACCGACCTCAAACTCTTTTTTGGTTATTGCATTAACAAATATGTGACGGACGGACCAGCGGATGGACGGACGCTCACCATTTCTATGGCTCCGTCAGCGGGGGACAATTTGAAGTTTCTAGGTCCTACTGCTAAGATTTGTGCCTGTCTGGCTAAATCATGTTCTTTCACATAGCTCGCAGAATAAAGGTCACATAATATTATTTTAGGTTTCAAAGAACTTTTACAGGGACCTTCATGAAGTTTATTCAAGTTAGAAGTTTCTATAAGGTCCAACTATAACAAATCGTGCAAACCTGTAAAATAGGGTGCTCAGACCATGTTCTCCCACATATATTGCAGAATATAGGTCCCAGTGACCTTATTTTGGATGTCAAAGAAGACATTACAATGACCTTCCTGTACATTTAGAAATATATTTGTAGATCCAGCTGTTAAAAATCGTGCCATGTAAAATCATGTGTTTCCTATAGCTGACAGAATATATGTCACAGTGACCTAAATTAAAGATTCAAAGGAGACTTGCCAAAGACCTCCATCGATTTTACAATTGAAGGTCCTAGGTCTAACAGGTTTGTGCCCTGTGTGACAATATCATGTTGTTTGCCAGGCGCTCATAGAATATAGGTCATCATCATCTAATTTCAGGTTTTCAAGGATATTTGCCCAAGACTACACTGGGGGATATGTAAGAAGTTTCCAAGGAAAATGTAAACAATTTGTACCCTGTTTGCATGGGTGTTCAAAATCAATATTTTGGTTCATAGCTCGCAGAATATAGGTTACCATGGCCTAATATCAGGTTTTCAAGGATATTTGCCTAGAACCTCACAGGATGATGCGTAAGAAGATTCTAGGCCTAACAGATACATTTTTTGTCCATCTGAAATTCAGGGTGCTCATATGACAATATTTCCTATAGGTGGTAGAATACAAGTCACGGTTACGATTTGTGCCCTGTTAACGGGCGGACGACGGCCAAAGCGTTATTGCTATAGCTCATATGGTTTACATCCAGATGAGCTAAAATAAAGTTGGCGCCATCAATCTTCAGGAACTGATGAAACTGTCAGTGATCAATATGCATCAATATGCAACGAATCATGGTCATCTTTAGTTGTACAGCTAAAGCTTGAGCTTTTGTATAAAAATTTCAGGTGTCCTGAAAGACCTCCCTGGATGTTAAGTAAGAAGATTCTAGGTCCAATGGTTACGATTTGTACCCTTTTAAGGGACGGACGTATGGAAAGACAGACGGATGGACCACGAACAAAGAGTGATCGCAATAGCTCACATGGCTTTCAGTTAGCTAAGCTTGAAATAGGTTGTGCCACCAATCTGAGGAAAGTATTTACAATAAATAGCATAGCAGGTTACAGGAAACCAGATGAAACCACATCGTAGAAACTGACACCATTGCTCGAATCATCGAAGTGGCTGTCATTGAAGTGGCAGCAGGAAAGGTTCTGAATACCAATGGGAAATCCAAGAGACATTCCTTAAAAGAACTGACGGGTATTATATCAGTAACAAACTGCGACAAGGTCATCCGTGTGCGAACCTGAACTGGCCCTTCATGAGATGCATCAATAGTGTATGGTTATTGTGCCTCTTTTCGAGTTACTAACATATTTTCTAACATCATTTTAGCAAAACCGCATTTATGACCTTGACAAATGCGTTAAGGTCATCTATCATCTATGTTCAAAAACATACCCTAGCTCTTAATAAAGTGAATCAAAGTGTGAGTTTGACTGCCTCAAATTCTTAAAGAAGTTATTGTGCTAACATCATATAAGTAAAATCTGAAACCACAGCTGAGAAACTAATTCCATTAAATGTGTTTTGATATCTCACGAAAACATGCGTTAAATATAGAAAAAATTAGGTGGCGCAACCAGTCTTTAGCATCTGATGAAACTCTCAGTAAACAATAAGCAAAACAAGATTCATGGTCATCCATCCATTAACTTTTTATATTGTGAGGCTTTTGTTTCAAAACTTTTATTGTTATGGGGTGCGCTCACAAGCCCCATGAGTGCGTTTATATACGTCGCAGTGACCTACTTTCGTGTTTCCAAGGAAATTTTTCAAGGACCTCCCAGGATTTCAAGTCCAAATATTCAGTTTCCTATTAATGGTCGACCAGACGACGGACAAAGGGCGATCGCTAAATGTTTGACCGGAAGCATCCTCACACATATCGATCCTACCGAATAACAGTCGGTTGGAATATTGGGTGGATTGGAGATTGGCTTGGCGCATGTTATGTTTTTTTATGGCATCTTTCCAATTCAAATGATCATATTTGATATATTCTTTCACATCTGTTATTCTGAAAATTACTGAAATGGTAAAGGGCTATTTTGTGACAATGTTTTAAAATATGTGAAATTAGGACGACGGTGCTTTGAAAACAGCAAAAATAAATGAACTTTTATTTTACTCGTACTATATCAGCCCATTCATCAAACATGATGGCGTGAGCTCTAAAACAAATGTTGGCAGAATTTCAAATCTGGGAGGGCTTATAAACCATGGCTTGAGGCACCTACTTCCGTTTATTATACCATGACTACATTAAAGGCGAAAATGATTTAAAACTGACAACCGATTGTGTTAGATGTAGGAATGACGTGTTTGGCTATATGCAGTTAGTTAATCGTACGCACTGTGTAGATCGGGAGGATCTAGCTTGCTAAGACAGTTGCTGATATAACAGGAGATGCTGCATCAGGGAAACAGCAAAATAAATAGCAAAATAATAGGCAGTCAACTGAGCAGATCAGTGAAGCCAGCATATACAATATTTTTTTATAATTATTTTTCAGTTAAACAAATGTATTTATTTGCTGCAAAAAAAAAATAAATAAATAAACATTATACGCTCATACAATTTGTTTGTACAACATGCGGGATGCGTTGCTCCCCTTAAGTTATCGTCTTGAATAAAGCAATAAAACAACCATAAATGTAAGCTTGGTCTTTTCTGAAGCCAACATATACCTACGTCACTTCTGTTTATGAATAAAACGCCTACACAATGTTAAAAGTCACAATTTTTAATTGTGGTAAAAAAGAATTACAATAGCTGTAACTTTAATAAATAATGTCAGAGAAAAGTACGGAAACACTATTGCATTTACAGATAATATGTTCCATGAAGAGCGGAAGCTGCATGATGATGCTTTTTATAACATTCTCTGACGTATGCATATATTTCTGCAGTAAGTCATAATAACGGTGCACTTTTTTTCAAATATCTATTTCAAAAAAGATATTAGAAACATACATAGTGTTACGGAACCTTAAAACAACAGATCACGTAATCGTAATCAGCATAAATGTTGTTACGGAGATAAACAAAATCAGATTCCGCAACACTAGGTAGCGTGAAATGTCTAGGGGAAGGAATAAAGAAGTCAGTGTTTTTTTGTTAACAAATAAGTATAATTTATTCTTAGAACAATCCTAACATTACAATTCACTAAATCAATACAGTTACACAGTATAACAACAATAACAATGTACAGTACCAGAGTGTCCGGATCCTAGGCTTTGATATCTTGATACCACCACTGTCACAGCTGAACAAGACTCCTTTAACACCAATATTCCAGATGAACATTTCATGTAAATCTTATCAGAGAATAGTTCGATTTAAATTCGAAAACAATCCGTTATAATCCAAAAGTGAAGTTCTGGTAATAATCCCAAAGGCAAACTGAAGACTGTATAAAATCCGTTACAAATTTCGAAGAATATCTATAAATTCTGCAATTATCGGATAGGTCCACAAACTGACTCACACTCTTCCGTTACCGCTGGAATATTTCTCTCTCTCCCCCTCCGGCTCTATACCTCTAAACACAGCCCCTTTTTATAACTTTTTCACCCAAAGCCTAGAAACTTCTCTTTAACGAACATCCCAAAGAACAATAAACACGCGCTTTGAATTAACAGAAAATTCCAGACTAGCACGACAGCGAGCGCTGTGTCCTTATAAGGCCAGGGTTCAACGCCCAGGACTTGAGAATAACACGAATCAGAATATCAACAGACACATGTAACACTTCTGCGCACAATAAAACAGATACCTGTAACAACAGACATGCACATCAAAGCAATATAAAAAAATATATAGAGAAGTACAAATAGATACATATATGCATATATCAGTCTTTAGCATTCATCAGAATATTGGTGAAAGAACTGAGAATAAGATTATTAACAACATTTCATCTACATTGCTTCGCTTATTCACCAATACCTTACATAAGAAAAATAAAGTACACATGAAAATGAAACTTTACATAAAACATATGAAATACAAAAAAAAACAGTAAAAAAAGACAATAGGAACAAGACATAAATACATCGTGGTTAAAATTACGTTGAGAAAATATTCATTATATTCATTTTATCATATGAAGTTAATCATTTCTATAGGCCGAGAGATATTCGATGGTATATACCCCTTTTAACTTAACCTTAAACATCTCTAACAAATTAGGGTTTTATATACCATTTTGGTGAATAAAGTGTATTAAAAAATAAGAAAAATTGTATTATTAAGCCTACTGTCATTACTATCCGGTAACTGACCATACAAAACATTTGCTTTAGAAAACTCTGGTAAAATATAGCCTGTTCTTCCAATCCAATTTTTCAACCTTAGACAAACGTTCTTTGTTGTATGACAATAATAAACAAGGTAACTCACGTACTCATTGTAAATATAACAGTAATTGCATCTTGGGCTGGCTGTCAATGACCACTTTAAAATATTCTTATTTACAGGAAGATCATTGTTAATAATCTTAAATTGGAATTCGCATAGATAAGTATCAAGAGTACATTGATAAATATTTCATAAACATTATGCCAATCGCTTTATCCAATATCACAGTCTGTATTAATATTTGTTGGTATCTGGTAATTTGTACTGATGTCTTGTACACCTTGTACACCTTGAACGACTGATCAGTTTTGACAAATCTAAAATATCAGACACCACACCTGAAACAAGCCCGTCTTTTATTTTTCTTTTCCATTCCTTCGGTATTGCACCGATAAGGCTGTTCCATTGGAGACACAATAAATCATTTCGAGTGACTAAATAATCATTAATAATTTTTTCCACTGTTTTAAAGTTACCATCACAATCTAACATGTCATTAATATACTGAACATTCATTTTAAACAGAGTAGGGTTAAAAAACCGAATGACCATCAATGTGTATGTTTCGATTTTTCCAAATTAATTGCCATCTGACACCCCTTTCTATTGATCTTTACATTAAGAATCGATTCCTTAAAGCAAGACTTATGAATGGTACACAAGCCTTTAGAAGGAAAGTGATATCAAAATCTTTATGAACACAGTGTAATCCATCTTTATTGTTACATATTGTGTTCTAAAGATTTTTAGCAGTTCAATTAAACTTATTTAATAAATTAACTATCCAAATTACTCGTTGGGACTTGTATCTCATCTCTATGTTTGGTAATTCTAATCCTCGTTCTTCATACGAACCAACTGCTGTACTGAATTTAACCTTGGCTCGTTTGTTTTCCAAACGAATCTATTAATTATTTCTTGGACCTCTTACATAAACCCGTCAAGCATATTCATAATGTACAATATTTTAGAAACTGCTAATGATCTTTCTACCTCTAACCTGCCATATATTGTTAACTGTGTTCCTCTCCACAAATTTAGAAAATTCTTCAAATTAAATGCTTTTTGTTTACTGTATTGTATAATGAATTCCATTATTTTATATTTAATATGCTCCCACAACATTGCCCATCATGTGAGAATTCATAGTTTCTGCTCCATATTTCTATATTTTCTTCTATTTGTTTAATAAAATCATACATTTTTCCTCTCCAGTGATATTTCCAAGCATTATATCTTTATCAATTTAATTTCTTGTAAATATGAAATACCTTTAGCCATCCACAGCTTATGTAACCAGTTAAGTAATTTTCTCCTTTTATAGTAATAACGAATACTTCCGATATTTAAAGTCATAATTGTAAAGCCTAGGTTAACGTCACCTACTGACATGAATCAAAGGATACTGTATGGTATATGTAAAGTGCATCCACCCACGATGTTTTACACATAAAGCGACAAAACATGAATTATAACATAGCAATAATACATACACGGGCTATGTAAATGTGCTATGTCATTATTATTTTCATGAATCTCTATGTTGAGTTAATCTTTGAAGATTGTCATAGCAACATTTTTTTAATTCTCGTTTTTCTCTATCTATTGCTATTCTCTATTTCTATATATTGGATTTCCTAAGGTATTGTTTGTATTCACATAGTGTGATTTGGCTGTTTGTGCAAGGTCAAGAGTTTCTTTACATCTCTGTTACATCTTCCTTGAGCTCCTCAATAACAACCTCAAGTTTCCCAACAGTAATTTACAAGGGTTTTACAAATTTATCTTTTATCTCTTGAATAATATCCCTTTCAAGACTATCTAACAGTTCAGCCAGCCTATCCTCTGTGACAGCTGTCATTTCCTCTGGTACACCGTCCTCGTAGGAACTAATAGATGACACCTGTTTTACTCTTTTATATGTATAAAAAGAACCATCAGAAGAGGAGCTAGAAGTATCAGACCTATTTCTCTTTTTTTCATTAATGACATATTATCAATTACACCTACATATTTTATAGTTAACTTTCGCAGTGGGTGCATGGGATTGATGTAACACTTAACTCAGGCACCCATAATGAAAGAAAAAACACATATACACAGGATAGAATCAGTGCCTCTGGGGGCCTGGTGTGGCGGCACCTTTAACTGTTGAACGAAAATTCCCTGGGGAAACTGAAGTTCTCTTGACTTTATTTTCAATTTTCAAAGTCAGATTATGCCCCAGTTAAACTATTTGCATATATAACAATCAAAGTGCAAATTCACTAGTTAACAAACATTTTCCAGGCAAAAAAATTAGGAATATAACCTTGCTTCGAAATTTTGAAATACCCAAAGAAAGCGTGAGCTCATGGAACACAGCTTCGCTCAAGACAGCACACCAGCGCCCTCTGTCAACGGTGCACATCTGTCAAACCTGGTTTGAATGGTCGTATGATGAAACCATAGGTTTTCCGAGGATTACTAAACCGACATCCTCTGGGAATCATTACACACACACATATATAAACTATAAAGCTTATATCAACATGTTTATTGAGATATTTTATTAATTTAAATCAACTTTTCCTTATACTGTATTAACTTTTTTCCTATTTTTCCAGATATCGGTTTCTGTGACACAGCCATGACCACTAATGTGATTGTGAGGATAATGAAAGCCGCCCATGACAACCAACACACCAGATGTGAGTGTTATATATCTCCCTCAGGTACAATGACTGTTCAGGCTTCATACAAACTTGCTATAACAAAGTCAATCTGCGGGGAGGAGTTTTATTTTTTCTTCAATGGCACGAGGCAGTTCAGGAGGTGCTCAGACAGTGAAAGCAACACAGCTGCAAATAACAGCCCTGTGTTCGGATACGAATCACGCGGTATGTGGTTGTTCTATATGTGGAAGAAGGAAATGCAAAGAAATAATACAGGTCATATTGAAATAATATTAAAAGGTAAGTCTCTAATTCATTATTACCGTCATACTCGTTCCATGTCAAGCGATCTGTCTAAAGAACCGGCAGGTAGACATCTGATAATGATACAAGTAACTACTTTTCACTATCCTGTTTTTTAATAAACGGTCAACGAATAAAAAACAGGTTAATGTGTAACGTGCACCAGTATATAGGTAGTTACTTATAAGCCAGAAGCCATGAGAACGGCTGATCTATTTGCTTATGTATCATTCATGTTTATTGTCAAAGAAATCCCAACTGTGCTTGAAATAAACTCTCAAACCGTCTATTCAAATTGTCTTCATCCGATTTATATTTAATGAATATTAACACTTGGTTTATGTCTGAAATTTCTATGGATTAGAATATCATTATGACTTAACCATATATGCTCTGCATGTAACGTGATTGGGATACCATCTAGCATAATAAAGTGTAAATACCGATTACAGCGATAAGAGGGAACGTAACTGTACATTGTAATCAAAATGACAACCGCACGAAAGCTACAACTCAAATGATCCTTAAACCAACCAGAAGCTTCACTCCTACAACCACACGATCACAACTCACGAGTACCGAGAGCATGACACGGGGACAGACCCTGGAGGCCACAACGGATGATCCAGACGGCACCACTTCCCTGATCACAAGTAAATCCACAGTAACAGAGCTAAAAGGGGGCGCTGATGACGAAACAGTGGGAAACACCAATAATACGTTCATCGTCATAGCAGCAGTTGTGGCTGTAGCTGTCCTTATCATTATCATAGCCATCATTTCAGTCTTCTGTTATCGAAGGTAAGCGCTTCACATTGTACACGTGTAGTTTTCATATTGATAAGAGTTTAAACTTAATCATTATATTAGGAACATGATGTCATGCAGACCTTAAGTTATGTCATTATATCCTTATTATAATCACATTATAAATGTGAAAGGTTTATTCCTGTACTCATATTCCCCTATAAACCTTTCAAATTGGTTAGCGTTAGCTCATACGGCAGGGTAGGTCTGGGGTGGGAAACTGGACCTTGAAATTTGGGTGAAAGAGGTCCAAATTTAACAACATCAGGCTACAGGAATCACTATCTAGTTTATACTATTGGCCCACGGATATTAACTTATTGTTTATACTCTCGGCCAACAGGGAAACATCCGGTGTCCCCTTTCGGCTAGTTTCCTGTGAAACCAAGATGATAACAGGAATGTGTCAAGCTGACTTTACATGGAAACAATGAATTTAGGGCTTTCTACAAACTGCACATCTTTATTAAAAAGTTTGACGAGCCATCTACTGTGGCAGTGTTATGATGCAATATTAATATATAATATTTAAGGAAACAGACACTGGTTGAGACATATTGAATATAGGTCATGACCTGCACTTTTGTCATGAGCAATTATAGCCTACGTCACTTACTCCTCATATAATTAAAATATATGAATAGATGAAGCTGTAAAAGTAACATAGGTTATAAATGTAACGGCGTAAGCCAAGACCATATTGTATGCTGTATTGTACTCTATAGAAGACCTACATACGTATTCTTTCACCAGGAAGAAATCTTCAAACGTAATGGATAAAACACGAGGGACTGACTCTATGTATGAAGAGGTCGACACACATAGCGTCTCCCCATCCTCGCAGAATCACGTTAACTCTTCGCCACATGCCAGTCAGTACGAAGAACTAAATAGAAATGAGAGCGCCCACGCCCCAGCCAACGATGATCAGTATGGGGAGCTGAATAGAGCTCAGAGGGATAACGCCAACATCCCAGCCCATGTCAGTCAGTATGAAAAGCTGAACAGAGCTCAGAGGGATCACGCCAACATTCCAGCCCATGTCAGTCCGTATGAAGAGCTGAACAGAACTGAAACTGTAGAGAACCATGACTACGCCTCGTTTCAAGGTCTTCCTTATGTGAACATGCCATAAGGTTGAGTTTTGAAGTTATATTTTTATCCAAAATATTTCTTGACATCGCCGTTTTATTGATAATATAGACCGAAATATGGTAGTAATGTCTACAAACAAATGGTTGGTTCTTTCCTTTTTTTAATATATGACCAAAAATTTACATTTTGCGCAGCTCGGAAATGTCAATACAATGCATACAAAAATGCAAAAGATCATTAAAAAAGCTGAGCATGAGAAGGTGCATTAAACAGTTTCATACTACAACACAAATCCTCAGGTTGCTTACCAATTCAAAACTTTTCATCCTAAGAATTGCATTTTTTAGATAGGCTTTCTTTAAAAGACAGATTAGGTATTTTTAATTTGGAACGAGGTTATCAACTGGTATTCAGTTCTGTACGTTTTTAATTAAAGATTGCTTCTAAAGTGATAAACACTCACATTACCATTTCGCATCAATATTCTTCTCTTCTCTTACATCTTAAATATTACGCTTAATATCTAAGTGTTATTTTTTTATATAATATGTAGCATTTAAAATGACCTTATGCTCTTTTCTTTTCTGTATTTTCTGTAACTGAATCAGTTGATATATTTTATTAGGCAAAATATCTGTTACAATGAATTTATGTTGTGCAATTTATATGACATATCTCTATGTCAATACTGAATATTGTTACAGTCCATACTATATATGAAGACAAAATCAAGGCCTTGGAAATGTCTGTTTTGGGTCTTGATCAGTCTGGAACGATGCCGGTTGTGTCTTAAGGCGGTCATTTTCCATATTTCCCAAAAAAACTAAGGCATTTGGCGTTATTTCGTATGGCCTATCTTCAAGCCTTCTATCGTATCTCAGGCCAGTGTATCTATTTGAAAACCCGGCAAGGTTGAAACTTGGTCCATGGAAGCCCCTTTCCGGAAGAGGTCACTTGTCTTAAAGCAAGAATTAACGGGTAATGCATTTAATTGCTTAAAACGTTTATTGCGAAACTCACAGGCAAATAAAATTTCTTCATTAAATCCACACAGTTAAATAATACTGGCTTTGTTATGGCAATACGGTATAATATTTTCTTTGCTGCATGTTTTTTAAGAGAATATAAATTCTAGCATAAGCGAACCTTTAGTCAAGAACGTTGATATGCTTATGCATTTAATTACTCAAAAAGTTTTCTCCGAAACTCTTAGACATACACTATTTTTCTTCATTAAATCATCACAATTAAATAATACTGGCTTCATTATGTCAATACGGTATACTATTTAACTTAGCTGTGTGTTCCTTATTTGAACATTCTAAATTGAAACTTAAGCTAGCCTTTGATCTTTAGGAATTTAAAGACATTGCCGGTACTCTGTTAAAACACGCCATGGGTGGATTGAAATGTTTATATATCATATTTTAAAGAACTTTAAATGGACAATCACTCAAAGTGACGAAGCCTTGCATGACACCCTTTATAACTTATTTCCAATGGTGAGCGGGATATGTCACATTGTCTTTTTCCTATGATTCCTACAAACATAGCGTAGGTTACCAGAGTAAAATTCTTTCTTCCTGGATCGAGTTAAGTCCCTGAGAAACATCAACATTAAATATAAAAGTGTGCATGAGTTAGGTCTGTATATGTACTCTGTTCATATCAGTTCGGCATAAGGCAGGGGTTTCAGGAACGCGGTGGTCAGCGTCAGTGAGGCTCGAAAGCTCTTTCGGGCACGATGTTCTTGGGGTCAAAGCGTCCGATGGGACGTGCCGGACTCTTCAAATTTTTTTTCCGATTGAAAGCCGTGAAAATACAGACGTTAATCATAAGAAAATGGAAATAAAATCGAAAAAGGTAATCAGTCCTTATACTGCTATCAGATACCTGCCATTTTGTAACATCAGGCTTCATCTTATTACCAGTGTCACTTACCTGCAGACTCCACAGGTGTAGGCAGAGGAGTGGAGTTTGTTACAGGTGCCCCTTTTTATTGTGTGCACAGGTCTTGCAGATGTCTTTTTTATTGTGTGACGCGGGCGTAACTCGTGTTGTAGCGGCCTCCCCTGGCCGGGTGTTGCACTCTCAGGTTAATCCGCACTGGTTGAACTCTAGCGGAGTGTAACAGCTCGCTGCCGTGCCTGTCTCGAATGTTCGCGTCTGTGCACGTGTGTTCTTTTCGGTTGTTCGTGAAAGGCAATTTTCTAGAGTTTTCGGATGAAAGGTTATAAAGAGGGGCTGTGTTTTAGAGCCGGGAGCGAGGTGAGAGACAGAAGCGTGTATGTAAATTTGTGGGACCTATTCCGATAAGTGCGGCAATTATAGATTTTCTTCAGATTTTCTTCTGGAATTGTGACGAATCTTATTTGGTCTTCAGTGTACTTTCGAGTTTGTTACAAGAGCTTTACATTGGACTGTTATTCTCCGAAAGAATTTGTGTGAACTGTTCGTCCGGCTTATACATTTTAAAGGACTTATTGCTGTGGCACTGGTGGTTTCCAGGTACTGTGCAGTTTTTGTTTACAATAGATTGCTTACAGGATTTATCTCAGTGTTTTTTTTTTGTTATTGTTTTAACATCTTAACATGGCAGATTTCAAACCTGAGACATTTGTTGACGATCCCGACCCTGATCAACTCTTACAGTTGACAAAGGAACAGTTGTTGCGTTTGGGACAACACTTAGGGCTAAGTGTCAAAAAAAAGCTTTGAGAAAGCCAGATATCATTGCTAAAATCATGCAAGATCTAGTAAGCAAAGGTTTAATTGAAGACAGAGAAGTGGAAACATCAACAAATGACAGCCTTGCTATGTAGCTGGAATTAAAGAAGTTGACATGCAAGAAAGATTAGAAAGAGAAAGACTAGAAAAAGAAAAAGAAATTGAGTTAAAACGACTGGAGGTAGAAATACTTAATCTAGAACATAGTCTACGTGCTGCCCCAACTCGCAGTTTTGATGTTGCTAAACACATTAGACTTGTCCCACCTTTTTAAGAAAGTAGCTGAAAATTTAAAATGGCCTAGGAAAATTGGACTATGCTGTTACAAAGTGTACTGACTGGCAAGGCCAGAGGAATTTATACAGAGCTTTCAGTAGAAGCTGCTGCTGACTATGACCTGGTTAAGCGTTTAATCCTAAAAGGTTATAAGTAAGTTCCGGAGGCTCACCGCCAGAAATTCAGAAATTGGGAAAAGCGCAAACAACAGACCAACGTCGGTTTCGCTAGGACAAAAGAGCTGTTGTTTGATCGCTGGTGTAGTTCTAAAAATGTAATGAAAGATTATGACAATTTGCGCCAGTTGATTTCGCTTGAATTCTTAACATTGCTGCTCAATTAGCTGTTTCACAGTCTATGCATAGCCTAGTACAAGAGCCAGGCTCTTTTCATGTAAATAAGGGGTACAACTCCTTTATTGACTCTAATAAAGAGTTTGCTGCTACGGAGGAACAAGTGCCGTCTGAATCCAAAGAAAAATCCGTTGCATGCGGGGTAAAAACCTCAGTTGATTCCTGCGAGGAATTTAATAAAGCTAGGTCCTTTCAAAACTCCTGCAAGGAGTATCCTTAAAATAAGGCTAAGTCCTTTAATGACTCTTACGAGAGTATTTCAAATGAGGCCAGGTCCTCTTATGACAAACAGAAGTTTGTTTCTGCTGAGGAAAATTCCTCTCTTGACTCCCATGGGAAGTTCGATTGTAAAAAGGATGTAGATTCCTTTAAGGACTCTGAAAAAGAGTTTATGACTGACACTGTCAATGTCAGTTCTTTGTTTGATGAAGCTGAGGTAGTAGATTCCTCTCCTGACTCTGAAATGGAGTTATTTGAGCCATTCATACATGATGGTTTTGTATCACTTTCAAGTGATTTTTCAGATTCTACCCCTATTAAAATTTTGAGGGACACTGGTTCAGGCGAGACTCTCATGTTAGCAAACATTTTGCCATTTTCTAATAGGTCCTTTACTGGTGCACATGCACTTGTTAATGGTGTGTTTTCAGACAGGCACACTTCAGTTCCGCTTCACAGTATCCATTTAAAGTCAGCTTTGATTTCTGGGAATATTACTGTGGGCATAAGAACTACTTTACCCTTTAAGGGAATTCAGTTGCTACTAGGCAATGATGTTGCAGGTGACAAAGTACAACCTGTATAAATAGTGACAGAAAAGGCGTCACTTGATCAGGACACTAATACTGAAAGTCAGGAAATTCCTGGTTTGTATCCTTCATGTGCTGTAACTAGATCTATGGCCAAGAAAAACACATATGAGTATAATGGTCCAGATAACAACACTCTGGGAGTCACTAGTGACTCGTCTAACGACTTTGCAAGGACAGAACTTATCGCGGAACAGCATAAGGAACCTGATATTTCATGTTTGTTTCCCAGGGCAGTTTTTAAAGATGAAATGTCACAGAACCAAGTTTGTTTCTAAGTTAAAAATGGAGTTTTTATGCGTAAATGGCCACCACCTGATGTATGTGCTGATGATAAGTGGGCTATCAAACATCAAATAGTAATGCCCAAACGCTATCGCAATGAAATTCTAAGCATGGCACATGAAGCTCCTTTATCTGGCCATTTAGGTATAAATAAAACTTATAAGAAAGTTAGTACACACTTCTATTGGCCTAACCTCAGGAAGATGTTGTACAATATTGTAAATCATGCCATACATGACAGGTGGCAGGCAAGCCCAATCAGAATCCTCCTAAGGCCCCACTTAGGCCTATTCCTGCTTTCGAGGATTATTGTTGATTGTGTTGGAACACTGCCCAAAACAAAATCTGGACATGAAAACTTGCTGAGAATTATGTGCGCATCTACCAGGTTCCCTGGGGCAATACCATTGCGCAGAATTAATGCCAAACGTGTTGTCAAGGCTCTGACCAAGTTTTTTTTACAACTTTTGGATTACCAAAATCCGTCCAGTCTGACCAAGGGTCTAATTTTATTTCTGGCTTATTCCAGCAAGTGATGCTTGAGCTAGGCATAAAACAGTACAGCTCTTCGCCATACCATCCTGAAAGTCAGGGCGCCCTCGAGTGTTTTCACCAGACATTAAAAAAACATGATTAGGACCTATTGCTATGACACACAGAAAGACTGGGATGAAGGAGTCCACTTATTGCTGTTTGCTGTCAGAGAATCCTTTCAAGAGCCCTTGGGTCCCTTTGAACTAGTTTTCAGACATGGACTGAGAACTGAACTTCCATAGAAACTGCTTAAAGAAAAACTCTTGTGTGAAAATCCTGTTTCTCTGAGTTTACTGCAGTATGTCTCAGACCTTCGCACTAAACTACACAATGCTTGTGAGATTGCAAAGTCAAATCTAAAATCTGCACAAAGTTAAATGAAAACAAAGTATGACAAGCACACTGTAAGTAAAACTTTTGAGCCTGGTGAAAAAGGTCCTTGCCTTACTTCCCATCCCTGGCAGACCTCTGCAAGCTAGCTATTTTGGGCCTTACATTGTTGACAAGAAAGTCAGTGATTTTAATTACATACTGTTGACACCAGATAGACGTAAGGAGAAACAACTGTGCCATGTTAACATGTTGAAACCATATTATGAGAGTAACAGCACATCAGATGTTGTATGATATGTTGCTGCTGTAAATTGTGTAAACACTGACTCTGACCAAGTTAAAGTAGATACTGATTGTAAGTATGGTGTAGACATTCAGTGTGGTACAGTACCATTAAAAAAATCAGAAGTGCTTAAAAACCTGGATGCCAAACTGTCACACCTTACCGCACAACAACAAGACCTCAAGAACCTGCTGCAGAATTATGAGCATTTGTTTAGTGACATTCCAACGCGAACTAACATATTTTGCCATGACGTCGATGTTGGCGAGTCAAGCGCATTCAATCAACATCCATATAGACTGAATCCAGAAAAGCAAAAGTATCTACAAGATGAGGTTCAGTATTTGCCGGACAATGATTTTATTAAACCTAGTAACAGTAACTGGAGCTCATCATGTATTCTTGTGCCAAAACCTGATGGAAGTTACCGTATGTGCACATATTATCGAAAACTGAACTCTGTCACCAAGACTGACACGTTCCCGATTCCGAGGATCGATGATTGTATTGATACAGTCGGTAGCTCCAGATATGTCTCCAAGTTTGACTTGCTAAAAGAATTCTGGCAAGAAATTATGTTCCGCTGACAGAACGAGCGAAAGAAGTGTCCGCATTTGTGACGCCGCAAGGACTGTACCAGTATAAAGTTATGCCGTTTGGCATGATGAAATCACCAGCCATGTTCCAGCGCCTCATCCATATGTTTGTCAAGGACATTCAGGGCTGCGACGGATATATTGATGACCTTATCCTGTACAGCGACACCTGTGAGAAACATCTGCAAATTCTTCGTGACCTCTTCGAAAGACCTAGTGAAACACGTCTGACCATCGACTTAGTTTAATCTGAGTTCTGCCATGCACAAGTAACATTTTTGGGTCATGTTGTAGGGCAGGGTCAAGTAAAACCTGTTGATGCTAAAATGAGCGCTATTTCTGCATTTCCTAGACCAAAACACAAAAAGCAAATAATGCGATTTCTTGGTATGGTTGGATACTACAGGAAGTTTTGTCCAAATTTTTCAGATGTAGCTGAACCTTTCACTTATTTGTTAAAGAAATAAAAAGGTTGTATGGAACGTTCAGTGTGAAAATGCATTTCAGAATTTGAAAGCAATTCTGCAAAGTTCGCCAGTTTAAGCAGCTCCAGACTTTTCTGTACCTTTTAAGTTAGCTTTAGATGCTAGTGATACTGCTGCTGGTGCTGTGTTGTTACAAAAAGGCAATGATAACATAGATCATCCAATTTGTTATTTCTCAAGAAAGTTAAATGCAAACCAGAAAAACTACTCCACTATTGAAAAAGAATGTTTGACTTTGATGTTGGCATTGCAATGTTTTGAAGTTTATGTTACTTCATCAGTCAAGCCTATCATTGTCTTCAGGGATCACAGTCCCCTCACGTTTATGAACATGTTGAAGTGTAAATATCAAAGATTGTTGAGATGGAGTTTGTTCTTACAAGATTACAACCTTGAAATCGAACATATTAAAGGGAAAGACAATGTACTTGCTGATTGCTTATCGAGATGTTTATGAAATGTTGTAAACGAGATGTTTATGTTATGTTGTAAATAAGATGGTTTTGAAATGTTGTAATAATTTAGTGATTGTGATCGCTAAAAGACAGGAGGGGGAGTATAACAGGTGCCCCTTTTTATTGTGTGCACAGGTCTTGCAGATGATTTTTTTTTGTGACGCGGGCGTAACACGTGTTGCAGCGGCCTCGCCTGGTGTTGCACTCTCAGATTAATCCGTACTTGTTGAACTCTCGCCGAGTGTAACAGCTCGCTGCCGTGCCTGTCTCGAATGTTCGCGTCTGTGCACGTGTGTTGTTCTTTTCGGTTGTTCGTTAAAGGGAATTTTCTAGAGTTTTCGGATGAAAGGTTATAAAGAGGGGCTGTGTTTTAGAGCCGGGAGCGAGGTGAGAGACAGAAGCGTGTATGTCAGTTTGTGGGACCTATTCCGATAAGTGCGGCAATTATAGATTTTCTTCAGATTTTCTTCTGGATTTGTGACGAATCTTTTTTGGTCTTCAGTTTACTCTCGGGATTGTTAAAAGAGCTTTACATTGGACTGTTATTCTGCGAGAGAATTTGTGTGAACTGTTCGTCTGGCTTATACATTTTAAAGGACTTATCGCTGTGGCACTGGTGGTATCCAGGTACTGTGCACTTTGTTTATTTTACTGTGTGATTGTATTGATTTGTTGTAATACTGCTGTTATACTGTCTAATTGTATTGATTTAGTGTATTGTAATGTTAGGGTTGTTTTAAGAATAAATTATGGTAATTTGGTAACAAAAAATCACTGACTTCTTTATTCATTCCCCTAGACATTACACGCTGCCTAGTGTTACAGAATCTGATTTTTTTTTATCTCCTTGACAGAATTTATGTTCATCACGCATTCGTGATCTGTTGATATTAGGTTCCGTAACAAGTTACTGAACCATGCATCAAAAACTGGTTATTACTAAGTTAAAATGATTGTTGAAACTGATACTTTTTTACCCTTCCTTAATTTTTATTTATGCTGTAGCAGCTATTTCTCTTGTTTTGAATAATAAACATATAACAAGCATACTGACTCCCTGGCCTCTCTGACTCTAATTCACAAAGGCGGCCGTATTAAAACAACTACAACGTCACGAGAATACTCTGGTGTATCAAATTAACTCCGTAGCACTGATGTGAATTAATGTGCCTCGGGCAATATTTCTTTACGCGTCAGTGCTTTCATGCATTTCCCAGGGAATATTTCAGCAGATGCGTTTGAGAATACAAACACGAACTTCTTCACGAATATTTTGTTCGTGAGCTGAGGGCTTCCCGGAAAAATCAAGTCAGTCAATTGTTAATTTTCGGGGGGTAAGGGGGTTGGTTTACCAAATTTGTACCACTGCAAATACTGCCAGTTCACGTACGCATACATACAAATACACACATTTATAGGTTTTTAGAACAATTATTCACACATATTCCCATAAATACGTATACCTATTATGGATCTTATAACTCGGTCATACATACTGGGTCTCAATTCTATGATGTCTATTGGTCATCTGGTTTGGTAGCTTCTCTTATATTTTTGCACCAGATGTCCTGCACTGAAATACATGTACATACATGATGTATCTATGATGCACCCAATCACATGTTCAGCGCTTTACACAGCCGTTAACAGCAAACGACGTCACAACGCTGCTTGGAACAGCAACGTATATCCAGTACAGGCAGACATCAGAGGCACAAGGGGCGTATAAACAGGGGGCGGGGGGGGGGGCACTTTTTAGGGGAGGGGAGGAGGGTGTGGTCAATGTAATTATCCCCACTGATATTCAGATAATAGGATTTATAAATTGAAAATTAAATATATATATATAAATGGTACTAAATCAATACTTATACTTAATTGTAATACATTTGAAATGTGTCACACATACCATAAAGGTGTATATATATATATATATATATATATATATATATATATATATATACGTGCATACATATATAAATACGTGCCCTGCCACGCCTACGAGTCATCCCCCATCCTTGAAGATAAATTGACGCCACAGAGAGGCACAGTGTTTCCTGGAAAACATACTGCTACCCGCCCTCCTTGATCGATTGAATCACAGGTCGTGCAATATAATGCAAACGTATACAATCTGACTGGTCCAACATTTCATCCCGTCCTCTCGAGCCAAAGCACAAGTGACCAAGCTTAAATACGACTCTGAAAGACATGGGATGCATAAAGCGCTGTGTGAGGAGACCATGTGACCCGGATCAGATACGGAAATTCTAAATATTATATGGAGATGTTGTTTATCTTCAACGTAATCATTTTCACATTAAAAAAATCTGGCGAAAAAGCTCTGTAGTATATACTATAAATTAACTGCAATAGTCTGACAGTCTTAGAATTTGTCTTGGTAAATATATATATATATATATATATATATATATATATATATATATATATATATATATAAGTTACTGAGAGATAGAAGGACGTTTACACCAGTATTTTACTCATAAAATGAGATTGTTGAAGTGTGATTGACCATATTTTATTGAAAAAAAAATTGCATTGACAATCACATCTATTGAATTCACATTCACTTATAAATGTACAGAACATACAGAAAATCTCGTGATAAAAAAATACATAACATATACTGAATATACTCTATTTCTAGCCCAGAACGAATGCGTATATACAAGTATGACAAAGAGACTATAGTATATGTGTACATTTGTGTATTCGTATCTTGTGTATATATTCGATTTTGTTTGTGTATAAATTGACCATATATTCCAGTCACGAAAATATTAAAACGAAATATGGCAAAATTTCTTACTAATGGACTGTTTACAGTGCCCAAAGAAACTTTTAAAATTAGTCTTGTTTAGGGCTAACATGTTCAGATAACTTTGCAATTAGGAAACTCAAGACTGTGAATGCACAAAGAGGGAAAGATGGTGTGCACAATTACAGCCGTGTAAACCAAATCGCAAGGCTGCCGTTTTTAGATATTAATACTGTTAAGATGACACACGATCTTCCTATACGGTGCCATGTGAATGATTAATTGTTTTGACCTTGTTGAGCATTTCTTCCTTTTTGTGAAACAAATATATCTCATTTATACCAATATGTCGTCGAGCAGACATACAAATTCCCTGGTATATCAGGTCCACTTGAAAATTCCCTACTGAACGTCTAAAGACACAGTAGAGACTTTATATTTAAGCCTGTCCTTATTCAAAACCCATTTAGATGTCTAAATTTGTAAAAAAAAGTTTTTACTTATAAACAACGGTTTTAGGCACATTAACAAAATATCGAAGAATATCGATACCTGAAAAATGTATCGCGATACGCAATATGCGATTCGCCAAATCGCGATATACCGAAACCCTAAAATTAATAACTGCTGCATGAATACACGTAAGTGATCCGTGAATGTAATATATAAAGTGATTGTAATGTTATTATTTTTCCCAACAAGAAGGCATAACTTTTTGTCTTGCCTCTGGAATATGACAGTTTTACAAGCATATGAAAATGAAAATGTACTGCTAGAAATGGTGTGCACATCTGCTTGTACATATACTAGAATTGATCCGAACCCTATGGTTTGTACTGCCACCCCAACGTCTTCATTTAGTTAAAAGTCGATGTTTAGGAGGCAGGCTGCCACTAGCGTTACCTGAAATCATTATTAAGTTCATATGAAAATATTAAATACACTAATATCTTTGATACTTTTTGTACATCGAGAGGTATGAATATGGTAATATATATCCATCATATAAATTAATCAAATACCTCGTGATGAAGAATAGCAATTGTAACTATTGTTTATTAATAAGTTATGTTAATGAGACATATCAATGGAACCCATTTAGTTTCGTGTCTTATCAGTTTTTAATTATTGACTGCAATATACCTTTCTTTCTGAAGAAAAAACAACTTATAAAAAATCGCTTACAGTTCATCATGTCTGGTTTTCGATCAGCACATCTATTTCTACATAAATATCATTTTATTAACAGAGTAAAAAATTATCCACCCTTGTTCGCTAACAAAGTGAACCGGAAGTATCCGTACAATCATACGTGGGTTGCACCGAAAATCAAAAGACCCACGGACGAACGGACGAACATCAAGCATGAACATCAGTGTCAGAAAACACCTACCTGCCGTGCGACCTCACCCGACATCTCACCACTAACCAAGGTGAGTAAATTAATCTAAACGGCTCTAACTGCAAAATCTCTACTCTAATCTGAGTAAATACTAAACGTGTAACAGTGGTAACGTGAGTGGTTAACCTATCACTGCGTATTTATCAAGCATAAAACTGTAATGTATCACATCAAAATATTAATACAGGTTACAACTCTATGTGGCGTGTATTTATATCAGGTCTCAGCACTTGCAACTAACACTGACATACCAGTCATGGGATCAAATTGCTGATAAAAAAATATGATCAGCAAAATTTAAAGTAACGTAAAGACAAATTTTATAATAAATCCTCAAAGCCTAAGCTCATTTAGATCGTCTTTTGATAATCTCTAATGTATAAACCATGGTTTAAAAAAATTGAGAGTTGCAGCCGTTCCTGTTATATTAGGTAACTGACATTATACAATATATCTGTATATCAAATAATCACGAGTAATGCAAAGATGTTTCTTTTTTTTTCTCAAGGGTGATGATGTAAGAAAGTATTACGTAAGCTTCATACACTTTTTGATCATGAACATTACGTTATTGAAAAGTTTATATTACAAGCTATTATGCAAGACCACATGTGGCTGGATATAAGTTTAGAATATAAAGTTGCTAGTTGCACGACGATTATAATCACTTTTTTGTCGTTATTCTCAGGGGTGAGGGGAACTAAAAGAATATATTCCTTAAGAAGCATACACCCAATGGTCATAAATATTATGTCATTCTGAAGCGTATAGTTTAAGCTATCATTTGAGACCATATCAGACTGGATACATTTAGCATATAAAGTAGTCTGAGGCTTATGATCATTCTGTGGTCTGTGTCATTGAAAGCAAAAAAAAAATATATATACGCCATCCGACATAAAATATCCATTAATTTACAGAGAGCTACCACTTTCATGCTGCTGTCATGCATTTGAAGAACAAGTGGCTGTATTTATTTTTACTTAATAAAATCTATAAAACACCTGAAGTCTGTGCCTCTATTGGACAACTTTAAAATGTTGATTAAACTTTTTTTACCTAACAGATTTTTTGTTTCTTAAGTCAGACATGACCGAGAATTGGAGGCTTGTGTATCTCCTTTTCCAACCATCCTGGCCTGAATAAAGTGAAGCCCAAAATACCCCTTAAAGCAATCCCACATGTCTTTGATTGGCCACAGATTAAAAAAAACTGACCAAAACTGTCACTGGAGATTATGGTTAACATACTTAAAAATCACACAACGGGTGTTTTTAATGCTCCATCACATAATGGCTGGAGCCAACCAGAGAAAAAAAGACCATTCACTACTCTGTTTCAGGTTCAGGGCTTCGTGACCCCAGGTCATGTGTATAAATAGGACCACGTGATCTTTATTACCTACACATGTATACCTTTCGAGCATACATGGTGAAAATTTGTCACCAAAATGGTACCAGTGAGCCAAGTTATAGGGTTTTGCTGAAGTCTGTTCTTACTGGGTCTATCCGTCCCTTTAGTACTTGAACCTATCATCGGCATCTTCACTGTTCTATAGCAACGTTTGTGGTCCGTTTTATTCTGTTTACAGCGGAGCCTATGTTAACCGTGTCCACTCTATAGTAGGCCGGAAGCATGAAACTTTGGTCATCTGTTAAATCTTGTTGTCGCAGAAATAACGGACAGACGGCTGACGGGCCGATGAAGATAATTTGATATCATACAAACTTTTTTTCTGGACATGAAAAAAAAATCTGATGCCCACTGTCCTTATTCAATGTGCGCATTGGTGGTACTTTGGTGGTTAACATTCAAAACTGAAAACAGGCGCGTTGATACAGGGGGCGGGGGTATATCCCACACACCTTTAAGTAAGGGGGAAAGTCAAAGTATTCAATTCCCCTGCTGTTAATTATTGATAATATAATGGGAATAAAATACATAAATATTTAATATGACAGACTTTGGTTCTTCATTTTTAAAACTTATACTAAGTTGTACAATATCTGAATTGGTATATACTCGAAAAAAATGTGACATTTTAAATGTGATATATAGGTCAAATAGATAACATAAAGGATATATATATATATATATATATATATATATATATATATATGCAACTTGAAAAATGTAATTTTTCAGTGTTATAGGTGTGTAAAAACGTTTTCACTTTTTAATTCTCTCCCTACGCTCTTCACGCAGCGGTTATACATTGAAGTCGTCCCAGACAACGATGTCTGAGCCATGTGACGCTGCCGATTCCATGATAGGGCCGGTCTGTGAGCCGCTCTGAACAACGTACATTACATGTACATAACGCAGGTTTCACTTCTATTTATTCCTTTTTATTCACTTTTCAGATATATTGAATTCTACACTCTCTACACTTATATTCTTCGGAGTCTTAATGCAAATACTCCCTGCACAATCTGTTTAAAAGCCCCGAGAAGTTACAAAATAACTGATATGTAACATTTTAGTTGAATGAATAATAATAGGAGCTATTGGTTGCTGACACACACACAAAGATACACACACACTGGTCTAATAATATATATTACTTGGGCCCTCGACAATTTTATTAAATTTCTATACGATATAATTACAACAACCAAATGTTGTTATTTGAAAAGTCTCCCCATATTTACCAGTGACATATACTGTGAGGCGTTATTATAGTTCGCATTTTGTTTATAATCAGAGATATTAAATAAAAAAAATAGTTGTCGCTCAAAATCGGTCCCTGAGACTGACAATGTGTGCGAGCTTGTGCAAAACCTTGGATTCACCCCGAAAAAGGACAAAGCGAGATCACTCGTTCAGTCATCAACGGTTATATTGATACCATTATGTCTATACGAGCAAAGCGCGCGCAGCAGTGAATCACGGTCACTCGGGCGTGCACAGCGATCACGTCATGATGTGAGGGATGACACGTCGAGAGAGTTGAGACTTAAAAACACAGACATCCTGTAAAAGGCTGGACTCCAAAACAAACCAGCCATGTGTCAGCTTCTACCAGTAGGCGGCTGCTTGTGTCACGTGACTTCTTGCTTGTTCGTGCTGCTGCTATTTCAAGTGTCACCAGGACTACCGACGAGTAAGTTAATAAAAATACGTACATCACATATCATGGGGACCATAACCATACCAGTTGATGAGAACAAAGACGTGCAAGATGTTATGCCATGCTGTTACATCCTACTGATGTTACATCCTACAGTAATCTCAAAGTTACTCTACTAAACTAACATTAAGTTAAATAGGCGATTGCTTTGCTAAATTACAGATTTTTTGTCCCAATGTTTCAGCGTGTGTGTGAATGACAAAGAAAAATACTAACATACACATGATACTGTGGATCACATGATACCAATTAACACCACATTGAGAGGGAATACTTGTGATGTGCTTCCTGTGCTGATGGCACATTTTCTCCTCACATAATCTTGTTTAGACCATGGAGTTCATGGTTCTGTTCAATAAAACCTTGTTGTTTAGAATGTGACAACATGTGTAAACAGTCAGATGCACGATCACTGCTTCCTCGTGAATTGACAGTCTATACAAAATACCTTGAGGAAAATATAGATATATCTACCTCTGCTCAACTGTTACTACTACTTCTGCTGCTACTACTACCACTATACTGTTAGGGCTTTTTACTACTATTATTGCGACCACTACTATATACTACTACTTCAACTACTAGTATACTCTTAATAGGCACTTTTTCAGAAATCATTGTTTTACCTTTTTTGAAGATTTCGATAAAAATGTCATTTAATTAGGGAATAGCATGATGGTAATAGAATGGTTTTGCTAAAAAGGTTAAAAGTAATACATTACAAAGGATAACCTATCAAAATTGTATTATTTTATCTTCCTGGAAGAAAGTCCGAGCGGCTGGAAAAATTGGTAAGTTTCTATTAAAAATCAAAATAAATATTTGTAATGCGTGGGGTTAAAATTTTCATGAGAACCATACCTTTTAATTTTTTTGGCCTTCCTGTGACTATTATACTCTATACGTTTACATTAATTATACTAACTACTTATAATTCCATTACTACTATGTAAACAACTACTTATAAAAGAACTAAAGTTTCAGTAAAACACTGAAAATATAGACATTTCAACACGTTTAAGAATGTCAGATGGATATATCTAAGACTTCTCGGAATGTAAAATGACATGACTGTCGGATGTGTGCCCTGGCAACCTTTTGGGTAGTCATAGGGCGGTCACGGCAGTATTACCTATTGCTTATCAGGGCGCCTCCACTGTTTAACCTATAAAGGAGATCACTTAATTTTTTATGCCATGACGCTGTTCACGCCAGTACTGAGTTTATCATATTTATCACTATAGTATAATCTTCATATAAGTTTTTTTTATTACCTTATATATCTGTTCATCTAGATTACTTCATTTCCACTGTTGAACAATAAAAAATGATTAACATAACCCTCTTAATTGTTAGGCCTATACTTTATTACTTAATAATATATCCAAAACTTATAAAGGATTCCCGGCATTGAATTAAAGTCTCGTATTAATTGCAGATATCGGGCTATGTGATGAGGCCGTGACTACAGACTGGAATGTCCGGATTTTGAAGGCTCCTCGTGATAATCTGTTCATGGCATGTAAATGTCTCATACGTGGATCACAAGCGGTCGGTTTAAGCGTGACAGCCACCTTTAAGCTATCGGTCACGCAGTCAGACTGTGGGGAGAAGTTCTATTTTCATTTTAACAATATCCTTCAGTTCTATAGATGCTCAGACGACCACAGGTTTATTCAAGCAAACGACAGCTTAATTTACACTCAAACAATGCAAGACGTATGGCTGTACTACCTAACTCAGGCCAGTGAGGGAAGCACTGGATACATAGACGTTAATGTTACAGGTAACGTTGTATGGAATACTAATCATTTGTTTAAAATATGTAAACGTTAGCTTAAATACCATTGTTATTGCTTTCTGGTATCTTTCTTCACTTTTAACCCATTTAGATTTTAAAGATATATTTATATATTAACGATAAATTCACGTTCGTCTATGATTATTCATAGCGAAAAATTAAAGTTAACGATTTTATATCTGAATAGAAGCATTTTGTCCTGAAAATGTCTACCATCTCAAGAGTGTAATTTAAAAATAAAAACTTTTTTTCGGGCAGCCACTCACATATATATCGATTTCTGGCTTATACCATGAGTAGTGCTTTATCTATTGTAATTTATCGAAAAACCTCCGTCGATTACCGTTTCAATAGTAAATGTTATAAAGTCAATACTAAACAACCCCCACCGATGAAATGTATACGGAGACTCAAAGAAGGTTAAAAAATGAATGTTAATATGACTACCAATACATCTTGGGAATAATGCAACTGAAAATTTATTGTTCTATGTCTGCATATGACAAACCAGACGAAATAGAAAAGAAATTTTCGTCTTTTTTTTAAAAAGAAAACAGCTAAAAAATATTCGAAAACATAATGGGCAATTTAAAACAAATATTCACTGGCTTGGTATCAATTATTATTCATTTTTTTGTTTCAGCAAGAGAGGGAGTTGTCAGTGTAGAGTGTAATCAAAATGGCGGTCGCACAAAGAAAAGGACCGACCCTAACTCGCGTACTACATTGCTCTACTCAACAACCAATCCATTTCCAACCAGTACTGGACACAGCCCTGAAAGACCGGGGGTGTGGACCACTGTCTTGAAAACAGATGAGCCCGCAGTACACGTGACTCAAACCACCAACAGTTCAAAAACACCAGTCAATGAGGGTACGGCAACAACGGGAAAGCCGAACACCATATTGGTGATCATCGCCTCGGTCGTCACTGTTGCCTTACTGATGTTGCTTGCCGTTTTGGCCAGAGTCTTGTGTTGTCACAGGTACGTATCATCTTACTACTCGTTGACACATATGAATAATTGATACTTAACAGTAAAAAAATGGGTTTGTTAATACTGAGCGATGAAGCGAAGAAAGCCACAGGTAGATCATGCATGCGTGCTGGTCTTAGTATTCATGTGTTATAAAACGATAACGAACGACGTTGAAGGTTCAGATAGATGTGTCGAGAATTATATTTGCAATACCAGGTATAGAATTTTTATTGAGCATTAACGGATTTATCTTTTACTAGTTTTTCAATAATTGTCGAATCTCATAGTTTGGCATTTTTATTTTATTGTTCAAAAAGCAATGCGAAATTAATTAGTTTTAGAATTATTATAATATTACTTGCGTGATCTAACGATGCAGTCGGGAAATGGTGACCTATCTTTCAACAGGCAAAACACATAGAAACATGTTACGCAATACATATCTTTAAACCTGCAGCTTCGCATGTTTGTTGAAACATGACCTTGAAACTCACCTGAAACGTGTCCGAAACAACTGTTAATTTTTAATTTGTTAATTTAGCTATTTAACGTGATCATCTATTTGGAAGCCAGAGTTTTATAAGCAGGGTGCTGTGGCGTGAAGTCTGCAACTACACTGGCTCAAACTGAAAGGTATCCACACAAATCTGACACCGAGCAAATACATGTTGCGTGGAAATAAAACAAGAAGCATTTTGCAGAACACTGGATACGTTAAATACACTAAACCAGTCACACACTAAAGGACTTGTCGCGCAACATGTTGGGCCCCACATTTCTTGTAACATGTTGCTTCATATGTTTTCTTGAAACATGACCCCCACATATATGCAACATGTACCCGAAACACCTCAGATTTTGCTTTACTTTTCAAAGTGATATTCCTTTGCATATTGTCTTTTGAGCGCCGCCATCTTGTGGTTTGATTTGCATTGCTATCGTTTAAAGTGTCTCGATGGTTACACTTATAAAATGGCACATGGCTGAATATTACCCGACAATTCAGCCTCCATTTAGGAATGGAGTCCGAACACCTGTGGGGAGAGCTTCCCTCTAATTCAACACGACCTAAAATGGGAATCTCCTGCAAATTAGGAGGCGATTCTATGAAAATTTCCTAAAAACATGGTGGTTCAATCAGAGATCCCCATGACTTTGCCCAAGAATCACTTCTCCAAAGACTTCCCAGCATGTCTTTTCAGGCTATAAACAAAAGCCGATGGAGGTAATAATTACCTGATTTTCTTCAGAGTAAACCAGAGAGGTCCTAAAATAAGTAGGGTAGTTCTCGGGATGACCGTTGTTATGCCTATTTAGTCATAGCATCAGAGTTACCTTAAAATAAATGGTTACTTTTTCGATAGGCATTACCTTTAAATACATTTATATGTATTTATTTTGTTACAGGAGGGGGAACTTTGCTGACAAGGAAAATGAATGTAATGGAACTGTGTCCCGGACCGTTGTTTACGCCGAACCTAACAAACTACACAAGACGCCACGCAGTACACAACCGGAAGAACCCATATACAGCCCTGGAAGTGACGAACTTGATCCCATTCCGGTTCCGGCAAAATCATGGGAGAAAAACAGAGCGGGCAGTGTTTATTACAATGAATCCGTGATATTAAAAGGTACTGACACAGTGCTAGAAAAGGAGCTTTATGTTTTAGTCACCGAATTTTAAATAAACTATTGTATGTATGACGATAATTTACATCCGCCACTTTGATTTTTTTTAAAGGTGCCCAATGTTAACATGCATGTTGCATGGTAAAGCGATAGTGATTCCTAAATTTCCTTAATTTTAAGGATGAACTTACCATAAATTGACATAATTACAGGGTATATGTTACGCTATACGTCTTGTCATTTATAACTGTCAACGGCTGCTTCAGCTTGCATCAATTGCGGTGAATGGCGTCACTGTGTCGTAATTCCCCTACATGATCTGGCGTGCATTTGACCTATGCCCGCGTTCAATCTATATATCGACCTTGGGGCAGGTAAAGTTGTTTAAAATATTATAATGATTTTCGACTGATGACAGACAAAGATGTAAAAAGATTATTATCCCAACTCAGGAGAAACTGTAAAAGATAGGTTAGTTAATGAAAGCTTTAATCCTGATACACATCCGTGTACCAATCATTTAATTTTTTGTAGATTTTCTGTATAATTTTGTGTGGAGGTACAGACCTCCCTTTAAGAATTTAAATTGTTTTTGTTCTTTACGAAAGAACTTTATTAGCTTCAGAACCTATATATTTAGAACCTATATTTTCAGGCAAGATAGGTGTTAATTTTGGTTGTGACTATAGAAAAGCTTTGCATAGGATTCATCCCATGAATCATTAAATAAAGGTTGATATGTTCTGATGTAATTAATTCACCATGTTATTCAGCGATTGCTATCAAAAGAGTAGCATGGATTATCTAGTTTTCTAGTTATATCGAAAGTCTTCTGTGCGAATAATCTAAACAAAAAAAGGGAGACACAGCTAATGGCTCACTGTCTCAATGACATGCGTAGCTCATCATTGGATATGTTTCGCGCCACTGATTGCGCCCGGTGCAAGCTAACTTTCACTTGTGAACGGGGTTAGCAAACAATGTTTGAGCAAAACATTACAAAGTTCTATAATATTTTAAGGAGAAAACACCCTATTTCATGAATATTAGGATACCAGGTGTATGATTAGGTTCCTTTAAATATGATATAACATTAGACCAAGGAATCTTATTGTGGAATCATAAAAGGGAATATAATGCATGTGTGCGTTGATGTACTATACACATACATGCCATCCAGTCTGTGACTCTGCTCCCTTAACACTTGAACGTTAAGTCTTTTCATTAATGACTCATAACACATGCTTGACAATGAATCGTACATGATGCGTGTATAAACATGGTGCACGTCTCGATCCGTGTACATGGTGCACTGATATTTATGTTCAGGCATGAGTGGGTCCACCGTTTCTCGCGACATGAAAGGTCCTTTTTTTTACAGCTCTGTGTCCTAGTTGTGCTGTGCCAAATAGCAGTCTATTGAGATCCCATGCATACATTAGTCACAGCTTTAACGGCTGAAAACAAATATATTAATTGCATTTATAAAGAAATTGTATTATTTACTTCACTTACTCGACACAACAGTTTGGCACAGTAACTCTAAACATTTAAAACTTATCAAAGACCTAAGTTTAAATATCTACTAGTGTATACCTACAAACATGTCGACATATTTTAAATGTTCGACATTTATTCAAGTTTTTAAAACTTAATTTCCCATTTTCTTTATTTCCTCTCTGTCGAAGTCAAGATCGAATATCAAGAATAATATAAGTTCTGACAGATACTGAAATGGATACCATGGCGCTGTGCCATTTCCTATTCTGGTATTAACCAGAGATTATTTAGAGAATCAACCGATTCGACTTCACGCAAGTAAACCGGCAATCTATGACACATTTAATCCTCGGCATGTAGATTTTTTTCCGCAGTTAGTTGGATGGTTGGTTTGTCTCTTGGCAATTTTACGAACGCAATTATCCATTGATATTCACAAACTTTTTTTAAGAACAAGATACATGTAACACCGAGGAACTGCCTGAATGTATAATGCCGAATAGAGTTTCTTCTGTCTGCAGTGTGCACATGCAGGTGTCACCCATTTGAAACCTCCTTTGTTCTAGCTCGCGGACCTGACCAGGGATGCAAACATTCCACTGTTGTATAGTGACACACACACTGTTCTCTTTATAATTCTCACGGATAGATTCATATATTCCATGCACTTTCGTATAATCAACACCTATACTTGTAAACATACACAAACACGCCTACATACATCTAATTTTGATCAGAATCCTTGAAGTAATCCGGATCTGGTGATCAAGAATGTTTTGGAGGTATATACTGTGGTTGTCCTCATATTCGAGGGGTTCAATGTGCGTAATTTTCACTTTTTATGTGTTTCAAAAGGGTTCCGTTTCGCGATCATATACCATATAGTAGTCTACACAGAGTATATCAATTATATTATTGGTAATTTAATTTGGGAACAAAAACTTGATAAAACCCTGAGAGAACAGGGAGAACATAAGGAATGGAAATTCTTGTTCATTATTGGCAGATAATACCAAAGAGCTGATATTTTTTATAATATTAATCGTTGATTTATGGGTAATTAATGTTTTTGTTTTTCTTTATAATATAGCGTTTCATATTTTATGGATAACGTACATGCCATGTCAGTGAGGCTGTATATAGTGTAAAGTTGGGGATTATTATTCGAAAAATTTTCTTATTTTGCGGTCCCTTTCGCGAATTTGTATTCCTCCTGAAAAAAAAACAGCCAAAGATGCGGTCTCTGAATGGCAGATGTTATAAATGAGTTTACTTTTCCTGAGATATGACTCGTCATATGTCTACATATGTCTACATAGACATTTTTAAACTGAGCATTTATTTGCGTTATTGCACAACTGAACTATATGTGAAAAAAAATGAGACACCCGAGATAATTAGGGGCTTCTCCCTTTTTACGGAGTTTATACTTATAGTTCAACCCAAGTGTTTACGTTGGGGTGATGACTACAAGATACCTTCAGATATATCTTACATTTTAAGTGCCATTTCTATACAAATGTACTGCCAATCTGTCGAAAATCAGCTGTATGCTCATAAACATGACATAATAAATGACTGTGACGAAAAGACATACACGTTGTTTATTCAGATGATAAACAATAACGTATGTAATATCGTAGGTGGGCCTATGAGACAGGTTCATTCAACAGGGGCGGACTGGCCGACGTAAAGAGCAAACAGTTGAACCGATAAATATAGACCAATTAAGACGGCTCTCTGGATATTTTAAACATTGACTTTCAAAAACACAGAGGCTAAGACCCAGATTTCATGGGGCGACTAAAGCACCACACATATGCATGACAATAGTTAGCCCCGGGCATGTGGTATATGAAGTCGTGTGTCGCAATATTTTAGTATCATGCAGTAACTACAATCCGGCTACGAGCGTGCAGCAATTTAATTCCACTGCAACCCCATATACAACATTTGGGCCTGCGCCTCTGTATGGAAAAGCTTGTAGGTAAAACATGGGACCAGCTGGGTCTATTCTTATATAGAGAGGCTGATGTAGTGATGCTACTTTAGTTAACCTAGCACGATAGAAAGACCAACTATGATCCTGAAATTATAGAAATATATTCTCCCTAAAACACAAGGAGTACTCTGTTTGTGCGTGTCCATATACTGGGAATAAAGCTTATTCTGCCAAAATACTTTACACTGAATTAATCTAATTTCATTGAGTTAACCTCACAGTTAGTAAAGCTGATTCATTTGCCCAAAACATTAATTTTCTACCTCTGTCAATTACAAAAAAAAATCTGCATGTGAAAGGAACTTCCCCTGTCTTGATAAAGATCATCAAGAATAGACATAGAACTGTCATAAAATTGGTTCAGAAATATGGAGGCATGGATATATTAGAACGATATCCTACAAAACCTTGATAATTGATGTTGTTTTAATGATTGTTTCTTATTTTTAACAAAATTTTGAAATCGTAGTTATTATGACCAAAATCTGTTCAAGTACTTTTAAATTGGATAGCTCATTATAAAGTAAAAACATATATAATCCTGTGTTATGTCTTGGAATATGTGTGAAAGCAGCCCAATATATAATATCTTTTATTGTCTGTGTGACCCATTTCAAATATATTGTATTTAAGTTTTGAAAAATAAGGTATTTTAATCCTAAACCAGATTAAGATATAATTTTTCATAGTTATCTCAGAAATGGAACCGAAGTCTATAGTTCTAATTATTAATATATTTCATTTACAATATGTAAATATTTTTTCTCTGAATGTGGGAGGGGGGGGGGAATACATTGACCACCCCCTTTGCTAAAAAGTAGGAGAGGGGGATAAAATATTGCGGGCCCGTATTGACCCCCTCCCCCCCCCCCCCATCATACACACACAGAGTCTCAGTCTATGTGAGGCAGCGGGCTCGGATTGGGGGTGGGGATGGGGGTGGGGGGCTCGGATGGGGTGGGTACTGGAGACACGTTTTAAAAACTGCTGTATTGATGTGATCAGGGGTAGTTTAAATGCACCATGATGCAAAATTCGGGTCTGGATTTATAGGTATTAACGCTTATTTTCTACTTCCCATATTTAAGTTAGAAAAAAGGGGGCCGCGCGCCCTGTGCACTCCCTAACCCCCCCCCCCCCCCCCATATCCCCCCTCTCATTGACCAGATGTGTGAAAAAAATGAAAACAAAAGAACACGTGAATACAGAATTCACAATTCACAAATACACAAATTCTTGGTTGCTCTGACCGGGTGCGCCCATAACACACAAGCATTACAGCTTTCCCTTGGAAAACATAATGTTCAGTGTATGTGGATGGTACATGGATGTATATGGATGGTGAACGTGACACACACTTCGCTTTTACGGGAGGGCCACACGTGCATGCATTTATATCCGTATATATGTACATTAATAATTAATAATCTCATTAAGCAAATGTGATTACAAACAAACCTGGCTGACCATAACAAAAATCAAAAGATCACATACAGGCAGAATTTAAACACACATTACTGATTTTTTTACCTACAATACAATGTAGACTTCACGGAAGAATCTCAAATGATAAAATTAAAATGTGGACATGTTTGTTTTGACAATCACAAGAAGCTCTATAATAGTCCCTCAAGGTCTCTCAGTAAGTGAAAATTCTAGCAGGTAGTGCGCGTCCTTTATGTCACATCTCTCTAAATGCTTTTCCTAAAATGTTATCAAATTATTAAAGAATAAATGAAATCTTACGTGGTGTCACTGGCTGACAGAAGATGTCGCTTCACACCGTTGAATTTGGATCGATAAAAACCATCAGTCAGAACGTAAACACGGACAGCATGATAAAGTTTGTCACATTATGAAATACAACGAATACAAATGAAGCTAACTCGATGTGGTCCTCGTGATCAGTCCCGCAACCAAATAGGGAAGGCACATTATAACATTGGAGGCTTTGGAGCGTTCATTAAGTGGATGGGTGGGGGGGGGGGGGGGGGCTCATATATATATATACTGAAAATGCAGTATTTTGACCAATTTCCTACTTTTAATCATATGCTGCACCACACACAAAAGTAACCAATTATTAAATATAGAATTTACAGAATCATCTGCATGTGCCAAATTGATAAAATTTATACCCTAATATAGTATTTTTCAAATCTTAATAAAATTTTAGATCCGTTATTTTTTTCTAACCTTACTCAAAACAATAGGCGTGCCACGAAACAAATATAGGCCTATTCAGAGGCAAAGAATTTACCATTTTCAAACTTACTTGAAGTTTAAGTTGTGACTAGAATACGGGTAGTCGAAAAGCGACTATGTGTATCCGCCAAAATCAGATTGGAACGGGTGAAGTGAGGCATGGATTGAGTGGCAAAGGGAAATAGAGTGAGGTGTGTTGCATATTAGCATGGATGTCTGCAGCCGATATGTGTATGTAGGTGGCCCCACCTGCCAAAAAAAAATCGAGAAAGCTAACCAAGATGTATAAACACGCAAAATTTTAGGCAGATAAGTCAAACCACTACTGAGATATGAGTGATTTTATCCTATGGCAGACAAACAGACGGACGCTGTGCAAAAATGGTTACAGAAGGCGCCACCAGTTTTGCGTATGATAAAGAGCTATGTGAGATCTATACACATGCAAAATTTAGGCCCAATCAGTCAAACGGTTCCCGAGATATGAGTTTGGATGTCTGCAGCGTAAACTAGAATGAGGTGGCGCCACCTGTCATAAAATCAAGAAAGCTGTTTAGGATGTATAAACCTGCAAAATTTTAGGCAGATATGTCAAACCACTGCGAGTTATGAGTGATTTTATCCTACGGCAGACAAACAGACGGACACTGTGCAAAAATGGTTGCAGATGGCGCCACCATTTTTGTGTAAGTTATAAAGCTATCCAAGGGCTACATTTGTACAAAATTTTTTTTCCTGATCGGTCAAACGGTTCCCAAGATATGTGGGTTTACGTGTGAAAACAGACGCACAAATGGACGCTGGGCAGACAGGAAAGGTCAGAGGTCAACGCAAATTGGTAAGGCACCAGTTCACATGTGACCCGATAATTGGTGTAAGTTTCGGAAATATCCGTCCAGTAGTATCAGAGGAGTTCTCCGGAAACGAACGGCGACGGCGGAACCCGGTCAAAAACGTAGTATCCGCAAAACTTCGTTTTGGCGAACACAATTAACAAATAAATATTATCATGAACAATTAATTGACAGAAAACTAACCTGATTACAGTCATATATATATAATTACACATATAGCAATACAAAAAAAATTTATATTCCAAAGCAGACCTCTCTTTAAGGTTATCAGATTTAATATTACGCAAGTTTATTTCCAACCCTTCTCACTTAAATGAATTGCATTATATTTATTTCCCTAACCTCTAAAAATTACCGTTAATGACCTATATCACAAAACACACTCAATTAAGAAATGAAGTCACAGTTGTTTTCTCGTGAGGCATGTAGCCTGAAAAGAAATACAATGGATTTTCCATTCAAATTGATGGAATTGACGTCGTCTCACAAAGAAAGGCCACACTGACCTCCATCCTTGGGCCAAAAATTGTGCCCCCCCCCCCCCCAAGCCTATGCTAAAGATAATCGTGTCCAGCGTTAGATGGCTCTGATCTGCATAGTCTGATCCGTTCTCTACAGACGTTATTTACAGAGAATCATTTAAACAATGTCATTGATAGAAACATATATATTTCATAGATCGTATAAATCTCGGTTCATTAAGTGGCACAAAACCACGTTAATCATATGGAATATTTATATAAACATAATCTGGCCGGGCAAACATCCAATTTTTTTTATAATCGTTGGCCGCCAGGCAACTGGTTGATATCACTACCAACCAAAATGCACACGGTACTTGCTGTAAGAGAACCCATGAACCAGGAACCGGTTAGCGAGAGAGAGGCGTGTCTCTGTTACGTGAATACCCTATTTGTTTGATGTTAAGATTACATGAAAATTGAATCTGTTTGCTGACCAGTACGGATCCACCAATGGGTGCTTGTGTGCATAGATCCTGTGCCCATGACTAAAATAAAAATACCTTGGTTCATATTACTGCCCTAAAATACAATAAGAAAATCACATAGTTGCTACAACATTAGTGTTTTATAACAGTTAAAATAAGTCACTGAGTGTTTATAGTGACCATGAAAACTCAGTCTTAAGCGTCATGGGGATACAAAATTATAATATATGACGTTAATATCTATAGATAATATCATCGCGTCACCACATTACATGGTGGCTGTGGAAGGGTTCCCGGAACCCAGTCCCTCCTCTCCCAAACACGCTTCCAGCTGCGCCCTGACAAGGACACACTGTACCAGGCCGTGAACAGCGGGTATAGTAACTGTGGTACACATGGATATCTGAAATCACAGGGATCTTGCATAAATTAGATGAGTTTAAAATGAAATACAGGGTGTATATTTGTGTGACATGCCGGAGAGACCTCAGAAAAACAGAAATGACAACGGAATAACGAACAGAAGGAAGAAGAAAGGGAAGACAGGGAGGAGGAGGAACCGATGTCAGATCAAAGTGAACAGACCAAGTCCAGGGAAGTGTCCACGCAAAGGTGGGCATTATCAGGCAAGAAAAGGTGAGAAATAAACACCAAACCTCAGGTATGTCCCCCACATATCGACATACACAATCCCAGATGAACATTCTCACATACACATTATGATTAGAATGAAGCTTAAGTGCACAAAACCAGACGCACACCCTCACATACATGTGTCAGCTGACATATCAACATAAACAAAACTTCTGCGCATCCTCATTTAATATTATCTAACATAGGGTTATATATATATAAATATATGGTTATATAGGTATATATATAACATATATAACATACAAAAATCCATATGTACATTCTCGCTAATTATCTAATGTTACTAACATGACGTGCACAGTGCGACAGACTGGCAGAATGTAAAATTAGATTTCCATTACACAAAGCTCACTAAACTGTCCTCATTGACTTTTAAATTTATAATCTACATCTCTGCCTTTTTTAGACTATGTTTTATTTAAATATTTTGAATGCATTTGTGTAGATATGTCACCGTATGTGTGAAGTACAGATATGGATAAGTTACATATAGTAGAACATAAAACGTTTGAGAAATGTCCAGATACACGCGTGATCAAGATGCATAAGGCGACCCTTAGGTCAGGTAAAAGCCCTGTACCAATTATAATCAATTAGGAAAATACCACCAGAAGCAAAATCATTTTATGAAAACACGTTTCTACCTATAATAATTGAACATGATTTTCCGACAACTAAATAGAAGATACATTTGTATATATGTGTGCATGTGTGTGAGTAATATTGTGAATAACTGGTGATGTATATTATATTAAACACACAAACTGAGTGACTAATGAAACTGCTGTACGTCTGTCCTGTAACATAATACATGGTTGTAAGCGGATACACACTCGGAGGGGTACAGAGAGTCATTGTTTCACAGAGAGGGGCAGCCCGCGGGACACCGCAAACGACCAGGCCAAGGATCAGATCCATTTAATCTGGTTATAGGCACTGCACATAAATACTTACACAATAATCAAACGTTTACTGTCGGAGTTTACAGGTTTCAAAATGCTTTATTATAATACTGTACATTTTATAAAAAATATCAGTTAACTTAAATCAGCATAAGTCAATACAGTGCTGATAAAAAATGTGTTTATGGTTTTCGGGAACCCTCAATGGAATGTTCTGGGTTGGAACCTTTCTGTCAGGTCAATGGGTTGACCTGTTTCTGGCCAGTTCGGTGTTGCCTATTAAAAAGAATTTTGTTATTTTGTAGCTCTAGCTAGAGGATATAATCCTGGTGCAGTCGGTGGAAATGTACCAAATCTAAGAAAGCCTTTAACTCACGTGATGAACCGAAAAATATATTTTAGAATCATACAAACCATGTTAAAATCGGTAAGATGGTAACGCCCCCTCTTGATATAAATCTAAACTTAATAGCACTCTGACACTCATTTCCGACAAAATTCAACACACTTTCTCCAGTCAGACATCCGGGTACATACACCAAACTATTTAAAGTTTGTTTGACAAATAATTTAGATGGTTTTGTCAGGCAAACAACCAAAGAGACACTCACATACTTATACAAAGTTATTTCAAACCCACATTTCCATCATGATAATTGCAAAAATATAACGAGTCCTTCTTTGCCAGCGGCGTATTTCTATATATCAATAACATTTGTGGGATATAATCTACACCAAAAATAAATATTTTGTAGCTGTCTTAAAATAATATGGCGGGTCAGGATACAATGAAGCCACAGGGCTATAACGCAAAAAATATTAATTTGATTTTTCTTTCTTGTTTGCGTTACAGCTCCTCAGGTGAAGAGTTTACCCTGTTAAGTTTGGTCAGATCTGACCAAAGTGGTTCAGACTATGAAATTCGGCGTTCATACAACAACCTCCATATATATTACGCCTAATAAAGCTGTGTTGACTGTGTTGAGATATAAATTGATAACTTCATGTTTAGTATGCATAAAAATATTGGCAATTACTCTCCAGAAAACAAGATAATTGTTACATCCATTGACTCTTGTTTACAGCCTGGCAAGGCATGCTGGGAAAACATATAAATGTCTATTCTTTGACAACGTCATGGGGATCTATGAGAGAACCACCATCTATCGGGTATTTTTAGTTAATTTGCATAGATCCCCGTTTAATTTTGCATGAGCTTCAATATACGGTTGTGTCGAAATAGAGGTGACACTCTCCCCCTCAGGTGTTCGGACTCCATTCCTGAATGGAGGCTGCATGATCGGGCTAGAAACAAAGGAGATACACGATCTCTGATCACTTGGAGGATGTAGAAGTTTGCGAATATGGGGCATCTTCGGACAGAAGCTTATCTTAGGACATTTAAATGTATCATTTTCAATACGATATTGTTTTCTTGCAAATGATTCGTTCCGTTTCACTTTCCTGAATTACCTCTTGTCCGTGACATGTAAGGCTCAAGGGCATTTTATTCATGCCTGACTCTAGTGTTTCTGAATGTTTTATACAACCATGCATTTGAGTCAGGAAGGTACGGTACAAAGCTATGAAAACGATGATTGGTTAAATGTTCAAGATTAATTTTATTGATGCATCGGTTAAATTGGACAGGAAATCTTTACTTTTGAAAACGTGATTTAACCGCTAGAGCACTTTAACCACTGCTGATACTTCCCTGCGTGACAGTACCCACGGCCACAGCCCCAAATTTCTACATAACACAGACACAAACAGGATTGTGGTTCATAACCGAACCTATGTACAAGGAAGTCACCTGACCTGTATGATGCGACATAATTCTCAAGCAGTGGCAGGTACCCCAAAAAAGGCTGAACAATCTGATACAAAACTCAACAGCCGTATCACAAATCCGTCCAGTCAATTTTAGCCCGGATGTTTAAAAACAGGTATAAAGTTCCAGCTTGCCAAGAAGACACGTCCTATTGAATTCTTCATGGAAACCAAAAATTAGGTCTTGGTGGCTCATATTTTGTAGGCAATTTAGTAGACTCCAACTAAAAAAATGTGACTATATGTCCTGTGACTTCCCCCCCCCCCCAAAAAAAAAAAAAAGTCATCTAGATATTCAAGTCTAGGCAAGGTTCGGTCCTGATAACCTTCTTGAAAATCAAAATTAATAAATTGATACAAAACGACCTAATTTTTTGGTTACATAATAATTGTGATTAAATGAACATAAAAGCCCTGTTCTTAGAATGATGTCACAATATCAAAAGTACGGTCACCATCTTCAAAGCGTCTCTTTGGGGTAACGCGAGCATGTTACAATATCCTGGCTGGGGACATGCCTTGTGTAGTTCTGTACGGCAGCCGGCATGCCTGAAAACGATGGTTAACCCCAGAGAGAATGAAGGTATAGGCCGCAACCTGGACTTTGGTGTAATGATCCAGGCCGTTTAATCAGTGCCTCTAATATACCCATTCCAGATAAAAAAAAATAAAATCACAAAAGTTATGTTGAGGAGATGTACCACCCGCACACTAACCAACAAAAATATTTGTCAATCAGTTAACGCTTGCATTGCACGGTCAGGGTGACAAAATATAAACAAATCTGTGATGATAACCTTTAAGTCCGCCTGTAAATGACTGTGACAGGGCTGTGTCTACAGCTGCAGCTTTACGCGTTCATACAGCGTCCCTAACAAGGATGTGGCGGGATACCGGGCGTGCTGTACCAGGAACCACAGGCTCGGTGACAGTCTGCATGTCTCACTGACAACACGCAGGTACGCACATCCATTACCATTCACGGCAATTAAATTACCAAATTTTACTTTGTGAATAGAAATTAAAACTCTCATCAAATTTAGACCGACTATGTAACAACAGTGTTTGTATGGAAACACGCAGGACAAGCATCCTGATTATTGTCTTCCTTGTTCCTTTTTCCTTGGTCAGGAGCTCTCTCGAGTTTAACCAGTTGTTCCCATTCAATGCATGACCACCAGCTAGAATGCTGTCATTCACGGAACAGTCTAAATGACTGGACACATTCACTGACCACCAGAAGGCCATTCGTGTTTAACCAGCTTTTCTGATTCACTGAACAGTTGCCATCATATTGTATGTCTTAACGGCTTGGCCCATACACTGATCACCTGCCGATGCCATTCGTGTTTTACTACCTGCTCTTAAAAATGGGATAACAGCCCTTTGATTTTACGTCTTAAATGCTGTGACCATTAACTACACAGCCTGCCCGAAGATCATCCACAATCCATCAATGTTGTGTCCATTTCAGATCCATCCATTACTATGCCCATCATATTGTTAGGGATCCATAATTTTAAGCAACTTCTAACACATGTTAAACATTATGATTTGTCCCTTTATTAAATGAAACTGGTAAGGCCCGGTAACAGAACATACAATACACACACTACGATAGATGACATACAATCGACCAATTTTCTTTTTATCAAACGGTGTATGGAAAACCTCCGAGCGGCTGTACTGTGCATAGATTAAATGCAATAACCTCTCCCATATCGTGTGCATCACAGTTCATCTAAACACGGATACTTTTCAAACAAATAGGTCGCTGATTCTGAACACATTGATAAGATTTAGCGTTGCTGTGTACAGGCATAGTCAGTGACTGTTAAAGCCTGGCTCACTCTGACATCTAAACCACAGCCTGGTCTACAAAGACGAGGAGGTAGGTTATTATGACGCATTTTTACAGATATCCCACAAAAAATGCTAATTAAGCCACTAAATATTATTCAAGTATCCTTTTAAATTAAGAACAAAATTATTTATCTCTTGCCCAAATTGTTGCAATGCGAATGCAATTTAGATCATGAACAAATGGTAGCTTCTACTCTCAAAAACAGCCATTTTATTTTATAATTTATCTTTACTCAAAATATTTCAATATATTTTGTGTCACGTGACTATGTTTGTCTACCTTGCACAAAAATTAGGCCGGTGTATTGTAATAAATTGTCGTTAATAACTTAATTTTATGCCAAAGTGCAGCAAAACTGTGTTATTTGTATATGATTGCTGCCTAAGACTCATGGCTTTATATATCCTGGTTCCTTGTTTTACATCGACTTATAGCAAATAAATGACACTCATAACTTTTCAGAACTTAGGATAAGCTTTGATTGATAAAAAAAAACTATGATAAAAATAAACTCCGTGCCTGAAAAAGTTACTCACAAACAATGCCACTGAAATTTTTACATAAGACAATATCTCTATTTTCTGGAATATGCTAAAGACCTATAACCCTCATTGTATAATTTAATGCAGGATAAAATAAATGACTGTATTTCACTCTTAATAGCAAATAACTTAGGATACGTTTAGATTTACAAGAAACAGTAACTGACAAAAAACCGTGAATGAACCAGTGGCTCTCAAACAATACCATTGAAAATGTTACATAGGACAATATCTCGGTTTTCTGGGAGATGGTCTGAATCTAAATCCCACATTCTAGAATTTCCTTCGGGAATAAAATAAATGACTGTTTCACTCTTAATACCCTATATGGTACTACGGTGAACGTCTGCTGTGTATGTCTCGTGTTCAATAAAATGATTTATTTTATTTATTAACGTATTGATGGTAAAACTAAAAACTGAATTTTATCTCAGCCTATGAACGGGTTGATATTCGTAGAGGACTCTTGGGAATGTTCAGAGTAAGCGGGACATTTCTCTTTCACATAAAAATGTCCAGAGTAAGCAGGACATTTCTCCTCTCACATAAGAATGTTCCGAGAAAGCGGGACATTTCTCCTCTCACATAAGAATGTTCAGAGTAAGCGGGACATTTCTCCTCTCACATAAGAAGGTTCAGTTACCGAGACATTTCTCCTCTCACATAAGAATGTTCAGAGTAAGCGGGACATTTCTCCTCTCACATTAGAATGTTCAGAGTTACCGGGACATTTCATCTCTCACATAAGAATGCTCAGAGTAAGCGGGGCATTTCTCCTCTCACATAAGAATGTTCAGAGTAAGCGGGACATTTCCCCTCTCACATAAGAATGTTCCGAGTAAGCGGGACATTTCTCCTCTCACATAAGAATGCTCAGAGTAAGCGGGGCATTTCTCCTCTCACATAAGAATGTTCAGAGTAAGCGGGACATTTCCCCTCTCACATAAGAATGTTCCCAGTAAGCGGGACATTTCTCCTCTCACATAAGAATGTTCCGAGTAAGCGGGACATTTCTCCTCTCACATAAGAATGTTCAGAGGTAGCGGGACACTTCTCTTCCTACATAAAAATGTCCAGAGTAAGCAGGACATTTCTCCTCTCACATTAGAATGTTCAGATTTACCGGGACATTTCATCTCTCACATAAGAATGCTAAGAGTAAGCGGGACATTTCTCCTTTCACAGGAGAATGTTCAGAGTAAGCGGGACATTTCTCCTCTCACATAAGAATGTTCAGAGTTAGCGGGACATTTCTCCTCCCACATAAGAATGTTCAGAGTTAGCGGGACATTTCTCTTCCTACATAAGAACGTTTAGAGTAAGCGGGATATTTCTCCTCTCACATGAGAATGTTCAGAGATAGCAGGACCATTCTCCCCGAACATAAAAATGTTAAGAGTTAGCGGGGAATTTCTCTTCCTACATAAGAATATGCGGAGTAAGCGGGACATTTCTTCTCTCACATAAGAATGTACAGAGTAAACGGGACATTTCCCCTCTCACATTAGAATTGTAAGAGTTAGCGGGACATTTCCCCTCTCACATAAGAATGTTCAGAGTAAGCGGGACATTTCCCCTCTCACATAAGAATGTTCAGAGTTAGCGGGACATTTCTCTACCTACATATGAATGTTCAGAGTTAGCGGGACATTTCCCCTCTCACATCAGAATGTTCAGAGTTAGCGGGACATTTCCCCTCTCACATAAGAATGTTCAGAGTTAGCGGGACATTTCTCCTCTCACATAAGAATGTTCAGAGTAAGCGGGACATTTCTCCTCTCACATAAGAATGTTCAGAGTTACCGAGACATTTCTTCTCTCACATAAGAATGTTAAGAGTTAGCGGGACATTTCTCCTTTCACATTAGTGATAAGAGTCCGACGAGATGCCAGAGTGGGAGAACTTGCCATAAGTCGATCAGCAAAGTAACATTTTCATGTTTTTTCACGTCTCATTGCCTACAAGTACGCTGTCACGTGAAACAAACTAGACCATGCAACCATTCGATATGTTTGTGTATTTTCTAACAACACCAAAAATGTGGGAAAAGGTATTGTTATGTAGTATTTTATTAACCTCCCCGCAAATCTGCAAAACGTCTATCCGCACACAAGAACTGCATGTCTCCCCACGGGACTTTCAGCTTAATGTTACGACTTCTGTCTATGTACGGATATATCGATGCCACAGTAAGCATGCTCATGACAGTGCAATTTTTGGTATGAATGACGTTAAAAACGAAAGGAGCCCTATCATTCCAATCAATAAAAATGCCTACTGATTCGTGCATTTAGCAGGGAGTTCAATTTTTAAAGCCGCTTGGAGCTTCCTCTATAGCACATTTATTATATATAAAAGGCAAATTGTATCCCATGTTCCTGTATTAATAACAACTGACTCAGGGGTCGTATGTTCAGTCTGTTCCATGCCGTGCATGATGTTGCATGATCAAGAAATGAAACCGTAAAAGCGAAAAGGTCATATCTGCATTTCCCTAGATCTTTGTGACATTCATTACATTAATTAAACAATCAAAAGATATAATAAAATTTGAATGTCCATAAAGACAAAATAAAAATACAGTATAATTCAAATCCGACTGTCTACATCTAATCAAGTGAAAGCACGTTTACTAATTTGTTTTACTTACCTGTGAAAATTCAAAATAATTAGCTTATGGTTGCAGATGTTCATGAGATATTGGTTTAAGACATTACATATATGTAAACACAAAGTTTTTTTTTATTGATTAATTTTGAAGTTATTTAAAGACACATTTCTGAATGCAAGTTGACACGTTTCGTTGATTTAATTTCAATAATTTACAATTTTGATATGAAAGACAAAATATTTATATTTTATGACATTTCTGTGTCCGCAGAGAGTAGGGGTGCTTTCTGCAGCTCAAAATCACATGCCTGTCAAGGGATCAATATCCCAAAAGAAATTGTTTACTGAAGATTTTTGCCGTTCCTGGGATATTTGGTATCAGAGATTAAATTATGTATGCAAACACCAAACTGTCAATTTTGCAATCGATCAAAAATAAAGTTCCTTTAAGTGACCATCTTGGGAATAATTTGAATGAATTCTTACTCACTTAAATCCAATTTCTCTAAAAAAAAATTGTAACTATGATATGAAAGCCCAAATATTAACTCTTCATGACATATCTTGAAAAAAAAGCAGAAAAGTGTCAGCCCAGAGAAAGTAGATTTAAATAGATGGCACCACCAAAAATACATATTTGCATATGCAGTACATGATCAATAAGCCTGGTAAGTTTAATCATGAAAGCTGCAGCGACTGTTGAGACAGTTGGTCCAGAGAGTGGACGGTGCAACAACATATAACAAGGGACCAATGGGTCACATCGCTCAGCTGAATTTTGGAAAATATTAGTAACTGCAAAATACAGTGAAACCTCATTGTGTCGAAGTCGAAGGGACCCTCAGAAAACTTCGACACATCCGAGGTTCGACACAAACGGGTTTTGCTTGGTAATATTTTAACTAGAATTGTTCGGAATAACGAGTCTGTAACTTCGACATAAGCGGGGTATTCGGCTTAAGCGAGTTCGACACAACAAGGTTTCACTGTATTTTTATTTCTTTTGGTTTTTCATGTATTTTATCATTTGAAAAGCTATGAGAAAATGGCCCTGCTAAAATGAAACTCTGTAAATTATAGAATAGTGGACATATGCTAAACCATTTAGTGATGCACCGAGGGAAAAATGGGCCTACGTTAAGTGTTATATAAAAGTAACATTTCATAAATAAATAATGTGTGAAGGTAATTAAGTTTTCAAAAGTTAAATATATGGCCAAATGAGTTAAAAATTAATCCCACATAGTTTGACCAATATTCCTAATTTTAATACTAAGTTAACAGTGTTATTCACACCTAGGCCCCGCCAACTTTAAGAGATATGAATGAAATGCAACAAAGTATTTATATCTTCTTAAATCTTGTCAGTTAGCACTTACATTAGATCCTAATATTTTATCACATTTGAATATTAGGATTAAATTCCTGACAATTTTTTTCTTTAAAAAATCAAAATTGTCCAAGTCTCAACAAAAATAATTTATTTTACATTTAAATTATAAGATTCATCTTGTTTATTAGTCCTGTGTATTGAAGGGGTGGGTGGGGGAAGGGTCTCTGTTGTTACTGCTCGATTTTTTACAAAACGCATTATGTTTGAGCCCATAACTTTTTAAAATTATATAATACAGACCTAATTGCTTGCATGTACATAGGAACTATATAGATGAATATTTATGGTTAATATGAGGAAAAACAGATGAGTGGTTTTGAAATTAGGCAGTCCTGAAGTGTGAAAATAGGGTTTTAATAAAAAATTGAGGTTTTTCCTTAATTTCTCTAAGGAACGAAGTCGCAAAGATCCAGTTTCCGCTTGGTAGGAGATCTTGGGGACATCTAACATTATGCCGAATTTTGGATAGCTAGGATTTACGGTTTCAAAACGTGACGCATCTACGGACGGACGGACGGACAGCTAGACGGACGACAGACAATGGACCACAACTATAGCTTAGATGACCAATGTTAAGCTGAGCTAAAAATTACTATTTTTATTAATATTCACTAGTAAACCGGATAAAGGTGCACATAAATCTTATAGCTCATTCATTATTGTTTAAATCTGTGTTGCTCTTCACTCAGTAACTGTGCACGGCATGAGAGGAGAAAACCACTGTTTATCCTTTACTCAAACAATATAGCTTAAGTACTGATTATTACGGCAAGCATTGTTGGCTGTGACTCTGTGCCGGGTTGCTGGGTTATTACGACTCTCCGGTGATACAGCTCAGCTCACTAAATATCCCTTATTATCTTGAATCTGAGGAAATGCAAAATCCAAATTGTAACATGGTTATTTTAAAAAAGGCAAATGCACATAAGATAATAGATCAAGGGCCCAGCGACCTAGTGCTCATTTGTGAATATTATGCGTAAGATAATACTTGAACAATTTACAGACATAAAATTTAGAACACTGCATAATAAAACGTAGAACTCTCTCACAGTAAATAAAAACTTCTGTTCCAGCTTCACAGTGCTGAAAACGGACTTAAAGTCCTCGTAATATGTTGACGGTGCAAACAAAATGGCCACGCGACCAACCTTCGCAAAAAAAATATACATAAGAATAAAGTAAAACTAAAAAAAACATTGAACAGAAAAAAATCAGCTTTGCCTTAATTGATAAAATTACCAGTTACTGAATCCATGTGTGTGCAATAGTTCTGCAAAAATAGATCGTTTGACTTTCTTAAGATTTTGCATGGCAGGATGATACATTTTTCATTTTGTTGCTAATTGCACAATGAGCGAAAAAAGGGCCCACTGTTCAAAATATAACAAATTTCTCAGTGTCCAAATACAGAAATTGTCACAAATATCCGCTGTGCCACAATTTGTTTTCCGCCATTAGTACAAACACACACGCAAGTATACAAAGTGTCATGATGATGCTTCGAGGCTTTGCTGAGAAAAGCTGCAACGTGAGTGCCGACACACGACCTACTGACACCTCGCCATGAACTCACAGGTCAGCAAACATTAACAAGGAATTACTGAAAATCATCTTAAAAAGCTTTAAGGATGCCAGGGAATTTTAAACCTGATATAAAATAACACTAGTATACAGTGTGGGCACTGATATCTGTAGTTTTAAAAATCTGATAGTGAAGGTAGGTATGACCTGCATGCAGGTTTATGTTTATTTTTATTGCCTTTTCCCCTTTGTTTATAGGAACCACCCTAAGGATGACTTCATCCACTAACTCTGCACTTTCACCTTCTATAACACAAGAGGGTACAACAGACGTCACAACATCCCCCAATCCCGGTTTACCATTTCCGTGGATCATAATTTACGCCGCATGTGGGGCAGGTGTACTGATCATCACCTCGCTGATCATCGTAGCCTGTTGTTACTGGTAAGTTGTGAATATTTGTTCTTACCATTTCATAAAAACTGATTCCGATAATTAGAAATGACAATATAGAAAATTTAAATTCCACCACAGAACGGAACGCGACTTCTCAATTTTGTAAGCAGTACAAATTCAATGGGAGACATTGTCCAAACAAATTGATGACAACTATTTGCAAGTTCTAGGTGTTGGTAACTAATAAGAGAGAGCCCATTCGCTTTTTTTTTAGAAAAAAATTAGCATTGTTTTAACTAAGCAGGTATATTTTTCATAAAGAGAAATGCGGACACACACACACACATATATATATATATATGTTTTTACAATTATGGGTAATACTATGGAGATACAAAAAGATGGAGTAACTACTGGGCTCGAGGTCCAGCATCAAAGTGATACGCCTGGCAGCCCTCGAGGTTTTATTGGCGCTGCCCATTGTTAGGGGAGCTACTCGCTGGGGATGCCCATTGTACTCGCGGTCTGTCGTTATCGCGGCACATCATAAAATCCAAAGAGGACAATTGCTGCGTCAGATGTTGCTTGCGATAGTTAAGCCCAAGTATTGCTGTGATGGGGAATCTGTGTGAAATTTCATGAAATTTTATGCTAGCGGAAGTTAAAATTTTATGTGAAAATAAAAATTCGTGCGCAGGTAGCGGCCATAGAATCCTCACATACCGGTAGCCATATTGCGGTAGCCATATTGCGTTATTTTGGAGTCCCGCTGCTTCTATCTCAGCTTGTCAAGTGCGATGCAGTGCGGGGTGTATATCTAATTCTGGATATGCTGTGATTTTTTTATTACATCTGACTTTACCGCACAGTTACACTGCTATTGTTATTTTTCCTGTAAAGTTACGTTTATCTGCTTGCCATTGATGTAATTTCTACGCGTGTAACTTGTCGGTGAACAAAGCAAGCCATTCCTAAAGATTGATCTGTCCCGGCCGAGAAATGAGTGGCCTATACAATAACATAATTTTCGCAGATTTTTTTTATGCGAGCAAATCCTTTGTGAAATTATGTTCAGTACCAAGTAACGTAACAGTGCTAATTAATATTTAGATCCTACAAATTCATTACAACTGAAAAGCATATTTATCTAGTACGGTACTGATTTCGATATGACAGCTTCCTTGCCAAGCGATTCCGCGGTACCCTCGGTGATGTTTCAGGGACAGGCCGACCCTGGCGCGATAGGCAGACCAAAGAGCTTACATACCTAGATGCGAGGATTCTTATCAAGATCGATATCATCATCGGACGGGATCGGCAATCCCAGTAGTTACTCCATCTTGTTGTATCTCCATGGTTATACAGGTATACTTTTACAGAAATACATACTTACAAAAACATCCATAAAAGTGGTTTTCTCCTCTAGTTTATGCGACCAGGTTCCGTTTTAATAAGCGGTCAGTATCACACAGTCTTTGAAGAGTGCTTGGTTTGTTTAATGTCCATTCGATGTTTCACTTTGACGGGGGTATAATGAGCCAAAGAAAATTTCTTTCAGAACAGAACTTCTCTTTATGTATACACCCTAGCAGGGAGATTTTGGGCACTTGCGAATTTCCTGCGAGAATTTTACTTTAGTCCAGTGACCTCAATACAGGGAGGTTGGGGGTATATAGTTCTTAGCAAGGGGGATTTTACTTGTAACCATCCCCCTATTATTCGGTTAATACTATTTATATATTTTAAATGCAATATTTAAATAATAAGAATTATAGACTTTGGTTTCATTTCTGAATTTACCCTGAAATTTCATGTTATGTTTATAAAAAAAAGTTTGCAACCCCCCCCCCCCCCCCTTGAAGAAATTGTCTTAGCCCTTCAAGCTTTACCTGGACCTTGCTAATGGACCATCAGACGGAGGACAACGTTCCGTCCTTTAGCTCATTCTGACCGAGAGGAAGTTAAAGCCGGTCCAACACACGGTTCAGCACCGCTATTTTTTTAATCGTTCCTTATTGTGGTATTTAGTACTGATTCACTTCATTTGTACCTACCAATGATGTCTGTACTAGTGACCACAATTCTGCTTATTTCCTGACACGTTCTCTGCGTATTTTGTATACACTCTGGCCTATAAACTAAAGATTAGTATCATTTAGAAACATACATCACGTATTAAACAAACAATTTCCAGGCACATTTAATAACACAGATTGCTTGTAACTGGTTTAATTGATTTGCCTTATCATTTATCAGTGACGCCCTCTGTCTGACGCTGGTAAGTTTCAACGTAAACACAATTCTTAGATATCCAGGCTACTGACAGGGCAGGCTATAACCACGACTGTGGTTACCCGATTTCGGTTAGGTTCCTGTTAACAAAAAGTATACATGCTGACGGTTAAAAGTTATTTTCAACATTTAACTATCTATAATGTCAAAATTATTGCACCATGTCTAATTTGTCTGAATCTCTTTTTATAATTAAGATTTTAGTGTTTCAGGCCCGGGTGTTTAATTTGACTTACAAGTATTAACCATATATTTCCTATTGAACTGCTGCATCTTTTTTTTTTTGCTCAACTGACTTAAATCATCTGATCTACAGCGATCACCCTCTAGCCTAACCGTCTCTCTACAGGCCGGCCGTTAAGAGGAATAAATTCTTACAGTTTGATCTGGAACCTTCTAACTCAACACTAATGGAGTCCTAACAAAATCTCCTTGTGGACCCAATATTAATTCACGATGACCTGTGAGCTACACAGCGAAAACATGAAGCATTGCATCACTTTTCCTGAAAGCTGATACACAAATCTTATATTTCCTACCAGTCCGATAACTGGTCACTTTGGCCTTGATCTTTTAGTTCAGATCTACAGACATATAAACATTTTTGTGTTCGACGTAGGACTCTTAAAAAAGTTTCCAGCATTGCAGATCTTTTCCTCGAATCTGATACACAACTCGTTTCAACTAATATTTCGGACCAGTTCAATGACTGGTGACCTTGACCTTGATCTTCCAGTTCAGTTCTTTAGGAATATAAAATTTCTTTTGAACACCATAACTTTTGAAGGTCTGTATAATTTTTCCTAAAATTGACACACAAATTGATTCAACTGATATTTCGGACCAGTTGGATAACTAGGGACCTTCAAGCTTAAATCAGCTTTGCATACTTTTTCCGAAATATTAATGCACACATTTTTTCAACAAATTTCTCTGAGTTTGTAAACAGATGACCTAGACTTGATTTTCAAGGCCAGATCTGCGACAATATAGGATTTCTTGTGAACACTAAAATTGAACATTTTTCCTTATCAAATTTGAAACATTGATTGTTTATAATAATTCTCGGGATATTAGCTCAACTGACTGTAAGTTAACTGAGGTAAAGGAATGGCGCCTTGTCCGTCGTCCGTCCGGTGGTCCGGCCGTCCGTTAGCCAGGCACAAGTCGTAACTGCTGGCCCTAGAAACTTCTAAGTCAAAATTCAGGGAGGTCAGTAAAATATCTTCTTGGAAACCTGAAATTAGGTCACTGCGACCTATATCCTCCGAGCTATAGGGCTCGAAATTACCCCCCAGAAAAATAAAAAATTGATACATAACCTCCAATATCTTGATAATTAATACATGGATTGTCATGAATCTTGCCTTGAATATTGACCATGACTAGTTTTGTAAGTTGCCGAAAATTGGTGGCGCCACCTGTTCTTTTTTTTGTTATTTTAACGAATATTTTTTTATTTTCGAGTACTATAAAATGACAACAATCATGTCAGTTTCTCAACTGTGATTACATCTAGTTTCCCAAAACCTGGTTTGTTTATAAATTACAAGTGGATGCACTATAGTAATCACCCTGTCTTTCTGTCTCTCTGTCTGTTTGTCTGTCCATCCGTCCATCCACACAAATTTGTTTCCAGATGATAAATCCAGGTTAGATTGACACATGGATTTCAAACTTAACTTACATATGGCCCATCACTAAAACAAGATCCTATATGATTTTGGGTTCACAAGGTCAAAGGTCAAGGTCACAGGACTTACTTATTAAAAAGATTATGGCTGCATTTTAAGCCCAGCTTTTCATCCAAAACTTTTCATCTTGCGCATTTAGCTGACTTCCCAGTATGGGGAGAGCATTAATGAATTTGGGGTCACAAGGTCAAAGATCACAGGGGCCAGCTGTTCACAAATTAGTTTCCAGATGGTAACTCCAGTTAAGTTTGACATATTAGTTTCAAACTTAAATTATATATGGCTCACCACTAAAGTAAGAACCGTGTCGATTTTGGGATCCAACAGTCAAAGGTCAAGGTCACAGGACCCTTTTTTTAAAAGAATGCATTTAAAGCCAAACTTTTCATTGCAAACCTTCCATCTTCAAGTAATTGCTAGCCTGCCAATAGGGGAAGATTCTGTTCGATTTTGGCGTCATAGGGTCCAAGGTCAAGGTCACAGGCTTATCCATTCACAAATTAGTTTATGGATGATAATTCTGCTTTGGCTAGGCAGATTGGCGTCAAACTTGATTTAATAGTGACCAACCAATGAAGTAAGTTCATTTTGATTTTCAGGGTTGGGAGATTAAAGTTAAAGGTCACAGGAGCCAAATCTTTAAAAAGATTGTGGATGCTCTGTTAACCAATCCTTTCATCCCGAACTTTCCATCTTTCACACATGGCTTACTTGCCCAAAGTAAGGAAATCTGTAGATTTTGAGGTTACCTGGTCAAAGGTCAAGGTCACTTTTTTAAAGATTGATACAATCTTATATGATATAATCTAAATGCTGCAAGTTCAAGGTTTTTTTTATGAGACCTTGATGATTGATCCGGACAGACGGGTGCCAAGGGTAACTGCAATAGCCCATCAGCCTATATAGGCCGAGGGCTAATAAATCATATAATGGCAAATGAAGTGGGCTTCATGAAAACATATACATTTAAAATATAAACTTGATACCTAAAAAGTTTATCAGTTCCAGACTTCTTTTCAGACGTTTTCCAGATATTTATTTAAAGACTGACAATGATCCTTCGAATAGCAATAAGACCTTTACATTTAATAAGGTATTTTATAGTTTTGATGCACAAGCATTTATTACGTGTATATACCCGTGTTCCTATAATAACACCAAATAGCTTGATGGTTAAGATTTCGCTAGTATTATATGTAAGTATCGTATTACTGCTAAGAAATAGAAATGGTCCATCAAATGTTGGTATATATGTATCCATGCTTTGCATCAACAACCTACATTTGTATAAACAATTAAAAGGAAACATCATTAAGACTGCAAACACTCTACAACAAAATAAGGGATCGCAATCCTTTTCCACCTGATAATCAACTGTGATCGCCATAGCCATTACGCTCACAGCGCGAGACCTCCCGGCCCGGTGACCTTCCACTCATACGCTGTGAGGAATAGCAGGATATTAACAGGTTTGGCAACACCCAGTCAATTTGCGCTGGATAAAGTAAAATCTGATTGGCTCTGCGTTTAAACAAATCTGCAGAACTGGTGGAAGAAATCTGATTAGCTTAGCGTGTAAACAAACATAGCTATGGCCGTCGCAAGCTCGTTTAGCGCGCAATACAGGAAATATGCAGACAGACTGTCTTCAAATGGGGGTGATAAAAGTCTGTGCTACCAAGCGCTTTCCGCAGCAGTGTAAAGTGACCGGTACCTCGAAGAACATTCGTTTGTGCTTGTGATACTTGCAATGCGTTTGGTTAAATATAACGGGGGAATTTCACAGAGACAGCACTGCCTGGTGGCCAAACCTGACCGGCAACCCCGATAGTGTAGCGAAGCCGCTGCTTATGGAGCGTACATGGCCAATAAAATTCCCTGACCACCCCTGACGAAAAATGAATTTTCCAGAATTTTTTGCCAGCCACTGGCATCCCGTTTTATGGTTACGGAAATAACATTATCCACTGGTCATCTGACTGACTTTCCTTTTGCTTGTTTAAGATAATTACATTGGTTTGTACTTACTATAATGATTTAATATTACATGTTAACTGCATGCAGAAATGAAGCCAGGATTTAGTGAAGCGTGCGTCGGGGGGGGGGGGGGGGGGGGGGTACCTCTTAATTTCTTGGAATGTTCGAAGAGAAACAGTTGCCACAAATGAAAAGTATAAGAATGGGGTAATAAACCAATATCAGGAATCTCAACTTGACTTGATGTAAATTTATAACTTCTTCATTCCTTTGTGCTGAATAGGTGTGACGTATATGGCCAGACCACCCGCCCGGTGCAACCAACTGAAAAAGTACATCTTAGGTTCTGTAAAATGTCATCAATAGTACTTTTTGCACTGTAACAAAATTCTTAGAACGTTCTCTATTCTGGCTATTTCATATAATAAATCATCTAGGATCTGCGTGATATCGATATACCGAAAAATAGATCGAAGCACGCTGACCGATACCATAACTGATATTGATGGCACTGGCAAGTACCGTCAGGCGGGTCTGACAAATCATCAAAGAAGCTTGGTGAAATTTCTAAAACCAGTGACAAAAACGTCATAATATATGAATTAATGATGGACGTTTGGGCTATGGGTCTTTTAAATTTTCGGGCCACCCTTTATGCGAATATAAGCTTTGGCGGATGAATGGCTATGCGAGTGTTTTGTGGTTCGGAAAGATTCCCGTGTTTCTTAATCAGGCGCGTATAGTCGTTACGCGTTGTCTTGCCGTTGTCGGTAATAGATGTTAATAATTCTTCTGATAGCCAAGCCCTTTATCAACCTAATGCTGCAACATGGCTATGATTGATAATGCCATAAAAAGATAGTGGCTCTTAAGACGTATTAATTAGTGAAATTGTACATTGTCATGATTTAATGTTGAAATAATAAATTTTAATATATTTTTACATCAATATCTTTTATATTGGTACATTGAAAAACAAGCGATACAAGGGTCATGACGCTCGGTCATGTGCATGAACTATAGCATCATGGCTAACATTAACAATTACAGTTATTATTATTTAGATATTACTTGTGAATTTTTATTAAACTTTGTAGGATGATAATAATATAATTATCATCCGAGGAGGTTTTTATTAGGACCTGTCTGGATGTTCAGCAAAGAACTTTTCAGGACTAACGGTTACCATTTCTGCCCTGCCGAAGGACTGCAAGGCGTGGGACAAAAACTATTACTGAAGGTCAGCTGAGCTAAATAACAAGATAAATGATGGTACACAACGATGCATTGAATAGTGCAGTGTATAAAAAATGGCCAAGAAAAATAACGTTATGTTAATATTTTAATCGGCCTTAGTCAGTTTTAACTGCAGTTTACGTATATCATTACAGCAGGAAAAACAGACGTCTGAAGGAGAAGGCAGCCGAGGCAAAGAGAGTGAGCGCGCGTTGCCGCAGTAACAGCTGGCATTTCCAGGCCCAGCACCGGGTGAACTCTACCCATCAGTATGACGAGATCGAAGGATCTCCGCCCGTCACACCCCCGTACGGCGGGGCTTACACTTTCTTGGAGACGTCCCCGCAACAACCAATTACTCCTGGGGTAAGCCCTCCCTACTTTGAGGTTGAGGACGTCATTCAACGTCAAACCAGTCAGGTGTCATCAAAGTCCCACAGTCCAAGCATGGGCCGGGTGGTGACACGTGAAAAAGCGGTACCACGTGATAGCCCAGGAAGGGAAAGTGTTATTGAAAAATACGTGTTAGACTCTATTCTCGGAGAGAATCGAGAGAGAAATATAGATGGTTCACCAAATCTCGATGCCAGGAAACACACGAGCAGAAGTCAGCAGTCAGTGAAGATTGACAATTGTACCAAACCCCAGGGCCGACCGCCGCTACCTCTGAGGAAGATGCACTCGAACCCGGTGAGCGGGACTTGCGGTGTGAGGGAACCTGTGGACGTGAGTGCTCTGCCCCTGTACAGCCGGCCACCCCCGCCCTTCATGAGACAAACCAGTAAAACCTCCAGTAAAAGTTCCCAAGGAACGCGAAGCCCTCAGTCCAAAAGACCCCCTCTACCCCACCATCATGGATCCACACGATCAGCCGGCGGGGAGAGTACAATAGAAAGACTAGTCTTGGATACGATTTTAGGAGAAAACAGACCAAGTAATGTCGACGGAACGCCAAGGAACAGGGCCTTCACCGAGTCTGATACAAACGTACCAAAGAGGAACGGCAAAGAAGTGCTGCGGCGAAACATCTCGGAACCAGGAAACAGGGCCCACCGGGTCACCTCTGTGCATTATACCGCCGAACCTGTGAGGGACACTGGACATGTACGGTCGTCATCGTTTACCGGGCAACAAGTCAAGCCCCAGCCCCCTACACCCTGCAAACGGTCGACCCACTTACAGGTTCCGTCACTGGCATCGCGACAGAGATCAACCTCGAGTGACGATGATACGATGCTTGTAGAAAATATTGTATATGTTGGGCTTCGGAATAACACGCCTGTTTGAAGGGACAGTTGTCTTCTGGATATGACCAATTTTTGTTTCGTCGATTGTAGAGGGAAACGTTTGATTACTTTCGTATAACGGAATCACACTAAAGTGGAGAAATGTAACTGGTGACTAGCATTTAGTGACTTACATAATCAATGTCTGAGATATAGAGTTAAACTGGCAGATAATATTACAAACTCGTGGCCTGTTTGCACGGGCCCCTCACGAAGGATCACCGGACGTTACCCAAGCAAAATGGAGGATGTAGATCGGGTGCTTTATAATTTAAAAGTGTAATTAATTTTACACATTTGCCACACTCAGACCAGGGCGTTTGAAGCTTCTCACAGACGAACTCTCCCAGGACTCATTTCTGAGGTGTGAGGGAGGGTTTGATTTTATATTATATAATATGATATGTCAATCATTTATTCAATACTAACCAATTTAGCGTTGGACTTGAAATATTTAAATTTATTCGCTGTTTTATAGATAATGGCGAAACATTTTATATGTGTTTATCTACTTTTGTACAGACTATTTATATATGTTTCCGGCAATGTACAATTATATGAAACTTTTATGAATAGTATTTGTATTGTTATTTTATCTAAATTTATTACAATATGCTATATGTAAATCTATCTTTGTATCTTTGTGCAACGTGTGTTTTAGATGATTTGTACAATATGCATGTAAATCTGGGCATGTTTCCACCATTGTCCACAAAGGGTTCATATTGGCCAGAATGTGTATATAGTCCATTTATAGGTACATCTAATTTTTAACACCAGAATTTATACACAACTACTGGTGGTTCAGTGTTAATTATATCCCAGCTGGTTTTAACGCATACGTTCTCATTCAAGGAATGTTGTATTGGTGTTTCCAGAGTTAGGGCTAAATACAAATCCTGTAGCAATATATCGATATGATAAACATCAAATGTTCAAACGTGTATTTGACGTGTACCTGGACCTGTGGTACAGAAGTCTAATCTAACTAGAAGCTAGTAGACCTGTAAAGAGACTACACTGCAGGTCATTTGGATCATTCTGCTGATATTTTACTGGAAGGCACATGACGCCTCGCCACTACGCATATATGGTGTATATATGTATATATTAGTACACTATGTACAAAATATGCCTATGTACTTAACAGCAATATGTGCACATGATACATTTTATATGCAATACAATAAGCAGGGGAAAATTAACATTCAATTATCATTGTTTTATTTGCAACGCTTTCAGGGGTTGCCGATGTCACGGCATGCGTTATGATGTAGACCTTACGAAGATGTTCTCTTGAGGGACAACATGGACACGAACATGGTCTGGAGTACCTCAAGCAGTGGCGTCAATTTATCTTCAAGGGGGGGTTACATGCGTGGGAGGGAAATCAAAGCAGGGACAAAACAGACATAGAAGTGCATACAGTAGTGCATATATATATATATATATAATATATATATATATATATATATATATATATATATGCGGGGGAATGATAACATTTACCATCCCCCTTGCTAAATCGGGATGGGGTATATAACCCCCCTGTGAATATATATATATATATATATATATATATATATATATATATATATATATGCACCTTTTATTGTATGTGCGACACATTTCAAATTTATATCAATTAAGTACCGCACAGGGTAATTGAACCAAATTCTAATTATTAACATATATTTTATTTCCAATATATATATATATATTATTCTCTCAGTATCAGGGGGATGATAACATTTACTATCCCCCTTGCTAAAACGGGATGGGGGATATATACCCCCCCCCCCCACCTGTGAATTGACGCCCCTAACTTCAAGATTCGGGCAACCACGTTTGTTTATAGAAACGGACTGTGTACTACTTATATATATATATATATATATATATATATATATATATATATATACTTATCTATTACATATTCATATTGTACTATTCAGGGGCATCAATACAGGGGAAGGGGGAATATATTTTTAACAGGGGGGGGGGATCAGTGTAATCACCCCCCTGGTGTTCAGAAGTGATCAGAAAATAATATTGATATATTGTGTATTAAAAGTTGTCCCAACCACAATTACCCAGTTCCCAATCATCCGCCCCAACCTTGAAGAAAAATCGACGCCAATTGTACTATGCATTACATATAATGGTCACAAGACCCTGCTGGTTACAAAACATGTTATTCAAGGTTATGAACGGACTCCGTTCATTACCGTAGAATAAACAATCCACAAAGATCGGAAAAGTGTATACTTTAATTTTAACAGTGATTTTATATGTGTGCGATTCTCTCAAAAACTCTTAAAATAAGCAATATCTTTAACTGATGCGGTGAGGGCTATCGCTGGAATCCGTTTATTAAATAAACAATGAGACATGTAAATCACGCTACAGGTTGGCGGCCGCTGTTCATGAGGCGTATCATTTCAATATTTTGAAACAGTAACCCCTTATTAATTAAGAGGTATCGAGGTAAAAAAACTGTAAAAGTAAATGTACTAATTTTTACTCAACCGATTATTATATTTGACATTTAGTAGCATTTATTTCCATGAAAAATGATAACTTCATTTCTATCCAATTATTATATCAAATTTATACAGATTTCCTGCACTTTAAGAAGATCCAATTTTCACGACGTTTTTATGACCTTTTCAAAATTCCGCGTAGGAATCATGACCTTTTTTTACGGTACCAAATTTCAAAATTCATGACTTTAACAATTCATGAAATTGGCGCATAAAATGTGGGAAACAGAACAAAAGCAAGACCAATGTACCTGATCATACGAAAGCACAAACTATGTGGAATCATTTATATAAAGGACTAGTGGCCATGTACAAATCGTGAACTGGATGTGTCCATGAGTCTTTACGACTCTACTGTACAATAGACCTTTTCCTTGAGCATGCGCACTACGTGCGTTTGCGCTGTCATGTGTAGGATTCGGGTCAGCTGACCCATGACCCGCATGTGACAGCATTGTACAGGGGAGATGAGGATATCTTGTTCATTTGATTTTTGATCACAAATCATTTTTACAAACATTTTCAATGTGTTGCGCATACATCTCAAAAGACCATTTTAAAAAATCAGAAATATTTCTTAAATTTTCATAGATAAAAAATGTAAGACATTTTTAAAATACACATGTATGAAAAATTCGTTTAAACTTTTAAAGTAGTGTTGAAAATATTAATATATAATAATAAGTATCTTTAAAGCTAGCTTTAAATTATACTTACAACTCTGTCATAATCATATATGTATGATATTAATTTTTAACCTCCCCTGGTAAGCTTTGCATCATAGGCATATATAAGTTAAAATTAAAGCATAAAATAAGGCCCCTCCTTGTTTTATTTTATATTGCAACATACTTTTGTCGTTTCATGGTGGGCTTAGTTCAATAATGATTGATATCCGTGTCAAGTAAATTTAATGCAACAGGACCCAAAACACTGCAACCGCTTCCGCCATTGACTCCCGTACACGTGTTCTACCCCGATATATGATAAATATCGCCCACAGGTGTCGCTACTGAAATGGAAAAGGTCTATTAATCTATAACGTAGGTCAATGCTGCAATAAGGTTTCCGTGCTAACTGGGTTGAGGGGCCTCTCCTGCCTCAGGCAACAATAAAACCTGCATATTTTATGTGCGTCTGACCCCATATGTCCGTGAATGTAAAACAAAACAATAGGTCACTTGGCACATTGAACCTGGACATGCAAGGCCATCTGAATACTTAAAACTTGAAGCTGACTCTGTACCTTCTGATAGCAGTCACATGGTTAAGTATGAAATGTTTGTCAGATTTTTACCCGGTTATTAACGTAAATCCGATATTCAAGGAGAGCTGATCCATTCGAATAACAGCGGGAGAAATGGTAATATTGATCAAATAAGACGGTAAACAAAACAAACCCAAAGAAATAGTCATTCAGTGCTTTATGTATTATGTAAAGAAAAAAAGAGAATTATACAGAGTAAAAGTATAATATACAGTATCAAGTGACCCATGGGTCATGACGCTCAGCCGACTGGCATTGTCCTAGCTTGCACAGGCAACTAATTAAGAGAATCTAGGTGGCATCATAGTTCAAGCATATTAGCTCAAGTTCATCGTGACCCATACGCACACCAAATTTGATGACAATCCATCCAGCAGTGCCTGAGGAATCTGGCAATTGCTGTATATTTTGCATTAATTCTGGGGTGCTCAAACATGGCCTATAAATCAAATAATATAGATCATAGTGACCTAATTTTAGGTTTCTAAAGAGAACTTTTGAGGAACTCTTAGGATGTCAAGTAAGAAGATTCTAAGTCCAATGGTTAAGATTTGTGCCCTGCTTTGGTATCAAATTTTCAATTATTTATTTTTTTAGGGGGGGGGATTGCTTATAAGACTCATAGCTTAGAGAATATGGGTAACAGAGACCTAATTTCAGGTTTCCTAGAAGATTCTAGGTCTGGCGTATTCGATTTGTGCCTGGTTAACGGACGGATAGACAGACGGACGGACGCCGGACAAAGGGTGATTGCTATGGCTCAAATTACTTTCAGTCAGCTGAGCTAACAATCGAGTAACAAAACATGTTGTAAATTGGAGAAAAGATTCCAAAATTTCCTGAAATGTGTATCTAATGAACATCTTCAAGATAATAACATAACAGAACCAACCAAAGTCACCTAGGTTCTGGTTGTGCATTCTTGGAAAAATAAAACGGACTCGGCTGTGCCAAGGTACTTTTTTGGGTCACTTTGACCTAATTTCAGGTTTACAAGGAGATTTGCCTAGGGCCTCCCTGGATGTATAGTATAGTAAGAGGTTTCTAGGTCTAAAGGCTACAGTTTCTGCCCTGTTTTTGGAAGGGCTGCTTCATTAAAAGGTCTCAACGTAAAGAAAATATACGTAAAAATAATAAAATAATAAAATTGGCGCCACCAGTCTTCAGGAACTGACGAAACTTCCATGATCAATATGTATGGAAAGACTCATGGAAGTCAAATTAGTTGTTGAGATACTAGAGCTTTTGTGTTAATTTTTTTTAATATTCTGGGGTGCACAAACATAACTCAAGAGAATATAGCGACCTAAATCCAGATGTCCAGGGAGATATTTCAAGGACCACCCAGCTGAATGTTAAGTAAGAAGATTCTAGGTCCATCGGATAAGATTTGAGCCCTTTTCACTGACTTACAGACAGACGGACGGACGATTGACAAAAAATGATCGCTTTAGTTCACACGACTCCAGGCGGCTGAGCTAATAATAATAAGTATAATAATATTTATTGCAGACCCAAATTGTATATGGGGTGTACATAGAAGGAAATTACATGAGGAAAAAAATGACAAATGATGTACAATTTACTCAAATGTACATGAATAAATACATTCATTACATATACATTGTTACGGAACCTAATATCAACAGATCACGTAGTCACGACGAGCATAAATTTTGTCATGGAGATAAAAAAAATCAGATTCTGTACCACTAGGCAGCGTGAAATGTCTAGGGGAATGAATAAAGAAGTCAGGGGTTTTTTATTAACAAATAATTATAATTTATTCTTAAAACAACCCTAACATTACAAAACACGTTATAACAACAGTACAACAGTAAATCAATACAAGTATATAAATAAAGTGTAAAGTACATGGAAAACCACCACTGTCAAGCAACAACAAGTCCTTTATAATGTTTAATCGAGATGAACAGTTCACATAAATCTTCTCAGAGAATAAGAGTCAAGTTCAATCACAAAATCAAATTGTTGTAATCAAAAAGAGAAGTTCGGGTAGTGATCCGAAAGGCAAACTGAAGAATATATAAATCAGTCACAAATTTTGAAAAAAGATCTATAACTGCCGCAATTATCGGAAAAGGTCCACAAACTGACACACACTCTTCTGTGTCCGCTTGAATATTTCTCTCCTCTCTCTCTCTCTCGGCTCTAAACACAGCCCCTTATTTATAACTTTTCACCGAGAACTTTCCATTTCCCGAACAATCTAAAGAACCCATAATACACACGCCTAACGAACAAACTAGAACAAAGAACGCTGTGTTCCTACATGTCAGGTTTCACACGTGGGCCGGCCCGGCTCGCGTGTCGCCCATGGCAACGGACAATGCTAGCCCTGCACATACACATGTAAGACTGCTGAATACAATAAAAGAGACATCTGTAATAACGTACACATACTAGTGGAAGGAAACGGATGTAAAATCATATTCGATGACTGACAGATAAAAAACGGCCGATGATCGATTATTTATCGATTATTTTATAGACCATCTATATTATCTTAAAATATAAGGCCTGTGCATTTCTAAGGGGGTCTTCGATCAATTTCGATTATCGATTATTGCCTTAGGATTCGATTCTCGATTCGAGTGTTGTCACAATATTCTGTCAGAGACATAACCTACTAAAAGATTTTATCCCATATGATGCTATACGATTTAGATTATTGTATACCTGAGAATTAATGCAGACCGAGTAATATTTAAATCTTCTGATCCATTATTGTTCTAACATCTTATGAAGGATATAATATGACTTCTTTGTTAAATAACAGTGCTATTTCATCATCGATGCTGTTTATCTGTTCCTATAAGTAAGAGCTAGAGACCGGAAAGGTATGAAAAAGAATGAAAATGCAATAATTGACAATCGATTAGTTCATGCCCGATTCGATTATCGATAAATGACTGGCTTCGATTCAATGCATTGATTATTCGATTTAATCGATAACTAGCACACCATTAACACATACATATATAAACATATACATACATATATATATACATTAATACAAATATACATATACATACATATATACACATATATACATACACAAACATGTATATGCGTGCATACATACATGCATACATTTTATATAACAAAACCTTTACTGCTTGTGCGCAGAATTTAACTTGTAGCGCATCATTTGTTTGCCCTAGAAATGGAACTGTTGCCCCTTACGGAATACACCCTCGTCATCTTTCATGTTTTGTTGATAATACGCATATATACATTTTATTATGAAAATACGTTACACGTTTGTGAGAAATTTTAACCTTGTTTTTAAATCCTTTTATTATATAAAGCATCTGCTCACGTTTGCGAAAAAAGTCTGATTTCATATAAAGATCGGAGTTTAACATGGTACTAACATTTAAATTCTCACTTTCCATGACTCTTTATTGGCACTGCAGCTCTTTGGTTATCCCAAGACAACTATCAATGCATGACTGTATGCAATTTTCATTTTGTAAGGAACTCTGAACCACAGACCAGCACAAAATAGACTACACCACAGAACATGTTATAAAACAAAACCTTGACTTCTTGTGCGCATAATTTATCTTGTGTCGTACCATTTTTTGCCCTGAAATGGAACTGTTGCCCCTTATGGAATACACCCTCGTCGTCTTGCATGCCTTGCATGTAAATGGATGACATTATCCTGCCTTTACCCAATACGTGCATGCAGACTGTTTTAGTTTTGTTGTATTTGACATCATGTAACAACTAGAATACGGGTAGTCGACAAGCGACCACGTGTATCCGCCAAAATCAGAGTAGGACGGGTGAAGTGAGGCATGGATTGAGTGGCAAGGGGAAATAGAGTTAGATGTGTTACATATTAGCATGGATGTCTGCCACGTAAACATGACCATGGGTGGCGCCACCTGTTACTTGAACGAGAAACTATCCAAGATGCATACAAATGCAAAATTTCAGGTAGAAATGTCAAACCACTGCCGAGATATGAGTGATTTTATCCCACAGCAGACAAACAGATGCACGCTGTGCAAAAATGGTTGTAGGTAGGGTCAACAGTTTCTTGAAAAAGAGCTATGTGAGATCCAAACACATGCATCACTTCAGGTAGGTACGTCAAACCAGTTCGGAGATATTAGCATGAATATCTGCAGCACGAACGTGAATGTACGTGGCGCCACCTGTCATAAAATCAAGAAAGCTATCCAGGATGTATACGCATGCCAAATTTCAGGTGAATAAGTCAAACCACTGCCGAGATATGAGTGATATATTAACCCAAGTCAAACGAACAGATGGACGCTGTGCAAAAATGGCTGCAGGTGGCGCCGCCATTTTTGTGTATGTTATAAAGCTAATCTAGGGCTATATTTGTGCAAATAATTTACCTTTTGGTCAAACGAGTCCGAAGATATGTGGGTTAATGGCATAAAACAGACGCACAGATGGACGAACTGAAGAGAGGAAAGGTCAGAGGTCAACACGGAATGGTTAGGCACCAGTTCACATGTGACCCGATAATTGGTGTAAGTTTCGGAAAAATCGGTCCAGTAGTCTCAGAGGAGTTCTCCGAACGAATACGGCGGCGGCGTCGGAACCCGGTCAAAAACATAGTATCCGCAAAACTTTGTTTTGGCGGATACAATCTTATAGTCATGCGATATTAGTAAGGGTTTAATAAGTATAAAGATATTAATAAGTCCTTTAACAGAAGTGCAAATAGAACCATTTCGTCTGCATACATGAGATGGTTTATAATAAAACTGCCAATACCTAGTCCAAGATCCTGCTTGTCAAATGTTAAGGTCATTCGTTTAAATAATGAATATATACGATGACAATACCCCTCCCTGCCGGACACCATTATTATCAGGAAGGGTGGCAGATTTGACAGAGTTCAATCTTACATATAATTTCCGACGGAAGTACCAATGGTAAAAAAAATTTAAACAGTTAAAGGAATGGCATTTTCAGAAAGTTTGCGAAACAGAGTTCAAAAAGTGATTATTTCAAATGCCTATGTTGCATCAAAAAAACAAACGAACATGTATGATCCCACTTTGTGATCGTATCTGATAGCTTCTTTTAATTAGCATACACAAAGTTCCGTTTCATGGTTCTTTTTATATCCAAACTGCTTATCATATACAAAACAAGTTTTCAGTCGGCCTGAGAAAACAGTTTCAAACAATTTGGACAAGATAGTATAGACAAGGCTACATTGGTCTGAAGTTTCCCTTATCAGCAATTATTTCTGTCTAATGTTTTACAACTGGTACTAAATTATTACATATCATATCCCCCGACAGGTGTTCGTGTACAGGTATAAAAAGTAAAAAAAAAAACTCAGGGTTGCAGGTTTCATATATTACATCCTGGGGACATGCCGGATAAAAGCACTAACTTTTTCCATGTATTTTTCTTGGCCTTACCTTGCATTTTTTATAAGAGTCACTTCATTAAAATCCATTTTGGATGAAAATAGATAAAAATGTTCTAGTTGCCTAGAAGCCAAGATATTAGCCTATCTCTACAAGGCGACATCTTGGAATCCAACTTGGCTGCCATAATGCGTTGTGAAAAAGGCTGCTTTCATTTAGACTGCCTTATTCTCAAATATGGGCCTAAGCCCCAGAACAATAAGAAAAGAAAAGAACAAATTGTGACTTTTGTTTCTATTAAATGGATGAACTGAAATGAATAATTATTATTTTGATAATTTTGATAGCACAATTGTATTCCTTGCCCATGAAAATGTTTAATTAGACACTAAGAGTTTTATCAAAGTTACGTAGAAGCCGAAAGGACCCAATGCACAAGCAGAAGCGATGATGTTGGTCTCCTTACTGATGCAGATATTATTATTATATGTAGTCCTTTTATAAATAATAATAGTAATAATTTATGTATATGGTGTTTCTTATAATGAATACATAACATATCAAAAGCGCTTTACACATTAACATATTGTCATAATATTAAAAAAAGAGAGTGCAGCAGTAAAATATAACATTATAAAGATCCTATGACAATAGTCAAATTGGAATGATTTGCATGATAAAAATAAGTCTGTATTTAAAAAACATTAAGATATTGACTATTCTTCACAAATAATGGTTATTCATTTCACAGGCATGTGCATGTGTTAAATATGATTGCCTAACTTAGTCCAATTCAGCTTTGGGGACCGCCTTTTTTATATTACTCTGTGATCTCCTTCTTTTCTGTTCACAGTCAAGAGGTGATTGCAATTATGCAGGGGCTATGTATTGTATGACACACTGATAAACAAACATGAGAACTTTATAACTGATTCTTTCTCTTAGTTTAAGCCAGTGCATATATCGAGCAATTGAGAGATTCTCTCATATACTTTCGAATGCCACACACTGTACGAGCTGCAATATTCTGAATCAACTGCAGTTTTGATATATACCAATCTTGTGTACCTGGCAAGGCTATTGCAGCAATCCAGGCGGCCAATAACTAACCCCTGAATATTGTCTGTTGTGATTGTTTAACCCTGTTAATATTTTTCAGTGTGAGGTAAGAAGAACAAAAACAAATTTCCCAAAAATATTATTCATACTCAGTTTTGATCCTGATTTAAATGATTAAATTTATAAAGCGTCTATTGGAAAGTGAAATTAGGGTTCTTGCGCCTTTTCAATTTCAAAAAGTAAGACCTTTTTAAGACTTTGTAAGACCTTTCTTTCTGTGAAAAATAAGATCATTTTCTCATGGTTAATAGAAACCCTATATCAATTAATATCGTTTTAATACCTATCCAAATTTCAAATGACATAAATAAATAAATAGGCCTTCATGTACATGCCCGTATATTCTCTACTTTTTTGCCGGCTGTTGCCGCATACTTGTACAGAAATGTCGTTATGAGCGGAGTTCACTCCCGTAGGCCTATATTATACATGGCAAAGCATGCATCTTTTTATCCATAAATCTGTCAATTAAGTTTACCATATCTATAAACAGCGTTGAGCCGTAGAACGGTAATGTTGCAACTTGACTGCTGCAGCCCCACAATCGCCAGGCCCCACTTTCTCCCTAGGCAACTTCATTTTCCCGTCAAAGAACACGTGCAAGCCAGTCCTCAGGTACAAACATTTTCATGGACATGTTCGGATAACTTCCTTTACTCGAGTTCAGAGAATATCCGCAAAAAAATGCAGGGGTCAATTTGATATGATGACATATTCGCTGACGCATTACCGTAAGGTGTAAGCCGCGGGAGTGACCAGTTTCCACTTTGAAACCCTTGGATATCCTGCTGTATTAGCGCAATCTTCGCAAAACCGCAGGTATCCCCACCAAAAAGCGAGGCATTTGTAAAGGGAGCAAGCGAGCTTGGACGTTCCAAAATTCACGGGGATACGTTTGGAAAAATGTAGTTGGATGACACTGACATCGTTTACATCGGGCAGACCCTAATATGTGGGTAAAACATGTTCTGAAATGCGAGAGCAATAGGATAAAAGTTAATTTACGATTAAAAAAAATATAGATTTCTTGATGTTCATGTATATTTTCGAAATACCTCTGTATAAGCACGATCAACTGCAAAAACCACGTGTCCACTCCAAGAGTGAGACATTTGTAAAGAGAGCAGGTGTGCTTGGACGTTCAAAAATTTACGGGGAAACGTTTGGAAAAATGCAGTTGGATGACATTGACATCGTTTGCATCGGGCAAACCGTATAATACGTGGGCAAAATGAGTTCTGATATATATACGAGAGCAATGTGATAAAAAATAATTAACGATAAAAAATGGATTTCTTGATGGTCATGCATATTTTGGAAATACCGAGTTTATGATACATGCAGTATTTGGTGATATAGCCTATAGGCCCATCATTGCTGACACCGATATATGCTCCTTCCGCGTTGCATACGCGGGCACAATACGTAATAAAAATGTTCTAATTCGAATGCATTTATTGCCATACAGAAATTTGATTTGCATCTGCGAAGCAATTATAGCCCGTTATTTCAATGCTCAAATATTTCAAACATATTTTACAGACTTATAACTTGCTATATATGCAGTGTAAGCTCGCCGATCCAAGCCTATACACAAAATGGTAACACCGTTGAGCTTTCCCGCGCTTCACTTTTTCGAAGCAGCCTGAACTAGCTCGTACTTTAATGTTTGACAAAATATGATTCACTGTAGCTGATTTTAAGTCATCCATTAATTAAATTAATTTGAATTATACAATGGTCATATGTGCCCGAAAAGATGTCATTGACCCCACAAAGGAGGTAAATTTGTCAACGTAATATTTCACAAGACTATCGACGTAAATAATCAAATTTATTAACTTTTAAAGGGACAAACTTTCAAAAACCATCGATATCGTTCCTGGAAAAATTCAGCTCACAGGTATGTCGACAAGCAGGACGAGCCTAAATCATGCAGAGTTACAGAAAAAGCACGTCAGTTCATGCCATGTTCTGGTATACAGGGTTATATTTATGCTGGCTGGTTTAGAAATCACTGATGCATCTTCTTTACACCAATTGCAACTCACACACAAATATTTATTTCAACTTCAAGTTTCAAGCAAGTGTCCAAATATACCTATCACGCTTTCAAACACCTTTTAATGGTACTAGCCCTGCTATATCCTGATGTGCCGGAGTCAAGCAAAATAATTATCTTTTTCAGTGCTGTCAATATTCATATATACATATACATGAACCTGCATAGCAAACATGAAACTGAAACAGACGCTCAAGTGATATTTTAGGACCAAACTCTTTCATGATTAAGTCATAGTTTCCGGAATTTCTTCTACTTTGTTTGCATTGTCGACAAACACAGCGCTTCGTTACTTTCAGTTCCCAACAAAGTTAATGCGCATCCACCGACATGCAGCAACTGCAGAGATTTACATAATTAAGGGAAAGTGTACAGCAGAGGAAAATACCATAATAATTGGAGATGAACTGGCGCACAACTTTCGAGTCCTCTTTAACACCACCGAAACTTGTGAACGCGTCTTCTGATTCGAATTTATTCTGTGTTGTCCGCACTGAAAATACTCCGCAGGTGCCCCCCATGACCATGAGACCCACGGTAGTCTGAACATGCAGATGATGTCTAACATACAGTTAAATATGGGAACAAGCTTTGAAAAATCAGCTACTTTCAGGTTTATGGTATCCATTTATTTGCCTCCTTTACTATTCAAAACTAAAATAAAATTATTTCAGTTTCTGTGAAACAAAAGGTCCCCTTTAACACCACCGAAACTTGTGAACGCGTCTTCTGATTCGAATTTATTCTGTGTTGTCCGCACTAAAAATACTCCGCAGGTGCCCCCCATGACCATGAGACCCACGGTAGTCTGAACATGCAGATGATGTCTAACATACAGTTAAATATGGGAACAAGCTTTGAAAATTAGCTACTTTCAGGTTTATGGTATCCATATATTTGCCTCCTTTACTATTCAAAACTAAAATAAAATTATTTCAGTTTCTGTGAAACAAAAAGTAAGACTTTTGTAAGACCTACCCTCTAAAATGTAAGAAAAATAAGACTTTTTAAGGCCTTATTTTAGCAAAATGAAGAGTAAGACTTTGTAAGACCGCGCACGAACCCTGGAAATTCCAATTAAATATTCCTCGAAACCTTTGAAATCTTTGTATAGGCCTATGATCTGATGTTCTGTTGGTGGATTACGTTCGATTCCAATATTGATGACGTTACCCTTTATAAAGGCTGTTTATTTTAAAAGATCAAAACAAAGTCTTGTTTAACAAGAAAAAAAAGGAACGTGTTTTAAAAATAGAACGATAAAAGGAACGATAAAAGTAGCATCGCAAAGATATGTTTCACCTTTTTTCACAAAGGCTGAATAAAGGATGCGCTATATATACTGCACAAGTGTAGCCTATATGCTAAAATGCCAACTCCACTGGCAGTACTTATAGACAAAGGCATTTTGATAATTTGTATCTTAAGCCTTGGGACTTATGAAGTATCCCACTCTTCTTGGTATAGTAATTACTATAACTTAAAACTTCTTATACTGCACATTTGTGAGAAAAAGGGGCCCTCGATAACCGATTACATGCAACCGTATAATCAAAGGGGTATGGACCAAGTGAGAAAGATTTTTCCTGACGTAAGAGCCGCCGAATCCTGGTATCATATAAGCCAAAATATTTCCAGACTTTGGCAAATAGGCCTACACCTCTTCAATAGGTCTTGTCTTGTGACCCCTAAATGTTGTCATGCTTCATAGATGGTGCCTAAAGTGATGTATATTGGATACTGGTAACCAAGATGAACGAGAATGAGACTTGTGATTTTTAGCCAAAGTAGACGCACGGAGTGATTCTACGCCAAAACGATTTTAGGTGGCGGCACGAGCCTTGTGTTAGCAGAAAAAGCTATCCAAGATCTATAGACAGATAATTCAGGCGATTGCACCAAACCACTCCTGACATATGTGCATGGATGGACGATACGGAAAATGATTGTACGTGGCACTGCTAGTCTTGTGTACATGACAAATCTTTCAAAATTTGCGGACAAATACTTCAACTAACTCCTGAGATATACGTATGGAAGGACGGACCCTGCGCAACAGGTGACACCATCAGTCTTGTGTACTTACTTGATAAAGCTGTCCAAGATCTACGGAAATGCACATATTAAAACCATTACATAAAACCACTCTTAGATGTGCGACCGTTTGACGCTAAGCTACAAACAACTGTAGGTGGCGATACAAGTCTTAGTCATGATATAAAGCTATCCAAGAACTCTGGAAATTAAATATTTTAGGCCAATACATCAAACCACTCCTGAGCTATGCGTGATTTTCACCAATTAAAGACTGAGCACTCATGGATGAATTCTTCACAGGTCGAAAGGTCAGAGGTCACACCGAACCAAAAGGACACCAATTCACATGTGCCCCTATAATAATGTCTCTTAAATATCTTTGAATTAAGTAGTCTAACTTCAGAGGATGGCCCCTGGGGGTTTAGGATTTGTGCCCTATAATAATGCCAAGTTTAGGAAATTCCGTCCAGCGATTCACCAGTATTTTCTGCAAAAGAACGCATCTCTTTCGGCGGATACATTAAAATGAACAAATATTCCAATGATCATTTGATCTTTCCTAGGAAGTCAGGAAAACTTTAAAAACATTAAGATCTAACAACACGTCACAAGAATGGTCAGGTAACAAATGAATGTTTAAAGTTTAATTTTGGTACTTGTAGGTTGCATGTAGCTACGGTAGACGTGTTTATAAATAAACTTCGGATTGGTTAACATTTATGTAAAATTAGAAAATTACTTAGCTTTGTAAATTAACAAATTTATATTTATTAAATCTATACCAATTCAGATTTATGCCAATAATGAAAGTTAATTCTTACATTGTATTTTTTATGAATAGGATATTGACAATATTTAAAACAATCATATAATATAAATACCTTGGAAATATTCCTGATTTTGCACATATATTTCTCTATTATCACTGCAATTATATATAATTTAACGAGATGCACAGTCAATATGACCACTAACAATGCAATCCAGGTCAAAAGGGACATGTAGCTTGGTGATGGTACCACAAATGAATCAAACCTAATTATTTCTAGTTTCCCTCAGCAGCAGTTTCCCTAAAGATTTGTTTTAACTTAAGTTTTTTCAAGTATTTTTGTTTCCCACTTCTTTAAAAGTATTAATAACAATAGTAGTAATGTAGGCCTACCAGGCTACCACTATTTTTTTGTTAGTTAGATAAGTAGTTAGGTGTTTTTATCTTTCCGTAGTCCCTTCATCTTTTCATTAGCTTTCTTTTCCCTCTTTTCTCATCTTTTTCCCTTTCTTCTCTTCTACTTCCATTTCTCCTTTTTCTTTTCCCTTTCTTTTCTTTCCTTACCTTCCCCTTTTTTTCTTCCTTTCCTTTCTCCTTTTTCGTTTCCTTTTTTTCCCTTTCCTCCTTTTTCTTCTTCCTTCCCTTTCCTTTCTTTCCTTACTTATGCCCTGGACTGGTATTAGCCGTACTTACTTCCGGTTGCAGTGCATCGGGGCCGCCCCAATTCTTTCTTAATATAATAATTTTAAATGGCGTTTTTAGTCAAGTAAGAATACGGATGGGGATGTATGGAATATATTTATTAATTGTGACCCTTTTTGTCAATGTGAGGTTCCTCTGTAATCATTTTTCAAACTCACCGACCTTGAACTTCCGCCCTTTTGTAGGCAATGCCACCATATTGGATATTATCCCTCTCCTAGTTATTTTCGCGTCTTTATGGACTGGTTTTACTGCAGATATAATCAAACTACTTGTTTCAACTGAATTTGGTTATTTAGCAAGGTTCCCGGTCTCACTTAAATGTGGATAGTCCCCACGGATCCAACCACTCTGCTGTAACATAAACATGCATATGCAGCGTGAAGCCTAATAGCGTTTAAATGCCTTCGTTTTACGTCTGCCTAGATGTCTTATTCTTATATCTGACTCCCCATTTGCTGTGGCTTCTGTTGCTGGCCTTATACTGAAGCTATGGCCATAGTACCACTGGTGTTACGCTCCATAAGCAGCGGCTGCTCTACGCCCAACTATTCGCTACACTACCCGCTGCATTAAACCGCAGTTGGCGGTCAGGTTTGGCCACCAGACGGTGCTGTCTCTATGGAATTCCCCCGTTATATTTAACCAAACACATTGCAGGTATCACCAGCACAAACGAATAACCTCGAGGTACCGGTCACTTTACACTGGAAAGCGCTTGGTATCACAGACTTCATTCACCCCCATTGTAATACACACGATGCAATCGTCAGCTTTCAACACAGTCTGTATACTGACTTGCCTGAGGTCAGTTATCCCCCACTATTTGTATATATCCTGTACTGCGTGCCGCACGGGCTTGCCCGCATACCTATGTTTGTTTACACGCGCGCTAAGCCAATCAGATTTCTTCTACCAGTTCTACAGATTAGTTTAAACGCAGAGCCAATCAGACTGGGTGTTGCCAAACCTGAAAAATTCTGCTATTTCTCACAGCGTGTGAGTCGGAGGTCACTGGGCCGGGAGGTCACGCGCTTGGTTCAGAGCGTACACTGGTGTCTAAACCCTGCACCTAGTAAATTGTTCTTCCAAGTTGTGATCGAACACATGCCTTGTGAAAGGATGGTCCCTTTTTAGGTATGCTTAACACTTGAGAAACGCACGTTCAGTTTTTAGGTGTGCTTAACCCTTAAAAAAAGCATGGTCTGTTTTTATGTTGTGCTTAAATCTTGAGAAAAGCACGGTCAGTTTCTTGGTGTGCTTATTACTTGAGAAAAGCGCGGTCAGTTATTTGGTGTGCGTAACATTTGAGAAAAGCACGGTCAATTTATTGGTGTGCTTAACACTTGAGTAAAGCACGGTCAGTCTTTTGGTGTGCTTAACACTTGAGAAAAGCACGGTCAGTTTATTGGTGTGCTAACACTTGAAAAAAAGCAAAATCAGTTTTTTGCTGTGCTTAACACTTGAGAAAAACACGGTCAGTTTTTTGGTGTGCTTAACACTTGAATAAAACACGATCAGTTTATTGGTGTGCGCAACACTTGAGAAAAGCACGGTCAATTTTTTGGTGTGCTTACACTTGAGAAAAGCACAGTCAGTTTTTTTGGGGAGCTTAACACTTGAGAAAAGCATGGTCAGTATTTTGGTGTGCTTAACACTTCAGAAAAGCACAGTCAGTTTTTTGCTGTGCTTAACACTTGAGAAAAGCACGGTCAGTTTATTGGTGTGCGTAACACTTCAGAAAAGCACAGTCAGTTTATTGGTGTGCTAACACTTAAGAAAAGCACAGTCATTTTTTTTTGGTGAGCTTAACACTTGAGAAAAGCATGGTAAGTTTTTTTGGTGTGCTTAACACTTAAGAAAAGCACGGTCAGTATTTTGGTGTGCTTAGCACTTGAGAAAAGCACAGTCAGTTTTTTGCTGTGCTTAACACTTGAGAAAAGCGCGGTCAGTTATTTGGTGTGCTTAACACTTGAGAAAAGCACGGTCAGTTTATTGGTGTGCGGAACACTTGAGAAAAGCATGGTCAGTTTTTTTGTGTGTGTAACACTTGAGAAAAGCACGGTCAGTTTTTTGGTGTGCTTAACACTTGAGAAAAGCACGGTCAGTTTTTTGGTGTGCTTAAAACTTGAGAAAAATACGGTCAGTTTTATTGCTGTGCTTAACACTTGAGAAAAACACGGTCAGTTTTTTTGGTGTGCTTAACACTTGAGAAAAGCATGGTCAGTTTATTGGTGTGCGTAACACTTGAGAAAGGCACGGTCAGTTTTTTTGTGTGTGTAACACTTGAGAAAAGCACGGTCAGTTTTTTGGTGTGCTTTACACTTGAGAAAAGCACGGTCAGATTTTTGGTGTGCTTAACACTTGAGAAAAATACGGTCAGTTTATTGGTGTGCGTAACACTTGAGAAAAACAAAGTCAGTTTTTTTTGCTGTGCTTAACACTTGGAAAAAACACGGTCAGTATTTTGGGTGTGCTTAACACTTGAGAAAAGCACGGTCAGTCTTTTGGTGTGCTTAACACTTGAGAAAAGCACGGTCAGTTTATTGGTGTGCTAACACTTGAAAAAAGCAAAGTCAGTTTTTTTGCTGTGCTTAACACTTGAGAATAACACGGTCAGTTTTTTGGTGTGATTAACACTTGAGAAAAACACGGTCAGTTTTTTTGGTGTGCTTAACACTTGAGAAAAGCACGGTCAGTTTATTGGTGTGCGTAACACTTGAGAAAAGCACGGTCAGTTTTTTTGTGTGTGTAACACATGAGAAAAGCACGGTCAGATTTTTGGTGTGCTTAACACTTGAGAAAAATACGGTCAGTTTATTGGTGTGCGTAACACTTGAGAAAAACAAAGTCAGTTTTTTTTGCTGTGCTTAACACTTGGAAAAAACACGGTCAGTATTTTGGGTGTGCTTAACACTTGAGAAAAGCACGGTCAGTCTTTTGGTGTGCTTAACACTTGAGAAAAGCACGGTCAGTTTATTGGTGTGCTAACACTTGAAAAAAGCAAAGTCAGTTTTTTTGCTGTGCTTAACACTTGAGAATAACACGGTCAGTTTTTTGGTATGATTAACACTTGAGAAAAACACGGTCAGTTTTTTGGTGTGCGTAACACTTCAGAAAAGCACGGTCAGTTTATTGGTGTGCGTAACACTTCAGAAAAGCACAGTCAGTTTTTTGGTGTGCTAACACTTAAGAAACGCACAGTCAGTTCTTTTGGTGTGCTTAACACTTGAGAAAAGCACGGTCAGTCTTTTGGTGTGCTTAACACTTGAGAAAAGCACGGTCAGTTTATTGGTGTGCTAACACTTGAAAAAAGCAAAGTCAGTTTTTTTGCTGTGCTTAACACTTGAGAATAACACGGTCAGTTTTTTGGTGTGCTTAACACTTGAGAAAAACACGGTCAGTTTTTTGGTGTGCGTAACACTTGAGAAAAGCACGGTCAGTTTATTGGTGTGCGTAACACTTCAGAAAAGCACAGTCAGTTTTTTGGTGTGCTGACACTTAAGAAACGCACAGTCAGTTCTTTTGGTGTGCTTAACACTTGAGAAAAGCACGGTCAGTCTTTTGGTGTGCTTAACACTTGAGAAAAGCACGGTCAGTTTATTGGTGTGCTAACACTTGAAAAAAAGCAAAATCAGTTTTTTGCTGTGCTTTACACTTGAGAAAAACACGGTCAGTTTTTTGGTGTGGTTAACACTTGAGGAAAACACGATCAGTTTATTGGTGTGCGTAACACTTGAGAAAAGCACGGTCAATTTTTTGGTGTGCTAACACTTGAGAAAAGCACATTCAGTTTTTTTGGGGAGCTTAACACTTGAGAAAAGCATGGTCAGTATTTTGGTGTGCTTAACACTTGAGAAAAGCACAGTCAGTTTTTTGCTGTGCTTAACACTTGAGAAAAGCACGATCAGTTTATTGGTGTGCGTAACACTTCAGAAAAGCACAGTCAGTTTTTTTGCTGTGCTAACACTTAAGAAAAGCACAGTCAGTTTTTTTGGTGAGCTTAACACTTGAGAAAAGCATGGTTAGTTTTTTGGTGTGCGTAACACTTCAGAAAAGCACGGTCAGTCTTTTGGTGTGCTTAACACTTGAGAAAAGCACGGTCAGTTTATTGGTGTGCTAACACTTGAAAAAAGCAAAGTCAGTTTTTTTGCTGTGCTTAACACTTGAGAATAACACGGTCAGTTTTTTGGTGTGCTTAACACTTGAGAAAAACACGGTCAGTTTTTTGGTGTGCGTAACACTTGAGAAAAGCACGGTCAGTTTATTGGTGTGCGTAACACTTCAGAAAAGCACAGTCAGTTTTTTGGTGTGCTGACACTTAAGAAACGCACAGTCAGTTCTTTTGGTGTGCTTAACACTTGAGAAAAGCCCGGTCAGTCTTTTGGTGTGCTTAACACTTGAGAAAAGCACGGTCAGTTTATTGGTGTGCTAACACTTGAAAAAAAGCAAAATCAGTTTTTTGCTGTGCTTTACACTTGAGAAAAACACGGTCAGTTTATTGGTGTGCTAACACTTAAGAAAAGCACAGTCAGTTTTTTTGGTGAGCTTAACACTTAAGAAAGCATGGTAAGTTTTTTGGTGTGCTTAACACTTAAGAAAAGCACGGTCAGTATTTTGGTGTGCTTAGCACTTGAGAAAAGCACAGTCAGTTTTTTGCTGTGCTTAACACTTGAGAAAAGCGCGGTCAGTTATTTGGTGTGCTTAACACTTGAGAAAAGCACGGTCAGTCTATTGGTGTGCGTAACACTTGAAAAAAGCACGGTCAGTTTTTTGTGTGTGTAACACTTGAGAAAAGCACGGTCAGTTTTTTGGTGTGCTTAACACTTGAGAAAAGCACGGTCAGTTTTTTGGTGTGCTTAAAACTTGAGAAAAAATACGGTCAGTTTATTGGTGTGCATAACACTTGAGAAAAACAAAGTCAGTTTTTTTGCTGTGCTTAACACTTGAGAAAAACACGGTCAGTTTTTTGGTGTGCTTAACACTTGAGAAAAGCACGGTCAGTTTATTGGTGTGCGTAACACTTGAGAAAAGCACGGTCAGTTTTTTTGTGTGTGTAACACTTGAGAAAAGCACGGTCAGTTTTTTGGTGTGCTTAACACTTGAGAAAAGCACGGTCAGATTTTTGGTGTGCTTAACACTTGAGAAAAATACGGTCAGTTTATTGGTGTGCGTAACACTTGAGAAAAACAAAGTCAGTTTTTTTGCTGTGCTTAACACTTGGAAAAAACACGGTCAGTATTTTGGGTGTGCTTAACACTTGAGAAAAGCACGGTCAGTCTTTTGGTGTGCTTACCACTTGAGAAAAGCACGGTCAGTTTATTGGTGTGCTAACACTTGAAAAAAGCAAAGTCAGTTTTTTTGCTGTGCTTAACACTTGAGAATAACACGGTCAGTTTTTTGGTGTGCTTAACACTTTAGAAAAACACGGTCAGTTTTTTGGTGTGCGTAACACTTGAGAAAAGCACGGTCAGTTTATTGGTGCGCGTAACACTTCAGAAAAGCACAGTCAGTTTTTTGGTGTGCTAATACTTAAGAAACGCACAGTCAGTTCTTTTGGTGTGCTTAACACTTGAGAAAAGCACGGTCAGTCTTTTGGTGTGCTTAACACTTGAGAAAAGCACGGTCAGTTTATTGGTGTGCTAACACTTGAAAAAAGCAAAGTCAGTTTTTTTGCTGTGCTTAACACTTGAGAATAACACGGTCAGTTTTTTGGTGTGCATAACACTTGAAAAAAACACGGTCAGTTTTTTGGTGTGCGTAACACTTGAGAAAAGCACGGTCAGTTTATTGGTGTGCGTAACACTTCAGAAAAGCACAGTCAGTTTTTTGGTGTGCTAACACTTAAGAAACGCACAGTCAGTTCTTTTGGTGTGCTTAACACTTGAGAAAAGCACGGTCAGTCTTTTGGTGTGCTTAACACTTGAGAAAAGCACGGTCAGTTTATTGGTGTGCTAACACTTGAAAAAAAGCAAAATCAGTTTTTTGCTGTGCTTAACACTTGAGAAAAACACGGTCAGTTTTTTGGTGTGCTTAACACTTGAGAAAAACACGATCAGTTTATTGGTGTGCGTAACACTTGAGAAAAGCACGGTCAGTTTTTTTTGTGTGTGTAACACTTGAGAAAAGCACGGTCAGTTTTTTGGTGTGCTTAACACTTGAGAAAAGCACGGTCAGCTTTTTGGTGTGCTTAACACTTGAGAAAAATACGGTCAGTTTATTGGTGTGCACAACACTTGAGAAAAACAAAGTCAGTTTTTTTGCTGTGCTTAACACTTGAGAAAAACACGGTCAGTTTTTATGCTGTGCTTAACACTTGAGAAAAGCGCGGTCAGTTTATTGGTGTGCGTAACACTTAAGAAAAGCATGGTCAGTGTTTTGGTGTGCTTTAAACTTGAGAAAAGCACGGTCAGTTTTTTGGTGTCCTTAAAACTTGAGAAAAGCGCGGTCAGTTTTTTTGCTGCGCTTATCACTTGAGAAAAGCGCGGTCAGTTTTTTGGTGTGCTTAACACTTGAAAAAAGCACGGTCAGTCTTTTGGTGTGCGTAACACTTGAGAAAAGCATGGTCAGTTTTTTGGTGTGCGTAACACTTGAGAAAAGCACGGTCAGTTTATTGATGTGCTAACACTTGAAAAGAGCAAAGTCAGTTTATTGGTGTGGTTAACAGTTGAGAAAAGCACATTTAGTTTTTTGGTATGCTTAACACTTGAAAAAAGGTATGTTCATTACTTGAGAAAAGTAGGAACTATTAATAAATTATAGCCATGATAAACGCCTAGAAAAAGCATGGTAAATTCTAGCTATGCTTAACACTTGATTAAAACCTGATCATCATTAACTATGATCTGGGCATGATCTTTGATGAAACAATGGATATGAAAACAAATGCTGTATCTAGTGCCATATCTTTTAGTATAATTTAAAGAAGTGACTTTTTTTTATTGTTTTTGTATAAAATTAAGGGATATATAATGAACTGTCTGTTTGGTTTAGAATAACACTGTGTTATGATTATCCGCCATAAAAATGGCAAACGTTATTCAGTACGTTGCTGACATAGTCATAGAGATGTTAAAATCGCTTTTATGTCATATTTCTTTTTCATATTTATCAAAAAAAGGGGGGTTTTAATGATTTTTAACAAAATAATGGAACCCTTAACGAATTTGCGTGTTATCCTTGCGCAGCTAGGGGCCATGCTAATCTTCTCCGTATCATTCCAGTATTAGCAGGCCCGAAGCTAGGATGACATCTTGGGGGGGGGGGGGGGGGGGGGGTTCAGTTGGTGTAAGGTGGAACTTTGAAGGCGGGGGTGTGGGGGCCGCCTAGGCCGCCACTGGGGTCCAGAGGCGGAACCCTGTTGGGGGAAGGGGGGGGGGTCCAGGGGCCTAAGGCCCCGGGGGTTTAGAAGTTTAGTGTACACAATAGTACTTTCCAGAGAGCAAAGCAAGATGAACACACATGTATTTCGAGTAAATGAAGAGAAACATGCACAGATATAATAGTAATCTCACCCACAACTTGCATTCATCTGTCTCGATAAATTGTCTATGTAGTTTCTATATATACATTTGAATACTTGCTATGTACATTTGCAACAGTCACTAAGTACCTAGTCTTTACATGTAATTAGGGAGTCCAATTGCATTCGCCTTGTGTCTTTTGCAAACAGCTTCACGACCCTTTCAAGGTTTACTTCTCTGGCATAGTGAATATGCAACAGAGCAAGTGATGTGAGTCTGTCCTCCGTCATGCTGGCACGCATGTATGTATGAAGGCGCTTCATGACACTGGCACTTCGCTCACATTCGCAAGATGTGACTGGTAGGGTGCATGCAATTTGAAGTAAAATCCTAATGTTAGGGAAATGGTGTGGGTCACATGCCTTTATTGTTACTGCTGGGGTAGCAGGCCTGTTTTCAGTAGGAATACTTGAAAATTTCATCTTCCATCGCATGATCTCTTTGGGCACTAGTTCCGGGAAAGCAGGTCGGAGCTGTATGTGTCAATTGCATCACCCAGGGTTACGCCTCTATCACACAAATGACTGAAGGCACAATTCCAAGCAATAAAGTTGCTGTGATCGTCAGTTTAGAAAATCTCTCTTGAAAGTCAGATATAATGTGGTCCAGGAGTGGAATTGCCAGATTTGTTTTATAGTGCTCAAGAGGAGTATTTGTCTGTACAGCACTTATATGTTGCTGTCTTTTTGTCACACGTGGCATGCATGGGTCAACTTCAACTTGTGCTGCCATTTTCAATGCCACTGCAAAAATTCGGTTGTATCCAACATCCTTTTTATCCACATTCTCCCTTTCAAATTTGTACATTTTTTTCAATTCTTCTATTTGACTGTCGGCATCAATGATATCCAGAGTGGACCTTTGTATTTTGACAGTGATTCCTGCCATATGCGAAAGGTACTGATATACTTTTACAAAAACAGTAAAGTCAAAACTTGTTATCCCTGAGAGGATCTGTTGCGCTTCGGATTTATTTGGGGAATCCCTATCCACATAATCTTTGTATGTTTCTTTCTCATTGTCCTCTAGTCCATAACCTACCATTTCTAAAGTATGGAAAATGAATCTGTGTCCTTTCAAGAAATGCTGGTAGGCACTGTCAAGTTCAACCCAGCGGGTTTTGCACAGGACTAAGAGAGCCTTTTGCTTGTTTGCGTCTTTGACACCTTCCTTCGAAACTTTTTCAAAAAAGCCATTTATCTTCGGACTGTTGAGAAAAAATCTGCAACAGTGTTTGAGTTTGTCGTGCATGTTGCGAATTGCTGGTATCCGACAACCACTTATAACTAGGTTCAGACAATGGCCACTACAGTGAATGTATGTGGCCAGGGGAGCTTCCTTCTTTATCAGGGCCTGAAGACCAACACTGCCTGAAGACATGTTGCTCGCCCTATCATACCCCTGACCCCTGATGCCCTCAACTGGTAATTTTAATTCATTCAAGACGTCCAATATCGCTTTGGACAAATGTTGACCAGTAATATGGGGTAAATTCGCAAAGTGAAGGAATTCCTCTCTAATGTTACTGTTGTTGTCAACAAATCGCACACACAAAGCTAACTGCTCTGAGTTGTGAGAGGTGACTTCATCAGCCAGAATGCTGTAAAAGCGAGCTGCCTTTATTTCACACACCAGATCTGCAAGGATTATTTCATTAGCCATTCTGTGAAGCAGTTCATTATGTGTTTGAGATGACATATAGGTTGCATTTTTCATATCTGGATTGTTCAAATGATTCTAGAGGGCTTGGTCATAATGCCCGAGCAGCTTCACCAGCGCAAGAAGTTACCAGGGTTGTCCGGGGTGTGAATATTCTCATTATCACCACGGAGCGCGATACACTGTCTGCCACAAAATAAAGGTGTCTGTTTCTTTGGATGTTTTCTTCTTTCCTCTTATCAATGAGAGATGACAGAGATTTTTCATGCTTCTTAATGTGACGAGCGAATATATCTGCGCTGATAAGTGAATCTTGGTGATATTGGCTCCTTTCAAGATCCTTGCACTTTTCTGACTTTTTATAACAGACGATGAAGGGTGTGTTAACAAACTGGCCATTGTTGGTGCGGGTTTTACAAAAAAAGTGCACGCACGATACAGAATACACCATCGAGGACCTCGCTGTATACTCTCTAGGAGTGTTTTTCAAGCCAGCGTGGTCTGAACTTTCGGTTGACGCCCCAGGCATATGTTGGTGGGAAAGGATAGATTTCGTGCGGCTTGTTGTGGTGTTTTAAGAGATCATACTTTTGCTTTGATGGCATTTTGTCAACTATCTCTTGAATTTCTTTGGCTGTCATTTTCGCAGTGATATAATTCCCAATATCCAATGGTGTCTCAAGGACTGAAATAAAACATTTTTTCATTAGGGAAAAATATAAAAAAAAGTTATTACTACAAGATAAACACCACCCAGCTTTTTTGCTTTACACCTCACGCAGCAGCACCCACACACTCATATATATATATATATATATATATATATATATATATATATATATATATATATTTATATATTTTATTAATGTACATGTGTATATATATACATGTATGTATATATATATATAAATATATATATATATATATATACGTCGATAGTTGTTTTTTTTAAATTAAGTATTGTTAACATCAATTATTTAATTAGTTATATAGTCCATGATTCATTTAATGTAAATATGAAAGATTTAATAGGTTTCATCTAATAAACATGTGAGTAATACCTTTCCAACTAGTGGACGGTTGCTCTGGCTGATCACATTTCTTTCCTGCTTGTGTCAGGTTAGTTAGACTGGTACCCCGCTCTATTATGGCAACGCTACTCTAGGCCAATCTATGCTCGGCTGAGGGCCATAATAGAGCAGGGTACCAGTCTACGGGTTAGTTACCTTTTCTGATGACGTCACGGCATGATCAGCTTCAGGATTGCCCTCTATATCCTTATGTTGCTGACCAGATGGAATGGCCCTCGCAGTTTCAGATGAAACATTATTTACAGTTTCAGTTTTTACGGTAGACTGACTGTCGCATGGCTCTTTTTTATCTGTTAAAAAAAATAAACAATTTAGAAATAATCATAAATATAAATACAATTTAATGAAAGTGCATCCATTTAAGTCAAAAGCAGAAATACATGAACTATGATACTGAAAGCCAAAGATAAATCTGTTTGATATCCTGTTACAAGTGCCAAAAATGAGACAGGAACTATAGACAAGAATAACATATAAACATCCCAGAATATGGATCTTACACTAAGTTATTTGAAATAAAAAACAGCAATTTGAAAGCTTACCTGATTTAGACTTTTTAACATCTGGCTGTCCAAAGAATTTAGAAATGGGCGTACATGTTTTGGCTGCTTTTCTTTTCTCTCGCTGCCTTTGTTCAAGACGCCCCGTTGTCCCAATAAAACTGCATGAAGAAAACCGACCGAGCGACTACGTGTGATCTGTGTACACTGACCAGCATGACCTTTGGTGCAATGTGATATATTAGCCGGGCTAACTTGTATTCTCTCCAACCCTGACATCCTAATTATAGGAGTTGGGGACAGCGCAGGGTGGGTGCTGTTACTGGCTGGGCTAGCAACTGCCTGCCAGCCCAGCTCTAGCATAATTCACTGTATATTGTAAACAAATTGGACTGTTATCTGTTACTGTCCCTGACATATACTTGTTTACTCTTCTCAGTTTAGCCAGGTTCAAGGGGACATGCTACCATGGGCTGCCAGGCACAGCATAGAGTATAGATAGGACTCCAGACGGTACTCGAAGTGCCCCGTGGGGTGAGGTGGGGGGGGGGGGGGGGGTCATCTGAACCCTCTGAACCCCCCCCCCCCCACTGGCTACGGGCCTGATTAGTATTTTTCTTCAAGATAGTTCGTTGCTGGTTGTCGTTTTTCCTGAAAGATGAATTCAATGGTAGTCGTTTCTCCTGGTACTTATACTAGCCTTAAATATACCATGGTTCATAATTGAAAATAAAAATATATATATTTTCATATATTTCAATATATAAAGTATAGTAAAAATTATAATAATAATAATATATAATATATATTTATATACATTTATATATAACCGTTTTCATATTACCCATACATGCATATTAGCGCCCCCCCCCCCCGTTTTCGAATTTCTTGATCCGCCACTGATGATGGCCCCCTCCCCTCCCTCAATCCTGGCTACGCCCCTGGTTTCCATTAGTAATAGAGTACCAGATTTCCCAGTTCTTAGTGTTACCAGCGCCGCCGTACTGGTAATGGTGAGTTTACTTAAAATCCATCGAAGCCCTGCCAAGTTATCACAGACGGACAGACGGACCGTACGTGGGTATACCATAATTCGTCCCGTCTTGACGGGCATTTTAAAATTAATAGCGTAAACACGCACCAAACACAATAAGGAAGCTTGTTCACTTCAGCAATATCAAGAGCCTAAATATTGTATTTCTGCAGCTGCATAGGGAGTAACACGGTGCTATGGAGATCACTTCGTTAGAGAACTTCGCAAGAATGGTTTAACAATTTAGGTAAATGGTGCAGTCCATGGTGTCCAAGAAGTTTGCCAGGTCTTATGGGGCTGTCTCATTAGGCGCCCCTTGGTCGCCTGTATAGTCGCCTGAGCTGAGGCTGTAGTCGCCCAAAGACGCGTGGCATCTTACCTGTCGCCGCTGGATTTTCAACATGTTAAAAAATACTCTCGCGACAGCTTTTTTTTTTATCCCAGTGAGCGTAGCCTGTCTTCCACTGGCGTAGGTGTTGTCATAGGCTGTCGCAAGGTGACGTGGGTTGTCGTGGGTCCTGTCGTGGGCTGGTGTACTTGATACAGGGCCCATTCTTGTCTCCGGGTTCTCACATAGCACAGGGTAGACACTTGTTGAAACTTGTCGCGGGTGGACGTAGCATGAATTCTGGTGTCGTAGGTTGTCGCAAGTGTAGTCGTAAGTTGTAGATGTGGTCGTAGATTGCCGTAGGTGATTGTCCTTTATCGCGGCGGTTGTGTCGCCGGTTGTCGGCAGCTTGTCGTCAGACAGTCGTCAAACCTGTTGTAGCTTGTCGTAGACTATTGTCATAGCAAAGGTCCTTTCGCCTGTTTTTCGGCGTCCATGAGGCGACAGCTTGGTCGCCTGTAGAGTCGCCTAAGCGCGGGACAGCCCAATAAATAATACTTTCCTGTCTTGTAGAGGGACGTGATTTCAGTGTGTATTCTCAGCCGCCCTAGTGAATCCAAGCTACTCTGACGTCATCCTGATATTCTGTAATTACAATACATCATGTCCAAACCTCATGGCAGGCTGGACACTGCCAACCACTGTCCTGGTACCGTGGTATCTTACTTTGTCAGCATGAATTGAATTTAAATTAGGTATCAGGGCCGCTTTATCATGGTCCCCCACAACTTTTTCCCCAAGAGTGCGCCAGTGACAACGGCGCCTTCTCGTGTCTTTATATGCCCTCCTGGTACCTCATCATCCAGTCCGGTTTCGCAAGGACAGCACTCGTTTAATTAATATTGGTAAATATGAGCTGCGTCATCGTCAGTATTCCTAGCAAAGCACCTGTGGTTGAAGGTATTTGTGCAGTATCACTTAATGCTGATTTTTTAAGACCTCGAACCAGTTTTGGCCTCAAATGGGCACTCGTTACATACAGCTTGTGACCTGTGGCATGGTTAATTAACCTGTATTAAACGACTTCAAATCAAGCCTTTGCATCATGAGGTTTTTCTCCCGAATCTTATATGTCTAAAACCCAAGTTCCTATATTATGAAAAATGTTTTTTTTATTATAACATTTCAAAATAGATGTTCACCGATTCATTCAGATCACTTAAAATGTATAGACGTTTGAATATGAATATAGACGCCAAATTCCATGTTGCACACAATTGTTTAGGATATTATCACTTTAAATTACATTATATGAATATACTGATGTTAATGTGTAATTTTGCAAAGAGACCAGTATCCACACTTTTATCTGGCATCTCGTATGAAGAAACAAATATTGGAATTAATAAGAAAACAAAGTAATCAATATTTTGAGCAAATGAACAATTTAATCATTCCTTTGGTATGTAGCAATACAAACTTTAAACATCAATCAAAATCTGTAAATAATCACAAATTCACTTTTTCTACATGGTGGCATTTGAATCTAATTTCTTTAAGAGAGTAGAGAAAATACAGGTACAAACATGATTTAGATTTCCTTTCAATTTCAAATCACACAAGCTTCAGATGTGAGGGGGACACATGTTTATTTCTGTATAACTCTTCAGGTGAGATCTCTGGAACATCCAGGAGGCCCTCCCGCTTTTCCTGATGGTCTCATTTGTGTACCCTCCGCAGACTTGGGAAGAGTCCTCACAACAGGCATAAGCTGAAGAAAGAAATGTTAGCCATGTGGCTTCACAAACACTGATATGCATGCAAATCTTACTTCAAAAGGCAACATGTAAAACACTACATGAATGTCTGCTCGCATTATCGTAAGAGGAGATCAGTTGAAACATAAACTGTATCAGGTCTGGTATTGTTAGTGTTGTGTTTTGACAATCTGATTAAACAGCAATAAATGACTATCACTTACGATCAATTATAATACAAACCTTGATATACAGAAAGGATATGAATATATCAATGCCTTACAAAGAGAGCGTTGGATCCAATATAACTCGTGTATTAATATGACTTGCACCAAAATTCACAATAATAATAACAAATTTCACAAGAATGGCTTTGTTTTGCAGCAAAAAAAAAAAAACAGATATATTTATATATTTTTACCTCGAAGGTCAAGGTCACCGCTTTTAAAACTCCGATAAGATTATAGCAGAAAGAACTGGTGTGTCAAATTTGAAGAAAAATTTTCAGTACATCCAAAGTTATGGGGGTCACAATAATCCTAGAATTGCATAATTCTGACCTTGAAAATAAAGGTCAAGGTCACTGGATTTCGAACACCTCTGAGATTTTTGTAGGAACAATAAGTGATTCAAATATAGGAGGAAAATATGCAGCCCTTCAAAGTTTATCGAGTTCACGAGACAATAACTATGAATCAGCTTATTTGATCTTGAAGATCCTGGTCAAGGTGAATGGGTTTCAAACTCGTCCGAGAACTTGGTAGGAAGAATTGGTGCACAAAATTTGAGGACAAAATGTAAAATACTTCAAAAGTTATAAGGTTAATAAAAAATTTACATTCAGCAGATTTAACCTTGAAGATCCAGGTCAAGGTCACCGTGTTTGAACTCCTCTGAGAACTTGGTAGGAACAACTGGTGTTCGATATTTAAGAAAAAAAATGATAAATACTTCAAATGTTATGAGGTTCACAAAAATTTCATTTTTTTGGCAGATTTGCATGACCTTGAAGAATAAGGTCAAAGTCATTGGGTTTCAAACTCCTCTGAAATTCTGGGATGGAAAATGGTTGTTTCAAAGTTTGGAGAAAAATATGCAGCCCTTCAAAGTTATCGCGTTCACAAGATATCCTACAGATGATGACAGACAACGACACTGAAAACAACATGTCTCTCCAGGAAAGGGGGTGGGGGGACATAATAAATCATGTATACGAGATTTTATCTGTCACATTGTTACCTTCGTTTTTCTTATCCAGGCAAATCTTCTTACGGTTCAGGAAGGTTAAAACTTACCGAAAGAATACACTTGTACCCAAAATGAGGAAGCAAGTACCAATCAACCAGCTCAAAGAAAAAAAGGCATTTCATCTCTTTGATCATTCCCCAAAATAAGGAAATATACTCCAGGTGCAAGCGGTTGTTGGAGGAATTAACCAAAGCCCCTGGATTATGGAACATGCCCATGAAGCAAATCTGACATTGACATCCTGTCCTATGACACCATTTGCCATGGAATCGGAATGAATGTGAGGACTTTAAAAACAACAACTGTGAAAATATTGATCAGGTTCCGTTCTCTCCTCAACTTGCTGGTAGTCACCGTGAAATGCTGTAAGTCTCTTCACCTTTAAATCTAAAACTAAGGATGCTGCCAATACCACAGTTACCTAGTAGTATGTACACAGATTATTTTCCACTCATGCTTATAATCTTGACCTTTTATTGCCTCTGCTGGAAGAACAAGACCAGTCAAAAGCAAACTCTGTCAAGGTATATGTAAACAGTTTAGAACATGAGAAGCTGCACATTACTGACACCATTCTTACAGCACTGCTGATGTGTCAATGTTTAGAGAATATAATGTAAGGTGTAGGTTTTTTTCTGAAATACTTGGTTTTCACTGCTGTGTCAGTATGGACAGAACTCTGGTGCATACCACTAGTTCAATGGCAAACAAACTGGATCTGACAGCCTACCACCCTGGGTGACAGATAAACCTGATGGGTATTAACCAGTGTCTATGGAGTGTTGTTTGATACCATGGCTCATGAACTAATGGTACATGTTCCACAATTTGTTCAAGGAAGAATTGTATCTAATGCAGCTGTCTGTCTTGAGAAATCACACAACTTAATACTGTTAAACTTATATTTACATCATCAAATGTAATGTTAATTTTAGAGATATGTGAATACAGAATAAATAATAATAAACACATAAAAATACATTATGGGGCCCAACACCATTAATTATGGGAATTATATATATCCCCTTAAAAAATGTTTTACTGGCTGTGTTTGACCTTTTAACAGGATTTCTTCTGTTATTTTCAGTGATAAGAAGCGTTGGATTTTGAATAAGTAGTTTCTTTCTATGTTTTATTACATAAAAATCCCAGGACACCATTCACATTACCAAAAATGGCGTTTTTGAATGGGTAATCCTGGATAATTAAATATTCATACCAAAATGTCTCTGGTACAAGGAAACTATATTCGTAGTTTGTGTATTAATCTTCCAGGTTTAATATGATCCAAATTTTACATATGTACATCTGTGATGCTTCTGAAAAAATACCCTGCACCACCATCAGGAACAAGTGCCTCCTTGCACTGATAGGTGTCACCACATGGCCATCCAACTCCACATAACTTTCCAACAATGTGGTAAGGAACAAGCACACAAAGTAAGAATATGTTTACTCTGTGAGAACAAAGCACCTCCAGGCCCCCCCGGACAGGGCACATACTGGAACATACTCACAGCTACAGGTGCACAGGGGCAGACAATCTACCCTGTTCAGTGGTCCATGTTAGTCACGACACACAGCAAACATACCTGGCTAGGTCAATCAGATGCGTCCTGTAGGTGTGCTTATTCTCTCCAGGAACAGCTCCCCTGAAAGAAAATTGTCCCCTTTCAATGCTGAACTCTGGCAATGCCAATAGATTTCTTCACCATAAGGTCATGCCTGGTAAGGCCAGATTATGTCAAAGCTTCAAGATATGTGTATGTCAGGATCTGTATGATTTCAGCACAACATACACTGGTGACTTAAACTGCCAGACTAAATAAAGTTGATACTGCCTTAGTATTCAAACTGGATGCCCCTATAGCTATTGATTTTTTTTTTTTTTTGGCTTGCAATAGGCTTGAGAGTTCAGTTTTTTTAAAGGCTCTTAGTCACAGGAAAGTGTACGTATTTGATCTTATCACTGATCTGATCAGCTGATCTGATCGCTCCTGATCAGCTGTGCTGTCACGATGAAACACATGAACAGTGTGACCCCAGATTTTAAGTTCAAATGACTAACTGCATGGTCAATATACCTGACCTATTCATTGACCAGTAATATTAATGTAAGAAGAATGTTCCTGATATAAGCACATATCAACTTATACATTCAAGACACCATTTAAATGCCTGTGTATGCTATGTCTTTGTGATGAGAACTATACATTGGCCTTAAATACATAAAACAGTATTTAATATCCGACCCACACGCAATGATAAAAATGGTCTGAATTAAATGTATCAATGAATCTTTAATACATTTTCAGATATGTTAAGTCTGAAGGAAGACTTTACAATTAAAAAAAAGTTCAAAATCACTGCTGGACAGATCCACACCAGATTCATCAGTACCTGAATTGAGACAGGTGATGATGCCTATTTTTTTATATATCAATGAAATCTCATATTACTGCTTCATGAGAATCAATATTTGTTTATCCTGACAAATTCTTCTCACAACTACAAATGAATAATGCTTACAGATTATAAAACATATTAGGGGTAAAATATTTTGCAGGATTTAATTTTAAGAAAATTCAACTAAATTAAAAATAAATTCAACAAGTTTATTTCCACAAAATGTATTAATATCATTACAATGTAAAATAGATGCTTCATCAATAGGAATTAAATGCATTTAACAACATTGTCAATCAACCTGTCATATTTTAAGTTCCTAATTTCTTTTGAATTGACTCATATCTTCAGTAACTTCCATTGGATATTCATTCTCAGTGCATCATATTATTAATTTTCACAAAAATAGGTAATCTGAAACACATTTTCTTTCTGAACATACACATGTCTTTCACTAAATTAAACATTCATAAATCTTACTAAAACATTTTTAAATACCTAGATATGTACTAATGCTTTGACAAAAAAATCTGAAGTTCTAAGTCCATGAGTTACCACAAATGAAAGTGAAATAAAGTGACTTGTACAATACTGTCATTGCCTCACTGAGGATTACCAAAGATCAGATTGCAATAAAACAGTCTGACTCAAAGGGACAAGCAATAATACAACCATAATCAGACGTAGCAACAGATGTCTGTGTGTAACAAAATGTGTACGTGAGTGTTGTCTGTTGTATCACATCAGTGACGAAGAAAGCTGTCTCCATGCATGGCTGACTCTGATGAAAATAGGCATATTTCTAAGCCTCCATATTTGACACGCCTGCCCGTTCACCAACACAAGGAATGTGAGGTTTAGACCTGCTTCATGTGGACTGTGCATACAAGCAAGGCCTGCCTGGTGGTCAGGACACCGTGACACACACACCCTCTAGTGTCAGGTCCCGGTGGTGACCACACAACAAACTTAAGTAATAGTGTCAAGATGAAACAATAACCGGCATCACTGATACCATCAGATCCTGTCACCACGGAGCCCGGAGATGGGCAAAGTTACTCATTACTTCTTACTGGCCCTGTTGGCCATCCTTCCTCTGACCGGTAAGTCCAAGTCATGTCAACTTGAACAACTTGTGTCATATCCATACAGAATTATTTAAAACTGCAATGGCCAACTGATCCCCTGCAGGTAAAACAGTTTCTAAATAAGATAATGTCTTGATATAAAAGTCATGAAGGAATGTCTACCATTGCATGAAAAACTCCAGTTTTGATCAATTACTCATCAATAGCAAAACTTACAAAGGTAACAGAAAAAGCTGGTGATAAATCTGTCTGGCTTACAATGACCAAGGCGTTGTGCACATATGAACAATCAAGGTTCATACACGTTCTAATAACAAAAGAAGCAAAAAATTAGGAACTCGTACTCTTTCATATGGTATAGTGCATGCAACATTATACTTAGACATACATCATAAAAATTCAGAAAGTCATGACGTACAATATTTCTAACTTTTCTTCTGAGAAAAATATGTTCATTTCTCCAGATATGTAATATGCTTGACTAGAAACTCAGACTAGACACAAACCTCCACCCCTAATAATCCTGTATATTGATTTAAGCCAGGCCCTGAACTGGTGAGAGCATATGTACTCATGTGTGCATGACATGCAAACACCCCATATTTTAGGTCTGCACATGAACTAGCTGACCCAGGGGTCTGCTTACACAGTTGCTCATTAAAAGAGTTGGCGGATCATTCATTCATTCATATATATATATATATATATATATATATATATAATATATATATTTATATATATATATCAGTCAATCACCATAAGTATGTCTTGGCAAATGGATGTTATTGTTACAAAATGTGATTTAGGGTTATCAAGACTGAGTTCATACATATCCTAAAATACTGCTTTGATTATTTTACTCATGAATAAAATCTAGTACCTGATGTTGTATCTGTAAACCCTGCAGGGTGGGAATCTCCTTTCATGATATAGCAATCTACAATACCAGTACATTTAAACTGTAAGATGTAACTCTTGCCAGTACATGTAACAGTACATTAACACTGTAAGATGTAACTCTTTTTTAAATTATATATATATATATGTACTGATAAATTGATAAGACACAAGCCATAGATATTGATTGTGGATTATTTGAGTCCCTATCCTTAGATTTTCTAACATAACTTCAGATACAGTATCTTGTCAAAAGGCTGAAGGTCAAGATGTCAGGGGAAAAGTCCTTCAATCTAGACAAAAACGATCATTCCTGCAGTTTAATTACACAACCCTATTTGAATGATGTTAACATAGTTCTGGAACAATTTCTTTTCAAATGCTTTCAAATCAATTACTTTGATCCACTTAGACTGAGATGATGTTCAAACTACTGTCCACGATCAGCTGCCCACATACTTCATTATGTCAGTAAACTTTAATCTCAGTAATGAGTACAAGTATGTTCTAAATTATCCGATCCAGAAAAAGTATCAACATGTGTATGACTGTAAATACTTATCCTGATTGATAACAACAAGTGACCTATCTGCACAGACAACTTCTTTTGAACTGAAATCAGCTTAACCACTGTTAATGGCTCAAGTCCAGTTTGACCAGTGGGTCATGACTGATGTTCTTGATAATCCATCAAAGGTATAACAGGCCATATAATCAAAAGCCATGTGCATGAAAGCAGTGCAACTGAGGGTAAATTGTATGATGGGCCTGGAACCTGACCTTCAGGATGAACATGGCTTGGTCTGCCTGTGTCAGACCCTGGTGATGGTCACTCTTCCATAGCGGTGAATTCTGCTTACATTAAGGACGTTCTGTGTTGTCCCTATATGATCATATCACATCCACTATTTGGTAGTGACCACAAGGTTCTTTTGTCCTTTGACTACAGATGATCATGCAACATCAGTCAGACTACACTTACACAGACACACATAGAACAGCACTGCTGCCTTTCTGCTTCCTGTTAACTTGGGGCAAATAATCACAGCAATTTTCCTCAGCTAGTAGAAGTTCTTTGGAGTGTTGAAGCTATTTGATCCATAGAAAATCAAAGTACCATCAATCCTTCTCAAACACATCAAAACTACAACTGTTTATCCTGGACATACTCTGTACCAGTAACCCTAATCCTGACAGTAAACTAAGGTTCCTTTAAATTCCACTTAATGTGTTACATGCCCATCATTCTCATTGAAAAAGTCATAAAATTAGGATTTCCCCTAATTTCAGGGAACAGTGCAGCTGACACAAGTGTCATGCTGGCAAGCCTATCCTTGTGGAATTTTAAGAACTATTTATATGTTATATATGATGCACTGGAATACCACATTTCTTTATGATGTATGCAGATGTTAATATATACCAATGTATTCCACTTGATTTTTAGAATGGATTGTTCGCATTTACTAGAATATAGACTGTAATGGCTAGTTCCCTGGGAAAATCTGTAGTTTTGTTGATTTGAAATTCCAGAAACTACAACTATCATTATAATCAGAAAAGTGGTAAAGAGAAGTGTGATCAAAGCATGGGAATTCTTTTTGAGATGGATTCTGTTAACTACAAAATGTAGAAAAAATGCCAGCCTTGAGTATATAGATATAATAAACTAGTTATAGTCATGCAGCCTATGCCCAGATTACTAAAGCCAGAGTCACAATGAGGAAGAAAATTAACTAGAGTTGATACCCCCATTGGCACCAGGCTGGAAGATTGACTCAAGGTGTTTTATCAATTATGACTTAGATTAAGACCAATATTTATCAACCAGACCCAATACCAGTGACAGTTCTTGCAAGCAATCATGCCTCCATACACAAGTTGATCCTGTATTCTACTCTAAACCTGCATCAGCTTTTCCTTGTTTGACTGATCTTTGCAAACAGAGAGACATGGGTCAAAACAGAACCTCCCTCTTGCTTCCTGAATGTAGCCATACCAAGCCAAACTAGCTGTTTGCCTGTCAGTTTGTATGGTGTGTGAAACTGCTGTCATTCAAATTATTTTGCTCAGTCAAGAGGGAAAAATAATTTTTATCAGTGATGTTAACCAACACTGACTCACATTGTGTCAACCATAAATCATAGCACTTTATTATAGCAAAGTGCAACCCAAATCCTGATTAGATTTCAAATTCACTGAAAATATAGTGACTGGTCCAAAAATGTTACAGCCTCAAATTAACATTCACTTTGTTGAATATATATACATTCAATGAATGGCTCATACCTTCTTTGAATAACTGTAGACACCACAATATTTTTTGGTGAATTATGATATTACAAAAAGGGCCTTCTGTAAGCTGTACACCAAAAATAAAAGTCTACTTGAACAAAAACAGTTTAGTCCTGACTTATTTTTTTTCTTTCACACACACACAGGTTTACAATTTCCTTTTGCTTGATGTTGTGTTAGATATCATCTGGTGTTTTTCAGCTGATTCATCCTGTTATGCTGTATATTTCCATGTTATTGCATTCCCCCTGATCAGATACCATGCAGACAATTCCTTTGAACCGATAACTACATGTAGGCATTTACTTGATCATGGTAACAGCTAAAATTCATTAAAGCATCAAGCAGAATCATTAACAGAATTTTCTTAACTTTTAGAATTAGATGTTGAAAATTATAAAACCACAATTTATGTTGCCTGCATGTATACCTGTGTATTAGTGAATGATTTATTGGTTTGACACTTACATGTGCGTTTCTGATCATTAAATGGAAAGCATCAGACCTCACATGTTAAAAGCACTTCATCAGTCAGTCATGAGTAAAGTTCCAGGGTAAAATTTAAATATTTTTTTTTATATTTGTTTCTGTACACAGTTGGACAGTGGCTAAGTTCTTCTTCTGAAAGATTAATTTATGATTTTTTTTTCTTGTATTATTCTACAGGTATGTCAGAGAGCATCTGTAAAAATTACAGCATGACCACACCTGATGATGCTGAGATACAACTAAAGCCACCAACCAGGAGAGGTCAACTATCATGTAAATGCGTAATCAGTGCATCCAGCTCACAAGACACACTCAATGTCACGGGAAATATTACATCTCCAGCAGCACACTGCAACAACACAGGGTGTGCTTACTGCCTTCCACAACAAATCATTTCTGTCTCCTTTAATGGAAGCCTAGCAATAGTGGTAAAATATAACACATCAAGTTCACAAAGGCTTGATTCTATCCTGTATGTCAAAGGTGAGTGTATTTCATATTGATGAATGTGTGTGTTTGGTGGATATGGGAACAGATAATAAGAATGTCCAAATTCAGAGGACACTGATGCCTTTGTTTCAGGAGTTTTGAAGATAAAATCTGATGATGCTACAGGTTTACACATACAGAGATATAAATCTGAAACTGTTTTACAGATGAGGAGCTACAGGAGTGGGCTGAAGCAGTTTCAGTATACTAGATGTCTTTTCATTTTGAACATGGGGGGATTGTATGCTGTAGATTTACATATTGTGGGAAAGTTATAAATAAAAAAAAAATTAAACTCACAATGTTCCCATTCAAATCAGCTTTAAAACTGAATTAGGTATATAAACTAAAAGTATGATGATTGGCTAAAAATAAATAATTTTTTTTTAAATCAAAGGCTTTAGACTATGGGATAAGTAAGTTACTTTATTTGACTTTATCATTAGCTGACCCATATGATATAGAATTTTTACCTAGCTTACAAATTTAATAGAGTATGTTAAATTCATTGATTTATAACAGTATACACAAAGTTTTTTTTCCTAGATGATTGTCAATATAAAGAAAAGTAAAAAATCATAAACTGTTCCACAGTCTCTCTGGGACAAAAAATAAAGGAGCAAGCATGAAATTTTTTTTGTAATGTACAAGTGAAGACAAAATATTGGAATTTTTAACAACTAGAGAATAAAGTACAAAAAATATTATTCATTTCTTGAAAAAGTGGATATAAAATACACAGAATTTAGTCCATTTTCCCTGATACCTGTTACAATCGACAGGAATTGTTACTTATATAAATGAGTAATTATGAAGGAATTGTGGCAAGAGCACAATTAGCATCATACTTGAGGACTTATTGTTCATTCCCTGTCTCCTCCCCTCTCACTTAAAAAAAAAACTCTGATGATCCAATATAAACAGGAGCAACACTTACCTTTTTTAATGTGGCTTAAATCAACTATGACAATTTTCAATGTCAACTGAATATTCTTTAGTAATTGTTTATGCCTCTGTTAATATCCATATTGTCAAACAAATATAGTAGCAAACTAAAATACAGGTAGTCGACAAGCGACTACATGTATCCGCCGAAACCAGAGTGGGATTGGTTAAATGAGGCATGGATTGAGTGGCAAGGGGAAATAGATAGACGTGTGTTGCATATTAGCATGGATGTCAGCAACTGAAATGTGTATGCAGGTGGCGCCACCTGTCACAAAATCCGGAAAGTTATCCAAGATGTATACAATTGAGATCTATACACATGCAAAATTTCAGGAGGTATATGTCAAACCAGTCCTGAGATATAAGCTTAGATGTCTGCAGCCTGAATGGGAAAGTAGGTGGCACCACCTGCCACAAAATCCAGAAAGCTGTCCAGGATGAATACACATGCAAAATTTCAGATGGATAAGTCCATTCACTTAAGAGATATGAGTGATTTTATCCCAAGGCATATGAACAGATGGACACTGTGCAAAATTGGTTGCAGATAGCGCCCCCTTTTTTATGTATGTTATAAAGCTAACCAAGGGCAACATTTGTGCAAATTTTTTTCCTGATTGGTCAAATAAGTCTGAAGATATGTGGGTTAATGTGTCAAAACAGACGAACAGATGGATGCACTGGAGAGAGAAAAGATCAGAGGTCAACGCAAAATATTCTGGCACCAGTTCTGTGACCCGATAATCCTGTAAAGTTTTGGAAAAATATGTCCAGTGGTCTTAGTTCTATTCAAGAAACGAATGCGGTGGCGGCGGAACCCGGTCAAAAACCTAGTATCCGCAAAACTTTGTTTTGACAGATACAATAAATGAGCAAATTTATGAGCCAATATTAGAAAATTATGAGCCTGCAATATCCGAGATTCTCTTTTTTGCATATCATGACATTCAACAAATTTAGCATGACTTATTTTATGACAGATTCACAGTATCCATATAGTAATCCATATTATACATATAGTTGTTCTTTTTTTTTAAATAAGAATCTGATCTTTATTTAAAATTTCCATTCATACAGAAAGAAACAAGGTGTACAGGCCTAATGCATACTGTGGAATGGGATAAACATCAGGTGTAATGCTTCCATGCTGGACCGTTACTTTTCAAGTACACATGTGACATGTACATGTACAATGCAAGTACTAAACATTTTGAACCTGAGTATAAGCACTGATTCCTCAAACTTCACTCCTGAAATACTGGCATGGATGTACACAACACAAAATGATTGTAGGTGGAGCCACCAGTCTTGTGTACAAGAAAGCCATCGGAGCTGTATAGACATGAAAAACTACAGGCAGATACATCAAATCACTCTTGGACTATGTGCACAGATTCATAAAACCCAAAAACAATTGTAGGTGGTGCCACAAGTCTTGTATACAACAAAACTAACCAAGATGTATGGACATGCATAATTTCAGTTTGATATGTCAGATTACAACTGAGAAATCAGTTGAAGCAAACACTGTGCAAAATAATTGCAGGTGGCCCCACCAGTCTTGCATACAACAAAGATATCTGAGATGTAAACGTATGCCCAATTTCAGGCTGATATATCAAATCCTTCCTGAGAAATACGCAGGGATATACACTATGCAAAAATCATTGTAGGTGGCGACCCCAGTCTTGTGTACGAGAAAGCCACCATGCATGGACATACCTAAATTTCAGGCAGATACATCAAACCTTTCTTGAATCAGGTGCACTGGGCTGACCAAGCTCAGCTGAGGCATGCAGCTGCCCTAAGTCAAGCGAAGCTAATTGCTGGCTGCAGCTACAGCACTGATTGATCTCTTAACCTGCACCAGACTGCAATGACTGAACTCTTGACCTATTGCAAAATCTGATACAGTTGGCAGTCTGCCATAGCTATAACTAGATCCAGACTGACACTTGGTCTGTTGCCAAATCTGAAATAGTTGGTAGTCTGCCAAGCTATTTATAGATACAGACAAAATTTTGGCATGTTGCAAAAATCTGTTTATTCATACTGAAAGACTTTGGCAGCAATGTTTTTTTTCAAGCTGTATATTCATAACATTTTTTATCAAAATGTTTAGAATAATAACAGATTCCTATAGAAAGCAAAATCAGAATACAGATATATTTTATTCAAGGATTTATCTTACACATATACTTTTTATGGACCAATTATTTATGTTGTCTTTAAAGCTCTGCTTATATACCCAAAGAGTTTAGTTTTTTAATACAATAAATCTACTAGCTTTGTTTACCTAAGTATCTCACAGTTCTTCATTGTTAAAGATCCAATAATTCTGCCAAAATCATTTAAGTAAACTTGAACAAAGGCCATCTAAGAATCATTTTGTTGCAGAATTGGAAAATACAGTTTTGCAGAAGAAGACTATTGCACCCCTCAGTTTGAAATAGGCTTACTAATGGCCACAAGACCAACTTCAGCTTTCTATGATTCTACCAAAAATCAATGAACCCAGTCTATTCTTATTAAATTTAAAGAACCCTACCCTAGCTCCTGCTATTCCTGAGAAATTATGGGTTTATGTACTGATGAATGATGACCCTCATACAAATAAAGGTTGATGCAGATGGTGCCACAAATACCTCAATTTCAAATATGACTCATAAGACATTTGCATAAATTTTGGTGATGATATAGCCCCAGCCATTTCTGATGTTGTAATTTTGTATGCTTTTTTTGCCAAAGAATAAGTTCAGGTTCCTGTAACTCGGCCAAAAATCACTGAACTGGAACCATTCAAACGAATTTGAGAGAGATTTTTCCTGGGATCGTTTCTTTGAAATATTGGACATTTGGCTGAACAATTTCAGAGAAGGAGAATTTTAATTTTTTTAGCTTTTTCCCTAAAAAATTTAAGCAAATGCAGATAGCAAAAAAGTAAGCAAAATCTGATAGTTTTTTAGATTAATGATTTTCTGCATAAAATTTGGTGATGCTAGCTGACCTGCTGTTTTTGAGATAGTATGGGTTAATGTACAGACGCCAGATGAAACCAAACCATTGCATAAGCTCACAGGTTTGCTCAAAAGGGTCAGGCTTCTCAGGCACTTTTTTTTAAAAAATCCATGCAGAGGGTGACTTTTTATAATCTTTTTTAAAATTAATTTTCAATAATAAATCTATATGATCAGGGGACAACATCATAAAAACAGCATTCTTTTGCTTAATAGATAAAAATGAAATTTTATCAAAATATGATTATTTTATTTTTATTGAAGTAAGTGTCTGAGCAAGTCTGGAGCTTAAATTGGTTGGTTTCTACTGAAAATCAAAATTTATATTTTTGTTAATGCAGGGGATAAAAACTGTTGTCCATGTTGACAGAGAGACAATTTTTTCACCAAACTTTCTCACTTGTAAATCTTTTTTTTTATGAAAACTGGTTCTTACTAAACCTTAACTGGTCAACAACAAAATCCACTATACTTGATAAATTCCTACACATCAATCAAAATGTATATAGACCTACAGCACAGAGCCATATTAGAAGAAAATAATAATATCAGCTGCAGTATGACACAGATGTTCTACATATCATATTAATAAAGCACATAGTATATACCAAATGACCTACAGACATATTTTTATCTGACACATAATTAAGCCTGTCCCACTGACCCAGAAGAACAAAGAGAATGCAGGATACATGTTCAACTTTATACAGAGAGCATAAAAGCAAACAAACCAGAATCTAATATCATATTGCCAACAAGAAGCTGTGACTTGTGTGACCCTATAATCTGAGGTAATTCCAGGAACACTACAGTCCATGTTGGGTTTACACATAAAGCCATGACACAATAATGGTCCATTATGTCATCCTTTTAAAGGGGCCCAATCACCTATCTGATTTTTATTAACTTAAGGTAATTACTTAGAGCTTTTATACAAATAGGCAAGAAAATATGGACATCACTGCAAACATGCTGCTTGTTTTGCTAATATCAACATGTTTATAATATGTTAGGGCACGCCAAAATAAAACAAATTCAACAAGGGCATCTGGTGGCAAGTCAGAAAAGACTTAGATTTGCAAATGGTGTTTTGCAACATGTGAAATTTCTACCTTGGCATATATGCCAAACATGCTGTTGATAAACAAGTTTATACATCCTTCACGGAGGTGATATAAGAACTTTTCATAACCAGCATTTCCCTCAGATCATTAATATAAACACAGAGGAAGCAAGAAATCACATAAATTCTTTTTCAAAAGGAAGGTGATTGGGTACCTTTAAGTTTAGATCCATACTAACAAGTTATTAAGCCCTTAGTGGCTCAATGACCTGTACAAGAACAGAGTATGCACACTGTATTTATCATAGCCAGAGAGAGACATTGAGAGACAATACAAACTCATTTTGGACAGAACTATATAAAAGAGTGATATGATATGAAATTTTTTCATTATAATATCCTTAAGATAATATCAAGTTTGGCAAGGCCTGTTCTCAATAGCAGGCACAGAACATTAACATATTGTCATTTCTCATGGTGGCTCTTTCTTCCTAAATTTTTTATTAAGAAAGCCCACAATGTTACAGTTAATTAAGTAATTAAAGGTAAGATAAATAACCAGAAATTATCACAGTGTGGTGTAACTTCAAGATGGAAACAGAAATATCTACAAATTATATGCTAAATTTCTTATTCTTAAAAAAACTATTAAATGACACTAGACAGTGTTAATCTTTAAAACAGTTAAATGGTTAAAGAAGTATGACTTATAGCCCCCAATATGGGTTACACCTTAATGGTATATGTGTGAATACAAGATGGTCTACAAGGGGATGTCAGAAGATGGCTGAGTGGTTATACAGAACATCTATTCATGTGGACATGGATTAAAGAGCCTGTCATCCATATATATAAAACTGTGTGAATAGTTCATCATGTGTGACCTCTGATGAAAGGCTCTATGTCCAATGCCATCAGAATCTCAGCTGAGGCATTACAAATACAGTTTCTTTGATGGCCAAATATGGAAATTCTTATATTTAAAGTTGAAGTACACATCTGGCTTTGACTAAAACAAATTTGCCTTTTAGTTGACTCACTGACTGAAACAGATAATATTCAGTGACCTGATGAATTTAGGTTCTTCTTTTTATCAGTTAGTGAAAACTAACTCATAGTGCCTCAAGTGTGCATGCCTTCTAGAAAAAATATAAAATTACAGAAAGTTTTGAGCACCGGTGTGAAAGTCAATCTGTTCAGATTGATTATTAAGTTCTATATATATCAGATCTCTAAACTGATAAAGAAATATGTCACCATTTAGAAAGGATACATGGCATCCATTATTCAAATTGTGTTGTCTTAGTAATGCTAGAATTGCTTCATACTGCATGTCAAATAAGGTTGATTTTTTTTTTAATTTTTACATTGTAGGTGGGGGGGGGTCCCCATCCCCTTCTAACACAAGCATAGCGATTACCCCATGATATGATTGCACAAAAACAACAAAATTTTAAGACCACAATATTATCTGAATCTACAGTAAATATATACTGGAAGATGAAACAAGCAAGGCACTTTGATGAAATTTTTCCAAAGTTTACATACCCAGACCAAAATCACACAAAGATTATTTAAAGACTGTTTGTGATTTAATTATGAAACTGTTTGCCATTAAAGCAGAGCTCACTTGTTCATGTTACATAGAGTTTTTGAACACAAGCCTTTCTGTTTTTACCTTACACTTACTGTTTCTGTTAATACTGATTTGCAGGAGGAACATCTGGAATAAGGATTGAATGTGGAAAGTCTGTCAGAATGTCAGGACTAGTCCACAGTGCTTTACAGACCCTAGAAATAGAAGAATGTGCTTTTGTTAGCAGATTACCAAAGCTATCAAACAGTGCTCCCACTGTACCAGGACAAGATAACACCAGCAGAGCACTAAACAAAGGACAGAATGATACAGGACTCACTACAGTGACACCAGAGAGCAGTACCGTGGTCCTGGCAGTGACTGGAGGTGTAAAGGCTGGTTCAGGAGATGCAGTCAACACCACAGGCCCAGCTGCAGTCACTTCTAAAGAACAAGGCCTTGATAATGTTTTAGGTGAGACAATATCTTCTAAAACTTGTTAAAAACTTTAAATTAAAAGAAACATAATATTTTTGTGTGTGTGTGTTAATTCCATTCTCTGATTTGTACATTTTTGTTGGTCTCTGATGGACATGCAGAATCTTACCTGTTCTCTGTTTCAGTCATCACCATAGCGGCTGTGGTTGGGGGCGTTGTGTTACTCCTGCTTCTTCTGGTCATCTACATTCTTTGTAATGCTGACAGGTGAGAACACATGTTACCAAACAAAGGATGGCTCATATTCTGTGAAACAAGAAATACAAGATAGCCCTCAAACTCCATCATATGTTCCATATCAGAAACAGACATACAGCATTTGTTTAAAAAGAGTTAGTCGATGGCCTGTATATTGCACTGTGAGTTTTGTTAGGATGAAGAGAGTGATTTTTAGATGCTGAGCTATGGCCTGGAGATGACCTTGAACACTGAGCTCAAGGCTTCCTGGCCTCTTCCCATTCTTCCACCTGTCTTGAGAGGGAGAATTCTGATGATATCAAAATATCTGTATCTGAAATTTGATCCTGCCACTTAATTACCATTCATCACACCATGGGGAAATCATAAAATTGGTTAACAAGCTGACTTTTAATGCAGTGTTGAATTAAATCATTAACTAATAATGCATTCTCTGAGAGCAGAAAATTTTTATGGATTCCTTTGCAAAAATAATTTTACTATTGGGATTATTTTCAGAAGAATGCAAGAACCTTAACAGCTCTTTCTGTCTGAAATTTGCAAGGATGTAGGCTAAAGTAATAAATATATAGTTATTATTATATACACCATTTATTACACACCTGACTGCACTTTAAGTTTACAAGCATGAGTTCTTTCAACTTCTAGGAAATTTTAACATCATGTTCTGCTGATGGAGTAGATACGTAATTGTACACAACAGAAGCTGAGAACCTGGATTGTAAGAAAGCTCAGGTGGTTAATGAGGTGTGTAGAGTGTAATAACTGTACTACTATGGTACCTGAGTTAATGATGACAGACCACATATATCATCACCCTGCAGTCACTCAGTGTCACCTCACTCTGATTGTTACCCATGAGTGGGCCGGAGGGTCACAGGTATGACCTCTGTGTGAGTCATCGGTGTTATTGTTAACCTGTAAGGATGGTGACATACCACACCATGAGTCAAACACTCACTATTGTATGCATTCTTAACCTAAACAGGAACTATAGTAATGGCTCTGAAATACTACAGACACTAAAAGTGAAGTGCTCATACAAAACAAATCACTGTATGTAGCATATGAACAGAGAAAATGAGAAGTTTTGAAAGCACAGCTTTAAAATAAACAAGAAAAGTAACACGTAACAGGTCCCAATATATAATTCAAAATAAAGGTTTTGTATATTTGTGGCTCTGTGTTTGAACAGTCTGGCCGTTGTGAAATTTATCATTATGTGCATGGAGACCAATGCTGAAGAGGTTTGATACAAATTTTCTTCATAATCTAAGTAAAATCAAAAGTAAATATTTATCTAAAAGAGCAATAAAATATATGTAAATCCTTTGAATGTACCAAAGCATGCATAACTTAAAGAGTAACTTGGGCAGATTACCCAAGACAAGAGGAGCAGTGTTAATCCCGTATAGTACTGTTCTGTTGTTGTGCACCACCATGTTTACTCTAACTTAAATGGCAAATATAAATAACTTTTTATGAAATTTCAACATATCATTTGTGGTATTTATGGGAACTCCTGCTAATAAAGCACTTTTTATACAAACATTCAGCACTTTGCATTGTGTTATAGGTTCTGCAAGAACAGAAGCAGACAGGCTCATGTGAAAGCAGAAGAAGAAAAGAAACAAAAACCCCCAACCACTAATGGCACTGTGTCAACTGGGTTTGACCCACCAAAGTTTGAGACCTACATCGATGCTTACAATAATGAATCAAGTACTGATGACTTGGATGATAATGTTCTGAACAAAGACACGTAAGTCATACATAATCAATCTACATCCTGTTTTATTTTGGCAAAGACAGAATCAGCATACTTTATTTATCACCTTGACCCTGAAATGAACCTGGTGAAAAATCTTCTTACAATCCTCTTTCCTGTACTCAACTGATGACTCTTTGTCCCAGACCTCTGGGCTATGGCATTGTTTGTAAATTAAATGGCTGTTATTAAACAAAATGTAATGGACCAACAGTTCCTTCCTTGTAAACTTCCTGATTTGCTTGAAAAATACACAAAAAGATACAGAAAAGTTTTTTTTATCCAATTGAAGGCACAAACCTTTTACCCATCCATTAACTGGCAATATAGAAAGGAGTACTGGTAAGTACCGTTAATGTTAAAATTTATATTGCTAGTTTCCTAAGTTTTGACTAATGAGCCTTTGCAAAAAAAATAATGAATATGCAGAACTACTGGTCCAAATTTGGAAATATTGAACCAAGCAGTTCCGTCACTGTCACAGTTTTGATATGTCTCATCCTCATGCATACCTCATACCACAATTTCATCATACTGAATCAGGTAGATAAGAGTCCACTGGTCCACACTTTGGTATGCAATTATTATGGTAACAAAAGCACACAGACAAGATTCAGACAACTTAATAAAGGTGGTTTAGTATATTTTGGTTCAAATTACCACACACAGGTTGTAGGCACAAGTACAATTCCATTATATGACAACATAGATGACAGCTGAATAGATAACAAAATAAATGTTAGAGTATTAAAGTTGATCAGAAATATTGATCCATTAAGAAGTATCCTACTATTCTCATTTGAGATTATATTCATTTTTGTTTACAACTTCATATTAATTTTGTTTATTGCAGTAACTCTCTTATTACAACTTTGTCTTGATACACTGTCATATAAACATACTTTCAAATACATTTTTATGTGACTAATTTTATTTAAATCATTCACAAAGGCACATGAATGGAGTGATTCCTCGTGAAATTCAGCTGATAGACAGGGCAATCCAGTCAGAGACGAACCGTTTACCATCATGGGAGAGCGAGACTGATGATAAGCCTATTCCTCCAGCCTCTGTATCACCACCACCAAAGTCAGACTTCAAAAAGCTTCCTCAACAGGTAGGTCATGTGCATCCTACACAGACTACAAATCACCATTTACCTGTACCTCATGATGCTAAACAGGTAGGTCATGTGACCTCCTACACAGACTACAAATCACCATTTACCTGTACCTCATGATGCTCAACAGGTAGGTCATGTGACGTCCTACACAGACTACAAATCACCATTTACCTGTACCTCATGATGCTCAACAGGTAGGTCATTTGAAGCCCTACACAGACTACAAATCACCATTTACCTGTACCTCATGATGATCAACAGGTAGGTCATGTGAAGCCATACACAGACTACAAATCACCATTTACCTGTACCTCATGATGCTCAACAGGTAGGTCATGTGACGTCCTACAACGACTACAAATCACCATTTACCTGTACCTCATGATGCTCAACAGGTAGGTCATGTGACGTCCTATATAGACTACAAATCACCATTTACCTGTACCTCATGATGCTCAACAGGTAGGTCATGTGACGTCCTACACAGACTACAAATCACCATTTACCTGTACCTCATGATGCTCAACAGGTAGGTCATGTGACCTCCTACACAGACTACAAATCACCATTTACCTGTACCTCATGATGCTAAACAGGTAGGTCATGTGAAGCCCTACACAGACTACAAATCACCATTTACCTGTACCTCATGATGCTCAACAGGTAGGTCATGTGACATCCTACACAGACTACAAATCACCATTTACCTGTACCTCATGATGCTCAACAGGTAGGTCATGTGACCTCCTACACAGACTACAAATCACCATTTACCTGTACCTCATGATGCTCAACAGGTAGGTCATGTGACGTCCTACACAGACTACAAATCACCATTTATCTGTACCTCATAATGCTAAACAGGTAGGTCATGTGAAGCCCTACACAGACTACAAATCACCATTTATCTGTACCTCATGATGCTCAACAGGTAGGTCAGGTGACATTCTACACAGACCACAAATCACAATTTACCTGTACCTAATGATGCTAAAAAGGTAGGTCATGTGAAGCCCTACTCAGACTACAAATCACCATTTACCTGTACCTCATGATGCTCAACAGGTAGGTCATGTGAAGCCCTACACAGACTACAAATCACCATTTACCTGTACCTCATGATGCTCAACAGGTAGGTCATGTGACATCCTACACAGACTACAAATCACCATTTACCTGTACCTCATGATGCTCAACAGGTAGGTCATGTGACCTCCTACACAGACTACAAATCACCATTTACCTGTACCTCATGATGCTCAACAGGTAGGTCATGTGACGTCCTACACAGACTACAAATCACCATTTATCTGTACCTTATAATGCTAAACAGGTAGGTCATGTGAAGCCCTACACAGACTACAAATCACCATTTATCTGTACCTCATGATGCTCAACAGGTAGGTCAGGTGACATTCTACACAGACCACAAATCACAATTTACCTGTACCTAATGATGCTAAAAAGGTAGGTCATGTGAAGCCCTACTCAGACTACAAATCACCATTTACTTGTACCTCATGATGCTCAACAGGTAGGTCATGTGAAGCCCTACTCAGACTACAAATCACCATTTACCTGTACCTCATGATGATCAACAGGTAGGTCATGTGAAGCCCTACACAGACTACAAATCACCATTTACCTGTACCTCATGATGCTCAACAAGTAGGTCATGTGAAGCCTTACACAGACTACAAATCACCATTTACCTGAACCTCATGATGCTCAACAGGTAGGTCATGTGACATCCTACACAGACTAAAAAACACCATTTACCTGTACCTCATGATGCTCAACAGGTAGGTCATGTGACGTCCTACAAAGACTACAAATCACCATTTACCTGTACCTCATGATGCTCAACAGGTAGGTCATGTGACGTCCTACACAGACTACAAATCACCATTTACCTGTACCTCATGATGCTAAGCAGGTAGGTCATGTGACCTCCTACACAGACTACAAATCACCATTTACCTGTACCTCATGATGCTCAACAGGTAGGTCATGTGAAGCCCTACACAGACTACAAATCACCATTTACCTGTACCTCATGATGCTCAACAGGTAGGTCATGTGACGTCCTACACAGACTACAAATCACCATTTACCTGTACCTCATGATGATCAACAGGTAGGTCATGTGACCTCCTACACAGACTACAAATCACCATTTACCTGTACCTCATGATGCTAAACAGGTAGGTCATGTGAAGCCCTACACAGACTACAAATCACCATTTACCTGTACCTCATGATGCTCAACAGGTAGGTCAGGTGACATCCTACACAGACTACAAATCACCATTTACCTGTACCTCATGATGCTAAACAGGTAGGTCATGTGAAGCCCTACACAGACTACAAATCACCATTTACCTGTACCTCATGATGCTCAACAGGTAGGTCATGTGAAGCCCTACTCAGACTACAAATCACCATTTACCTGTACCTAATGATGCTAAACAGGTAGGTCATGTGAAGCCCTACACAGACTACAAATCACCATTTACCTGTACCTCATGATGCTAAACAGGTAGGTCATGTGACCTCCTACACAGACTACAAATCACCATTTACCTGTACCTCATGATGCTAAACAGGTAGGTCATGTGACCTCCTACACAGACTACAAATCACCATTTACCTGTACCTCATGATGCTCAACAGGTAGGTCATGTGACCTCCTACACAGACTACAAATCACCATTTACCTGTACCTCATGATGCTAAACAGGTAGGTCATGTGAAGCCCTACACAGACTACAAATCACCATTTACCTGTACCTCATGATGCTCAACAGGTAGGTCATGTGACGTCCTACACAGACTACAAATCACCATTTATCTGTACCTCATAATGCTAAACAGGTAGGTCATGTGAAGCCCTACACAGACTACAAATCACCATTTACCTGTACCTCATGATGCTCAACAGGTAGGTCATGTGACATCCTACACAGACTACAAATCACCATTTACCTGTACCTCATGATGCTCAACAGGTAGGTCATGTGACCTCCTACACAGACTACAAATCACCATTTACCTGTACCTCATGATGCTAAACAGGTAGGTCATGTGAAGCCCTACACAGACTACAAATCACCATTTACCTGTACCTCATGATGCTCAACAGGTAGGTCATGTGACGTCCTACACAGACTACAAATCACCATTTATCTGTACCTTATAATGCTAAACAGGTAGGTCATGTGAAGCCCTACACAGACTACAAATCACCATTTACCTGTACCTCATGATGATCAACAGGTAGGTCATGTGAAGCCCTACACAGACTACAAATCACCATTTACCTGTACCTCATGATGATCAACAGGTAGGTCATGTGACGTCCTACACAGACTACGAATCACCATTTATCTGTACCTCATAATGCTAAACAGGTAGGTCATGTGAAGCCCTACACAGACTACAAATCACCATTTACCTGTACCTCATGATGCTCAACAAGTAGGTCATGTGAAGCCTTACACAGACTACAAATCACCATTTACCTGAACCTCATGATGCTCAACAGGTAGGTCATGTGACGTCCTACACAGACTACAAATCACCATTTACCTGAACCTCATGATGCTCAACAGGTAGGTCATGTGACGTCCTACAAAGACTACAAATCACCATTTACCTGTACCTCATGATGCTCAACAATTAGGTCATGTGAAGCCCTACACAGACTACAAATCACCATTTACCTGTACCTCATGATGCTCAACAGGTAGGTCATGTGCATCCTACACAGACTACAAATCACCATTTACCTGTACCTCATGATGCTCAACAGGTAGGTCATGTGACGTCCTACACAGACTACAAATCACCATTTACCTGTACCTCATGATGCTCAACAGGTAGGTCATGTGCATCCTACACAGACTACAAATCACCATTTACCTGTACTACATGATCATAGGCACTTAATCCTCTGCTTTTACAGTAGCTTCACTCTGAATATGACCTTTGCTGTTTTGCCTGGGTTACACAGGGCACTTTTTTTATGCCAGTACTTTTGTCTGTGTAAGAGTACATATTTAGATACTAATGAAAATATATTAACAATTAAACTGTTCAAAGAGGGGTTTTAAAATCATCCTACTAAAAAATACAAGTTTGAAAATAAATGACAGTATTTTCCATGCAGTAAAAATTATTAAAACAAAGACTGTTTTTCAGAAACTTAGTCATATTCCATCATCACTGTTTGCCTATTTCCAAAGCTACAAGTCCTGATAAACAGTATAGAAATTAAATGCATGTCCATGATATTCATATTAAGTCTTTGTGAGGTAAGGCAGAATGCTCAAAACATTTTTCATGCATAACATCACTTTGGTTCCATGATTCAGATGATGACTGAATTCATGATGTAGATGACTGAACTGTTTGATGCAAAACAATTTATTTTATGTTTACAGGGTTTCATCAGTGACCAAGGATCCTGGAAATACACAAAAGGTCCAGCTCCTGTACCACCTCCTCCCCCACCACCTCCACCCCCACCTCCTCCTGTGGAAGAGCCTAAACCTGAGAAGGTCGTTAATCGGCAACTTTCGAGTACTTCATCTGATCTGCCATTTTTAGCTGAAATGCAGATGAAACAAGCCCAGCGAGACTCAGGAATATTTGGTGGCAGATACTCTCCAGATGCAGCAAAGAAAGGTGAAAATGGACAAAAGAATCCTGCCTTTGAGCCAGACACAGCAAGCAATGCCAGTAGTGAGTACGCACAAATTGACAGAAATATGAGAAAGACTGAACCTCCCGAAAATGAACATATACCTGCTAAGTTCCGTGAACTGTTCTATCCAGATCGACCGCCGACACCTGACAACACTCTTGTTAACAGGACAAACCCACTGTATGATGATAATAATGAGACTGATGTTGATAACCTTGATCCAGTGCCCAAAACACCAGAATCATTATACATTGGAGACTTTATACTGAAACCTAAAGAAAACCAAACTAGATCAGCAAGTACCGGGAGAAATGCAAATGATTTATATTCTAATCCCAAGCAAACCTGGCAGTCCACCAGATCAAACCCATCTGAAAACTTGTACAGTTATAGAGACACGCTTCCACAGCCAAGAACAGATGATGACTTAGATCAGGACTTGCCGTCCCCTTCTCCTCCTCCCCCACCACTCCCACCACCTCTCATGTTTAACTTCCCTCCTGAAGCACCAGTGTCTCCCCCTGTTCCTTCACCACCACCGCCTCCACAACAACAGCCTGCACCACATATCTCCAGAGTACATATTCCACCAATGGAAGACATGTCCCCACCTCCTCCACCTGAATTTTCTTCACAGCCACCAGCTAAGGCCCACGCACCGATGGCTGTCCACCCTAGACACGGCAGGTACCGACGGGTCAAGGCCGCACACCTGCCATACTACCAACAGCAACAGGAAGAGGAGGAGGCCGACATACAAATCCCCCTGAGACAGTCTAGTCACCTGATCCAAGGTAACCGCTACTTTGCACTGATGAATAATGAGCTGGTTCTGATGAAAACGGACCAGGATGAGGATTCACTAAGATGAACACTGGTACATGCATCCCCACCTGGCGTTCAATAACATGAGATGTCTGTCATGTGTACAGGAGGACACATGTCCACTCTACAAGATACCTTGTGTGTCACTATAAATCTGTGTGTCACTCTAAATCTGACACTAAAAGAGTGTGCACCACTGTATAAATATATGCAAAACAACTGACACACTTATACTGACAGAACAAACAGAGAAGTTCCAGTCCTTGATAACAATGGTCTTCCAACTCCAATGGCTTGAAGAAGATTGTTTACAATGTACTGTAACAGTGTTACTTCATCTATTAGGGGTGAACCAGTATCTGCTTCATATATCTTAGTCTGTTTGAACATACATGTACCACCTTGCACATACAATGTAATACAGGGAAGAAAGACTATACATTGCTAGAGAACCATCTGTCATTCATAAACTTCTCAATACATGGAAATTTGTGCACCAAAATGTGATTATTCATGGTTACAATAAGTTATTGCTGATAAAGATAATGCCCAGGAAAGGGCTTAAAATATATAAACAAAAAAATGAAACATTTTCAATAACAGCTGAATGGATAAGTCTGAAGAATCAATGAAGAAAGGCATTATGAATTATTTTCAGAATATGTAATTTGCATGCCATGTTATGTACGTGCCATGGCTCAGAAATATAGTGATATTTGGTTACACACAAGGACCTTGATATATTTAATAATAATTGTTATATGATGTTGTAGGAAAGAATATATCAGGGATGCTTAATTGGCTGTTCACACTCTCATTGTCAAGTCCCTGTGCAAGCTCTTCCACACTTAGCAAGATGACAGTATTATTAATAGCTTTGTTACAACTAACATATCACCTTATGAACAATCCTAATGAGTAATCTTATTTAATGTACAATACTTGTAGTATAGTGCTGATGAGGAAAAAAAAACAGTGCAGCACCAAGAACTTGAAATGCTCATATTAAAATATACTCAGTTGGTCAGCTGAAAGATCTTAAAAACCCAGTTCAAATATCAACATGGTGTCCTAGCTGCTTGTGAGAACATAATGTTTATACAGACATATGCTACAGGCTTGTGTATGCATATTTCCCAAGTGTTCAAATCATGATACTTACAATTACTATAATGTATATAGTTTAATGTATATAGTTTAACATTACTTTTCTGAATGTATATGCTTACAAAATTTATAGTGTTTTTACAATGGCTGGGTTCATTGCTTATAGGAATGCTATGTTCAGTGTTTCTGCCGCAGCTGTGATAAAGAGTTAAAAATTACAGACATTTTAGTCTGGTTATGATTTTATTCAGGGCACCAGGTCAGATTCTTTTTAATAAATAACATTTGTTAATGTATCAATAATGGTTTATGGCAACTGAATAAAATTATATAAGGAAGCCTGATCTCTAGTCCTTTGGAGTACCTGTCTTTTATGTGAATGAGGGATAAAATAAGTGATATGGCATTTATACTGTATTTGTCCTAAAATTAGACACAGATAAGCAGATACTTGCAGATACACACTGATATCAAGCACCACTTTTTTACATCTAAGAGAAACGGGTTATGGCATACTTTTCCTCTGAACTACAACACTAATGTACCTTCTATAGCCATATACAATATTCAAAATTGGTAGAAAGGTACAAACATCAAAAGAAATTTGGTATATATAATACCTCCAGGTGGCACTCCATGCCAGACTGTTTTATGAATCCAGTCCTTCAAATTTTAACCATTCTCTTGCAGTATAATTATCTTTGAACACACATATATCAGGCTGATAGGTGATAATAATAAACATGTTACAATACTATACATATTGCGGTATATATATTACATCTGGTAATTATCCCCAGTATTTAACCCATCTCATTCAGTTCCAACTCTGTTATCATATACATGCTGCCTATCTTCTGTGATTCATATAATTACCACTAAAAGCCAGACCAGCTGAGGTGGTAAACAACCACCGTGCAGCATCACACACCAGACCAGCTGAGGTGGTAAACAGTACCACCTTACAGCATCACACACAAGACCAGCTGAGATGTAGGCAGCACCACCTTGCAAAACCTTCCTGATTTAATATAACAGATGAAGGTTTGCCCATGAAATGACTTATAATTCATGTGTTTTATTACGTAAACATCGATGTGAGCGTTTTCTGTATTAATGAGAATATTCTCTGTTAGTATTCACACGCCAGAAGCTCCACTTACAAAATTTTCCCTGAGTAGGCCTATCATCGCCCACTTCCGCCTCATTCTCGGTATCTAGGTCATGCCTCGCTTTGGTAGAGCCACATTATTCTTCTGGTGTTTGTGCTAGACGGACATGTCGACGGGCTGCTCCTGTCCGTCCGCTGTTGGTTTTCCCATGCTCGTTGCTTCACTTACTGTAAGTACGCTTTCATTTTCCCTTGGCCACTATGGACGTCTCTCGGATTTGTTCCTCTTGTGGGGCGTCTCTACCTTCCTGGGATACCCACCCCTCTTGTCTCGGCTGTCGCTCCAGTGAGGGCACATGCCTTGGTGAGGCGGACCCATGTTATTATTGTCACACGTGGCCGCCCTCTCAATGGGCTCGACTTCATGCATGGTCCCATTGTGCCCTCTCCTGCGCTGTCTTCGGCTCCGGTTGCGGGGAGCAGGGGGGGCCCCACTCCTTCTGTGTCTAGTCGGGTGGCCCTACGCTCCCCCTCTGCGGATCCCCTTCTCGTTCCCGATCCTGTCCCTCCCTCCCAGGGCTCTGTCTTCCAGACCCCTGTTGGGGCTCCGGCTAGGGCTCTAGCTGCCCCCTCCAGGAAGCGTTCGACCCCTGCCCCGCCCGGGCCCCCCGAGAAGGCTCTTGCCGTTTCCCTCATTCACCGTCTCTCCTGCTTATGTGAATCCTTAAGGGCGGATTTCGACCCTGAGTTGGAGTCCGCGCCCCAGGCCACGGCTCCGGGGCAGGTGTCTTTGACCGATCCTTCTGTGTTGTCCCCGCAGCGTCCCGCTCGGCTGGAGGTCACCCGTTCCCCACCGGCTCCAGCGCAGGTAAGTGCTCCCCCCCTGCTTGATCCGCCCCTTCCTAGCCGTCTGTCCCTTCGTCCCCTTAGGGACCGTCCTTCCGCTGATGCGGTTCCACTCCCGTCCGGGTCTCCAGCCGCCTGCCCTGCGGTTCCTGATACGGACCCTGTCTGTGCCCCGGCCGCTCCTGCGGCCTCGTCCGCTCTTGATTCTCCGTCCGTCCGTTCTCCGCTTGTATTTACAGATCAGGCGCCTCCAGCCGGTACGGATCAGTGGACTGCTCTCAACACGCAGAGGCAGGCGTGGCGCACCATGAAGTCTGACCTACTTGATCAGGTGGCCCGCACCATGCAGGAGTCTCGCCCGGACAGGCCGACCTTCCAGCCCCTCAGGCCGCCACCCATCTCTGCCGCATCGGCCGGGTTCTATCTGAACCCGTCCACGCTCTCCGCGCTGACTTCCGGACCTCAGGTCTGCATGGAATTTACCGATGAGACGGCTCGGCTGCTTGACAATCATCATGCCGCCGTCACCGGCGCTATATCCTCATCGTCTGGGTCGCCGGTGCCGCCTAGCGCGCGGCGCCCTTGGCAGATCGGTACCTTGTGGTCACCTAAGGCATATCGGGCGACCTGCCTTGACAGGCTCGTCCCGTCTCCCGCCTTTCCTGCTGTTCCATCGGAACCGATGCGGGCTGAAACGGGGCTTGATCAACCCTTCTCTGACGGTAGGTTGCTTTATTCCCCTGCGGCGCATGTATCCGATTCTCAGCTCTGGGATATGGAGGCTCTCGCCCGCCAGACCGCCGGCGTTGTCAACAACCTTCAGGCTGTTACCAGCCTGTTGTCTATTTCTCCGGATCCTGCCATGTTAAATAATATCTGGCAGGCTTCCACTCGTGCATGTGCCGAGTTACAACACTTGGCCTGGCGCTTGGTGGAGGACTGCATCTTGCTCCGCCGCGCCTGGTGTCTCCGCACCCTTCGCTCCGTCTGCGCTATCTCCCGCGGAGCTCTCGGATCTCTATACTCAGCCGTTCACGGGATCTCTCCTCTTCGGGGGTCATCCATCCCGCGTCTATGAGGCTGCCCTGGATCGTTCAGATCGTCAGGCCCGCCTCAGGTCGGCGCCTCCTCCAACCTCACAGGTGCCTAGCCCTTACCGGTCCCGTACTGCTCCGGTACGGGCTCCGGCTGCTAGCTGCTCCGTGGCTCCCGCCCGCCCATCTGCTCGGACGTCCGGGTCTCGCCAGGCCTCCTCCTTTCGCGGTAAATCCGCTCGGAGGGGTCGCGGCCATAAGTGACACTCCAGGTCCGGTAGGCGGCCGTCTTCAGACCTGTTATCCGGCCTGGAGGCGTGTCACCTCGCATCCCCTAGTTTTAAGCACAGTTCGTTTCGGTTTCCGAATTTCGTTTTTCACCCCTCCACCCCACACGGCGTTTCCGTTCGTTACTCCCCCACCCAGGGCTCCGGCCAAGCATCTCGCACTAGAATATGCCATTCGGTCCCTTCTCCTGAAGGGCGCCATTCTCCCGGTCGATCCCGGAACTCACGTTCCTGCCCTGCCTAACGGCCGGTACCGATTCTGCGCCACGAATTGACCCGTCCGGGCCTTAAGATACTATCTTAAGGCTACCAAATCTCTCCGGGGGGGGGCCATAAGAAACTTTTTATTTCTTCAAAATTGGGTGCAGTCGATAAAGAAATAAGTCCTATTACTATCAGTAACTGGATAAAGGCTGCTATCATCGCCGCACATGACTCTTTACGTCCGGCTGAACTACAGTCCTTCCATGTCACGGCTCATGAGGTCAGGGCTATCGCCTCATCCTTCGCTCACCTGTCGGGCGTGTCTCCTGCCGCGCTGGTCAAAATGGGTATCTGGAAGTCCCCTTCCACGTTTACTCAGTTTTACCTCAAGGACGTACGCCTGCAAGACTCCGGCCTTTATGCCATGGGTCCCGTGGTTTCCGCAGGCTCTATCGTCAACGTCTCCAGCACGGCTTCCTCAACGTCTACTCACGTTCGGCCCGCTACCTGCCTGCAGACGTCGTCTTCTGCTGTGGTTTCTACTACTTGCTGACCCTATTATCTTCATCCTCGTCGTTCCAGGTCAGTATCTCCCTCCCTATGGTTTATCTGTTTCTTCTCATTAATACAGAAAACGCTCACATCGATGTTTACGTAATAAAACCCCCCATTCCCCTCCCCGTGAATGGTGGTTTTGTAAGTAAACGGATGTGAGCTTTTCTGTCCCTCCCCCGATACTTCCTACTTCGCCCTCGAATAATGTGGCTCTACCAAAGCGAGGCATGACCTAGATACCGAGAATGAGGCGGAAGTGGGCGATGATAGGCCTACTCAGGAAAAATTTTGTAAGTGGAGCTTCTGGCGTGTGAATACTAACAGAGAATATTCTCATTAATACAGAAAAGCTCACATCCATTTACTAACAAAACCACCATTCACGGGGAGGGGAATGGGGGGATTTCAAAAAGAAGAGATAGGGAGACTTCTAAAAAATGTTATTGATTGGAAATTTGTAAACATATAAAATAAACATTTTTTTTATCATTCCTGGTTCACCCAATCTGCAGCAATCTGCAGTCATATTCACATATATATCATGACTTCTATAAAATGACTGATTGTCCTGATGAAAGGACTAACTGAAGAGGGTTTCATGGTGCTGCCACCTAGAGGCAAACTGGTGACCTAGATCTACAAGAAACTCCAAAGATTATTAGAATCTGAGATGTGATTGATATTGTACTGAATACTTTTAAAAGACCTGAGAGAGAGAGAGAGAGAGAGAAAGAAAGAGAAAGAGAGAGTGGGAAGGGGGGGGGAATCCTAAGAAACTGCATCATCGTTCTAGAGCTTTATCTTGAGGAAAATATACAGTTAAGCCACAAACACACAATTTGACCACCTGTCATCCTCACTGTTATACATATACATGATCTTCCAGGTACAGGAAAAGTCACTTTAATTGTCTTTTTAGTGTTAAAAATTTTGCTTAAATTCCATATAAAATATATCAAATACATAGAGATGTAAATTTGCACAAAAAAGTATTCCGACTGGCCTCGCTGATGAAGCTTGCTTTATTAGTGAAGCAGTAGAATGTCTGACTTGTGTCTTTGAATCAACATTTGGCCCTATTCTGTTTTCACCTGTTGCAGAGATATAGATGTAAAAGGTACAACTGAAAATATGAAACTTCCATCACAATTCAATTTATTTGAAAAAATTCTCATGAATTAACTTACAATAATAATCAAATCCTCAACATAAAATCCTCAACATCCTTTCTTGAATATGCAAAAAAATATACCAACTTTTTTTTATTTTAATGGATTATAATATTTTTGTATTGATGAATGCAGAAGAACTCTGCTGACTATTTTTGTCTCCCTGGATGACAGATCCCCAACAATCTCCCTACTAGTACACTACACACCCTACTTTTTATGTCCCTCACTGGAATTTTCCAATAGTTAATGATTCCAATGTTAGTCCAGATTAAAATGTAGGGATAGGGTGGAGTTACAAACCCTCTTCCTTCAAATATTCTAGAATTTAAAAAAAATTGAATTAAAAAAAAAATGAAATGCTGATAATTATTTTCACTTGCCACTTGTCAAGAACATGTCCATCTGATGAAAAAAAGTTTTTACTATTTATGCCTGAAGATATCTGATTCAGGGGTTCCAATGATGTATACTCACATTAATGTAAGGCAGTTAAACAATGTTTGACAATTAAACATTTTGATTTGTTTTTGCCTATCCTCCTGCCCTTATCTCCTTTTCTGGATGTTTAAACACCTACAAATTAATAATTCAATAAGTCTGGTCTCATACTTATAATCTCACATTTTAAGATGCTGCAGAGGAAAGAATGCTGTTATGCAAACAATTTGCTATACTGGTGTATTTTTCATGAAGCAAAAATAATTAAAACCCTCTGAACATTTAATCACTTGGTTGTGGAAACAATGGGCTGATGAATCTATAGTTCTATTCTACAGAGAATAAGATGTATTGTAACAGCAAGGAATTATATGGTACACTAGCTGATAAACCCATTATACCGGGCTTTTTACCATGGTATGGGAGATATTTTAACTGAGAGGAGGAATGTGTGGTCATTTTTTATTAAAAAAATAATTTTTTTTTAAATATAGAATTTCAGTGGGTTACTGTCTCAGTATGATATTTAACATCTCTGTTGTGGCACTTTGCTCGTGGAAAGAAACTCGCACACTGGTATGTTGACCTTAAAGTCCTGGTCAATAATGACCATTTGTGAACTAGAATGGGATGTGGGGGCAATCAGGTTTCCAATGATCTTTGGCTGGTTACAATTCTTTTCTGTTTAAAGAATAGATTGGATGTGAGGAAGAAATGAAAGATTAATCAAATGTACATTTTAAGGAAAGGAAACTGTTCCTGAAGAAAGAAACAGAAGTATGCATACCTCATTAATAGAAGATGCAGACCAAAGGGGAATCTGTCGCCCTTTTCAGACACAACCTTTTTTAAATTGTGTCAGACCAATTTTGAAGCATCTATTACCCCAACCCACCAATACCCCACCCCTTTTCCCGAAAATGGGGATCTTGTTTTAGGTTTTGTCATTAATCCTCCTGGGTTGAACCCCTTCTTTTCATGAGTGAGAGTAATGTGTCACAAGTGGGTCAGAGCCTTTGTCAAATGTCAGACAAAGCATGCTTTAATTGGTCACTGAAAGCAAGGTTAATCACCAGTCCTTAATAGTCCTTATTCCAGTACTGGAGGTGACCGCACAGAAAATTCAGTCTTTGCCAAAGGCAGTTCGGCTGTTTTCGGTGGTATTCTCTATGCAAGCCAGAAAAAAATGCAAAAATCACTCAAAATGATGTGTACATTAAAAAGGATTTATTCTCAAATCAGCAATGTCACTGTGAGAACAATAACCTTTAAAATGAGGTATGTCACAGCGTCATACGCAACGTGGTGTCAGAGAGCACTGCAAACAAAGGTGGACTGAAATCCTTTTACAAGTATTAGATTTCACAGAAAATGATTCAGAATAAAATGAAGCCAGCAGTTCTACTCTTCAAAGAAAACAAATGATAAATGGGTTTATCAAGAGTTATATTTTCCAAAGAAAATAAATTAAAAAATAGGAAAGCCAGCAGTGACAATCGCTGAGGGAATCAATTGGTATATTCAGACAGCTGGCAGTTTTCCCCTTTAAGGGAAACAAATGCTAAAACTGAACAACCATCAGTTCTAAATTCTAATCTCCAAATATATAACTAAAATGGGACAACTAGCAGTTCTTACATCCAAAGAAAACAAATGCTCGATAGGATAACCCAGAGTTTTCCCTTCCTAAGGAAATAAAAGCCAAAAGGGGATAGCCAGCAGTTGCACTCCGTTTCATAGTAGACAAATGCAAACTGGAATAGCCAGTAGTTCTACTCTTCTAAAAAAAGGCTTAAATGGATTGCCAGTAGTTCTGATTTTCAAAGGAAATCAATGGTAAAATGGGAATACCAAAAGTTCTTTTAAGAAAGAATGGTAAAATGGGAATACCAACACTTTTTATTTATAAATGAAAACAATGCAAATATGGAAAAGTCAGCAGTTATACTCTCTCAAGGAATCATTTGGTAAATGGGACAGCAAGCAGTTCTCTGCTTCAGAGGAAATAAATGCTAAAATGGAAAATATTTTGATATGATGGTATAAAGAAAGCTTTGATTTTCTAAAACTGATTAATATTATCTAGATTTTAGAAGATTTTAATTAATTTCATTTCTTTACTATACATCATTCATTCAAGCATCTGTTTCGGATTCAGCATACCTCTGTGCACCATGCTAATACAAAGGTAACCACAATCTGTTGTTTGTTGTTTTGTAATAGGATGTTTCAGAGTAACTCTCAAATTTTTATTGTAGAAGAAATTTAAATTTTATTTGAACAAATTAAAATGGTTTAATATCCATTAACAAGGCCTCCTGGCCTAATGCGAACCTGTGCAATGAGATTACACCAGGTATAATGCTTCCATGCTGGATCATTACTTTTCAAGAACATGTGTAACATGTATATGAACAATGCAAGTACTAAACACTTAGAACAAGAAACAATTAAACAAACATCACTGCTGAAATTCTAGCATGGGTACACACAACACACAAAAACTAGAATACAGGTAGTCAACAAGCGACTACTTGTATCCGCCAAAATCAGAGTGGGACAGGTGAAGTGAGGCATGGATTGAGTGGCAAGAAATAGTGGGAGGTGTGTTGCAAAATAGCCTGGATGTCTGCAGCCAAAATGTGTATGTAGGTTGTGCCACTTACCACAAAATCAAGAAAGCTGTCCAAGATGTATAAACATGCAACATCTTAGGCAGACAAGTCAAACCACTACTGAGATATGAGTGATTTTAGCCCATGGCAGACAGACAGATACTGTGCAAAAATGGTGGCAGGTGTATAAAGCTGTCAAGGATGTATAAATCTGCAAAATTTCAGGTGGATAAGTCAAGCCACTGCCGAGATATGAGGGATTTTATCCCAAGGCAGATGAACAGATGGACGCTGTGCAAAAATGGTTGCAGGTGGCGCCACAAGTTTTGCGTATGATAAAGAGCTATGGGAGATCTATACACATGCAAATTTTGGCCCAACTGGTCAAACGTTCGAGAGATATGAGCTTGGATGTCTGCAGCTTAAACGTGATGTAGGTGGCTTCACCCAATCTATTCTTATAAAACTGGCAGAACCCTACTATAGAATAATTCTTGTAAAGTTTAAACCAATCAGCTTAACAGTTTCATCATAAATCAGTGTATAAGCTAGAAGAGTTTAAGATTACATTTTCGCTTGTAAAAAACATATCAATATAGGTGGGGCTACCAATACCTCAATTTCAGATATGACTCATGTGACAAACATTGGTATAAAATTTGGTGATTATAGCTCTAGTCATTTCTGAGATTTTAATTTTAGTGTCCTTTTTTGGACAGATGACTAATTTCAACCTCCTGTAACTCGGCCAAAAATCTCCAAACTAGAACCATTCGAACAAATTTGAGAGAGATTGTTCTAGGGATCATTTCTGTGAAATATTGGACAATTTGGCTGGACAGTTTTGGAGAAGAAGATTTTTAAAGCTTTATTGGCTTTTTCCCTAAGAAAATGCAGTTAGCAGTTAGAAAAAAAAATAAACAAAATCTGATAGAGTTTTTCAGATGACTGATTATTTGCAAAATATTTGGTGATGCTAGCTCCTGCTGTTTTTGAGATAGCTATGGTTAACATACGGACGACGCACAACATACGGCGGAAGACGCTGCACCATCACATAAGCTCACAGGTTCCCTAAAAAATGGTTCCCACTGCATGAATTTAGGCCAAAATACAAATATGCATTTGTTTAAAATTAATTGGAATATTTCAATACCTAGTAGATGAGGAATATCAATTTAAGTTTAAACATACACAACTATTAATGCATTTTAAACTTTAAAAAAACCATCCATTTAAGAACATTATTAGCTTTCAAAATATATAAATTTCAAATTCCTACAACAACAGTTTACTAATAGAGAGGAAAAACTTCTGGGACAGTTCTGCATGAGACTTAAGTTGCCATAAATATTTCTGTGTATTCAGCTTCTCAGCTACTGTTAAATCTCAGAAGCTCCATTGTGCCAGTGAGAGGCATGCCACGGTCATCATTTAGTGTCCACAGACCTGGCCCTCTGTGGTGATCAATGGTTCTGTATTCACTGATCTCACACAGCTGTGAACCTGATGGTAGAGCACAAGCAGAATGGTTACACCAGCTGGCAAACATGAACCATGCAAATCTGACCATGCAGCACTCACTGGACAATGTGCACCTAACACAAATAATAACCTTCACTAATATGTCACCTAGGCACATATAATATATTCCTCTGTATATATATGCTTCCTCAACCATTTTAAATATGTTTCAAATATTAATATTTTTACTCAGAGTGTATAAACCTTAAGTCCAGACACACTAAGCATGCATTAGCACATGGTTTTCCCCAAGGAGTGATTGACCTCTGACCTGTTCATGCATGAATGCCTAGGGACCCGGTAGAAAAATTCTTATGAATATTTATCTAGGTCACTGCACATGCTCCACACCTGCATAGGAAGTGCTTGGTTGTTTAGTGAAGACACAACTCACCTGGGAACTCCATGTTAGGATTGATTTGAATTTTGTGAGGGTGACCTACTTATATCAGTGGTGTGGGGTAACAGGAGCCCTGTGTGCATGGTGGGATTTAAACTGCAAACTGTAAATCAGGCCAGATGATGAGAATTACAGGAGGGAGTCTGTGCACACTGTGTGTACTTTACATCATTTTACCCACCTGTACAGGTAAGTAAATGATAAGGTGTCATTATCTCAGGTAACTGAAACTATGTCAAGTGCAAAGAAACCATTAATGGCATTTATGTTGATTAATACTCTATTACAATTAATTCCCATGGAGTAGACAGTTTGTGGATCCAAAGACTGTTGATGTAATTAACCATGTCACCTTCAGGAGTTTTATACCTGTTTACCTGCATATTTCTAAGAATGTTAAATGACAATGATAAAGATCCCGAATGTGCATGGGAACTGTCATACCTTGTTGCATAAATATAAAGCTGTCACGGCTGGCTGACAACATTAACAGACACAGCTATAGACATTACCAGACATTTCAACGATAAAGTCTCATTTCCATGGAGCTACATTATAATATGAGAGAAACCACTTTGCAAGGGAACCATCAACCATGATTAGTTGTTTCAGCTGCTTTGCATTATCCCAAAATTAAGCATGGTAAATTAAAAAAAACTGAAAAAGGTGTCATGAAAGAAAACCAAAGATCATAACAAATACCAAATCTATTAAATGAAAAAACAATTCAAACGGAAACATCCTTTGGTGCTTGTTATTATTCATACTCGCATGTATTTCACAGGTTACAAAGTTGAGGATACAAGGGGTCAGACAAATCACACAATCAGACCCCATCAAATCTTAATTGTTAAATACAGATAACCCTTTATGAATCATATTTTCCCTCCAGATAATTGCAAAAAAAAACGTCGAATATTTCAAATATGTTTTTCACAAAGAAAAAATACAATCTGTACCCTATATTTTATATTATGATAAGGTAGTCCCTATAGCTATATATTATTTCTATTTATGTGAAACTGGAAAATAATACAAATTCTAATCCAAATCCATAAATGCACATATATACCTTCTAAAAGGGAATGAAAAACTGAACAAAGCAGACCCAATCAGACCATGGAATATAAAGATATTCCTTTATAAATAAACTAACATCATTTAAGAATGTAAGATAATGATATAGAAATTTTACAACTGTTAGTCTCATGTTTAAGGGACCATTGGAGCATGATGCTCAGCCTGTGAATCTAAGGCCTCACATCATTTGAGAATGTAAGATAATCATGTAGGAATTTTACAACTGTTAGTCCCATGTTTAAGAATTTTGTTTCGTTTGGTCTTGTTAGATCAAACTTTGATAACTTGGAAATATGGAAGACTTTAAGCACATTATTTAATTCACTGGCCTGAGACTGGTCAAATGCAAAATAACTGATGGCTGAGCTAATTTTATATTTATATTACTACTTTTTAGTCTTGAGATGGCATTAAACTTGCATAAACTTCTTCAAATAACACTGCCAGTTTCATACCATCAATACAGTTTTCCAAGATATGGATCAGGGTCTTTTCCAAAGGAAAAAAGTGTTTCAGTTTATAAAAATCAATGTTGAAAGAACAATTCTGATGTACATTTTCTGTATGCTATCACATTTGCTCAGCTAAGATTACTTGGCTCTGTCTCTAAGGAGTTTTGCATTACCCTTGTGGGGAAACAGTTTGGTTGTTGAGGCATGATGCCAAGAAGCAAACTAAATTTCCAGTCAATAAATGCAATATTTTAAACACTGATCAGACTGATTAGATCTTTTAAGTCAATGTTACTCATAATGAAACAATAATGATGAAGTTTCATTTCTTTTAGTTATATTTAGACCAGAAGTACTCACTGGTCTAGTTTTGTTCACACTTTGCAGGAAGACAAGAAAGTGAGTCTGGATAAAACACAATATCAATTTTATGACTGCAGAGCTTAAACTGAACCATGGTTATTTGTCAATCTTAAAATTAAAGTGAAACTTACACAAAAGCATTTAAATATTGATGAAGCCACTAAAATTATTCTCATACCAAAGGAAACAGCAATGCAGATCACAAATACCAACATAAAGGCAACAATGTTTTAAATATTGAGATTTGAGAAACTTGAACAGTTTACCTGGTACTCAAAAAGTAATCTGAAAATAGGCCAATTTTAAGTTTATTTCAATTTATTTTTATAAGCTTTGCTTGTTGACAGCAGGGTAGGCACAACCTTCCCAGAGGGAATAGGGAGGGGTAGAAATACTTTTTCCCGGGGAGGGAAGAAAAAATTTCTTCCCACCATTTCTTCCCAGGGAAGAAATACAGTCACAACATACATGTTATTTTTGTTTTTCAAATGATATTTTGGCCTTTCATATCAATACAAATCAGGGGAATTGTTTTTACATACTTTAATATCTTAAGCATGTGTAAGGACATCATTGGTGTCTGAGAAAGAAACTGGGGCATGACTGTGGGGCTCAGTGGAGTAGTCTTTAGTTGAACAACAAAGATGAACACAGTCCAAGAGGTGGAATGAGGTTTATATATTTTGTACAGTCTTCAGGTGAGTAATAAAGGTCATCTAAACTAGAGCATGTACACTCCAGGGGTTTTGTACTGTTGAGTCAGCCTGAAGCTGAGTCATTATCCTTTTAATTAAATTAAATACTTCATTCTAATTTGGTTAAGTAAAAGCATAAACTCAGAGAGAATTTACGGACTGTGAGAAGACTGCTTTTTTTTCCAGTAATGAGCAGATTTACCTGTCATTACAAAACACTGAGGCCTCCCCAAAAATGCCTGCTCCAAAATATCTAATATATTACTTATAATTTTATTTTAAAAAGATCATATTTTAGGATCAAAGGCTTTTTTACACTTATTCCTACTTAAACAAAGATTTGTTCATTTGTTTAGCATTGTGAAGATGTGGGAATCCATTCAGCTGTGAATAATTATCAAACGTAAGGTTGCAAGTAGCTTCATTAATTAACTATTGCTGCCAACTGGTTAATCAATCATTTTTAGTGTAGCATAGGAATTTTGGAATGTGGGAAACAACTGATTATCAACCTATTGCTTGTAGATCATATCAAGCAGACATTATGGGACATAACCCTAACCAGTGAGTAGAGATTTTAAGACACAACCTCTAAACAAAAAAAATGGCCAGTAGATTTTTTTTGCATGAACCTAAAACACTGATGGAACTGACCTGTCTAAGTCTTAATAAGTGAGACAAAGTGTCAGTGTTACAGTTCTCTTGTCAGTTCTATTTATTTAATTAATTAAATTCAATAAAATTTCAGTCTAATTCTGTGTATAAATGATAAATAACCGTGCAAGTAATTAATATCTGTAATACATTATTCTGTGAATAGGCATATATGTTTAATAAAAGTTTGTTGGAAATGTTAACAGTTTCTTCCCCAGCTTCCTTTTCTTCCCCAAAACATCCTTAATTTCCCTGGGAAGGGAAGAAATACCTATCTTTCAAGAAGAATGCCAACCCTGGTTGACAGACCTGTATGTGTTAATGTGGCACATTACTAGAATAACCTTAAACAAGGAAAAATCTGACTCTCAAGGTGCTCAATACAGAATTTCTTTTCACCACTTAGCTCGCTGTCAGAAGCACGATGGAAGTCAGTGGAGCTAACTTAAAATTTTTACTATCTAGATTTTTAATGAGCATATCATGTTTTGATACTGATAAAACCAAAACGTGACAAATCAATGTCTTATACAAAAGCTTAGATAATTGATCAAGATGTTTGTATCTGATAGAAACATTCAATATTTGGTAATTTTCTGAAAGACAGTCATATTAAATCAGATTATATTCTACAAAAAAAAACCAGAAAGACGGTCATATTAAATCAGATTTTATCCACTAAAAAAACAAGTCTTTCAATAGGTTATACAGACAGATTGTCATGATTGGCAATATAAAACTGATCACTTCATTTGGCATGTCAGAGCACACTACCAGATCAGACTTGTTCTACTCCTGCATGTACTATCCAACATGATACTGGACCTTAATACACACTTCCAGTCAATACTGAATTAGGCCAGGGCTCATAGCAATCTTCATAATATGTGAGTGCATACACAGCATGATCTGCTTCAGGGACCATTCAAGAAAAAGGCTGGGCCACCATGCATTCAGACCATGAATAAATACTTACTTAAGTATATGAGTATATGTACCTGTAGATTAAAAGGAATGCAGCAGATATACATTAATTAATTGGTTTAAAAGAAGTACAGGTATAAACAATCTAAGCCCGTACAGTTCAAGGTAATATGGATTGGGGAAACACTGTACAAGCATGGTACTTCTAGGCTTGCTGCAATATGTGTCTTCCTGGTGCAACTTAATAAAAGACCTACTGTTTAATTGCGAAAACTAAAAACATATCAGATGAACGCATATCAGGTACATATTATTAAGTTAAGATATGTTTATCATTAAAGTAACATATAAAAAAAACTCCATGCAAAATTATTTACAATGAAATTATTTGACAATTTGCTCATTGTACTATTATTAAACTCCCACCTCTATAGCATGCCTCAGATCCACAATCCTTTTTTCGGAAATCCCGAAATATGGGTTTCAGTGATGATAATTAAAATGTCCTCTGCTCCCCCCCACCTGCACATGACACACATGCACACACTGAACTCTTTCTGCAAATGAAATTATTTATTATCACCATTTTTAACACCTTGCAGTTTCTATTAAAAATGCTGTATTTTTTATGTAAGAGAACAGTATTGATATCATAGATAACATTTTACTTGCACATTGCTCAAATTTGAGGTAAGGGACAGATTACAATATGCAACAATCTTCTTGTACAGTGCATTTATAAGACAGGAAGAAAAACAGGCTGGAGCTGGAGATACTCGATCATACCAACACTAATTCATGGTTAAAAATATCAGTGAAACACTCTTTTTAATTTCAGGTATTTCATAACCTGTTCCTCCATGATTATGCTTCAGGAGATGGTGACATATTTATCCCAATTTACAAAATATCTGAGGTTGTCAAAGAGAGGCAGTCTAGATGTTACAGAAATACAGAACATGCTGAATATCACAGTTACTCTTAAGGATAAAAAATCAAGATTCTTTAGTCAGCAACCTCTGTATATATACCCTGTTGAATGTTTCATAAAAATAAAAAGGCACATTGAAAACTCAGTCAAATAGCCATCACCTTCACTGTAAGTTCAAAACTAAAAATGTCTGAACATTAACTTATTGGATCTGAATAGTACAGTGTTTCTGCATATATTTCAAAGACCAAGTTTCACTTCAAGATAATCTGTAAACCCATTCTTTTCTGTACAGCCTGTCTTTACATTCAAAAGTGTTGTTGTTTCTTATTATACAGGTCAGATTCTTTCTCTAATCACATATATATAATGTAGCAAACAAAATATGCTTAACAGAAAGGAAACAACAGGTCATATATCACAATAAATACATAATACATAGGGAAAACAGCTTATAACCATGGCATTCCATCCCTCTCTCTCTCTCTGTCTAGAGTCCAAATATCTATGCACTGAAGCATGCATAAATATTGACATTCCCTGTCATGCCAAGAATCTGTGAACAGGAGCACTCCACTCCCTCAGGCCAGGAGAATGCTTGGAATATGTATATATATATGAAAATTACCAAACATAGCTTGGCATTGTCCAAAAGTGTTACTGAAAAGCCAGTTGGTAGACATTGGTGACCCTGGACAATGAGACTGCATGGTTTAATGCCCAGACTGTGTGGATGCCTCTGTGGGTTACCATGCTCCTGCATGATTCTGTGTATATACATTACTCTGAACATGCAGGTATTATTAACATACCTTTCACTCTACATGTTTACACAGCATACTATAATAATTATCAGCTGCCATTGTCCCAGTTAATAAGAAAGATGAAAGTTGACAAGGATTCTTTTTGGCAGATCAAGAAGTTAATCTGCAGGTCCTGTTTATACAGACCAGATCTGCAGGGTCATATTTCTAGTTTTTGAAAATGTATTTTAGAAGCGCATCCTTATTATGAAATTTTCACATTTAAATTCAAACAGTATGTCAGGATAACATACAGTTTTTCTCACATTAAACATTGGCTTGCAATGGTTTAACAATGTTTGCTGCTGTGCTAGAGGCCTGAGAAAACAAATGGAAATATACCTTGTAGTAAGGCTCTATTGGTATCCTGTGGTTCTCATGTGGTCAGGCATGTAAATATTCCCAGGATTCACTAAAGTACTGCATCAAAAAATGCTTGGGATTCACTTTGGAGAGACCAGGTGATGCGAATAGCTCCTCTACAATGAACACCTCAAAGGATCGAATGTTCTTTACTGTCTGGGTGTGGCCTTCTTACAGTATGAAGGGGACTGCAGAAGTTTCCTGTGACTTCACATGATCAAAATAGTTCAGTCAGCTCTCTTGGTAATGTGACATCTAAAACTTTATAACCATCTACCCATAATGCTTTCTTTCAAACAGTAGTCAGTGTTACGCATTTTTTGCAAATGCAATGTTTATTCAATGCAAGGTTTCTGAGACCCCAATGTTTTGGCCATTTCACAGATTTAGGAAATTGAACTATATGACCAGTGATTTTGTTCTTTACATGAATCATGGACATGTTCACTTGCTTGACAGATATAACAAATCTTGGGAAAAATGTTCAAATTACAAAAATCTTTCAAATTTTTAATTTTCTACTAAGACAAGGCAAACTCATTGATATTGTTTGAGATGATGGTAGGCATTCTAAGGGTACCGTTTTGTTACAATAACCTAGTGTCCTTTATATATTTTTACACTGTTCAAGTAAAGAAGAAATTAAAATTTTCCAGGCTCAAACAGAGAAATCCTTTCCTTGAAAATATTACCTACCAGTATTTACCACGACTGACTTCATGAAAATATAGTTTGTCTGAGCAATACAAAAAGCAAAACCTCTTATGGCTCTTAACTGTGATGACACTTACATTATTTTCTTTCTGTGTGATTCACTGAGCCATTCCCTGACACTTTAGAGAACTGTGACTGCCAGGTTATTTATAGTTAAAAAATGGGAGACATAAAAATGCTTAACACATTCCTTCTCAATGAGATCACTTGAGAAAATAAGAACAAAATATCTGCATTTTATATCAAGAGAAATAAATTGAAAGAGCAGAAACATTATACAGAGGATTACCATGAGGTTTGTGTGAAAATAGTAGGTACATGGCTGATAATTAAAAGACTCTGAAAACCAATATTTCAGTCTACAAACAGCTACCTTGTATGAAAGTTGAAGGAAGCATTGCTTCCTTATGGGTGGAAACATACTTACCATAACGTGTCTTTTTATGGCAGTTTCTTATCTTTTCACAAGTATGATATTTTACACATTTCCTTTCAAGTAACATAAGAACCCAAGTTGTCAATTTTAACGAAATGAAAATCCAAGCATATTTACAAGTACACAAAATGCTCTAATTCTGCCAGTATGGGCTCATAGGAAATTCATTAAATACCTGGATATCTAATTACCTGTGGCATAGTGAACAAAACGTAACCATAAGCTGGGCTTATACCATGAGAACAGTTGTATAATTGATTAGCTGGACAGGCCGGCCTGCAGCAGACAGTGATCAGGAAAAAGGGAATTTATTTTCTGGACCACTATCAATTAGGCTTGTACATGTTGAAGTACCCGTACCTCATTTTCTATCTGAGCCAGTTGTTACCAACTTTGATGCATAATATTTTTATGTAGCATAAAAGGGTAAATGCAGACACAGAAACACCTCCATTTGAAGCCAATATTATATTATCTGTTAATTGATACCAAGCATGAAAACAAGAGGCACATAATAGTTAATATGTGGTTTGCTCCTATAACAAAGGAGTATGTAGACCCTGGAACTGCCCATTAATTAACACACATATGTTTATTGTCATAAGCCAGAACTCTGCACTGCACATACAGACATAGACAAGATGTCTAAAATTGATATTATGGATGTGCTGTTTGAATAATTTTCTTGTTTCTTTAATATCACATAGAGGGAGATAAAATTTCACTGGTTCTCTCAGGGAAAACATATAGGCAGATATAAATGAAAGCCCAGTAAGTTTTGGGGTTTCTAAGCACATGTTTGTCTAACTAGATAAATCAAATGTATGTATGTATATATATATATATGTATATATATATATATATATATATATATATATATATATTTCGCAAAGGCTGCATGACACATGGATTATCCAAACATTAACTTCCACCATGAATGGTATGATTCAGCATATGATGACCTGAGTTCACCTGGTATAAATATGTACCCAGAATACTTAGGCTATATTAACATAAATTGGGAAAGTTAGAACAAATGTTGAAGTGAAGTTGCCTCGCTCAATGAGAGGCCCTAGTGTAAATGGTATCTGAGAGATGTTTACTCCCTAGAGATAATGCCAATACACGACCCTTCATAAAGACAAATTTCATCCACATTATGAGGCTGGCTGTCATTCAGAGGTTAATGGCTGCTATGTGCCCCCTGTGTATCCATGTGACATGAAGATAATTAATTTAAGGCACATTCTCTGCACTTAAAAAAAGTGATGTCTAACAAAGTAGAAACAAAGTATTGAGATTTTATACAGAAATTCATACAAGAATATACTCCTGTTGTGGAATATAAATGCTGTGAAGTGCAGCAATCTTTAATTGTGACAATCAAGTGTATCCTCAGTGCTGATGAGTGCTTTAAATAATCTTCACAGTATATTATCTCATTTGAAGAATGAGTGAATTTGAGATCCATTGAATGGGTGAATATAACATGAATGAATAACATTTCAAGAAGAAATGTCAAGTTAGATATTAAACTGGTCCTCTGTAGAGGTGACACAATATTTTTTTCAGCCTAACAATCATAGGTCTTCAGACTTGGATATCAACCTCAGTTGATATATAAATATATGTTTTTGGGGCAGCATCACTGCCAGACAGAGTTGGCTGTATTTGAATATGTTATCAGGTAATGACATGTGGATTGCCTGATTAGGATGTATGTGGGCAGTTGACTCATCCAATAACTGACATTACTGGTCCACTTGAGTTATCAATGTGTACACAAGACATTCCACCCAGATGAGGTCACTGGTTATCACCTACAACAAGAAAACCTAAACCTATATGAAGAGCTCAGCAAACAGTGACACTACCAGGAAGTAATGAAAGCCAATATAAAAAGGAAAACAGATTGTTTAAAGTATTTAGTAATTTAGGCCAAGCAAGCGTAATCTAACCACCTAAAATCAAGAAGAATTGATCATACATGACCATAATTGTATCCCAAAAACAAAGTTTTGCAGTGCTAAGTTTCAGCTGAGTTCTGCCACCGTGTTTGTGTCAGGAGAACACTTTTTAAACCCCTGGCTGAATCTTTCTGAAACCTATCATAACTATCATGACATGTGAACTAGTGCAAGCTGAACAAAGATTGATGACATCACCTGCATTCCTTTGGCAGTGTCCATCCTAGCATCTTAGTGATAAGAGCCCATATCTTATGCATGCTTCAATTAATAGAGCAAAAATTGTTGTTCATAGATCTTGGATACCTCCATCTTGTACACAAGTCTGGTGGTGCCACCTTCAATCATTTTCAATCTATAAATCTATTTTTCGTGAAAATTGCATATCTCAGGAGTGAATGGAAGTATTCACCTGAAATTTTGCCAGTATGTCCATCTAGGATAGCTTTGTCGTAGACCAGACAGGCTGACTGGTTAAGTCACCTAACATTAGTAGAATACATTGATGCCCTTCTCTCAGTACTGTTTTGATGTATCTGCCTGAAAATTTGCATGTCCATAGATCTTGGACTGGCTTATCTTGTGTACAAGACTGGTGGTGCCACCTATACAATGCACATATTTAATTAAATATGGGACCAACTGTGTCTATGAATGTCAAAACGGATTGGTCTATTATTCAATAGTCAGCATTCTGGCTTTGGTACCATTTTTGATGTAGACTTTCAGGGCTGATGTGAATCCATTGAGATGATGGGCACAGAAGGAATTTCAAGATGGCCACCTGCGGCCTTATTGGATTCTTGAGGTCTCCAAGAGGATTGCACTTATCCTCCCACAATAAAGCTTCAATTGCTGGGACATTTCTTGGAGAAAATGTGAATTGAAGGAATTCCAAGACGGTTGCCTGGTTGTCTTATTGGATTCCTGACTTGTCTCCATAAAGGCCATTAGAGTAGCCTGTGGCCCATTTATGCCAAATCTAAGCACAGCCGTGTGCAAGTGTAATAGGCACAGGCAAACCACTTTTAAGATATGTAGCTTTCTACAATGTTATCTGTTCGCAAGGTCTATAGTGAAAATAATCATTTGTGTTTGTGGACTTTTTATGTATATAATTTGATACAACCTTAATGTTGCCTAGTAAAAAAAAAATTTTTACACTTTCTGGTATTGACCATTGTAGGTGTAGACAGCAAGAACCAATACCTGAAAATGAGCGATAATGAAAGCATCTTTGCTGAGCAATAATTAAGAAAAGCTCATGGTTACTTTAAGTCTTGGTGTAAATCTCATCCCACAAGACCTCAGTGTGTTTAAAAGGTGCCAAATCACCTACCTTTGATAAAAGAATTTATGTGATTTCTGGCTTCATTTTAGTATAAAATAATGATCTTAAGGTAATTTTAGTGGTGAAAAGTTCTTATAAGGCATTCATGAAGGATGTGTAAACTTGTTTATCAACAACATGTTTGTAATCACAGCAATGTTGTCAAACGGGGAAAAACATGTAACCTAAGGTGGTAGATTGCATATATATGGAGGTGGAAAGATCATTTGTTGCAAAACATCATTTGCAGAGCTCTGGCTTATCTGACTTGCTGCCAGATGCTTTTGTTGAATTTGTTTTGATTATTTTGGTGGGCCCCTACATCTTATAAACACAATGATTTAAACAAAACAAGCAGCCTGTGTGTGGTGATATCCACCTTTTCCAGCCTATTTTCATGAAAGCTCCAAGGGATTACCTTTAGTTTATAAAGGTCAGACAGGTGATTGGGCCCCTTTAAATACAGCTCATCTTGCAAGGTGATAATTCCACTTCCTACAGAGGGAGCCTCCCATAATAAAACTTCAATAGCTGTGACATTTCTTGGAGAAAATTTAAATTGAAGGAATTCCAAGAGTGTTGCCTGGATGTCTTATTGGATCCTGACTGGTCTCCAATAGTATTATGGCACCCATCCCCCCACAGCTGCCAATCTTCTACTACTAGGTTGCAACTGCAAATGATCATCATAAAAATTTTACATTCAACAACTTTATCAATGTTTCAGAGGTTGTGAGTGTACAAACTGAAGCTAATACATTCAGTCTCATACAGAGAGCTGGAACCAGACTATTTTTTACAAGGGGAAAGGACAACTACAACCCCCATAAAAAGAGTTGACAAAAAGGAAGCACTGCATGGTCATGTTCATACACCATCAGGCAATCAGACAAAATGAGCAATAGTCCTGTTTTCTTATCTTGTAATGAATACAGAGTTAAATCAACAAGGTTTCATGAAGAATAATGTACAATATGAAGTATACTTCATATCCACAGGATTTAAGAACAAGAGCTTTGACATAATTGAGACATGGAGCATATCTATAATAAGTGTTCTAAAAACAACCTGTTTAATCAGCTATGTCTGGAATAAAAATTTTAAATTTTTTACATTTATATCTGAATAACCCTCTGTTTGAAAAGAATATGTTAAAGGCAAACATTTTTTCACACGAGTTATGGAAAGTGATTCCTTTTACAGTTTTTGATTGTCCAAATGAACAAAGAATTCCTGGCAATTACATCATGTTCACCTATCATCCCTGCATCTCACATTTTCTGTATTTTCAGGTACATTCTGCACCTACCAAGACAGAACAAGGGATGTGAACTTGAGAAGCCCTGAATACCCAGGTACAGGGAATTCTTTCAGTTGTGTCTGTCAGGTGACAAACAATGAAGCCTCCTGGACCAACATCGCCATTAATATTCATGCAGAATCCTCACTGGATGATCCTAAATGTACACATCTGTTGACCATAGAGAAGCCTGTCACCATCGCAGTCTGTCCCACAAAAATGTCCAATGTCTCCAGACACTACATGATGATGCGTCTGGAGTCAGGAGAGAGCTTTGACATCAGGTCACACACTGACAACCCTGATGCCACCTGGGCTGTCCAGGTCAGCCTCCAGTCATGTAAGTACACACCAGCATGGAACACTGATTACCACAACTTGGGACATATAACACAATTAAGCTCATGATTATTTTTATTATAGCACTATCACATTGCCCAAATGCAAAACCCTCAGATTTTTATCAGCTCTAGATTCTATCATCCTACTACGGTACCGGTTTTGATGGTCAAGACTTGCCTGCTATTTTAGGTGTGACTTTTCACATGACAAGTCACAGAAAACGATTGACCTGCGACATGTTGCTCAATATAAACAGTCCATACACACAGCGACATGATTTACAACATGTCCTGCAAAACTATGATTAAAACTACATGCAGCCAACATAACTTCCAGGATTCCACCATTTTTTGGCCTTGTTACTTTATATATTTATCATATATGTGTGTGCGAGGAAAAATGTATTCTGCGTAGGACATATTCTGTGTTGTTTCTCTTTAATAAAATAGATCTTTAAGAAAAATAAGCTTTATATTTTGAGAAAACAACAACTTCTCCATAGTTTACTGTTGACCATGCAAAAACCATAGCACCCTCCTCAGACACAGCGAAACCATGGTGTGTCCCATTATAACAGGATAATATGATCAATTATTATATATATATTATACCCTGACCCTGGGCCTGATGTCATGCGTAAAGTCGCAAGAAAAAGAAACCTGTTACTTCTTCTGTGACTTGTCACCCAACTCATGAAAATATGCAACTTCATCCAATACACTGAATACAGGGTGCAACAAGCATCACACCATGTTTGGCCGCTTTTATACTCAATGTAAGTTAGTTTCAAATGGATAAAAAATGTATGGTTTTTCTGATACTTGAAAATTTTTAAATTCTTGCTTACTTAAATATTAAATACAGTTATTCTGTTTCACCACATTTTACACCCATCACTAAAATACTATTGGCTTCTAGATCTGGGAGGAATCTCAGTGATTTGATCAGTTATGTTATCAACATCCATTAATAAACCTCCACTATTTACTCATAAACCATGCCATACATTATATAGATGACTTAAGATTAAAATGTTGTTCATCTTCTGTGAAAAAATACTATGTAAACTACAGTGTTATGCTGTACTTGAACAAGGGACCCATGGGTCACGGCACTCAGCTGTTATATATGATAAAAAAATATGGTTTTGAAATGAGGCATATTCTGGTTTTGTGTGGAAATAAATATAAGCTGTATTATGAGTTGTTGGTGTTTAGCTTATGTATGATTTTGATAGTTTCTTTGGAGTTAAGGAGACAGGGAAGAGATTGATTTCATTTATTTTATTAACAAATGGAGTGCTATTGTCATACAGATTTTGACTTGGCCATATAACTGATAAGCAGCACATATAAGATAAGAGTTTAACAATTTACTAAAATTTAATAACAAATATTGTGCTAAATATAATTTTTATTAAAAATAATAAGAGAATCATATGATTTTTAGCTCAGCTGACTATAAGTCATCTGAGCTATAGTCGTGGTCCATTGTCCGTCGTCCGTCCGTCTGTCCGTCCGTCCGTAGATGTGGCACGTTTTGAAACTGTAAGACCTAGGAATCCAAAATTCAGCATAATGTTAGATGTCCCCAAGATCTCCTACCAAGCCGAAAACTGGGTCTTTGCGACTTCGTTCCTTTGAGAAATTAAGGAAAAACCTCAATTTTTTATTAAAATCCTATTTTCACACTTCAGGACTGCCTAATATCAAAACCACTCATCTGTTTTTCCTCATATTTACCATAAATATTCCTCTATATAGTTCCTATGTACATGCCAGAAATTAAGTCTGTAAAGTATAAAGTATATAAGTTATGGGCCCAAACATAATGGACTTTGTAAAAAATCAGAAAAAATAATAACTCACTTAACATGAAAAATTTTGAAACTAGAGTCTATTTTCTCAAGTATATAACTATGTTTAATTAAGATTCAATTGTTTACCCAAAATTAGATCTGAATTTTGTAAATTTTTCAAGTTATTAGCATAAAAAAAATCAGTACCTTAAATTTTGCCAAACTTTGACCATGGCACATTTTTTTCCTGTAAGAACCATTGATTTAATTTTCACAGCATGTAAACATAAATATTTAGTTTGTCTAAATCTGAAATTTGAAAAAAAAGCTTGAAAATTAAGGTAGTTATTGATTTTTTTTCTGTAGTCACTTGCTTTGATTACAGATGCAGGGTCCCACTCCAGGTCACTGGAAGTCAGCTATGCCAGGGTTTCTGATTTGTTACAGTCACTGGGGGGAGATCCCCTGCTGTGACAGGTGTACAGTTATTCTCATATCACCACCCCAATCACCCCCCCCCCCCCCCAAAACCCAACCCACCAAGTGTTATGCAGTAATTGTTATTGTTTTCACTGTATCTCCTTAATTGTAATGCTGTTTCCACTCCGATATGCAAATAATTTCTTTAAAAAAATAATTCAAGGTGTAATCCAGAAGATGCAATGTTGTGTAATGTAGCATTTTTAAAGAAATCAATTTTCTTTTAAATGATTTTAACAAATATAATTGAACCCATCAGTATGCTTAAATTATTATAAAATATGAAGCACATTATGGATAAACAAAGACACAATTAAAAATTGTGAAATCTAAATCAAGTATTATTTTTAGATATTTATTGTTTTGCAGATTTAAAAGATATATTTTTGTGGTAAAAAATAAATAAATATTTGTATGCATGATGTGGTGTTATCTGACAAGATTGAGATTTATGATGATGCAATTGAGAATTATGAATCAACTTTTATATTCAGATATATATGTTATATTGGAAATGTATAGAAATATAAACTTAAATTAGAAAATAATTGATGAGATAAAAAAATCAGGATTTAATACAAACATTTGTTCATTATTTTCCTGCCTCAGCAGAATTTGAGATCAGGCTTTGTTTGCCCTGTTTTATGTTGTTAATTAGCTATATTTCAACTGTATACATTTCATAAAAAAATACATATATATTTAATAATATATATTATACAAAAAAATAGATTCAATTGAACAAATGTGTAAACTACTGAAATGTCAACAGTTAATCGAAAAACCAACTATTGATCATGGTAATAGTACAGATCATTTGTTCACAAACTGCTCACATGCTTTAGTTTCAACATTAGGAAACACATGGTCAGGTCACAAAATATTTTTTGCAACAATTTCTTGCTCATCAATACAAACCAATCATATAAACCAACCATGGCCTTTATTACCTCTTCCTCTTACACTTTATCTCCATTAGATATTATTTTAGATTTTTACCTTCAAGGTTAATGTCAGCTGAGCACACTGACCCATAGGTCCCTTGTTTTATTTACAAGTGTTATAAATTTGTAATAAAAAAATGAAAATATAAGTTAAAATATTAGAATTCTAAGTTGCAATCATTATATATCCAGATTTTAGCTCATATTGGGTCATATTATGCATACAAATATATTTTATTATTTTTAAATCAAATGTTTAAACTGAATTTAAAAGAAAATAATGCCACAACATGGCATCCACAAGATTATTTCTTGAATCCGTATTAAAAAGTTTTGCACATTGGAGTTTTCAGTACATGCTTCATTTTATTCACCGAAATAAAATAAAAGATTCCGTAAATTTGATAAAATAAAAACATCTTTTCAAATAAAGTATACACACTGTTAGTTGAATGAGGGACAAACAATATCATTATGCTAATTACAATCTCAGCTATAATTAATTAATTTGAATTAATAGTCAATTTCACACCTTGTGATGTTTTACTCTACTGAAGTAAAGCATTACTTATCTGATGAACATCCACACTTTCATAGCAATACATCACTTTGTGGACACAATTAAATGTGCACTTTAATCATTGTAACCCTGGTGGTACAATACAAAATCTAAAATATAGCATAGCCAAGAATAAAATAAAATTCAGAAAATTATAACATTCATCTAGTTTATACACCAGCTGGGGGAGGGGGGGTGCAGGGCAGAGGGGAAGCCTGCTAGTAGTGGCCAAGCTGAGCCAAGGCAAGCTGCCTGGGGTGGGTTACATAATGCAAGTGAAGGCTGTACTACTAGGTGGGCTAGATGTAAACAACACTTGACATGGTGTATGAAAACTTGAATAAAAGCTACTCTTTTCAAACAATTCCTTTGAAATTTCAGATTTTTAAAGATTGAAACCTAATGTATATATGCTGTAAAAATTAAATTAACAGTGCTTACAGGGAAAAAAATGTGCCATTGCCAAAGTTGGACAAAATTTAAGGTACTGATTTTTTATTTATGCTAATAACTTAAAAAATTTGCAAAATTCAGATCTAATTTTGGGTAAACAATTGAATCTTGATTAAATAAAGTTATATTCCTGAAAAAAAGTCTCCAGCTTCAGCAATTCTCATGTTAATTGAGCAAATATATTTCCTGATTTTTAAAAAAATTGCATTATATTTGGGCCCATAACTTCAAAATAATACCCAATACTGACCTAATTTTTGGTATGTGCACAGAAAATGTATGGAAGAATATGAATACTAAATATAATGAAAAACAGATCAGTGGTTTTGATAATAGGCAGCCTTGAAGTGTAACAATAGCTTTTTAATGGAAAACGGAGGTTTTTCCTTAATATCTCGAAGGAACCTAATCCTAATGACCCAATTTTTGGTATGGTAGGAGATTTTTGGGACATCTAATGGTATGCAGAATATTGGATTCGTAGGTCCAACGGTTTTAAAACGTGCCCTGTTAACGGACGGACGACGGACAAAGGACCACGACTATAGCTCAGATGACTTATAGTCAGCGGAGCTAAAAATGTCACTGTTAAAGGAATACATACCTTTAAACACTCACATGATCAAATCAGTTTCATGTGTTAAACCTCACGAATAATTGTTTCACCCATTTAACATCTATAAAATTAAAGTCCTTTCAAAAAGCATTGTCACAATCTATAGATAGGATCCTGATAGAATCAAGAATCAAATCAAATCAACTTTCAACTGTGGTGCGATTCTCATTTTGCTTATATGAATGCAGATTGCAATGGTGTCATGTAACACATTCAGATTCAACATTTAAAGTGCATTTAATGTGTTTTTTTAGATCAAGTCAGTACAGCCATATTTGGATGCTGTATGGACACTCTATACCTACTGAATCTGGTACAGGAAATTACTAAATGTAATCAAAATTTTATTTAAACAAGATGGTTCTACCTGCTTTTTTGTTTCAGCTGGAGCCTCAGTGGATGTGGCATGTGGGACATCATCAAACACCACTGGTCTGCCACGATGCCCCTGTGGTCATGGTACAGCCTGGGGATCAGGTGGAGCTGCTGGACCTGCTACTGACAATGGCCTAGGAACAAGTATGATCACATTGTTTGTATTACTGATCATGTCACTTTATCAGGTCACTTTATCTGATAATTTAACTAGTACTAGTATATGGGTTTCTGTATCCAAGTTTTGTGTTCATCAAATATACCAGAACAGGATTAAAAACCTTTAACTTGGTAGTCAAAACTTTGATCAATCTGAGAGACTGAAACTCATTAGTTTAGTTAGGTAAAGAGTTTTCAGGTTAAGAGTTGAAAACATATCTTAACTGATGGGACAAAGGCCATGGTGCTCAGCTGAACTTGACATATTAAAGAAAGGCCTCTGCATGGTCTTGGTGACCTAATTTGGGGTTTCCAAGTAATTCAACCATAACCTGTTTGCATGTAAAATATGAATTTTCCATTTCTAATTAATGGTTAGAATTTATGCTCACCTGTCATACTATAAGTATTTACCCAGTAACTCAGAAAATATATCACAGTGATCTTTATTCAGTTCCCCTAAATCTTCTAAGCACCTCTCTTGACATGAGCTTTGTGTCTAATGGCTACAATTTGTCTACTGCTAAAGAATGGAACAATGGCTCATTGTTATTTGTTATTCTAAAAAATTAAAGTTAAACGAGTCAAAGATTGGGGAAATTGCTGGTCATCATTCTTTTGCAGCAGTTAAAATTCTCCCAGCCAAATTACCCCACACAGATTCATGACAACCAGCATCTCCCAAGAAGTCTAGCATTCTGCATTGTTACGAAGACAAATTGTTCAGGGGAAAATATTAGGCCGATCCAGGATTCGAACCCATGTGGGTGGCGCACATGTCTGGCATTCCAACCGCTTCGCTGGAAATGCAAGCTTCACTAGCGAGACAGTTCAGTCCACTTTTATGTCACCCCATAACATATCCCCTCTTAAGAGGGTTTTGCTATCAGAACAAGACTAATTATCCCAGGAGTCACACTTTGGTGAGCTTATTCCCTGGGCCACAAAGTGAACCTTCATGTTGGACGAGCCCCCATTTTTGATACGAAGACAAATTGCTCAGGGGAAAACATTTGGCCGATCCCGGATTCGAACCCATGCTGGTGGTGCACAAGTCCGGCATACTAACCGCTTATATCTGTACATATTATAAATTTAAATTGGAGAGGTATATACCATGTTTCATAACAATCCACCAAATGCTTCCTGAGAAATAAGCTCCTACGTTATTTTCTATTCTAAGCTCTGTGACCTCAATAAGTCAGTCAAGAACACCCATCTTTAAATTTTACCAAAATATTGTAAATATGCAATAGCACTGAAAAATGGGGTTCCTGTGTTGAATACTTTTGGAGATATCCTACACAAAAGGCCAAAGTTTATGTCACCCCGTAACAGCATTTATTTTTATTATTAAGCAGCTTAACATCAGCTTTTTATTATATACATCCCATTGAGATACTGGTGCTGTTGAAATTCCTTATAAGAGCCATCAGGACCTGTTTGCATATGAAATTTAACCCTCTTAGGTAATATGGATATGATCTATGCCTAGCCAGATATTGGACCAATGGCTGTAATGTTATCCTAAAATATATAAGTAAACTAGAAAATAAGAGGTGACACCATCAGTGACCTTCTGACAGAGTTACTGGAAATCAATAATAGCTCATCCAGCTGATAATTTCTGTCAGAAATAATTGCACACAATAATGTCTTTTATTAAACACTTTGTAGGACTTGGTATTGGGTTTGGACTGGTGGCTGCTTTTCTTGTCGTTGCTGCCATCATTGGTGGAGTATTATACTTCTTGAAAAAGCGACGGTAAGAAAAACACATCCAAGGACTGTCTGTAGTACTTTTGTAATGACCAGACTGAGGCTTTGTATGTTGCGTTTTGTGAAACATCTGGTCTTCTTGAAATGTTAAAGTAAATTAGATACACCACAATTCAGTAATTGCCGAGTGAAATCACTGGCACATATAAATTAAGAACACACATGAACAGCATATACTGTAATAAACATTCCTAAAGTTATTATTTCCTCAATGGTAAACTTCAAGAGAAGTACTGGTTCAAGCTGGTGTAAGCGAGACTAGCAAGATAAACTTAATGTACATGAAAGTTGAAACATATTTTAAATACATATATGACCAATCTGGTATACAGTGCTTGTTAGCAGATCCCTTACAATTACTTCAAAACATTTTAAAGTAGGTCCTTATATTTAGTGTGTGCATTTTTATGATTAATCTGAGTATATTTCTGGTACAGACAAGAGTCATCTTCTGGGGAGGAGTACACCCCCAAAGCGAAGAAGGAACCTGTCCACTCGGTGTCTGACTCTGTCCAGCAGCAGCCTCCCCCATACACCAATGTTCCTCAAGGTGGTGTGGTGTATGCCCAGGTTGGAGAGCCACCAATCAACACCAAACCTGCATACCCACCTCGTAAAACAGCACCCAATGGGAGGTCTGATGACTCTGGCCTACAGAGCATGCATGCAGGCAGCGCTGACCGACTTGATCACCCATACAGCCAACAACAGCCAGGATACACCGGATCTGCTGGACCTAACCAGGTGTACAACCCTGCCTTCCGAAACAGCGAACCTGACGTGAATGCTCTGTATGCCAAGCCAAATAGGGGAGCCCCCGACAGCCAGCTTCCTGTATCCATGAACCCGGGATTCCACCCTTTGGCTGGCTGCGGTGCTACAGGCTCCCACGAGCAGATCCAATACACGCCACAGACTACCCCTCATAATCTGACTGGTGAGGAAAACGAGATCTATGTCACAGACACTAGTGGCTCCCATAACACCAGTCAAAATTATTCTCAAACCATGGTCTGAGGTGAAACCAAAAAATATTAGCACAAGAAGTCCAAACAAGACCAGAAAGGTCAACAGCCCAGGCCACAGAGTTAACCACCCTGAATGTTTGTAACCTTTCTGCTCTGTACCAACTTCCTCGAACTATCCCATGCCTCTCTGGCTGTAAGCCACATATAAACATATACCTGCATACTTTAATACTCTATGTCATGTGTGTCTCAAATGAAGGTAACTGTACACTGGAAGGTTGACAAACTCAGCTTGTTATTAATTGCACCATTTCACATAAGTACATATGTCTATGGAGCACTGAAAGAAAACAAACTGGTAAATCAGCACCTGCAGTAACCTGCAGCAGTGTCCATTTTTTGGCATAAAGATGACAAATCTAATATTTTAATAATAAATGAAACTCTGGTTATGCCTTAAAAAAGATAAAACCTAATATAACCTAAAATTAAAACTGATGAAAAGAAACCTATAATATAACCTCTACACATCCATTCAAATAAACTTATTGTGTCATTCTCTGTTAAATTCTGTGACAAGCTGGCATTAACCAGTGAAACCAATGAACAAAATTTCATTTTTGAATACCAGACCAGTATGTTTACTTCACTGTCCAGATACATAATGAGCTATGTACCGGCCAGACAAATAGTGTTCTCTACAGAGAACTTTTCCCTTCAAAACACCCGTGCACAGAATATTGTTCTAAATATCTGCATTCTGCTTCTTTATTCAGCTATTTTGTGTTTTCTTCTTGACTTTAGTGTCTTGTGGCATTATTTTCTTTCAAGTATTTTCATGTAATTTGTCACTATTACAATTAAATTACTTATATCTGCAAACATGCTAGTTTTGCCCTACTTGTAATCTTTGGCTTGCAAAACAACTTATGATTAAAATGATACCTTATAGATAATCTTTCCATATGTGGTTACTCATGTATTTTATGTCAACAAGAAGGATACAGACTGATTCCTACTAAAGGACTCCTGGGCTGCTTATATGGTCATAATAACTATATATGTCTTGAACCCTCCAAATTCTTTAATCAGTGGAATTTAGATATGAGGAAGAGTTTTAAGTGGATTCTCCAAAATCAGTCATTTAAGCCATATACCATTGTTGTGAAATGAGATCAAAAGAAAACAGACAGGACATTTCCATTGATGTTTAGTCTCCTCAAATTTTCATCATTCCTTTTAGATAGTTAGGTGGAGGGTGCATGACATATTTGCCTCTGTTCATATTTTCTCTGACAGAATACTAAACAATGAATGATTCAAAGGAATAATCATGTTTTCTCACCTAGTTGTTTGTTCCACAGTTCTTTAAGGATATATATATATATATGTTTATCTCACATGAATATAAATAAACAAAGGCACACTGAACCACACCACATCTGACATTCAGCACTACATAGTTCTGTTTTACACCAGTTATACACACCGATTCAGCAGATATCTCTTAGGCTGTATAGACATTTAAAAATATTCCTAATAAATATTTAACTTTTATATTACATTAAAAAAAACATGAACCAAAATTCAAATCCTGAACTCTCCAAGTCCTTTCACTAAGTACCAAGAATGGACATAGCTATTTCAATGAAATGGTCTGTTGATTGAAGGAGAGAGCCATTTTACTCTTGGTCAAATCTCCACCAATCATCATTTGGTTTAATACTAACAAACATCACATTTAACATTTATACAGATATGTATTTTATAGCAATCTGACCAGGTGAAACATAAGCCACAATTTACCTGTTTATATAAACCACACTCATTCAGACAATGTAATTGACAAAATATTTATTTCATGAAGATCACATGACTAGGCTGCACTGTGATGGAGCCCTCAATTAAAGAATGTTTGTCATAGTTTTGTGGAACGGAGAAGGAAGCTGCCTGCTGCACAGATAACACACAAAGAGGTTTGTGGTCATTGCATGTTTATGTTCTTTACCGTGTTCACAAATATATATAATTAATGACTAGACATTAATTATATTAGAACCGCAGTCAACTTGTGTCCAAAAAGGAACAAACACTGATACCCAAAGTCTTCCTAAGCAGTCAGCTGATAAACACCTGTTTTTCATATGAAGTGAATTTTACAGTGACCAAACTGGAATCTCCTTGTTAAGTTCCTTCCATTTTACCTGTCACAAAGTCATTCACAAAGTGGAAGGCCTTGAAGTATATTTTGTAGTAAGAAAAGAGCCATACCTAGTGCAATTTTTTTTTCTCAACTTATTTATTTTGAAGGTGAACATGTACACCCCTCAGTGACAAACTTAAATCCCACCTGTAAATTCTTGATTTTTTTCTGAGCTTGTTCAGTATTGTTTTTTGGTACGGCATGATCAGGCTTTGTTCCTTTTGGGATGTATATAATCACCACTGGATATAGTTTGATAAGTTACTAACTACACTGAGTGACGGGCTGTTGTTTGCTTCCATTACAGACAGACAGTCCCGGTATTCATACTCGGAGGTGTGAGGATTCATGACGCTGTCTGTTCTATGCTGGTAGTTCACCTGCTTCCACAATCACTCACATCAGTCTCCGTCAGTCACACCAGTTTCTATTGGTTCTGCATGAGTTAGTTTTACATATCCTTGTTTCATACCATACATCTTAAGCTTATAACTTATGTGCATGTATTTGTGAATATGCATGAAAAATCAGTAAAATTCTGACAAGCGAGTACAATTCTATTCTTCTATTGAGAAGAATGACTGGGTAATAGAAGGCATGAGATTCCAAAGCTTTCACCATTCTTCCTCATATCATCAATACTGTATGCATGTATATTGCCAATGGTAATTTCTATGCATACAAGCTCCAATGCTTTTACATGTATATATTATAAGTCTTACTACAGGTTCTTACAAGTGATATTAGCAATCTTGATACAAGTGTGAACCGACACACATACAGGGGTTTTAAGCTTCTGTTTACAGGAAGAGCAGATGACTGGGAACCTGTAGGAGATCTTGCCGTTATATATACACATACTGAGAGTCAAAAGCAGTACATATATCAGAATATGAAGGACTGTTAGGCCAAAATAAAATAAAGTTTGGTTCTCAGGCACTTTTTTTTTCATAAATCTATGCCAGCATTTTTTTAGTTGTATTTCTTTTTTGCCTAAATATATACAAGATGTTCACTTTCTTGAAGTCTGCGTTTGATAAAATTTTCATTAATATATACATGCAGGCATACACTATTATTTTAAAGTTAAAAGCATCATTAAGTTGGAAGGGCCATGAAGTTTTGATCAGTTCAATCAAAGCTGATTTGCTGGCAGAGAAAAAAAAAACAAAGATATTGTGTGGCCATTCCACTAGTACGGCTTGCATGTTTATGTACATTTAAACCCATGATTACAGTGAAGCATACAGAAGAGAGAGAAAAGAGAAGTGGATGAACTTGTTAATATCAATCATAAAATCAGCCTTATTTCATCTTGCAAAATAAAAAGCTATGTATAGGTAAAATCTGGTGCAAATTGAACAGGTCAGTGCTGCCACCTATCAGGAGAAGGTGATATTAGGTGAATGTGACTCAAAATCCACCAACTGAGGAAACGTACAAAATGAAACGTGCCTTCTCAGATTAGCCCTACAATATTAAGAAGTCTATTTTGCCTTTTCTGTTTCTGTGGGCTTATGTTTATATGGGACACTTGCCAAATACCCTGTTATCTGATTTTGCCAAATTTTTTGTTCACTAAACTGTTGTGCACTTAATTTAGAGACCAACATTTGATGGAATCTCAAGCCATTTTAGGATGTCATATGTAATCATACAATACCATTCAGCCAAAAACACCAATTTTTGTGTGACTGCATATGATATTTTTTATGCAAATATGTAAGATCACTGATGCTAGGGGAAGTAATGATGTAAACTCTTGTCCATGGCTTACTGGCATCATATTTTTTTACTTATATCCAAAGTTGACAGGTTCCTGTTGCACATTAGATAAGACATTTACTGAATGGATGCATGCATGATAAATTTGTTGACATATAAGGAAACACAAAAATAATATTGCTGTGACAGTGTCTGTGGATGAAGTGGTAAGAACAGGTAAAAGGCAAGTTTCAAGTTATGTGATGTGTAAAGCTGGAGATTGATACCTGCTGAACCTGAGTATATGTATACCTGGCTGCACCAAAGTGTATCTATATGCAGGTGACTCATCTTGTATACAACTCATCAGATCTGTATACAAACTCTTTAATTTTAAAATGTTTTGTAGTCAACAGTTTTTACAGTTTTTACAACATCAAGTTGATAATTCCTGATCCTTTATCTTGACTATTTACAGTGTACATAAGCTTCCTTTTTCTTAGAATACTCTTGATAATTTCAACAATTATTTATCTTCTATGAATGTTGTTTCATTGACTTACCTTTGTGCTTGATCAGATCATGACTATTTACACTTTTTGAACATATTTACTCACATCCTGAGATTAAAACTTCTTAATGTATACATGATAATCTCTTCAAAGTATTATGTCTTTATGACAGATCTGCACATGTTGAGACCTGTTAAAGTATGATTTTAACCAAGAAATCCTATTGGATATTGATTACTGTATCGCAATAATTTAAAATGGATACACATTTAATGATAAAGACCTGACCTACAATGCTTGATTTCAAGTGATATGATTTGCAGTTATGATGTGACTGTTATATTATTGTTAAATGAATGATGATGTGCTCAGCATTATATGGCCAGCTTTCCTAGGATATATTTCATTGTTACCAGTTATTCTGCAATCTTACGTGTGCCCTGTGATATATCAAGTTAATTGAATAATTTCATCAGAATAGATAAACATGCTGACATATATTGGAGATATGAAAGTGTCTCCCTTTCAACAACATCTATAAATAGCATTTACATAATCAGGAACTTTAAGACATAGCTCATGTTTCATAGTTTAATGCACATATCAGATATTTAGACAATGGTGAATTTTATATATATATACCATATCAATAATCTGATGATGTGGATGTTTGAAGCAGAATATAAAACCACCAAAACAGGAAGTTGAGTCATACTGACCTTGTCATAAAATCTTCCTAACTCTTTCCAGTTGAGTCTAAACTAATGTCAGCAAAATATTTTGTAAAATGATGGAACCACTGTTGTTATACAGCTGAATGTACACTGAAAATTACAAACAACAGTTTGAAGGATACATTTTAGCTCACTTGACTATCAGTCATCTGAGCTATAGTCGTGGTCTTTTGTCTGTCGTCCGCTGCAAATAAAAGCTGCAAAATTAGGCTAGTTATTGAATTTTTTTAGGCTCTTGTTGTATTCCCTTACATTATCAAGCAGCCTACTTTGGTCATTCAGTGCAGCTCTCTATGCTCCCCAGGCTGTTGTTATGTAATCCCAACACTAGGGCAAGCCCTCTCTTTTGTTGAGCTTGATTAACTGTCTGCAGTTAATACCACAGGAAGCCTTTCTCTCCCCCCCCCCCCCCCCCCCAATTCTGTTGACAGACCTGTACTATAAACAAGATGAATCTTATAATTTCCCCTTTTTTTAGCAACGAGCAGTAACAACAGGGACCCTCCCCCCCCTGATAATTTTTAACTCATATGGCAGTATATCTTACTTTTGATAAACTTAATTACCTTCACACTATTTGTTTTTGAAATGTATCTTTTTTATAACACTTACCGTAGGCCCATTTTTTCCCTTAGTGCATCATTAAATGGTTCCAGGCCACAGGTTTCATTTATTACACAGTGCATATGCTTTAGCTCAAGTCCATTATTCTATAATTAACATAGATTCATTTCAGCAGGGCCATTTTCTCTCAGCTTTTCCAATGCTAATATACAAGGAAAAACCAAAAGAAATAAAAATATTTTGCAGTAGCTAATATTTTACAAAATTCAGCTGAGCAACGTGACCCATGGGTCCCTTGTTTGAAGATGTTAATGTCTTGTGTATAGTTGTTGTAAAATTGTTTGTTTGAATGTACATTGATTTATTGTTGTTATTTGCCAGCTTGTATATAGGTAACTAATATTAGTTAGACAGCAATAGGTATTAATCTAAGGCAGTCCTCAAGGCTGATGCATTGAAGACGACATATTGACATTCCATGCTTTTTTATATGACAGTCATAGGGGTAATGATCTGTAGGTGTAATACTGTGTGATATGTATAACATTAAGCTTTGTTAATGAAATTGTAATTACTGGTGTGAGTACCTGAATGGTATTAGGTCCAAGTCCCTGTAGGCTTGATGTATATGTAAAATCTGTAATGATCTCCTGAATGAAAGTACAATGACAACCATGCAAATATGCACACTGTAAAATAATGCACTCACTCAGCAATTTTTGTATCAGATACTCTTGTTTAATAAAGAGAATATTTTACACACTATATGTGTATGTGTATATTTCTAACCCAAAAATCACAAGTAATAATTTGGATGTGTATGTATGTGTGTTCAGTTGCATCAACTTTCACTTTCATAAGAAATCATAGAACCAATGATCTATAATTCAGCTGATTTGACTTTAAACATCCAGCTCAAGGTCACCAGCTTTTTTTTTCAAATATCTGAGAACTCTGTTTAAACATTGTGTGTATCAAATTTGAGTGGAATACTATGTAATACTTCAAAAGTTAATGTGTTCACAAATTGATTTTTTATCATCTTATTTTACATTGAAGATGATGGTCTTTATCATTGTTTTTCAAACTCCTCTAATTTAAGATATTGGTAAAAATGTTTCAAAAGGATAAAATTCATTTAACATATTCAGTGGTTCAAAGCTATCCCAAACAAGTGACCCATGGGTCATGATGCTCAGCTGACTAGAAAGAACTACACAAAAAGAATTTTATCATCTGCTTGCCAAATTTTGTAGGTGGTATCCCCATTCAATTGTAGCTATTAAGAATTCTCCAAATGACAAGAAAAAAAGTTTCATGATAAGGCAAAAAAAAAAAACAAGTGGCCCATGGGCCATGACGCTTAGCTGAATTCAAGGAGCCTTGAATAGTGGGCAAAAAGACTCCCAGAGTCAAAATCATATCATGTATTTTGCCAATAGCCCTTAGATATAGGTTACAGAGACTTAATCTAAATGCAGCTGCTACCATTTATGCCCTCCTAACTAATTAAGTGTGAAAATCTAAAATCAAGTTCTTTCACACAGCTTGTAGAAAATGGGTCAGAGTGAAACCCATATCAGGTTTCCAAGGAGATTTTTAGGGACCTCCCTGAAAGTCATGTATGAGGATTTTAGGCCAAATGGATACAATTTGTGCCCCACCTGACTCACTTGGTGCTCCTGTTTTCTCCCCTAATTTACAAAATATAGTTAACCATGACCTAATTTCGATTTTCCAAGGATATTTTTCATGGAACTCTAAGGATATCAGTTAGAAGATTCTAGGTCCAACACTCATGATTTGTGCCCTGTTAATGGACAACTGCTTCATTTGAAGTTCTCAAAAATAGACATAAAAATGTGTAAAAAAATGTCAAAAACTAGAATGGCTCTGTTTTTGCAGTGCAAAACATATATGTCCTCCCCCCCCCCCCCCCATGGTTCATCCCAAAACATAAGGGGTAAAACATGCAATATCTCAAAACAATGAATCTAGATCTCAGCAGATAGGACTTTGAAGGTCAAGGTCACTGCTTTTCAAACTCAAAGTTGGTGTACCAAACTTGAGGACCAAATGTTGAATACTTCAAAAGTTAGTGGGTTCACAAAAATGTCATATTTCTGCAGATTTGATCTTGAAGATGAAGGTCAAGGTCAGTTTTTTTAACTTGTCCTTGATTTTAGTAGGAAGAATTGCTGTACCAAATTTGAGGACAAAATGTTTAATACTTCAAAAGTTACGCAGTTAAAAAAATTTTACATTTTGGCAGATTTGACCTTGAAGATGATGGTCAAGGTCACCAGTTATCAATTTTTTCCAAGAACTTGGCAGGAACAATATGTGTACCAAATTTGAGGGAAAAATGTGGAATACTTCAAAAGTTATGGGGTTCACAAAAATTTCACATTTCGGCAGATTTTACCTTGAATATGAAGGCCAAGGTCACTGGTTTTCAAACTCCTCCGTATGAACAATTGAGTGTTTCAAATTTTGGCAAAAAATATGCAGACCCTGAAAAGTTGAACGTGCTTACAAGATATCCTACAGATGAGGACAACGATGACAGAAGATGGCACTGAAAACAACATGCCTCTATGGGGGGGGGGGGGGGGGGGGGGTTTGCCACCAGTCTACAGGAACTGATGAAGCACTCCATGGTCAAAAAGCATGCAAAGAATCATAGCAGTCAATGTATTAGTTATTCAAATACAGAAGCTGTTGAATCTTATTTTTAATTATTCTGGGGGTACTTATGAGCCCCATTGCTCAGAGGATATGGGTAACAGAGACCTAATTTCAGATTTCCATGAAGACTTGTCATGGACCTCCCTGGTTGTAAAGTAAGAAGATTGACAAAGAGTGAAAGCTATAGCTCAGATGACCTTCAGTCAGCTGAGCTAATAAAAGGTATGGTTCTCAGGCACTGCCCACATCAATTTTAACCTCCCGCATCAAACATTTTTATTCTGATTTTCATCTTCAAGAAGATAAAATAATACAATTTTTTTAAGATTTCCTTTGTTATGTAGTGCTTTTACCTGTTTAGCCAAAAAAAACTGTTATTTTTATGCTTTCCCCTGATCATATGACATTTTGAGCCATTCCCTTGAAATCTAATCTTTTTGGATGCAGTCAGCTGAGCTTAAAATGACCATGCAGATTTTTGAAGGACATATCTGGACTTAAAGACACAAGATTCTAGGTCCAACAGTAAAATTTTCTACCATGTCCAACTGTCTAGGTGCTTAAAATGTTTTAAGTCAGTACTATGTGTCACCATGATGTGTTTGCAGGTTTCCATGGAGACTGCCCAAGACTTCCCCTCAGTAGTATATTACATTCTAGGGCTAGCAGATATAATCTGTGCCCATCTGATTTTCAGGGTGCTAACAATCATGTTTTTGGTCTATAGTTCACAGAATATAGGTCACCATGACCTAATTTCAGCTTTCCACGCAGATTCACCCATGGCAAAAAAAAAATAATAGGCCTTGTAGTGGAAATTTTTTAAAAACTTCCATGAGTGTAAGGTGAGAAGATTCTAGGCCTAGTGGATACAATTTGTGCTCTGTATGACTGACAGGGTGCTAAAAATCATGTCATATGCCTGTAGTTTATAAAATATAGGACATCATGACCAAATTTAAAAAGAGACTGGTGAAGGATATCCCTGGATGTACAGTCAGAAGTTTCTAGGTCTTACGGTTACAATTTGTACCCTGTTAACAGATCTACTGCTTCATCTGAAGGATTTCAAAAATTGAGGAAAAAATGTGCAAAAATTAGAAAAAAATACAGATGGCACCACCAGTCTTCAGGCAATGATGAAACACTCCATGATCAATATGCATAGAAGGAATCATGGCACTCAATGCATTAGTTATTCACACAGAAGCTTTTGAAGCAAATTTTTAGCTCAGCTGACTACAAGTCATCTTAGCTATAGTCGTGGTCCTTTGTCCGTCGGCTGTCCGTCCATCCGTCTGTTTGTCTGTTAAACTGGCACGTTTTGAACCTTTGGACCTAGGAATCTGAAATTTGGCATATACCTTTAGATGTCCCAAAAATCTCCTACCATACCAAAAATTGGGTCAATAGGACTTCGTTCCTTCGAATTTTGACTTGGCCATAAACTTTACCTACATTGCAGCAGAATTATTTGAAAAGTTAAACTATTTATTAAAAATTAATAACAAATATTGTGTCAAATATAATTTAAATTAAAAATAATAACAGTATCATGTTTTTTTCATCAAAGATTTTTTAATAATATTATCGAAATAAATGATTATTAAAATAATATTATAGAATATATTCATGAATGATTTGTATTTAGATACTTTAATTTTTACCTGTATTCCTATCTAATGCATAAAATAATGGAGTACATATTCATACTTGCATTCAAATTCATTTGCAAAGTACTTCACTATGTCTGGTATTTATTCAGTTTCAGCCAAACAAAAGTTCTTGAGAATCCAGAATAAACAAATATCACAAATTTAAATAATAACCATAAGTACCTGGTTTTATGAATTTTATTTATATTCAAAAAATAAAACTATTATTTTCACTTTAGATTACCTTCACATCAATCTACACACTAGACATAGCAAAAGTCTTATGACAATCATAAACATTACAGAAATCATAATGAGAACTTGTCTAAGATCTGATTTTTTATCATATTCGATTTTTTTATTAAAAAAATGTATCAGAAAAAATCTGAAGTAATCTCAGCTATGAAACCATTATATGTGTAAAAATAACCCAAGGATAAGAAAACCCTATAAATTATACAAGGAGAAAACTGGAGATGGGCAAGTTTAATTTTATTAACTGAAATATATATATATATATATATATATAGGAACCAGTAATAAAAATTTTGATTATTTACATGGTCTTGTGACAGCTGTTAAAGCCCGGGTCTTAATGTCATTAATGAAACATTGACATCTTTATTCAGTAATTGTCTGAGTAAAATTTAAAAATGTTGACATATTTAATTTTTTTTTAATTTTGAAATAAATATATAAATTAACAAGCTGAAACACTTGGAAAAGACCTGAAAAAAAATTAGATTAATATTATCAACTGCATCTTTGTCTATAATTAATTTCCTTTATATAATCCCTAATAGTATAGAACAATATAATTTTCTTTTTTCATTATTTAAAGTGAAAACTGAAAAAAAATACCATACATGACTCAATGGTGTTATTTGGAATACATTTTCATCCATCCATACAAAATTCATAAAACACCAGTAATTGCAAGGTAATTCCCTGTTACTCATCAACTATCAAATTCCTTTTCTATTGATTTTTTTTAAAGTTGTTATTATAGACCTATACAAATTTATTTATTTATTGTTTATTGTTATTCTGTTGGTCTAAACAACTAATAGCTGAGTTGGGTTGGACACCTGAATCAACTGAGGCCAGCCATAAGCTGCCTGGCTGACAAGTATATGACTTGCCTCTAGCGTGCATAATATGCGACGCCAGATATCCCTGATCTTCTGTAGTGGAGGCCCGTAAGTGCTGCTGCACCAGCAGACTTGCAGGCAAAAACAAACATGTCCAACAGTATTATTACTACTAACAAATTGTCACTACATTGTGCAACAGATTTTAGCGTTAAGACCGTTCTGCAACTGAGAGAATTTCTCACTGCTACGGGAGTTCAGACTTAGGGTTATAAAACTTATTTGGCTTGCCCAGCAGGCACAGTGTTTGGACATTGACTGCCATCTTTGTTTTTGCCCCAAGTAACTCTTGTGATAGGGGCGCACCTGCCAGCGATAGAGAGCAAACAGGGTGACATTTGCCTCCAGCACAGGAGATGGAGGATCTCCGGCATCGTGTATTGGCCTGAGAGGTCAACTAGAGGACAAACAAGTGACTGAAGAGGGACTGGGTAGAGCATAGGGTCTGACATGGTCTCATCATAAAAACTATAATAAAAGCTACAGTTTTTGGCCAATTTCTTTCAACTTTCAAAACTAACAGGCTGAAATCCTTATATCTGCATGATATGAAAATTATATCAACAGTGCTTACAGGAAACAAACATGCCATGGTCACAGTAAGGCAAAATTTCAGGTACCAATTTTATATTTTTGCTTATAACTTGTTAAATCTGAAAAATTCAAAACTAATTTTGGATACACAATTGAATATTGATTAAATAATGTAACATCCTTGACAATAAATCTCTAGCTTCAGCAATTCTCATGTTAAGGGATTAAATATATTTCTTGATTTTTTTAAAAGTGCATTATGATTGGGCCTATAACTTAAAACAATTTCACAGTACTGACATCATTTCTGGCATGTGCACAGAGTATGAAGAGAACTTTAGAAGAACTTTTATATTATATATGATCAAAGTCAGATCAGTGGTTTTGATATAAGGCAGTCTTGAAGGGTAACAATGGGTTTTTAAATGAAAAATGAAGTTTTTTCTTAATATCTCAACGGGATGAAGTTTTAGTGACCAAACTTTTGGTATGGTAGGGGGTTTGGGGGACATCAAACTGTATGCTGTGAAAATTAAATCCACAGCAGTTACAGGAAAAAAATGTGCCATGGTCAAATCTTGGCAAAATTTAAGGTACCGATTTTATATTTATGCTAATAACTAATAAAATTTGAAAAATTCAGATCTAATTTTGGGTATACAATTGAATCTTGATTAAATATAGTTATATACCTGAAAAAAGTTTCTAGCTTCAGTAAGCTTCTCAAGTTAAGGGAGTAAATATATTTCCTGAATTTTTACAAAGTGCATTATATAGGGGCCCATTACTTCAAGAATTTAAAAAATATTGAACTTATTTCTGGTATGTACATAGGAAATATATAGAGGAATTAATATATTAAAAATGATCAATATTAGATCAGTGGTTTTGATATTAGGCAGTCTTGAAGTGTTACAATGGGTTTTTAATGGAAAACTGAGGTTTTTCCTTATTAATTCGAAGGAACAAAGTCCTAGTGACCCAATTTTCAGTATGGTAGGAGATTTTGGGGACATCTAAAGGTATGTCTAATTTCAGGTTTTGTAGGGCCAATGGTTTCGAAACATGCCAGTTTAATGGACTGACGGACAGATGGACGGACAGCCGACGGACAAAGGACCACGACTATAGCTTAGATGACTTATAGTCAACTGAGCTAAAAATTCTATTTACTGACACCAGTACTCTGAAAATCTTTTCTTTTCATACTAAAAAAACTTGAATGCATGTTGAAGAAGGCTGACTACAATGCATGTGAACTATGTGAACTCATTTGGTATCCAAGATTCCCTAGTTTTCTATGTGCCTGCACCTAGGGCCACATCTGATGGGCAGTGGCATAAAACATTTTGCATGAAAATTATAAAAAAATGTATACATAAATGTAAATAAATGTAATACCTAGAAATATGATCATTATTATTTATGATAATACTGGAAATGCCTGCCACTATCACTGGGTGTTTTAGAAAGTTAGAAAATCAAGACCATAAAAATGCATCTAAAAATAAATCTATATCATATGCTTGCCTAGGATTAATTAGTATGCTCTGTGTCATAAGTGATCTATATATGAATATAAAGTAGTGCAAAAAATGCAACATACAGTAAAAAATCATTACTTCAAAGATCACCAATTCACTGAAGACAAGATGAACTTTGAAGAATTTTGTGAAGAATAAACATATACATAAACATAAATAACTTGTAAATAAGGATATTTAAAGAATAAAATTTAAGTTTTTCTTTTTTTTTTGGGGGGGGGGGCTTTTTCCACTATCAAAGGTTATATAGACATCAAAGGCATGATAATGGGACACTATTTGCTTTATATGCCTTTCTTCAGAATGAACAGATTTGATAGAATGAACACACATGGACTTTTTAAATTAAGACAGCAAATTAAACACCTGTAGTACTCTGAACACAATACAAATAATAATTAATTATTATTTATGTATATAATATATTGTATTTTATTCCTAAATCAATGGCTTCTTTTAGCTCAGCTGACTTTAAAGTCATTTGAGCTATAGTGATGGTCCTTTGTCCATACATCCATTAACAGAGCACATTTTGAAACCATATGACCTATAATTCCAAAATTTTGCATACAGTTAGATGTCCCCATAATCTCCTTCCCTACCGAACATTTGGGTCCATAGGGCTTCGTTCCTCCAGATATTAAGGAAAAACTTCAATTTTTCATTAAAAACGCATTGTTTTTCTTGAAAACAGCATGATATCTAAACCACTGATCTGATATTGAGCATTTTTAATATAACCATTCCTCTATATATTTCCAATGTACCAAAAATTATGTCAGAATTGTGTAATTTCCTGAAGTTATGGGCCCAAACATAATTCACTTTGTAAAATTAGGAAATATATTTACTCACTTAACATGAAAATTATTGAAGCTGGAGACTTTTTTTCAGGGATGTACATTTATATATTCAAGATTCAATTGTATACAAAAAAATAGATCTGAATTTTGCCAATTTTTTAAGTTATTAGGATAAACATAAAATCAGTATTTTAAATTTTGTCAAACTTTGGCCATGGGATCTTTTTCTTCTGTAAGCACTGTTGATTTAATTTTCACGGCATGTTTACATACAGATTTAATCTTTTTAAATCTGAAATTTCAAAGGATTTGATTGAAAAGAGGAGCTTTTATTAAAGTTTTTGGACACCATGTCAAGTGTTGTTTACATCAAGCCACTGGCCAGTAGAGTGAGTTATGCAGCCCTCAACTGTGTTATGTAACCCACTTCTGCCAGCTGCATTGGCTCAGCTTTGCTTATCTTCCAGTTCAGCCCTGCACCCCCCCCCCCCCCCCCCCCGAATGATGCATAAACTAGATAATGTTATAATTTTCTATATTTGATTCATTCTTATTTTAGATTTTTGCTACAATTTCAATTTTGAATTCTATAGCTGAGATTGTAATTAGCATAATTATATTGTTTATCCCTCATGCGACAAACAATGTTTTTACCTGATTTGAACAAGGGAATTTTTTTAATCAAATTTACTGAATTTTTTATTCTAGATAATAAAATTAAGCATGTACTGAAAACTCCAACGTACAATACTTTTTTGAATAGTGATTCAAGGAATAATCTTGAAATTTCCATGTTGTGGCATTATGTTCTTTGAAGCGATATTATCTTATTAATATAATTTTCTTTTAAATTTAGTATTAACATTTTGATTTAAAAAATTATCAAATATATATGTATGCATAATTTGACATGAGCCAAACTATGGGTAAATAATGATGGAACATACAATTCTGAATAAACATATTTTCAGATTTTTATTTGCAAATTTAAATCAATTGTAAAATTAAAAAATTGAATCTGATAAAAACTATTAATGTCGAAAATGGATATGCTAAAATATAGGTTTTTTTTTTTAAACTTAAAAGCATTATTCCCCTGAAAATGAAATAAAGGTATCAGTCCTTTCTGTCCATCTATAAATATTTCATATGGAACACATGCAGTATCTCAAAACTGTTGTTTTTTATGGCAGTCTTGTCAGAGTATTAGTTTTGCAATCATATATTTTGAACTTTACTAATCAAGCAGGAAGACCATTTCTCTATAGCTTTCATATGCTAATTCATAAGAAAAACAATTACAGTAGAAATAAGCATATTTTGCATTTGCTAAAATTTGTCAAACTTCAGCTGAGTGCCGTGACCCGTGGGTCCCTTGTTTCTCAATAAATCCAGAGCATAAACATTCTAATCCTTATTATAGTGTGCAACACAATCCATGGATGCTTGCATTATGTGTGACCTTTCTCCCTTCTGACCCTCAACTTAGGCACCCTGTACACTTAATCCCATTTGTGGAATCATGCAGTAACACATCAAAGCACTGTAGGTTTCTAGGGTATCCAGTGATCTTTCATTAAACTAATTAATTATACAGTGGTACCAGCTATCACAACAATAACCCAATCAGCACCTCTATTGATGTGTACTACACTTCTCTGATATACAATCCCCCACCCCTAAAGAATTTAATCCATTGTTTCACGTCAGCAGGGAGCATGTGGCATGTTTAACCACATGCGGTTTTAAGGATACTTGACAAAATATCTTTTTCTTAGAGACCCTCTTCATCCTTGCATTAACTGCAGGCTTTCTATTTATATAACACACAAGCTGACCCAAGGATACAATCATACATAGTTCACCTACGACTGGTCAGGATGACACTCATGATTCCACCAAGCGTCCCCCCCTGAGGAAGGACCTGAGCTGCTGACATATACCTGTTGTATAGCCCTTTAACAAGGCCTTTATCCTTGGCCAAGGTATTACACTGCACCCAGCTTTAATGAGTGGTGTCACCACAATGCTATGCGGAATGCCAAGGTAGGGCTTACACATTACCCGACCTGGTCACAGTCAGACAATGGAAAAAAGCCAGTTTAAAGGTCTATCATCTGGTGAAGACACAGGTATCTTATCTGAGTTTGAAACCATCACTGTGTACTCTGGATTACCATACTTAATGTGAGAGTGTAAACCCTGTGGCAAGTCTGTAAGGATATGGAATTTACATCTTTTGGATATGTACTCATCATCCTGATCACAACATCCTCAGCCTCAGGTAGGTGTTCTGCAACAAAGTACACATATATGTACCTCGATTCTTGATGTTAGTCTCACATCATGTTCTAATGAAAGCACATTTTTCCTCAGCAGAAACTCCAAATGATTGGACAACCTATTGACCAATTTTTCTGACATACAATTCTACTTAATGTTTTGTTATAGCTGATTTATTCTGTGTGATTTGTCTCATGGAAAATAACACCAGACTAGTTGCTGAAATCTGAACTCAGTTAAAGTATTATGTGTTGTTTCCTTCTATTTTTTAATCTGAGCACTAAGACCTGATATGCCAATGTGAAAGATCGTTCCTTGTTCGTATTCATGTTTTAGCTTGACTGCTAGTAGATCCATGCCTACATTATACTGATAATGAACTTTGTATACAATGTGGCTGCATTGTCTCAGACAAAGTAAAACACTGCATGTGTATGTCTGTGATGCCTTAAATGACAAAAGACAAAAAATCTGGACCACAATGCGTTTGAACATGCAAGATATTTTAATTGATTATTGTCTTATTGAAATATATTGATAGAGGCCATGTTAGGAGGGCCTATGCCAGATGAATTATTTCCCGGGGACGAGGATTATTTTACATTTTTATATATATAAGGGCTAAGTTCCTATATTTTACAGTTCAAGTTACCTGATGTAGCATGCATGCCTCCTTGCATTTAGTGTCATTTTAATACAAGTACCGTCTGTTTAATAACCCTTTATTGTATGCACTGGAATATGTGCTCACACATGGCTCTCACAAAATATTTTATTACCACATAATGAAGGGTGTCTCTAGGTAATATTTTAAAAGTAATAACTCTCAGTCTAATTCTTTTTGTTCTAATTCATTGAATCCTTGTGTTACGTTTGGTAATTTTTAGCTTCTTATATGTTGCACTTTTGTATCTTTGCATATTACTTAATTATCTGCTTTCACGCATATATATATTGATTGTATATCTTAATTACTGGAGGAAATAAAGACTATCAATCAATCAATCAATCAACCCTCGAATGTGTAAATCCCAGCCTCAACCCACAGACCCAGCATCCCTGGACCAAACTCTGAACCAAATCAAGTTTCAAAGAGAATCATTGTACTTTGTGGAATCTTTTTACATGGATAAATATTTGTAGATGTGTTTCATGTCATGTCTGTAAAAACACATCTACAAATCGTAAGGATATAAGCCTGATGTTAATGTAATAATCACACATTAACAGTGATAGACACCGGTAATTCATGACAACACTACAGACTCCTTTTCCACTTAGTTTTATCCAGATCTCTGGTGCATGCTGTAAATCTCACATGAATTATAATGCTTATGTGATTTAGTCATTAGGTTTTTGTGTTTTCATCTTAAAAATGTTCAATTCATTAATCTTCATTTTTGTCCATTAATAATCAATGAAAAGGCCATTTACACAAATAAATCATTTACTCATATAATCATATCCTGATAGATGGGACAGGAACACATATTTTCATTATCATTGACAGGATTAGTGTAAACTGAATTTGGTTTCCAGGGTCCATGAGGTCATAGGTTTACATACTGTCAAACCACCAAATCGGTCATTCTGCATTCTAAAGCTGCAAACTCTGAGATACCCACAAAGTGATCCTTTACTGAACCTATATTGCTAAATGTTATTTTTTTTTAATTTTAATGTTCTTAAAAATAGATTAAATCATGCAGAATAAAAGATTCATAATACTCCAATCAGGTTCTGATTTTTGTTCATTAACCAGTTCATACAGTTTACTTAATCATTTGATTTATTAAGAGTAATTAATGAAGAACTGAACATTTATGATGGCATGATGATGTAACATAATTCATTGAGATAAACAAGCTGGAAATGGTATGCCTTCAGAATGCATGTGGCCTAATATATCCATTCATCAAACAGCTTCAGCTTCTCATATCCAAACCAGAGAGCTTGAAATTATGATAGTTCATGGCATGCCTGTAACTCATAAATACATATGCACAGCATGAACTTTGCTGCCTATAGCAAGCACTGTTATAAGTTCATGCAGTGAAATCTGAAAGACACTAGTCCGTAAATGACTCATTCTCACCTGAAAATGTTTCTCTCCACTAAATTCTGATGCCATCTCAACTGATTAAATACATGGACACTTACTATACAATCACAAGTTTTATACAGCGTGAGTGTTTGGGGAACGGAATAACTAATGCCCTGAACAAGTTCCACAGCTCCAAGAATTGAGATACCCTTACAAATTTAGGGAAAACAATGCTAAACAAGGAACCACCCAGTGCTAAGAAGATATGTAAATAAAACATCTGAATGAAAATCAAACTTTAATAAATGCATGTCGATAAATCTTATGATTTATATTATCTAGATGATCTGTTTCTGTTGAATATCTGTCAGACATAAGTTTTGTTGACACCTAAAAATTACATATAATATACAGACCCCCCCCCCCCCCCCCCCAACCCCCACAGATCAACAGCAGCCCATCAGTTGTTGTGTATTTGTGTCCCATATAAAAAATCTTTAGCTTCTTTTCATCTAATGATACTTAAGCTCCTGTAAGCTGACAAGGATATAACTATAAGAACAACTACATATGGTATATGAAAATGTAGATAAATGTGTCCTTAACTGTCCTTCCTGATAACATTCTGGCCTGACCTGTCAATCATCAATATACCATCCCTGCACACTAACCTTAACCATGGCTAAAGGTTTCCCCTGTATCAACTTTCTGTATATCATCCAGTCATAGAGTATTGTTAAATGTGAGGTGCTGGTGACCCTCACAAAGATAAACCTGTGTCTGTTGTGATCATATCAATAAGATATAGTGTGATATGCCACTTGACTGTCATAAGATCATACACATGTAATGGTCTGCTTGAAGTCTGCAAACAATTTGTGGTTTCTTCTGATTTAGATTTACACAGGGCTGTCTGATACTACTGTTTGTTCAGACTATATATATCTATTACCGTAGTCTGGCTGTATATCTACCTGTCAGTAACTTCAGTGAGATCTATATGTTAACAGTAAAAAAACCAGTCATTTTTAGAAAAATATAATGAAAAATACAGAAAAGTATACAAAAAACTGAATTTTTCAGAAAGTTTACTGAGAAATGCAGAAAAGTTTACCATAAACAAAACAAAAATGTACCAAAAATTACTTAAAAGGATACCAGAAAGTGTCCCAAATATATTTTTTGGTACTTTTCAGTCCACATTTCAGTACTTTTCAGAATACTTTTCAGTACTTTATGGTAATTCTCAAGACCTGTGTAAGTGTTCTTGTCTTCATTGCTAGATATAGATATTAATAAACCACAAATTGCTAACATTTGCATTCTCTTTCCACAAATTCAAAAACCCCACCTTATGCTTTTTACAATTTAAAAAAAAACATAATTTTAGGACCACAATATAATCTGAATCTAGAGTATAATACAACAAAAGTTAATGATATACAATTTTGTTCAACAGATGAAATTATGCTTTTACAACAGGATTTTCTCTCAAATGTTATACTGATGTAAAAAAAATTTCAATTTTTTGTCAAATAGAGATTGTTTTCCTGATACTGCATTACATTCAACTGTCTACATTTATAGCTGACAAAAATTACTGTAATTGTATGATTATGAAAATTAAACAAGTGAACTTTATAAAATCAATACATACAGTTTTATTTGAGTATATGACTGCTTCCGCTGGGTAAATGAAGTTCTCACATTGATAGACACATGAAATTCCTTGTAATTTGTAAAACCCTGGCCACGTCTTTCATTCCTAGTGAAGACATTGTGTACCTGTCAGTTTGTATTGGTATCAAGCCCTTTCCCCAGGACTCCCCCCTTGAAAAAGAGCAACCTTAACAAAAGAAATAAATTAGGTCAACACTGGCCCACAGAGATGACCAGGAGAATGTATCAAGTCAATAGTTGAGGTATGTAATGATTATTTGTGTGAGGGCAGCTGAATCCCTGATTACAATAATGACCACATGAGTGCTGGAGGGTCACTGAATCACAATGATCAACAATATACATACCAACCAACAAATCAACCTGACAAGTACCCAATACATTCATCACTCACAACTATTCAAATATAAATAAAAAAATTTAAATTTTTTATCAGAAGACAAATTTAATACTGCAAACACTGTTGGTTAACAAACACATCCTGAAATATTTTATTACAGGAAGAAATATATGATCAAGTTACATTGCTCTGCCATGGCCTGATGATATGCATAGTAGATATTTTGTTAGAGTTCATGACCTCAAGTGAATTAATATAGGCATTCTATCCTTGTCTTTATAGCTGACATGATATATTATTATTTTAGCTTTAATTTAATACATATGAATGGCTTTATTTATGTGTAACAGACATTTTCTAATGTAGCAAGCACCAGTTATAATAAAACAGCAAAACTTGATTGAGCATGCTTGTTTTTCTTTTCTTTGAAGCTGTTACACAACTGGAAGGGTTGGTGGGGTAGGAACTCATTGTAAAATCATGTTTGATTATTGAAAGAAATTTAATGATGATAATTGATAAATATCAAATATTAAATATAAAATTATTTATTTTACATGGATTGTACAAATAGTTATCTATAAAACTACTTAAAGGCACTCTCCATGGCTCAGATGATGGCGTTTAATGTTGTTCATGGCTTTGTGTCCTTTCTTTTCTGTATCTCTGAATGGATTTAACTGTATTTTTTTTAATAACATGAAATTTTTGCATATGCATACTTAATCATTTGTGATTGTGCAAAAGTGCGACCAATTTAATGGATTATGAAAGATCTCAACTGATCATCAATATAATTGATTAAGTGGCACATCTTTAGTAAACAGTATTTTAAGAACAACAAAGATAGCCATCTGAATCCAAATGGACCAACAAAAGTTGACCAACATGGTTTAACACAAAGCAGGACTTACTGAGTAATAAATGAATCATGGACCTGAACGGTATATATATGTGTTAATTTTTTATAATGCGTTAAATACTATCAGTCTTTCCATCAGATTTTATTAATAAGAATATATCAGTACATTTTCAAACTATCATTTTGTCAAATTTTCTGTCAGTCAATTTAGTATATAGTGGAAAGAGAGAAACAAGTGACCCATGGGTCATTATGCTCAGCTGACTAGAAGACATTCACAAAAGAAATTTATCTTCTGAATGCCAAATTTTGTAGGTGGTATCCCCATTCAAATGTAGCCATTAAGGTTCTTCAAAATCAACAAAAAGAAAGTTTCATGATAATATGTCCAGCCATTCCCATGAAATCTAGCCTTTTGTATGCAGTCAGCTGAGCAAAAAATGACCATTCACATTTCTGAAGGGCATCCCTGGATGTCAAGACAGAAGATTTTAAGGCCTACAGTCAAGTTTTGTACCTTGTCCGACTGTCTAGATGCTTAAAATGTATATGGCCAGTAATATAAGTCACCATGACCTATATCAGGTTTACATGCAAATTTACCCAGGACTTGTGTGAATATCATATGTTAGAAGACTCTAGGCCTAGCAGATACAAATTAATTGTGCCCTATCTGACTGGGTGCTCAAAATCATGTTTTCAGCATGTAGTTCACAAAATGTCAATGAACTTATTTCAGGCCTCCAAGAGATTTGCCTAAGACCTCCCTGGATGTACAGTTAGAAGTTTCTAGGTCTAATGGTTAAGATTTGTGCCTTATTAACTGACAGACTGGTTCATCTGAAGGTCTCAAAAACAGAAAAAAAAATAACCGTAAATATTAGAAAAAAAAATTAATGATGAAACTTAATGATCAAACTCCATGATCAATATACATGGAAAGAATCATGGCAATCAATGCATTAGTTATTCAGATACTGGAGCTTTTGTATCAAATTTAAATGGGGATACTTTCAAGCCCCATAGCTCGGAGGATATAGGTCACAGTGACCTAATATCAGGTTTCCAATTAGATCTTTTATGGACCTCAATGGGTGTCCTGTAGAAGATTCTAGGACTAGCAGATACATTTTTTTTTACCTATTTGACTGACTGAGTGCTCAAAATCATGTTTTCAGCCTGAAGTTTGCAAAATATAGGTCACCATGAACTAATATTAGGTTCCCTAGGAGATTGGCCTAGGACCTCCTTGTATGTACACTTAGAAGTTTGTATGTATTTTTTCTAGTCCAGCTTTTAGAATGTGACTGGTGCTACTAACATGCACTTTGCTGTTCCCTACAGTAGTTGATACAGTAATGTATTTCGCTCTACACTCAGTATTTGACTGGTGTGGGAATTTGTTCAGTTGGGTTAGTGCTATACTATATTCTATGGTGGCAGGTAAGAATGGCTAAGGTAAAAATGGCCGAGGTAAAATGGCTAAAGAGAAAATAACTGGTAACAGGATTAAATTTTGAATTTTGAAATTCAAAAGATTACAATTAAGCTGCAAAATGCATGTGGTAGAGACTCATTTTAGACAGGACTTTTCAGACAAGGATATTCTGACCAGGCTAATATTATAGGATTCAATTAAAAGGGGATTGATAATAGACTTTTATAAATTAATCATTTTAAAAATATACTTCTTGAAACTGACAATGATTCAATATACAACAATTAAAAACAAATATTATTATAATAACTGAAACCAAGCATGTCTTGTGAACGAGAAAGCGATCAAAGATGCATTGACATGTCAAAATATCAGGCCAATATATCAAACTTCTCTTGAATTAGGTGCACTGGGCTGACCAAGCTTATGTGAGGAAGGCTGTTGCCCTGAGTGAACCTGAACAAATTGCTCCCTGCAGCTACTACACTGAGTGAACTCTTGACCTCTACCTGGCTGCACTGAATGAACTCTTGACTTGGCACTTGAATTGGCAGTCTGCCAAAGCTATAAATAGATGAAGACTGACCTTTGGCCTGTTGCCAAATCTGAAATAGCTGGTAGTCTGCCAAGCTATTTATAAATACAGACCTGTTCATAAATCTGTTTACACATACTGAAAGACTTTGGCTACAATACTTTGTTTTCAAGCAGACATATTGGTAAGATTGTTTTATCAAAATGTTAGGAATAATAAAACATGAAGTCCTTTCATTGTTAAAGGTCTAATTATTCTGCCCAACATTCATTTAAGTAAACTTGAACAAATGCCTCTGAATTATGCAATGTTACAGAAGCTGAAGCAACAGTTTTGCGAAAGAAGACTGGTGCAGTCCTTAGTTTGAAAAAGGCTTACTAATGGCCACAAGACCAATTTCATGCAGCTTTCTATGACTCTTCCAAAATAATTAACCAAATCTATTCTTATACAATTAAAAGAACCCTACCTTAAGATAATTCTTGTGAAATATTAAATGATTCTGCTTGACAGTTTCATCATAAACCATTTTTAAACTGAAAGAGGATTAAATATGGGTTTTTTTGTCTGTAAAAAAACCCAGGTTCATGAAGGTGGTGCCACAAAAAGTGCAATTTCAAATAAGAGTAATGTGACAAATATTTGCACAAAACTTGGTGATGCTAGCTCCTGTAAATTCTGAAATGTTTATGTCAGTATGGATAATTGGCCAAATGACTAAGTTCAAATTCCTTTAAATCCACCAAAATTCATCATACCATAGCCATTTCAGCAAATTTGAGACAGCTTATCCTTTAGATCATTTCTTTGAAATTTTGAACCATTTGGCTGAATGATTTCAGTGAAGAAGATATTCTAAGTTTTTAGCTCAGCTGACTATAAGTCATCTGAGCTATAGTTGTGGTCCATTGTCTGTTGTCCGTCCATCCGTCCAGCTGTCCATCTGTCCATCTAGCACGTTTCAACACCATTGGACCTACAAATCTGAAAATGGCATACAGTTAGATGTCCCGAGAATCTCCTACCATGCTGGAAATTGGGTCAATAGGACTTCGTTCCCTTGAGATATTACAGAAAAACCTCAATTTTTTTATTAAATATCTATTTTCACACTTCAAGACTGCCTAATATCAAAACCACTCATCTGGTTTTCTTCATATTTACCAAAGATATTTGGTCACTTAAGAGAAAAAGGGACTTTTTTTCAGTAATACAACTTTAATTAATCAAAATTTAATTGTATACCAAAAATTAGATCAAAATCTGTTAAATTTTTTTAAATATTGGCAAAACTATAAAATTGGTACCTTAAATTTGCCCAAGTTTGACTATGGCACGTTTTTTTCTTGTAAAAACATTTGATTTACTTTTCACAGTTGGTATATATATAGATTTATTCTGTTAAATTCTGAAATTTGAAAGTAAAAGCTTAAAAGTTTTTCTGAGGCTCTAATGTATTAATATTTTGAACCTCCAGACCAGCCATGTCTGGTCATACAGCCTTGTCTGGGTAAACGTATTAGTGATGCAACACTGCTGTCACAAATGTAGAACATGGACCCCAGTATTTGCTATTAAAAGGACATTTTACACAGGAAGGAAACATACATGTGTTACTCATTCACAGTAACCTCTAAAAATAGGAGCTGCAAAAAAATTTGGAAAGCACAAGGATCCACATTGGATCAGGTGGTAATAGGTATGACAAGGAAACTTATGCATGGTCACTATGTAACACTTAGCAGAGCAGGACAGATGAAGCAACATACTGAATTTAGTTGAACATAAAATTGCACTGATCCTCCATTCAGAAACGAAATGAACCGATTACGTAATGACATGCCTCTGAAAGTGAATTTCAAACAACCATCTGTTGAATCAAATGAATTATTACAGGTTATCTACCATCACACGCGGTCCTGACATTTGCATCATCAGGATGTAAATCTGATTGCCATATACTGAACGCCCAAATCATTACTTTTGCAGAGTCGTGCCTTTGCTCTAGAGACCAAAATGAAATGTATGAAATACCTCATTACAAACTTATCAGAAATAGCTGTCAGAGGAACAACAAACAAAAGACCACCTCAAGGTTTAGCCATTTATAAACATGAACAGCTGAATCCCCATGTAAGCCTTCACCACCACACAACACCATATTTTGAGTCATCTCTTCTATATATTCACACTCAGAGTCAGTCACTTCTGATTGTTTTCCTCTATAGGTCACCCACATGTAACTTCTTCTCTGAACTCCAAGTTTTAGTCTTTCAAGTTGACCTAAATATAATATATAACACCAAATTGACACGATTATGTCAACTTTTTAAATGACAACATCTGATCAGAAAATCAACCAATGACCATGGAAATACCATAGAACATGTCTTTACTAACTGTTTAAATGCTTCAGTTTCAACATTAGAAAACACATGGTCAGATCACAAGATATTATTAGCAACAATCCCCCATTCTTTAATTCAGATCAAACATTGCAACTTCTCATAGCTTAATCTACCGTTTCTTCTCTATAGTTACTTTTTGAGACATTCTGGTAGAAAGCTGATTATAATGCTTGCCTTTTAAAAGCCCCATAGCTCGGAGGATATGGGTTTTCAGTTACAAGTTTCTAGGTCAAGTGGTTACTATTTGTGCCCTGTTAATGGACAGACAGGCAGACAATGGACAAAAAGCTAAAAATTTATTTGCTCATTATAAGCAGATCCGACTTTACAAGTTTTTAAATTTAAATAACACAGTAAACACTACCAGAAAGACAGCCAGTTTGTTGTGAGATTTCAAGGCAAAATAATGAAGGCACTTGGCTTTGATAAATGTGCTTATGATAATATTAATGTTGATATTCCAGATAAGTGTTTAAATATGCATTTTTACAGACTGTTTTAAAAACAAACATTAATCTTTCCATCTTCATTCTTTGTCTTAATGTTCCCATTTTGATCACAAATAATTAATATATCCATGTAACCTTGCAGCCTTTAATATATCATCTTTTGCAAAAGGTCATCATACAAACACTTTGTGATCACATGAAAGGGGGAAAACGGCTGCAGATTAAAACCTGTTTCACATAAGTAGTCCAGTGTGTATGATATGTTTGTGAAACATATATTACCATAACAAAGTAGAACTAAATTAACAAAAAACAAGTTTGAGGTACAGTTCAATCAATAGTTTATTGTAAATCTATCACTGATACTATTTTATTTTAGAAAGGACAGGGCAGCGATAATCATTTAGAATTCCTATTTTAAGGTTGTCGCGACAGTTTATTGTGAACTGCTTGTGCAGGAAAGTCACTGATTATACTGAAATTTAACATGAATTTAATTTTAAATATTTTAGTAGTCCTCAACAGATAGGAGGCATAAAAATATTTTAGTTAAGTCCTCAACAGATAGGGGGCATAAAAAATATTTTAGTAGTCCTCAACATATAGGGGGCATAAAAATATTTTAGTAGTCCTCAACAGATAGGGGGCATAAAAATATTTTAGTAGTCCTCAACATATAGGGGAATGCAGAGAATCAATGGAATTTTACTGAAATATGTCATATAGAAAAATCAAACAATATATATAAATATTAATTAATAAACCACTTGACATATCACATTTAGTGATGTTGTGATCTGTATAAGATATATGAGATTTGACAGACACACAGTAAATAAATGCATCTGCTGTTATATCTGTCATTTTGGAATCCCTTACATTGAGTATACCACTCATATTTATTAAAGGACTGTAAATATGCACTCTAATGATGTTGTGCATCAGAATTTAAGGAATTTTTCCACAAAATTATTTTTGTCACCAAAAGACCAACTGAACATGACACGAAAATAGTATGTAGTCCTCCTAAACTGGTAACACTGTCTCCACGGCCTGAGTAATGCAGTACTTTTTATATATAGCCCTCTTCTCTGGGTCTCCCCAGACTTTAATGACTGCTCATGTACATGTAAAATACCTTATCAACAGCCCTTAACCTACTGTTTATTCAGGTCAGCACATAAAAATCCAAATTGAGGTACTGAGTTTCTAAATAAAGCAATACCCCAAGCCTTTTTTGATCAGTCACTTGTCACAAGAGTATTCTTACCATATTGTCTGCATTATGATATACCTTGTACGTTGTAACAGATATATTTAACTGCTTTGTTATTGCAGTTATATTTGTAAATTGCATTTACCTCAAAATGTAATAATATAAATATATTGCAATATTACCAAGCATGGATTAAACTTATTTAATCAGCAAACCAATATTTTTTTTCTGTGGAGATACCTAGATCTTAGTAAGTTGTATTAATTTATTTATTTAATTATGAAAATTATTGCAGATTTTCACTGTAAAAGTTGTGAATATTTTTTTATTGATATCTGACTTGTATAACATTTATCTTGATACAAGTTTTTGGGATTGAGCACGAGCATAGCTCATTAGTAGTCCTTCCCTGTACATTTCATATAATTAAAAATGATCAGATTATTGAGAATGAAAATTATGTGTCCTTTAAAACATGGTAATGTCCTTCATGAACATGGTAACAGTGAATATGGATGCCAATCCTGGAAAAAGAGTCAGTTATGTAAAAGTGATAAAAAGAAAGAAAAAGCAAATGTTATAAGCATTTAATGGGAGTAATGACTGACTCGAATTTCAAAGCTGAAACCATCAAGCCAAAGCTACAATGGATGTAAAGTACAATTTTTCAACAAAGCCTGACAGATATGCTCTAATACTCGAAAATAAATAATGATATTTGACTTTTCACCTCAGCTTTGTATGATCACACCTGAATAATACAGGTACAATTACAGTCTCCATATCATTATTCCCTACAGGCTATTTAATTAACTGTCTGAATTTGGTTTAAATCATTACAAAACAGATAATGCAATACAAATGATAATCATTTATGTTAAACAGATGCTACTGCAGTCTAATATTAAACAATAGGAATAATAGTTGATCCCGAAACACTAGTCGACTCCTTGTTTGTTTTAAATGCAAAGTAAAACCAATTTGTGGATGCTGCCACCTTGCGTTTATTACAGAAACCAATTTACTTTAGTCTGGGAAAATGTTGTTGTAAAGTTGCTGTCATCTGGTGTCAAAATTATAAATTAACAGAAGATCCTTCTTCAGAAACTTATCACCTGATCATAAAATAAACAGCTGCGCTGAAAGTCATTGGTGAAAAAGTTCATGATTGTACTCTAGTTACCTAAGGTAGATAGGTATAGTGGGGGTTATAAAAATGTGGCTGATCAGAGTATACGTTTAACTACTGTTCAAACTGTTCATGCACATACTTCTGAATCTAATGCATGTATCAATTATGCTTGTACATGTGTGATTCCTGCTCCAAGGTTACACATCTCAAGCAAGGCAGAAAAGATACACCACCATGCAGATTGACACAGGATGCAGATATACACATTCACCGGTCACTTTTTGTGTATTACAGCTTCTTCTCCAGGATCAAACACTCAAGTTTGCAGGTGATATCCCTTTTCTGCAATATCTAAATGCTCTTTATTTAGCTTTTACAACTCTGCACATTGTTATAGTAAGCATGTGACTATAGGCATATAACAATGTAAGCATGTGACTATAGGCATATTGTTGTGTCTGTTTATCTGTCCTGTTGTCTGTCTGTTTGTTTGACCATCAATTTTCTAAAACATGCCTGAAGGTGGAATTCTAACTTGGTCAGAATTTTATACATACATGGCCATTGCCATCAGGAGGAATTGTAACTTGAAAAACTTTTACATGAAAATTTATAACTGCATCTCCATAAAACACATATTAAGATTTAAATGTTTGTGTACAAAGATGATGCAAAATTTCTTCGATTTTCTTAGGATGCCACTTTCAAAACTGTTTTCTACCAAAAACATGCCATGTGCATTTGAAACTTTGATGCTTAGAGGTTGGCATTCTATAAAGTAAAACCATTGTATTCATCTTTGACAATGTACTGTGGTGATTACATGTCCTAATGCTGACTGATTATATCTGATTGATCCATTAGTAAATCACTCAGTGGGACAGTCTGCTTAGGCTATCATATCCTATTAGCAGAGCAGTCACCTGGATTAGAAGTCAGATGCAGCACCTAACATTGCTGCAGATCCGATGACTGCATATGTGTTATACTAAAATCAGAGTAACAATGCAGCCTTATCAATAAATTATTGCATCCAGTGCAGGATTCAGGTAAGGGCTGATCTGGTGGTAGGCCAAGACCACACAATCTCGGGGCCTAATAATTTTTAGCTCAGCTGACTATAAGTCATCTGAGCTATAGTCGTGGTCCATTGTCCGTCGTCCGTCCGTCTGTCCGTCCGTCCGTCCGTCCGTAGATGTGGCACGTTTTGAAACCGTAAGACCTAGGAATCCGAAATTCAGCATAATGTTAGATGTCCCCAAGATCTCCTACCAAGCCAAAAACTGGGTCTTTGCGACTTCGTTCCTTTGAGAAATTCAGGAAAAACCTCAATTTTTTATTTAAATCCTATTTTCACACTTCAGGACTGCCTAATTTCAAAACCACTCATCTGTTTTTCCTCATATTAACCATAAATATTCATCTATATAGTTCCTATGTACATGCCAGAAATTAAGTCTGTTAAGTATAAATTCTTTAAGTTATGGGCCCAAACATAATGGACTTTGTAAAAAATCAGGAAAAATATTTACTCACTTAACATGAAAAATTTTGAAACTAGAGTCTATTTTCCCAAGTATATAACTATGTATAATTAAGATTCAATTGTTTACCCAAAATTAGATCTGAATTTTGTAAATTTTTTAAGTAATTAGCATAAAAATAAAATCGGTACCTTAAATTTTGCCCAACTTTGACCATGGCACGTTTTTTTTCTGTTAGTACCATTGATTCAATTTTCACAGCATGTAAACATAAATATTTAATTTGTTTAAATCTGAAATTTGGAAGTAAAAGCTTGAAAATTAAGCTAGTTAATTATTTTTTTCTTGAGGCTCTATTGTAGTCATTTGCTTTGATTACAGATTACAGATGCAGGATCCCACTCCAGGTCACTGGAAGTCAGCTATGCCAGGGTTTCTGATTTGTTACAGTCACTGGGGGAGATCCCCTGCTGTGACAGGTGTACAGTTATTCTGATATCACCACCCCAATCCCCCCCCCCCCCCCCCCCCCCCCCCCCGCAAACCCAACCCACCAATTGTTATGCAGTATTGTTATTGTTTTCACTGTATCTCCTTAATTGTAATGCTGTTTCCACTCTGATATGCAAAAACTTTCCTTAAAAAAGTAATTCAAGGTGTAATCCAGAAGATGCAATGTTGTGTAATGTAACATTTTTAAAGAAATCATTTTTCTTTTAAATGATTTTACCAATCATAATGGAACCCATCAGTATGCTTAAATTATGATAAAATATGAAGCACATTATGGATAAATAAAGACACAATTCAATATTGTGAAATCTAAATCAAGTATTTTTTTAGACATTTATTGTTTTGCAGATTTAAAAGATATATTTTTGTGGTAAAAAATAAATAAACATTTGTATGCATGATGTGGTGTTATCTGACAAGATTGAGATTTATGATGATGCAATTGAGAATTATGAATCAACTTTTATATTAAGATATATATGTTATATTGAAAATGTATAGAAATATAAACTTAAATTAAAAAAAAATTGATGTGATAAAAAATGAGGATTTGTTACAAACATTTGTTCATTATTTTCCTGCATCAGCAGAATTTGAGATCAGGCTTTGTTTGCCATGTTTTATGTTGTTAATTAGTTATATTTCAACTGTATACATTTCATAAAAAAAACATATTTAATAATTTATATTATACAAAAAAAAGATTTGATTGAACAAATGTGTAAACTACTGAAATGTCAACAGTTAATCGAAAAGCCAACTAATGATCATGGTAATTGTACAGATCATTTGTTCACAAACTGCTCACATGCTTCAGTTTCAACATTAGGAAACACATGGTCAGGGCACAAAATATAATTTGCAACAATTTCTTGCTCATCAATACAAACCAATCATATAAACAAACCATGGCCTTTATTACCTCTTCCTCTTACACTTTATCTCCATTTGATATTATTTAAATTTTTACCTTCAAGGTTAACGTCAGCTGAGCATAGTGACCCATAGGTCCCTTGTTTTTTGGCTCAGCTGACTATATGTCATCTGAGCTATAGTCGTGGTCCATTGTCCGTCGTGCCGACAGTCTGTACGTAGATGTGGTACGTTTTGAAACCCTAAGACCTAGGAATCCAAAATTCGGCATAATGTTAGATGTCCCCAAGATCTCCTACCAAGCCGAAAACTTGGTCTTTGCGACTTCGTTCCTTTGAGAAATTAAGGAAAAACCTCAATTTTTTTATTAAAAACCTATTTTCACAATTCAGGACCGCCTAATATCAAAACCACTCATCTGTTTTTCCTCATATTTACCATAAATATTCTTCTATATAGTTCCTATGTACATCTAAGAAATAAGGTCTGTATTATATAATTTAAAAAAGTTGTGGGCTCAAACATAATGCATTTTGTAAAAATCAGGAAAGATATTTGATCGTTTAACACAAAACATGTTAAAGCTAAGGACTTTTTTCCAGTAATATAACTTTAGTTAATCAAAATTAAATTGTATACCCAAAATTAGATCAAAATCTTTTAATCTTTTTTTAAATATTAGCAAAATAAAAAATTGTTACCTTAAATTTTGCCCAACTTTGGCCGAGGCACTTTTTTTCCTGTAAGTACTGTGGATTTAATTTTCACAGCATGTGCATATAAGGATTTAATCTGTTTAAATCTGTAATTTGAAAATAAAAGCTGCAAAACAAGGCTAGTTATTGAATTTTTTTGGAGGCTCTTGTTGTATTCCCTTACATTGTCAAGCAGTCCACTTTGGTCTCCACTCCCCCATCCCCCCCCCCCCCCCACATTCTGTTGACAGACCTGTACTATGAACTAGATGAATCTTAAAATTAACATTTTTCTCAGCAACGAGCAGTAACAACTGAGAACCCTCCCCTGCCCACCCCTTTAATACACAGGACTAATAAACAAGATGAATCTTATAATTTTAATGTTAAATAAATTCTTTTTGATGAGACTTGGACAATTTTGATTTTTTTTTTAGAAAAAATTTAATTCTAATATTCAAATGTGATAAAATATTAGGATCTAATGTAAGTGCCAACTGACAAGATTTAAGGAGATATAAATACTTTGTAGCATTTCATTCATATCTCTTAAAGTTGCCGGGGCCTATAGGTAGGAATAACAGTTAATTTAGTATTAAAATTAGGAATATTGGTCAAACTTTGTGGGATTAATTTTTAACTCATATGGCCATATATTTCACTTTTGAAAATTTAATTACCTTCACACATTATTTGTTTATGAAATGTTACTTTTATATAACACTTACTGTAGGCCTATTTGTTCTCTTGGTGCATCTCTATATGGTTTAGCTCATGTCCATTATTCTATAATTTACGGAGTTTCATTTTAGCAGGGCCATATAGCTTTTCTAATGATAATATACATGAAAAACCAAAAGAAATAAAAATATTTTACAGTTACTAATATTTTCCAAAATTCAGCTGAGCGATGTGACCCATGGGTCCCTTGTTTAAGTTGTAACAAATAAAAATAAAACCAAAATAAGGTTTCACTTTTGTGACACATTTATAAGGCCAATATTGAAATTTATCAAATGCCCTCCAAGGTAGCAGATTTCACTTAAAACATATGCAAACATTAAAATTTGCTTCATTACAATTTGTGTCAATCACTTATTTTGATCACACTAAATCTCTTTTGGATATAAAGTTGATTTCTGTCAAAAGAACGGAGAGTATGAAAGAAGCAAAGCAAAAGAACTACAGATGACTTTCTCCAAGTGACAGGTTTAGATTTATCATAATTTGTGTTTGGTGAACCTGATTACCTGAAAGCAGCAAAGGAAAAAATAAATTCACAATGCTGATGTTGTTACAGGAGTATCCAGGAAATGTTGGCCTTGTTGTAGTCCACAAGCTCTTGCACTTCTATCTGTATATAAAACAAACTAACCCTTCACAAGAACATTTCAGCCCCAAGATATGTATTAAGTGATATTAAAGAAGCATATTCTGAGACAGATTTTCAGGTTTAGTGACAAATTGCTTAATGACAACTAACTACACTAGCTCAAACTCAATTTCATGTTCTAGATGAAAAAGATGATGTATTGTCAAGACTGATTGCGCAAGACTGATTGTTTGACCTTAGAATTCTGTGCATGCCAATGGAAAAGCTGCGAGATATGGATTTCAAGGATATAATTGATGATTTTTGTTTTTTTCCAAAAAGCTATCCAATTCATTGATAATACCTGTGTTGATGTCTTTATCACCATATTTTTGACAAACTAGAATACTGACAGGTCAGACAGGGCCCACCACATAAGGCCCATATATTTCTAGTGCAGGTTGAGTAAGGCTTTAAAGAATATAGTAAAAGACCTGATTACATGCAGACACAGAGGAAAATGACCCAAAACAGTATTTGAAGGTCTGACCCAAGAAGTTAAGGTTTTGATCAGTGATTGTTGTGTATGAAGGTGTTGGAGTATTCAAAGCAAACAGAGGCATAATTACATTAGATGTATTAAACTATAAGCCTGTTCAGCATTTAAATCAGTAGGATGGTCCTGTATGTGATTTTGATCTTTGAACTTGTGATGTTGAAATTAATATGGTTCTTTCCATATTGTTAGGTAATCCCAAAATGAAAGATTTTGGATGAAAGATTTACTATACATCCACAATCTGTTTAAAGACATAGTTCCTGTGACCTCCACCTGTGACCTCATTACCCCTAAATCAAAAGGGATCTTATATAAGTGTGCTGGGCCATTAATAAATCAAGTTTGAAATCCATATGTATCATTCAAACTGGACTTATCATCTGGAAACAAATTTGTAGAAAGATAGCTTTGCTTAAGTGATGGGCCATATATAAGTAAAGTTTGAAATCCATATGTTATCCTAACTGGAGTTATCATCTGGAATTTGTGGACAGATGGCTCCTGTGACCTTGACCTTTGCCCATGTGACCCCAAAATCAAAATACACCTTTCCCTAACAGCAGGTGTCCTATATGTGCAAGCTGGAAGGTCTTGGATGAAAAGTAAAGCTTAAAATATATCCACAACCTTTTGAAAGATGAGCACCCTGTGACCTAGACATTTGACCTCATGACCCAAATCTAAAAGATTCTTGCTTTAGTGATGGGCCATATATAAGGCAAGTTTGAAATCCATACATCAATCAAAATTGGAGTTATTATCCGGAAATGAATTATTGGACTCATAGAAGGTCATACATATGGTCAGAAGGACAGGGTGATTACTATAGGGCACCCACTAATTCAAGCAGAGCCCTATTTATTAAAGTTTATACATGCATAAAAAGTCACTTGTCAGTGCTTTAATTTCTTATATGTTCTGCCAATTGCAAAGATAAAGAAGGTAGTTCTTTTCTTTTGCCCTGTATGGTCCTTGCATGGCCTAAATCTGTAGCTCTGACTGCACTTTTGATTAGAACGTCCTCTTTTTTTAACCCTGCCTGTGCCTTGAAGGCAATAAATGTGAAATCTTATAGAATATCAGAGTTTTGCTCGAATGTTTAAGACAGGTTGTTGACTTCTGGATTGGTCCAAGCATGAACATTTAATCTGGAATCCAGAAAACATTAAAAACATATTAATATATCTAAATATATGATTACCTTCATCCTAATCCACTATACTGTGTCTCCAGCTAGTGCCATTCCGGCCCTCTAACTTTAGGGAGTCTATGACCGGCTTTCTGGCTGTCAGAGTGCCGTTACATCCTTCAGCAAGGAAAGCACTTTAAGGCTCTATGAGGCTGCAAATATTTTTGTCATTTCTGTAACCCCTCATTGCCTACAGGTACACTGTCAATTAACATGAATACAATAACATGAATGGCATGAATACAAGAATGGCTGGCACAGGTTTCTGGATGCAGCAAACTTGTACGCGATACAGGAAATGACTCGTTACCATAGAGACTGAGTTTTAGTTTGGGTTCTTAGTTCAAATGTATTGTCTTGTGTTTATTCATCATTTGTAGCTTAACATTAAGATTATGGGCTGTTTACCCCATATATGAATGCAACATGATGGAAAACTGCTGCGATGCATTCCTTGATATATTGCTTGTATCACAACTCAAGTAGGCTTACCAGATATATTACCAGTGCCTACTGAGTAGGCTTGTCCAGCTAGTCTCTAGCAGGCCCAAGAAACCTATCCTTAAAAAAACACTTAAAGTTTACATGCTAGCTTTGTTTTGACACCATGTGATCTCCCCTTTAATCTGTGCTAAAGCCCATAACATCCTGATGTCCTGCCATTGACTGCCGACTGATGACCAATACTTCTGAATAGGGTAAATATGAAGAAAAAAGTAGAAAGTTATTTTAGGCCAATGTAACTTGTGGATCAATATTCCACATGGAATAGAAGATATTAAAGGCATTTGAGGGTCCATCATGATCTGGGTGGTGCTTTGTAGAGAATCGAGAGGAGGGTGCCTAATATGGCACAGCTAATATGGTACTTACAGGGTGTACCATAAAGGTAACCTTTCAATGGAAATTTAAACAAAGTAATTAACACACTAGCCTCATATATTGTGGAACAAAAGCAAAATGTGTAAATTATTTGCATGAAACATTTTCTCATTCATCATATAACTGCTGTTTCATATCATAAGTTTAGCTATCATTAGTTTTGATCAGGTACACATAATTTTGCAGGAACTGAGCAGAATGTCAGTATATGTGGAGTACCATTCAAGGATCCTTCAGGGACTGATCAGTGGTCATTCCTGGATAGCTGCCACTGTGTCATCACTTCTTCCACAACTATGCATATCCACCTATCCATCCATCTTGTAAGCCATGGGACATCTGGTACCAACTGCCAGCCTTACTTACTGCTGGAGACAGCAGAGGGCCTCCCACACACAGTGTGTCCCTCACAGGAACCTGTCAACATGTCTATAAGCCTTACCAGCACAGCAAGCCTTCATGTTTCCCTGCACAACCCAGAGAGGCTACAACATCAGTCCCTACTCAGGTATCCAGGTAAGATATACACTGTATCACTCTCATCCTAATAATATGTTAGACAACCTTATTCTCAGAGTTATAATACTATATAATATCTTGAGGGTCTGTCCTATAACAAGGTATGATATCCTCAATAACAATCCTATAACAAGGTCAGATAATGTCACTACCATAAAGTATAAACAAGGGCACCTCAAAGGGAAGCATCCCCTCACACCGGAGCATAATCATATGGGGTGTAATACACAAGTGTGAAAATGATGAGAGAAGGTCTTTGACCTTGACCTTAGACCCTCTGACCTTGAACTCAATAGGGTTCTTCATCCATGGGTTGGTGAGCCCTATGTGCAAGATGAAAGGTGTTGGTAAAACGGTTTGGCTTAAAACAGGTCCACAAGCTTTTTCAAGAAGTGGGTCCCGTGGCCTTGGTCTTTGATCTAGTGACCTTAAAAACGACAGGGTTCTTCATCCATTGGTGGGTGAGCCATATATGTGCAAGATGAAAGGTTTTAGTCAAACGGTTTGGCTTAAAATGGGTCCACAAGCTTTTTCAAATAGTGTGCCCTGTACGTGGCCATGACCTTGACCCCCATCACCTCAAAATTGATAGGGTACATTACCCATGTGTGGGTGAACCATATGTGAAAGATGAAAGGTTTAGGTGTTTTTGTTTGGCTTAAAATTGATCCACAAGCTTTTTTCAAAAAGTGGGTCCCTTGGCCTTGACCTTTGACCCTATGACCTAAAAATAGATAGGTTTCTCTTTATCCATGTGTGGGTTGACATTTGTGAAAGATGAAAGGTTTAGTTGATATGGTTTGGCTTAAAAAAAGATCCACAAGCTATTTAAAAAAGTGGGTCCCTTAGCCTTAACCTTTGACTCCATGAACTCAAATTGAGAGGGTTTTTAATCCATGTGTGGGTGAATTAACCATATGTGAAAGATGAAAGGTTAAGGTGAAAAGGTTTGGCTTAAAATCGATCCACAAGCTTTTAAAAAAAATGGCTCCTGTGGCCTTGATCTTTGACCCTATGACCTCAAAATCTATAGGTTTCATTACCCATGTGTGGGTGAGCCATATGTGAAAGATGAAAGGTTTAGGTGAAAAAAGTTTGGCTTAAAATCGATCCATAAGGCAATCCCTGACGGACAGACAGATGGACGGATTAATGGATGGATGCATGAATGGAGGTGTTACTATATCCCCTCCTGCAACTTTGTTGCGAGGGGATAAATAAGAAAGTCTGATACTTTTAGTCAGTCTTATAACAAGTTCATACATGTATATCCTGATATTAATTCTTATAACAAGGTAAGATATCGTCAGTCCCTCTCTTGTAACAAGGTCAGATATTGATACTCTCACTCTTGTATCAAGAACAGATACTGTTACTCTTAGTTTTATAACAAGGTCAGTTATTTTCAGTCTTACCTTGTAACAGTGTCAGATATTGTAACCCTGTCTAATAACCAGAGCAGATATCCTGAATCCAAGTTTTATAATTTGATGAAAAACTCCCCATTCTTTAGAATTTTAAGGCAATCTATATACTACCTGCTATAACTTGGATTTAGAACCAGTGAAATACATTTTTACTCAAATGAACCTTAAATGTTTTAAGAATTTTATTTGCAAATATTAATTCCATCCAAACTTTCCATAAAACCTGTCATTAACAGATGATTGAATGAGATAAATTACATATGTTCAGCATGCTGGAACACCAGGAAATTTCTGAAAATCCCAGAGTTCACAGAAAATATTAGATCACTGTGCTAGAATTTCTTGCTAGAGAATTTCTTATAATCTTTCTGGGTATCAGACTGGACCTTTCAATGCCGAATGTTTGGGAATATAATACTTTTCCAAAGGACATAATAATAAACCAGAAATAAAGTTGATCTGCAGTATAGATTTCTGGTATGTCCCCTGCCTGTTGTGGAAGTTGCCCTTCATGATCATGAGGTGTGTTAATGCAGCAGATTTGGTGACTGTGCTCAAATTCTGTTCAAGTTATTGTATTAACATCATTTATTAGCATGATCACCTTTTGTGATCTTGGAAAATGCATCAAAATCATAAATATTTGAACTTGACCTAGCCCTTCATGAGTTTTATCAATTCTGACAGATTGGTGACAGCTACGTCAATTTCATTTTGTTATTGCATTAACATTATTTTGTCATGAATCACAACACACACAATCCAATTTCAACGACAACAAATATAGATGTTAAATCAATTGCAAGTCTCCATCAACCATGTGACTGCCGCTTAGGTTCTTCACAAGTCGCTTACCACATTAAAGTTAACTCAGGCTGGCTGCCAAGCCTATGGCGCCATCTGGCTGGGGATATGTAGATTACAATAGAAGTTCTCATGACACATTTAAGCATTATCACCTCTTCAACCTTGAAACAACGTCATCCATATTCAAACTTGACCTAGCCCTTCATAAAGAGTATCAGTGCTGCAAGTTTGGTGACAGTGTGCTTTAAATGCATTTCAACTTATAGTGCGTTAACATCGTTTAGCATTATCACCTCTGTGACCTTGAAAAATGTGTCACGGTCATCCATATAGGAACCTGACCTATGAATTGCACAATGGTGTTACTGTAGTGTTGATGGTGTTAACTCAAGTTATGTAAGATTTTGATAATATCCTTGGAGACAGGGAAGAGGACTGATGTCATTAATATTATTTACAGCTGGAAATGGTGTGCTATTATCACATAGGTTTTGACTTGGCCATAAAACTTTACCTACATTGCAGCAGAATAATTTGAAAAGTTAAACTATTTATATATTTATAATATATATATTTTTATAATAACAGTATCATGTTTTTTCATCAAAGATTTTTAAATAATATTATTAAAATAAATGATAATTAAAATAATATTATAGAATATATTCATGAATGCATTTGTATTCAAACACTTTCATTTTTACCTGTATTCCTATCCTTTTAGTTTTACATGAAATTATGGAGTACATATTCATATTTGCATTCAATTACATTTGCAAAGTAATGCACCATGTCTGGTATTCATTCAGTTTCAGCCAAACAAAGTTCTTAAGAATCCAGAATAAACAAATATCACAAATTTAATAATGATCATAAGTACCAGGTTTTATGAATTTTATTAATGTTCAAAAACAAAACTATAATATTCACTTTGGACTACGTTCACATCAATTTACACACTAGACATAGCAAGAGTCTTATGACAATTATTAACATTACTGAAATCATAATGAGAACTTGTCTAAGATCTGATTTTTTATCATATTCAATTTTTTTTATTTAAAAAATGTATCAGAAAAAAATTTGAAGTATCTCAGCTATGAAACCATTATATGTGTAAAAAATAACCCAAGGATAAGAATACCCTATAAATTATACAAGGAGAAAACTAGAGATGGGCAAGTTTAATTTTATTAACTGAAATATAGGAACCAGTAATATAAATTTTGATTATTTACAGTATTGTGACAGCTGTTACAGCCATTACAGTCATTACAGTCATTAGTGAAACATATTGACATCTTTAATCAGTACTTGTCCGAGTAAAATTTTAAAATTTTGACATATTTTACCTTTTTTAAATTTGAAATAAATATAAATTAACAAGCTGAAACACTTGGAAAAGATCTGGGAATTTAGATTTATATTATCAACTGCATCTTTGTCAATAATTAATTTCCTTTATATAATCCCTAATAGTATAGAACAATATAATTTAATTTTTTTTTTCATCATTAAAATTGAAAAGAAAAATACATTAGGTGACTCAATGGTGATACTTGGAATACATTTTCATCCATCCATACAAAATCCATAAAACATCAGTAACTGCAAGCTAATTTCAATGTTAGTGTTACTCATCAACTGTCAAATTTCTTTTCTATTTATTATTTTTAAAGTTGTTATTATAGACCTATAAAAATTTATTTATTCATTGTTTATTTTTATGCTGTTGGTCTAAACAACTAATAGATGAGCTTGGTTGGACACCTGAATCAGCTGTGGCCAGCAATAAGCTGCCCAGCTGCAAGTATATGCCCCTGCATCAAGCGTGCATAACTGGACTGTAAGGTCAACTTTAGGACATACAGGTGACTTAAGAGGAGCTGGCTAGAGCCTAGGTCTGACATGGTCTCATAAAAACTTTAATAAAAGCTACAGTTTTTGGCCAATTTCTTTCAACTTTCAAAACTAACAAGCTGAAATCCTTATTTCTGAATGATATGAAAATTATATCAACCATGCTCACAGGAAACAAACATGCGATGATCAAAATAAGGCAAAATTTAAGGTATTTATATTAAAAACTTATAAAATTTGAAAAATTCAGAACTAATTTTGGGTATACAATTGAATCTTGATTAAATTATGTTATATCCCTGACAAAAAAAATCTTTAGCTTCAGCAATTTTCTTATTAAGGGAGTAAATATATTTCTTTTTTACAAAGTGCATTATGTTCGGGCCCATAACATAAAAAATTTGGTAATACTCACATCATTTCTGGCATGTGCATAGACTATAAATAGAAGAACATGTATATTTTATATGATCACGGTCAGATCAGTGGTTTTGATATTAGGCAGTCTTGAAGTGTAACAATGGGTTTTTAATTGAAAATTATACTTTTTTCTTAACATCTCGAAGGAATGAAATTCTAGTGACCAAACTTTTGGTATGGTAGGGGGGTTTGCGGGACATCTTAACTGTATGCCAGATATGGGAGCTGAGAGCTGGCCTGGGAAGCTGGGGAGCTGTCATGAGCTCTAGCAAACTGCATAACACTTGCTTGATCTCAACAATACTGTACATGTTGCTTGAAAACTGGAATAAAATCAACAGTTTTTGATCAACTGGTTCCAAATTTCAGATGTTTAGAGATGAAATGCTTAAGGTAACATGCTGTGAAAATTAAATCCACAGCAGTTACAGGAATAAAATGTGCCATGGTCAAATCTGGGCAAAATTTAAGGTACTGATTTTATATTTATGCTAATAACTTATGAAATTTTAAAAAAATCAGATCTAATTTTGTGTATACAATTGAATCTTGACTAAATATAATTATATACCTGAAAGAAAGTCTCTAGCTTCAGAAATTCTCAAGTTAAGGGAGTAAATATATTTCCTGATTTTTTACAAAGTGCATTATATTTGGGCCAATAACTTCAAAAATTTTAAATATATTAAACTAATTTCTTGTATGTATATAGGAAATATATAGAGGAATTAATATATAAAAATGGTCAATATCAGGTCAGTAGTTTTGATATTAGGCAGTCTTGAAGTGTAACAATGGTTTTTTTAATGGAAAACCGAGGTTTTTCCTTAATAATTTGAAGGAACGAAGTCCTAGTGACCCAATTTTCTGTATAGTAGGAGATTTGGGGGACATCTAAAGGTATGCCGAATTTCAGATTCGTAGGTCCAAAGGTTTCAATACGTGCAAGTTTAACGGACGGACGGACGGACAGCCGACGGACAAAGGACCACCACTATAGCTCAGATGACTTATAGTCAGCTGAGCTAAAAATGGAGTACAGACCAATAGTTTGACTAAAAGTCAAGTGAGTCAACAAAATCTAGTGCTGACAGTGTTTTATTAAAGTATTTTAACAATGTATGTATGGATCAAATATAAGCAAATATATCTAGCACAACTTAACAAATTATCAGTAGTATGTTTGGCTAGAATATATGTTCTATAATCATGAAATTTATGTACATGTAAATTGTTTTAAAATCAGCTTGCACAAGTTGATAAGACACAGAAATTAAATAAAATGCATTCTGTGACCTCAACCAATGACCTTGTGACCAAAAAATCTGAGAACTTATTATCCTTGAACTTGCAGCATTTAGATTATTGTGAATGTCTTTAAAAAAAAATTGGGTCCAGTGACCTTGACCTCTGACCAGGTAACCTTAAAATCTACAGGTTTCCTCACTTTGGGCAAGCAAGCCATGTGTAATAGGTGGAAAGTTTGGGATGAAAAGTTAGATTTACAGTGCACAATCTTTTTAAAGATGTGGCTCCTGTGACCTTCACCTTTTATCTCTGGACCCTGAAAATCATAATGATTCTTACTTAATCATTCATAAATCAAGTTTGAAGCCAATCTGTCTTTCCAACGCAGAATTATCATTCATAAACTTATTTGTGCATTCGGCCTTTTGACTTTACCTTTGACCCTAAGACCCCAAAATGGAATCGAATCTTCCCTTATTGGCAGGTGAACAATATCTTGAAGATGGAAGGTTTGTGATGAAAAGTATTGCTTGAAATGCAAACACACTCTTTTTAAAGAAATGGGTCTTGTAACCTTGACCTTTGACCATTGGACCCCAAAATCGACAGGGTTCTTACTTTAGTGGTGAGTCATACATAATTTAAGTTTGAAACCAATATGTCAAACTAAACTGGAGTTATCATCTGGAAACTAATTTGTGAACAGATGGCCCCCTGTGACTTTAACTTTGACCTTGTGACCCCAAATTCATTTATGCTCTCCCCACACTGGCATGTCATCTAAATACACAAGATTGAATGTTTGGGATGAAAAGCTTGGCTTAAAATGTAGCCATAATCTTTTTAAATAAGTGAGTCCTGGGACCTTGACCTTTGCCCTCATGGCCCAACAAGTGACCCATGGGTCATGACGCTCAGCCGATTGACATGTTGACAATATGTCCTTGCACAGACAACTAATTAAGGTAATGTAGGTGGCATCATTGTTCATGCATATTAGCTTAAGTTCATCATGACCCATAAGCAAAACAAATCTGATGACAAAACAACCGGCCTTTCATAAGGAATCTGGCAGTTTGTGTGTATTTTGCATTATTTCTGGGGTGCTCAAACATACCCCAAAACTCTGAGAATATAGTTCACTGTGACCCAATTTCAGGTTTCTGGGGAGAACTTTTGAGGAACTCTCAGGATGTCAAGTTAGAAGATTCTGGGCCCAAAGGTTATGATTTGTGCCCTACTTTGGTGTCAAATTTTCAATTATTCTGAGGGGTCCTTATATTTATAAGCCCCATAGCTCAGAAAATATGGGTAACAAAGACCTAAATACACGTTTCCAATGAGATTTTCATAGACCTCCCTGGATTTTAGGTTAGAAGATTCCAGGTCCAATGTTTATGATTTGTGCCCTGCTTTGGTATCAAATTTTTAATTATGATGGGGGGTGATTATAAGCCCAATAGCTCAGAAGATATGGGTAACAGTGACGTAATTTCAGGTTTCCATGGAGACTTTTCATGTACCACTCTGGATGAAAAGTGGGAAGATTCTATATGTCTAGTTGTTATGATTTGAGCCCTGTTAACAGATGACGATATCTTGTAAGGTCTCAAAATAGATAAAAAATAGTAAAAAATTGAATACCACCAGTCTGCAGAAACTGATGAAAAAATGCATGATGAATATCCATGCAAAGAATCATGGTGATCAATGCATTAGTTGTTCAGATACTTGAACTTTTGTATCAATTTTTTCATTATTCTTGGGGGTACTTCGGGGGCCCATAGCTTGAAGAATATGGGTACCAGAGACCTAATTCCAGGTTTCCAAGGAGACTTTTTATGGGCCTCCCTGCATGTTGAGACAGAAGATTTTAAGTCCAGCGGTTATGATTTGTGCCCCGTTATCAGTTGACAGCATTTTTGGAGGTCTCAAAAATAGAGAAAAAAAATCATTAAAAAATCGAAAAAATACAGGTGGCGCCACCAGTCTGCAGAAACTGATGTAACATCCCTTGATCAATATCCATGCAAAGAATCATGGTGATCAATGCATTATTTGTTCAGATACTTGTGCTTTTGTATCAATTTTTTTATTATTCTGGGGGGGGGGGGGTACTTCAGAGCCCCATAGCTTGAAGAATTTGGGTAACAGACACCTAATTCTAGGTTTTTCCAGGAGACTTTTCATGGACCTAACTGGATATAAAGTAAAAAGATTCCAGGTCCAGCGTTAACGATTTGTGCCCTATTAACAGATGACAGTATCTTTTAGGTCTCAAAATAGAGAAAAAAAATCGTAAAAAAATGAAAAAATACAGAAGGGGCCACCAGTCTGCAGAAACTGATAAAACACTCCATGGATAATATCCCTGCAAAGAATCATGGTGATCAATGCATTAATTCTTCAGATACTTGAGCTTTTGTATCAAATTTTTCTATTTTCTGGGGGGTACTTCGGACCCCATAGCTCAAAGAATATGGGTAACAGAGACCTAATTCTAGGTTTCCAAGGAGATTTTTCATGGACCTCTCAGGATGAACAGTTAGAAGATTCTAGGTCCAGCGGTTATGATTTGTGCCCTGTTAACAGACAGACGCCCGGATGGCCGGACAGCCGGACGACCGGATGAACGACTGACAAAGAGTGATTGCTAAAGCTCAGATGACTTTCAGTCAGCTGAGCTAAAAAATCATACAGGTTCTTGCTTTATTGGTGGGCCATATATAAGATAAGTATAAAATCCATGTGTCAATTCAACCCGGAGTTATCATCAAAAAACAATTTGTGTGGATTGACGGAAGGAAAGGCAGACAGACAGACAGGGTGTTTACTATAGGGCATCCACTTGTGATCAATAAACACACCAGGTTTTTGGACACTAGATGTAATCACAGCTGAGAAACTGACATAATTTTTTGTAATTTTATAGTTAAAAAAATAGAAAAATATTTGTTAAAATAAGAAAAAATACAGGTGGTGCCACCACTTTTGGAGAACCGACATAACTAGTCATGGTCAATATTCAAGGCAAGATTCATGACAATCCATGCATTATTTAACAAATATATTGGAGGTTCTATATCAATTTTTTTTATTATTCTGGGGGTTACTTTCAAGCCCCATAGCTCAGAGGATATAGATCGCAGTGACCTAATTTCAGATTTCCAAGGAGATTTTTTATTGACCTCCCGGTCGTACACTTAGAAGTTTCTAGGACCAGCAGTTAAGATTTGTGCCCTGTTAACAGACAACCAGAGGGCCAGATATCCAGACAGACAAAGCACCAATGTTCCTATAACTCAGTTGACTTACAGTCAGCTGAGCAAAAAACAATTACTATATCATGTGTTATATCCTTTAATTAAATTACCTGTCAATATAATTTCTCCGCTAAACTAATAACATTGTAATAGTAATTGTAATGAAATGGTCCTAATTAGCACTTGTAACAGATAACAGGTGCTCAGACAACCTTAAAGGTGCCCATTCACCTGCCTACTGCCTACTTTGTGATTTCTGTCTTCCTCTGTGTATATAATTGATCCAAGGGTAATTCTGGTTCTTATAATGCTTGCGTGAAGGATGTATGAATTTGTTTATCATCAACTTGTTTGTAAACACAGCAATATTGACAAACAGGAAAAACATGTAACCTAAGGTGGTGGGCTGCATACATGTGTAGGTAGAAAGGTCACTTGTTGCAAAATGCCATTTGCAAAGCTCTTGCTTCTCTGACTTGCCGCCAGATGCCCTTGTTGAATTTGTTTTGATTATTTTGGTGGGCCCCTACATATTATAAACATGTTGATATAAACAAAAACAAGAAGCCTGTGTATGGTGATATCCACATTTTCTGTCCTATTTTTATAAAAGCTTTAAAGGATTACCTTTAGTTGATAAAGGTCAGTTGGTGTTTTGGCCCCTTTAAGATATATGACAAGTGGGCAAATGGCATAGCATCTAAGTGATTCATGTTCAGAAATCACAGTTCCAATAGTTTATTTAAATAAATATTTACAATTTAATGTGTAGTAAGAAAATAAACAAAGATTAAAGGAAACAACCAAGTGGTTAACAGGGTGGATTTAACATATCTGGTTTGAACAAAATCAGTACATAAAAAGCAAGACAGTAAAATCTCAACAGAACCCCAGGGAATTGATGTGATGTCCTAATGACAGATATGACTCTAAAATTATTTCTAGCCCCACACATTTGTTACATTCAATCTGTGATCAGTTAATTAATGAAATGCCTTAACATTTCAGTCATTTCGCGTTGCTTTTGACCACCAGTCATTACACAAATTGACAAAAATGTTCAGTCATTTCATGAAATGACTGAACATTTTTGTCAAGTCATTACACTTAATGACTGAAATAAAACAAAGGACCCATGGGTCACTGTGCTCAGCTGAAGTTGACCTTGAACGTAAAAATCTAAAATAATATCGAATGGAGATAAAGTCTAAGAGGAAAAGGTTTTATAGGCCATGGCTGGTTGACATGATTGGTTTGTAATGATGAGTAAGAAATTGTTGCAAATAATATTTTTTGACCAAACCATCAACTTCCTAATGTTATAATTGAAGCATGTGAGCAGTCTGTGACCATAAGATGTATATTATTACCATGATCATTGGTTGGCTTTTTGATAAATTGTGTTGATAGTTCAGTAGTTTTCACGTTTGTTCAGTTGGACCTATTTTCTTATATATATATTATAAATATATGTATTTTTTTATTTTATAAAATGTTTACAGTTTAAATATAACTAAAGTACCCAGTCCACAGATGCAAGGACTTGGTGATGGTGGTGTGTGTATGGGGGGGGGGGGGGGGGTTGAATCATGGGATTAAAAGTTTAACATGTGCAATATTACACAACTGAATATGTTGCTTTCAAATTTCTGAATTTAATAGCTTAAATCCATACATGTACAGAATATGAACGTTATTTAAACAGTGCTTATAGGAAAAAATTCATAATTAATATATATTTAATAATAATGGAGAGATGATGGACAGACAGAGCTGATCACTTTATGTTCCATTCTCCTGAGGAAAGAATATGTTTCAATCAGGTCTTAATTTTTTCTAATACAATTATTTTTTAAATTAAATAAACTTCACACATTTGCAATAAAAACTAATGTCCCAGTGCACAGGTGCAAAGAAATCATTGGCAGCAGGGGGGGGGGGGGGGGTTAAGGATTGTGGGATTAAAAACACTTCTGCATGTACATACAGGGCAAACAAAGCCTGATCTCCAATTCTGCTGAGGCAGGAAAATATTGAACAAATGTTTGCATTAGATCCTCATTTTATTGTCACATCATATTTTTTAAAGTTTATATTTCTAGACATTTCCAATATAATATATACATCTGAATATAAAAGTTGATTCATAATTCTAAATTGCATCATCATAAATCTCAGACAACACCACATCATGCATACAAATGTATATGTTTATGTATATGGTTTTATGAGAATAACTGCATGTACACCTGTCACAGCAGGGGATTCCCCAGCGACGATAACAAATCTGTAACCCTGGCATAGCTGACTTCCAGTGACAAGAAATCTGGACAAAGCAAGTATAACTACAATAGAGCCTCAAGAAAAAAAATCAATAACTAGCTCATTTTCAAGCTTTTATTTTCAAAGTTCAGATTTAAACATATTAAATATGTATGTTTACATGCTGTGAAAATTAAAGCAACAGTACTCACAGGAAAAAGAATGTGCCATGATCAAAGTAGGGCAAAATTTAAGGTACTGAATTTATTTTTATGCTAATACTAAAAATTTTTTTTAAATTCAGATCTATTTTTGGGTATACAGTTAGTTCTTAATTAAACAAAGTTATATACTTGGAAAAAAAGTCTCTAGCTTAAAAAATTTACATGTTATGTGAGCAAATATTTTTCCTGATTTTTTACAAAGTCTAATATGTTCAAGCGCATAACTTACAGAAATAACACTAAACAGTCTTAATTTCTGGCATGTATATAGGAAATATATGGGAGAATACTTCTGGTAAATATTAAGATAAACTGATAAGTGGTTTTGATATTAGGCAGTCCTGAAGTGTAAAATAGGTTTTAATGGAAATTTGAGGTTTTTCCTTAATTCCCAAAGGAACGAAGTCACAGTGACCCAGTTTTCAGTTTGATAGGAGATTTTGGGGACATCTAACAGTATGCCAAATTTTGGATTTGTCGGTCTAACGGTTTCAAAACGTAACAGTCTAACTGATGGAAGGAAGGACAGACGACGGGCAATGACCACAACTATAGCTCAAATGACTTGTAGTCAGCTGAGCTAAAAAAATGAACAAAACATAAGTTGATACATTAGTTTTTTTGTCAACAAAGATTCACTAAAAAGTTTGAGTTGATGGAAATGCTTAGTGATACTCTATTTGTTTAACTAGTGTTTTACAAGAATACTTATTTGAACTGACTACTATCAGATTGGTTGGGTTTCAGTTGCATTACAGTCCGTTCTCTGTATGACGTTACACCTGAATTTTATTTGTTTTTGCATGAGAGACTACTGTGGCAGGGGACAGAGCAATTGCTTTTGTTTTTGAAACACTTCCACCTGTTAGGTTCATATCTTCATTTCCAGAATAATCATATAAATCCATGGCCTCCAGCACTTGATTCAAGGCTGACTTTCATGATCACATGCTTGTAAAAGTATCAGTATTTCCTTTATGATAATGTAATATGCATGACAAATACCAAATGGGAATGCATGACACCCATGACAGAATTTAAAGTCATTTAATTTTCAAGTTAAAAAAAAAGGAAAAAAAATATTTCTCAAAACAGGTTAAAATACCATGTACATTCATCCTTGAAAAAAATTAAAATTACAATATAAAAAAAATAGATGAAATTCTGAAACGTTAGTGCAAGAGTCATATCAGATGGGTACAGTAAATGTCTTTTGTGTTGACAGTACACCTTAACATTCCAACTGATTTTAATTACCGAGTAACACTTCATCAATTATTGTAGCAAAAGTTATGCATGGAAACTGTTTTTCCCTGTGACTCCTTGTACATAGCTATCCTGTGTATTAACTAAAACAAAGTTATGTAGACAATCTTTTGAAATTATTTTTAATTAACAGATGATATTTGTTAATTAATAAACTTGCTGAATAAAATTCAAATGTCAAACAACAGTAGTGATAACCATGATGGCATGTGAGCTTGATCCCTGCTAGCCAATTAAATCACTCAGCAATAATTGCCCTAATTAAGTGAACGCCTGTTTCACCAGGTAACAACATGCAGCCAGGTTAATCATTGACAAGTTCAGTCAATAAAGTCCAAGCATGACCTTACAATCCTGGGCACAAACAGTCCTTAATTCTCAACCTGCATTACATGATTCACCTGTGGTTCAGTTATTACGTTTTACCACTGCAGTTCATATGGCACACTCACTGAACTGAGGTCAGTATCACATCTTTTGTTTTGAAATCACCTCACCTACCTGGAATCTTATTTCTCCCAGAGCACTGTGAATTCAGCTTGCATGGTCTGAGGTTTGTGTAAACTTGCTTGTATATATTACTGCATTTCCTGTTATGTTTATCACCTAAAATTTCAGGGTTTTTTTCTAATTGATTTAATCTCAACTCTTAATTGTCTTTTTAGGAGAACAATAATACCGATTTATGTCAGCATACAACAAAAATTGTATTTATTGACATTTCAATGCAATTTACTTATGTTAGAAAAAAAATTTTGGAGGTCCTAGCATTAATGCATTTTCTCATCTGATGGACAATCATTGACATTTGCAACATGTACTCTTTTTGTCAACTATGATGAAAACCAACTGACAGATTTATCATGGAGATTTTTACATTCAAAAGTATTTTTTCTTAACTTTAATATATTATCTTTGATTTTTTTGTATATCCCCCAATAAATGATTTTGAATATAATTAAATATTTATAATATTTTATTAATTCTTCAGTGATAACCACTTACCTTTCTGAAATATGATCATGACTGACAGAATTAAATTGCTTAACCCATCCATAATAGTTCAGTTTGATACATGTATATAGAATACAAGTATACTATGGCATGTCAAAGTTAGGTTTTAACCATGCATTGATTTGCATAATGTTGTATGAAACACTCATATTTTCACCTATTATATTACTGAAATGACAATTAAAAAATTAAATCCAGCTGGAAACATTGCAGGACTTTCTATTACCTGTTGTCTCACTGCATGGGTACTTGAGGTATGATCCATAACTGATCCATAATAAACACATATTGACATGTATTACAACAGAGAAGGATATATTATGTTAAAGCTAGTTTCTTAAAATCCATTTCTTGTATCCTCTTATGGTAATATTAAGTGGTCACCCAGTTCTGTGAATGCCTGTGACCTAAGAGCACTATTATACTGACCCTTTGTTTACTAAAACTACTTCTTGGTCATGTGAGCCAGTACCTGTATCATGAAAGAGGTTAACGAAGAATTACAGCGCATAAGCCCAAGTGTTAAACCAAGCCCTGACTAATGGTAATCTGTTTATCAGAGCTTTTTTTATACCTTGAGTGTTGGCCACAATAGGTATGCATGCTATAGGAAGTAGGTAGCTGTGCGCTAGGTCAACCAGCCATGACGTTCTGAATATGGCACACTCTATTAAACAGTGCCACACCGAGTGTTTATGAGCTCCACAATGGAGACAGATATGGCTGTACCTCCTTAACTTGGTGTGATGAAACACAACATACCTATATTGCAAAGGTGTACCTCTACCTGAAGGTAAACAGGTAGCTAATCAGTTAATTGATATCACAGAGACAAAGGTAGTGAGCAGGTGAGGAGGAGCTTGTGTGACGAAGCTCGCTCACTTTCACCACGACACAGGAAGCTCAGTCACATTGTGGATTTATATGACGGGAGAGGCAGTATAACAGGATTCACCTGGAACAGGTAAAATACTTCAGAATTGTAACAAATAATTTAATCTACACCTACAGACAGCTTGACAGGGAAGGTATTTATTCCAATGAAGCAACCATGTTTGGCCTGAATAAGTTCAGGTTCACCCTGAGGTCGCTGTTACTTGTCACTGTGGTACTATAAAGGGAGTGACCGTTCAATATTAACCACCGGTGCACCATGACACACCTGTGACCTCACTGCCAGTACAGGTCTAAATCAGGTGATACAATACTCAACAGTCTTATGTAATGTCCTAAATATCCACACAGGGTGGGGGATGTCATTATACACAGTTTTTCACATGACCTATAAAGCAATCATTTGATGCATGTCATTTTGTTACAAGTACACAACTGAAGAAGCTTAACAACTCATTATTACACACAGGTATACCATTACCTGACTTTATTAAATACATATCACACTTGTAGCTGGGGTATTGCTGGTTAAACAGCACCCCAGGTGGAAGTTAGCACCCTCAGAAAGCCAAAGTGATGGGACAGCTGCCATATTCTTCACGGCTTGTTACTGTGTAACCATGCATGTATATTTAATGCATTCATGGCTCCTGATCCATGCAGGCTACAGCAAGTTTGTGTCATACTGACTTATGATCTACCAGGCAGAATCATAGTGCACAGGCTCATTGAAAGGAACGAAAAAAGATTTTCTGCTTCATGAACAGTCATCTAAAATAGTTCACAAATGAACAAACATTAAGAACATTCTTTGAAAAGAAAATTGTAGTGTTCCTTTATACCAGATAATAGTATAAATTAAACACACTACTGTTTTTATAATTAGGACAATATGTGGAATAACTTAGAGACATATTTGTCCTAGATCCATATAGTCTTAGAGCAGTTGCTCGAATTAACATAAATCTTAAATATGATAGACTAACAATATAATTTTTACACAAAGAATTTCTTTATATAGCATCATGTTTATCATTAAAAATGTTACATAAAAAAATAAACAGATTATTTAACTGTCCAAGATCACTAATAATCTGATTAATAAGACAGATATAAAAGATTATGGATAAATGTTTGAAGTATGTATTATTTTATAGCTTTTAATTATGATTTAAGATGTCTAGGTACACTGTATAATCAGAGGTCAACATGAAGACAAAGTCAGTCGAAAGATGTTAATCAGTATGATCAAGTATGATGTTATTGAAAATGAAACCTTAAAAATAAACAGATCCAATAACTCTCAAAGATCAATCATAAGCCTGTTAAAATTATACTTTAAATAGTTAACAAATGAAATCTAGCCACAGTTAAAATACAAAAAGCTCTCTCTATGATTACAAACTGAAAATATGACAGTAAGTTACTCCATCTTTGTCAAAATTTCACTTTTGGTTTAAGTTTATTAATAAAAAGATTAGTCCTATTACGTATCAAGAATGGCAACTCTTTTTTTCTCAACACTAGCTTTGGGCAATTTTTACTGTGCAGCATGGATACAGGAATACAGATCCATCTTACACCATTCTTTTTTTTAGTCAGCCCTCCATCTCATTTGTGGAGTCTGCTTGCATGTGACATAAGCTTTTGAAAATTTTTATATTGCTAAAGAAAATCTTGGTTTTGGTATTGAAAATGAAATTTTAACTGATAAAAAAGTTGATCAATTAAGAAATAAAAAATATAAATGAGTAAATAAACGATTATTAAAGAACACTTGGACTAAATCAACCTGATACACAAGCAATTTATTGGAAGTTAAATTTTGTAAAAAAAATGGTAGAATTTTTAACATAGTAAAAAATATGGACAGGTGGCATTTCATAATAAATGACAGTTTTATGACATCACAGAGTTTGAGAGATGGTCTTAAGCTGGTGACACATATTAGCATTTATTGCATTGTGTTTATCGCATCTGTTGTTCAAAAGCGATGAACGGACAGCAACTATGTGGCAATTAACACATTACACATACAAGCATCAAACAGCAGATGATAGGTTGTTTTGTCCTTTCAGATCAAGATTTATGTCAGGTAACCTAAATGAAATTTCAGTAAAAAATAAGAAACAATTACGTTATTAATTAAGTAAAAGGGAGCTGGGATCCCCTCTCCCAATTAATTGTCATAGCCCCCTTGCTTAACGCTCAGTTTTGTGTCCATCTTAAATGTCACTTTTTATTGCATCCAAGGCATTGTTTCAATTTTTCAGTGACATAGTTAGATCCATGTTCAGTGTTATAGACATGGGGATGCTTCCTTACAGTAATACCCCCTCAATGAACTTTCTTACTCATATTTTGATAGGTTCATGTGCTTGGTGGAATTGAGGGCATTCCCAATTTTACATCATTAAGTGGAATCCCTGTGCGTTTAATGAATGCATTCATCACAAATATCAAGCAGTGTTCAATATCTGATCAACAGATCCTTTGAACACAGCTGATAATCTTTGCAAGAGGTATTTGTCATGTTCAACTGAAATTATAGTGTCCAATATTGTTCAGATGGATGCAATGGTAGGATGTTGTCAGCAGCAACATTATTCAGATTCCATGAACTCTCAGTGAGTTCATAAGTGAACTGTGTATGTAAGGGATCCTACTACCCTGCAAGCTGCTGTTAATTCATGTGATGTTTAAAACTGCTGTAGCAGACTGTAACATAGGAAATCATCCATTTCTGCTTAATTATTCATCCCTTGCAATGAAGGTTTTTGAAAGTGTAATGAAACTTTGTCAGAATAATTATGGTGAATTTCCTTCCCAGAATTGTAATGTTTCCATGAAGTAGAAACTGTTCGTGGAAAAACAAGGAATTCTTCATCTGGTACTGCAATCCCATGGCATATATGGACAAAAAAAATAAATATTTGAGATTTCTGTGTGAATTAACTTTTAAGTCTATATGATGCCTGTAAATATACATTTTTAAATTATCTGTAATGGCTTATGCATATCAAAAATAATATCTCCAAGAAAACTCATCAAAATTATGTGATCTCCATTAACCATTTATCTATATTTATTAAGTGTTAAATTTATTGGTCTCCGTTTGACTGCAAGATCACTAAAATGAAGTCCGTCTGGTTTCTAGTTTCCCCTTTAACTTGCAGAGTAAAATGTATTATAGATAAGGGAAAGAATCTTTACATGAAAAGTAATGTTTTGTCCTTCATTAAGAATGTGGTACTATTATGTAAATTTGTGTATATTATGGAAAGGACTGATGCAAGCTTGATACAGATACACAGCAAGGATCCACAAAAACCCTTGCATACAAGTACCACAGGGCATATTGCATTACTGAACTGGCATTTCTTATATATATAGAGAGAGAGAGCTGACAGGCAATTTAGAATGAATGAGACTTAATAATGGTTTGGACAACTTATTTTTTTTTAATTTGCTGTTTTGGCAAATTCCTCTTTTATATAACACAGATTGAATTTGAAAATGGTGAAAGAGGAACTGGGACAGACAATGAATGATGACAGCAGAAGAACCCCAAGTTAACATGGTTCATGTATGGTTGGTGTATAGAAACACACTGGCGCACACCACACAGGTACCATATATTATAGGCAGGTGTGGCAAGCGTCATACAGTGTTGTGTGTAGCGTGTATTATATCTGAGTGTGTTGAAAGCATCGCAGGTAGAATATGGCCTTGTGTGACCTATTTTACCTGTAGCAGATATGTGTACCATCTATCCATGGAATGTCAAGTATTTTGGACGAATCACATGAACACTGGTCAGAACTACACGCACGCTCACTGAGGCCACTTATTATTCTGGGTATGTACGAACAAATGTCAACTGAGCTCTGAATGAACAGTCTAGAAAAGTGACTCATGTACAAAGATGGCACCCCTGATTCATGAAGACAGTGATTTATGTACTTTGGATCATGAAGATAAACAAGATAAATATCACAACAGATACACAAAAAGTTTTCTGCGCCTTACAACTGGGCCATTGTTGTTGTTCACACTAAGTCTTGGAGAAATTGCTTGAATTTTGCTCATAGAAGTACAGGGGAAATAAGCTTCACAAATTTTCTATTTTTACAAAAACTTGGGTCCGTTCAAATTTATATCAAGTGAGTGCATGAATTGTTAATAATACCTGGTAAACATGAGCCAATGACACTATCTAATTACAATGAAAATTAGCCATATATTTGCTTTAACCCTCTCCTGTTTAATATAAAGTTTTGAGCAATTCTGACACTCTTTATATTTATATGAGAACATTAAACATCTTACCTTCATTGAATAATAAACAAAATTTCATCCCTGACTTCAAAGATAGTTTGCTTTAGGTGAATGGAAATCTTGTTAACTGATAATAAATTTGCAATATATTTCACCTGAGAAAGTTGAATTCTAGGTGTTAATCTCAGAAGGGCTTGAGTGGCCTTCTTTGAAGTTTTCAGTTAAGTTAAACCCTTTGCTGCTCAGTCAAGTGACCTTGATTTACATGATTTATTTGTCTAATTATCCAAAACAGAGGCTATAAAGTTAATAAAGAATAAAAAAGCAATAGCTGAACATTTCATTAAACATACAATTAATTTAAGGCAAAAAAGTAATGCAAACAGGACATTTATTTGTTTAGAAGTACTAACCGTGCTACAGTTCTTCTTAGACTTAAGGCAGTCTTTCATTTTTAAAAAGAACAAATTTTATACTTTGAACATTTGAAAACATCTCTATAATAATTCCTTTACATAAACCTGTGCACAGCAGTTAGAAAAATATAAAAACATTTTGATTTTATTTTTTGTAAACAATACATGTATATAAATGTCAAAGTGGTATATGAACCACATGAGATTCTATTATTCAGGACCAGTAACTCTGATACTCTAACATGAATGTTGTGATAACATATTTTGAGAGGGGGCAACCAGAATAATGCACTTCACACTGCCTTATCTATGTAACTGTGGTTGGCTTCATACTGTGGTTGAATTTTTGTTTGCGAGGGTTTCAAATCTGCAATGTTCGTGAAAGGGAAACTATCGCCAAATTAAAACCTTTGTGAATATGACTCCTACACAGGTGATCAGCCACTAATACGAAAGCAACATTTGCATCTCATACTGCCTGATACTTCAATATTAATATATTTTTATGTTAGCCATAAACCCCAGACTGATAATATAAATTGTAATAAATCTTTTGTCTATCTGTTTCTACTGAAGAATATTTTCCACTTATTCTGCTTCCTTAGGTCCCCGTAAAAGATTTTGTGTGCATACTATATAACTTGTATAATAATGATTATGTAATTGTGTAAGTTAATGGATGGTAAAACTTGCAAATATTAAACCCTGCAAAACAATTAAGAATTGGATTTCATGAAAACTGAAACTTCTGTGCACACAAAGTCAACCACAGTACCTTTGCAAGAATTTTGATCTTCTTCCTTCCTTCTTAATATTTTATTTTAATAAATATTCCTTCTCAATAAGCAATGATATCTTAACTGATCCCAGTTTTACAATTTGATATTTTTATTTAGTTTTCTATCTGTGTGGTTCCAAAACACTATATTGTTTCTATGAATTGGTTGTACATTTCCATATATTTTTAATTAAGTAGTTTCTGATATATGAAATTCACCCAAATGATAACAGTAAAAATTTATCTTTATTAAATAACTGTTCATGTCAGCTTCAATAATGAAGATATCAAATTTTTAAATCTGATAATCTGAATAGTAATATTTATTGCTCTGTATATTTATCAGTCACATTTATTGAGCAAACAAAGGGCTACGTACTACATGATGGTTAATGTTAAGCCAAATAATAAACCATGATGATTATGTGACCTTCTGCGTCACTCCTGGTCTTTATGACATGACATTTTATGGCATGTTTATTATATATGTAATAATATAAGTTCACATGAAAACATTTTCATTTATTCTTTACACTACTGAAGTAAAATGACAGATTTATGATATGGTTGTCATGTGAAAAAATTGAAAAGAAAAAAACTTGCATGTGAAATAGAACAGGCAATAAATTCTCTTGAAACTTGTGAGTTCTTGAGATCTGTGGCAAACAAAACAAAAATAACATATTCAAAGTGAACATTACAATGGAATAATTATATCTCCCTTATCTTGCCAACTTTTCTGTAATTTTTCTCCATATTCTCCATGAGTAAAACTTTCAGGTGAACATCATGACATACAGCTCTAGGTACATGGTAACTCTACCTACAAGGTACATTATTTGCTTTTACTTGAGTACTGGAGGGACTTTGACCAGTTAGCGGTCATACCAGGTCTGAGACCACTACAATGTGTGTGCAGGAGATAAACTATAGCTATCACAAATAAAGTAATTGTCTAATAGTAATATCCTCAATATTTTTGTTATCCTGTGCAGGTGGGAAATATCCTGTGTGTCAGGTCAGCAGACTGGTTCCTATCAGGTTATAAGGTTATTACTGGTATACAGGCACAAGTGTTCAGTAGTCAAAAGAAATGTGTATGATGACATCATTTATTAAATATTTACAAAACTGTAGGTAAAATGACTATCTGATAATTTTTAAAGTTATATCAAATTTTTGCTTTATAGGTGAAATACTGATGTACAGGCAAAGACATATTTCAACATTTAACTTGCATAAACTATCATGTATTAAAGTTCCGATAAAGGATGCTGAAATTCTTATTTTATTTGTTGCACTCATAATTAAAAAATTAGCTTCACATTATTCATGTTGACAGAAAGCATCTTAAGAAACAACCTGAGAATATTTAAAATTTTAAGAGTTTGAAAAATAGCTTCCAAATATGTAAAACAGAACTGATGTTGTCACAAACCATGGTCTTGCAAATAAGGCCAAGGTAGCGATGTAAGTTCATTGTTGAACAAATCTCACCTGAGGAAATAACTTACGGACTACTTTTGAAAAGTTTATCATTTGGGTAGTGAGTAGGCCGAAACTTGATGAGTTATCACTACCAAGGTCCAAACTAATGACTGTCAAAACTGTTTGTTTATCACCCAAAACATGTCTTCCACATCTGTGATATTACCAGACTACAAATGAATGCATATCCAAATTCCCTGTTAACCTCCATATTATATTTAACATGAAGATGATTAATGTGATCTGTTTTCAGCTGACTTGGGACACCTGCTGGTAGAATGTGGTCACAATGTGGGCAGGTCAGAGGTCAAGGTGCCTATGCGGGCTTTGCTGCAGAATGCTGATTCAACTATGACAGGTCAGTCTCCGGTAAATTCTAAGCTGTTAAACCTACAACAGTGGTGATAAGGTATAATAATAACTCATATATCTATATATATACACAGCAACACCCCACTAACATGACCACCTACCTGACAAGAAAAAGTGGTTATGTTACCAGGATGGTCATGTTAGAGAGATAAAGTATATAAGATTCCCAGTGCACAACAAGGATTGAAAAAGATGGCTTTCAATATTAACAGGGTGGTTATGTCAGTGAGGTGCTTGTAAAGTGGTGTTAAAGAACACATCATTTAAAAAAAATTCATGTTTCATGATCCATCAACCTTGAAACCAATTATAAGGATGCTTTGACATAATATGGATCTATCTATTCAAATTCTCCTCTAGAATACATCTATCTGCAGTGTATAAAATCATAAATGATATTGATTTAGTCTATTCTAAAATTATAGATCATAATATACTCTATCATATAAACAAGTTATCTGTAGACTTATACTAAGTTTTAGTTATAACAGTTAGCCATGTATCCTGAAATCTTTAAACTGAAACATCAATTTGGTTTATATAATACCCTTCATGAAAACTTGTCTTAATGAGTTACAGTCAATATAATATCTATGAAAATGAAACACTGCTAGTCAAAAGGAACCTGAGCATGTACTCTATTTAAAAATAAAAAATGCAGTCGTAAAACATTTAATGCAATGTCTTTGTCAAAAGAAGCAATTCTATGAAATTCCTTTCTCCGAGCATTATATGTTGAATGAATTTAAAAGGCTGTAAAAGAACCTTGACAGAAGGTTATCCAGTTTGTGAACAAGTGAATTGTTTACAAGTAACCACCAGACTTATACAGGCTAGATCATGTTTCAGTTTCATTTTATTTACATGCATGCTGCCTGGTGCTTGAACACAGCAATAAATTTAAATTTTCAAATTAATAACAGTTATATAGCAAAAATTTTTTGGCCAATGCAGAAAACAGTTTGATGCTTTTACACAGCCTATAAACCAAAACGGTTTGGGCCAAAGCCCAGGTGTCATGTGCATGCGGTATCATTGCTCCCAAACAAGGACATCATATGAAACAGTGCACCACCCACATGACATTTCTTGATCTACATGATGTGTGGTAGAAGGGGTTAATTACCTTAGCTTTGAACAAAATGAATTTGATTCACACTTTACTGCTGTTTGAATACTCAATCCAGATTGAACCTCTTTCAATCAACATTTCAATTTAGACTGAAACTGCTTTGGTAAAAACAGATTCAAAGCACATTTGTTAGCCACATAAACATGCAATGCGGATTGAATGTGAATGGGAAACGGTTTGCAACTGTTTTATATTTGCCTTGTGAAGGGGGAAATTGTTTCACTGCATGACAATTAAACCTATGTCTCATCATTTCATTTTCTTGAGTTGATGCCCCAGAAAAGAATATCTTTAGACAACACTGACTTCTTATTTCTTCCTTTTTTATTACAACAATAACTGATCTAGTTCTTTTCCTTAAATATGATTTACACCTTGTCTGAGCATGAAAAGGAAATAATTATCATGTTTTTGTGAACTTTTGTGAAGTTCAATATACCTCCTATTACTGTGCCTTATTCTGACTTCTAAAACTGTTCTTCTCATTAATTCCTGACAGCTTTTGGAGGTCACATCCTCTGGTCAGAGAGAGTATAGTTTCCTTGTGTCCCTGAATCCATACATGTTTACTTAATAAAAGGTCCTTAAAAACCTGTGTCACTCAAAAAATGGCTGCAGAAAACCTGACAGGAACCATGCATCATGGTTCGTTTGAAAAGGATTGATCTTATCTTGCCATCTTTTCATGTGCACATGTGAACGAACACCACAACAGCTATAAGATGGGAGTGTTCAGTAAACATGCACACAAGGTCATGTAAATGGCAAGGTTGTACAGGAAGACTACATATATATTAAACAGCTGACAACAAGCACAATCACCAGACTTCTTCCAATAAAACATTTTACTGGAGAAAATAGTGTGATAGCATTTGAAATACATGTATGAATGACCAATAATTTGGAATGTATGGACACTTGAGATCTCTAACTTAATGATCTCCTATTCATTGGCTCTTTATGGAGCCTAACTGTAAGTATGTAAGCGTGATTTAAATTTGCTCTGCTCGTGCTGCTCCTTAAATTTTTACAACTAACAATTGGACTGCATTGTTAACCACAAATCTTGGTAATTTAGGCAAACATAACAGCATGCAGACTGTTTCTCCTGGTACATGCATGTATTTTAACCATGCTCATTGTTACTTCTATAACCATTTACTGTCATATGAATATATTTTGATATATATTTGAAATACTAAAATAGATTTGACATATTTCACACAAAAGGGAAAACCGTTTGTTAAGAAAAATAAATATGAAAGTGGAATTATTGCTTTTAATTTATATGGCAACAGCAGCTTCAATAAATTATAATTCAAGACTGATATTACCTAAATCAATAACCTGTTCAAACAGGCATCAATTAAGCTTATAAAATGGATTGTAAGCATTAAACCCCTGTAGGTTTAAAACTAGCCAGGTTTTTCACAGGCTAGATCTAGGCTATATATTGTAACAGGACAAACCCTGTAGATGAGATATAACAACAGAACAAGCTGGAAAGATAAATGATGATTCAAAGCTGGTCTGAGATATAACTCATGTGGACATGAGAAAAACACAACAACTGCATACCACTTGAACCATTTTGATTCATCCATTTTGTGGTCTGGTAGTGAAGAATTGTTAGTCTGGCTATCCATCATGCACTGCACTGACAAGCAAGCTCCGACCAAAAATAAACTCATCATACATGTGACTTATATAACAATGTTAAATATTAATCAGGTGGTCATTAAAGTATTTAATGGCAGTGCTGAAAAAAAGTTTAATTTTTACAATAACTGGTAAAAATAAACCAATTTAAGCTCCATTAAATGATTAAATGATTTAATATTTGAACTTAAAGAATCAATACTTCCAAGCATTAAATGGTTACCAGTAAATTCATTATACTGTTTTCATTAAGGACATTTATTATAAAGACACAGTTATCATTTAATTTACACAGTTTTTAGCTCAGCTGACTGTAAGTCATCTGAGCTATAGTCGTGGTCCTTTGTCCGTCGTCCGTCCGTCCGGCCGTCCGTCTGTCCGTTAACAGGGCACGTTTTAAAACCGTTGGACCTACGAATCCAAAATTCTGCATACCATTAGATGTCCCCAAAATATCCTACCATACCGAAAATTGGGTCATTAGAACTTCGTTCCTTCGAGATATTAAGGAAAAACCTCCGTTTTCCATAAAAAAGCAATTGTTACACTTCAAGTCTGCCTAATATCAAAACCACTGATCTGTTTTTGATCATATTTAGTATTCATATTCTTCCATATATTTTCTGTGCACATACCAAAAATTAGGTCAGTATTGGATATTATTTTGAAGTTATAGGCCCAAATATAATGCAATTTTTTAAAAATCAGGAAACATATTTGCTCACTTAACATGAGAATTGCTGAAGCTGGAGACATAATGCACTTTTTAAAAAATCAAGAAATATATTTACTCACCTAAGATGAGAATTGCTGAAGCTGGAGACTTTTTTTTAAAAAATAACTTTATTTAATCAAGATTCAATTGTTTACCCAAAATTAGATCTGAATTTTGCAAATTTTTCAAGTTATTAGCATAAATAAAAAATCAATACCTTAAATTTTGTCAAACTGTGGTAATGGCACGTTATTCCCTGTAAGCACTGTTGATTTAATTTTCACAGCATATATACATAAGGATTTAATCTTTTAAAATCTGAAATTTCAAAGGAATTGATTGAAAAGAGTAGCTTTTATTCAAGTTTTCATACACCATGTCAAGTGTTGTTTATATCTGGCCCACCTAGTAGTACAGCCTTCACTTGCATTATGTAACCCACCCAGGCAGCTTGCCTTGACCCAGCTTGGCCACTACTAGCAGGCTTCTCCTCTGCCCTGCACTCAACCCCCCCCCCCCCCCCCCCCAGCTGGTGCATAAACTAGATAAATGTTATAATTTTCTGTATTTTATTTTATTCTTGGACATGCTACATTTTAGATTTTGGATTGTACCACCAGGGTTACAATGATAAAAGTGCACATTTAATTGTGTCCACAAAGTGATGTATTGCTATGAAAGTATGGATGTTCATCAGATAAGTAATGCTTTACTTCAGAAGAGTAAAACTTCACCAGGTGTGAAATTGACTATTAATTCCAGTTATTAATTATAGCTTAGATTGTAATTAACATAATGATATTGTTTTTCCCTCATTCAACCAACAGTGTGTATACTTTATTTGAAAAGATGTTTTTATTTTATCAAATTTACTGAATCTTTTATTTTATTTCGGTGAATAAAATTAGGCTTGTCCTGAAAACTCCAATGTGCAAAACTTTTTAATAGGAATTCAAGGAATAATTTTGTAGATGCCATGTTGTGGCATTATTTTCTTTTACATTCAGTTTAAACATTTGATTTAAAAATAATAAAATATATGTGTATGCATAATATGACCCAATGTGAGATACAATCTGGAAATATAATGATTGCAACTTAGAATTCTAATATTTTAACTTATATTTTCACTTTTATATTACAAATTTATAACACTTGTAAATAAAAAAAATGAATCAGATAAAAACTATTAATGAAAAAAGTGGATATGCTAAAAAATTGGCTTGTATATAAACTTAGATGCATTATTCCTTTGAAAGTGAAATGAAGGTATCAGTCCATTCTGTCCACTTGCCTGTCCATCTGTAAATTTTTCATATGCATCACAGTATCTCAAAACTTTTACTGTTTTTCTTCATGACAGTCTTGTCAGAGTATTAGTTTGCAATCATATATTGAGAACTTTACTATAACAAAGTAGGAGGACCCTTTCCTCTTAGCTTCTCATATGCTTATATAAATATAAAACATTACAATAGAATATTTTTCATATTTTGCATTTGCAAAAATTTCAAACTTTTGTCATGACCCATGGGTCCTTTGTTTATATTCTGGATTCTCCACATCATTGTTTGGCTAAAACTGAATAAATACCAGACATGGTGCAAATACTTTACAAATGTATATGAATATGAATATGTACTCCATTATAAAATTTCTTGTATAAGAATGGGAATTCAGGTAAAAATGAAAGTATTTGAATACCAGTGCAAATACTTTCAAAATGTATTCATGAATGCATATATTCTATTATATTATTTTAATAATTAGTTCAGTTATATTTTATTAAAAAAATCATATGATTCTCTTATTATTTTTAATAAATATTATATTGGCACAACATTTGTTATTAAATTTTAATAAATAGTTGAACTCTTTTATTTTATGTGCTGCTTATAAGTTATATGGCCAGGTCAAAATCTGTGTGACAATAGCACTCCATTTGTTAATAAAATAAATGAAATCAATCCTCTTCCCTGTCTCCAAAAATACTATCAAAATCATACATAAGCTAAACACCAACAACTCATAATAAAGCTTATATTTATTACCACACAAAACCAGCATATGTCTCTTTCCCAAATCATATTTTTTATCATATATAACAGCTGAGCGCCGTGACCCATGGGTCCCTTGTTACATACATCCATAGAATTACAGGGTATGTGTTCAACACATACTTCAGTTGAACCATTTATGTTTTATAGGTTAAATTATCTCCTCTTTTGTGGGACCAAAGACCATACATCTAACAAAACAATCTACACAAAAACAAGTTTACGGCCACAGTGTAAATCTGCAGATCTGATTATATATATGTTAATTTCCTCCTGATCTCATAATATGTTTGTTAATTTCATCCAAGTTTCGAAGTTAAACTGTCATCTAAATACTGTATTTCACATTCCTCACATATAGTATACACAAAAATCACCAAATTTATTTGTATTTCAATGTATTCAAATGTTTACCATTTACTAGGTGGCAGCCAGAAACTGGGTCAGATGAACAATAAATGTTAAATTAATGTATCAATATGGGATACAGTTTTGTTTTATTTTTCATATACAGAATTTCAGAATTTATAATATCATAAAGTGAACCAGCTCTGCATGAAACTGTGTGCATGCTGTTGATTTTTTAATGGCAGATCTTAATTATATCTTTAAATCCTAATGAGTTAAAACCTGTATTACCTGGCAATCCTAAAAGTTGTTTTATCCTTGAGTTTATGTCAAAAATATTCAGTACAGAGGTTTTAATCTTTGCCATTGAGACAGTATTTATGAAATCACACAAGTATCTTCATTCACAAAAGCAATACCGTATTTATTTTTTTTAAAAATCCCATAGGCATTTTGAAGGAAGAATCTTTGTCAGATTTCTCTTGAGACAGAGATGACATCGACAGTGTCAGACCCCACACCAACCTTTCACACACTAACATGCACAGCCTATCAAAAAATTATATAACTAGATGTGTCGGAATGACACGAATGCCCCCGCCTGGGGCAAATTAGAAACATTTGTTAAATTTTGTAAATTTTTTTAAGTTCAGGAGGTGTCGTATGGTCAAAGGTAGGTCAACAAGGGCAAAATGCAAACTCCATCTGTAACGGGTCATTATCAAGCAACACACCAAAAATCAGGCCAGTATCTGCAGGCATTGTGAAAAAAGTCCATACATGTGCATTTTTCATAATCATTTCTGTCTTTCATGAAATTTTCTATGTTCAGGATCTGTCATATGGTCAAAAATAGGTTAACTTGGATGAAACGCGAACTTGATCTGTAAGTGGTCATTATGCGCCCACAGACCATACATTAGGCCAGTATCTGTAAGCATTGCATTGCGAAACTAGAGTATTAGCAAAAGCTGATAATCAGTTATAAATTTAAATTGGAGAGGTATGTACCATGTTTCATAACAATCCACCAAATGGTTCCTGAGATATAAGCTTCTGAGTGTTTTTGTATAATCAGCTCTTAAACAAAGAAAAATAGGTCAAGGTCACCTATCTTTGCACTTGACCAAGATTTTGTTTATATACATCTTTACTGATGAAATAAAATTCTACGGTGAATCCTTTTAGGGATATCCCTCTCACAAGGCAAAAATTGAAAAATCCGATAAAAATTTATTAAAAAATCAGAAATCGCAGGTGGCGCCACCAAAATTGTGAAGCACATACTGACCATCAGTCCCAATGGTCATAGTACGTTTTGTGAAAATCCACACAATGGTTCCTGAGATATAAGCTTCTGAGTGTTTTTCTATAATCAGCTCTTATATGTAGAAAAATGGGTCAAGGTCACCCATCTTCGAACTTGACTGAGATTTTGATGATATACATCTTCACTAATGAAATAAAATTCCAACGGTGAATCCTTTTAGAGATATCCAGCTCACAGGGTGAAAAGTTAACAGATGCAGGACGGACAGACTCCAGACAGACAGACAGACGGACAGCTTCAGTGATGACAATAGCCCATCAGCCTATGAGCTAAGGGCTAAAAACGGCTGTACATGTACATTTATCATGAAAATTTATATTTTTTATGAAATTTTTTTATGTTTAGGAGCCGTAAAACAATCAAAAGTAGGTCAACGGAGACGAAACGCGAACTCGATCTGTAACTGGTCATTATCTGCCAACACACCAAAAATCAGGCCCGTATCTGCAGGCATTGCGGAATAAAAATCCATGCATGTGCACTTGTCATGAAAATTTATATTTTTTATGAAATTTTCTTTGTTAGGGCACCGTCAAACTGCTAAAGTAGGTCAACTGGGACAAAATGTGAACTCGATCTGTAACTGGTCATTATCTGCTCACACACCAAAAATCAGGCCAATATCTGCAGCCATTGCGAAAAAAATTCTGTACATGTGTATATGTCATGAAAATTTCTATTTTCATGAAATTTTCCAAGTTAAAGAGCTGTAAAACGGTCAAAAATAGGTCAACCGGGAGGAAACGCGAACTCAATCTGTAAATGGTCAATATCTGCCCACACACCAAAAATCAGGCCAATATCTGCAGGCATTGCGAAAAAAAGTCTGTACATGTGTATTTGTCATGAAAATTTCTATTTTGCATGAAATTTTCTAAGTTAAGGAGCCGTAAAACGGTCAAAAGTAGGTCAACCGGGACGAAACGCAAACTCGATCTGTAACTGGTCATTATCTGCCCATACACCCAAAATCAGGCCAATATCTGCAGCCATTGCGAAAAAAGTCCGTACATGTGTATTTGTCATGAAAATTTCTATTTTGCATGAAATTTTCTAAGTTAAGGAGCCGTAAAACGGTCAAAAGTAGGTCAACCGGGACGAAACGCGAACTCGATCTGTAACTGGTCATTATCTGCCCATACACCAAAAATCAGGCCAATATCTGCAGGCATTGCGAAAAAAAGTCCGTACATGTGTATTAGTCAAGAAAATGTCTATTTTTCATGAAATTTTCTAATTTTATGAGCCGTAAAATAGTCAAAAGTAGGTCAACGGGGACGAAACGCTAACTCGATCTGTAACTGGTCATTATCTGCCCACACACCTAAAATCAGGCCAATATCTGCAGGCATTGCAAAAAAAAGTCCGTACATGTGAATCTGTCATGAAATGTCTATTTTTCATGAAAGTTTCTAAGTTTAGGAGCCGTAAAATGGTCAAAAATAGGTCAACTGGGAAGAAACCCGAATTCGATCTTTAACTGGTCATTATCTGCCCACACACCAAAATTCAGGCCAATATCTGCAGGCATTGTGAAAAAAAGTCTGTACAACTGTTTGATTTCGGAATGACGGAAGGACGGAATGACAGACAAGGGTAAAACTATATGCCCCGGCCACTTTGTGGCGGGGGCATAAAAATTAGTTTTATGAAATATAAAGTTTGTTGATATATGATGTAAATTTTGAGGTTTTATTTGTCTGTAAGAGATTAAAGGATTCAGGAATTTAGTAATTCAGTTTAGACTTTTCTGATATATATTTGGTATATACTATGTAGGTTTGTGGTCTTAAACTGCTGCTAGATAATCAAATTGATATTGGCTCTGTTTAAAATAAGCATTTTCCTGAGACTATACAATACCTTGGAACACCACTGATGAACATTTGCTTTACAGCTTTTTTTCAGTCTAATGAATCTTCATGAATGATGTTTTATTTTCAGCGGCCATCATAGCAGGGAGTTTAGCAGGAGGAGGGGTTGTTCTTGCCATCATCATCATATTCCTTGTTCTCATATGTCGAAGGTAGGATGCATCCTTGAACACCATAACTGTTAAATATATATAATACCCTCAGAATTTAATTTGTAAAATTACAAATACAAACTGGACAGATTTTATATTCCCAACTAAAAAACACATATGTAGCTTTTAGTAAGCATTCTGTCTCAACATCACAGGTGTTCTGGATTAACTATTGTCAACTTTATGTCATAATTATATTGACTTCTGTGCATTATCTGTAAAAGCATATAAACATAACACATTTATATACCATATATCAACATCTGTGACAAAGCCTTCCCTCTGTCACAATATGAAATGGTGACCTAAATCACTAACTACATAAATATTAATGTGGCCAAGGCCAGGGAGTAGTGGAGTTGTGCTAAAGATAGGTGTTGTTTGTCCTCAATACCTGTGACAACAAGGTCATCCATCATCAGGTATTTTAGTGTAGAACACACCATCAAGTGGCTGTGGTTGACCTTCATGTCTGACCAGGCATGAATATGTCACTTCAAACTAGGCTGTTCCAGGCAATTTTCAATATTTTCATTTGTGTACTTGTAAATAAGTTTTAGTACTCCCAACTAGCAGTATCCCTATATACATAGGTCTTGAGATGATGAGCAAACATTAACAATCATAGTGTTGTAAGTATTTAATGTAAATACCAGATCATCATTGTTTTACATAAATGTGCAAAACATTCAACAGATTAGGGTATGCAATAACAATAAAAGATAAAGCATTGTTATTTATGTGTATTATTTGTGATTATTTGTGTGTAGTTGCAAGTCTCATTACATCTCCAGTTATATCACATAAGTGTCATATAGTTATACCATTCAGGCATCTTACAAAGCTAACAAAAGGAATTAGAAATGTATTAATTCAATTACAACAAGAACATTTCAGGGGAAAATACAGGTCTTGCAACAGGAATTTAAAGATATGTGACTGTGAAGAATGAAATGCATATATGAAAATGTCAAAGGTTAAATGCACATGCTTGTTGTGAGGCATCCCTGCATATGGACATTGATTTGGTGCTGAAAATTATCACATGGGGTATAATACATAGGTTAGGATTTATAAAAATTTCAGGAATTTATACTTAAAAATTACTAATCTTACCCAGTTTATTGGTGTTTTTATGAAGTTTTTATGAATACCTAAAGGAAAACATATGAATATTCCTTGGTGCTTAATTGTTTTACAACAGAATTCAAACCTTTAAGCTCATATACAATTTTAAACAATCATACAATACGTAACATGTTTAACTTGAACTATACCATTCATATTCTACAGGTACTTTAAGAAAGACCCTGTGGTGGAGGAGCTAGGGAATGTCCACGCAAGGACACAGGCTAGAGCCAACACTGTATCTACCATATCTGGATCATTAAAAGACACAGATACCAGAAAGAGGCAGGACAGTGTGACCAGCAATGGCTCCCTGGGTGCACAGCCTGTTGCAACATATTACGATAAGAAACCTCCAATCACCAATCAACAGCCACATCGTTCCAGTGGCAGGAAACGAAAGAAAGAGGCAGATCGTCTGCCAGGAGGTGCCCCTGTGGCACTACAACACAGCATCAGTTTTGAAACCATTTATCCAAAGGAGTCAAAGTTACCTGCAAAAGGTTCTATTTTACGGAACAGTCAGCGCAAGAAGAAGCGTTTGGGTGATACCTCAGGTGACTCCTCACTGAGGGACTCCTCGTTGAGTGACACAAGTAACTCTTCATTTGAACAGCAGACCAGTGCTGTGTCACTGAACCCTGAGGGCAGGGAACGCCGCCCAAGGCACCATCATGCCCAAAACAGCTATTCTAACCTACCAGGTAATCAGGTAAACAGTTCCTACATGGCATCACCAAATACTTCACAAGAAGCTGCATTCCATAATCCTGCATATGACTGGACACCCGCTTCTGATAACAGTGTGTTTGATTATTCCTCACAAATCGACACATCACATGACAGTGAGACATCAAACAAAAAAGTGTCTTTTGCACCTGGTGTACCCACAGAAAATGCTAAAGGGCCACCAAAACGGGTTCCCAAGGTCATAATGACCCCAGAAATGATGGGATTAACAAAACCGCCAAAATACAGACAAAAACATGTCAAGCAGCCTGGAGGACAGAAGCATAACAACTTGCCAAAAAAGGGGGAAAAGGGCAGTGAGAGTCCACGTGTACCCTCCAGTCCAAGTCAGCGTCATAGACATCGTACACAGGCTCATGGTGGGGGCCACGTTAACCCAGCATTTTCTAGAGACCCTAACAATAGACCACCTAGTTTACGGAAAAAAAGAAAACACCCCAGACAGTCACTGCCTCCTGGTGACAGCAATCAGAACTATGCAGTGTCACCTGACACTAAAATTACAGCTGGTAATGTGTTAATGAATGGCCACAGACAGAGTCAGGTTGACTCTACTTCTTCAGTGAACACTTCCTATGCAGCAGACACATCGGCCAATATGTCTATGGATGTTAGTCAACAGTATTCTCCCCAACAGCAGCAGGTCCCACACATCCAACAGTCTGCCCAGCAACAAGTACAAAAACCTGCACATCCACCAGTACAGCAGTCTGCACAGCCACAACAGGCTACACAGCCACAGCCAAGAGTCCCGCCACAAGCACAGCAGTACAGGCAGCCGGTAGCCCAGCCACCTATACAGGCACAGGTACAGCAGCACCCTATGCCAGCAGTAAAGCCAGAACAAGCTCCTCACAATGAATCCTACGAGACAGAAGTGTGACAGGCAAAGCCTTCCTGTTTAAATATTTCGTGTGACATATCATTTATGTACCAGAGGTGCATCTGGTGACATGGAAATCTTCCTCTGAGGAATTTTGTGTGACATATCATTTTGTGTACCAGAGGTATGTCTGGTGACATAGAATTATTCCTATGAGGAAAATATGCAAACAACTGACCTTAAAAGAAACATGATAAATTGTAAGGTTTACAAGTCATTCTGTATAACCAGACCAAGAGACAAGCTATAACTTGAAATGGTCATTATCACTTGTAATATACAAGTGGGAGTAATTGTACATCTTGGAGTACATAATTGCTGAGGATTGATTTTCTCTGACAATATGAAGTGTCTCATTAAATGTTTGATAAAATAAAAAAAACTTGGGGACTGGATGAGAAGCTTAATTCACAAAGCTCTGGTTTACTAGAGACTAGTCCAATGTCAGCTGACTACCTGTATACCGTTTATTGCAAACTACACCAAGCAATAATGCAGTTTTTAAGGTTTTACTGGTTAAAACACATAAAAGTTTGCATGTTTGTCCTGGAAAAATAGAGATCAATACACAGTTGATTATTCTTTTCATTGCTGGGAAGATAAGAATCACTGAGTAGTTGAGACTGGGAACATTGAGAATTCTCATTATTTCCAAGAAGACTGAAGATCTTCATTTTCCATTCATTCAAAGAATTCTCAATCTTCTTGGAACAAACTAGAATTGAAGGATATAATACTATTCTTCCTGCTAATGCAGGTTCTGTATTTTTCCATAGTTTTATAACACATTCTGTTAGAACTTTATTTATATATCCATCATAATCAGCTGAGCCTTTATACTCCAGGCCTACAAGCTGATATACATATGTGTGACACCAGGTTACTGTTATTGTTATGTTTGACATGTCCTTTGTGTGGCTTTAAGCTGCAATATGTCTGAAGAGGTCCCTGTTTTCTTTGTTATGATGATCATTAAACCAAGGTTTAAATTTGTCAAAATTCTCAAAATTTATAGTAATTAACATATCAGATCTGTAGAGTGTAATTCAATGATGAAAAACTAAACATGATCATCAGGTGACAAATACACTTTCAACCTCTTCATGTTCCACTTACATTAATGTATCCTAGGCAATGGCTGATATTCTAATATTAATTTAAAGAATATTTAGAATTTTTTTTGTATAACAAAAATAACTATATCACATACTTGTGAAGGCTGACAAAATGGGTCACCAAGAGCTACCAAAGGGGGAAGGAGAAGAAAAATATGATTTCTCAGTTAGAATTATTTTTAAGTTTCCTGGTAGAGAACAATCTGGCAGGTGAAACTTATTTAAAGATTTCCACAGTTTCAAAGTAGATCATTGGATGATCCTCCAAGATGTGAGTAATGAGTGAAAAAGAACATGTGTGATATACACTATTATTTTTTTCATACAAAAACAATTCTAAATATTCATTTAAATTAATGTAAGAATATTATGGAAACTTCATTGACATTCCATTTTTACACCAGATTTCAGAATTGAGTCTTTTTAAGGGCATTCTTATGTATATATTATATATTTATGTAAATATTTTAAACAGTATAGAATTCCATATACAGTTAAATTCCATATACTTAGAGATTTAACCAGAAATATTTTAAACAAGGGACCAGTCTAGCTGCAAATTAAACAGAATACTGGAACAACAACAGAATACATGACTGTATTAATTCAATATATTAAAAAACATTGTTCCAAACAAAATATGAACTACAGTAACATTTATTGTTGAACAGTGATTGCAGTAAGCACAATAATTACAGATATTTCATATTTACGTATGATATTACAATGTGATGTGTCAATAAAAAAACTATGACACTTTAATAATGAAAGACTTAGTGATATTAAATGATGGGGATCTTCATTGCAATATTCTATATCAATTTTTTTACTTTTATAAAACAAGTTTTATTTCCATTTTGAAAGAGAGTTTATAGGTAATATTTCAACAATTAGGTAATTCCAAGTAATCATTTTGTACATTTTTTGTAAACTTTCTTTAAATATGTAACAAATGGAACCTATTAACATGGATATACATATGCAAATATATACTGGGGTTGTGAACATCATCATTTGTAAATACAGCACCATTCCTCCAAGTGAACTGACATCTGGACTTGATCACTAACATGTCTTCCATGAGGGTCTTAGTCATGTATGTAAATAATATTACTTTTATATATATTATGTTGGTTCTTTGTCATTACTGCTGCAAGATGTCTAAAGTGATCTTGATTATGTTTCTGTGTACATGCTGCTTTGAAGACCAGGATTTTGTCAAGTAAAAGACCCTGATTTTCATATCACTACGCGTTTCACAATTTTGATTACTACACCCCCCGAACAATTATATATACTTACATCAAGTCCATTGATGACAATATGATACCCACACCAAGTCCACTGATGACAATATGATACCAACACCTAGTCCACTGATGACAATATGATACCTACACCAAGTCCACTAGTGACAATATGATACCTACACCAAATCGACTTTTGACAATATGATACCTACACCAAGTCTACTGATGACAATATGATACCTACACCAATTCCACTTTTGACAATATGATACCTACACCAAGTCCACTGATGACAAAATGATACCTACACCAATTCCACTTTTGACAATATGATACCTACACCAAGTCCACTGATGACAATATGATACCTACACCAAGTCCACTGATGACGATATGATACCTACCCCAAGTCCACTGATGACAATATGATACCCACACCAAGTCCACTGATGAATATATGATACCTACACCAAGTCCACTGATGACAATATGATACCTACACCAATTCTTTTTTTTGACAATATGATACCTACACCAAGTCCACTGATGACAATATGATACCTACACCAATTCCACTTTTGACAATATGATACCTACACCAAGTCCACTGATGACAATATGATACCTACACCAATTCGTTTTTTGACAATATGATACCTACACCAAATCCACTGATGACAATATGATACCTACACTAAGTCCACTGATGACAATATGATACCAACACCAAGTCCACTGATGACAATATGATACCTACACCAAGTCCACTGATGACAATATGATACCTACACGAAGTCCACTGATGACAATATGATACCTACACCAAGTCCACTGATGACAATATGATACCTACACCAAGTCCACTGATGACAATATGATACCTACACAAAGTCCACTGATGACAATATGATACCTGCACCAAGTCCACTAATGACAATATGATACCTACATCAATTCGTTTTTTGACAATATGATACCTACACCAAGTCCACTGATGACAATATGATACCCACACCAAGTCCACTGATGACAATATGATACCTACATCAATTCGTTTTCTGACAATATGATACCTACACCAAGTTTACTGATGACAATATGATACCTACACCAATTTGTTTTTTGACAATATGATACCTACACCAAGTCCACTGATGACAATATGATACCTACATCAATTCGACTTTTGACAATATGATACCTACACCAAAATCACTGATGACAATATGATACCTACACCAATTCCACTTTTGACAATATGATACCAACACCAAGTCCACTGATGACAATATGATACCTACACCAATTCCACTTTTGACAATATGATACTTACACCAATTCATTTTTTGACAATATGATACCTACACCAAGTCCACTGATGACAATATGATACCTACACCAATTCCACTTTTGACAATATGATACCTACACCAAGTCCACTGATGAAAATATGATACCTACACCAATTCCACTTTTGACAATATGATACCTACACCAAGTCCACTGATAACAATATAATACCTACATCAATTCGACTTTTGACAATATGATACCTACACCAAGTCCACTGATGACAATATGATACCTACACCAATTCCACTTTTGACTATATGATACCAACACCAAGTCCACTGATGACAATATGATACCTACACCAATTCCACTTTTGACAATATGATACCTACACCAATTCGTTTTTTGACAATATGATACCTACACCAAGTCCACTTATGACAATATGATACCTACACCAATTCCACTTTTGACAATATGATACCTTCACCTAGTCCACTGATGACAATATGATACCTACACCAATTCGACTTTTGACAATATGATACCTACACCAATTCGTTTTTTGACAATATGATACCTACACCAAGTCCACTGATGACAATATGATACCTACACCAAGTCCACTGATGACAATATGATACCTACATCAATTCGTTTTTTGACAATATGATACCTACACCAAGTCCACTGATGACAATATGATACCTACATCAATTCATTTTTTGACAATATGATACCTACACCTAGTCCACTGATGACAATATGATACCCACACCAAGTCCACTGATGACAATATGATACCCACACCAAGTCCACTGATGACAGTATGATACCAACACCAATTCCACTTTTGACAATATGATACCTACACCAAGTCCACTGATGACAATATGATACCTACACCAATTCCACTTTTGACAATATGATACCTACACCAAGTCCACTGATGACAATATGATACCTACACCAAGTCCACTGATGACAATATGATACCTACTCCTAGTCCACTGATGACAATATGATACCTACACCAATTCGTTTTTTGACAATATGATACCTACACCAATTCCACTTTTGACAATATGATACCTACACTAAGTCCACTGATGACAATATGATACCTACACCAAGTCCACTGATGACAATATGATACCTACACCAAGTCCACTGATGACAATATGATACCTACACGAATTCGACTTTTGACAATATGATACCTACACCAAGTCCACTGATGACAATATGATACCTACACCAAGTCCACTGATGACAATATGATACCTACACCAATTCCACTTTTGACAATATGATACCTACACCAAGTCCACTGATGACAATATGATACTTACACCAAGTCCACTGATGACAATACCTACACCAGGTCCACTAATAAGAATATGATATCTTTATACACTTTGGTTAAAACAATATTTTATAGCAAAAAAATAAAAAAAGTGATGATGGTCACAAAACAGGGCTATGCCCTATTAAAATTCTTCTCCTCGGACTACACATACAAATTCATTCAACAACTATAATACATGTGTAATCACATTTTATGTAAAGTATAACACAAGAATAAGTATGTATATCCCAAACATTATTATGCATGTCCATTACGGAGATCATCCTAGATGACTAGCAACATATGTGCAACAGGGTCTAAAATTAATTCTATTACATCATCTGACAGACAAATAACTATGTGGATCATTTTATTACTGAAATAAATTTGTGGATATGGCTGAACATCACACAGTTTTCATCATATGATAAAATTGTCCAGTCCATTAAGGCCAAAATAAAAGAAAGGTATGGTTCTCAGGCACTTTTTTTCAGAAATCAATGCGGGTGGGTTTTTTATATTTAATTTTTTGGTATCTTTCGATTAAAATGTCAAATGATAAGGGAAAAGCATGATAATAACAGATTTATTTTGCTAAACAAGTAAAAGAACTTCATAACAAAGGAAACTATGATTTTATCTTCTTGAAAGAAATGTCCGAGCGGCTGCAGCTCATAATTGGTAAGTTTCTATTAAAAATCAAAATAAAAAAAAATGTTTGATGCGGTGGTTTAAAATTGATGCGGGCGTTGCCTGAGAACCATACCTTTTCTTTTTTTTGACCTAATATATACACCTTGTCCAATGATAACATGCCCTCTCTCATCCCCTAAAGAACAAATATTGACCTGTGCTGGCACCTGGTGGTAGACATCATAACTATTTCAGGGTGAACATGAGAAAACAAAATATGATAACATGCCCTCTCTCATCCCCTGAAAAATAAATATTGACCTGTGCTGGTACTTGGTGGTAGACATTATAACTATTTCCAGATGACTTTGAGGAAACAATATATCATAACATGCCCTCTCTCATCCCCTGTAAACAAATATTGACCTGTGCTGGTACCTGGTGGTAGACATTATTACTATTTCCAGATGAACATGAGAAAACAATATACAATTTGTAACCATTGTGTACTAAATGTTCAGAAAAATATATTAACATGTGTACATTAAGTAAATTGACAAAAGTGATTCCTTCGTAGAATGAAGATGTTTGATAAAATTTTTGAAATTACAATGTCTGAAGCAATACTTGATAATGAACATTGTACTTTATAACTTGTGGTGCATCTTTAAGAAAGAAAACACAAGTGAACCACAGGCCATGACACTTAAACAAAATATAAATTTAGATCAGAATCAAGTATATATGATTGAGTCATTTTTTTCACACAAGAGTCGAGACTGTTTGAGGCAACTTAGATTTAGGATTGGACAACTGGTTGTAACCTATTAGTATACCATTACATTAATATTTTCACTTATTACTGGATCAAATGAATCATGCATGGCATAATGACAAAACACTTCACAGGTTTATTAACATGTATAAATTATCTAACAATTTCATTAACAGGTATAGTTTTGGTAAGATGTACAAAACAAAGTGAGACCGACTAATGATGGTCAGGTAAGAAAGTACTCTGATTAAAAATATATTATATTTTGGCTGATTTCAGTACTCTGATAAATTTGTTCTTATTTGCAAGGCTTAAACTAAAAGATATTCAATTCATGCAACATTGACAGATATCCCATGTAAAACTTTAAATTTATTGTATCCCAAGACAAAATCTGGATACTATGGTTTAAGCACGGTCACACTGCTGCCTCATCTCAGAGATTTCTTTTGGATGTGATAACTCAAAAATATATTTCATGGATCTTTATCAAACTTGACATGTGCATAGTTATGGGTGAGAGAAGGAAGCCTAATAAAAATGGGGTCATGACCTTTATCAGAAGTGTGACCTTGACCTTATGTAAGACTTTTTCGGGGAACATCACACAAATTTTTAAATATCTGAAGAAATCTTGCATTGATGGATCCAAAAATCAACTTAACTGAAGATCCTGGATAATGTTGTCCTGTAACGGAAACTGGTGGTGCTACCTATTATTCTTTTCTTGTTTTTGTGCCTTTTAATAACCCAATCATTGCCATTTAACTGCACTGTGAGCATTATAAGTCAAAAACAAATGGACAGCTTCCTTCCATATTATGAATACACATAGACATTGGTTATTCGATGATGTATATTTAATTTTGGGTCATGACCTTTCCTATGAGAGTGGCCTTGAATATTGCCATATATGGTGAAAATCACAAAAAAATTCATAAATATCTTAACAAGGGATGCATGGATCAGTCCAAAAATCAAACTGACTGAAGATCTTAGATAACTTTGACTTCTGTGGAAGACAGGTGGCACCACCTTCTGTCCTTTTTTTTGTTTTCGCACCTTTTAATACTCTATCATTGCCACTTTACAGTATTGTGAGCATTATAAGTCTAAAACTAATAGAAAGATTGGGCTAAAATTGCGCATGTCCATTGATCTTAGATACCTCCATCTTGTATAAGAGACTAGTGGCACTATCTGCAATCGCTATTGTGTGGCATACATCCGTACGTTTGCTTTGGGTGAAAATTGCTCATATCTCTGGAGAGGTTCAAGGTATTGGTCTGAAATTTGTTATGTCCATCCAACTTGGAAACTTTTCTTGGAAACCCTACAGGTGGTGCCACCAATTTTCCCGTTTTTGTTGAATAAATTAATGTCCTTTTCTCAGGAGTGATTCACACAACTGGCCTGAAATTGTGCATATCTATAAATCTTTGACTCCTCCATCTTGTACTCAAGACTGGTAGGTTCCATCTGTACATGTGCTTTGGGTGAAAATTGCTTATATCTCTGGAGTGATACAAGGTATTGGTCTTAAATTTGGCATGCCTATCCATCTTAGAACATCTCATCAACCAGACAGGTGGCGCCACCTACCTTACAATTTTTATAGTATAAATTAATCCCTTTTCTCAAGAGTGATTCACCAAAATGGACCCCATATTTGGTGAAAAATATTTTTTCCTAAGTTGTTAGATGGAAGGAACCATAGTAGCTTGCCAAGTGTCAGTATATGCTGCTGAAGGTGGGGGGCCTATTATTAAAGAGGCGGGGATTGATTGTCTGGGGATACAATCGCACCTGTGGTGCCAAGAAATATCTAAAATATTTGATATACATCTTCATAAGAAGTGTTTTATTATTTCTTTGATTAATGATTACATATTTCTATGGAGGATAAAAGAATTTGACAATTTTTAGAATAAGTTTTAGTTTCAAAATACAACCCAACATGTGCATAATATACTTTAAAGTAGGTAGTGCCATATATGCATACAGACCCCTGTGTCAACTTATGTTGTACCTTCATTGTGGCAATTCTGTGTGACCTTGAAGTGTGTCTGGTTGTTGCAAGGCCTATGTGTTAACAGGAGGTGTACCAGCTTGAGGTCATCAGCACAATGAGTACCTGGTTGAACATACGGGCTTGTGAATGAACCTGCGGTCTACCAGGTTGTGACTAGCCCTTGTATCAACAAGAAATTATACTAGGTCTCCAACACGGTCCCTCTGTCACATGATGAATGTCTGCTTAGAGCCATGTTCCTGTGTCAACATGAAACAAATCTGGTTGTGGCCAGGTCCCAGTGTCAACACAAGATGTAGTTTGATATGGCCAGCACCTGTGTCAACATGATATGTACTTACTAAAAGCCAATAAGCCTTGTTTTAACATGTGCATCATCTGGTTGTGGCCAGGTCCCAATGTCAACATGAGATGTAGTTTGATGTGGCCAGCACCTGTGTCAAAATGAAATGTACTTGCTTACAGCCTCAGCCCTGTGTTAACATAAATGTGCACTATCTGGTTGAGGCAAGGCCCAGTGTCAACAAGTGATGTAGTTTGATGTGGCCCATAAATAAGCACCTGAAATGGTGTCAACATGAAATGTACTTGCATACAGCCACAGCCCTGTGTTAAAATGCACAATATCTGGTTGTGGCCAGTTCCAAGTGTCAAAATGAAATGCACCAGCTTAAATCCACAGCCCTGTGTCAACAAAAGATGTACCTGATTGTGGCCAGACCCTCTGTCATTAAAGAAGTACCTGGTTGTGGTCAGCCCCTGTGTCAACATAAGATGTACCTGGCTGTGGCTAGATCCTGCAAAATAAGATGTACCTGGTTGTGGCCAGCCCCAGAGTAAACGTTAGATGTACCTGGTTGTGGCCAGCCCCAGAGTGAACGTTAGATGTACCTGGTTGTGGCCAGCCCAAGAGTAAACGTTAGATGTACCTGGTTGTGGCCAGCCCCAGAGTAAATGTTAGATGTACCTGGTTGTGGCCAGCCCCAGAGTAAACGTTAGATGTACCTGGTTGTGGCCAGCCCCAGAGTAAACGTTAGATGTACCTGGTTGTGGCCAGCACCAGAGTAAACGTTAGATGTACCTGGTTGTGGCCAGCCCCAGAGTAAACATTAGATGTACCTGGTTGTGGCCAGCCCCAGAGTAAACGTTAGATGTACCTGGTTGTGGCCAGCCCCAGAGTAAACATAAGATGTACCGGGTTGTGGCCAGCCCCAGAGTAAATGTTAGATGTACCTGGTTGTGGCCAGCCCCAGAGTAAACGTTAGATGTACCTGGTTGTGGCCAGCCCCAGAGTAAACATTAGATGTACCTGGTTATGGCCAGCCCCAGAGTAAACGTTAGATGTACCTGGTTGTGGCCAGCCCCAGAGTAAACGTTAGATGTACCTGGTTATGGCCAGCCCCAGAGTAAAAGTTAGATGTACCTGGTTATGGCCAGCCCCAGAGTAAACGTTAGATGTACCTGGTTATGGCCAGCCCCAGAGTAAACGTTAGATGTACCTGGTTGTGGCCAGCCCCAGAGTAAACGTTAGATGTACCTGGTTGTGGCCAGCCCCAGAGTAAACGTTAGATGTACCTGGTTGTGGCCAGACCAATGTGTCAACATAAGATGTACCTGGTTATGGCCAGCCCCAGAGTAAACGTTAGATGTACCTGGTTATGGCCAGCCCCAGAGTAAACGTTTGATGTACCTGGTTGTGGCCAGCCCCAGAGTAAACGTTAGATGTACCTGGTTGTGGCCAGCCCCAGAGTAAACGTTAGATGTACCTGGTTGTGGCCAGCCCCAGAGTAAACGTTAGATGTACCTGGTTATGGCCAGCCCCAGAGTAAACGTTAGATGTACCTGGTTGTGGCCAGCCCCAGAGTAAACGTTAGATGTACCTGGTTGTGGCCAGCCCCAGAGTAAACATTAGATGTACCTGGTTGTGGCCAGCCCCAGAGTAAACGTTAGATGTACCTGGTTGTGGCCAGCCCCAGAGTAAACGTTAGATGTACCTGGTTGTGGCCAGACCAATGTGTCAACATAAGATGTACCTGGTTATGGCCAGCCCCAGAGTAAACGTTAGATGTACCTGGTTATGGCCAGCCCCAGAGTAAACGTTTGATGTACCTGGTTGTGGCCAGCCCCAGAGTAAACGTTAGATGTACCTGGTTGTGGCCAGCCCCAGAGTAAACGTTAGATGTACCTGGTTGTGGCCAGCCCCAGAGTAAAAGTTAGATGTACCTGGTTATGGCCAGCCCCAGAGTAAACGTTAGATGTACCTGGTTATGGCCAGCCCCAGAGTAAACGTTAGATGTACCTGGTTGTGGCCAGCCCCAGAGTAAACGTTAGATGTACCTGGTTGTGGCCAGCCCCAGAGTAAACGTTAGATGTACCTGGTTGTGGCCAGACCAATGTGTCAACATAAGATGTACCTGGTTATGGCCAGCCCCAGAGTAAACGTTAGATGTACCTGGTTATGGCCAGCCCCAGAGTAAACGTTTGATGTACCTGGTTGTGGCCAGCCCCAGAGTAAACGTTAGATGTACCTGGTTGTGGCCAGCCCCAGAGTAAACGTTAGATGTACCTGGTTCTGGCCAGCCCCAGAGTAAACGTTAGATGTACCTGGTTGTGGCCAGCCCCAGAGTAAACGTTAGATGTACCTAGTTGTGGCCAGACCAATGTGTCAACATAAGATGTACCTGGTTGTGGCCAGCTCCTGTGTCCACATAAGTTGTACCTTGTTGTGGCCAGCACAAATGTCAACGTAAGATGTACCTTGTTGTGGCCAGCTGATGTGTCACCATTAGATGTATCATGGATTCCTTTAGGTACAGGTACACGTCGTGTCATTCACACTAACAAGAGTACAGGATGGTTGGTTTCACATTTTAATTCCGCTAGACATACATAAGGCTTTGTATACATCACATGCCAGAAATTGACAGAGTGCATTCCTCAGTGGGCCACTTAACGTGCCATAACAAACGGGCCATTTATGGTAGCATCAATTTCATGACAAGTTGTACCTGGTTGTGGCCAGACCAATGTGTCATCATAAGATATACCTAGTTGTGACCAGACCCTCTGTCAACATTAGATGTACATGGTTGTGGCCAGCTGATATGTCAACATAAGATGTACCTGGTTTTGCCAGCCCCAGTGATAACACCACATAAATGTCAGAATCTAGTTTTGGCAAGCCCAAGTGACAACACCACATGAGCTGGTTGTGGCCAGCTTACCTGTATCAACATGAGATTTAGCCATGTTCCTATGTCATCATGATTGGCCAGTTGTCAGGTAGTAAGGAAAACCATAGTTAGCAGATATCTTCACTGATCTTCAAACAATGAAGGAAGATAGGTTAGAATCATGTTGAATTTTACTCTCATGCTGGGACATAATTCCTGGTCATTTCGATGAATGGTTCGATGGCAACTGATTAAAAGTATTCTTTCCACATGAATGGGTCAATGCCAGATATATATATATATATATATATATATATATATATATATATATATATATATATATATATATATATATATATATATATATATATATATATAGACATATGTCGTGGCCCAGATTAGAATTTAAAACTGGACCAGCCCAAAACAAAATTTTGATCTGGTCCAGTCCAGATCAAAATTCTAATCTGGGCAAGATCAGTTTTAAACTGGGCCAGCCCAGATCAAAATTTTGATCTGGGCCGGTCCAGATTACAATCCTGCGGTGAAGACTACAGGATTTGAATCTGGGCTGGCCCAGTTTAAAATCAGACCAGACCAGATTAGAATTTTGAACTGGGCCAGTAATAATTCTTATTCTTGAACAATTATTTATTCAAGAACAATTATTTACAAACTATATTTTAATGAGAAAAATGGAAATTAAATCAATGAAAAACTTGCTTTTTTTTAGTAATTTATAAAACATTTTCTTTCAATGGATCAAGTTTAAAAATACATGGTGTAAATAATTAATTTTCAATATAAGTTATTATAGATTCCACTTTTGATTAATTTGTGAACAAATAAACAAATATTATTTTTCATTTTGTGTTTTTTGGAATAAATATTGACTGCAATATCTGCTTTAAGATTATATAAATTAAGCCCACCTAGGAGTAGATTAGGATTCTGATCTGGGCTGGCCTAGTTTAAAATCAGTCCACCACGGGGCTGTAATCTGGACTGGCCCAGATCAAAATTCTAATCTTGTCTGGTCTGATTTTAAACTGGGCCAGCCCAGATTCAAATCCTGTAGTCTTCACCAGTTTAAAACTGGTCTGGCCCAGATTAGAATTTTGATCTGGACCAGATCAGATCAAAATTTGGATTTGGGCTGGCCCAGTTTTAAATTGGGCCAGATTCTAATCTGGGCCTCAACATATATATATCCAATGTATTTTAAACAGGATTCTTGAATCAGGGTATCATGTGTGTAAAATTGTATTGTACAAACATACACAGCCAGCACAAGGACATTTTTTTCATAGTTTTTATGATCAGAGATGATGCTTCAATGTGTGCCTGTGACAATCTCGGTTGTTTAATCTACTCTCTACAAACATAAAATATTTGTTATTGTTTCAGCTGCACTTGTTCTGCATGACCAACTGACTAGGATAAGGGAACCAAAATAAAAAGAAAATGTATCATGAATATCCAGTGGTATTCAAACAAGTTTATAAACACTGGCAAAATGTACCATGAATATCCAGTGGTATTCAAACAAGTTTATAAACACTGTCAACAAAGTATTGGATAGAATCCCCTGCTGAACATTCATTTTCAACAATTATTATTTTTACAATTTGTCTTCACCCATATACAGAATATTTGAAGAACTGATTTAAATTCCTGAGCTCAGTATTCAAAGACTCTATGGCCTACTTCTTGTGTGTCTGTGATGTCTGTATTGTGCAAAACAGCATAATACGACGCAATAGGTACACTTGGGGTTTCTTTACAAAGATAGGTGTAGCTCAACCCTTTGACATATCCTTTGTAAAAGTAAATATTATGCTCTCCTGCCAGCATTATTTGCACATGGCAGCTTATGCATATTTATATATCTGCAGATTAGGCAACACCTTTGGGTAATGTTATCCCATGTTACAGTGTCCTTTACATGTATCACAAAATATTAACCAAATACATGCACATTTGAACAAATACGTGCAAAATTTATTATATTTAACAAAAAGTATCACTTTTTATTCTTGTATATAATCCTGTCTTTAACAAAGGAATTATTTTCAGCCTACCTACCCTAACCCCTATAAAACCGCAATGTAATGATGCATATGACCCTGTTAATGTGGGTCACATGATCAGCTGGGAGTTTGACAGAGGGAACAAAACAGTGGTGGCAGCAACATGGATAATATTCCTGTCATCATACTTCTGCTCAGCATTATCAGAATCTGTGAAACAACTCAAGGTTAGTCAACACCTTTTTGCTACATTAAAATTAGAAAATTTTAACTTAACAAAAATGTATCATAATACAGATTATCTTCAGCTTAGAAACCAATCATTATTATAATAATAGGTTATTTATAATGCCAAATTAAATAGAACTGCTTCAATCCACAAACTATTGCCTCCCAAAACACTCCATGTATTTTCCTAGAAACCTGATCTTGGACATGAATAATCATTGATAAAAAAAAGTAGCAAACAATACAGAATGGACTTAATCATGATAATATTCTCAATATATGAACATTATTATTACCTGCAGTGAAAAAAAGACTTTACAAAATCTGTGAACACAAAATGTCAGGGAAGTATAGTATAAACTTACTTTAGCTGAACATCATGACAGAGATAGGTATAACACCTGCAAGTTAATAATCTTGTTAATGATGCTAGAAGACTTTGTGATATATCAATCCATAGAAAAAAAATTATATGATAATAATTATAAGATTCACTGTATCAATTATATCACTAAAATAGGAAATAAATGCCTTTGAAAAAGGGGTTAATATTATATCAAGAAAGGAATGGATACTGCAGTTTCACTGTAATTATTTTACTGGATAAGTGTGTGAATACCTTCAACTGCATGAGCATGAAACTTGGTAGAATCTCAAGTACTGAGTACTTGGCATAGACATTGTGTTTTACAAATACTTCCACAGATCAGTAAACATAGCCATTCAGATTTATGGCTGACTAATACATGCACACAATACTGTTGATATATAGAAATGTTTCCAGTACATACCTCTTCAAAGACTTTACAGCTTATCATTACAGGCTAAACATACACAGACCTATATAAAAAAAAAGTTTGAAAAAAGTCTTTTCTTGGGAATAAAGTATAACTCTACTTAAATGTATAGAGTAACATTACTCTGAGAAGTTAAAGAGAAGTATTCAGATCCAATGTTCAGTTATCTTATTAAGGATTAGATGGCATCATCTGGGCCATCTTTTATGGAATGCTTATAACTGAGAGTTTTACCTGATACACATCTCACAAAAAGGCATTCTGAGACTGAATGTGAAGTCAAAGAACCAGGACATCAGTGGAGAGCCAGACTCAAAGAGTAAAACTTGGCTAATTTGCTAGGAGAGATGTGAATAGAATGTCTGGATATGTAAAAAAAATAATTCAGCAAATACGCTTGAGTGTTTAGGAAATAAATCAGTTGAGTAGAAATCCAAGCATACCAAGTCAATGTGATTGACCCAGCTGGAAAGGTGAATAATAAAAGAAATATTTAGGAATTACAAAGATTGTTAGCACCAAAAATAGCTCATGGTTGTCAAGCTTGGATGGTCTGTCCCCATCTTTTGTAGAAGTCTTTTGTAAAATTAAAAATAACAAGTAACTTTCAGCTATGTCAATAAACACAAACTCTAATATACCACATAATGCACAAAGTTTGAAAATTGTGATTTCTTCCTGTTGTAAGTGATGAATAATATACCTGGCTATAAATGAATAAATACTGACCTGGAAAGGTCAAATGACATCGCCATTGGTGAGGTTTGATTAGTTTTTTTCACAGACCAAAGGCGGCGCCAGTGCACTACACATACAGCGAGTGAAAGGCAAAGGAATTAAAATATTTTGAAAGATTGTAGAACCTACCTACTTATATGGATAATTTATCATTTTTCTTTGAGTCAGGGGTACCTAGCAACTTTATGCTGTATTTAACAAGTCTCACTCTGCTATTCTTTATATTGGTAATAATGGATCTGCCAATGTTGAAATCATTTGCAAAGATGGCAGGCTTGTCACCAGGGTCAAACAGCTGAAAGATTGTCAGCTTGTCATCAAAGCATAACCCTGTGTGTTTTCTCTTTCATGATTCCATATCTCTACCAAATGAGAGCTAGCTGATCTTGTTTGAATAGTTTTCTTCGTCAGACAGTTATGAATAATTATGAATAAGCTGAATAATGGCAAGTTTAAGTGGATGACACAATCGCTCATGGAAGTGAACTGCTCATTTGTATGGCCAGACTCAAAGGCGATGGCCAGTTGGCCACTCGGATAACCCTGTTTGAGCATAATAATGTATGAATGAGTATACCTCCCCAATGCTCATGCTAGTAAACTGCTCAGTTATTTGGCCTGACATCCTAGCCCAAGCCAACAAACTTTGTTGCTTGAGTACAAACAAGACATATGGTTGATAACACACAAGTGCTCTTGGATAAACTGTTCAGCTGCTTCAGTGCTTGCTAGGGGTAAAGGGAGCCTAGCTTTGTGTGACTACCGTAAAATCTCCACTTAAAACCGCGGTTTAATCAAGAAATTCAAAATCTTGAAATCAGGTTGATTTCCTGAAAGCACTGTGCGGTTTATACTAGAAGGGTTTCCTGAATATCTTCCTGACAGACATCCTTTTGGGGCCGGCATGTGGGCGATAATATTGCAACTTTCGAAGGCCGTTCTTAGCAGCAGTCTCGCATGCATGGGAGCCGTGTGTAAATGTATTATTTACGATTATTTGTTATTTATAAATTATATTACTGCTGAATAGTTTTCGTGTGATATAAAACTTGTTATGAAATTTTGGTAATTGTCACCAAATAATATGTTTACAACAACCCTGCTGTAACACACAGCGGCCCACTTCGTTGGGCATGCTCAAGCAAAATTGAAATAAAAGCCTACTTTAAACCCATTTGCGGCATTATTTAGCAATGGTTATTTGTTTAAAACATAAAATGAATAGAAAGCTGACATCATAAGGAGTCACACAATGGCAGACGATCGTTTTAAAATCAAGTTTGAGTGCCGCCATGTGCTGAAACACCCCGGTATTCTGCTAAGAATATTTTGAACGGCTGTACGCGGTGGGTGGTAAACAGAACAGCCACCTATTTCGTCCCAGCGTGCCTTGCATGAACACTGCCTTGACAAAATGGCTTCCCACACGGAAACTTTCTTAGGGAGAAAAACTTGCTTACCCCGACTGGCCACTTTAATTTAACCTTAAAATCACTCGTTACCAAGCGTCAAGTTTCCTATACGTGCGTATCTCGACAAGGTAACTTCAATTACTTTGATATTTAGTTAAGTTGACCAGCGATGTTTTCAAACGCGCCAGCAAATTGAGACATGGAGCGATGTCAACGTACGATGTGACGATGATAATACCGAAGTAACTGGTATGAAAATGATTTGAATCTTCCGAGTAATTCCAGAAAATGGAATTTTCTTCAGAAATTTTTAGAAATAAAATATACAGTGACTTGAAATGGATCAGAATATTTTTTCCAAAATATAATGACAAATCAGTAGCAAACAAGAATATGCCACGGAATATAAAATCTGTTTAAACAGGCAGAGGTTCACCGGCCCTTACGTCTTCCCAAACTTCATGCTTGAGTGACCCTGCAAAAAAGTGTTATGATGTGTTTAAATAAAATGCCCAAGGAATTTAAAAGTGGACAGGAATGGCCGAGTCGCGTTACGCGTGTTCATTTCTAGATGATAGCTTGATTGTGTCTTTTGTCAAATCATTCCGTAGGGAAAGTTGGTGCAGTTTTAAAGGGGGGTTCTCAGTATTTGAGCCCCTCGCGATGTCTCACCTGGAATTTCGGCGAAGTCTGGGTCAGTTTTAAACGGAAGTGCGGTTTTAAGTGGAGATTTTACGGTAGCTGTAGTTTTAACACCTTTGCCCTGACAACATTGGCCCAGAACTAATTAAAAGGGTCACCAATGGGCTAAAACACCTGACTACAGGACCTTTCAACTTGTCATTACAAAAATTTATGTGAAGTATTTACATGCTTGAAAAATATTTTGTAAATACAAATAATTTTTCGGTTCCCCATTTAAAATTATGGAAAAAAATTTGTTCAGAAAAATGGCGTTCAGAAAAACAGTTTTCTTCTGAATATATCTCTGTCTCTGTCTTCCTAGCTCTATCTTAATCTCTCTGTTCTCTCTGTCTCTCATTCTGTCTCTCCCTGTCGCTGTCTGACTTGCTCGATCTCTCTATGATTGTCACTCACTGTCTCTCATTCTGTCTCTCCCTGTCTCTGTCTTCCTTGCTCGATCTCTCTATGATTGTCTCTCATTCTGTCTCTCCCTGTCTCTGTCTTCCTTGCTCGATCTCTCTATGATTGTCTCTCTTTCTGTCTCTCCCTGTCTCTGTCTTCCTTGCTCGATCTCTCTATGATTGTCTCTCTTTCTGTCTCTCCCTGTCTCTGTCTTCCTAGCTCTATCTCTATATCTCTATCTGATTTTCTCTGTCTTTCATTCTGTCTCTCCCTGTCTTCCTAGTTCTATCTCTATCTCTCCGTCTCTGTCCCTTTTTTCTGTGTCTCAAGTTTGTCTCTCAGTCTGCCTTATGTATCTGTCTTTCTCAATCTCTCTTTGTCTGTCTCCCTCTCTACCTCGTAGTGCCAAAATCTCTCATTTTTGTAATAGTGGTATTCTTGAAGGTTGAATTTCCATAGTTAGCTAGTGACCTGGTAACAAACCCTGGAACCCAGACTTTTTACCCTCAAACATCATGTCAAAAGGAAATCTTGAGTGACTCTTTTCATGGCAAATGACCAAGCTTATATAAAGAAATGCTTAAAAATGTTACAGAATTTACCCTCCTAAAATACCTCAATTGTATTTTTACCATAACAGATGAGGTGAGGCAATGTAGGTTAGTACCTATATAATACACAAGTAAAATGTGAGGTGTGTCCAAACAGACTTCATGCTCCCAGGCACTGCTCAAGTATGGGCCGAATTGCTACCTGTTTACCAGATCATGTGATGAGGCTTCCCCTCAACTTGCATGTACTCTGGTCTAATTATAACATACTAAATCTGTATCGGTAAAAACTGCATGTTCAAATTGTACTAATGAAGATTATATATAACAATGCATATATATTTCCTTGTAAATAACACCTTCAATGAATGAAGTTGTTCCACTCCGCTTCCTGGATTCAGCTATACACAGAAATTTAGATACCTGGTCTGTTGATTGTAAATACTTAATCATTTCCTTCATAAATTCATTGAGCATGGTACGGGAGGATTAGGAAATGCTGACAACCCTGTATAAGCCTGTAAAAGTTGAACACATAGGTCAACTAGAATACGGGTAGTCGACAAGCGACAACGTGTGTCCGCCTAAATCAGAGTGGAACGGGTGAAGTGAGGCATGGATTGAGTGGCAAGGGGAAATAGAGTGAAGTGTTGCATATTAGCATGGATGTTTGCAGCCAAATGGTGTATGTAGGTTGCGCCACCTACCACAAAATCCAGAAAGCCATCCAAGTTGTATACATATGCAAAATTTGAGGCAGATAAGTCAAACCACTATATGTTTATGAGTGATTTTAGCCCATGGCAGACAAACAGTTGGATGCTGTGCAAAAATGATTGAAGGTGGCGCCACCAGTGTGGCATATGATAAAGAGCTATGTGAGAACTATATACATGAAAAACTTTGGCCCAATCGGTCAAACGGTTCCCAAGATATGAGCTTGGATGTCTGCTGCATAAACTAGAATGCAGGTGGCGCCACCTGTCATAAAATCAAGAGAGCTGTCGGGGATGTATAAACCTGCAAAATTTTAGGCAGATATGTCAAACCACTGCCGAGATATGAGTGATTTTATCCCATGGCAGACAAACAGATGGGAGCTGTGCAAAAATGGTTGCAGGTGGCGCCACCAGTTTTGCGTATGATAAAGAGCTATATGAGATCTATACACATGCAAAATTTTGGCCCAATCGGTCAAACGGTTCATGAGATATGAGCTTGGATGTCTGCAGCGTAAACGTGAATGTAGGTGGCGCCACCTGTCATTAAATCAGAAAAGCTATCCAGGATGTATATGCATGCCAAATTTCAGGTGAATTAGTCAAATCACTGCAGAGATATGAGTGATTTTAACCCAAGGCAGACGAACAGATGGACACTGTGCAAACATGGTTGCAGGTGGTGCCACCATTTTTTTGTGTATGTTATAAAGCTCTCCAAGGGCTACATTTGTGCAAAAAAACTTTCCTGATGCGTCAAACGGTTCCCGAGATATGTGGGTTTATGTGTGGAAACAGACGCACAAACGGACACAGAGCGCAGAGGAAAGGTCAGAGGTCAAAACAAAATCGGGGCGCAGCAGTTCACGTGACCTGAACATAATCCCGGGTTTCGTAAAATTCCGCCCAGCGGTTATGGAGGAGTTCTCCAGACACCTACATGGCGGCGGCGGCGGCGGTGTGCAGCTGAAAACATAGTATCCGCAAAACTCTGTTTTTGCGGATACAATAACATATAAACAGATTTGAGTGTAAGTTGCAGTCATGAAGGTAATGCTCATAGAGGCGGATTATACTGAACAATCCATGTAAACTTTGTATGGATTAAATTAAATAATTTGGGTGTTATGAAGCATGGCAAAGCTACTCTAATGCTAGATGTAATACATGTAGGTGAGTAACATGTCAGCCTTTCCCAATGCAAGGACTGGCTTGCACACATTTTGACTTAAACTTGAACTGTTATCAATTCTACCATGTAAACTCTCAGCACAAACTGAGTTCTGTAAATGTAAGGTTCCTGAGGGGTCAGTGGCATGTACCTTTATGTAAAAAGTAATTTGCTTTGAGACTGCAGGGCTCAAATTTGGTGCCTGCCAATCTGAATTTTCCTGCTGTTTTGAGTTAGCTAGGTCTGGTAAAATTTTGGTAGTGGCAGCCCCCCTTGGCCGGCAGAAAAATTCAAGATATCACAATAGGATATCAGCAGAATATCTCGACAGGATCTGTGGCAAGCATATCATGAACATATATTTCAAAAGCAGCTTTTAGCTTCAAACGTAAAAACATCTCATACTAAGATATGATTTTATTTTACAATAAAAGTGAATAATAAGATAAAACCATTCTGACAGATGTGAATGATGCTTTAAATTTAACTGTGTGTGGAAGATCCTATGAATGAGCAGGTTCGTCAGCTGAGAACGCAGTTTTGTGCAACAGCCTTTAATTCCACAGAGTTAATAATTTGTACAAAGCGGATAAATTTTAAAAATTTTCCATAAGAGAAATAAGCGGCTGCTTCCAGGCTACAAATGGTGAGTCCTCGACAAATGTCTGACAGCAGTGACCTTTTTAAAAACTGATTTCACATCATTTGAAACTGCCCCACAATCACAAAAATTTCATTTTCTGTAGGGCCTCATTCATGGCCTGCTTTTATGCACAGCTGCTTGTAGGCAATATTCAAGTGCTGTCTTAGGCTATGCAAATAAGTTGAAATGAACCAATGACATGATGTGTCATCACTGCAACCGTGGTTATCAATTCAGGTACATGTGTTACCCTATTAGTTCTGTCACCTGAACCAGACCTCGTTCGCTGGTAGGCTTGAAAACGAACAATTAAAGAAAAGGCCATTTTAGGATTTTGCGTCCACAATTACTGATAATGCATATTTGGGGGTTAATTTATTTTAGAATGGCGGTAAATAATGAGGGCATATTCATAATGGCGGTGTCAAATTTGACACCGGTGGAGAGCTGATGGTGATGTAGGCCTACTTTTGTAAAAGAAATCCTGCTTTATTTGCTGCCTTATATTCATACAAAGGCAAAGAATTATCTTAATTTGAATTAAACCGGTGTTATGATCACTTTCTTTCACCGACATAAACTGACGTTCATACTGCATCATGGTTTAATGATCAGTCATTTGGCAGTTTTTGAGGGCAAATAAGTGGCTGGCTGCTTGTGTTAAGAAGTAAACCTGCCTGATTGCCTACTTAAATCATTTCTCAGAAATTAACCCTTCCTGGAACATTACATTGTTCACTTTACTTTTAATATATTTAACAAATAACCCTTTTTCTTCAAGAGAAAAATTACATGAGCAGAAATTTGTTTGTGCCAATTTCCATTTGTCTAACTTACCTACACACAACCTGAACAATCGTTTGGGCAAATTCTACAAGCCTTGGCACAATCAGATGCCATGATTATATATTTCTTAACATGTACGTCATAAAAAACAATAAAATTGGTACCAATATAAGTAATAAAGTTTAAAAGGAAGAGCCATAAATGAGGATTTTTTTTTTTAAATAAAGAAGTAGGGTCTGTAAAATCTTTGGAGGTCTGGCACATTTTCTGTGCTGCCGGACATCTGTGTTTGATCGCAATTTTTGGTAGATTCGAGCCCGGAAACTGTATTGCCAACATTACTTCTGGTAAATTCAAGTATTTCTACTTCACAGCTAAGAAAAATGCCTTATTACATACAACAAAACTCACAATATTAAGGCATGTTTCAATTATTCATTTGAATCTGAGACAGATTTTTGTTTTATTAGTCTCCATGAAAATTTAGAAAACGGGTAGTCAACAAGAGACTATGTGTATATGCCAAATCACAGAGGCATAGGTAAAGTACTGCAAGGCATGGGGGAATGTTCCTGACATGACATGACTCCAAATTTGTGGCATCAGTGATGCCAATTAAACTCCTCATATTTGTTCATTTTCACTAAAAAACAGATCTACAAATGGACACACCATGCAAGATTTCAGGCCGAGACACCAATCCACTACTGAGAAAAGTGCATCCATGTATTCTTTAAAACCAGAACAGCAGGTGGTGCCACCTGTCTGGTCTACAAAAAAGCTATTTAAAATTTTGAAACTTTGGAAATGCACAATTATTCAGCCCAATATATTGAACAAATCACTAAGATGAACAGTTGGAAAATGCATGGATGGATGCCATGCAAAAATGATTGTAGATGGTGCCATCAGTCTTGAGTACAAATGCGAGAGATCCACGATCTATGGACATGCAAAATTTCAGCTCAATACATTGAAACACTCCTGAGATATGGGCTGTTAATTATCACAGACACCCAGGTTCATACTGGACATAATGCATTGCAGGTGGCACCACCTGTCTTTATCGGGCAAAACTGCATAGGTGAGGGAATAAATATGCCAAGTTTTGTAAAGATCGGTCCAAGGGTCTCAAAGGAGTTCTCCAGAAAATGAACGCAGTGGCGGAACCCGGTAAAATACACAGTATCGCAAAATCTTGTTATATTAAACAGGGTACAATTGTTTTAGAGAAAAGTCAACTTGCATTGTTTTGTTAGTTGTTGGTAGACTAATATAATAAATCAGTCATTGGAATGAGGCAAGCCCACATGACAGTATCAATTTAATCAAACAAGCATAATATGGAAGATGCATGCTGTTTTATAGGGAGGTCTCTTATATCACAAAATTACTTGTGGATCAAATCACCTGGTCTTGGTTTCCAGGCTCTCTCAAGAATGTCTTCTTTCAGAAAGTACTACACACTCCATCTTCAGGTATCTGATCAGTACTTAATACATGAGCTGTTCCTGCCATGACTCCAGTCCTTCTGTCCAATATTTATGGCCGACCTGACAGAAAATGTGTTGCTAATTGATTGTAGGTCTATAAAAGTAATACTGTATATATCCTGTGATGGTACCTTGATAGTATTTTCTCTCAAGTTCATGTCCCTCTTCTTATTTAACACACTCTTCATTTTCTGGCTCTAGTGTAGTTTCCTGATAGTAAAAAGGGTGTTTTAAGTCTATTGATGCTTCAGATATGACATGTTCTTTGACACACTTGTTCAAGTTTAAGACATTTCATCTCTATGTTCAGCAAAACATCTCCAAAGATTTACATATGAAAAATGGACTCTACACTATCCAATTGTATTGAATAATTTATTGACATTTTGATTGAAAAATATATATATATTTTGGTACAATTTATAGCTTGGGGACATACTTATCACTGGTTTCTTTTTTTTTTATTTTACAGATGTACATGACATCTTCCAATGTGGATTGGAACAAGAAGTTGGAATTTGGTGCAATCAAGACCAGATTGTCAAAGTAATCACAGCCACAGTGAAACAGGCCAGCACAGTAACTTGCATCCAATCAAATCAAGATTGTATACATCAAGATGTCACTAACAAAGCAAGAGAACTCTGCTATGCCAAGAGCTCCTGCCAGTTTGGGATTGATTTAGTTTCAACATCTTCCACCAGGTGTCATCAAACATCAACACCATACTATCTTCATGTTCAATACAAATGTGTTCAGTGTAAGTGATATGACATTCTTTCCTGTAACTTCAAATGACAATAAAGTTGAATCCCTCTTTACATTCATTCACAGGGGTATGGCTGTTTATTTAATCAATTAAACATGAGTAAATTTACATATCACTTAAAATAAATGAATAAACTACCTGAGTGTTGACACATGTAATATCTCAGAGTCCTGCAAATTCTGCAGGTAAAACATACTCTATATCTATGAAATTATTTAACTGAATACTTACCATACATTTAATATTAATTTCATCCTGTTCTATTTATTGGCACCATTTGTATTTAAATGTACATTACATGTTTTATGGGTACTAATATATTAGTATAGAGTGCCTGCACTAGTTAATAATAACAAGGTTAAAACCAAAGGGGGTAAAAATGTTTCACTTTGTTCAATATCTATCTCAGGGGACTACAAGGTGAAGCATTGTTTAAGTGAAGGTGTCCTGGAGCTGTCATGTCCTACAGACCATATGGTCACAGTACAGGCTGCCCAGTACTACGTAACAAGTACCCAGGAAACATGTAACTCATCAAACACAGACTGTATGGAGGCTGATATCACCAAACAGTTTTATCCTGATTGTACCAAACTGGAGTACTGCAGTACATACCTGACTGCCAGAAACCTGACTACCTGCTCTAATTACCAGGGCCACCACTATGTCATGGTAACCTACCGTTGTGAACCATGTAAGTTTATTTGTTGTCTTACATTGCTAATATTTGTGAATATTCAAATACCTTAATAACAAATTTCTCCAGACAGTAGCCATGAATGCTAATTTGAAAAAAACATAAGGACAATCTGATGAAGCATCATGATATATATATACATCTGACATTATTTTTCTTAACCATACAAAAAGCATCAAGTTTTATTTTCGACACATAACAAATATAAGTTACATTTATTATGTGTGGAAGATAAAACTGGATGAATTACTCTTCTACATTCCCATTTCAATTACATTTTTAGAATTTGGAAGAATAGTTTATTATTTTATTATCACTCTTAATTATGAGTTTAAAAAAGCTGGTGATAATATCAGTGATGCAAAGGAATGGTTTAAGTGATCAAAACACATTTTGTTCTAACAAAGTCTCATTCTGTACTGCTGCAGTCATCCTGAGTGAGAAGGGATCCACACAGGCAATCTGTAGCAACTTCCAGTGGCAGGGAAGTGCACTGTACCTGTGGAGCCCAAAGACTTTGACAGCAGGCCAAGTTAACAATACATGTACCTGTACCATACATGTACAACCACACACACATGTGGAGACTAAAGTGTCATACATTAGGCCCGGAAGGACTACAGGGTCACCACCCCCATGCCGGCATGGTTTGACATTCAGTAGTGCAGGGGTGGTGCTAGGGCAATGTGCAGCTCACAACATGTTATTCAGAGAGATCCCTCTACATGTTTTATCTACTCTTCATGTGCAGTATCTTCCCACTAGCATAGATGTACCCCTGTTTGTGGTCACCTTTCAAGGTAATTATTCTAATCATTTTTTATTTGGTTTAGTCTCTTATTGAAAATATGTTCCAGGTGTTTTTCTATAAGGAAACCTAGTTTAATTAGTACGGCTGTCAATGTTCATCCAAAACTGAATAGCTGTATGGTCTACAGGGCCAGATTAAAAGGGGGCACAGGGGGGCATGCACTCACTCTTTTTTGGCCTAAAAGAGCAAGACAATAGAATAATTTACACTTAATACAGAAAGGCAGTACCAAAGTTTAGTTCTGCACAGTTCAACTTTATTTATTTTACATGGATTGTACAATTAGTTATAATAACTAATATGAGGCACTCTCCATGGCTTGGATGTTGGCGCTCTGTAGTCAGTAAGGTAGAAGGAAACCGGAGGACCTGGAGAAAACCACCAACCTTGGACGGGCAACTACAACCCACTCTCATAACCATGCTGGGAATCAAACCCGGGTCTCCAGCAGAGAAGGCTGAGCATTTTACGACTCGGCTTTCCAGGCCCAAGTTTTTTACCTTGACTTCTGCATGCTTGAGTTCTGTATAAAGTCTACTATCATTCCCATTCCAGCATACTGGTTTACCTGCTTAGGGTGCTGAGCCCCCCTTTTTCTATAATCCTGTATCTTCCCCTGGTCAAACTCAATTTTTATCAAAAGCTCATACTTTTATTATACTGAATTGTCATTTATATTTAATACATATGTTATATGTTTATCAATATTTTCTAAGGAAATAAAAGATGTGAATTCTTGCCAAAAACATTTGTATTTCATGTATACATACTATAACAATGAAACATGTATTCAATCCAGCTAGGTTACATCAATAGCTCATGGTTATTGTCTCAACCTGAAGCAGTCATATGTTCATAATCTGTCTTCATGGCTAGAATTTATCTTCAATAGGTAAAACTTTGTAGCCTGTCTTCCAAGGTTACAAAAAGACTGACTAACAGACGGACATGTAAGTGCATAATGGTTTGTATTTGGTAGTTCACCACCATGAATCCCTGAGAGTATTCTGTGGTGATTATGAGCCTGACACTCAGACATCGCCAGAGAACCCTGTTATCTCCAGCACCACCTGGCTTGATAATACCCTTATCAACACTCATCATGTACCTTCTAAGGATTTACATGCAACTACTGGGTCTTCTCATGACTGGGAGAAAGTGACTGATACAAACATGCCAGAAGAGGCAGCAGTGTCTACCTTCAATCACTGTGAGTTAATTTTGCAATACATTTTTTTTCTGTTTCAATTTTGATACAGTGGCTGTTTCTTCATGGGACAGCATAAATGTTTTAAAATCTATACAGGCATTTCGCAAATTTCTATTCTGGGAAAAACATTTTTACAAGAGAATATTATGCATTTATTGGTTCAAAAGAACTAGGGACCCATGGGTCTCAGCAATCAGCTGATTTTGTCTATAAGGATATGTTCATCAGTTTGAAGCCAACATGTCTACCAAAACTGGAGTTATCATCCATATACTAAATTTGTGAATGGATGGGCCCTGTGACCTTGACCCCAAAATCCATAAGTTTCTTCCACTATTGGCAGGTGAGCAATATCTGGAAGATGGAAGGTTTGGGATGAAAAGTGTGGCTTAAAATACATCCAAAATCTTTTAAAAGAAGTTGGTTCTGTGACCTTGACCTTTGATCTCATGACCCCAAAATCTAAAGAGTTCTTGCAATAGAGGTGGGCCATATATAAGTCAAGTTTGAAATCCATATGTCAATCTAAACTGGAGTTATCCTCAGGAAACAAATTTGACGGGTATACAGAAAGACGAACAGATAGAAAGGCAGGGTGGTTAGTATAGGGCATCATATAGGGTTTATTCAGGCAGGGCCCTAATAAAACACAAGGTTTCAGGACACAGATGACTCACAGTTGTGAATCTGATAGTATCAATATAATTTGGCAGTCTTAAAAAAAGGGAAAAAAAATTCATGAAAAATAGAAAAAAAATACAGGTGGCACCGCCAGTTTTCAGGAACTGAAAAAAAAACAATCATAATCAATAAACACACCACATTTCAGGACACTCGATGAAACCACAGCTGAGAAACTGACATAATTGCTGTCATTTAGCAGTCTCAAAAACAGAAAAAAATTGTAAACATTAGAAAAAATACAAATGGCATTTTGGGAACTGACAAAACTAGTCATGGTCAATATTCAAGGCAAGCTGTGGATTAAATATCAAGAAACTGGAAAAAATTTTTAATTATTCTGTGGGGGGGTACTAACGAGCCCCATAGCTCAGAGAATATAGGTCACAGTGACCTAATTGCAGGTTTCCAAGGAGATTTTTTTTATAAACCTCCCTGCATCTCCACTTTATTGTTTCTAGGGCCAGCAGTTACAATTTGTGCCTTGCTAACTGATGGCCGGATGGACAGACGACGGACAAAGCGTCATTTCTATACCTTAGTTGACTTTCAGTCAGCTGAGCTAATAATGGTACTGAAGCAAACTATGCATTCATGAAGGATTATTTGAAAATTCTATGTTCTGCATTGGGTTTGAAGTTCAGTTTTCATTAATCCTGGTCAGTTTTAATTTGATACTGTTGGAAACTGAATACCTCCAACCATCAAACCAATCCCTTCTATAGGGATTCTTCTGGGTTTCTACTGAATTTTGCGAATGGTTCTCCCGAGCTTCTACAGATTCAACATTAGGTCCTGGCTTTTGCTTGTCATGCGACCTGACGTTGAATTACACACCATGAGGTACATATCAGTCCCTTCAGTCCCAGGTGAGACAATGGCTTTGCCCAAATTTAGTACATTGTAATAAGGAGTAAAGAATGTTGTGACAATAGTATAAATTTGTATCTTATAATATTTCAGTTTGTTTGGCATACCATTACCACAGTCAAAAAGTTATGAAAAGATTATTTTTTTCCAAATAAAAATGATTCAATTCTACACAACAATCTGTTCTTTTTGTAAATTTGTCCAATATATTTCTTTTTCTGTGCTAAAACACCAAGTTGTGGCTCTGTGGTAAATACAAGCCACAGACCTCTAGCTTAATTTATCTAGCTGAAGGAGTGCATGAAACTGCTGCCCAGCACTCCTGTAACCCTTTGGCAGCCTGTCCCAGTGACTGAGTTACACTGGTTACATGGGCAATTGTTTCAGCATGCCAGGTACCTGTTTTACATTTCATGTGTGTAAGCCAAGGTGTCAGCAGTGATGATGTAACACATGTACTGTCTGAAACAATCAGGCATATCCATTTTCTCGCTCAGTGGGACAGGCACATAACACATGGAGTAAAAGGAGCAGTTCGTGTGTTAATCCACAAGATCACTCAAGCTGGAGGTCTGTTGGCTGCATGGCTGGGAGGTTCTGGCCGAGCCTGGTCACCAAGGGTGACTAAAATGTTAAAGGGGCCTAATCACCTATAAAGCATATTGAATTAACACAAAAAATAGCAAATTCTTTTTGAAATAAATTGGTACCTGCCAAAATATTGCCCTGAAACTGTTGGCCTACTCCTGTACACTAGTGTTAAAAACAGTTGGCTGGGTGCAATAACAGGCGTCAACATAAACACAGTGTGTGGGACAGCATGAATCACCTGGGCCACACCTGTCAATCAGGAGACGCCCTTGCTTACAAAAGTGTAATTCATGTTGCCGCTGTCTGAAACATTGCATGTTGTAGTTGCTCAGGCCTGAAACCCAATACATGACCTATGCTACCTGTGTCATTTCCACTGAGACCACGGACCTATCAAATAAATCTGTTGCAACAGGTTCTACAATGAATTTACATTCAGCCCATGGACTGTAATGTCCATCCAGCAGAGATATATCAGAAGCCATGAAGGTCAATGTATGGACTAGTTTTGACTATTCTTTGTTTTAGATCTGTCAGGCATGCGCAAAATCAGACCTCCTGTCATACAGCCTTATTATTGTAAGAAGACACACATTTCCTAACACTAAAATTGCATTAATTCAGTTTCAAAATGTCTTTATATCTTATAATCAGGTATATTTCACAAAGCAATGCTGCTGCCACCATACATTCTTACTGCTTATCATTATGTACTGGCAGGTATGATTTGTATGGCCTGTGTCTTCTTAGACAAAAATACACAATAACTGAAGTAAATTCACTGCCATTTGCCAATTTGTTGTTGAAAAAGATTTTAATACCACACATTCAGTGCAACTGATAATAAAGCTGCCTTTTACAGGAAACATGATCATACCATGCTCAAACACCACTTAGCTCTATAGTTGGGGAGGCAAGTACTGCAGGTGGCTTATACACAGTATCCATTTCTGTATACATAGGCTACAGGTGGCTACACAGAGCCCAAACTGGGTCTACAAAACAACCATTTTGACTTAGAGCCATATATAACAAAAATTGCCAAATTTAGTAGCTACAGTATCTACAGGCCTGTTATGCAAACAGATCTTATTTATTTGTTCTTTCCTGAATGGAGACTGAATGTTCAGGCTAACATCATCGCAGCAGCTACAGGCCTGTTATGCAAACAGATCTTATTTAATTGTTCTTTCCTAAATGGAGACTGAATGTTCGACTAACATCACAGTGGAAAAGACATTATCACTTGACTATACTACAGGTATATATAAAATATATAACATAGTTTCAGACAACACTGCAGGCATATTAGATCCAGTAGTCAGTAGTAGTCACTTAAGAATGGAATCTGAACACCTATGGAGAGAGTATCCCCTCTGATTCAACACAACCACAAATGGAATCTCATACAAATTAAAGGGGGATCTATGTAAATTACCTTATAATACCCAATAGATGGTGGTTCCCTCATAAATCCCCTTGATGTCGCCCAAGATGAGCTCCAACTAGATCTACAGACATACCTAACAAGTCGCTATCAGTGACCAGGTCCAGGTGACTATTAACAATGAACAGCTGATGACTATTATATTTTACAATAACTGAAATAAAGACCCATAAAAAAATCATGAAAGCAAACATAATTTATCCATATATTCACTCGGTGAATCTCACAATCCTACCTGTGTGGTATGGCCTGCATCAGTTTCCCTGCTGCCCATAGACGCTGAATCTAATGTATAACAACCACATCAGGCTTAAAAAAAAGTTTTTTCATGAACAGCAGTAGCCGCGTTTCTGAGGTTTCTGAGTCATATCGCGCCAGTCTCAAAAATAAAAGCAATTTTTACGTAGAACAGCAGACGACGGTCGGACTAAACACCCAAAACACCGGTGTTTTGGGTACCTGAGACGAAACACCACGAAACACCTATTTATCCTCAATGTTAAAGTTTAATTTTGAGTCACTTTGATGAATCATTAAATGTTAGGTGTTTTGGGTGTTTAGTCCGACCCGCAGACGACACATCCCAAAGCAGACGATCGGGTGATGTGCCTATAGTACATAATTCTCTCACTAGGGGTCGTTTCAAGTTTCTGATTTATACCTTTAAAAAGAACGCTAAATAATCTAAATTATATTACATATATTTATGTGTGACTTGTTGCGGCACTTTAATAGGTAATATGAAAATGCATTCATTTACAGAAGGTGAAAATAGTAGAAGATCCATAAGTGTTTTAGTTACCCAGTTAATTAGGAGATGGCGCTTCAATCGATTGCGCCCGTTTAGTTTGAAGGACTGAGATATTTTGTCGTTGGATTCGTGTTACAGGCCAAATTATTATTGGCACTAAAAGGTTATCTATAATATTCAATATTACAAAATAATCTCTTTAAAGTCAACTCTTGGCGAATATTGTGACTACTGATTTGAAAAACGAATACAAATAAATTGTTAAGCAAGGAATACTCATTATCATAATGTTGTAACTATTACTGTACATCATCAAGAGAAAAAAATCTCCGAGAAATTGAACGTAGGAATGGTGCGTTCAGAACGTTATAAAATGATAGTAAGTCTTCGTATAATACAAGGATTTTCTGAAATCAGTATTTTATAACAAATTCAGTCCCCTTTGCACCATTCGTTGCTGCATAGATGGTACAAACATTACCATGGGGAAAAAAATGTGAAAAACATACTGTTTCACTCACACTGTCCGCGTGTGGGGGTCGCTTGCATGTGTGTTCTCGAGCGTTTGTTTAGGCCACAGTTACACTGACACCCCTTTTCCGTTGCAGCTTTCGTGGTACCTGTGCTAGCCGGGTGCCTGGTAGCTGTCGTCCTGATGGTCATGGCTACGGTTGTGGGAACTGTTGTTTTTGTAATCTCAAGGTAAAATTATGTCTGAAATAATCTTAAAATATTGTTTTTTAAATGAAATCTACTTTAAAAACTCTTTTCTTGTTACATTCTTTAATTTTAGTAAAATTGTAAAAAAAATGTGTATCACGGAACAGGTTTACCCGATTAGCCCATTTCGGTCAATGAGTGTATGTATTTGTGTGCCCGAAAACAGTTCGGAAATATATCTTTCATAAGCGGAAAAAAGCTGCAAGATAAGAAAAAAATCTATCCGAAAATCCGCTTTCCAAAGAAAAATAACAAAACATTATTATTATTATTATTATTATTATTATTATTATTATTATTATTATTCCGTAGGTAGGGTTGTGTGGAATTTTATTACTAAAACGGTGTTTTTTTTCCTTTTAATAGAAGAAGAAAACGACTTAAGAACACATCTATGCGCCATAACTTGGACCAAATTGCTTTTGATAATAGAACTTACATGACAGCTGTAATGAACGCCCATCTCCATCAGTCACCTGCTGTAATCGCTTCTGTCAGCAGTCAGATTCCGAGCGTATGGTATAACATAGACTCAAGAATGGGAGGCCAGGTCCGCACGCCCTCCCTCAGAAGACTTAACCCGAGGCAGTGGAGTCATGGTGCTGTAGACATAGATCTAAACCATGAGACTGGACAGGAGGCGGACTGTGACTCGCTGTCAGCAGAGAGCACGGCCTCCGGAGTATACTGCGACATCGACCAAGTGGTCGTTAAAGACAACACCAAACTTGTTCAAGAGCAAGTTTAACTCTGTGCATGACAGCTACAGCCAAGGTGGATGCAAGAACATTGTCACAGTATGCACTGCTTGACCATGGTTGGCATGGTTATCAAGCGTTACAGTATGGTACGGCGAGAGTTTGCCGTATTGATAGGCCCGGAGCATTGGTATGCAATGCCAGTGGTTGTTGTGTTAAGAATTCATTTATATAATAGTATTTAGAAAATAATATAATATGAATTAGACTATATCAAAACCTGAATGTGTATAGATCTGTGAATGCTTTTTACGTCTTTTTTACTGTTACAACTGGAAGATTCCAGGAACCCGGTGGGAAAGAAGTAATCTCTCTTTTTTTTCATAGTAAGTGCCCATACTTTCGGACATACTGATCATTCATCAATAATATTGGTGCCAATGGAGTCTAAAGATCTGTATTAATGCTTATATGGGATTATTTAGTGTTTTCATGCATGTCACATATGGAATATGTGCTCAAACTTATCTGGACAGATCTGTTCAACGACCCGTAGGGTAAACTCTCGCCGTGCTGTACTGTAGCGCTTGGTAACCATGTAAAGCAACAGCCAAAGCGGAGAACGTAACTCCAACATCCCGAAGTAATTTCGCGAAGACTAAATCAAAAACAGGGTTTTGTGTGGAACAAGCATCCCAAGACCTGTAATGTTGTTCATATGCTGATATTATGAAACTATTGCCCTATTGTGCAGAACAGACGAGTGCGCTGTACACAAGATAGCTTTGTTTATGACGAGTATTCAGCGTATGAATACGAACTGGTTCATGTATTAGAAAAACGCGTGTTAAACTTTTCGTGAAGTATGGTAAGATATCAATCATTATAAGATGCATTTAAATGGCACAAACACATTTCACGCACTCCCTGTTATTTATTTTTATATATCTGTATGGCCACTGGTATGTAAGCTGTGAAACAGTCCCTGCAAGGTGTAGCAAGGACAATACGGTCATTGTACATAATATGTTTGAAAGCTATATGCAGCCTGGAGTTTTGTAAACACGTGATGGATAATAAACCATCGGAAATAAATGTCCGAGTTTTCCATTGGAAGATGACATAAAGCATGGAGTTGATGCTAGACGACGATCTTAGTGCTCTCTCCTGTGTGACTGTTGATGAGAGTAGGAACATGGAAATATCTGATCATAGCACCACTGTAATTCAGTCTATTTTTCAAGATTTTCAAGGACCTCCCTGGATGTCAAGTAAGAAGATTCTACGTCCAACAGTCAAGTTTCGTGCCCTGCCTGACTGCCTGGGTGCTCAAAATCACGTTTCTGGACATAGTTCACAAAATATAGGTAACCATGACCTAATTTCAAGTTTCCAAGGAGGTTTAATCGGGACCTCCCGGGAAGTCATGTATGAAGATTATAGGCCAAATTGATACAATTTGTGCCCCATCTGACTCACTGGGTGCTCAAATTATGTTTTCGGCCCGTTATCCACAAAAAATAGGTCACGCTGACCTAATTTCAGGTTTAAAAAAGAGATATTCCTATTACCTCCTTGGTTATAAAGTTATAAGTTTCTAGGTCTTACCATTAGGGTTTGTGCACTATTACCTGCCGGACATCTTCATCCATAGGTCTCAAAAATAGAGTAAACAAATGCGTAAAAATTAGAACAAAATACAGGTGGCGCCACAAGTCTTCAGGAACTGATGAAACACTCTGCATGGAATATGCATGGAAAGAATCGAGGTAATAAATATTGGTCACAGTGACCTAATGTCAGATTCCAAGGAGATTTTGATGGACCTTTCTGGTTTTAAGTTAGCACTTTATAGGTTTAGCGGATACGATTTGTGCCCTGTTAACAGACGACCTGACGGACAGACGGACGACGGACAAAGAGTGATCGCTGTACACTGAATATATATATATATATATATATATATATATATATATATATATATGTTCAGTGATTCAGCATTAAAAGTATCTTTGGTATTGTAAAAATTGATTCGAAATACCAAACTTAGTTTGACATCAGATTACATTGGAGTCTAAGTCACAGCTTTGTGTCCTGTTAACAGATGACAGCATCTTTTGAGGTCTCAAAAATAGAGTAAAAAAAAGTAAAAAAAAAAAAAGAAGAAAAAATACAGGTGGCACCACCAGTCTGCAGAAACTGATGAAACACTCCTTGATCAATATCCATGCAAAGAATCATGGTGATCAATGCAGTTTTAAAACTGCAACATTGCCCTCGATTGTCTGATTTGTTAGATTAAATGGGAAAGACGCACATTCTCAGAAATCATGACAACCCATAATTACAATAGCACGGGTTAAGCAAAACGAATGTATCAAGAGACAAGGAATAAAAGTTTCACTTGGCAGGCCTGCTATGGTATCCTTCCCTGATGATTTGCAATGAAATAACTAATTAATCGTATTATCATGTCCAACACAGGTAAAAAAAAACATGTCAATATTTGTCACTACCCGGATCCAGTACCAAAGAATAATCAATCGGTTGTAATCATGCACCTGCACCAAATGTGTTCGCGGTTGTAGTCGACAGCTTTAGAAAGCTCACTGATCTGCCTGCATGAACAATTGGTGAGAGCTTCAGCTTCATGTAACTGGCAGAACGTCGACGCCCTGTTTGTTAGATGTCAAAGCTGATGTCAATGTTAATGGAACTACAACCATCTAAAAGCTTACCAGCTGCGACTGTATCGCAAGTTACGTCAACGATATGACTTTTACTTCCGCTTCTGAACATCACCATGATTCCATATATGTGTGAATATATGTAATTTCAAAGGCTCGTGTAACGGAGTATACCATATCTAGCTCCACCCACATATTTTTCAATAAAATTGTTATTAATGGTGGATGAGTAACCCTTTTCTAGTGTGTGTGTGTGTCGGGGGGGGGGGTTATCGGTCAGCTAAGTATTTTTCTAGGAAGCGCATTTTCCAGGTTATGTATCAGTTACGGTTTGCGTTCAGAATACTCTATAGTATAACAGATTATTATAAACAAGATTATTCAGTAGATGAGTACTCAGATCAGTTTTTGAGTCCTGATATCAATATTACAAGACCAACAAGCTCTTTTTAGTCAAATAGTATTCAGGCATTATCAAGCCCTAAACTATTAACACCTGAGTATCACTTTCCATCCTCTTCTCCTGTCATTTTGTGTGAGAACACCAGTATATATTCTGGTTTAAGCAACCTCGACTGGCTAACTAGGGTACCATGTTAGGTCATCTGAACGTTCGTAGTTTGTTACCCAAAATTAAAGAGATCGGACTCTTGTGTTCTAGTTTAAACCCTAATGTATTATCTTTGAGAGAATCGTGGCTTGATAACCACGTTTTTGATTCAGAGATACAGGTTGATGATTATAATGCTTTTAGATCAGACAGGAATCGACATGGCTGAGGTGTCATCATGTATGTACTATCGTCTTTAACACCGGAGGTGGTCACTTTTAACTCAGATGTTGTTGAATGTGTATGGGTTGGGTTAAAATCATTTTGGGGAAGAAACCTGTCTTAATTGGTTCCACTTGTAGACCGCCCCTTTCCGGTTCTAATTACATTGATGAATTACTCGATTTACTTGCTTGTGCCCTTAACTCATGCAAACATGTTATTTTACTTGGCGATTTTAATATAGACTGCCTACGCCCTGAGACTTACATTAATTGCTCGAAAAAAAATCTTCGGCCTTACACAACTTATAACAGAACCTTCTCGTGTTACTCAGCTTACCTCTACATTGATTGATTGATATTTTCTTCACATCCAAGAATGCTTCCAAATGTAAAGTTCAACCTTTATGCATTACTGAATACATTCTTGTGACAACTGTTTTAAGCAGACCACCTCACATCACAGTTACAAAGACCGGATATCAACGTACCCTACGTAAATTCGATAAATTTAAATTTATCGATGAATTATCTAAATCCATTTTTTTTTCAAGAATTATGCAACTCTCTGATGTAAACTTAGCTTGAGAAATTTGGCGCTATTAATTTTTGAGAATTTGTAATAGCAATGCGCCTTTCATTCGACGCCGCATTGAATCTCGCAAAAATAAATGGTTCACTAATGATTTAGTTGATGCAATTCACTTGCGTGATTATATACATCGGAAAGCACTAAGAACAAATGAAAATAGTGACTGGTCTGCATACAGACATCAACGAAATATGACACAAGTCTTATCAGATCTAATCATAGCCAGTATATTCCACGCTGACCGTAAATAATGGCTCCAACTCTAGTGGTGTGTGAAAAGCTCTGAAACACATACTATACCCTCTAAAATGCCCCCAATCCAAGGCGGTAAGATTAATCCTGATGAATTCAATAATTACTTTAGCTCTGTTGGAAAGAAAATTAGCGATAATTTGTGAAAACTTCATATAAGTGCGATCAACTCGAATTTGGAATCTTTCAATTTTAATTTAAATGCTGTTTACAACTGTTGAAAATAAACCCCGGTATGCATAACGTGGATGCCAGGGTTCTTCCTTAAAATACCTGCACCATATACTTCAGCTCCATTGGCCCATATATTTACCTCTATCTTCAAACCAGCGAATTCCCTACAGACTGGAGGACCGCTAGGATCACTCCCATATATAAAGGATCTGGAAGTAAGGATGATCCTAATTACTACCGACCAATTTCGGTTATTGGTTATGTGCCGAAAATAAAAGAACAGTTCGTCAATGTCACAAAATATTTCGTGATCCAGGTTCTTTCAACCTTTCAACATTCAATCATACTTAATAAAAACGATTTTTGTGACAGTAAAATTAAACCTTATCACATTTATTGAGAGCAGCAGAAGAAGGTTACGCTCGTCGAGCAGCTACAGGTTGCTCTGGTCAAGACCTCGACCTGCGCGCTCCCTAAGCATGTACTCTGAGCCAAAAGACGCGATGCCCTACCAAGCCAAGCAAAGAGCCGCGAGAGACCGCCACCGTACATCCCGAACCGGTGATCTTGTAGGAAAGCTACAGCATCCACAGCCGCAAAGGCAGAAGCAACCTACATTCCCTCTACCGATCCCAGCAGCGGAGACCCAGCCATGCCATTCGAGAGCCGAATCCGATCTTGTGAACGACAGCTAGTGTTTCGAGACGGATCGCCCTTTTATACATGTAGTTTCGGCCATTTAGACCGTATTAGCAAGTAAAGCAGGTTTTTTCGTCATCAGCACACATTTATTGAGTGAAATAAGTTTGCTTATCTTCCTTATCGTTCAACTTCATTTGCCTTGCCCATAGTATTATTGATGAATGCCTGATCAGCCTCAATAACAATAATGTCACTGCTGCATGTTTCCTCGATGTAAAAAAGAGTTTTAAAAGCCTTGATCATACCCTCCTATTTAATCAAACGAGCAACTATGGCATAAAAGGTAATCCACAAATTTGGTTAAAAGACTACATGTGTAATCGGAAACAAGTGGTTTATTCAAAAGCAGTTTTTTCTGAACAACGCACTTTTGACACAGGCACTCCACAGGGCACTTTACTTGGACCGATATTATTTCTTTTTGATTTAATGATTTCCCAATGTTATCTTGTGAGAAATGTGTCATTTATGCTAATGATTTTTCTATTTATTGTTCTGCAAATTCAGCCATTAAAGCAATGAAGTCATTACAAGTAAAGCTCAAAATTACACTTAAATTGTTGAGAGAGAATCGGTTCTGTATAAATCCCCAAAAATCATCTCTTATACTATTTGGACCTAGGTCCAAAACTAATGGAAATTAAATATGAATAGCGAACATTTGGATAGATAAAGTCAAACTGGCACCAGCTGATCACACTAAACTTTTCGGTGTTATTATATCGACGCAGGTCTTACGAGGGGGAAAAAACAAATATAACTCGCGTGCGACAAAATAACATCAAATCTAGGTCTTCTTTTCAGACGGAGCAGAAACTTAGATATCTCTAGTTTCAATTCACTGTATAATGCTTCAATTCAGTCATATCGATTATGGAATATCTGTATGGTGTAATTCCTCCAAAACTCAGTTATTACGACTCCAAAAACTTCAAAATAAAGCTTCGCGAATCGTCACTAAAACCTTTGATACCAATATATCCTCGCATCATTAATTGCAACGTTGGGTTGGATGAATGTTGAACAGAGGTACAAATATTTCGTTTCTTTAACCGTGTTTAAACGTTTGTCTGGTAATGCTCCTTCCTCCTTTACGCATTCATTCAACCGAGTTTATAGTGCATATGATACGCGTTTTTCACAAGGTTTCAACTGATCTTTACCCTAGCTAAACAGGGAATCCTTCAAAACATGTCTTACATATGCTGGTCCCATTCACTGGAATTCATTACTTGTAAGCGTCAAATCATCTAACAGTCTCCACCAGTTTAAGTCATTGTATAAGCAATGCATGCCATAGCATTTTCATAGTATTTTATACGGTCACTTTTTCGTACTTGTATTCATTACTCATATTACTGTTTTGATACGATTGATGCAAACTCTTACATCTTTTCGTTAATCTTTAAGGAGGCTTCTTGTTTAATATTATTAGTCAATAGTCGTGTATGTCGTTTTATGAATTTATTTGTATTTCATTTTGAATCAATATTCGTGTATGTCGTTTTATGAATTTATTTGTATTTCATTTTGAATCATGTATGTACAACATTTTTATATGAATGCATGTATTTTAGTTTCATTTTTTTATTCATATTTGTATTTAACTATATATTCAACTGACAGCATCCTGACCAGGATCCAATAGAAAAACCGTTAATGCTGAATAGGTTATCCTGGTTAAATGTGTATTAAATAAATATGCAAGCGCACAGCTGCACCACAGACGCAAATACACAAACAGAAACAGGGGCGTCAATACAGGGGGAGGGAGGTATATATACCCCCCCCCCCACTTTTTAGCAAGGGGGGAAGGTCAATGTAATCATTACCCCTGAAATTCAGAGAATAATATTTATATATTGGAAATGAAATACATTTATAAAAAGAATTATAAGCTTTAGTTACATGTATGGGTTTAATATGGAATATTAAATAACCAAATTAAAAATTAACATATACTGGAAAATACCTTATTTTTTAAAACCTTACACTTAATTTTATTATATTTGAAATTTGTCATACAGACAATAAAAAGATATATATATATATATATATATATATATATATATATATATATATATATATTTATATATACACGTGTGTGTGATGGTGTGTGAAAAAAGTTGCGAGTCATCCCCAATCCTTTAAATGACGCCACTGAACAGAAAGATGAGAACTGGACGCCGGTGATATTCATGCCCTAAGCATGTGGTCTGTGAGTTCTGACTGTTCTTTCTTCGACAAGGAGCGACCACTGAGTAGCCCACTTGAGAGTTTCTGCCATGGTTAGCCATCAGGTGGACCGTCTGATTTGTCGTACAGGCACAACAGAAAAACTTATCAAGATCTAAAAACAAATGTAGTCACGGAGAGGGCAAATACACCCGTAATTTTCACAATAAGTACCCAAAATGCTCACTCCAGCACCCTCGCGGCCAGTCAGGGAAGCCACTACGGACGTTTGATGGCCACGCACTTAGCACAAGCTGCAAACGGTCGATCTGCTGGCCGCTAAAGATCAAAGAACAGCGGAGTTATCCAAGTTTGCCCTAGGCTCGCCTGGTGCTCTGGTCTTATTAAGAGATGATTTTACGGCTCCATTCCTCAATAACTACCCATAATTCAAAGCAGAGAGGTGCCCGCAATTGAGAAAATAAATATATGATAATAAACAGTAAATTTTCAGGGGACTGCCTGTAGGTGGCCGTAAATAGGAGGTTCCCTTAGTAGAGAGATGTCCGTGAGGAGAGGTTCCACTGTACGCTATTTGCACTATAACTCTGTTAAAATAAAGTTACTATAAGAATTCAGATTTTATTTTCAATAGGTTTATTTCATTGCAGGGGCGCAATTTCCATTCACCCCCCCCCCCCCCCCCCCAACACACACATACACACAAATGGGCCCTTGTAGTGGACTGCATCACATCTAACCAACACCCAACCCACGTTTTCAATATAGGGTAATAATCATCCAAATGTTATCATAGACGGATCCATAACCGAGTCCTGGATGTGGCAGGTGGACGGGGGGGGGGGGGGGGCAACTGTTTAGTAGAGAAACGAGACTGTCAAAAGTGTGTACAAGCTTTAAATAAAAATGTAAAAGATAGTAAAAGTTAATTGACACTCAGTAAAATCACAGGGAATAGTATCGCTTCGGAAATCAGAAGAAGTAAAAATGCTTTCCTTAAAATTACGATCTATAAAACCTGCATGATCTTTTTATTTGAGTGTTTAATGGCCGAGTACCACAGTGTCATGGAAACGAGGGAATCATTTCATATCAGTCATTTTACTATTTTATTCATTTCTGAAAAACTGTATTTCATCGATATTTTGAGAGATTTGCGAAACTGTGACACATTTGTTAACAACTTTTATATTTACAAATTGCGGTTAGAGTCTATATTTGATGACAAAACTATACTCATTAATATTAACCTGTCAAAGAAAGACTTTGTAAAATATATTTAAAGCAATGGCAGCTGCAATATAGTATATATGATTTATACGTGTATTATTTTATATATATGTGTTCTCTAAGTAACAGTAAAGGGTCATTTTTTTTTATTAATTTATGATTGAAGGGACATGTACATATATGTTCAGCATTTAACAATTGTCCTCTTCCTCTGTATCACCGTGTCAAAGTTTATCATAGAACAATTTCTATACATTAGATACATATTGGCCTATATAAACTCTACATATTAAATTATTAACAATAGATTAATAAGTTTCCTATTTTCAATTCGCACTTAAAACAACACATCATCATTCAGCTAATATCAATCCGCATCCATGCCCGTCCAGCAAATGTTCTGAATCACCCTAGTTGGTTTATATTCTACTCACCATGCCTCGCACAATAATACAAAATATTCCATTGTTCTCATTAAATAAAATCAAACTCGCATCTCGGGATTCCTTTATAGATTATAATATTTCATTTATTGCACGGTTTGATGGGTACGTGATATTCGCTTTTGTTAAATATTTGAACAAATATAAATAATGAAAAAATATGTAGAATAAAGGAGAATAAAAAACTTAAAATCTAATATATATTAAATAAATGAAGCCGACCACTTTGACCGGTCCACCTACTGGACCGGACCGCCTATACATTGTAGGCCTAACCGGACCATGACCGGACTGCTTTTCTGAGAACCCATGCAGGTGGTCTGGTCTGCACCTCTGAATAGGGTTATTTCGGTGGTAAAATCCGTACTAATGAACAACGAGTATATTTCACAAAAAGTTTAAATGTGGGCCTAGTGTGCATAAACCATGTGTTTAGAACCTTAGTGTGTATATGCCAACTGTGAACTCACAATATTATGATCAAGGTGAAAATGTCTAGTCTGTTGGAGAGGTAAAGGAGAGGAAAAACAGTCAGTTGTAAGTTTCATTAAAAATGGCGCGTATTTGCCCGTCGGTTTGACTGAACGTACCAGACATGGTACCAATCTACGGAATCGGTACAGACTTAAACCTGGATGGGAGGGTATAATTCGCTGATCAGCGCGCTGATCAGCGGTCTGCAGTATAAAACGCTGATCAGCGCGCTGATCAGCCACCTTTCAATTAAAGCATTAATTTGAGGCAAATTATCTCTCATATAGCAATCTCTGCCTATTTTGTGTTTAAATGTGAATAAAAGACTCCTTGCTCATCAGTATTACGTATTGACATACTTATGTATATATTTTTATTGTGTTCATAATTAAACATGAAACACAAGTTACCTGCCAGTGACTATTTCGCTGATCAGCGGCGCTGATTAGGAACCTTTCAATCCAAGCATTTATTTTAGACAAATTAGCCCCCATACAATAACCTCCGACTATTGTGTGATTAAATATGATTTCAAGATACATATTCTATAAGTGTTTCATATTCACAAACAACGAAAACACTTAAAATGTGTTACTTATTATGCATGAACCTTTCTACCACCTATTTCGCTGATCAGCAAACTGCGCAGTCGCTTGACGCTGACATAGTGCTCATCGGCAATGACTTACGTATTTCATGACTTTGATACCTGTCATCTGTGATTCTCTATAATGGTAACATATAAACCTCTCAGTTGTTTTACTTTATTATTTCCTGTGAAAACCGAATGACTGCCAAAACATCGTACCACAATGACATACAATTTACAAAAATCCGTTCCCCACAGGACATATTAGCTAACAGTAGGGGGCGCTGCAGTTATTTGTTGGTAGATTTTCACCGGCCAGGTGATAAAAATAGCTGAGATTAAAACTAAGTTTGAAGGAATTTAAAAATTTTAATTCATTTACAATATCTTGCACATATATTTAAATGAAAATGCCACTAATGAACCAACACCAAAATGTTGTGGACTGTGGATTTTTTTCCAATCGCTAATATTGTTGTTTTTTTTTTATTTTATTTAAAAGTAGGCCTATATAGGAACTGGTAAGACAACGTGTATTTTGATCAGACTAAAGTGAGCAGTCATTAATTATTTAGAAGAAGGCATATTGAGTCCTTTTTCTTAAGAAACCGTGAAAGGATATACAATTTAATGGAAGGGTCTTTCTACGAAAAACTTCTCATTTCAGCAGGTATACAGCATCTGAAAAATAACATCTTAATATTTATTTTATGGAGTCTATTATGGCAATAAATATATAAACTTCTAGTATATACAATTTCTTTCAGCAGAGCAGGTACTTTCATTTAAATTATAGTTTCGGCTAATTTAATGCCCTAAGTGTATCATCAATTTCAACACTGTGACAGACTTGCGCGGTCCCGCATAATTTATTTAGAAAAAATATGGAAGGCTCACTTGTACGATGTATTGTATAATAAAAATATGTTTTAACCCTGTAAACTGCGTATTTTTAATTTTAATGTGATCCGATTATATCCTGAAACAAAATAAAACTGCAACCAACAGAAGGTATTATGTAATAAATAGAAGGGAAATTTATAGCAATCTTCCTCGGTCAATAAAAATGATGGCGATAAAATCATTTTCTAATATGTTTCTAAGTCATTTTATTTATTTCTTGAAATTATGCCTATTTCAACATATAACGATGTTGAAGAAGGAGAACTGTGTTGAATTAAAATAAATGAAATCTTTGGCAAAAATATTACTTAAAGCATGCAGACTTCTTTTAAAATAAATATTTTAAAAGTTTAATATTTTATAATACCTATATATAACACCACACCCTATAAAAACGATGAAGTTTTGAATAACAATGCCATTGTAGGATTTAGATGTTACATCCATCCTGTTACCTTATTGTTTCAACACCGTTCATCGACATTCACTACCCTTAAAGGTTAAAAAAAATGTGATGATTTATTATAGTGTTGTAATTAAAAGTAATTACTCCTTCAACCTTTCTAGTACTCAGTATATTTATGTTGATAGTGTATGCTGTTTTCCAAAACTATGAAAAGCATTCCTATTCAAATCATTTTTGAGAAATATATAAGTAACGATATTAAATATATATATATATATATATATATATATATATATATATATGTTTATATAACGGTGTTGAAAAAGATTCTGGTGACCCACTTTTTAAATGCAAAAAAGTGAAATATAAGAGGGATGTAAAGAAACTTGTGAAAGTTTTGAAGGAGCGATTATATTAAACATGAAGAGTGAAAGAATCCTTTGGCTATACGTACAGTTCTTAATAAAAATAAGAGGATAATCAGTCTTTTATTATGGCTATATACATTTAACAATTTTAATTTTTGATAAATTCAAATTTTATATACATTCATACTTAGTGCATATCTAAGCTATTTATCTCACTTCAGTCACCTGGCCGGTGTACACCTGACAACAAATTACTGCAGCGCCCCTTACTATTAGCTAATATCTCAGAGTGGTCGGTGGGGCACTGATATTTTAAAATTGTATGAAGTAGCCTGGTATGGGCGATGTATTGGCATGCAATCACTCGGTTTCATAGGATATAATTAAAACATTTTAGAGCCTTCAATATTACCATTATAGAGAATCACCTGTCACAGGTATCTTTGTCAAGAAGTACGTAAATAATTGCCGATGAGCGATTGCGCAGTTTGCTGATCAGCGAAATGGTAGGTGGTAGAAAGGTTTCATGCATAATAAGTAACACATTAAACGTGTTTTCGTTTGTTTGTGAATATGAAACGCTTATAGAATATGTATCTTTTAATCACATTTAATCACATAATAGTCGGAGGTTGTTATATGGGGCTAATTTTTCTAAAATAAATGCTTGGATTGAAAGGTTCCTAATCAGCGCCGCTGATCAGCGAAATAGTCACTGGCAGGTAACTTGCGTTTCATGTATAATTATGAACACAATAAAAATATATGCATAAGTATGTCAACACGAAATACTGATGAGATTCACATTTTAACACAAAATAGGCAGAGGTTGCTATATGAGATAATTTGCCTCAAATCAATGCTGTCATTTAAAGGTGGCTGATCAGCGCGCTGATCAGCGAATTATACCCTCCCAACCTGGATGCCGTAATTCGGATATTGGATGCCAAAGCAAACCGAGAAATCAAAACACACTTGCGTATTTTCAGTGTAAATTACGTTTGTCGAGTTTGTATTAACATTTTACACGTGAATAAAATTTAATATTATGCGAGGTACTCAACGTTCTAAATATACAATAAAAATACAATTATATATTATTTTTCAATATTCTTTGTTATAAATATTCATGAGAATTGATTATGATTAGATTTTTTTGTTCTCACTAGTTCCTGATATCCAAGAATTCGACTCATATTTAATATATATTTTTTAAGACTTGTTACCTTTAATTACAGCTTACATAAACTATACGATGTAAATAAGGAATATATAAAATAAGCCTTTTATTCTCACATAATTTAATCCTGTAAAATTTCCTCATGATTTCTTACACAGAGGCACTTAATTGACGGATTTTCCATTAATGTTTGACTTATTTCTTTTAATATAATAACATTAAAAATGACAGAAAATCTTTTAGTGTACAGTTAAAAGATACGAATAAGTAATGGTAGCTCGAATTCATCAAGCATAAAATAATGAAAAAAGGGGAAAATTTTATAATTTCATTATTTTTCTGAGTTGCCTTAAAGCAAAAACATGTTCTTCTAATGTATTACATCAAAACAATAGTGCTCATTTCAGTGTTTAAAATACTTCATGGTCTTGTTCTAGCCTAGTGTATCTAAATGAATTACTAAGCAATTATAATGCAAATTAAACAATGAAATAGACATTATAATGTACGAAATAGTGAAAACAAACTTTTACTACAGCATTAAACAGAGAAATACAGGGCATCAGTACTCTTCAACATTAAGGTGTTAAAGAGTGGAACTCTCTGTCTGAAGAACTCAAGGTAGTTCAGATCTCAATACAATTAAAAAGGTTCTGTATAAAGTATCGTCTTAATCATTTTTAATTTTTTTCACACCCCAGTGGTTTTATTATTCCAGTATACTATTTTAACTGGATCATCAAAGTTTTTCTTTATCTGTTTCTATCTATGATTGTACCGTCATTTATAATCAGTATCACCATACACACTAGGTACACGAATGATGGGCTGATACCACAGTGTAATGTGTATATAAACACCATACTTATAATTGTTATCTTGTAACTTGACTCTTATGTTTATACCTTTAATGTATTGGTTTTCATAACACGTCTCGTGTGTGTAGTCGGTGACAAAAGCTCTGTGAGCTAATGTTGTATTTTTTGACCCTAGAAAACCGACTTTAAATAAAACTTATTGATCTTGTCTATACGTCCGGCTTGTCTTCCAATTTTGCATCCAACATTCGACCTCCGGATTTTAGTCCGTATCTACGGCACCACCTTGGCCACACATGGCCTTTCATGGACTGGCTGGCATCGAACGATATTCATTTACCCACCATGAACTGTTCTTTTAATTAAATTGTGCGAACAATTTACTAAACGCCTCTAACTTTAACCCACCAGCATTCTGGCACATAAAGAGATCTCATATAAAACCTGCAACATTGACTACGAGCGCCCCCTGCCGTCTGGTTATGAGGCTCTTTTGACCCGCTTGCCAATGTATGCATAAGGTAAGCGGTATTTCTAATTATGTGATTAAATAAGATGTTTACGGTTTAATTTTCCTTGTATTAATATTTTCTTAATATCTCAGTGTATTTAAAGTAACAGTGAGACATCTATAATACTGATTACACTGAAATTCGACAAGACCAAGGGCAAAGTAACGTCGCAATAATTCGTCGCCATTTTTGTCATGTGCAAAAATGCACGCCTATCAATGTTGAAGCCATACCAGCTAAAAAGGCTGAACTTTTGACAGTTTGTCAGAGGGCTTTTAGAATTTGACAAGCAGACCATTCGAACAGTTGACTTTCTACTGCAAACGTATGGTCACAAAAGATGTTTGATCTGAAAGAACTACAGAAAATAACACTTCCCTTTTCATGGTTGTGTTTGCACATCCTGATTCCAGCTTACACTTTCAGCTGTATTATTCTTCAATTCTGTATCCGGCATGGGCTTCTTACTGTTACTAGTGTTAGTCACTTGTTACTGCAGTAAATATTATTTATTGTTAAATTACATTTCAGGTAAAGAAATGCAGTTATTCCAGCTTCATACTGGATGTACAGAGAACATTTACAAATGTTAAACTGAATAACGTGTATGGGCCAATTGCGCTAAATCTGTACATGGCAGTGTTTGAGGTTAAAGAAAGAAAAATAAGGCTGTTTGTCAGGCAGTTACTATTTAAGAATATCACAGATGATGCAGACATTAACATCCATCACTTTTTTGTGTGACAGAAAAGATGTTTCTATCCATTTGCAGCAAATTATGGGCCAATTTGTCCCACCCGTAACATGTCCACATTTAAACCAATAAGTTTTATGACCATGCAGACCTTAATAATCAGCTGCATACATGCTGCTGAATGAATTTAAAAAGTGTAGTAGGGTTGAAAGTTTACATGAAGAGGTAACTTGGATACAGAAATCCAAAACTTGGATTTTGGTACCTATTATGATGTCTTGGTCAAAATAAAATATTTTTTTGTCCCACCTGTAACAGGTAGTGCTGCAATTGTCATGATTATTAACCAAGAACTGCATTTTGTGTTACACAGACCTGAATAGAAGTGAGATTAATATTTCATATGTGTCTGGGGTACATGTAACTCTAACAAATCAGAATCACGTGTTTCATCCAAAAAGGTTGGTATTGTCAATCATAACTGTCCCACCCGTAACAGTGGAATAGCAGTGTAAAATTAGAGACAAGATAAACCTTAAACCTTTATACAGAAAAGCTCAAACCTTAACTGTTTTGTCATGCCTAATCTGTATGCCTGTCCTTTGAATTTATTGTACAGCATATCAAAGATACATCATTTTGTCCCACCCGTAACGTGTCCCACCCGTAACATTGTCCCACCCGTAACAAGGCAAAGAATATAGCTTGCTGCAGATTAAATAAGATTGAACAACCCCTGCATGTTAACTTTGATGGTATCTTCTTCGACTCATTTTAAAGGTAATACTATACTTTTAATATATGTTTTAATATACTTTTTAGGCCTTCTTTGGTTAATAATTAGGATTTTCAGGAAAGCAATTTATCATATTGTTATTTATTTATATTTAATGCCAAAAAATTTCTTTCCCTGGATCAATCTGGATTTAATTTAATTTATTATGTTTTCAACATTATATATTATTTAAATCATTTAAAATATAAGCAAATAATAAAGGGAAACTGCATAAAATGACAGATGTTTTAGTAAATTAGTTGATAAAGACATATATATATTGAAAGCTGACATTAAAGGCAGGTCTGGTCAATAATGGCAACAATAATGGTATGGATTTAAAAAAGAAACTGGCAAAATTGAAAGGTTGGGAAAACATGAGCACATTTATTTTACACTTACTGTACTTTTACAGTGCTTCATGGACTGTACTAATAAGCATATCTTAAGCAATTATTTCAAAGAGTAGCCATGCAAGGTTATTTTTTTCAAAATTAACTGCTGCAACTTTTCATCAGAATTATCAGAATGACTGTGCAGATTATTTTATAGCATTTTCTCACCATAAAATTGATCAATAAAGAGGAATATTAAAACATAACTGTTGTAAAAGTAAATAGCATTACCAGCCTTTGTCCAACCCGTAACGGTCCTCCATAGACATTCTTTTGGCAAATTTGACAAATTACTCATTTTAAATTCTAAAAAGAAATATACTGTGCCTTGATTTTCAATAGTCCATGGCATATTTAAGGTTTGTGACTTATTTTATTGTCTTATTAGTGTATAAATTTGATGTTAATATTAATTAAAACCACATTTCTATCAAATATGTCCCACCCGTAACACTTTTTATCTTAACATATTTAATAGTAAGACTATTGGGTTGAACTTATTCTACCTATCAGGTGTCTCATTGCCTCAGGTACATGCATGTTGAAAGGAAGTTCCCATCAAGTAAAACCTGGGACCAGCAAGGTGGAACACTGTGTGTGTTACGGGTGGGACAGATTATGATGACTTTGTAATATTGATTTATCATTATCTAACCATGGAGGAAAGTGGAAGCTGGGAGATTTCTGGGATAAGTATACCAGCTTATGTACATGCATAAAAGATAAATAATTAAGATTTCTATTACAATAAATGTTGGTGTTACGGGTGGGACATAAATGTACAGAAATATCGCAATTGGCCCGTATGTGACCTCTGAGAAGGTTTTGGGTTTCTAGTTTAAAACCCAAGTTAAAAATAAATATATAACAGGGTTACAAAAATTTTTGGAGCATGTTCTGAATTGTCTGTATTCTCAATTGAATGTAAAAAATATATAAACTATCTGTTCTTATTTTTATTTCTCATGTATTCCAGTAATTGTACATAATAATTCTACCTCTTGACAATATCAGTACAACATGGTAATTGGTGAGTCTACCTTGCAGACGGTTGGAATCAACTTCAAAATACGTTTGGGCACATATTTTATGTATGAAAATACCATATAACCCCTACATATTACCATTAATACAGATGCTTCAATGCCATTGGGGCCAAAATTACAGAAGAGGATCGGGGGGGGGGGGGGGGACTCTGGAGACCTTTTTTAAGGGTTTCAGGCAAAAATTTTTAGCCTGGACCCTCCCCTATTTTCCAGACCGGGGGACCTTTTTTTCTGTTTTTCATTAGTTCTTCTAGGTTGGCTCCCCCCCCCCTTTTCCTAAATCCTGGATCTGCCCCTGAAGGCCTGAACTAAATAATGGGCACTTACTGTAAATAAATTAGATCTTGGTGCTTTTTCTCCACCTGGGTGCTATTAGTATGATCTTCCAGTTGTATCAGCCAATATGGCATGGTTGTGAACACTGCTTGAAAGACTGGAAGGATGTTTATGAAAATGAGGGTCTGTCCTTTAAAGTGAGCTGCTTTTGCAGGGGAGTGGTTCATTTACGTAGATCACCCACCTAATTTGTAATTAGCAAATTCCAATATTGGGTCTGTGACAACATTCTGTAAGGTAGACTCTCACCATATCACACTTAACCGTAGAAGTCTACTTGCTAGATTGCTTCACGTATAATAATTGCAGATCAAGCTTATATAACGGAATTAAAAAGATACTATCTAAAGGAAATTTACAGGCTGACAGGTATTCAATAACCATGGACCAAGAAAAAAAACTGAACGAAAACTGTGATTAAACGCATTATTGTATGGTGATAATTTCCCAACTAATGCAGTTAGAGATAAAGTATCAGTATTAATCCAGAGGTATATACTGAACACAAAGAGATTTTAGACAAAATGCTTAGTGATCAATCAATTAATCAAAGATAATGATCAATACAAATTGTCTATATTCCCCTCCTTTTGTCTTCAGGGTGTGTGTTTTGTGAAACATATCGCATTTATAACTGATACTTTCTGTAATATGTTAATGACCAGTTTGTTTTTTGAAAAGGCTTGTTTCACTGTGATTATTGTTTTTGAATACTGGGTATTGTATATGTTTTGTATTTATTATAATTTATGTATTTAAATGTATCTTTTTTTTGCAGACAGGAGAACATGTTTCATTAGCCATAATGGCTACTATGTAATCCTGTTGAAATAAATATGTTTAATTTAATTGTGCTTGCCTCCATGATGGATCGAGTTTGCAAACTGTAGCTTGTATTCTAGTAGATGTCCCTACCTGTAGTAATTTCACCTATTCAGACATGTCACTGAATACCTGCATGCCCATGTACCATACCCCAAAGCACCTGTCTCAGTTTCACAGTCTCTTACCCGGAAGTAGGAATGATTGGAATGTTCTAACCACATGATGGCTGCTGAGTCAGGCCACCACTCTCCAGAAGAGGGGCTCTAAAATTATTATCTCCATTCTACACTTGCCCTCCCTATCCTCTCCTTCCTTAATACTTCCTTAATACATCCATACTCCTTAACGTTACACCCCTATCACACATGCATTCACAAACCACCATTACACAATTTGCGTGTATAGACAATAAGCTGAACCTGAATATTAGAGGTTGCCTGAGTAGGGATCAAACCTACAGTCTCCAGATCTAGAGTCCATAACATGCTATGTTGTGAATTGTGAAGACTAGATACCAGCTGGGATGTGTTTGGTTTATTTATAAAAGGCTATGAGTGAAGCACATTCCTAGAGGAGATTGGGAACTATTCAATTTGTACTTGAACAACAAAATTTAATATGAGGTTTGGGCTGCTGTCCCCACACCAGGCCTCTTGTAGGTACCAGGGAACCAGGCCTCCTCCTGTAATATAATAAACTCCAGGTGTGAGCAAAATCCATTGTGGGAATTTCTCAGGAAAATATAATTAATCTTTTAACACCAGTTATACCCATGATAATGAATATGTCTTTTCTGATGTCATTCACTCCACTAGACCAATCTGTCAGTTGAAAGTTCTATTTAAAGCTTCTGTATCATATACAGTGAAGTCTCTTTATAACGGGGTCCGTTACAACAGAAGACTCCAGTTATGGACAAATCTCTAGGGAACGAACAAGTGAAAGTTTAAATTTGCTTCGTTATAACGGAAAACTCGAGTTCCTGATCCGAACGGACTTTCATGAAACAAAATGAACCTAGCCGATATACTCAGAATCGTTATTACGAACTTGACTGGCGGCAGTCAGGTCTAAGTTTCCCCAGTTGTTTGATCTTTGATAAACCGAGCTGACAATGACAGGCTAATTAATACATGACAGGGCAAGTTTTCACACCCAGGCCAAGTGGTTATGTCACCGCTGTTTACTCTCTGTCTCGGTTGAGCGCACCCGTGTTCACATCTCCACAGTCTCCGATAGCGATTCAAGCCAGGTGATCCTATTTCCCGGGGGGGGGGGGGGGGGGAGCATGGAGAACTGGAGAAGACACTCTTCATGTGGGTGACAGACAAGCAAACAGATGGGGCTTCCATCAATGACGAAATGCTCGTTTTGCCAGGCACCACACCAGAAAACCAAGGGTCTCCCGAAGAAGACACTCTTCATGTGGGTGACAGACAAGCAAACAGATGGGGCTGCCATCAATGACGAAATGCTCGTTTTGCCAGGCACCACACCAGAAAACCAAGGGTCTCCCGAAGGGAATGACACTTGCTTCGTCCAGGCACTGGAGGCAGACATCAGGAGTCTTGGTATGGAAACGCCACTGGGAGCGGAGCAGTATGGCACTATCGATTCACAACAGAAACCAAAGACAAGTTGGACGATGCAAGTATTCTGTCGATCATCAGTGCAACAGCGGACCAGGAGGAGGATGGTGACATAGGCGGAGACGTGAATGATTCGCTGGTTGAACCTGTAAAGAGGGCTGATGCCAGAGATGGTCTTCAGGCTGCGATCAGGTTCTTCGAACAGCAATCAGACGCCGCGGATAGGGCTAACATACTGGAGAATCTTTTGCATGCCGCCACAGTGCTGGATTCACCATACGGATGTAAACAGGCTAGCATCACAGATTTTTTTCACTAGAGAATTTGTCAACAGATTATGTACATTAAAGTTGTAAATTTTGCTTTGTATATATGTTCATTATGTAATAAACACGTTTTATTTGAACTTCTTTTGGGTGAATGTTCCCATGTGTGCGTGTGTGCTTTTATCAATTTACTGCCATGCAACATAAACTGCATACTCCGAAATTTCATTACAACAGAAATTCGATTTACGGAACTAATTCCAATGGAACAAACATATTCACTATAACGAGACTTTACTGTACACAATGACTGGTTCATGGTTCTTGTAGGGTTATGGCATCTGTCCCATCTCGACGATCAAGCCGCCCAAGGTCCTGCAAGTCCGCCCTGGAATTGCTGGGTGTGAGTCCAAGACGTTCCTCTTCAGTGGGAAAGGTTTGTGTATAAATTTGTTAGCCTTGAGCCATAATAAAGGTTGGTTTCTCAGACAACGTGTGTCAATTTGACCTCCTCCCCCCCCTCCTTAAAAAAAATTATTTTGTTTGTTTTCATTAGAAAGTTACTGACTTTGAACTCCATTCACACAGACATTTCTTTCAAGAAAATAAAATTGATTATAAGGCCAAAAAAAAAATAAGGTATGGTTCTCAGGCACTTTTTTTCAGAAATCAGTGCGGGCGGGCGGTATTTTATTTTTGACCTTTTTTTGGATGTTTCGAGAAAAATGTCATATAATCAGGAAAAACCATGAAAATTACAAATATTTTGCTAAATACTACATAAATTGTATTATTTATTTTCTTGAAAGATAAAAATCAAAATAAAAATTTTTGATGCGGGGGGTTAAAATTGACGCGGGCGGTGCCTGAGAACCATACCTTTTTTTTTTTTTGGCCTAAGTTGTTTTGTTATGATATGCTTTTTCACTTGCTTAACAACACAAGTCTGCTATTGTCATGTTGTCCCCTATCCATATGAAATACTTCTTGAAAATAAAAAAATAAAAAGGAAAAATTGTGCCCTTCTGCACAGATTACTGAGAAGAGTGCCAGATAACCCAGCTTTTTTTTAGCTCAGCTGACTTTAAGTCATCTGAGCTTTAGCAAGGGTCCTTTGTCCGTCGTCTGCCTGTTAACAGGGTCCCCAAGTTCTCCTACCAAACCTGAAACTTGGTCACTGCGACTTCATTCCTTTGAGAAATCAAGGAAAACCTCCATTTTCCAGTAAAAACGTATTGTTATGCTCCAAAACTACCAACAATGAAAACCATTCCTGCTTATATTTCCTATGTACATGCTAGAAATTAGGTCAACATTGCATAAATTGTTGAAGTTATGGGCTAAAACATAATACACTTTGTCAATAATCAGGAAATATATTTCCTCACTTAACATGATAATTTTTTTAGCTATAGAGAGCTTATTTCAAGCATATATCTTTATTCAACTTAGTTTTAATTGTATACAAGAAATTTCATCAAAATTTTGTAAACATTTTAAGTTATTGGCATAAATGTAAAATCATTACCTTAAATTTTGCCCAACTTTGACAATGGCACTTTTTTTTCTGTATTTACATGTACATTTGCTTTTATTTTCACTTGAGAGTAGATCAGGTTTTAAGCTTATAAAATCTGAAATTTGAAAGGAATTTGTGAAAAAGGGTAGCTTTTATATTTTAGTTTTCGTACACCATCTCAAGTGTTGTTTATATCAAGCCAACCCAGTGCAGTGGTCTGCAGTGACACATGCAGCTCTCACCTATGTTATGTAACTGCTGCCTTCACTTAAGGCATCTCCCTTGCAGCATTGATTCACTGTTTCAAGATCAAGGGCTAGGTCAAGTTAGAACATGGTTGACCTTGACATATTTTCATGGTCACAGCAGGATAATGCTTAAATGATGTTAACTCAATAACTCGAAAAGAATTTGAGATACAGTCACCAAACTCGCAGCTTTGATGAACCTTATCAAGGACTAGGTCAAATTAGAACATGGATGACCTTGACACATTTTTCAAGGTCACAGCGGCAATAATGCTAAAATGATGTCAACACAATAACTTCAAAAGAATTTGAGGTAGAGTCACCGAAACTTGCAGCATTGGCGTACCTCATAAAGGGCTAGGTTCAGTTCAAATATGGGTGACCTTCATGCAGTTTTTAAGGTCACAGAAGTAATCTTTGTGTTTGACATTGACCCATCTCAAATTTGATACATGTATTCACAACTTTTTATCTAAATATTCCAGCATCAGGTGGGGGGCATACTAGTTCAGTTCCACAGATTAACTTTTCCCTTGTCTATATTTAATTCATTCTTATTCTAGACTTAAATTTTATTCTACTTTTTGGATTTTGTATTGTATCACAAGGGGTTACAATGATTAAAGTGCACATTTGATTGTGCTCACAAATTGATTCAATGCTATAAAAGTTTTTTTTTTTTTTTTTTTATTAATTGAACATATAATACAGATACAGTAACAAACAGTACACATGATTTTACATCATCATACAATGTACATAAAACAAAAACATGCATACATGTATACATTCACACTAAGTTTGATACACACTAACCGGATGTACATAAACAACAAATACAGACAGGGTACATTATAAACATATTGAAATAATCATGGTGAATATTTTTTGTTTTTGCTTAAAGATAGGTATTATTTCAGCAATGGTTTTCTTTAAAATATTTATTTTTAAATTGTTTCCATTTCTGGTCATGTATTACTATTTTACCTATTGCTCTAGCTATATTTTCTTCTATTTTATAGATCTGTAATACGTTGTTTGTATATATACAAAACGTAGGAATTTTTTCCTTACAATTACATGTGTATACGAAATGTTTAAAGAGTAGTATTAAAATATCTAGAAGGGTGTCGTTGGTAGTGTTCATAATTATAAAGGTCTTTCTGAAATTGCTCATGTGTATATCTAAGCCTATGTCTCTCAACCATTTTTTTAAATCAGATATTAAGCTGTATGTTATTTCACAGTGATAAAATATATGAGAATATGTATCTCTATCTTTTTTGCAAAATGTGCACAATTCTGTGTCACTTTTTTTCAATTTATAGAGGAAGGGATTCAAAGGTAGAATCCTATGTAGTAGTTTAAACTGAAAGGTTCTTAGCTTCTCAGAAATGGTAATACTAGTTATATTTTTGAAGGCTTTAAGTATGATTTCATTGTTTTGTAATTCTAACTCTCTGGTCCACTTTTCCATTGATTTGACTGGCAAAATGTAGAGGTTATTTATTAAATCACTGTAGATGAAATGTGAAGTATTTTTCATTCTTAAAATTTTTTAAACCCTATGTTCTTGCAGTTGGACCTTTGAGTTATTCTTTATATCTTTTTTCCAAGTTCCTGGGACTGCATGCAGCAATCCTGTGTAGTGCATAAAGTTAATAGTGACTTTGTATCTGCTTATTAATTCTTCAAAGGTCGAAATGTTACATTGTTTCCCACATTTTTAGTAATGTCTGAAACTGTTTTGACCCCTGCCTTATATAATTTATTATAGAATATTACTGTGTTATATATTTTTATGTGAGAGTTAAACCACAAAGTTTGTGACTGAATTTCATTTATAGAAACCGTCTTAGTGTAATTGTAATTGCACCAGGATTGGAGTACTTCTTTCCAGAATGGATCACAAGAGACATTCAAATCTTTTAAGTCGTTCACTCTTAAGTTACATTTAAATATATATGTACCCAGATTTTTTAATTGTACATTAATAATCTGTCTCCAACCATTTTCAGTAGAGCCACTAAGAAAACGTTTAACCCATGAGATTTTTAAAGATTGTAACTTAGCTTGGAGATTAATCATATTTAACCCTCCTTTATCTCTCGGTGCTATTAAAGTGTTTCTTCTAACCTTATATGGTTGGTTATTCCATATAAATTTAAATATTAATCTTTCCACTTCTTTAATATAAGTTTGTGATGGCTTAGGAAGTACAAGGAATAAATATATGAGTTGTGAAATAATACATGTTTTCACAATGGTTATCCTTCCAGACAAGGACATAATTCTGTGTCTCAAGATATTAATAATATTTTTAATTTTACTAAGGATTTCTTTATAGTTAGTTTCTATCATTTTTTTCCATTCCGGATGAATTGAGATTCCTAAAATTTTAACTGGATTAGTACACCAACACAGACCTAAGTCTTTCAATTGTGCCTGATTATAAAAATAGTTTGTTATCGGCATTATTGTTGTTTTTTCTATGTTAACTTTAAGACCTGATATTTGTTGAAACCTTTTAAATACATCCAAGACTTCTTTGATTGACATTGGTCCTCCTGTAAGAGTTAAAACAGTGTCATCTGCATACTGAATAATTTTGTGTTCCTTCTGATCAACTATTACCCCTTTTATTTTACAGTTATTCCTTATTTCATTTGCTAGTATTTCTGCTGCCAATATGAATAAGTATGGTGATAGGAGACATCCCTGTCTAACACCTCTTGTTACTGAGAAGAAATCAGTGGCCCATCCTCTGTTCAGAAGACAGCTAAAAATATTATGATATAATATCTTAATCCAATTTCGAAGGATTGGTCCAAAATTAAATGCTTGAAGAACATCTTGAATATAAGGCCATTCTAACTGATCAAATGCTTTTTCAAAATCAACTGATAACAGGTAACCTCCTATCTTTTTATTTTTTAAATGAGAGATAATGCTTATAATTTTTATTATATTTTCTTCGATATATCGATTTTTCATGAAACCAGTTTGATCTGAATGTATTATTGAAGGTAAGACTAATTTAAGTTTATTGGCTAAAGTTTTTGCTAATATTTTATAATCGGTATTAAGAAGAGAAAGGGGGCGCCAGTTTTTCAAAAGAAGTTGGTCCTTACCTCTCTTAGGAATGAGACATATTATCCCTTGACGCATAGTGAGTGGAAGGCAGCCTTTATTATATGAGTTACTTATAGCATTTATAAAATATTCTTTTAAATCAGACCAAAATGTTTTATAAAATTCTACTGGGAACCCATCTGGGCCTGGAGTCTTATTAAGGGCCATTGAATCAATAGTGTTTTTAAATTCTTCAATTTTAAATTCTTCTTCACACAAAGTCCTTTCCTCCTCATTGAGCATTTTATTATTTTCTAGTAAAAAGAAATCCCTATTAACATTATCAGACTTGGCTTGTGCTGTATATAAATTTGTATAAAATTGTAGTTCCTCATTTAATATCTCTTTGGGTTCTATTATTATTCTACCTTGTTTATCTTTGAGTTTTATTATGGATTTTCGATTAAAGTTTCTTTTTTCTAAGTTAAGAAAATATTTAGTCAGTTTGTCCCCCTCTGTATACCATGTGGTTCTACATCTTATAATTGCTCCTCTTGTTTTCTCTTCAACAAACTCTTTATGGTTATTAACTGCTACTTCCCAATTTTCTTTATCTTTAGTATCACCTGTTGTGTTATATATAGTCTGTAGTTGATGAATTAACCTTTAAATGCTATAAAAGTTTGGATTTTCATAATATGAGGAAATGCAGAATTCCTTACTTAAGAAGAGTAAACACTTTGTTCTTTTTTAACATGTGTAAAATAGAATATTAATTTCAGCATTGGATTATAAATGCGGTAGTAAATAGTATAATGATTTTGTTTCTCCCTCATTCAACCAACAGCGTGTATACCTGACTTGAAAATGAATTTTTGATCAAATTTGCTGAATCTTTTATTTAGTTAATAAAATTAAACATTTACTGAAAACTCCAATATACAAAACAATTTTTAATAATGATTCAAAGAATAATCTTGAAGATGTTATGTTGTGGCATTATGTTTTATAAGTTATATTTTCTTTTAAAAAAATCCTATAAATTCAGTTTAAACATTTTGTGATTTAAAAATAACAAAATATTCATGTATGCATAATTTGACTTGATATGAGCATATAATAATGATAAATATTGCAATTCTGAGTTAACTTATATTTTTAGAATTTTTTTTAATGCAAATCTGTAAAGTTTGTAAATTAAAAAAAATTGATATGCTAAAAATTTATTATTTTTTCCTTATTGAATTATTAAATGGTTTCAGGCAACAAGTTTCAGTGCAGATGGCATGTGTACCAAATTTGCTTGTTTTAACTTGCTTATTAATCAAATTTAGTGTATGCTCATTTGAATAAAGAAAATTTTAATTTTTTACAACATTTTATTCAGTTAATTAATTAAATGTTAAATGTGTATTTTTATGCCTCAGCTCTTGTCCATTATTTTATAATTTGCAGGGTTTTGTATGTTCCTAGTGGTTATATTAACATGCATATTACAGTTACTTAGTTGAAATACTGAAACCTTTACAAATCATGTTTGTGATCATGAGAGGTTCCTGCATCTTTCATGTAGTCCATATAATGCACAGTCAACACAACCACTAGGATTTTATACAAATATTCTCAGAATCTATTTTCAGCTGATCACCGTGACCCGCAGATCCTTTGTTTATGTTTGGCATAAATATTCCTCTTTATATTTCCCTTGTACATGCCAGAAATTAAGAAAAGTAAAGATTTGTAATGTTATTTGTATATCTTCAGCAGAAATCCCCAACACCACCAGAGACAAAAAGGTCTTCTCCAACAGAATCTAAAAAATCCCAGGAAAGTGGTTCCCAAGCCAAAACACAAACTACAAAGCAGGTTATACCAGACAAGAAAACCTCACCAGAGGTTGTTGAACAAGATGTCGTCACAAAGCGGGGCAGAGGACGGCCACGTAAAAGACCAATAGAGGTTGATGATGCACTTGCTGACAAAGAAGGTCAAAGGTCAACAAATCAGCAGAGTGAACCCAGGGCCAAGAGAAGAAGAGGGAGACCAGCACACCCTGATTCTGTGGAGTCTCCCAATAGTACGGCTGTGGATGCTTCAGAGGAAACAGATAAATCTGATGATTATAATGATAGCAAGGGAAGTTGTGCTGGTAATGTGGAAAGTCAGCTTGAAAAGAAAGTCACAGAGGGAATATCCACAAAAGATCCTAAACTGCTCTCAGCAAAGAGAGGATCAAAATCAAAACAAGAAGAGGTTCCTGTTGTTTCCAAACTGGAAGAGCAGCCACTGGAGAAAGACCAGGTAGAACCAGACAACCAGGAGAATACAGTGGCTGGCAGTCCTGGAGGTAGAAATGCTGAATTTGCCTCTTTCATTAAGAAGTCCCAAACAGAGCATGATGAACATGGAGAACCAGGCTTAGTCCAGCTTAATGGTGAATATGGTGTAGGTTCAGCAAATTCTGAACAGAAAGATTCCAGTGATGTTGCTAACATGGGTGCAGGAGAAAGTATTCCTGTTGGTTTGGAGCAGGTGCAGGAAAAGTCACCTGGAGAAACACAAAGCTATACCATATCCACAGACAGAAAGTATGAACAGGCAGAGAACCCTTCACAGTCCGAGAACCTTCCACAGTCGGAGAACATTTCACATTTAGAGAACCCTTCCCAGTTAGAGAACCCTCCACAGTCAGAGGACCCTCCACAGTCAGAGAACCCTCTACATGCATCTGAAAGTGTTAGAACATCAGAAGCTCAGGATAAACTTGCTGCTGATGGTAACACTAACACTACTACTATCCAGCTGGTAGCCAACCAGCCCCAGGCCGATTCTGATGAGGTTACTGTTATTCAAGACCCGCAGCAGTCCTCTGTGTTCATCCCACAGGACCAGCAGGTAGTCTTCCTAGAAAATATACAGATGAAAAGTGGTGACATGGAGAGTTTTAAGGTTAACAAAGATATGCCAAACATTGTAGTGATAGAGAATACTGCTGCTGTACCTGAGGCTGATACAGGCGATGATGTAGACAGGCAGGTAGTAATACCAGTCAAGATCAGCGAGTTGACAAATAGTGGGGGAGAACAGGTTGTAGCCAGCACAGAATGGATGACACTGACAGACTCCAAGGGCAATAAACATATAAAGGTCAAGGTCAAACAAGGCACAGAGGTCATACCAGGTCAGTTCAAATGTATATAAAGTAAAGTCTCAGTTCTACTTTAGGCTTCCAACATTTATCTGGTTGGCTAGCTCTTTTCCCCAACAAGTTCTTTCCTATTTTTATTATATCTTTCCTATCTGTAGAAATGCTCATGAAGACCTACAAAAAATTTTTATGGAGAAGGCCGCTGCACCCTAATAATATTCTGAACAATTTAATTGTTAACTTTACAATCCATCTTTTACAACTTTATGGACTCCCTTTGCATGACTGAAAAACAATCCTTACAAAGCAACATCCAGTTAATATAGATCTGATAAATCTGCTCATATTTGCTTGTGACATCAGTGTCATTCAGTGACCTTGACTGTTAGCAGTGAAATTTGAAAAGTTGTATATTCTCTCAGATATATGATAAATTGGATATCTTGAAGGTATTTATTTTGCTCCCTTATTTAGATCTTTTTTGAGTTTTTGCATACACTTGCATACACTATCTAAACTTAAGAAAAACAATGGACATATGATGGTGAAAGGGAGTACAATTGACTCAATATATTATACAAGCCAATATATAATTATATTTTTATTACAGTTTGGTAAAGATAGTAGTAACTGTTACATTTAATAATTTATCAGTCTGTTTGAGTGGTATGCATTCCATCCTAACTTTTTAAACAAGTAGGGCAGCTCAGTATTTAATATATTTTACTACACAAGTTAACATTGTATCAACTAATGGTAGCAAAAGCAGTGTTCAGTAAATCAAATACAACTTGGGAATTTTATACTATTAAAGTGATACATAAACACATGTAATTTAAATAATGCAAAAGTTATATTGAATTTTGAAGTGTATACTCGGCGCTCACAGCGGGCACCTAAACCAACGGAGAAGAAAAGGGAGCTGACAGAGAGCTTACTCAAACTGTATGAGAGTGTTAAACCAAAAGATGTCATGCTGGAGAATATCATCGCATGGGGAGGTAAGCTACTGTCACTGTTTATACTTGTCAATACTCTTTTTCACACTTTTTGCAACATAATTTATAGTATTAGGTTCAGCTGCTTATCAGTTCACTTCTCTCACAGTGGTTTTACACTGCAGTTGTTTCAGATCTCCTTTATTTGAACTGCTGCTTTGTTTACAAGTTTTTCAGAATATCAGCATCAGGGCTGGCATAGGGCCAAGAATCAGACCAATGAGAGTGGGGTGTCATGGGTTTAAAACATGGAGTTGGATGCACAATGAGATACCACGCTCTCATTGGCCTGATAACAATTCTTTGCCCTGTCCCAGCCCTGGTTGAGAAACCTGGAGAATCTTTCTATACAAAGCAGCGGTTACAGTGAAGGAGCTATAGAACAACTGAAGTGTATAACCCCTGCGTGAGGAGTGTACTTCTCTGCCATATGGAATGTTGTCTTCTTCTATGAAGTATTGCTCTTTTATATGGAAAAAATCTTTAATTTGGTCAGTGTGACCCTATTTAAACAAGCAGTTATCAGATTTGTCAAAATTTGTCAGAAAGGCATGCTACAGCTGTTTCTGGATTTTCCCATCTTGTCACAAACACATCTCCATCAGACATCTAGAGCTCCGTTACATCACTGTTTTGTTCACAGGGAAATGTGGTACATTTTAAAAAGGCAAGTTAGGCATATTTAGTTTTTCACAAGCATACTTCCATGTTAAAAACTTGCATATCTCCCTAATAATTGATAAGTGTACTTGAAGAGTATGCATCCAAATACGTCAAGGCTATAACAAGACACTTCTGCATTGATACAACATAATACAAAGCCAAAAATATTATCAGTATCATCAGCTGTCCCTGTATCAGTATGTTGACAGCATTTGATCTTCCAAGGAAAAGCTATGTCAGCATTTAAAAATGGTCTGTCAGCAACATGTGAGGCATGTCAGGATAAATGTCATTTGCCAGAAATGATTTAAATCCACCTGATCGATGGCTTTTCAGGAAGAGCTTTTTCACATGCAGCATCTATTATTCCATGCATGAAATGGCATGAATCGATGAATATTGCTTTTTATGTATGTGTGGAAAAATTATGAAAGTGTAGACTAAATTATCTTCGTATGAACAAGGGAAAACCTAAGACTTTAATTTGAAATCTAGAATATAATGCATGCATTAAATTTGAGTTTTGTATTATGTCATGTATTGTTAGCTAAACAGCTTGACATTATAGTGAAATCCTATATCTTTGCAGCCTTAGTACTAATATTTACAACTGCTTTTTTTATTACATACATATTGACATCAGTCCAGGATTATATGATGTGCAATTCATGATATTGCCACAGATGCTGATGGACGAAGCAAGATGAAATGTAAACACTGTCACGTAGAGCTGAGTGACAGAGAGGACTTTGAGAAGCACCTGTCTGAGGAACACAGTCACCTGCAGCTGAAGCCTTGGCAGTGTCCTGTCTGTTACTACAGAGGTGAGAATATGGTCTTGTGTTGTGTATAAAGAAATTGGTCACGATAATCAGAATAAAGTTCAGACATTTCTAAAACTTTATCAGAAGTTATGTTCTATAATTCCATATGTAATTTTATACTCTGGGGTGTATTTTGAGGGGGCGCAGGGAGTATGCGCAACCTCTTTATATATATCTGAATAATCTGGGAAATACAATCAAACACACTTAATAACCTAAAAGTAGTGCTGCATTTTTTCTCTGGCATAGTATTCTTCCCTATACTTCTGCATGTAAGATTTATGTATAGAGTCTACTAACACACTTGCTTACCTATGTCAGGGGAATGAGCCCACCCCCCTCTAAGATCCTGTATCTGCCCCTGGTTATGTCCCTTATCCTGGAGTTCTGATATTCAAGTAATGTTAAGAAAATAGCAATTCAGGGGTTGGTTACAACCAGTATGACTGCATGAAGACACTGCTTCTCTGTTATCTTAAGAAGGTGAAAGAAAGAAGGAAATACAGTGGAACCTGTCTAATGCGACCACTCAAGGAACTGGGCATAAGTGGTCGTAATAGACAGGTGGTCTTATTAGACAGGTTCTGAACATTTAGGAACTGCACAATTTTAGATGATATATATGACGGAAGTATGCGTATAAGTAGGCCTGCCTGACCTTTACACTTTAAACGACTCTGTTTCAATTTATTTCTGTCAACGTTTACAAAGTGACAGACCATTTACATGAAAGGCTATGATACACAGTGTCAGTCTGCTTTACATCGTTGGTAAATCTGTAATACCGATATATAAGAATATATCATTTGAAGACACGTAAACCAATGGTGTATTCAGGTGGACTTTTGTTTGAAAATTTAATGAGGTTTTTACTTTTATATACAAGAATCTTAGCCTTTGATTTTTAATAACACAGGGCTTCTTTTACATAAGATGTACACTGGCGTGCCCCATGTATTGAATTTGACATCTCATTTGTGAATATGCTCTCTTATTTACCGTCCTTGTATCTACTGAAAATAAATGATCACCATGTGTTGCCCCCCAATTTGCATTCAACCTTTAGTTAATTGACCATCAAATGTTGATTTAATTGTCACTTTTACTCCTACGAGCGCACAAACAGAAGGTGACAGAAGAAATAGGAGTACACATGTACATGTAATAAGGCCTTATGGGAAATGCAAATTTTCAGGCTTGTGGCAATTTTGAACGATCTCAAATCAGTTCTTATAAAAGATTATGGCTGTTAAAAAATTGCGGCGGAGGCCATGATCACAGCCATGGAGCAGCTGCTTATTTCTCTAGTTTTAATAACTATGCGCTTTCTATAAACCCTGCATTATAAAAATAAATGCGTTGTCAGCTACAACTCCCCCATATGAACGACTCAAAATTGTTAGTTAACATCACTGGTTACTAACATCACTTGCTTTACAGGAACATCATAGATTATCCACTCATTGTTATAACGCCTTTCATAACACACTGAATAGATCAAAGACAAATCACAGGGGGCACAGGTCAAATATTAAGTTCAAAGGACCTCCATCCATGGCCATGTGTGGTCGTGTGAGCCATTCACGTGGCCTGTCTGCTCACGGGGCTCCGGGCCCAGGGTCCTCCCATATGACCACCAGTACAACAAACAGAGATGAAAGTCACCTCAACATCACGTCAATCAACCGACCTGTCATCGCTGGTCAGTAGGCAGCTCAATAAGTGCCTGCATTAGGCAGGTCAATATATAACTTTGGTCGGGAAAAACATAGCCAGATGGTCTTATTTCACAGGTTTCATCTATAGATAATAAAATGGAATTTCAAAAGGGACTGATATCCAATGGTCATAATAGCCAGTTGCCTGCATTTTACAGTTGGTCGTTCAGACAGGTTGGACTGTATTTCATAATTGACTGGGATCTATCTTTTATACTTTCACCTTAAATATGTAGCTGTATAAGTTTAAATAAAAAATCATCAAGCACTTTGACTCGTACAAGCAGTAATCAATTTATGACAAATATGAACCAGTATGTATGTGTATGGACACCAGAAACCAAGTTTTCAATAAGTTTCAGTAAAATGTAGGTCTACTGGTATAGCATTAGTATGGAGTATATTATACATCATTCAGTTGGTGTAGGTTTAGTGTGATTTTGTTCATGCCATTCTGTGATATTATTATCATCATTCAGTCAGATTTATGTGTATAAGTAATGTGATTTGTGGACACAGATCACTGGTATGGCAGTACTTTTCTCTTTCCCACAGTATCAGAGCAGATGAGTTTGAAGCAGCACATGGCGGCCCACACCCAGATCAAGCAGTACACCTGTAATGAGTGTGGTCATATGTTTGGAACTAAAGCCAAGGTTGGTCACTCTCCCAGGAGATACAATTATGAAAACATTCTCAAGGCCTTCCATCCATGTACTAACATCTTCAAGAATGGATAATTTATGCATCACAACAGTTTGAGTTATACTTACCTCAAATGAGCCCAACCAATTCAGGCCCCAACACTTCTTGAACTGATGTATTGAGATACAACAGTATCTCCAATGCAAAAAAATCATTAATAATTATTTCATTGTAGTAAATGAGCTGAATGATTGGTAAATCCTGGCCATATATCTAAAAACTGTTGTTGGGAGTCGCTTCTTGATTGTAATCGATCATTGACAGCATAGCAGCAAATTATAATTGATTATAAGTTGATTGTGAGAAGTGTTGGGAGTCTGTTGTAATTTCATCATGATAAGTCATCAGTGAAAACTGGTTAAGCTCTAGGAGTATGAAATATCAAATATAGATCTGTACATCCTCTCAATTGACCTATCCATGAACTCTTTGTGACCTTAATCGCATATTCATTCAATGAATAATCATGAGCAGAGCAGTTACGAGCAACCAATCAAGTTACTGTAAACAGTCAACCATCTGACAAGCACAAAATTTGCATAATTTGGGTTACCCTCCCAAACAGAACAGGTACAGTCTCTACCAGTACCCTTGTCGGCATGTTTCCAGGATATTTTTTTATACAAAAGAGACATTATACTAAGTTCTGCAACCATTTTTGCACAGCTTCCTTCTGTTTGTCTGCTGTGGGATAAAATCACTCATGTACAAGCAGTGGTTTGACTTATCTGCCTATAATTTTACATATGTATACTACTTGGATAGCTTTCTGGATTTTGTGGTAGGTGGCATCACCTACATACACATTTCAGCTGCAGACATCCATGCTAATATGCAACACACCTCACTCTATTTCCCCCTGCCACTCAATTCATGCCTCACTTCACCCATCCCACTCTGATTCCCGTGGATACACGTAGTCGCTTGTCGACTACCCTTATTCAAGTTCTGTAATGATCTTACATTGATCTTTGTAAACACTTGTTCTTTAAAGAGGCGATTTGAACAGTCTGTCTCGCATATATTTAAAAAACATCAAGACAAAAGTTTTATATGTCCTACATTCTGTTTGCAGTTAAACCAGCACATGAAGTACCACCGAGACATCCGAGACCAGGAGTGCCCCCTGTGTGACCGTGCCTTCCACGAATACAAAACACTCAACACCCACCTGCTCCAAGTCCACAAGACAACCAAGTGTATGCTAATTTAGACCCTCTGTCCTCTCAGATAATATCCATATCTAAATAAATAGATAGTGCCTTCACTTAGCTGTATTTATTATATTGAAATTGGTGATTCAGTTTTTGAGTTCTTTAATATTTTAAACTATTTCAGTTTCACTTTCCCCTATATAAGAGATTTGTGTAAGTGATACATATTTGGAAGGATAGAACCGGTGGCTGTGTTGATATTTATTAGAATTCACTTTTTGCCAGCACTTGGTATTTCAGAGATGTGTTTATCTGTAAATTGTTTCATTTAAGGTGAAATTAAAAGAATACCATAAAACTTACTACTGGTACCCCTAGTTATAGTAACTCCATTCCTGATTCTTGACAGTGAAAGCTTTGAGGGGGATAAAGGCAGTCGAAGGTCAGCGCAAACTGAAGCATATGTCGGAAATCCAGGCCTCAGCTGCTCACACAGTCACAAGACCTGCCTCACCACCTCAGATCAAGGAAGAGGTTACAGTAACCATGGCAACAGGTAGGGGTGACCAGGTATAGAGGTGGCAGATTAAATATTTTGATGCAATAAGTCTCAACAAAGCAGGGCCCATATATAAGTAATCTTTTGAGAAAGAGTAATAATTTTGTTATTTGCAAAATGTCCAGCATAAATGGTCATTCATATAATTAGAGACAAGTTTGTTTAGTTTTTTTAATTCTTTCTCTTTGAATAAAAGTATGATATACTTTTGTAGTTTTGTAATTACTCAGTTATTATGTAGGCACTTATGCATGGAGCTAATAAAGAATCACCCTCTCCCAAGTATTTTTTTATTAATTCTTTCTTGTAACATCTGTACAAAATTGTTCTTTACTGCATTAAAAAAAACCTTGATTTATATCAACCTTCCCCACTAACTTAATATGGGTCATCCATCTGTAAAAAAAACTTCATATATGACTTTGTTAACCTTGTCCACTGAGTTTTTCCGCCATTTGTGGTATCAGTTTCTGACACACCCACACACACACACACACACACATATATATATATATAGAGAGAGAGAGATTAGTGGTTAACTGGTTTGCTCCTATAGATCTTGGTGTATGTTTATTTAACATGTAGAACCTGTACTCACAAAAGAAGAAATGGAACAGGTGACACAGGGAGATGTGCAAGATCAGATGGAAGAAGATATTGTAGAGATGCCTACAGAGGTCAGCACTGTGCAGGAAGTGATTGTATCCTGTACAAACGAAGAGGTGGAGACAGCAGTGGAGAACATGTTCAAGGTACGGTTTTTAGTTATCATGAATAGGTAGCTGAAATTGATGTTTTATCAGGCCTACTTTCCTGGTGTACTTAAACTGTTTCATAGAGTATACCTCCTTTTTTCTCAGATGGACAGATGCATGGCCTGCATGTAACTTTTATCCCCATGGGCTTCATTTGATAAAAACGAAATCAACCTAATTGGCCTAACTTGACCCACAGGCCATGGTTTGTCCACCCCTGCTGTGTATGGTACAACTTAATTAATGGGGATGAACACATCCATGTGGTATAAACAATTTATAAAACATCTGAGCCAAGTGGGTATATGGTTTTCTCTGCTTGCGCTTCAGATTAATTGATCCAGAACAATTTAGACTTCTTTTTCATTAACCCCACTGATCAGTATAATTATTGTCAGAAAAAAAAAGTTCTACAGAAAGACTAACTGGCTTCTGTGGTTTAGGGGTAGAGCGCAGGTCTTGAAGCCAGGAGGTCTTGAGTTCAAATCTCTTCCGCGATGACTTGCCCCCCCCCCCCCCCCCCCCCCCGGTGGAGCACTCTGCAGGCTTGACGGGAAGGCTGTGCTCCCCAGCCTTGTATCAGACACAAACAGGTGCGTCTTTGGGGAGTTCCTTGGTGTTATAACCCAGCAATGAGGATGATTACACAGCCAGTACCACCAGGCCTGGGTGATACATATAAAAATGACAGAATGTGAGCGCTTCTGCCCTGTCATGTACTGCCAAACTGAAATGGAAATCTGCAGATGTATATACGTACATACTTAGATAAACAGCATCAGAAATAGAGACAGTTACCTCAACAACAACAAAATAATGAAACAAAGACTGCGGACTATCATTCATTGTGTGAAGTATTTTGAAACCAGTAATGATTGTTATAGTTGATTATCCTGCCAAGATGGTGCCTTTAATATGAATGATGTTACCAGTTTGATGTGCAGTAAGTAATGGTGTATTTGCTGATCATTATTTTCTTTAATCCAGGATCAGGAAGATGAGATGGATGATGAGTCAGCAGAAATAGATGAGACTGACACATCTGTATCTAAGCGCACTTTACCAGGCACATACAAAACCAAGCACAACACTGAGATGTTCAAGTATGTCTGAATCATGCATTTTTTCTTAAATAACTTAAATAAATTGAGGACATCTTTTTGGTTTCTTTTCAGGTAACAAGAAAACCAGATTTCATCATTCTAACCAACAGACCCCCTTTATCATGTCATGTCCTCCTATTGTGCTTAATTAAACTTTAAATTACTGATCATAAGTTTTTACAGTATCCACAGATATTAACCTTTGCCCCATTACATTACCATTTAAATTGCCATAAAAATCATTAACTATTAAGTAAGCGTTGCATTAGTTTATATGAATTTTGTAATGATTCCTATGTTAAGCATCCTAAGTCTAGATTGTTAAATTCAGTTTCTTCATCTCTGCAGCATTAGTCTTATCTTTCATCAGACACTGCCGAATGGCAGATACATTGTTTTTTGACTCACATGCCCTGGGACAAGGCTTCGGTTAGATTGGGCTCCAGCTCATAATTGTGCTCAGCTGACCCTGACTCATCACCCATCCGGGGGCTAACTAGATTAACTCTGCTGCACAGTTGTTTATTTAATTTAAACATGATATTTTTTCAAATGAACAGTCAAAAAAGATTAACAGGGCAAAATGACCTTTACCTGCGCCTTTAAGTGAGATAATATGAGAGAGAGCAAGTCCATATATACATATGCAGACACACTTTCAAACAGTCGCCTGTAAGTCTGACACTGATGAAATCTTGATTTTTTTTGCTCACCCCAAGGTGGAACTGAATATCTTTCTTCAGAATACAAGTATTTTTTTAATTAAGGGGCTACATATTGTTTTCTTTTTGTTTTATTAATCAGTACAATTTGCTAGCACAGACGGTGACAGCAGGCTAACACGATGTCATAACTCAATCCACAGGCTCAATGGACTTTCAAAAATTCTATAATTAACCTAATGATTGTTAGGTTTTTAATTTCGTGGATAAGGGTTACCCACAAATTCCATGAAAATAAAAACCCAACAAACAATTCTGAATCCACAGTAATGAGATTTTCTGTCACTTTGAACAGGCTTGGTTTGTCTGGAGCTGAATCCAAACCTAAGCTTGCCAAGAAGGAGTTCCCTCGTTCAATGATAAAACCTGAGGCCGGCATCGCTATCAGCAAGAAAGGTCGCTGGATCAACAATCAACGCTACGTCCATGTTGACCAGATGGAGCCAGCTATAAAGAAATATGCAGATATATTTCCAGGTATGCACAAGATTTTCAACTCAACTGACCTTCAGTCCTGCTGACCTATAACATTGGATCCTTATCCATAGTCAAGCTGTCTGGAAGTTTGTCTGTCTATCACTAATCATACCTGTTAAACAAAGAAAGTTTTAATTTAACATCCAGACAACTTCTGGTGATTTCTCTATTAAATACTTAAATCAGATCACAGTGACTTATATGAAGACTGCTGAAAAATTGTTTTGCTTTAGTTATATTATCGAAATATTATGCCCCAATCAAGCATATGTGTCATTGAAAGTGTGAAAAAAATTGGTTCATTTTAAATAAATTGAACACAAAAAGTATGTTTTTTCCCCACTCATGATTGCAACAATTTGCTTGTATGTTTGGCTCCTGGATAGATTTATTCACCGATTAAGACTAGGCTGGACACCACTTTTGTTTGCTGGTAGTTATCTAAATCAGCAGCCAAATATTTTTATACAAATTGTAATGACAGCTTGCAAAGTTTGAATAAAAATAGGTCATATATCATTTCCAGTTTTTATGCGTTATCTATCAATACATCCATTTCATAGTTTGATGTGGACAAATATATACTTCTTAATAAATATTTCAGACACGGTCATAATTTATAATATAATTTACAGACTTTTTATTTCCTTTTGCAGAATCAGTCTGGGCTGCATATGTCATTGTCAATTTTTTAGTTCAGCTGACTGTAAGTCAGGTCATATATTTTGTGATCTTTGGGCCAAAGACATGATTTTTAGTACCCTGGAAATCAGATGGGCACAGCTGGCCCAAGAATGTTCCAATGTAATATAAAGGGAAGTCTTGGGCAATATCCATGGAAACCTGAAATCAGGTCATGGTGACCTATATTTTGTGTGCTACCAGCCAAAACTTCTTGGGCAATCTCCATGGAAACCTGAATTAGGTCATGGTGACCTATATTACTGGTCAGAAACATTTTAAGCACCTAGACAGTCAGACATGGTACAAAACTTTACTGTTGGACCTAGATTCTTCTGTCTTCACATCCAGGGATGTCCTTCAAAATTGTGAATGGTAATTTTTAGGTCAACTGACTACATACAAAAAGGCTAGATTTCATGGGAATGGCTGGACTGTTATCATGAAACTTTTTCTTCTTGTTGATTTTGAAGAACTTTAATTGCTACAGTTGAATGGAGATACCACCTACAAAATTTGGCATTCAGATGATTAAAATCATTTTGTGAATCTCTTCCTAGTCAGCTGAGTGTCATAACCCATGGGTCACTTGTTTGTTTCATTCTCAAATCTGTGCTTGTATTAAGTTTTTAATGGATATTCATCATATTTTGGCTATTCACAGTTGTGCAGAACTGAATGTCATGCCCCATGTCACACGTTTATCTTGTCTGTTGACTCAGGGAGGCTGATTAAAGTTAAGATTCCTTTTGCCTTATGCTTGGATCTTGCATGCTAAATATGTATCTGGCAAAACTAATCACTATGCTACACGTAGTGATTTTTGCCAGTTCCGCATGGTATCCTGGGGCGTATGCTCCGGAGGCAGCAGAAATCTTGCGCTTCTAAATAAGTTGTAAAGAAGCTACTGATTTTCCTGCTGCCTGGTTTAACCGTTTTTGATAGACTTAGACACCAGGTGGTGATTTGTTGTCTGCTGAAAAACATTGTGCGTATGATGTGACTAGCAGCCAACCAAATGCCAGTTAACAAACAGGCATCACTCGACAGGCAACATAGCTCCGCCCATAACTGTGCTTCAAGACTCGCTTGATGCCAGTTTTATGGTAACTCTTAGTAAAAATTGTTGAATTTTAATTGCTCCCTCTGCTTTCTCGCAACATCAGCCAATTATGACATTACAACTATGTTCGCTAAGCCATGTATAAGTTGCCAGCAAAATGGAAACCAGCCAGGAAGATGTGTGCACGGAGCCAATGTTGTTACATTTCGTTTTAATAACAGCTTACTGGCTGGGCATCCTATGTGCACAGGGACCTGTGCAAACTAGTGTAGGGCCATTCTCTCTGAGCCTGTGGCCTATTCACTTGCCGGGGCAGTGAGTTGTCACTCAAAACAAAATGTAACAACAGTGGCTCCATGTTTTCCTCGCTTGGCCTGTAAACTGTTTTGCTGGCAACACGTCCTGATAATTATGTAGATTCCTTGTCTCATCAGTTGTGTGTCGCATATCAGGCATTGTTTACACACAAATATTTATAGAATCAGTTTGTGGTCTAGTTAATACACAATGGCCTCTTCAACCCCTAAAAAGATTTTGCCAACAGCATTTATATTCGCTATTTATTAATCATGTGACCATTTCAGCCTATCATAGAGGATGTTACATCCAGCACTGGGTCTCATATGATTGGCTCAACATACAATGCTCCCCTCTGGCGTAGGGACCCAGAAAACCAGGCAAAAACAAACAGGGCTGGGGATATAGGTAGTAAGCCTATAGGTAAAGACCTGTGTAAAGAGTGTACCTGGAATGACACATGGAAAATATACATGTTTGCCGTGCCGGGACATGGCAAATAGCTCTATGTGCATTCCACACTCCATTCATAAGGAATCTTATTTTACCAATGTATGAAAGGTGTACACCTCAGCAGTTTATAAATTTGATGCTAAAATCTGTTTTAATGAGGAAAACATTATTTTGTCACATTTTTCTTGTTTCATACCTTCCCTCAACATTTTGATATTGCTGCAGATAAATTATATATGCCCTAAATTTTAAAATGACTGTTTTTATCATGATGAAAAATACAATGATAAATTTTGGTTTTACAGGAGACATTGGTGTGAGGGTGGTGTTGAAGTGTAAGCTCTGTGGTGTGAGCTGGCCCAGTAAGAGTCAGTTCATATCTCATCTAGAGAACGAGCACTCAGAGCTGAAACCCTGGGAGTGTGATGAATGTAACTACAAGAGTAAGTATGATTCCTGACATCAGTAGATAAAGTAACACTCAGAGCTGTAACCCCGGGAGTGTGATGAATGTAACTACAGCAGTAAGTGTGATCCCTGACATCATTAGATAAAGTAACACTCAGAGCTGTAACCCTGGGAGTGTGATGAATGTAACTACAGCAGTAAGTATGATCCCTGACATCAGTAGATAAAGTAACACTCAGAGCTATAACCCTGGGAGTTTGATGAATGTAACTACAGCAGTAAGTATGATCCCTGACATCATTAGATATAGTAACACTTAGAGATGTAACCCTTTGAGTGTGATGAATGTAACAAAAGCAGTAAGTGTGATACCTGACATCATTAGATAAAGTAACACTCAGAGCTGTTACCCTGGGAGTGTGATGAATGTAACTACAGCAGTAAGTATGTTCCCTGACATCAATAGATAAAGTAACACTCAGAGCTGTAACCCAGGGAGTGTGATGAATGTAACTTCAGCAGTAAGTATGATCCCTGACATCAGTAGATAAAGTAACACTCAGAGCTGTAACCCTGGGAGTGTGATGAATGTAACTACAGCAGTAAGTATGATCCCTGACACCAGTAGATAAAGTAACACTCAGAGCTGTAACCCTGGGAGTGTGATGAATGTAACTTCGATAGTAAGTATGATCCCTGACACCAGTAGATAAAGTAACACTCAGAGCTGTAACCCTGGGAGTGTGATGAATGTAACTACAGCAGTAAGTATGATCCCTGACACCAGTAGATAAAGTAACACTCAGAGCTGTAACCCTGGGAGTGTGATGAATGTAACTTCAGCAGTTAGTATGATCCCTGACATCAATAGATAAAGTAACACTCAGAGCTGTAAACCTGGGAGTGTGATGAATGTAACTACAGCAGTAAGTATGATCCCTGACACCAGTAGATAAAGTAACACTCAGAGCTGTAACCCAGGGAGTGTGATGAATGTAACTACAGCAGTAAGTATGATCCCTGACACCAGTAGATAAAGTAACACTCAGAGCTGTAACCCTGGGAGTGTGATGAATGTAACTACAGCAGTAAGTGTGATCCCTGACATCAACAGATAAAGTAACACTCAGAACTGTAACCCCGGGAGTGTGATGAATGTTACTAAAGCAATAAGTGTGATCCCTGACATCAGTAGATAAAGTAACACTCAGAGCTGTAACCCAGGGAGTGTGATGAATGTAACTTCAGCAGTAAGTATGATCTCTGACATCAGTAGATAAAGTAACACTCAGAGCTGTAACCCAGGGAGTGTGATGAATGTAACTACAGCAGTAAGTATTATCCCTGACACCAGTAGATAAAGTAACACTCAGAGCTGTAACCCTGGGAGTGTGATGAATGTAACTTCGATAGTAAGTATGATCCCTGACACCAGTAGATAAAGTAACACTCAGAGCTGTAACCCTGGAAGTGTGATGAATGTAACTACAACAATAAGTATGATCCCTGACACCAGTAGATAAAGTAACACTCAGAGCTGTAACCCTGGGAGTGTGATGAATGTAACTTCAGCAGTATGTATCATCCCTGACATCAATAGATAAAGTAACACTCAGAGCTGTAACCCTGGAAGTGTGATGAATGTAACTACAGCAGTAAGTATGATCCCTGACACCAGTAGATAAAGTAACACTCAGAGCTGTAACCCAGGGAGTGTGATGAATGTAACTACAGCAGTAAGTATGATCCCTGACACCAGTAGATAAAGTAACACTCAGAGCTGTAACCCTGGGAGTGTGATGAATGTAACTTCAGCAGTAAGTATGATTCCTGACACCAGTAGATAAAGTAACACTCAGAGCTGTAACCCAGGGAGTGTGATGAATGTAACAACAGCAGTAAGTATGATCCCTGACATCAGTAGATAAAGTAACACTCAGAGCTGTAACCCAGGGAGTGTGATGAATGTAACTTCAGCAGTAAGTATGATCCCTGACACCAGTAGATAAAGTAACACTCAGAGCTGTAACCCTGGGAGTGTGATGAATGTAACTACAGCAGTAAGTATGATCCCTGACATCAGTAGATAAAGTAACACTCAGAGCTGTAACCCAGGGAGTGTGATGAATGTAACTTCAGCAGTAAGTATGATCCCTGACATCAGTAGATAAAGTAACACTCAGAGCTGTAACCCAGGGAGTGTGATGAATGTAACTACAGCAGTAAGTATTATCCCTGACATCATTAGATATAGTCACACTCAGAGCTGTAACCCAGGGAGTGTGATGAATGTAACTTCAGCAGTAAGTATGATCCCTGACATCAGTAGATAAAGTAACACTCAGAGCTGTAACCCAGGGAGTGTGATGAATGTAACTACAGCAGTAAGTATTATCCCTGACATCATTAGATATAGTAACACTCAGAGCTGTAACCCAGGGAGTGTGATGAATGTAACTTCAGCAGTAAGTATGATCCCTGACATCAGTAGATAAAGTAACACTCAGAGCTGTAACCCAGGGAGTGTGATGAATGTAACTACAGCAGTAAGTATTATCCCTGACATCATTAGATATAGTAACACTCAGAGCTGTAACCCAGGGAGTGTGATGAATGTAACTTCAGCAGTAAGTATGATCCTTGGTATCAGTAGATAAAGTAACACTCAGAGCTGTAACCCAGGGAGTGTGATGAATGTAACTACAGCAGTAAGTATGATCCCTGACATCAGTAGATAAAGTAACACTCAGAGCTGTAACCCAGGGAGTGTGATGAATGTAACTTCAGCAGTAAGTATGATCCCTGACACCAGTAGATAAAGTAACACTCAGAGCTGTAACCCAGGGAGTGTGATGAATGGAACTACAGCAGTAAGTATGATCCCTGACATCAGTAGATAAAGTAACACTCAGAGCTGTAACCCTGGGAGTGTGATGAATGTAACTACAGCAGTAAGTATGATCCCTGACATCAGTAGATAAAGTAACACTCAGAGCTGTAACCCAGGGAGTGTGATGAATGGAACTTCAGCAGTAAGTATGATCCCTGACATCAGTAGATAAAGTAACACTCAGAGCTGTAACCCAGGGAGTGTGATGAATGTAACTTCAGCAGTAAGTATGATCCCTGACACCAGTAGATAAAGTAACACTCAGAGCTGTAACCCTGGGAGTGTGATGAATGTAACTACAGCAGTAAGTATGATCCCTGACACCAGTGGATAAAGTAACACTCAGAGCTGTAACCCAGGGAGTGTGATGAATGTAACTTCAGCAGTAAGTATGATCCCTGACATCAGTAGATAAAGTAACACTCAGAGCTGTAACCCTGGGAGTGTGATGAATGTAACTACAGCAGTAAGTATGATCCCTGACATCAGTAGATAAAGTAACACTCAGAGCTGTAACCCAGGGAGTGTGATGAATGGAACTTCAGCAGTAAGTATGATCCCTGACATCAGTAGATCAAGTAACACTCAGAGCTGTAACCCAGGGAGTGTGATGAATGTAACTTCAGCAGTAAGTATGATCCCTGACACCAGTAGATAAAGTAACACTCAGAGCTGTAACCCTGGGAGTGTGATGAATGGAACTACAGCAGTAAGTATGATCCCTGACATCAGTAGATAAAGTAACACTCAGAGCTGTAACCCTGGGAGTGTGATGAATGTAACTACAGCAGTAAGTATGATCCCTGACATCAGTAGATAAAGTAACACTCAGAGCTGTAACCCAGGGAGTGTGATGAATGTAACTACAGCAGTAAGTATGATCCCTGACATCAGTAGATAAAGTAACACTCAGAGCTGTAACCCAGGGAGTGTAATGAATGTAACTTCAGCAGTAAGTATGATCCCTGACACCAGTAGATAAAGTTACACTCAGAGCTGTAACCCAGGGAGTGTGATGAATGGAACTACAGCAGTAAGTATGATCCCTGACACCAGTAGATAAAGTAACACTCAGAGCTGTAACCCAGGGAGTGTGATGAATGTAACTTCAGCAGTAAGTATGATCCCTGACACCAGTAGATAAAGTAACACTCAGAGCTGTAACCCAGGGAGTGTGATGAATGTAACTACAGCAGTAAGTATTATCCCTGACACCAGTCGATAAAGTAACACTCAGAGCTGTAACCCTGGGAGTGTGGTGAATGTAACTTCAGCAGTATGTATCATCCCTGACATCAGTAGATAAAGTAACACTCAGAGCTGTAACCCAGGGAGTGTGATGAATGTAACTACAGCAGTAAGTATGATCCCTGACACCAGTAGATAAAGTAACACTCAGAGCTGTAACCCTGGGAGTGTGATGAATGGAACTACAGCAGTAAGTATGATCCCTGACATCAGTAGATAAAGTAACACTCAGAGTTGTAACCCTGGGAGTGTGATGAATGTAACTACAGCAGTAAGTATGATCCCTGACATCATTAGATATAGTAACACTCAGAGCTGTAACCCAGGGAGTGTGATGAATGTAACTTCAGCAGTAAGTATGATCCCTGACATCAGTAGATAAAGTAACACTCAGAGCTGTAACCCAGGGAGTGTGATGAATGTAACTACAGCAGTAAGTATTATCCCTGACATCATTAGATATAGTAACACTCAGAGCTGTAACCCAGGGAGTGTGATGAATGTAACTTCAGCAGTAAGTATGATCCTTGGTATCAGTAGATAAAGTAACACTCAGAGCTGTAACCCTGGAAGTGTGATGAATGTAACTACAGCAGTAAGTATGATCCCTGACATCAGTAGATAAAGTAACACTCAGAGCTGTAACCCAGGGAGTGTGATGAATGTAACTTCAGCAGTAAGTATGATCCCTGACACCAGTAGATAAAGTAACACTCAGAGCTGTAACCCAGGGAGTGTGATGAATGGAACTACAGCAGTAAGTATGATCCCTGACATCAGTAGATAAAGTAACACTCAGAGCTGTAACCCTGGGAGTGTGATGAATGTAACTACAGCAGTGAGTATGATCCCTGACACCAGTAGATAAAGTAACACTCAGAGCTGTAACCCAGGGAGTGTGATGAATGGAACTTCAGCAGTAAGTATGATCCCTGACACCAGAAGATAAAGTAACACTCAGAGCTGTAACCCAGGGAGTGTGATGAATGTAACTTCAGCAGTAAGTATGATCCCTGACACCAGTAGATAAAGTAACACTCAGAGCTGTAACCCAGGGAGTGTGATGAATGTAACAACAGCAGTAAGTATGATCCCTGACATCAGTAGATAAAGTAACACTCAGAGCTGTAACCCAGGGAGTGTGATGAATGGAACTTCAGCAGTAAGTATGATCCCTGACATCAGTAGATAAAGTAACACTCAGAGCTGTAACCCTGGGAGTGTGATGAATGTAACTACAGCAGTAAGTATGATCCCTGACATCAGTAGATAAAGTAACACTCAGAGCTGTAACCCAGGGAGTGTGATGAATGGAACTTCAGCAGTAAGTATGATCCCTGACATCAGTAGATAAAGTAACACTCAGAGCTGTAACCCAGGGAGTGTGATGAATGTAACTTCAGCAGTAAGTATGATCCCTGACACCAGTAGATAAAGTAACACTCAGAGCTGTAACCCAGGGAGTGTGATGAATGGAACTACAGCAGTAAGTATGATCCCTGACATCAGTAGATAAAGTAACACTCAGAGCTGTAACCCTGGGAGTGTGATGAATGTAACTACAGCAGTAAGTATGATCCCTGACATCAGTAGATAAAGTAACACTCAGAGCTGTAACCCAGGGAGTGTGATGAATAGAACTTCAGCAGTAAGTATGATCCCTGACATCAGTAGATAAAGTAACACTCAGAGCTGTAACCCAGGGAGTGTGATGAATGTAACTTCAGCAGTAAGTATGATCCCTGACACCAGTAGATAAAGTAACACTCAGAGCTGTAACCCAGGGAGTGTGATGAATGTAACTTCAGCAGTATGATCCCTGACATCAGTAGATAAAGTAACACTCAGAGCTGTAACCCAGGGAGTGTGATGAATGTAACTTCAGCAGTATGTATTATCCCTGACATCAGTAGATAAAGTAACACTCAGAGCTGTAACCCAGGGAGTGTGATGAATGTAACTTCAGCAGTATGTATTATCCCTGACATCAGTAGATAAAGTAACACTCAGAGCTGTAACCCAGGGAGTGTGATGAATGTAACTTCAGCAGTATGTATCATCCCTGACATCAGTAGATAAAGTAACACTCAGAGCTGTAACCCTGGGAGTGTGATGAATGTAACTACAGCAGTAAGTATGATCCCTGACATCAGTAGATAAAGTAACACTCAGAGATGTAACCCTGGGAGTGTGATGAATGTAACTACAGCAGTAAGTATGATCCCTGACATCAGTAGATAAAGTAACACTCAGAGCTGTAACCCAGGGAGTGTGATGAATGGAACTTCAGCAGTAAGTATGATCCCTGACACCAGTAGATAAAGTAACACTCAGAGCTGTAACCCTGGGAGTGTGATGAATGTAACTACAGCAGTAAGTATGATCCCTGACATCAGTAGATAAAGTAACACTCAGAGCTGTAACCCAGGGAGTGTGATGAATGGAACTTCAGCAGTAAGTATGATCCCTGACATCAGTAGATAAAGTAACACTCAGAGCTGTAACCCAGGGAGTTTGATGAATGGAACTACAGCAGTAAGTATGATCCCTGACATCAGTAGATAAAGTAACACTCAGAACTGTAACCCCGGGAGTGTGATGAATGTTACTAAAGCAATAAGTATGATCCCTGACACCAGTAGATAAAGTAACACTCAGAGCTGTAACCCTGGGAGTGTGATGAATGTAACTTCAGCAGTTAGTATGATCCCTGACATCAATAGATAAAGTAACACTCAGAGCTGTAAACCTGGGAGTGTGATGAATGTAACTACAGCAGTAAGTATGATCCCTGACACCAGTAGATAAAGTAACACTCAGAGCTGTAACCCAGGGAGTGTGATGAATGTAACAACAGCAGTAAGTATTATCCCTGACATCAGTAGATAAAGTAACACTCAGAGCTGTAACCCAGGGAGTGTGATGAATGTAACTTCAGCAGTAAGTATGATCCCTGACACCAGTAGATAAAGTAACACTCAGAGCTGTAACCCAGGGAGTGTGATGAATGTAACAACAGCAGTAAGTATGATCCCTGACATCAGTAGATAAAGTAACACTCAGAGCTGTAACCCAGGGAGTGTGATGAATGTAACTTCAGCAGAAAGTATGATCCCTGACATCAGTAGATAAAGTAACACTCAGAGCTGTAACCCAGGGAGTGTGATGAATGTAACTACAGCAGTAAGTATTATCCCTGACATCAGTAGATAAAGTAACACTCAGAGCTGTAACCCAGGGAGTGTGATGAATGTAACTACAGCAGTAAGTATTATCCCTGACACCAGTCGATAAAGTAACACTCAGAGCTGTAACCCTGGGAGTGTGGTGAATGTAACTTCAGCAGTAAGTATGATCCTTGGTATCAGTAGATAAAGTAACACTCAGAGCTGTAACCCTGGAAGTGTGATGAATGTAACTTCAGCAGTAAGTATGATCCCTGACATCAGTAGATAAAGTAACACTCAGAGCTGTAACCCTGGGAGTGTGATGAATGTTACTTCAGCAGTAAGTATGATCCCTGACACCAGTAGATAAAGTAACACTCAGAGCTGTAACCCAGGGAGTGTGATGAATGGAACTACAGCAGTAAGTATGATCCCTGACACCAGTAGATAAAGTAACACTCAGAGCTGTAACCCAGGGAGTGTGATGAATGGAATTTCAGCAGTAAGTATGATCCCTGACACCAGTAGATAAAGTAACACTCAGAGCTGTAACCCTGGGAGTGTGATGAATGTAACTTCGATAGTAAGTATGATCCCTGACACCAGTAGATAAAGTAACACTCAGAGCTGTAACCCCTAGGAGTGTGATGAATGTAACTACAGCAGTAAGTATGATCCCTGACACCAGTAGATAAAGTAACACTCAGAGCTGTAACCCTGGGAGTGTGATGAATGTAACTTCAGCAGTTAGTATGATCCCTGACATCAATAGATAAAGTAACACTCAGAGCTGTAACCCAGGGAGTGTGATGAATGTAACTACAGCAGTAAGTATGATCCCTGACACCAGTAGATAAAGTAACACTCAGAGCTGTAACCCAGGGAGTGTGATGAATGTAACTACAGCAGTAAGTATGATCCCTCACACCAGTAGATAAAGTAACACTCAGAGCTGTAACCCTAGGAGTGTGATGAATGTAACTACAGCAGTAAGTGTGATCCCTGACATCAACAGATAAAGTAACACTCAGAACTGTAACCCCGGGAGTGTGATGAATGTTACTAAAGCAATAAGTATGATCCCTGACACCAGTAGATAAAGTAACACTCAGAGCTGTAACCCTGGGAGTGTGATGAATGTAACTTCAGCAGTTAGTATGATCCCTGACATCAATAGATAAAGTAACACTCAGAGCTGTAAACCTGGGAGTGTGATGAATGTAACTACAGCAGTAAGTATGATCCCTGACACCAGTAGATAAAGTAACACTCAGAGCTGTAACCCAGGGAGTGTGATGAATGTAACTACAGCAGTAAGTATGATCCCTGACACCAGTAGATAAAGTAACACTCAGAGCTGTAACCCTGGGAGTGTGATGAATGTAACTACAGCAGTAAGTGTGATCCCTGACATCAACAGATAAAGTAACACTCAGAGCTGTAACCCCGGGAGTGTAATGAATGTTACTAAAGCAATAAGTGTGATCCCTGACATCAGTAGATAAAGTAACACTCAGAGCTGTAACCCCGGGAGTGTGATGAATGTAACTTCAGCAGTAAGTATGATCTCTGACATCAGTAGATAAAGTAACACTCAGAGCTGTAACCCAGGGAGTGTGATGAATGTAACTTCAGCAGTAAGTATGATCCCTGACACCAGTAGATAAAGTAACACTCAGAGCTGTAACCCTGGGAGTGTGGTGAATGTAACTTCAGCAGTAAGTATGATCCTTGGTATCAGTAGATAAAGTAACACTCAGAGCTGTAACCCTGGAAGTGTGATGAATGTAACTACAGCAGTAAGTATGATCCCTGACATCAGTAGATAAAGTAACACTCAGAGCTGTAACCCAGGGAGTGTAATGAATGTAACTACAGCAGTAAGTATTATCCCTGACACCAGTAGATAAAGTAACACTCAGAGCTGTAACCCAGGGAGTGTAATGAATGTAACTTCAGCAGTAAGTATGATTCCTGACACCAGTAGATAAAGTAACACTCAGAGCTGTAACCCAGGGAGTGTGATGAATGGAACTACAGCAGTAAGTATGATCCCTGACACCAGTAGATAAAGTAACACTCATAGCTGTAACCCAGGGAGTGTGATGAATGTAACTTCAGCAGTAAGTATGATCCCTGACACCAGTAGATAAAGTAACACTCAGAGCTGTAACCCAGGGAGTGTGATGAATGTAACTACAGCAGTAAGTATTATCCCTGACACCAGTCGATAAAGTAACACTCAGAGCTGTAACCCTGGGAGTGTGGTGAATGTAACTTCAGCAGTATGTATCATCCCTGACATCAGTAGATAAAGTAACACTCAGAGCTGTAACCCTGGGAGTGTGATGAATGTAACTACAGCAGTAAGTATGATCCCTGACATCAGTAGATAAAGTAACACTCAGAGCTGTAACCCTGGGAGTGTGATGAATGTAACTACAGCAGTAAGTATGATCCCTGACATCAGTAGATAAAGTAACACTCAGAGCTGTAACCCAGGGAGTGTGATGAATGGAACTTCAGCAGTAAGTATGATCCCTGACTTCAGTAGATAAAGTAACACTCAGAGCTGTAACCCAGGGAGTGTGATGAATGGAACTTCAGCAGTAAGTATGATCCCTGACACCAGTAGATAAAGTAACACTCAGAGCTGTAACCCTGGGAGTGTGATGAATGTAACTACAGCAGTAAGTATGATCCCTGACATCAGTAGATAAAGTAACACTCAGAGCTGTAACCCAGGGAGTGTGATGAATGGAACTTCAGCAGTAAGTATGATCCCTGACATCAGTAGATAAAGTAACACTCAGAGCTGTAACCCAGGGAGTTTGATGAATGTAACTACAGCAGTAAGTATTATCCCTGACATCATTAGATATAGTAACACTCAGAGCTGTAACCCAGGGAGTGTGATGAATGTAACTTCAGCAGTAAGTATGATCCCTGACATCAGTAGATAAAGTAACACTCAGAGCTGTAACCCAGGGAGTGTGATGAATGTAACTACAGCAGTAAGTATTATCCCTGACATCATTAGATATAGTAACACTCAGAGCTGTAACCCAGGGAGTGTGATGAATGTAACTTCAGCAGTAAGTATGATCCTTGGTATCAGTAGATAAAGTAACACTCAGAGCTGTAACCCTGGAAGTGTGATGAATGTAACTACAGCAGTAAGTATGATCCCTGACATCAGTAGATAAAGTAACACTCAGAGCTGTAACCCAGGGAGTGTGATGAATGTAACTTCAGCAGTAAGTATGATCCCTGACACCAGTAGATAAAGTAACACTCAGAGCTGTAACCCTGGGAGTGTGATGAATGTAACTACAGCAGTAAGTATGATCCCTGACATCAGTAGATAAAGTAACACTCAGAGCTGTAACCCAGGGAGTGTGATGAATGTAACTTCAGCAGTAAGTATGATCCCTGACATCAGTAGATAAAGTAACACTCAGAGCTGTAACCCTGGGAGTGTGATGAATGTAACTACAGCAGTAAGTATGATCCCTGACATCAGTATATAAAGTAACACTCAGAGCTGTAACCCAGGGAGTGTGATGAATGGAACTTCAGCAGTAAGTATGATCCCTGACACCAGTAGATAAAGTAACACTCAGAGCTGTAACCCAGGGAGTGTGATGAATGTAACTACAGCAGTAAGTATGATCCCTGACACCAGTAGATAAAGTAACACTCAGAGCTGTAACCCAGGGAGTGTGATGAATGGAACTACAGCAGTAAGTATGATCCCTGACATCAGTAGATAAAGTAACACTCAGAGCTGTAACCCTGGGAGTGTGATGAATGTAACTACAGCAGTAAGTATGATCCCTGACATCAGTAGATAAAGTAACACTCAGAGCTGTAACCCAGGGAGTGTGATGAATGGAACTTCAGCAGTAAGTATGATCCCTGACATCAGTAGATAAAGTAACACTCAGAGCTGTAACCCAGGGAGTGTAATGAATGTAACTTCAGCAGTAAGTATGATCCCTGACACCAGTAGATAAAGTAACACTCAGAGCTGTAACCCAGGGAGTGTGATGAATGGAACTACAGCAGTAAGTATGATCCCTGACACCAGTAGATAAAGTAACACTCAGAGCTGTAACCCAGGGAGTGTGATGAATGTAACTTCAGCAGTAAGTATGATCCCTGACACCAGTAGATAAAGTAACACTCAGAGCTGTAACCCAGGGAGTGTGATGAATGTAACTACAGCAGTAAGTATTATCCCTGACACCAGTCGATAAAGTAACACTCAGAGCTGTAACCCTGGGAGTGTGGTGAATGTAACTTCAGCAGTATGTATCATCCCTGACATCAGTAGATAAAGTAACACTCAGAGCTGTAACCCTGGGAGTGTGATGAATGTAACTACAGCAGTAAGTATGATCCCTGACATCAGTAGATAAAGTAACACTCAGAGCTGTAACCCTGGGAGTGTGATGAATGTAACTACAGCAGTAAGTATGATCCCTGACATCAGTAGATAAAGTAACACTCAGAGCTGTAACCCAGGGAGTTTGATGAATGGAACTTCAGCAGTAAGTATGATCCCTGACTTCAGTAGATAAAGTAACACTCAGAGCTGTAACCCAGGGAGTGTGATGAATGGAACTTCAGCAGTAAGTATGATCCCTGACACCAGTAGATAAAGTAACACTCAGAGCTGTAACCCTGGGAGTGTGATGAATGTAACTACAGCAGTAAGTATGATCCCTGACATCAGTAGATAAAGTAACACTCAGAGCTGTAACCCAGGGAGTGTGATGAATGGAACTTCAGCAGTAAGTATGATCCCTGACATCAGTAGATAAAGTAACACTCAGAGCTGTAACCCAGGGAGTTTGATGAATGTAACTACAGCAGTAAGTATTATCCCTGACATCATTAGATATAGTAACACTCAGAGCTGTAACCCAGGGAGTGTGATGAATGTAACTTCAGCAGTAAGTATGATCCCTGACATCAGTAGATAAAGTAACACTCAGAGCTGTAACCCAGGGAGTGTGATGAATGTAACTACAGCAGTAAGTATTATCCCTGACATCATTAGATATAGTAACACTCAGAGCTGTAACCCAGGGAGTGTGATGAATGTAACTTCAGCAGTAAGTATGATCCTTGGTATCAGTAGATAAAGTAACACTCAGAGCTGTAACCCTGGAAGTGTGATGAATGTAACTACAGCAGTAAGTATGATCCCTGACATCAGTAGATAAAGTAACACTCAGAGCTGTAACCCAGGGAGTGTGATGAATGTAACTTCAGCAGTAAGTATGATCCCTGACACCAGTAGATAAAGTAACACTCAGAGCTGTAACCCAGGGAGTGTGATGAATGGAACTACAGCAGTAAGTATGATCCCTGACATCAGTAGATAAAGTAACACTCAGAGCTGTAACCCTGGGAGTGTGATGAATGTAACTACAGCAGTAAGTATGATCCCTGACATCAGTAGATAAAGTAACACTCAGAGCTGTAACCCAGGGAGTGTGATGAATGGAACTTCAGCAGTAAGTATGATCCCTGACATCAGTAGATAAAGTAACACTCAGAGCTGTAACCCTGGGAGTGTGATGAATGTAACTTCAGCAGTAAGTATGATCCCTGACACCAGTAGATAAAGTAACACTCAGAGCTGTAACCCTGGGAGTGTTATGAATGTAACTACAGCAGTAAGTATGATCCCTGACATCAGTAGATAAAGTAACACTCAGAGCTGTAACCCAGGGAGTGTGATGAATGTAACTTCAGCAGTAAGTATGATCCCTGACATCAGTAGATAAAGCAACACTCAGAGCTGTAACCCTGGGAGTGTGATGAATGTAACTACAGCAGTAAGTATGATCCCTGACATCAGTAGATAAAGTAACACTCAGAGCTGTAACCCAGGGAGTGTGATGAATGGAACTTCAGCAGTAAGTATGATCCCTGACATCAGTAGATAAAGTAACACTCAGAGCTGTAACCCAGGGAGTGTGATGAATGTAACTACAGCAGTAAGTATTATCCCTGACATCATTAGATATAGTAACACTCAGAGCTGTAACCCAGGGAGTGTGATGAATGTAACTTCAGCAGTAAGTATGATCCCTGACATCAGTAGATAAAGTAACACTCAGAGCTGTAAACCTGGGAGTGTGATGAATGTAACTTCAGCAGTATGTATTATCCCTGACACCAGTAGATAAAGTAACACTCAGAGCTGTAACCCAGGGAGTGTGATGAATGTAACTACAGCAGTAAGTATGATCCCTGACATCAGTAGATAAAGTAACACTCAGAGCTGTAACCCAGGGAGTGTGATGAATGTAACTTCAGCAGTAAGTATGATCCCTGACATCAGTAGATAAAGTAACACTCAGAGCTGTAACCCAGGGAGTGTGATGAATGTAACTTCAGCAGTAAGTATGATCCCTGACATCAGTAGATAAAGTAACACTCAGAGCTGTAACCCAGGGAGTGTGATGAATGTAACTACAGCAGTAAGTATGATCCCTGACATCAGTAGATAAAGTAACACTCAGAGCTGTAACCCAGGGAGTGTGATGAATGTAACTTCAGCAGTAAGTATGATCCCTGACATCAGTAGATAAAGTAACACTCAGAGCTGTAACCCAGGGAGTGTGATGAATGTAACTTCAGCAGTAAGTATGATCCCTGACATCAGTAGATAAAGTAACACTCAGAGCTGTAACCCAGGGAGTGTGATGAATGTAACTACAGCAGTAAGTATGATCCCTGACATCAGTAGATAAAGTAACACTCAGAGCTGTAAACCTGGGAGTGTGATGAATGTAACTTCAGCAGTAAGTATGATCCCTGACATCAGTAGATAAAGTAACACTCAGAGCTGTAACCCTGGAAGTGTGATGAATGTTACTACAGCAGTAAGTATGATCCCTGACACCAGTAGATAAAGTAACACTCAGAGCTGTAACCCTGGAAGTGTGATGAATGTTACTACAGCAGTAAGTATGATCCCTGACACCAGTAGATAAAGTAACACTCAGAGCTGTAACCCAGGGAGTGTGATGAATGTAACTTCAGCAGTAAGTATGATCCCTGACACCAGTAGATAAAGTAACACTCAGAGCTGTAACCCAGGGAGTGTGATGAATGTAACAACAGCAGTAAGTATGATCCCTGACATCAGTAGATAAAGTAACACTCAGAGCTGTAACCCAGGGAGTGTGATGAATGTAACTTCAGCAGTAAGTATGATCCCTGACATCAGTAGATAAAGTAACACTCAGAGCTGTAACCCAGGGAGTGTGATGAATGTAACTACAGCAGTAAGTATTATCCCTGACATCAGTAGATAAAGTAACACTCAGAGCTGTAACCCAGGGAGTGTGATGAATGTAACTACAGCAGTAAGTATTATCCCTGACACCAGTCGATTAAGTAACACTCAGAGCTGTAACCCTGGGAGTGTGGTGAATGTAACTTCAGCAGTAAGTATGATCCTTGGTATCAGTAGATAAAGTAACACTCAGAGCTGTAACCCAGGGAGTGTGATGAATGTAACTTCAGCAGTAAGTATGATCCCTGACATCAGTAGATAAAGTAACACTCAGAGCTGTAACCCAGGGAGTGTGATGAATGTAACTACAGCAGTAAGTATGATCCCTGACATCAGTAGATAAAGTAACACTCAGAGCTGTAACCCAGGGAGTGTGATGAATATAACTACAGCAGTAAGTATGATCCCTGACATCAGTAGATAAAGTAACACTCAGAGCTGTAACCCAGGGAGTGTGATGAATGTAACTACAGCAGTAAGTATTATCCCTGACATCATTAGATATAGTAACACTCAGAGCTATAACCCAGGGAGTGTGATGAATGTAACTTCAGCAGTAAGTATGATCCCTGACATCAGTAGATAAAGTAACACTCAGAGCTGTAACCCAGGGAGTGTGATGAATGTAACTACAGCAGTAAGTATTATCCCTGACATCATTAGATATAGTCACACTCAGAGCTGTAACCCAGGGAGTGTGATGAATGTAACTTCAGCAGTAAGTATGATCCCTGACATCAGTAGATAAAGTAACACTCAGAGCTGTAACCCAGGGAGTGTGATGAATGTAACTACAGCAGTAAGTATTATCCCTGACATCATTAGATATAGTAACACTCAGAGCTGTAACCCAGGGAGTGTGATGAATGTAACTACAGCAGTAAGTATTATCCCTGACATCATTAGATATAGTAACACTCAGAGCTGTAACCCTGGGAGTGTGATGAATGTAACTACAGCAGTAAGTATGATCCCTGACATCAGTAGATAAAGTAACACTCAGAGCTGTAACCCTGGGAGTGTGATGAATGTAACTACAGCAGTAAGTATGATCCCTGACATCAGTAGATAAAGAAACACTCAGAGCTGTAACCCAGGGAGTGTGATGAATGGAACTTCAGCAGTAAGTATGATCCCTGACATCAGTAGATAAAGTAACACTCAGAGCTGTAACCCAGGGAGTGTGATGAATGGAACTTCAGCAGTAAGTATGATCCCTGACACCAGTAGATAAAGTAACACTCAGAGCTGTAACCCTGGGAGTACGATGAATGTAACTACAGCAGTAAGTATGATCCCTGACATCAGTAGATAAAGTAACACTCAGAGCTGTAACCCAGGGAGTGTGATGAATGGAACTTCAGCAGTAAGTATGATCCCTGACATCAGTAGATAAAGTAACACTCAGAGCTGTAACCCAGGGAGTTTGATGAATGGAACTACAGCAGTAAGTATGATCCCTGACATCAGTAGATAAAGTAACACTCAGAGCTGTAACCCAGGGAGTGTGATGAATGTAACTTCAGCAGTAAGTATGATCCCTGACATCAGTAGATAAAGTAACACTCAGAGCTGTAAACCTGGGAGTGTGATGAATGTAACTTCAGCAGTATGTATTATCCCTGACACCAGTAGATAAAGTAACACTCAGAGCTGTAACCCAGGGAGTGTGATGAATGTAACTACAGCAGTAAGTATGATCCCTGACATCAGTAGATAAAGTAACACTCAGAGCTGTAACCCAGGGAGTGTGATGAATGTAACTTCAGCAGTAAGTATGATCCCTGACATCAGTAGATAAAGTAACACTCAGAGCTGTAACCCAGGGAGTGTGATGAATGTAACTTCAGCAGTAAGTATGATCCCTGACATCAGTAGATAAAGTAACACTCAGAGCTGTAACCCAGGGAGTGTGATGAATGTAACTACAGCAGTAAGTATGATCCCTGACATCAGTAGATAAAGTAACACTCAGAGCTGTAAACCTGGGAGTGTGATGAATGTAACTTCAGCAGTATGTATTATCCCTGACACCAGTAGATAAAGTAACACTCAGAGCTGTAACCCTGGGAGTGTGATGACTGGAACTTCAGCAGTAAGTATGATCCCTGACATCAGTAGATAAAGTAACACTCAGAGCTGTAACCCTGGAAGTGTGATGAATGTTACTACAGCAGTAAGTATGATCCCTGACACCAGTAGATAAAGTAACACTCAGAGCTGTAACCCAGGGAGTGTGATGAATGTAACTTCAGCAGTAAGTATGATCCCTGACATCAGTAGATAAAGTAACACTCAGAGCTGTAACCCTGGGAGTGTGATGAATGGAACTTCAGCAGTAAGTATGATCCCTGACATCAGTAGATAAAGTAACACTCAGAGCTGTAACCCTGGGAGTGTGATGAATGTAACTACAGCAGTAAGTATTATCCCTGACACCAGTAGATAAAGTAACACTCAGAGCTGTAACCCTGGGAGTGTGATGAATGGAACTACAGCAGTAAGTATGATCCCTGACACCAGTAGATAAAGTAACACTCAGAGCTGTAACCCTGGGAGTGTGATGAATGTAACTACAGCAGTAAGTATTATCCCTGACACCAGTAGATAAAGTAACACTCAGAGCTGTAACCCTGGGAGTGTGATGAATGTAACTACAGCAGTAAGTATTATCCCTGACACCAGTAGATAAAGTAACACTCAGAGCTGTAACCCTGGGAGTGTGATGAATGGAACTACAGCAGTAAGTATGATCCCTGACACCAGTAGATAAAGTAACACTCAGAGCTGTAACCCTGGGAGTGTGATGAATGTAACTACAGCAGTAAGTATTATCCCTGACACCAGTAGATAAAGTAACACTCAGAGCTGTAACCCTGGGAGTGTGATGAATGTAACTACAGCAGTAAGTATTATCCCTGACACCAGTAGATAAAGTAACACTCAGAGCTGTAACCCTGGAAGTGTGATGAATGGAACTACAGCAGTAAGTATGATCCCTGACACCAGTAGATAAAGTAACACTCAGAGCTGTAACCCTGGGAGTGTGATGAATGTAACTACAGCAGTAAGTATTATCCCTGACACCAGTAGATAAAGTAACACTCAGAGCTGTAACCCTGGGAGTGTGATGACTGGAACTTCAGCAGTAAGTATGATCCCTGACATCAGTAGATAAAGTAACACTCAGAGCTGTAACCCTGGAAGTGTGATGAATGTTACTACAGCAGTAAGTATGATCCCTGACACCAGTAGATAAAGTAACACTCAGAGCTGTAACCCTGGGAGTGTGATGAATGTAACTTCAGCGGTAAGTATGATCCTTGGTATCAGTAGATAAAGTAACACTCAGAGCTGTAACCCAGGGAGTGTGATGAATGTAACTACAGCAGTAAGTATGATCCCTGACATCAGTAGATAAAGTAACACTCAGAGCTGTAACCCTGGGAGTGTGGTGAATGTAACTTCAGCAGTAAGTATGATCCTTGGTATCAGTAGATAAAGTAACACTCAGAGCTGTAACCCTGGCTGTTAATCTGTAATCCCTAAAAACTATCATTTTATGTTTTTCATAAAAATTTTTACATGTTTATACCTTTTTTATCCTTTTTTCAGAATCATTTTTTTAAAGGTGATTTCAGGGTTTTTACATATATATTTCAAACCTTGGTATGAGCGATGGGTGTGCTGTCTCAGTGTTTGGGAAAAGTGGCATTATATCAAGCAGACATTTGATGTGATTTCACCAAGATCAGACAGATTGACTGGAATTATCAAATTTAGAAGAATCATGTGCTACAACTTTACTGCAGATATCATACCTGAAGCTTGTTTAGGAAACATCGCATTCAGTAAAATTACAGAATTAAGTTGCACATAAATGCATTGATTTATAATGTTTTTTCTTTCTTCACAGTTTGATCCTTGCTGTGTGAAAGATTTTACACTTTCTTAAAAATTCCTGATTGGCATCACTGAGAAAATTATTTATATGTATTTACAGAGGAATAACACTTATTGCAGAAAGTATTTTAAAAAAACTGCTTTGAACATATGCTTTTACAGTAAAATCTGTATGCATTGATTAATTTCATTTTAGCTCGAAAGCGCACCAGCCTGATAGTCCACAAGAAGCTGCACTCAGGAGAGAAGGAGTATGAGTGCCAGGTGTGCAACATGAAGTTTGCTTTCAAACAAAAGGTATGTCATATCAACAATACAAGAGTACCTCTTTGTTTTTAAATAAATTATTTATGTGACATGCTTCATCAGTGTTCTAAACATATGTGGTGGTAGTACAGGAGAGTATCGTATATCAGCCAGTTTGTGCTGCAGCTATTTGTAATAGTGACGTCTTATGACATGGTCTTCTATCAGTCAAAATGCACTTTATCAAAGCAAGCACACTGTTAAATCTGTCACAATTTATAAAGCGATCCTGATAGTTTGCAGTTTACACATGAATCTTGTCACAATTTTGAGACAATCTCACCATGCATCAATCATCAGATGACAGGGCAGTAACTGCTGACTTATCACATGAAACACTATAATTTGTTCTGTTTTAGAGGACAAATCACATGAATTTATCATATCATGTGCCATTTCAGCTGACCAATCATATGAAACACCATGAGAACAAGAGAGAACACGTCTGTGATACCTGTGGAAAAGGCTTCAATGAAAAATGTGATTTGACCAAGCATATCAAAAGAGTACATATGTGTTGTAAGTACAAACTACAGTGCTCACTCAAACTATAGCAGTCAGTCATTTGTAAATTGAACGAATACAGTAAGGTATTTATCCAAACTAATACTGTACTGTTTGTTCTTGACCTCTGGAATACAAAAATGTAATATTATCAGGGCTTTCAGAAATATGGGGGTTATGCATCTCTAAAGCTCAAAAGGCCTTTAGGATGTTTGGTTCTAAGGGTCTGATTGGATCCCGTGAATTTCTTGCTGTAGGACCTCGAGGGTCAAAGGTGGCTCTTACAGCAGTCACTGACCACTCCCATCTACAACTTAATCAAACCAGTCACTTGCAAAAACACTGTGCTGACAACTGACAGCTGACCCTTAATTATAATATACTCTAATAATAATATAATGACACAGTATACAATAATATGATATGATAATGGCATTAAATACTTAAACAAATATTCAATAATATATTACCATTCAAAATCTGACAGAAAGCCCCTCCCCTTCATTCACTCTAAATTCTCATGCCACTCTACAAAATTTTTGAAAGCCCTGATATTATGATAAAAATTCCATTGAAATAACAGATTTATTGCATCGCCAGACCAAATCTGGAGATACTATGGTTTAGGCAAGGTTGCACCATCTCCGCCGCCGCCGCAGAGATTTTGTTTGGACGTGATAACTCAAAAAATATTTTACAGATCTTTACCAAACTTGACATGTGCATAGATATGGGTGAGAGAACGAAGCCTATTTAAAATGGGGTCATGACCTTTACTAGGACAGTGACCTTGACCTTGAATAGGTCCATTTTTGGGGAAAATCACACAAATTCTTAAATATCTCAAGAAATCTTGCATGGATTGATCCAAAAATCAACTTGACCTAAGATCTTAGGTAGTGTTGTCATGTACTGGAAACTGCTATCCTTTTCTTGTTTTTGTGCCATTTAATACCTCCATCATTGCCACTTAACAGTACTGTGATGACCTTTCCAGAGAGTAACCTTGGCCTTGAATATTGCCATATATGGTGAAAATCACACAGAATCATAAATATCTCAATAAGGGATGCATGCATTGGTCCAAAAATCAAATTGACTGAAGATCTTGGATAGCTTTGTCTTTTGCAGAAGACAGGTGGTGCCACATTCTGTCTTTCTCTTGGTTTCATGCCTTTTAATACCCCATCATTGCCACTTGACAGTACTGTGAGCATTATAAGTCAAAAACTTATTGACAGATAGGGCTGAAATGGTGCATGTACATTGATCTTGGATACCTCCATCATGTATTAAAGACTGGTGGTGCCATCTGTAATTGTTTGCAGTGGCGTCCATCTGTAAATGTGCTTTGAGTGAAAATTGCTCATATCTCCGGAGTGGTCCAAGATAGTGTTCTGAAATTTGACATGTCCATCCATCTCGGAAATTTTTCTCATAAACCAGACAGATGGCGCCACCTACCTTCCATTTTTGTAGAATAAATTAAGGCCCTTTTCTGAGGAGTGATGTGCACTATAGGCCTGAAAATGTGCCTATCCATAGATCTTGCATTCCTCCATATCTTTCTCAAGACAGGTGGCACCATCTGCAATCGCTTTGCTATGACATCCATCTGTACATGTGATAATGGTGAAAATTGCTTATATATCCGGAATGGTTCAAGGTATTTGTCTGAAATTTGGCATGTCCATCAATCTTTGAAAGTTTTCTCATATAACAGACAGGTGGCACCACCTACCTTCCTTTTTGTAGAATAAATAAATGCCCATTTCTCAGGAGTGATTTGGCCTATTAACCTGAAAATGTGCATATCTATAGATCTTGGACTCCTCCATCTTGTACACAAGACTGGTGGCACCATCTGCAATCGTTTTGCCATGGCATCCAACTGTATATTTGTTTTAGATGAAAATTGCTCATATCTGAGGAGTCCTTCAATGTGTAGGTCTCCAATTTTGCATGTAAATCCATCTTGGAGAGTTTTCTCGTCAACCAGACAGTTGGCGCCACCTACCTTACCATTTTTATAGTATAAATTTATCCCCTTTTCATAAGAGTGATTCTCTTTATTGGCCCCCGTATTTGGTGAAAAACATTGTTTCTCAAGTTGATAGATGGAAGAAACCATAGTCGCTTACCAAATGTCAGTGTATGCTGCTGAAGATGAGGGGTCTATTCTGAAAGGGGGGGGGGGGGATAAATTGTCTGGTGATACTATGGCACCTGCCGTGCCAAGAAATATCTAGTTGTACATGAATTGAAATATTAGTTCATGTGAAAGTCTTAAGTATTTTGAACTTTTATTTCAGCCTGTATGTTTCTTCTCTGCACATCTCTGTCATGTTTAAATGTACACAATGTAAATACTCATGTAAGTATATATTATGAAGAAAGTGATTGCTGAATTGAGAAAATGGGAAATAAGATTGTTTCTATCACTATCAGTCTTAGTCCTACTAGACTGACATTCTGTACCCCTTGAGATGATAGAAGTTCAGTTGTAATTAATTTGATTATCAATCTTCCTGAGTGCTTTCATTTTCTATAATTGTAGTGCGGCCTTTTGTCTGCAAGCAGTGCAACAAAGCTTACAAAGAGTCAACACAGCTCAAGCGGCACCTTGAAACCCACTCTGGCGTGAAAAACCATATGTGTCCAGTATGTAAACTATCAGTTCTTCATTGGTATTATTTGATTAATTTTGTGCTTTAGTCATTCTTGTATTCACATCCTTTTGAGTTCTTTAAAGTTACAGGTGATCTCTGATGCTGTATTTATTGAATTCATTATGTCAGTGATCAGAAAATTTTCAGTTCTTCTCCATGTTATTTGACCATATTTGCTATGAATGCAGTATCTGATCAGTTTCACATAATTACTATCCAATTTGTAACACTAAAGATATGTTCAATTTCCCAGGCCCACATTTCTCTTGAATACATTTTGAGGAACTTTGCCTCCAGCTACCTTCCATATTTCTGCCTCTTTGTTTATCTGGTATCTCATACTTAATGTACAAGGTGTACGACACTGAGCCACATCACTCTGGTTATTTTCAGCACAGCAACAAGCACTGCTTGACCAAGATATCCCTGTCTTTTAAGTTATTCATTTTCTTTCAGCACTATAACAATTTCAACCTGAACAAGATATTAAATATGAAACTATTTAACAGTACTCACATGCAAAGTATTTGAAAGCAGAGCTTTCGTCTGGTCTCTACCAGACTTGTTCACTGAATGATGGAACAAGGCCAGGGGAAATCCTTAGTTTGTTGTTGACACGGTAATATCCCTGTCAAATTGTAAGAAAAACTGTTTTCTTTCAGCACAGTAACAAGTATTACCTTAGTAAGATAACTCTGTCCCATTCTAAGTGATTCATTTTCTAACAGCACTGTAACAAGTACTACTTGACCAAGTTATCTGTATCCAATTCTAAGTGATTATTTTCTTTCAGCACTGTAACAAGTACTACCTGACCAAGATATCCCTGTCTCAGCACATGAAGTCACACACCTGTATGTTCCACTGTGAGATCTGTCAGAAGAGCTTTGGTAGTTACTCAGGATTCATGTGAGTAACATCAGATCTACATATTTATCCACTCTGTGAATTTTTAGTGATGAGTGTTGACAGTCTTTTGCCAAATTTCTCAAAAGCTACTCCAGGTAGTACAAGTAACCATGTAATTAATGTGTAGAAATAATCTCTGGTAGCACCACTGATAATGAAATACACACTGCAGCAGAATTTTTTTTTTTCTACTTTGCCTGCACCTTACTCACTGGAAACAGTCTCTGACTCCATTCATTTCCTTATTCCAGGGCCCACAAGGTGATGCATGATGAGAGTTACGGAGGTTACAAATGTGATATCTGTGGGAAGACTCTACATACCAAGGGCAGGTAATGACATCATCATACAAGACAGAGTGGGGAAGCACCTTAATAAAATATATATATATTGAAGAATCTATGATGTATACCCTAGATTACCTGTTTTAGCAATATGCTGGAGGCTAATCAGTAAAGTACCCGATAGTAACAATAATTGTCTGGTGACTAGAATTTTACAATTATTAGAACTTTAAATATACATCTGGAGAAACTAATGTACACTAGAACACCCAATGAACACGGGCAGATTCATGGTTATATATCACCATTCATGGTATCAATTCAGATGGTATTTATATAAATCCCTGAGTTACAGTATTGGTATCAGAAATGCTTCATTATCCTGGCATACAGGTCCAACAGGCACCAGGGTTTCCATTTGTACACTTGTTAATGACTGGTCAATTCATATATTTAGCTTAACAATATTCACATAATAAAATGCTTTTTCTATGTGCTCTTTGGAAAATGACAGGCTGTGTCAAACAATATCAAGTGATTAGATGAGCTACAGTGAAACTCCACAGTATTCAGATATCCCTAACAATAAATACTGGGAAATAGGTAAAAAAAAACAGGTTCGATATGATATAGGTATATCACCCTACTCTAAACATTCCAGAAAAGAAACACTCCAGCTGAACCAATGTTACATTAAGTGTAGTTAGTTACAATAATACAAACATTTACTTTCAACACAATGTTTTAGCAGGGCTTGCTGGATTTTAACAAAACTCACTATAACTATTTATCAACAGATTTTCTCACCCAGGTTTGATCATCAGCAAAATCCATTTAAATTACTGAGTTCAGAGGTCACCAGGCTACTTTGTGGTGTCACTGCAATAAGTTACCAGGATTATGATGGATTTTTATGAAACTCTACAGAATGGTTCACCAATATAATAACTCACCTAAGTGAAATTCCTGGCATATCCATGCTTATTTATATTTGCATATGAGGTCAGAGGTCAACAGACACATCATGATGGGCGTATTATGCACCATTTGAGGTGCTCTTGTTGAAATATTTGAATATTTTACCCATTGTGTTATTTGCTTGCAGTTTGATGCGGCACCAGAATGTTGCCCACAGTGATGACAGACCTTTTGTCTGTGAGATCTGCCTTCGGGGATTTAAAACAAAGAGAGACCTCAAGGTAAGAATTACATGAACTTTTTTTCATCTTATACTTTCCTTTCACCGAGAAAGATGTGTTAAGTTTGGTCTGAAGTTTGTTTTGTCTTAATTTTTATTTGTCACAATGTTCTTGTATATCTACATTCTCATGTATATATTATAAGTTCAGATGGTTACATATTCTTAATGGTTTATGATGCTTTTCTTTAACAGACATATCTTAAACTTACAATCATTTATCAGTCATAAAATTATTCACAACACATACAGTAATGGAAGCAGATCATAACATCTAAGACAGAGTCGGCTCACCCAGCTGATTTAAACTTAAGTTGAGCAGAATTGAGTTTACCTTCAATTGTTGCCATAAAGAGCCAAGTTTGTGCAGAAAATGTAGTTCACAAAAAAGATAAAAGCCACAAATAGGCCTTAATGAGCAAACTTAAAGGTGCCTATTCTGAAATTTGACATCTTTTGTCTAAAGATAATCCCTTGAACCTTTTATAAAAAATAGGTCAGAATATGCCAATCCCACTGTGTATAGGCTGATTGTTTTGTTTATATCCACATTTATAACATGTGGGGGGCCCACCAGAATAATCCAGACACATTCAACAAGAACATCTGGCAGCAAGTCAGACAAACAAAGAGTTTTGCAAAGGGCATTTTACGACTAATGATCTTCAACTTTGGCTAATATGCAACCAACCACCTTAGATTACATGGTTTTTCTGTTTGTCATCATTGCTGTTTACTGACAGTGTATAGATAGACAAGCTCATACATCCACCACAGAGGTGTTATCAGAACTTTTCCTAACAAGAATTACCTAGATTTAATTTATATGTTCGCAGAGTAAGCCAAATATCACATAACTCTATAACAAGGTAGATGAAGGTAGATTGAGCTAGTATATCTTATTTTACACTACCTGCAATTTATGAAAGAAATGAATCAGTGATCAAGATGATCACTGACCTGGTATTTGCAAGCCATTCAGATCCCTGTCTCAATAAACACAGAGCATGGTCTGACCACAAAATCATAATACCAAGTGTTCATTTTATTCCTAGGATGGAAAGTAAGTGTTCACGAAAACACTACATTGTATCTGTTCCATTCTGCTTATATCACAGAGGCAGAAAATATTACCTGAGCTTCATGACCCATGGTCACATTTTTCATTGCCAGTGACCATTTATGATCATATCCTTTCAGACATTTATTATGTATGAAAAAAGCAGGACAGTACAAATGAGCTTGTTTGATTTTATAAGAAAACTTAATTTGTACTTAATTTGATATTACATAAGAATCTCTCAGGTTTCATCAGTATTATATTATTTTCAGAACCACAAAATGGTCCACAGTGATGCCAAAGAGTTTCCATGCACCGTGTGTGATTACAAGGCCAAGAGGATTGAGAATCTGAGAGTTCACATGCGTCGTCATGCCACCACTAAACCTTTCAAATGTGGAGTCTGTGGTCGCGACTACACTCAACGACGAGCTCTGGAGCTTCATTTACGTCATCACGTCACAACAGGACATGTTGACAGTAAGACTTGTATCAAATGTGGAACAGCTTTCCAGTATCCAGAAATATACAAGGAACATATCCAAACTTGCCAAGGAAAGACAGCTATGACTGTGAAAGATGAAATGCTGGAAGTGGAAGTTGAGACCAGTGTTGGTCAAACCACGACCCCTGTAACAGGAGAGCAGCATGTCACAGTTTTCATGTGTGAGGAATGTAATTCTGTGTTTGCGACTCAGGACAGTCTGGCAGTGCACATACTGGCAGAGCATATGAAACATAATACAAATAATACAGTAACAGGACAGTCAGCAGAAAGCCAACAAACAGTCCTGCTGGCAGAAGAGCATTCATCAGTGGTAAACAGTTCAGCAGATCAGAGCACTGGTACAATGCCAGCCATCATATCTGTGTCAGGGTCAGAGGAGCTGGCAAAGGTAACGTTACCCAAGGAACAATACGTGTCCCTTGTAGCACAAAATGTGATCAGCAGTGACATTGCAACCACCACGTCCTCAAGTCATTACGTTACCGTGACTGATCCGGCCACAGCCGTGGAGACTATTGTCCCTATTGATGGTCTTACCCATGACAAACAGGTGGAGGGGCAGCAGGTCGTGCAGGTGGAAGGTCTGCAGTTGGAGCAAAAAGAAGGGCAGCAGATCGTGGTGGAGGAACAGCAGGTGGAAAGTCTCCATGTAGAGCAGACAGAAGGGCAGCAAGTTGTATTAGAGGGACAGCAGTTTGCGCAGTTAGAAGAACAAGTGGAGGGGCTGCAGGTTGTACAGGGGGAAGGACAGCAAATTGTGCTGGAGGGACGTCAGGTGGAGCAGACAGAAGAACAGCAGGTTGTGGTGGACAGGCAGCAGTTGGAGCAGCTGGAGGTACAACAGGTTGAGGGACTGCAAGTGGTGCAAGGAGAAGGGCAACAGGTTGTGATGGAGGGGCAATAGTTGGTGAAAAGGCAGGACCAGTTGGAAAGTCAACATAATGTGGTAGAAGAACAGAAGACTATGGAGCAACAGCAGGCGCATTTGGTAAAGATTGTGGAAGAGGGGCAGCAAATTGTGGAAGACGGGCATCAAATTGTGGAAGACGGGCAGCAAAATTAGTAGTAGTAAGTGCAGTAGATCAAGGGAAAGCAGATGGGAAGGGGGGGGGGGGGGGGGGTAGAGGTGGATTGGCTTTATGCTGTCCAAGCATTTATAGACCTTTGTCGCAGTGAGTATGGAGGTGACATAACACATACCCTGTTACATCAACATTTCTAGAGCTATTTTGATAAGACTAATTGCAAGAAATCACCTCCACTCTCCACCATAAGAAAATCATTGTAAGTTTAGAATGGAACTTATTTGCTATGCAAAGCATATGTATCTGTATTTTTTATATGGATTTGTACATGTACAGGTCTGCAAATTTCATCAAACTGAAATTTATTCTTATGGAAGCATTTTCAGTATTACAGCTAGAACTAGTTAAATAAGGGAGTGTTTGACTGTATTTGAATAAATATTTGTACACAGACTCGATTGGAAAATCTAGTTCACACATAACCTCACTGTAATCGTGTTAAGGATGATATAATCATGGTAGTGCATAAAACTTTAATGTATGCGATCATTGTGGTGACTGCATGTGATTAAGTGTTATGATTTTTATGACGTGATAAGATAATTAGATAGTAAAGATAAGACTATTTTTACTAGCAATTTTGTTAAATGATAGATGGGCATTGTTGCACCTACATATTTTCTCATTATTAAATTGTGTAAATATTTCCTTGACGAAGAATTTTTCAATGCATTCAGTTGGATTATATTTCAAAATCAAATATATATATATAGGTTTTTTAAATGTTAGCGTTTTTTTCTTTCTAATTTTACTTACTGGTATATTGTAGTTCTGAAATATGTGTTACCTATAACTTTGAAAACACAGAAGTTTATGTAACAGGCATTGTGTATATTTTTATTTGTTTTGATAATGTACATAATTCAAAAATAAAAATACAGGTACCTTATATTCATATAATGTGTTCTTCACTTGTTGACGAAAACTTAATACTCTGAGCCATGTCCCAATATCCCATAGGAAGTTCCCTGTGGGAACCCCTGGTCTAATACCACCCTTTCTCTATTGAGCTCTGAGCCAAGTACAATATCCACTTTGCCAACCTTCCCTATGGGTAGCCCTAGCCCGTACCAACCTTCCTTTGTTTGTGTAGCCCTGAACAAAGCCAACCTTCCCTTAATGTAGCTATAGGCTAAAAGTATAAATTCCTATAGGCAGCATTTTTTATAGGGCAACCGTCCCCTGGAAGTCTCTGTGTTAAGCCAACCTTTCACAAGTTTAGTTGGGGTGGTCTGGGTCAAATAAAAATTTCATTATGGGTGCCTTTGACCAAGAACATTCTATAACGCGGAAGCTCTTGGGAGAGACCAACCTTCCCTCTGGCAACACCTGGGCAAAGCCCAATCTTCCACTATTTTGCACTGAGCCAAGTCTAACCCCTTCTCTGGATATTTATTTGCTCTAAGCTTTTGGGCAAGCCCTGGGACACAACTGTTCGAGGTAACTATAGCCCCAAACCATCCTCTTCTATTGTATGACCTAGGCCAAGATAAACCTTCCCTTGGAAATTTATTTAGCCCTTGGCGAAGACCAACCTTCCCTCTGGGTACTCCTGGGCCAAGACCAACCTCCCTTTGGCTACTCCTAGGCCAAAACTAATCTTCCCTCTGGGTACTCCTGGGCCAAGACCAACCTCCCTTTGGCTACTCCTAGGCCAAAACTAATCTTCCCTCTGGGTACTCCTGGGCCAAGACCAACCTCCCTTTGGCTACTCCTAGGCCAAAACTAATCTTCCCTCTGGGTACTCCTGAGCCAACCTAACCTTCCTTAAGGGTAGCTCTGGGCCAAGAACAACCTTCCCTCTCGGTAATCCTCGGCCAAGCCAAACTTTTTTTTTTGGGTAGCTGTGGGCAAAGACCCACCCTACCCCTGGGTACTCCTCAGCCAAGCCAAACTTTTTAGCTCAGCTGACTATAAGTCATCTGAGCTATAGTCGTGGTCCATTGTCCGTCGTCCGTCCGTCTGTCGTGCCGTCCGTCCGTCCGTAGATGTGCCAAAATTCGGCATAATGTTAGATGTCCCCAAGATCTCCTACCAAGCCGAAAAACTGGGTCTTTGCGACTTCGTTCCTTTGAGAAATTTAGGAAAAACCTCAATTTTTTATTAAAACCTATTTTCACACTTCAGGACTGCCTAATATTGAAACCGCTCATCTGTTTTTCCTCATATTTACCATAAATATTCCTCTATATAGTTCCTATGTACATGCCAGAAATTAGGTCTGTTTTATATAATTTAAAAAAGGTATGGACCGAAACATAATGCATTTTGTAAAAAATCAGGAAAGATATTTGATCACTTAACACAAAACATATTAAAGCTATGGACTTTTTTTCCAGTATTATAACTTTATTTTATCGAAATTAAATTGTATACCCAAAATAAGATCAAAATCTTTTAAATTTTTTTTAAATATTAACAAAAATAAAAAATTGGTACCTTAAATTTTGCCCAACTTTGACCATGGCACGTTTTTTTCCTGTAAGTACTGTGGATCTAATTTTCACAGCATGTACATATAAGGATTTAATCTGTTTAAATCTGAAATTTTAAAATAAAAGCTGCAAAATTAGGCTAGTTATTGAATTTTTTTGGAGGCTCTTGTTGTATTCCCTTGCACTGTCAAGCAGTCCACTGTGGTCACTGTTGGTCATTCAGTGCAACTCTCTATGCTCCCAAGGTTGTTGGCATAATGTTAGATGTCCCCAAGATCTCCTACCAAGCTGAAAACGGGGTCTTTGCGACTTTGTTCCTTTGAGAAATTAAGGAAAAACCTCAATTTTTTTATTAAAAACCTATTTTCACATTTCAGGACAGCCTAACTACGAAACCACTCACCTGGTTTTCCTCATATTTACCATAAATATTCCTCTATATAGTTCCTATGTACATGTCAGAAATTAGGTCTATATTATATGATTTAAAAAAAGTTATGCGCTCAAACATAATGCATTTTGTAAAAAATCAGGAATGATATTTGATCACTTAAAACAAAACATTTTAAAGCTTTGGACTTTTTTCCAGTAATATATCTTTAATTAATCAAAATTAAATTGTAACCCAAAATTAGATCAAAATCTGTTAAATTTTTTAAAATATTAGCAAAAATAAAAAATTGGTACCTTAATTTTTGCCTAAATTTGACCATTTCACATTTTTTTCTTATAAGTACATTTGATTTAATTTTCACAGCCAGTTTACATGTGGATTTAATCTGATGAACTTTGAATTTGAAAGTATAAGCTTAAAAATTAGTCTAGCTATTGAAGTTTTTTAGAAGCCTTAATGTATTTGTATTTTCTAGCATCATGACCCTACTTTTGTTTACCTGGTTATCCAAAAATTGGCATAATGTTAGATGTAATTGTAAATATTCATATTCTTCCATACATTTCCTATGTACATACCAAAATTTCGGTCAGTATTGCATAATTTGTTGAAGTTACAGGCCCAAACATAATGCACCTTGTAAAAAATCAGGATATATATTTACTCACTTAAAATAAGAATGGCTGAGACTTTTTATCAGGAATATAACATCATTTAATCAAGATTCAATTGTATACCGAAAATTAGATCTGAAAAATGAATTTTTTTAAAGTTATTAGCATAAATATAAAATCAGTACCTTAAATTTTGCCCAACTTTGGCCATGGCACAATTTTTAGCTCAGCTGACTATAAGTCATCTGAGCTATAGTCATGGTCCATTGTCCGTCAACCATCCGTCTGTCTGTCCGTCCGTCCGTCCGTCTGGATGTCCGTCCGTAAGACTGGCACGTTTCGACACCGTTGGATCTACGAATCTGAATTTCGGCATACAGTTAGATGTCCCCATAATCTCCTACCATGCCAAAAATTGGGTCAATAGGACTTCGTTCCTTTGAGATATTAAGGAAAAACCTCAATTTTTTATTAGAAATCTATTTTCACACTTCAGGACTGCCTTATATCAAAACCACTCATCTGGTTTTCTTCATATTTACCATAAATATTCCTCTATATAGTTCCTATGTACATGCCACATATTAAGTCAGTATTATATAATTTAAAAAAGTTATGGGCCCAAACATAATAGACTTTGTAAAAAAATCAGGAAGATATTTGGTCACTTAAGACCAAAAGTGTTAAAGGTAGGGACTTTTTTTTCAGTAATACAACTTTAATTAATAAAAATTTAATTGTATACCAAAAATTAGATCAAAATTTGTTAAATTTTTTTAAATATTGGTAAAATTATAAAATTGGTACCTTAAATTTTGCCCAACTTTGGCCATGGCACGTTTTTTTCCTGTAAGTACTGTGGGTTTAATTTTCACACCATGTATTAAATAAGGATTTAATCTGTAAAAATCTGAAATTTGAAAATAAAAGCTGCAAAATTAGGCTAGTTATTGAATTTTTTTGGAGGCTCTTGTTGTATTCCCTTACATTGTCAGGCAGTCCACTTTGATGACTGTAGGTCATTCAGTGCACATCTCTATGCTCCCCAGGCTGTTGACATAATTTTAGATGTCCCCAAAATCTCCTACCATACCGAAAATTGGGTCATTAGGACTTTGTTCCTTTGAGATATTAAGGAAAAAAACTCTTGTTTTCCATAAAAAAAAGCCATTGTTACACTTCAAGGCTGCCTAATATCAAAACCACTGATCTGTTTTTGATCGTATTTAGTAATCACATTCTTTTATACATTTTCTATGAACATACCAAAAATAAGGTCAGTATTGGGTATTATTTTGAAGTTATGGGCCAAAACATAATGCATTTTTTAAAAAATCAGGAAATATATTTACTCACCTAACATGAGAATTGCTGAACCTAGAGACTTTTTTTCAGGAATATAATTTTATTTAATCAAGATTCAATTGTTTACCCAAAATTAGATCTGAATTTTGCAAATTTTTCAAGTTATTAGCATAAATAAAAAATCAATACCTTAAATTTTGTCCAACTTTGGCACTGTTGATTTAATTTTCCCAGCATATATGCATAAGGATTTAATCTTTTAAAATCTGAACATTCAAAAGAAATTGATTGGAATGAATAGCTTTTATTCATGTTTTCATACACCATGTCAAGTGTTGTTTACATCTAGCCCACCTAGTAGTACAGCCTTCACTTGCATTATGTAACCCACCCCAGGCAGCTTACCTTGGCCCAGCTTGGCCACTACTAGCAGGCTTCCCCTTTGCCCTGCACTTATCCCCCCCCCCCCCAGCTGGTGCATAAACTAGATGAATGTTATAATTTTTCTGTATTTTATTTTATTCTTGGACATGCTACATTTTAGATTTTGTTTTGTACCACCAGGGTTACAATGATTAAAGTGTACATTTAATTGTGTCCACAAAGTGGTGTATTGCTGTGAAAGTGTGGATGTTCATGAGATAAGTAATTCCTTACTTCAGAAGAGTAAAAACTTCACCAGGTGTGAAATTGACTATTAATTCCAGTAATTAATTAAAACTGGGATAGTAATTAGCACAATGATATTGTTTGTCCCTCATTCAACCAACAGTGTGTATACTTAATTTGAAAAGATGTTTTATTTTATCAAATTTACTGAATCTTTTATTTTATTTTGGTGAATAAAATTAAGCATGTCCTGAAAACTCCAATGTGCAAAACTTTGCCTGTCCAACTATAAATTTTCGTATGCAACACAGTATCTCAAAACTTTAACTGTTTTTCTTCATGACAGTCTTGTCAGAGTATTAGTTTGCAATCATATATTTAGAACTTTACTATAACCAAGTAGGAGGGCCCCTTTCCTCTTAGCTTTTCATATTCTTATATAAATGAAAAACATTAGAATATTTTTACATCCACCTTCGTGCTGCCCTCACTTTTCCCTTCTCCGAACCCCATCCCAAAGTCAGCCTCAGTAAGCAAGAACAAGATGAATCAGATATATTCATACTTTAATATTTTGTATAACTATTCGTCCATAGGTACCTATGTACATGCCAGAAATTATGTCAATATTGTGTAATATGTAGACATTGTGGGCATCACAATAATGTACCTTGTCAAGACTAAAGAGATATTGTGTCATACAGTCACATATTCATAAATCACTTCATCAGCATAGTTAATCATAACATCATATCTGTCAAATTGAACGCTTGCAGACTACCATACACTTTAGATCCTTCAACAAATAGCCTTATCATCATTCTACTACTGCTTATTACTGCTGTCATTGCATTCATATTTGCTCAAATATATCACAATTTTCAACCCCTCCTAAATAAATAAAAAATAAACCACTATATTTGACTCTATTAACCCATTAGTCAGGTTTATCATTTACTCACATATTACATTACCTTCCTTTATAATATGTACAATATGTATAATATGTATGCCTAACATGTACATGATATTCATAAGCTTTATCGACTCGATATAGTATCACAGTGGAGAAACATTTATAGTCCAATCACGATCAGCTGAGCGCCGTGACCCATGGGTCCCTTGTTTCCTGTAAGTACTATGGATGTTATTTTCACAGCATGTACACATAAGGATTTAATCTGTTAAAATCTGAAATTTGAAAATAAAAGCTGCAAAATTAGGCTAGTTATTTAATTTGTTTGGAGGCTCTTGTTGTATTCCCGCACATTGTCAAGCAGTCCACTGAGGTCACTGTAGGTCATTCAGTGCAACTCTCAATGCTCCCCAGGCTAGTATGTAATCCCATCACTCGGGCAAGCCCTCTCTCTTGTTGAGCTTGATCAGGCTGCCAGCATAATACCACAGGGAGCCTTTCTCTCCCCCCCCCCCCCCCCCACCCCATTCTTTTGACAGACGTGTACTCTAAAAAAGATGAATCTTATAATTCACATTTTTTCAGCGATGAACAGTAACAAAAGAGACCCCTCCCTGACCCACCGCTTCGATACACAGGACTAGCTTAAAATTTTTATGTTAAAAAAATTCTTTTTGTTGAGACTTGGACAATTTTGATTTTTTTAAAGAAAAAAAATTTCAGGAATTTAATCCTAATATTCAAATATGGTAAAATTTTAGGACCTAATGTAAGTGCTAACTGACAAGATTTAAGAAGATATAAATACTTGGTAGCATTTCATTCATATCTCTTAAAGTTGGAAGGGCCTAGGTGTGAATAACACTGTTAAACCTAGTTTTTAAAATTAGGAATATTGGTCAAACTTTGTGGGATTAATTTTTAACTCATATGGCCATATATTTAACTTTTGAAAACTTAATTACCTTCACGCATTATTTGTTTATGAAATGGAGCTTTTATATGACACTCACCGTAGGCCCATTTTTTCCCTTGGTTCATCACTAAATGGTTTCAGGCCAAAGGTTTCATTTATTACACAGTCCATATGCTTTAGCTCATGTCCATTATTCTATAGTTTACAGAGGTTCATTTAAGCTGGGCCATTTTCTCTTAGCTTTTCAAATGGTTTCTGTAGTCACTTGCTTTGATTACAGATGCAGGGTCCCACTCCAGGTCACTGTAAGTCAGCTATACCAGGGTTTCTGATTTGTTACAGTCACTGGGGGAGATCCCCTGCTGTGACAAGTGAACAGTTATTCTCATATCACCATCCCAACCAAACACCCCCCCCCCCCCCCCCCCCCGCCCGGCAAACCCAACCCACCAAGTGTTATGCAGTAATTGTTATTGTTTTCACTGTATCTCCTTAATTGTAATGCTGTTTCCATCCAATATGCAAAGACTTTCCTTGAAAAAATAATTCAAGGTGTAATCCAGAAGATACAATATTGTGTAATGTAGCATTTTTAAAGAAATCAATTTTCTTTTAAATGATTTTAACAAATATAATTGAGCCCATCAGTATGCTTAAATTATTATAAAATATGAAGCACATTATGGATAAATAAAGACACAATTAAAAATTGTGAAATCTAAATCAAGTATTATTTTTAGATATTTATTGTTTTGCAGATTTAAAAGATATATTTTTGTGGTAAAAAATTAATAAACATTTGTATGCATGATGTGGTGTTATCTGACAAGATTAAGATTTATGATGATGCAATTGAGAATTATGAATCAACTTTTATATTCAGATATATATGTTAAATTGGAAATGTATAGAAATATAAACTTAAACTAGAAAATAATTGATGTGATAAAAAAATGAGGATTTAATACAAACATTTGTTCATTATTTTCAGCAGAATTTGAGATCAGGCTTTGTTTGCCCTGTTTTATGTTGTTAATTAGCTATATTTCAACTGTATACATTTCATAAAAAAATACATATATATTTAATAATATATATTATACCAAAAAATAGATTCAATTGAACAAATGTGTAAACTACTGAAATGTCAACAGTTAATCGAAAAACCAACTAATGATCATGGTAATAGTACAGATCATTTGTTCACAAACTGCTCACATGCTTTAGTTTCAACATTAGGAAACACATGGTCAGGTCACAAAATATTTTTTGCAACAATTTCTTGCTCATCAATACAAACCAATCATATAAACCAACCATGGCCTTTATTACCTCTTCCTCTTACACTTTATCTCCATTTGATATTATTTTAGATTTTTACCTTCAAAGTTAACGTCAGCTGAGCACAGTGACCCATAGGTCCCTTGTTTTGGGGTAGCTGTGGGCAAAGACCCACCTTACCCCTGGGTCACCTTACTCGGCCAAGGCCAACCTTCCCTATGGGTAGCTCTGGGCCCAGCCAGCCTTCCTTTGGGCTAGCTCTTGGCTTAAACCCTTTCCCCCTGGATACATCTGGGTAGGTCTGGGCCAAGACCAACCTTTCCTCTTGGTACTCCTTGGCCAAGACCAATCTTCATCAAAATTCTGTGTCAAACTGGATAACTAGTCTTCTCTTTGGGCATCTTTATGCCAAGACCATCCTCCCCTCTGTGAAGTTCTTGATCAAGACAGCTTGTGTAGCTCTGGGCAATAATCTACCTTAGCTCCAGGAGGCGCCAGGACAAACCAAAGCTCCATCTTTAGACAAAGAGCACTCTTAAATCTGAGCAGCTCTTGGTTGGGGAAAACATTCCTACTGGGCAGCCCTGGCAAATATCAACATTTCCTTAGTATATGACCATTATGCAGACCAGTCCTCCTTCCTTTGGCTTTTGCTCAAAACAAGCAGTGGTTTACTAAGTACCACATGCTTTTATAAACACATAAAATTTGCCAATTTATATAATCAACTCAGTCCAGAGTTTCTGCCCATTAAGTGTTCCACTTCTCAACCAAGGTCCGTTTTTTTTAACAGACATCTGTATCAGATAGAAGCTTGTTTTGGGGGAAAACCTGACCACGTCAAACAGAAAATATACTTGTTGCTTTGACCAAACTCCCCCCCCCCCCCCCTTCCATTGCCCGTTTTATATGTTAATACCCCGGTATGTCAGTAAACATTGTGGATCTAAAAAAGGAAACTTCAGAGTAGTATGTTGTTGAACAAAGAGACACAGAATATCATTAATTGTTAAATGTATTTAATATCACTCAGGTATTGAATATTACATTTATCACTGAAATGATTACTCCATGATTATTATTGATTAGGGTGGTTATTTAAATGACTATACCTATCTGTGCCAGACACAGCTGTTATAACACTTGTTCTTAAATTGATTCTTCTCCTGCATGGTCCCTAAAAGAGAGACAAGTTTATTCTTTACTGAGAAATTTTCTTCACAGTATTCGCACCTAAATGGCATCTCTATTGTATGTGTCCTGATTTGTTTGGTAAGATCACATTTAATCCGGAAACCTTTACTACAGAACTTGCAGTGAAATGTCTTCTCTCCTGTATGTGTCCTGCTGTGCTTGGCTAGGTCACCTTGGACACAGAAGCATTTACCAGAGTGTTCACATTTGAATGGTCGGTCTCCTGTATGGATTCTACCATGTATTTCCAGACAACTTTTCCAAGTGAAACGTTTGTCACAGACCTCGAATTTGAATGGCTTTATCCCAATATGTGTTTAACATGGTTTATAAGATGGTTATTTCTAAAGAAACATTTACCACAGTGCACACATCTGAATGGTCTTTTCCCAAGACGTGTTAGCGTGTGTTCTGAGAGAATGCTTTGTCACAGTGCTCACACTCATATGGCTTTTCTCCTCTGTGTGTCTTCGTGTGTCTGACAAGAGCACTTTTGTCAGCAAAACATTTATCACAAAAACACATTTGAATGGTTTGTTTCTACATGTAACCTCGTGTGCAAAATCTACTTTTCATTGAAAAACATTCTTCACAGTATTCGCACTTGAATGGATATCCTCTGGTGTGCAACGTAGTGTGATTGGCGAGGCTTCGCCTTTGAGAAAACCATTTACCACATATTCCACATGTGAATCGTTCATCCCCAGTGTGTGTTTTGATGCGTCTTTTAAGAGAAGTCCCCTGGGAGAAACAATTGCCACAAAACTCACATCTGAAAGGCATTTCCCCAGTGTGTGTCCTGATATGTTTATTTAGATTACTGTTGTTTGATATGAATCTGCCACAGTATTCACATTTATATCTTTTCTGCACCAAATCAGAAGTGGATTCATTGGTTAATATATTTGCCTCGTGTACAGCTTCTGTACATTCTTCTTCAGGGTCTGTGTATTCAGCTTTCACTGGACCAGTGTTTTCAGGAACCATGGTTGATATATGCACTGTTATTTTATCACTCTCCTCTGGTACAGTCTCAGTCTTGATATAGTTTGTCAGTTTTTCATGCTCACAAGTATCACTAGGTATTAAACCGCCAAAGTCACTGTGCAAATGTGATTCCTCACATGAGGAAAATGACTCCACATCTTGGCAGTGTGACTCAACATTTGAAGAATATGGCTCCTCATCTGAAGTTTGTGACTCCTCCCCTAAGCAGGGTGACACTTTTATTGAAGAACGTGACTCTTGTGATTTTCAGTGTGATTCTTTTCTCAGAGATTATGACTCCTCTCCTAAACAATCGGACTCAGCCTCTTCCCCTGAAGGATGTGACCCCTCTGTTTGGTGACAGGAGTCATCCATGGAAGAATATGACTTCCATGCATATCCCCTTGGTCCCTTATTGACCCAGGCAGTTCTGGAACTGGACCATCCCCAGGACTTTTCCCCATCAAAACCTGGCTTTTGACCTTTGTAGTGTGATTTATCTCTACCACTTCTACCCTTCTCTATGTCACTCTGCTCAGATGTATCATCATCCATCTTCCTCAACTAGCAACCTGAAAATAAGCAGATGTACACTCCGTATATTGCAAAAAATATGCATGCTGTACTTTTGTTGTGAATCCAAGTCCATATAGTGATAATTCTGAACGCAGGGAACAGAAATGTTTAATGTAATGGAAAGATGGGCTTTCATCTGATTGTTTCAACAAGGATATTTATTTTATCTAGCTGTAATATCAGCATATTACACTGTTCACAGTTCCTTCAGGGTGATACAAAGGAAGCACTAAATGCTTTCGTATAATCCTATGCGCTTGGTGATAAATATCCAAATTATACCTTGGCTGCATGTGTCATAGCATTATAAAGAGAAAAACAAACATGTTATTAAACAATTTCATTTGTGCTTAACCTACATATATATTGTAATAGTGTCCTCAGTTTATGACAGAAACATAATCTGTTAATTTGCAGATTGTGTTTTATGACTGCATTATGACTAAGGTCCCCATCTCATAAAACAAAAATAATATACAGTGTCAGCAATGTTGGACATGATCTGTGTAAACTCTTGCTTAACCGTTTAAAGCTTTTGGGTGTATACCACTGTGCATGTGATACTAAGTCTAACAAACACAAGTGGCTATGTTCGTTTTGTGCATTCATATAGCAAGAGAGCCTAAAATAGGAGGTTAAGAGGACTTGAAGAAATACATTTATGTTTCAACACATGCACTACCAGACATGCTACTAAAATAATCTGTACAAGTGGTTGCTGCTTGTTAGATGCCATGAAGTGACAAAGGTAGCAAAAAAAGTGGGATCTACATGGTTTTGATTAAAAATCGTTGTCTAAATTATTAAAGTAAAAGTGCTTCATCCTGAAACCTGTCAAAAGGCATATGAAATCAATGCTATGCATGTGACAGTCATTGTGACATGTGCAAAATGGCCATGTCACATGCTCCAGTGAATGTTTGGTGTTGTCATAAGTTTACATTCAATACACAAGTTATACAATCATAGACTCCTGGTTCATCTCAATGAATACTCTCAACTCATGAATACACTTCACTTTTACATCACACAAACATCATAACCTTTTCCTTGAAAATAAACAATGGCTGGGTTTCTGCACCTCCAGCCAGAAAAAAATTCCACAACTTTTCCTGGACTTTAAAAGACCTTATCAAAAGTTTCTAAGATTTTAAGATATTACGTATCAATTTTATTCCAGACTTAATGACCAACTTTTTTGTTTAAATTTTGCTATTGTGGGCATTCAAAACGCAAAATCACATGCTTCAGTATGAAGTTAACTCTGTACATCAAAGGACTTTTAAAAGGAAGGTACGGTGCATTTTGCACAAGAAAGCCTGTTAAGCATACCAGAAATTTCAAGATTTATTCTTCCTTTATGTCAAAACTTACTCAGCAAGCCAAATTTCTATAACTTTCAAGGACCAGAGGGAAAAACACAAAATTTCAAGTACATTCAAGACCTTGACTTTTATGTTTTAAATACCATGACTTGCCAGGTTTTAAGGCCCTGTAGAAACTGTGGTCTCCTGCCAGCGACCCCATAAATCACAGATGTATAACAGAGAAATCAACCAGGCCATAAAAGGAATAACATTTACTAATATATATCAAAAGCAGGTGTCATTAAAAATTACACCTCTTTCTGCCGTTGGTGCAATTTTTTGTTCATTTAGCCCTACCAAGGAACATAACCAATGAACAGACTGCATATATATCAGTGTTTTGCTAAAAACGTAAAATATAACAAAATTCCATCTGAAATTACAAATGATTATGAAAAAAAAATATATGTGAATTCATGAATTGTGTAGTCATCGGACCGTGTATATGACCAGTGTGCTCAGTGAAATATTCCAGTCCGCAATCTCAGTGTCATTACCTCAAGCTGCTAAGACTTATTTGCTGGGCTGGGGGTGGTAGTGGTTTTTTTTTGGGGGGGGGGGGGGGTGTACTCTTAATAGGTCATATCACGTTCACTTTGTTCCCCCTTCATTGACCTATTATGACATTAAGCCTGTTTTATCATAGCCATGTATCCGTTGTCAGAAAAACTGATACCACCAAGCGAGGAATGCCCAGTGCCAATGTTGTTAAATTTTGCTTGGACTGACAGCTAACGGGCCCGGCAACCCATGTGCACAGGCAACAGGCTCACACAGAAAGGCCCTACACCCTACCGGCACAGGGCTGGTTAGGTGTCAGACAAAACTAAATGTAACAAGATATTGGCTCTGGGCACTCCTCGCTGGGCTGTGGTATCCATTTTTCTAGCCCGATTTAATCAGACTATATTATTGGCCCTGCCATGTATTGAGTCTGATAGCCATACAGTGAGAGTTTCTGCAATATAAGCCAACAATATAAGCCTAACAACGTCGGACCATTCATACGCTCCCGAGTCAGCGAAATCTTGCGCTTCTAAAGAAGCTACTGATTTTCCCGCTGCCTGCTTTGACCGTTTATGATGCAATTAAACACCAGGTGGTGCACATGGGCTTGTCTGCTGAAAATAAAACTGCTGATGTGACTAGAAGCCAACCAAATGCAAGTCAACAAACACTCGACAGGCATCAGGCTCCGCCCAGAAACCACATGCGGGGCAGTTCTCTCTGAGCCTGTGGCCTGTTCAAACGGTCGCCGGGGCGACAAGCTGTCACTCAAAACGAAATGAACAACATGGGCTTCGTGTATTCCTTGCTTGGCTGGTAAACCGTTTTGTCTTCCAGCACAGGGTCTCATCTGATTGGACCAAAATACAGTGCTCCCCTCTGGTGTAGAGATTCAGGATACGAGGTCATAACAAACAGGGCTTACGATATAGATAGTTGGCCTATGGGTAAAGCGCTGTGTAAAGAGCGTAGACCATTCACAGAAAACCACAGAAAAACACCAAATATTAAAAAAAAACCCAGAAAATCAACTAAGCCATTTGTAGTTCCTGACTATTTTAATTATCTTAACTGAAAACTAACATAAAATAATATGATTAATATATAAAGATGAACACTATACTGTATTTGGCATTTATTTCTCTTCTGTCAAGCTGCTGTCAGCAATGTTAGTAACCTTTTTGACCAACAGGTGGCTATACTTTTCCCTCAGTCGAAGTCCTGGTCCCCAGGCAAGTGCTAAAAAGTCGGGTTCTCCGGTCAATATAAACATCATATAAGAATAATATGACCCGATTACGTTCATATTAGACATATGTATTGTATAGGTCCTAATAAATCCCCCCCCCCCCCCTATGATTTGCGGATCAAAAGGTAAAAGTTCAAGCTTGCAGGCCTTTGTTGTTCATGAACAAGTCAGGTTAAAGTTTTATGTTAGTCTCATTTCTCCATTGCTAATGAAGACATTTCAATAAACTGATGTATATTGACAATACCTAACATATCTATTAAAATGTTTACAATATTTAAATTTTAGAGCCAGTAATTAGACAAAATTTGTTCAGATCCCATCCCAGCTCAGGTTAACGTTTTTGTTTACTCTTTATAACTCGACAACCACTTGCCCTATTGCTTTTCTATTTCACATGTACTGCATAGGGGATTGATTATCAATTCCCCTATGATTTAGGGATCAAAGGGTCAAGGTCACAGGTCCTGGTTGTTCAGGAACAAGTCTGGTTAAACTTTTTTTGTTAGGCCCATTGCTCCATTTGCTGATGAAGATATTTCAATTAAACTTAGTGGACTGATGTACAGTGACAATATCCTGCACAGCTATTAAAACGTTCCCCATATTTTAATTTCTGGACCAGTAATTAGCACTTCACACACAAACTTTGTACAGATCCAAAACCAGCTCAGGTTTAAGTTTAGGGATAACTCTTAATAACTCAACAACCATTCACCATATAGCTTTTATATTTCATAAATATATATATATATATATATATATATATATATATATATATATATATATATATATATATATATGGGATTAGGAATTTGGGGTTAAAGGTCAAGAATTTTCTGAATGTCCCATACCAGCGAGATCTGTTGTCCTCAGACGATTTGTTTTTATATGCCCATCATATGACGGGAATATTATGGTACACCCACCATCCGTCCGTCCGTTAACTTTAAGCGTTGCCGTGATAACTGAACAAGTCTTTGACAGATTTTTGCGAAACTCACCATAAGTACTTAGCAACAGATTAATACAATCTATACAAGAATTACATTAATACGATCTATACAAGATGTGAGGGCACTCTGACATTGCATTGTCGGAGACTTTGAACGGCCCTCGATCTATACAAGATGTGAAGGCACTCTGACTCTACATGGTCGGAGACTGTGAACGGCCCTCGATCTATACAGGATGTGAAGTCACTCTGACTCTGCATGATCCGAGACTGTGTACGGCCCTCGATCTATACAAGATGTGAAGGCACTCTGACGCTGCATGGTCCGAGACTGTGAACGGCCCTCGATCTATACAGGATGTGAAGTCACTCTGACTCTGCATGATCCGAGACTGTGTACGGCCCTCGATCTATACAAAATGTGAAGGCACTCTGACTCTGCATGGTCGGAGACTGTGTACGGCCCTCGATCTATACAAGATGTGAAGTCACTCTGACTCTGCATGATCCGAGACTGTGTACGGCCCTCGATCTATACAAGATGTGAAGTCACTCTGACTCTGCATGATCCGAGACTGTGTACGGCCCTCGATCTATACAAGATGTGAAGGCACTCTGACTCTGCATGGTCGGAGACTGTGTACGGCCCTCGATCTATACAAGATGTGAAGGCACTCTGACTCTGCATGGTGGGAGACTGTGTACGGCCCTCGATCTATACAAGATGTGAAGGCACTCTGACTCTGCATGGTCCGAGACTGTGTACGGACCTCGATCTATACAAGATGTGAAGGCACTCTGACTCTACATGGTCGGAGACTGTGTACGGCCCTCGATCTATACAAGATGTGAAGGCACTCTGACTCTGCATGGTCCGAGACTGTGTACGGCCCTCGATCTATACAAGATGTGAAGGCACTCTGACTCTGCATGGTCCGATACTGTGAACGGCCCTCGATCTATACAGGATGTGAAGTCACTCTGATGCTGCATGGTCGGAGACTGTGTATGGCCCTCGATCTATACAAGATGTGAAGGCACTCTGACTCTGCATGGTCGGAGACTGTGTACGGCCCTCGGTCTATACAGGATGTGAAGTCACTCTGACTCTGCATGATCCGAGACTGTGTACGGCCCTCGATCTATACAAGATGTGAAGGCCCTCGATCTATACAAGATGTGAAGGCACTCTGACTCTGCATGGTCGGAGACTGTGTACGGCCCTCGATCTATACAAGATGTGAAGGCACTCTGACTCTGCATGGTCGGAGACTGTGTACGGCCCTCGGTCTATACAGGATGTGAAGTCACTCTGACTCTGCATGATCCGAGACTGTGTACGGCCCTCGATCTACACAAGATGTGAAGGCACTCTGACTCTACATGGTCGGAGACTGTGTACGGACCTCGATCTATACAAGATGTGAAGGCACTCTGACTCTGCATGGTCGGAGACTGTGTACGGCCCTCGATCTATACAAGATGTGAAGGCACTCTGACTCTACATGGTCGGAGACTGTGTACGGCCCTCGATCTATACAGGATGTGAAGTCACTCTGACTCTGCATGGTCCGAGACTGTGTACGGCCCTCGATCTATACAAGATGTGAAGGCACTCTGACTCTGCATGGTCCGAGACTGTGAACGGCCCTCATCTATGCAAGATGTGAAGGCACTCTGACGCTGCATGATCCGAGACTATGAACGGCCCTCGATATAAAAGATGTGAGGCACTCTGACTCTGCATGATCCGAGACTGTGTACGGCCCTCGATCTATACAAGATGTGAAGTCACTCTGACTCTGCATGATCCGAAACTGTGTACGGCCCTCGATCTATACAAGATGTGAAGTCACTCTGACTCTGCATGATCCGTGACTGTGTACGGCCCTCGATCTATACAAGATGTGAAGGCACTCTGACTCTGCATGGTCCGAGACTGTGAACGGCCCTCATCTATGCAAGATGTGAAGGCACTCTGACGCTGCATGATCCGAGACTGTGAACGGCCCTCGATATATAAAAGATGTGAGGCACTCTGACTCTGCATGGTCCGAGACTGTGTACGGACCTCGATCTATACAAGATGTGAAGGCACTCTGACTCTGCATGGTCCGAGACTGTGAACGGCCCTCATCTATGCAAGATGTGAAGGCACTCTGACGCTGCATGATCCGAGACTGTGAACGGCCCTCGATATATAAAAGATGTGAGGCACTCTGACTCTGCATGGTCGGAGACTGTGTACGGCCCTCGATCTATACAAGATGTGAAGTCACTCTGACTCTGCATGGTCCGAGACTGTGTACGGCCCTCGATCTATACAAGATGTGAAGGCACTCTGACTCTGCATGGTCGGAGACTGTGTACGGCCCTCGGTCTATACAGGATGTGAAGTCACTCTGACTCTGCATGATCCGAGACTGTGTACGGCCCTCGATCTATACAAGATGTGAAGGCACTCTGACTCTACATGGTCGGAGACTGTGTACGGACCTCGATCTGTACAAGATGTGAAGGCACTCTGACTCTACATGGTCCGAGACTGTGTACGGCCCTCGATCTATACAAGATGTGAATGCACTCTGACTCTGCATGGTCGGAGACTGTGTACGGCCCTCGATCTATACAAGATGTGAAGGCACTCTGACTCTGCATGGTCGGAGACTGTGTACGGCCCTCGATCTATACAGGATGTGAAGTCACTCTGACTCTGCATGGTCCGAGACTGTGTACGGACCTCGATCTATACAAGATGTGAAGGCACTCTGACTCTGCATGGTTCGAGACTGTGAACGGCCCTCATCTATGCAAGATGTGAAGGCACTCTGACGCTGCATGATCCGAGACTGTGAACGGCCCTCGATATATAAAAGATGTGAGGCACTCTGACTCTGCATGATCCGAGACTGTGTACGGCCCTCGATCTATACAAGATGTGAAGTCACTCTGACTCTGCATGATCCGAAACTGTGTACGGCCCTCGATCTATACAAGATGTGAAGTCACTCTGACTCTGCATGATCCGTGACTGTGTACGGCCCTCGATCTATACAAGATGTGAAGGCACTCTGACTCTGCATGGTCCGAGACTGTGAACGGCCCTCATCTATGCAAGATGTGAAGGCACTCTGACGCTGCATGATCCGAGACTGTGAACGGCCCTCGATATATAAAAGATGTGAGGCACTCTGACTCTGCATGGTCGGAGACTGTGTACGGCCCTCGATCTATACAAGATGTGAAGTCACTCTGACTCTGCATGATCCGAGACTGTGTACGGCCCTCGATCTATACAAGATGTGAAGTCACTCTGACTCTGCATGATCCGAGACTGTGTACGGCCCTCGATCTATACAAGATGTGAAGGCACTCTGACTCTGCATGGTCGGAGACTGTGTACGGCCCTCGATCTATACAAGATGTGAAGGCACTCTGACTCTGCATGGTCGGAGACTGTGTACGGCCCTCGATCTATACAAGATGTGAAGGCACTCTGACTCTGCATGGTCCGAGACTGTGTACGGACCTCGATCTATACAAGATGTGAAGGCACTCTGACTCTACATGGTCGGAGACTGTGAACGGCCCTCGATCTATACAGGATGTGAAGTCACTCTGACTCTGCATGATCCGAGACTGTGTACGGCCCTCGATCTATACAAGATGTGAAGGCACTCTGACGCTGCATGGTCCGAGACTGTGAACGGCCCTCGATCTATACAGGATGTGAAGTCACTCTGACTCTGCATGATCCGAGACTGTGTACGGCCCTCGATCTATACAAGATGTGAAGGCACTCTGACGCTGCATGATCCGAGACTGTGTACGGCCCTCGATCTATACAAAATGTGAAGGCACTCTGACTCTGCATGGTCGGAGACTGTGTACGGCCCTCGATCTATACAAGATGTGAAGTCACTCTGACTCTGCATGGTCAGAGACTGTGTACGGCCCTCGATCTATACAAGATGTGAAGGCACTCTGACTCTATATGGTCCGAGACTGTGTACGGCCCCCGATCTATACAAGATGTGAAGGCACTCTGACTCTGCATGGTCGGAGGCTGTGTACGGCCCTCGATCTATACAAGATGTGAAGGCACTCTGACTCTACATGGTCGGAGACTGTGTACGGCCCTCGATCTATACAGGATGTGAAGTCACTCTGACTCTGCATGGTCCGAGATTGTGTACGCCCCTCGATCTATACAAGATGTGAAGGCACTCTGACTCTGCATGGTCCGAGACTGTGAACGGCCCTTGATCTATACAGGATGTGAAGTCACTCTGATGCTGCATGGTCTCAGATTGTGTACGGCCCTCGATCTATACAAGATGTGAAGTCACTCTGACTCTGCATGGTCGGAGACTGTGTACGGCCCTCGATCTATACAAGATGTGAAGACACTCTGACTCTGCATGGTCGGAGACTGTGTACGGCCCTCGATCTAAACAGGATGTGAAGTCACTCTGACTCTGCATGATCCGAGACTGTGTACGGCCCTCCATCTATACAAGATGTGAAGTCACTCTGACTCTGCATGATCCGAGACTGTGTACGGCCCTCGATCTATACAAGATGTGAAGTCACTCTGACTCTGCATGGTCGGAGACTGTGTACGGCCCTCGATCTATACAAGATGTGAAGGCACTCTGACTCTGCATGGTCGGAGACTGTGTACGGCCCTCGATCTATACAAGATGTGAAGGCACTCTGACTCTGCATGATCCGAGACTGTGTACGGCCCTCGATCTATACAAGATGTGAAGGCACTCTGACTCTGCATGGTCAGAGACTGTGTACGGCCCTCGATCTATACAAGATGTGAAGGCACTCTGACTCTGCATGATCCGAGACTGTGTACGGCCCTCGATCTATACAAGATGTGAAGGCACTCTGACTCTGCATGGTCGAAGACTGTGTATGGCCCTCGATCTATACAAGATGTGAAGGCACTCTGACTCTGCATGGCCGAAGACTGTGTATGGCCCTCGATCTATACAAGATGTGAAGGCACTCTGACTCTGCATGGTCGGAGACTGTGTACGGCCCTCATCTATGCAAGATGTGAGGGCACTCTGACGCTGCATGATCCGAGACTGTGAACGGCCCTCGATATATAAAAGATGTGAGGCACTCTGACTCTGCATGATCCGAGACTGTGTACGGCCCTCGATCTATACAAGATGTGAAGGCACTCTGACTCTGCATGGTCGGAGACTGTGTACGGCCCTCGATCTATACAGGATGTGAAGGCACTCTGACTCTGCATGGTCGGAGACTGTGTACGGCCCTCGATCTATACAAGATGTGACGGAACTCTGACTCTACATGGTCGGAGACTGTGTACGGACCTCGATCTATACAAGATGTGAAGGCACTCTGACTCTGCATGGTCGGAGACTGTGTACGGCCCTCGATCTATACAGGATGTGAAGGCACTCTGACTCTGCATGGTCGGAGACTGTGTACGGACCTCGATCTATACAAGATGTGAGGGCACTCTGACTCTACATGGTCGGAGACTGTGTACGGACCTCGATCTATACAAGATGTGAAGGCACTCTGACTCTGCATGGTCCGAGACTGTGTACGGCCCTCGATCTATACAAGATGTGAGGCACTCTGACTCTGCATGGTCGGAGACTGTGTACGGACCTCGATCTATACAAGATGTGAAGGCACTCTGACTCTGCATGGTCCGAGACTGTGTACGGACCTCGATCTATACAAGATGTGAAGGCACTCTGACTCTGCATGGTCGGAGACTGTGTACGGCCCTCATCTATGCAAGATGTGAAGGCACTCTGACGCTGCATGGTCCGAGACTGTGAACGGCCCTCGATATATAAAAGATGTGAGGCACTCTGACTTTGCATGATCCGAGACTGTGTACGGCCCTCGATCTATACAAGATGTATAAAGGCACTCCGACTCTACATGGTCGGAGACTGTTCGGCCCTCGATCTATACAAGATGTGAAGTCACTCTGATGCTGCATGGTCCGAGACTGTGTACGGCCCTTGATCTATACAGGATGTGAAGTCACTCTGATGCTGCATGGTCTCAGACTGTGTACGGCCCTCGATCTATACAAGATGTGAAGTCACTCTGACTCTGCATGGTCGGAGACTGTGTACGGCCCTCGATCTATACAAGATGTGAAGACACTCTGACTCTGCATGGTGGGAGACTGTGTACGGCCCTCGATCTATACAGGATGTGAAGTCACTCTGACTCTGCATGATCCGAGACTGTGTACGGCCCTCAATCTATACAAGATGTGAAGTCACTCTGACTCTGCATGATCCGAGACTGTGTACGGCCCTCGATCTATACAAGATGTGAAGGCACTATGACTCTGCATGGTCGAAGACTGTGTATGGCCCTCGATCTATACAAGATGTGAAGGCACTCTGACTCTGCATGGCCGAAGACTGTGTATGGCCCTCGATCTATACAAGATGTGAAGGCACTCTGACTCTGCATGGTCGGAGACTGTGTACGGCCCTCATCTATGCAAGATGTGAAAGCACTCTGACGCTGCATGATCCGAGACTGTGAACGGCCCTCGATATATAAAAGATGTGAGGCACTCTGACTCTGCATGATCCGAGACTGTGTACGGCCCTCGATCTATACAAGATGTGAAGTCACTCTGACTCTGCATGGTCGGAGACTGTGTACGGCCCTCGATCAATACAGGATGTGAAGGCACTCTGACTCTGCATGGTCGGAGACTGTGTACGGCCCTCGATCTATACAAGATGTGACGGAACTCTGACTCTACATGGTCGGAGACTGTGTACGGACCTCGATCTATACAAGATGTGAAGGCACTCTGACTCTGCATGGTCGGAGACTGTGTACGGCCCTCGATCTATACAGGATGTGAAGGCACTCTGACTCTGCATGGTCGGAGACTGTGTACGGACCTCGATCTATACAAGATGTGAGGGCACTCTGACTCTACATGGTCGGAGACTGTGTACGGACCTCGATCTATACAAGATGTGAAGGCACTCTGACTCTGTATGGTCCGAGACTGTGTACGGCCCTCGATCTATACAAGATGTGAGGCACTCTGACTCTGCATGGTCGGAGACTGTGTACGGACCTCGATCTATACAAGATGTGAAGGCACTCTGACTCTGCATGGTCGGAGACTGTGTACGGACCTTGATCTATACAAGATGTGAAGGCACTCTGACTCTGCATGGTCCGAGACTGTGAACGGCCCTCATCTATGCAAGATGTGAAGGCACTCTGACGCTGCATGATCCGAGACTGTGAACGGCCCTCGATATATAAAAGATGTGAGGCACTCTGACTCTGCATGGTCGGAGACTGTGTACGGCCCTCGATCTATACAAGATGTGAAGTCACTCTGACTCTGCATGGTCCGAGACTGTGTACGGCCCTCGATCTATACAAGATGTGAAGGCACTCTGACTCTGCATGGTCGGAGACTGTGTACGGCCCTCGGTCTATACAGGATGTGAAGTCACTCTTACTCTGCATGATCCGAGACTGTGTACGGCCCTCGATCTATACAAGATGTGAAGGCACTCTGACTCTACATGGTCGGAGACTGTGTACGGACCTCGATCTGTACAAGATGTGAAGACACTCTGACTCTACATGGTCCGAGACTGTGTACGGCCCTCGATCTATACAAGATGTGAATGCACTCTGACTCTGCATGGTCGGAGACTGTGTACGGCCCTCGATCTATACAAGATGTGAAGGCACTCTGACTCTGCATGGTCGGAGACTGTGTACGGCCCTCGATCTATACAGGATGTGAAGTCACTCTGACTCTGCATGGTCCGAGACTGTGTACGGACCTCGATCTATACAAGATGTGAAGGCACTCTGACTCTGCATGGTTCGAGACTGTGAACGGCCCTCATCTATGCAAGATGTGAAGGCACTCTGACGCTGCATGATCCGAGACTGTGAACGGCCCTCGATATATAAAAGATGTGAGGCACTCTGACTCTGCATGATCCGAGACTGTGTACGGCCCTCGATCTATACAAGATGTGAAGTCACTCTGACTCTGCATGATCCGAGACTGTGTACGGCCCTCCATCTATACAAGATGTGAAGTCACTCTGACTCTGCATGATCCGAGACTGTGTACGGCCCTCGATCTATACAAGATGTGAAGTCACTCTGACTCTGCATGGTCGGAGACTGTGTACGGCCCTCGATCTATACAAGATGTGAAGGCACTCTGACTCTGCATGGTCGGAGACTGTGTACGGCCCTCGATCTATACAAGATGTGAAGGCACTCTGACTCTGCATGATCCGAGACTGTGTACGGCCCTCGATCTATACAAGATGTGAAGGCACTCTGACTCTGCATGGTCAGAGACTGTGTACGGCCCTCGATCTATACAAGATGTGAAGGCACTCTGACTCTGCATGATCCGAGACTGTGTACGGCCCTCGATCTATACAAGATGTGAAGGCACTCTGACTCTGCATGGTCGAAGACTGTGTATGGCCCTCGATCTATACAAGATGTGAAGGCACTCTGACTCTGCATGGCCGAAGACTGTGTATGGCCCTCGATCTATACAAGATGTGAAGGCACTCTGACTCTGCATGGTCGGAGACTGTGTACGGCCCTCATCTATGCAAGATGTGAGGGCACTCTGACGCTGCATGATCCGAGACTGTGAACGGCCCTCGATATATAAAAGATGTGAGGCACTCTGACTCTGCATGATCCGAGACTGTGTACGGCCCTCGATCTATACAAGATGTGAAGGCACTCTGACTCTGCATGGTCGGAGACTGTGTACGGCCCTCGATCTATACAGGATGTGAAGGCACTCTGACTCTGCATGGTCGGAGACTGTGTACGGCCCTCGATCTATACAAGATGTGACGGAACTCTGACTCTACATGGTCGGAGACTGTGTACGGACCTCGATCTATACAAGATGTGAAGGCACTCTGACTCTGCATGGTCGGAGACTGTGTACGGCCCTCGATCTATACAGGATGTGAAGGCACTCTGACTCTGCATGGTCGGAGACTGTGTACGGACCTCGATCTATACAAGATGTGAGGGCACTCTGACTCTACATGGTCGGAGACTGTGTACGGACCTCGATCTATACAAGATGTGAAGGCACTCTGACTCTGCATGGTCCGAGACTGTGTACGGCCCTCGATCTATACAAGATGTGAGGCACTCTGACTCTGCATGGTCGGAGACTGTGTACGGACCTCGATCTATACAAGATGTGAAGGCACTCTGACTCTGCATGGTCCGAGACTGTGTACGGACCTCGATCTATACAAGATGTGAAGGCACTCTGACTCTGCATGGTCGGAGACTGTGTACGGCCCTCATCTATGCAAGATGTGAAGGCACTCTGACGCTGCATGGTCCGAGACTGTGAACGGCCCTCGATATATAAAAGATGTGAGGCACTCTGACTTTGCATGACCCGAGACTGTGTACGGCCCTCGATCTATACAAGATGTATAAAGGCACTCCGACTCTACATGGTCGGAGACTGTTCGGCCCTCGATCTATACAAGATGTGAAGTCACTCTGATGCTGCATGGTCCGAGACTGTGTACGGCCCTTGATCTATACAGGATGTGAAGTCACTCTGATGCTGCATGGTCTCAGACTGTGTACGGCCCTCGATCTATACAAGATGTGAAGTCACTCTGACTCTGCATGGTCGGAGACTGTGTACGGCCCTCGATCTATACAAGATGTGAAGACACTCTGACTCTGCATGGTGGGAGACTGTGTACGGCCCTCGATCCATACAGGATGTGAAGTCACTCTGACTCTGCATGATCCGAGACTGTGTACGGCCCTCAATCTATACAAGATGTGAAGTCACTCTGACTCTGCATGATCCGAGACTGTGTACGGCCCTCGATCTATACAAGATGTGAAGGCACTCTGACTCTGCATGGTCGAAGACTGTGTATGGCCCTCGATCTATACAAGATGTGAAGGCACTCTGACTCTGCATGGCCGAAGACTGTGTATGGCCCTCGATCTATACAAGATGTGAAGGCACTCTGACTCTGCATGGTCGGAGACTGTGTACGGCCCTCGGTCTATACAGGATGTGAAGTCACTCTGACTCTGCATGATCCGAGACTGTGTACGGCCCTCGATCTACACAAGATGTGAAGGCACTCTGACTCTACATGGTCGGAGACTGTGTACGGACCTCGATCTATACAAGATGTGAAGGCACTCTGACTCTGCATGGTCGGAGACTGTGTACGGCCCTCGATCTATACAAGATGTGAAGGCACTCTGACTCTACATGGTCGGAGACTGTGTACGGCCCTCGATCTATACAGGATGTGAAGTCACTCTGACTCTGCATGGTCCGAGACTGTGTACGGCCCTCGATCTATACAAGATGTGAAGGCACTCTGACTCTGCATGGTCCGAGACTGTGAACGGCCCTCATCTATGCAAGATGTGAAGGCACTCTGACGCTGCATGATCCGAGACTATGAACGGCCCTCGATATAAAAGATGTGAGGCACTCTGACTCTGCATGATCCGAGACTGTGTACGGCCCTCGATCTATACAAGATGTGAAGTCACTCTGACTCTGCATGATCCGAAACTGTGTACGGCCCTCGATCTATACAAGATGTGAAGTCACTCTGACTCTGCATGATCCGTGACTGTGTACGGCCCTCGATCTATACAAGATGTGAAGGCACTCTGACTCTGCATGGTCCGAGACTGTGAACGGCCCTCATCTATGCAAGATGTGAAGGCACTCTGACGCTGCATGATCCGAGACTGTGAACGGCCCTCGATATATAAAAGATGTGAGGCACTCTGACTCTGCATGGTCCGAGACTGTGTACGGACCTCGATCTATACAAGATGTGAAGGCACTCTGACTCTGCATGGTCCGAGACTGTGAACGGCCCTCATCTATGCAAGATGTGAAGGCACTCTGACGCTGCATGATCCGAGACTGTGAACGGCCCTCGATATATAAAAGATGTGAGGCACTCTGACTCTGCATGGTCGGAGACTGTGTACGGCCCTCGATCTATACAAGATGTGAAGTCACTCTGACTCTGCATGGTCCGAGACTGTGTACGGCCCTCGATCTATACAAGATGTGAAGGCACTCTGACTCTGCATGGTCGGAGACTGTGTACGGCCCTCGGTCTATACAGGATGTGAAGTCACTCTGACTCTGCATGATCCGAGACTGTGTACGGCCCTCGATCTATACAAGATGTGAAGGCACTCTGACTCTACATGGTCGGAGACTGTGTACGGACCTCGATCTGTACAAGATGTGAAGGCACTCTGACTCTACATGGTCCGAGACTGTGTACGGCCCTCGATCTATACAAGATGTGAATGCACTCTGACTCTGCATGGTCGGAGACTGTGTACGGCCCTCGATCTATACAAGATGTGAAGGCACTCTGACTCTGCATGGTCGGAGACTGTGTACGGCCCTCGATCTATACAGGATGTGAAGTCACTCTGACTCTGCATGGTCCGAGACTGTGTACGGACCTCGATCTATACAAGATGTGAAGGCACTCTGACTCTGCATGGTTCGAGACTGTGAACGGCCCTCATCTATGCAAGATGTGAAGGCACTCTGACGCTGCATGATCCGAGACTGTGAACGGCCCTCGATATATAAAAGATGTGAGGCACTCTGACTCTGCATGATCCGAGACTGTGTACGGCCCTCGATCTATACAAGATGTGAAGTCACTCTGACTCTGCATGATCCGAAACTGTGTACGGCCCTCGATCTATACAAGATGTGAAGTCACTCTGACTCTGCATGATCCGTGACTGTGTACGGCCCTCGATCTATACAAGATGTGAAGGCACTCTGACTCTGCATGGTCCGAGACTGTGAACGGCCCTCATCTATGCAAGATGTGAAGGCACTCTGACGCTGCATGATCCGAGACTGTGAACGGCCCTCGATATATAAAAGATGTGAGGCACTCTGACTCTGCATGGTCGGAGACTGTGTACGGCCCTCGATCTATACAAGATGTGAAGTCACTCTGACTCTGCATGATCCGAGACTGTGTACGGCCCTCGATCTATACAAGATGTGAAGTCACTCTGACTCTGCATGATCCGAGACTGTGTACGGCCCTCGATCTATACAAGATGTGAAGGCACTCTGACTCTGCATGGTCGGAGACTGTGTACGGCCCTCGATCTATACAAGATGTGAAGGCACTCTGACTCTGCATGGTCGGAGACTGTGTACGGCCCTCGATCTATACAAGATGTGAAGGCACTCTGACTCTGCATGGTCCGAGACTGTGTACGGACCTCGATCTATACAAGATGTGAAGGCACTCTGACTCTACATGGTCGGAGACTGTGAACGGCCCTCGATCTATACAGGATGTGAAGTCACTCTGACTCTGCATGATCCGAGACTGTGTACGGCCCTCGATCTATACAAGATGTGAAGGCACTCTGACGCTGCATTGTCCGAGACTGTGAACGGCCCTCGATCTATACAGGATGTGAAGTCACTCTGACTCTGCATGATCCGAGACTGTGTACGGCCCTCGATCTATACAAGATGTGAAGGCACTCTGACGCTGCATGATCCGAGACTGTGTACGGCCCTCGATCTATACAAAATGTGAAGGCACTCTGACTCTGCATGGTCGGAGACTGTGTACGGCCCTCGATCTATACAAGATGTGAAGTCACTCTGACTCTGCATGGTCAGAGACTGTGTACGGCCCTCGATCTATACAAGATGTGAAGGCACTCTGACTCTATATGGTCCGAGACTGTGTACGGCCCCCGATCTATACAAGATGTGAAGGCACTCTGACTCTGCATGGTCGGAGGCTGTGTACGGCCCTCGATCTATACAAGATGTGAAGGCACTCTGACTCTACATGGTCGGAGACTGTGTACGGCCCTCGATCTATACAGGATGTGAAGTCACTCTGACTCTGCATGGTCCGAGACTGTGTACGCCCCTCGATCTATACAAGATGTGAAGGCACTCTGACTCTGCATGGTCCGAGACTGTGAACGGCCCTTGATCTATACAGGATGTGAAGTCACTCTGATGCTGCATGGTCTCAGATTGTGTACGGCCCTCGATCTATACAAGATGTGAAGTCACTCTGACTCTGCATGGTCGGAGACTGTGTACGGCCCTCGATCTATACAAGATGTGAAGACACTCTGACTCTGCATGGTCGGAGACTGTGTACGGCCCTCGATCTAAACAGGATGTGAAGTCACTCTGACTCTGCATGATCCGAGACTGTGTACGGCCCTCCATCTATACAAGATGTGAAGTCACTCTGACTCTGCATGATCCGAGACTGTGTACGGCCCTCGATCTATACAAGATGTGAAGTCACTCTGACTCTGCATGGTCGGAGACTGTGTACGGCCCTCGATCTATACAAGATGTGAAGGCACTCTGACTCTGCATGGTCGGAGACTGTGTACGGCCCTCGATCTATACAAGATGTGAAGGCACTCTGACTCTGCATGATCCGAGACTGTGTACGGCCCTCGATCTATACAAGATGTGAAGGCACTCTGACTCTGCATGGTCAGAGACTGTGTACGGCCCTCGATCTATACAAGATGTGAAGGCACTCTGACTCTGCATGATCCGAGACTGTGTACGGCCCTCGATCTATACAAGATGTGAAGGCACTCTGACTCTGCATGGTCGAAGACTGTGTATGGCCCTCGATCTATACAAGATGTGAAGGCACTCTGACTCTGCATGGCCGAAGACTGTGTATGGCCCTCGATCTATACAAGATGTGAAGGCACTCTGACTCTGCATGGTCGGAGACTGTGTACGGCCCTCATCTATGCAAGATGTGAGGGCACTCTGACGCTGCATGATCCGAGACTGTGAACGGCCCTCGATATATAAAAGATGTGAGGCACTCTGACTCTGCATGATCCGAGACTGTGTACGGCCCTCGATCTATACAAGATGTGAAGGCACTCTGACTCTGCATGGTCGGAGACTGTGTACGGCCCTCGATCTATACAGGATGTGAAGGCACTCTGACTCTGCATGGTCGGAGACTGTGTACGGCCCTCGATCTATACAAGATGTGACGGAACTCTGACTCTACATGGTCGGAGACTGTGTACGGACCTCGATCTATACAAGATGTGAAGGCACTCTGACTCTGCATGGTCGGAGACTGTGTACGGCCCTCGATCTATACAGGATGTGAAGGCACTCTGACTCTGCATGGTCGGAGACTGTGTACGGACCTCGATCTATACAAGATGTGAGGGCACTCTGACTCTACATGGTCGGAGACTGTGTACGGACCTCGATCTATACAAGATGTGAAGGCACTCTGACTCTGCATGGTCCGAGACTGTGTACGGCCCTCGATCTATACAAGATGTGAGGCACTCTGACTCTGCATGGTCGGAGACTGTGTACGGACCTCGATCTATACAAGATGTGAAGGCACTCTGACTCTGCATGGTCCGAGACTGTGTACGGACCTCGATCTATACAAGATGTGAAGGCACTCTGACTCTGCATGGTCGGAGACTGTGTACGGCCCTCATCTATGCAAGATGTGAAGGCACTCTGACGCTGCATGGTCCGAGACTGTGAACGGCCCTCGATATATAAAAGATGTGAGGCACTCTGACTTTGCATGATCCGAGACTGTGTACGGCCCTCGATCTATACAAGATGTATAAAGGCACTCCGACTCTACATGGTCGGAGACTGTTCGGCCCTCGATCTATACAAGATGTGAAGTCACTCTGATGCTGCATGGTCCGAGACTGTGTACGGCCCTTGATCTATACAGGATGTGAAGTCACTCTGATGCTGCATGGTCTCAGACTGTGTACGGCCCTCGATCTATACAAGATGTGAAGTCACTCTGACTCTGCATGGTCGGAGACTGTGTACGGCCCTCGATCTATACAAGATGTGAAGACACTCTGACTCTGCATGGTGGGAGACTGTGTACGGCCCTCGATCTATACAGGATGTGAAGTCACTCTGACTCTGCATGATCCGAGACTGTGTACGGCCCTCAATCTATACAAGATGTGAAGTCACTCTGACTCTGCATGATCCGAGACTGTGTACGGCCCTCGATCTATACAAGATGTGAAGGCACTATGACTCTGCATGGTCGAAGACTGTGTATGGCCCTCGATCTATACAAGATGTGAAGGCACTCTGACTCTGCATGGCCGAAGACTGTGTATGGCCCTCGATCTATACAAGATGTGAAGGCACTCTGACTCTGCATGGTCGGAGACTGTGTACGGCCCTCATCTATGCAAGATGTGAAAGCACTCTGACGCTGCATGATCCGAGACTGTGAACGGCCCTCGATATATAAAAGATGTGAGGCACTCTGACTCTGCATGATCCGAGACTGTGTACGGCCCTCGATCTATACAAGATGTGAAGTCACTCTGACTCTGCATGGTCGGAGACTGTGTACGGCCCTCGATCAATACAGGATGTGAAGGCACTCTGACTCTGCATGGTCGGAGACTGTGTACGGCCCTCGATCTATACAAGATGTGACGGAACTCTGACTCTACATGGTCGGAGACTGTGTACGGACCTCGATCTATACAAGATGTGAAGGCACTCTGACTCTGCATGGTCGGAGACTGTGTACGGCCCTCGATCTATACAGGATGTGAAGGCACTCTGACTCTGCATGGTCGGAGACTGTGTACGGACCTCGATCTATACAAGATGTGAGGGCACTCTGACTCTACATGGTCGGAGACTGTGTACGGACCTCGATCTATACAAGATGTGAAGGCACTCTGACTCTGTATGGTCCGAGACTGTGTACGGCCCTCGATCTATACAAGATGTGAGGCACTCTGACTCTGCATGGTCGGAGACTGTGTACGGACCTCGATCTATACAAGATGTGAAGGCACTCTGACTCTGCATGGTCGGAGACTGTGTACGGACCTTGATCTATACAAGATGTGAAGGCACTCTGACTCTGCATGGTCCGAGACTGTGAACGGCCCTCATCTATGCAAGATGTGAAGGCACTCTGACGCTGCATGATCCGAGACTGTGAACGGCCCTCGATATATAAAAGATGTGAGGCACTCTGACTCTGCATGGTCGGAGACTGTGTACGGCCCTCGATCTATACAAGATGTGAAGTCACTCTGACTCTGCATGGTCCGAGACTGTGTACGGCCCTCGATCTATACAAGATGTGAAGGCACTCTGACTCTGCATGGTCGGAGACTGTGTACGGCCCTCGGTCTATACAGGATGTGAAGTCACTCTTACTCTGCATGATCCGAGACTGTGTACGGCCCTCGATCTATACAAGATGTGAAGGCACTCTGACTCTACATGGTCGGAGACTGTGTACGGACCTCGATCTGTACAAGATGTGAAGACACTCTGACTCTACATGGTCCGAGACTGTGTACGGCCCTCGATCTATACAAGATGTGAATGCACTCTGACTCTGCATGGTCGGAGACTGTGTACGGCCCTCGATCTATACAAGATGTGAAGGCACTCTGACTCTGCATGGTCGGAGACTGTGTACGGCCCTCGATCTATACAGGATGTGAAGTCACTCTGACTCTGCATGGTCCGAGACTGTGTACGGACCTCGATCTATACAAGATGTGAAGGCACTCTGACTCTGCATGGTTCGAGACTGTGAACGGCCCTCATCTATGCAAGATGTGAAGGCACTCTGACGCTGCATGATCCGAGACTGTGAACGGCCCTCGATATATAAAAGATGTGAGGCACTCTGACTCTGCATGATCCGAGACTGTGTACGGCCCTCGATCTATACAAGATGTGAAGTCACTCTGACTCTGCATGATCCGAGACTGTGTACGGCCCTCCATCTATACAAGATGTGAAGTCACTCTGACTCTGCATGATCCGAGACTGTGTACGGCCCTCGATCTATACAAGATGTGAAGTCACTCTGACTCTGCATGGTCGGAGACTGTGTACGGCCCTCGATCTATACAAGATGTGAAGGCACTCTGACTCTGCATGGTCGGAGACTGTGTACGGCCCTCGATCTATACAAGATGTGAAGGCACTCTGACTCTGCATGATCCGAGACTGTGTACGGCCCTCGATCTATACAAGATGTGAAGGCACTCTGACTCTGCATGGTCAGAGACTGTGTACGGCCCTCGATCTATACAAGATGTGAAGGCACTCTGACTCTGCATGATCCGAGACTGTGTACGGCCCTCGATCTATACAAGATGTGAAGGCACTCTGACTCTGCATGGTCGAAGACTGTGTATGGCCCTCGATCTATACAAGATGTGAAGGCACTCTGACTCTGCATGGCCGAAGACTGTGTATGGCCCTCGATCTATACAAGATGTGAAGGCACTCTGACTCTGCATGGTCGGAGACTGTGTACGGCCCTCATCTATGCAAGATGTGAGGGCACTCTGACGCTGCATGATCCGAGACTGTGAACGGCCCTCGATATATAAAAGATGTGAGGCACTCTGACTCTGCATGATCCGAGACTGTGTACGGCCCTCGATCTATACAAGATGTGAAGGCACTCTGACTCTGCATGGTCGGAGACTGTGTACGGCCCTCGATCTATACAGGATGTGAAGGCACTCTGACTCTGCATGGTCGGAGACTGTGTACGGCCCTCGATCTATACAAGATGTGACGGAACTCTGACTCTACATGGTCGGAGACTGTGTACGGACCTCGATCTATACAAGATGTGAAGGCACTCTGACTCTGCATGGTCGGAGACTGTGTACGGCCCTCGATCTATACAGGATGTGAAGGCACTCTGACTCTGCATGGTCGGAGACTGTGTACGGACCTCGATCTATACAAGATGTGAGGGCACTCTGACTCTACATGGTCGGAGACTGTGTACGGACCTCGATCTATACAAGATGTGAAGGCACTCTGACTCTGCATGGTCCGAGACTGTGTACGGCCCTCGATCTATACAAGATGTGAGGCACTCTGACTCTGCATGGTCGGAGACTGTGTACGGACCTCGATCTATACAAGATGTGAAGGCACTCTGACTCTGCATGGTCCGAGACTGTGTACGGACCTCGATCTATACAAGATGTGAAGGCACTCTGACTCTGCATGGTCGGAGACTGTGTACGGCCCTCATCTATGCAAGATGTGAAGGCACTCTGACGCTGCATGGTCCGAGACTGTGAACGGCCCTCGATATATAAAAGATGTGAGGCACTCTGACTTTGCATGACCCGAGACTGTGTACGGCCCTCGATCTATACAAGATGTATAAAGGCACTCCGACTCTACATGGTCGGAGACTGTTCGGCCCTCGATCTATACAAGATGTGAAGTCACTCTGATGCTGCATGGTCCGAGACTGTGTACGGCCCTTGATCTATACAGGATGTGAAGTCACTCTGATGCTGCATGGTCTCAGACTGTGTACGGCCCTCGATCTATACAAGATGTGAAGTCACTCTGACTCTGCATGGTCGGAGACTGTGTACGGCCCTCGATCTATACAAGATGTGAAGACACTCTGACTCTGCATGGTGGGAGACTGTGTACGGCCCTCGATCCATACAGGATGTGAAGTCACTCTGACTCTGCATGATCCGAGACTGTGTACGGCCCTCAATCTATACAAGATGTGAAGTCACTCTGACTCTGCATGATCCGAGACTGTGTACGGCCCTCGATCTATACAAGATGTGAAGGCACTCTGACTCTGCATGGTCGAAGACTGTGTATGGCCCTCGATCTATACAAGATGTGAAGGCACTCTGACTCTGCATGGCCGAAGACTGTGTATGGCCCTCGATCTATACAAGATGTGAAGGCACTCTGACTCTGCATGGTCGGAGACTGTGTACGGCCCTCATCTATGCAAGATGTGAAAGCACTCTGACGCTGCATGATCCGAGACTGTGAACGGCCCTCGATATATAAAAGATGTGAGGCACTCTGACTCTGCATGATCCGAGACTGTGTACGGCCCTCGATCTATACAAGATGTGAAGTCACTCTGACTCTGCATGGTCGGAGACTGTGTACGGCCCTCGATCAATACAGGATGTGAAGGCACTCTGACTCTGCATGGTCGGAGACTGTGTACGGCCCTCGATCTATACAAGATGTGACGGAACTCTGACTCTACATGGTCGGAGACTGTGTACGGACCTCGATCTATACAAGATGTGAAGGCACTCTGACTCTGCATGGTCGGAGACTGTGTACGGCCCTCGATCTATACAGGATGTGAAGGCACTCTGACTCTGCATGGTCGGAGACTGTGTACGGACCTCGATCTATACAAGATGTGAGGGCACTCTGACTCTACATGGTCGGAGACTGTGTACGGACCTTGATCTATACAAGATGTGAAGGCACTCTGACTCTGCATGGTCCGAGACTGTGAACGGCCCTCATCTATGCAAGATGTGAAGGCACTCTGACGCTGCATGATCCGAGACTGTGAACGGCCCTCGATATATAAAAGATGTGAGGCACTCTGACTCTGCATGGTCGGAGACTGTGTACGGCCCTCGATCTATACAAGATGTGAAGTCACTCTGACTCTGCATGGTCCGAGACTGTGTACGGCCCTCGATCTATACAAGATGTGAAGGCACTCTGACTCTGCATGGTCGGAGACTGTGTACGGCCCTCGGTCTATACAGGATGTGAAGTCACTCTGACTCTGCATGATCCGAGACTGTGTACGGCCCTCGATCTATACAAGATGTGAAGGCACTCTGACTCTACATGGTCGGAGACTGTGTACGGACCTCGATCTGTACAAGATGTGAAGGCACTCTGACTCTACATGGTCCGAGACTGTGTACGGCCCTCGATCTATACAAGATGTGAATGCACTCTGACTCTGCATGGTCGGAGACTGTGTACGGCCCTCGATCTATACAAGATGTGAAGGCACTCTGACTCTGCATGGTCGGAGACTGTGTACGGCCCTCGATCTATACAGGATGTGAAGTCACTCTGACTCTGCATGGTCCGAGACTGTGTACGGACCTCGATCTATACAAGATGTGAAGGCACTCTGACTCTGCATGGTTCGAGACTGTGAACGGCCCTCATCTATGCAAGATGTGAAGGCACTCTGACGCTGCATGATCCGAGACTGTGAACGGCCCTCGATATATAAAAGATGTGAGGCACTCTGACTCTGCATGATCCGAGACTGTGTACGGCCCTCGATCTATACAAGATGTGAAGTCACTCTGACTCTGCATGATCCGAGACTGTGTACGGCCCTCCATCTATACAAGATGTGAAGTCACTCTGACTCTGCATGATCCGAGACTGTGTACGGCCCTCGATCTATACAAGATGTGAAGTCACTCTGACTCTGCATGGTCGGAGACTGTGTACGGCCCTCGATCTATACAAGATGTGAAGGCACTCTGACTCTGCATGGTCGGAGACTGTGTACGGCCCTCGATCTATACAAGATGTGAAGGCACTCTGACTCTGCATGATCCGAGACTGTGTACGGCCCTCGATCTATACAAGATGTGAAGGCACTCTGACTCTGCATGGTCAGAGACTGTGTACGGCCCTCGATCTATACAAGATGTGAAGGCACTCTGACTCTGCATGATCCGAGACTGTGTACGGCCCTCGATCTATACAAGATGTGAAGGCACTCTGACTCTGCATGGTCGAAGACTGTGTATGGCCCTCGATCTATACAAGATGTGAAGGCACTCTGACTCTGCATGGCCGAAGACTGTGTATGGCCCTCGATCTATACAAGATGTGAAGGCACTCTGACTCTGCATGGTCGGAGACTGTGTACGGCCCTCATCTATGCAAGATGTGAGGGCACTCTGACGCTGCATGATCCGAGACTGTGAACGGCCCTCGATATATAAAAGATGTGAGGCACTCTGACTCTGCATGATCCGAGACTGTGTACGGCCCTCGATCTATACAAGATGTGAAGGCACTCTGACTCTGCATGGTCGGAGACTGTGTACGGCCCTCGATCTATACAGGATGTGAAGGCACTCTGACTCTGCATGGTCGGAGACTGTGTACGGCCCTCGATCTATACAAGATGTGACGGAACTCTGACTCTACATGGTCGGAGACTGTGTACGGACCTCGATCTATACAAGATGTGAAGGCACTCTGACTCTGCATGGTCGGAGACTGTGTACGGCCCTCGATCTATACAGGATGTGAAGGCACTCTGACTCTGCATGGTCGGAGACTGTGTACGGACCTCGATCTATACAAGATGTGAGGGCACTCTGACTCTACATGGTCGGAGACTGTGTACGGACCTCGATCTATACAAGATGTGAAGGCACTCTGACTCTGCATGGTCCGAGACTGTGTACGGCCCTCGATCTATACAAGATGTGAGGCACTCTGACTCTGCATGGTCGGAGACTGTGTACGGACCTCGATCTATACAAGATGTGAAGGCACTCTGACTCTGCATGGTCCGAGACTGTGTACGGACCTCGATCTATACAAGATGTGAAGGCACTCTGACTCTGCATGGTCGGAGACTGTGTACGGCCCTCATCTATGCAAGATGTGAAGGCACTCTGACGCTGCATGGTCCGAGACTGTGAACGGCCCTCGATATATAAAAGATGTGAGGCACTCTGACTTTGCATGATCCGAGACTGTGTACGGCCCTCGATCTATACAAGATGTATAAAGGCACTCCGACTCTACATGGTCGGAGACTGTTCGGCCCTCGATCTATACAAGATGTGAAGTCACTCTGATGCTGCATGGTCCGAGACTGTGTACGGCCCTTGATCTATACAGGATGTGAAGTCACTCTGATGCTGCATGGTCTCAGACTGTGTACGGCCCTCGATCTATACAAGATGTGAAGTCACTCTGACTCTGCATGGTCGGAGACTGTGTACGGCCCTCGATCTATACAAGATGTGAAGACACTCTGACTCTGCATGGTGGGAGACTGTGTACGGCCCTCGATCTATACAGGATGTGAAGTCACTCTGACTCTGCATGATCCGAGACTGTGTACGGCCCTCAATCTATACAAGATGTGAAGTCACTCTGACTCTGCATGATCCGAGACTGTGTACGGCCCTCGATCTATACAAGATGTGAAGGCACTCTGACTCTGCATGGTCGAAGACTGTGTATGGCCCTCGATCTATACAAGATGTGAAGGCACTCTGACTCTGCATGGCCGAAGACTGTGTATGGCCCTCGATCTATACAAGATGTGAAGGCACTCTGACTCTGCATGGTCGGAGACTGTGTACGGCCCTCATCTATGCAAGATGTGAAAGCACTCTGACGCTGCATGATCCGAGACTGTGAACGGCCCTCGATATATAAAAGATGTGAGGCACTCTGACTCTGCATGATCCGAGACTGTGTACGGCCCTCGATCTATACAAGATGTGAAGTCACTCTGACTCTGCATGGTCGGAGACTGTGTACGGCCCTCGATCAATACAGGATGTGAAGGCACTCTGACTCTGCATGGTCGAAGACTGTGTACGGCCCTCGATCTATACAAGATGTGACGGAACTCTGACTCTACATGGTCGGAGACTGTGTACGGACCTCGATCTATACAAGATGTGAAGGCACTCTGACTCTGCATGGTCGGAGACTGTGTACGGCCCTCGATCTATACAGGATGTAAAGGCACTCTGACTCTGCATGGTCGGAGACTGTGTACGGACCTCGATCTATACAAGATGTGAGGGCACTCTGACTCTACATGGTCGGAGACTGTGTACGGACCTCGATCTATACAAGATGTGAAGGCACTCTGACTCTGCATGGTCGGAGACTGTGTACGGCCCTCGGTCTATACAGGATGTGAAGTCACTCTGACTCTGCATGATCCGAGACTGTGTACGGCCCTCGATCTATACAAGATGTGAAGGCACTCTGACTCTGCATGGTCGGAGACTGTGTACGGACCTTGATCTATACAAGATGTGAAGGCACTCTGACTCTGCATGGTCCGAGACTGTGAACGGCCCTCATCTATGCAAGATGTGAAGGCACTCTGACGCTGCATGATCCGAGACTGTGAACGGCCCTCGATATAAAAAAGATGTGAGGCACTCTGACTCTGCATGGTCGGAGACTGTGTACGGCCCTCGATCTATACAAGATGTGAAGTCACTCTGACTCTGCATGGTCCGAGACTGTGTACGGCCCTCGATCTATACAAGATGTGAAGGCACTCTGACTCTGCATGGTCGGAGACTGTGTACGGCCCTCGGTCTATACAGGATGTGAAGTCACTCTGACTCTGCATGATCCGAGACTGTGAACGGCCCTCGATATATAAAAGATGTGAGGCACTCTGACTCTGCATGATCCGAGACTGTGTACGGCCCTCGATCTATACAAGATGTATAAAGGCACTCCGACTCTACATGGTCGGAGACTGTTCGGCCCTCGATCTATACAAGATGTGAAGTCACTCTGATGCTGCATGGTCCGAGACTGTGTACGGCCCTTGATCTATACAGGATGTGAAGTCACTCTGATGCTGCATGGTCTCAGACTGTGTACGGCCCTCGATCTATACAAGATGTGAAGTCACTCTGACTCTGCATGGTCGGAGACTGTGTACGGCCCTCGATCTATACAAGATGTGAAGACACTCTGACTCTGCATGGTGGGAGACTGTGTACGGCCCTCGATCTATACAGGATGTGAAGTCACTCTGACTCTGCATGATCCGAGACTGTGTACGGCCCTCAATCTATACAAGATGTGAAGTCACTCTGACTCTGCATGATCCGAGACTGTGTACGGCCCTCGATCTATACAAGATGTGAAGGCACTCTGACTCTGCATGGTCGAAGACTGTGTATGGCCCTCGATCTATACAAGATGTGAAGGCACTCTGACTCTGCATGGCCGAAGACTGTGTATGGCCCTCGATCTATACAAGATGTGAAGGCACTCTGACTCTGCATGGTCGGAGACTGTGTACGGCCCTCATCTATGCAAGATGTGAAAGCACTCTGACGCTGCATGATCCGAGACTGTGAACGGCCCTCGATATATAAAAGATGTGAGGCACTCTGACTCTGCATGATCCGAGACTGTGTACGGCCCTCGATCTATACAAGATGTGAAGTCACTCTGACTCTGCATGGTCGGAGACTGTGTACGGCCCTCGATCAATACAGGATGTGAAGGCACTCTGACTCTGCATGGTCGGAGACTGTGTACGGCCCTCGATCTATACAAGATGTGACGGAACTCTGACTCTACATGGTCGGAGACTGTGTACGGACCTCGATCTATACAAGATGTGAAGGCACTCTGACTCTGCATGGTCAGAGACTGTGTACGGCCCTCGATCTATACAGGATGTAAAGGCACTCTGACTCTGCATGGTCGGAGACTGTGTACGGACCTCGATCTATACAAGATGTGAGGGCACTCTGACTCTACATGGTCGGAGACTGTGTACGGACCTCGATCTATACAAGATGTGAAGGCACTCTGACTCTGTATGGTCCGAGACTGTGTACGGCCCTCGATCTATACAAGATGTGAGGCACTCTGACTCTGCATGGTCGGAGACTGTGTACGGACCTCGATCTATACAAGATGTGAAGGCACTCTGACTCTGCATGGTCGGAGACTGTGTACGGACCTTGATCTATACAAGATGTGAAGGCACTCTGACTCTGCATGGTCCGAGACTGTGAACGGCCCTCATCTATGCAAGATGTGAAGGCACTCTGACGCTGCATGATCCGAGACTGTGAACGGCCCTCGATATATAAAAGATGTGAGGCACTCTGACTCTGCATGGTCGGAGACTGTGTACGGCCCTCGATCTATACAAGATGTGAAGTCACTCTGACTCTGCATGGTCCGAGACTGTGTACGGCCCTCGATCTATACAAGATGTGAAGGCACTCTGACTCTGCATGGTCGGAGACTGTGTACGGCCCTCGGTCTATACAGGATGTGAAGTCACTCTGACTCTGCATGATCCGAGACTGTGTACGGCCCTCGATCTATACAAGATGTGAAGGCACTCTGACTCTACATGGTCGGAGACTGTGTACGGACCTCGATCTGTACAAGATGTGAAGGCACTCTGACTCTACATGGTCCGAGACTGTGTACGGCCCTCGATCTATACAAGATGTGAATGCACTCTGACTCTGCATGGTCGGAGACTGTGTACGGCCCTCGATCTATACAAGATGTGAAGGCACTCTGACTCTGCATGGTCGGAGACTGTGTACGGCCCTCGATCTATACAGGATGTGAAGTCACTCTGACTCTGCATGGTCCGAGACTGTGTACGGACCTCGATCTATACAAGATGTGAAGGCACTCTGACTCTGCATGGTTCGAGACTGTGAACGGCCCTCATCTATGCAAGATGTGAAGGCACTCTGACGCTGCATGATCCGAGACTGTGAACGGCCCTCGATATATAAAAGATGTGAGGCACTCTGACTCTGCATGATCCGAGACTGTGTACGGCCCTCGATCTATACAAGATGTGAAGTCACTCTGACTCTGCATGATCCGAAACTGTGTACGGCCCTCGATCTATACAAGATGTGAAGTCACTCTGACTCTGCATGATCCGTGACTGTGTACGGCCCTCGATCTATACAAGATGTGAAGGCACTCTGACTCTGCATGGTCCGAGACTGTGAACGGCCCTCATCTATGCAAGATGTGAAGGCACTCTGACGCTGCATGATCCGAGACTGTGAACGGCCCTCGATATATAAAAGATGTGAGGCACTCTGACTCTGCATGGTCGGAGACTGTGTACGGCCCTCGATCTATACAAGATGTGAAGTCACTCTGACTCTGCATGATCCGAGACTGTGTACGGCCCTCGATCTATACAAGATGTGAAGTCACTCTGACTCTGCATGATCCGAGACTGTGTACGGCCCTCGATCTATACAAGATGTGAAGGCACTCTGACTCTGCATGGTCGGAGACTGTGTACGGCCCTCGATCTATACAAGATGTGAAGGCACTCTGACTCTGCATGGTCGGAGACTGTGTACGGCCCTCGATCTATACAAGATGTGAAGGCACTCTGACTCTGCATGGTCCGAGACTGTGTACGGACCTCGATCTATACAAGATGTGAAGGCACTCTGACTCTACATGGTCGGAGACTGTGAACGGCCCTCGATCTATACAGGATGTGAAGTCACTCTGACTCTGCATGATCCGAGACTGTGTACGGCCCTCGATCTATACAAGATGTGAAGGCACTCTGACGCTGCATGGTCCGAGACTGTGAACGGCCCTCGATCTATACAGGATGTGAAGTCACTCTGACTCTGCATGATCCGAGACTGTGTACGGCCCTCGATCTATACAAGATGTGAAGGCACTCTGACGCTGCATGATCCGAGACTGTGTACGGCCCTCGATCTATACAAAATGTGAAGGCACTCTGACTCTGCATGGTCGGAGACTGTGTACGGCCCTCGATCTATACAAGATGTGAAGTCACTCTGACTCTGCATGGTCGGAGGCTGTGTACGGCCCTCGATCTATACAAGATGTGAAGGCACTCTGACTCTACATGGTCGGAGACTGTGTACGGCCCTCGATCTATACAGGATGTGAAGTCACTCTGACTCTGCATGGTCCGAGACTGTGTACGCCCCTCGATCTATACAAGATGTGAAGGCACTCTGACTCTGCATGGTCCGAGACTGTGAACGGCCCTTGATCTATACAGGATGTGAAGTCACTCTGATGCTGCATGGTCTCAGATTGTGTACGGCCCTCGATCTATACAAGATGTGAAGTCACTCTGACTCTGCATGGTCGGAGACTGTGTACGGCCCTCGATCTATACAAGATGTGAAGACACTCTGACTCTGCATGGTCGGAGACTGTGTACGGCCCTCGATCTAAACAGGATGTGAAGTCACTCTGACTCTGCATGATCCGAGACTGTGTACGGCCCTCCATCTATACAAGATGTGAAGTCACTCTGACTCTGCATGATCCGAGACTGTGTACGGCCCTCGATCTATACAAGATGTGAAGTCACTCTGACTCTGCATGGTCGGAGACTGTGTACGGCCCTCGATCTATACAAGATGTGAAGGCACTCTGACTCTGCATGGTCGGAGACTGTGTACGGCCCTCGATCTATACAAGATGTGAAGGCACTCTGACTCTGCATGATCCGAGACTGTGTACGGCCCTCGATCTATACAAGATGTGAAGGCACTCTGACTCTGCATGGTCAGAGACTGTGTACGGCCCTCGATCTATACAAGATGTGAAGGCACTCTGACTCTGCATGATCCGAGACTGTGTACGGCCCTCGATCTATACAAGATGTGAAGGCACTCTGACTCTGCATGGTCGAAGACTGTGTACGGACCTCGATCTATACAAGATGTGAAGGCACTCTGACTCTGCATGGTCCGAGACTGTGTACGGACCTCGATCTATACAAGATGTGAAGGCACTCTGACTCTGCATGGTCGGAGACTGTGTACGGCCCTCATCTATGCAAGATGTGAAGGCACTCGGACGCTGCATGGTCCGAGACTGTGAACGGCCCTCGATATATAAAAGATGTGAGGCACTCTGACTTTGCATGATCCGAGACTGTGTACGGCCCTCGATCTATACAAGATGTATAAAGGCACTCCGACTCTACATGGTCGGAGACTGTTCGGCCCTCGATCTATACAAGATGTGAAGTCACTCTGATGCTGCATGGTCCGAGACTGTGTACGGCCCTTGATCTATACAGGATGTGAAGTCACTCTGATGCTGCATGGTCTCAGACTGTGTACGGCCCTCGATCTATACAAGATGTGAAGTCACTCTGACTCTGCATGGTCGGAGACTGTGTACGGCCCTCGATCTATACAAGATGTGAAGACACTCTGACTCTGCATGGTGGGAGACTGTGTACGGCCCTCGATCTATACAGGATGTGAAGTCACTCTGACTCTGCATGATCCGAGACTGTGTACGGCCCTCAATCTATACAAGATGTGAAGTCACTCTGACTCTGCATGATCCGAGACTGTGTACGGCCCTCGATCTATACAAGATGTGAAGGCACTCTGACTCTGCATGGTCGAAGACTGTGTATGGCCCTCGATCTATACAAGATGTGAAGGCACTCTGACTCTGCATGGCCGAAGACTGTGTATGGCCCTCGATCTATACAAGATGTGAAGGCACTCTGACTCTGCATGGTCGGAGACTGTGTACGGCCCTCATCTATGCAAGATGTGAAAGCACTCTGACGCTGCATGATCCGAGACTGTGAACGGCCCTCGATATATAAAAGATGTGAGGCACTCTGACTCTGCATGATCCGAGACTGTGTACGGCCCTCGATCTATACAAGATGTGAAGTCACTCTGACTCTGCATGGTCGGAGACTGTGTACGGCCCTCGATCAATACAGGATGTGAAGGCACTCTGACTCTGCATGGTCGGAGACTGTGTACGGCCCTCGATCTATACAAGATGTGACGGAACTCTGACTCTACATGGTCGGAGACTGTGTACGGACCTCGATCTATACAAGATGTGAAGGCACTCTGACTCTGCATGGTCGGAGACTGTGTACGGCCCTCGATCTATACAGGATGTGAAGGCACTCTGACTCTGCATGGTCGGAGACTGTGTACGGACCTCGATCTATACAAGATGTGAGGGCACTCTGACTCTACATGGTCGGAGACTGTGTACGGACCTCGATCTATACAAGATGTGAAGGCACTCTGACTCTGTATGGTCCGAGACTGTGTACGGCCCTCGATCTATACAAGATGTGAGGCACTCTGACTCTGCATGGTCGGAGACTGTGTACGGACCTCGATCTATACAAGATGTGAAGGCACTCTGACTCTGCATGGTCGGAGACTGTGTACGGACCTTGATCTATACAAGATGTGAAGGCACTCTGACTCTGCATGGTCGGAGACTGTGTACGGCCCTCATCTATGCAAGATGTGAAGGCACTCTGACGCTGCATGGTCCGAGACTGTGAACGGCCCTCGATATATAAAAGATGTGAGGCACTCTGACTTTGCATGATCCGAGACTGTGTACGGCCCTCGATCTATACAAGATGTATAAAGGCACTCCGACTCTACATGGTCGGAGACTGTTCGGCCTTCGATCTATACAAGATGTGAAGTCACTCTGACTCTGCATGGTCCGAGACTGTGTACGGCCCTCGATCTATACAAGATGTGAGGCACTCTGACTCTACATGGTCGGAGACTGTACGGCCCTCGATCTATACAAGATGTGAAGTCACTCTGATGCTGCATGGTCGGAGACTGTTTACGGCCCTCGATCTAAACAAGGTGTGAAGGCACTCTGACGCTGCATGCTCCGAGACTGTGTACGGCCCTCGATCTATACAAGATGTGAAGTCACTCTGACTCTGCATGGTCCGAGACTGTGTACGGCCCTCGATCTATACAAGATGTGAAGGCACTCTGACTCTGCATGGTCGAAGACTGTGTACGACCCTCGATCTATACAAGATGTGAAGGCACTCTGACTCTGCATGATCCGAGACTGTGTACGGCCCTCGATCTATACAAGATGTGAAGGCACTCTGACTCTGCATGGTCAGAGACTGTGTACGGCCCTCGATCTATACAAGATGTGAAGGCACTCTGACTCTGCATGATCCGAGACTGTGTACGGCCCTCGATCTATACAAGATGTGAAGGCACTCTGACTCTGCATGGTCGAAGACTGTGTATGGCCCTCGATCTATACAAGATGTGAAGGCACTCTGACTCTGCATGGCCGAAGACTGTGTATGGCCCTCGATCTATACAAGATGTGAAGGCACTCTGACTCGGCATGGTCGGAGACTGTGTACGGCCCTCATCTATGCAAGATGTGAAGGCACTCTGACGCTGCATGGTCCGAGACTGTGAACGGCCCTCATCTATGCAAGATGTGAAGGCACTCTGACGCTGCATGATCCGAGACTGTGAACGGCCCTCGATATATAAAAGATGTGAGGCACTCTGACTCTGCATGATCCGAGACTGTGTACGGCCCTCGATCTATACAAGATGTGAGGGCACTCTGACTCTGCATGGTCGGAGACTGTGTACGGCCCTCGATCTATACAGGATGTGAAGGCACTCTGACTCTGCATGGTCGGAGACTGTGTACGGCCCTCGATCTATACAGGATGTGAAGGCACTCTGACTCTGCATGATCCGAGACTGTGTACGGCCCTCGATCTATACAAGATGTGAAGGCACTCTGACTCTGCATGGTCGGAGACTGTGTACGGCCCTCGATCTATACAGGATGTGAAAGCACTCTGACTCTGCATGGTCGGAGACTGTGTACGGCCCTCGATCTATACAAGATGTGAAGGCACTCTGACTCTACATGGTCTAAGACTGTGTACGGACCTCGATCTATACAAGATGTGAAGGCACTCTGACTCTGCATGGTCGGAGACTGTGAACGGCCCTCGATCTATACAGGATGTGAAGGCACTCTGACTCTACATGGTCGGAGACTGTGTACGGACCTCGATCTATACAAGATGTGAAGGCACTCTGACTCTACATGGTCGGAGACTGTGTACGGACCTCGATCTATACAAGATGTGAAGGCACTCTGACTCTGCATGGCCGAAGACTGTGTATGGCCCTCGATCTATACAAGATGTGAAGGCACTCTGACTCGGCATGGTCGGAGACTTTGTACGGCCCTCATCTATGCAAGATGTGAAGGCACTCTGACGCTGCATGGTCCGAGACTGTGAACGGCCCTCATCTATGCAAGATGTGAAGGCACTCTGACGCTGCATGATCCGAGACTGTGAACGGCCCTCGATATATAAAAGATGTGAGGCACTCTGACTCTGCATGATCCGAGACTGTGTACGGCCCTCGATCTATACAAGATGTGAAGGCACTCTGACGCTGCATGGTCCGAGACTGTGAACGGCCCTCATCTATGCAAGATGTGAAGGCACTCTGACGCTGCATGATCCGAGACTGTGAACGGCCCTCGATATATAAAAGATGTGAGGCACTCTGACTCTGCATGATCCGAGACTGTGTACGGCCCTCGATCTATACAAGATGTGAGGGCACTCTGACTCTGCATGGTCGGAGACTGTGTACGGCCCTCGATCTATACAGGATGTGAAGGCACTCTGACTCTGCATGGTCGGAGACTGTGTACGGCCCTCGATCTATACAGGATGTGAAGGCACTCTGACTCTGCATGATCCGAGACTGTGTACGGCCCTCGATCTATACAAGATGTGAAGGCACTCTGACTCTGCATGGTCGGAGACTGTGTACGGCCCTCGATCTATACAGGATGTGAAAGCACTCTGACTCTGCATGGTCGGAGACTGTGTACGGCCCTCGATCTATACAAGATGTGAAGGCACTCTGACTCTACATGGTCGGAGACTGTTTACGGACCTCGATCTATACAAGATGTGAAGGCACTCTGACTCTGCATGGTCGGAGACTGTGAACGGCCCTCGATCTATACAGGATGTGAAGGCACTCTGACTCTACATGGTCGGAGACTGTGTACGGACCTCGATCTATACAAGATGTGAAGGCACTCTGACTCTACATGGGCGGAGACTGTGTACGGACCTCGATCTATACAAGATGTGAAGGCACTCTGACTCTGCATGGTCGGAGACTGTGTACGGCCCTCGATCTAAACAAGATGTGAAGGCACTCTGACTCTACATGGTCCGAGACTGTGTACGGCCCTCGATCTATACAAGATGTGAAGGCACTCTGACTCTGCATGGTCGGAGACTGTTTACGGCCCTCGATCTAAACAAGGTGTGAAGGCACTCTGACTCTACATGGTCGGAGACTGTTTACGGCCCTCGATCTAAACAAGGTGTGAGGCACTCTGACGCTGCATGCTCCGAGACTGTGTACGGCCCTCGATCTATACAAGATGTGAAGGCACTCTGACTCTGCATGGTCGGAGACTGTGTACGGCCCTCGATCTAAACAAGATGTGAAGTCACTCTGATGCTGCATGGTCCGAGACTGTGTACGGCCCTCGATCTATACAAGATGTGAGGCACTCTGACTCTACATGGTCGGAGACTGTGTACGGCCCTCGATCTAAACAAGGTGTGAAGGCACTCTGACTCTACATGGTCGGAGACTGTTTACGGCCCTCGATCTAAACAAGGTGTGAAGGCACTCTGACGCTGCATGCTCCGAGACTGTGTACGGCCCTCGATTTATACAAGATGTGAAGGCACTCTGACGCTGCATGGTCGAAAACTGTGTATGGCCCTTGATCCATACAAGATGTTAAAGCACTCTGACGCTACTTATTGTAAGATTTGACATGAATACCTAGCTGTTTATTCTTGTTATTTCAAATCACACTAAATGAATCAAAAAGGCTTATCTCTCTCATTTACATCTTTTCTCAGTTATTAAAACTTAGTATGACTATTTTAATTATTATTATTATAATATTACTGCTTTTGAGAATTAAATCTTGTTTTACATCCAAAGCCTGTCACACCAGTGGATAAAGTATTATTTAACGGTACAAATCACTTTATCTGAAATGTCGGATAAACTGTTATATTGGTAGCTACGTGGCTAGTACTGAATGACGGTTAAGCTCTGCACTTGGATGGGATTATCTTTGATCAAACTCATGGCCAGGTGGAAGTTTACTGTAATAATATTTGGAATTTGGACAGATAGATGATATCACTATAGATAATGTATACCGGTAATTGCACTGTATGTGAACTTTAACCTTACAATTGTCAGGAGTATATCCAACAAACTGTACCTTCATTTAATTGTATGGCCAGCATAGGAGATAGAATTCACCTTAGACCCAGTTGTGGCTTTGTTGTTCTTTTAAGCAACTCTGCCCCTAAGATGAATTCTATATTGACATGTTCTGTTGTTTACAACAGAGCCACAACTGGGTCTAGAATTCACCATATTACCCCTCTTGCCATTGGGGTTGTTGGGTGGCGTGATTGGTTATGTTAATGAGATGATTTGATTCTGTGGGAGATTCTTTTTGGCAACTCTGCCCCTAAGATGAATTCTATATTGACATTTTCATTAGGCCTATATTAGATACCACTGAAGAATAATAATGGTTAACTCAGTTGCCGAATTCACTTCTTTGGTGGCTCTGCGTCATAAATGCCACGGACTTGTGTGAGTGGAAGTTGAAGCTGAAAATTGCAGAACCTATTGCTATGAAATAACAGAATTTTACATAAAATGGTCTGCAAATTATATATATGAAAGACAAAGTTAAGTCCCCCACGAAACTTGCAAAGTGATCTTAATTACAACATAAAGTCAACGTACATTATTCATATACTGGCTGTCGGGCCTGCTGTGGTATATTTCACACATTTTGTATTTTTATTTATTAAAACACGCACACACTCTCTCTGGGTCTCTCCCAAAATTTCAAATTCGCTGTTCTGAAATTTGGCGCCAACCTCAGCCGAACACGGTGTGCCCTCTGGCGAGAGAGAAACAAATCATCTACCGAAAGCTGATTGGTCAAATGCATGGCGGAAATGGCGACATGAGCTCTTCTGACCCGCTTGCAATGTAATTTTGAGGTAAGTTGTATTTTCAATTGCTTTATTGATGCAGCTGAATTAAGCAATTATTCACGGTAATAATTTATTCTGCGTATGGGTTTGATGTTCAAATAAGCATAATTATCTCCTAAATTACTGTTGTGACGTGCTGAATGGACCTCCATGGAGGTACTCGTTCCCACACGACTTCATCATTCGCCACAATTTTTGCAGCCAGCAAAAATATGCGCCCTTGATTATTGAAAACACACCAGCTTGCTGAGTGAGAAAGAAGCTCACGAGTCAACAGTTGCGTTCAGTTATGTTAACAGTTAGCAAGACGGGACTGACGAATTTTAACCAAACAAACGAGCACAGTCGCAAAAAAAAACACGCAGACATAGTGACACTGACGTACAGTTGTGACATTGGTTCCGGCTTCATCAGTGTGACATCAAGGAAGTGCTCGAAACCGCAACATTTGCCGAATTGCCTTGCACAAGCAGCTTAGCCGGGCTTCAAACTCGGACTAAACGTGCATTTCTCGATTGCCAATTAAGAAAAACCTGCCAAACCTCAGATCCACAGATACTGTCACAAATATTAACACAACCAGAGAATATGCAACCATTAATTGTGAAACATGCCCTACTTGATGTGGAATTTATAATTAAAAAAAAAATGGAATTGGTTACAAAATCAAAATGTGAAATTTGTTTTAATTGCTCTGAAAACTTGTGTACTTAGACTTTTGAATCAAAAGAGTTGTTTGCTTGAAAAGAATCCCTTTCTTTAAATTATATTTTGCAAAAATAGTTTTGACTTCAACTTTTATTTTCAATATTTTTTGGAGGGTCTAGATAAATTTTAAATGGTCAAAATAAAGAATCCAGTAGTGAAAACAGCAAAGTTTTCAGGTTCCAAACAGTGCCCAAAAGTTACTGTATTTGTAGAATTTACATGCTGTACTCATTAAAGAAATATCAATGAAATAACAGGCAATATTTGCTACTGTGCTTCTCCATTCGATGAGACATATATATATATATCTTATATATATTATATATATTATATATATTATATAATGTATATACTATATACTATTATAAAATATAATAAATATATATTTATACATTCACACACACACCTTTCGTAGCAGTTAACAGGCATTAAAAGAAATATGTGCGTCTGATAAACAAGAACCAGGTACCGCTTACACATTAATATACCTCTGTATAATTTCTATATTAGTAAAAGCTCGCCTTTATACGACCACCTCAGTATAGTGACCATCTCAAAATAATGACCGCTTTTTCATGGTCCCAATTCGTTTTTGCTCTTTATATCAAACATCACACAGCTGACCACAAAAATGGGGACCACTTTATTGAGGTTCTGTTGGTGGCCATAATTTCTAAGTTTCAGTGTATATAATAATAATAAAAAGTACTTCATATCGAATATATTTATATTGGTATCCCAAGATCTCAGGACTATATATCACACACAGACCACACTCCCCCTTGAAAACTAATCCATATACCTCTCTCCATGCATTATACCACCCAACATTAAAAAAAAACAAAAGTAGGGACTGGCTAAGTGTTTTCATATAAACTGGCAAAATATTCCACATGGAACAGACATGGTGAATAGGGTCAGTAAGAATTCAAACAATCAATGTTCTATTATAATATTGATTTTTGTTGACATAAAATGATGGCTGACTTTTTCTGGGACATCTGCCCTGTGAACTCTTGATACCATAGCTTGATTCTTGGATTCCTTACCCCAGTTGTACCAAAGAACTATTCTTCCTAATGCAGGTATAAAAGCTAATTAACAGTCTAACTGCCCAGGATATTATATCAGTGATTATTTCCCTTAAGGTTACATTATAACCCTCATGGAGTCTACACCCACAAGACGGTCAAGCCGGCAGAGGTCGGGAAAGTCAGCCCTTGAACTGCTGGGTCTGAGTCCCCGAAGTTCATCTTCAGCCGAAAAGGTGGGTACTCGCTTTCATAGTTTACAAAATCATTTTTAGCTCAGCTGACTATAAGTCATCTGAGCTATAGTCGTGGTCCATTGTATGTCGTCCGTCCGTCTGTCCGGCCATCCGTCTGTCCGTCCGTCTGTCCGTAGATGTGGCACGTAAGACCTAGGAATCCAATATTCGGCATAGTGTTAGATGTCCCCAAGATCTCCTACCAAGCTGAAAACTGGGTCTTTGCGACTTTGTTCCTTTGAGAAATAAAGGAAAAACCTCAATATTTTATTAAAAACCTATTTTCACACTTCAGGGCTGCCTAATATCAAAACCACTCATCTGTTTTTCCTCATATTTACCATAAATATTCCTCTATATAGTTCCTATGTACATGCCTGAAATTATGTCTGTATTGTATAATTTAAAAAAGTTATGGGCCAGAACATAATGCATTTTGTAAAAAATCAGGAAAGATATTTGATCACTTAACACAAAACATGTTAAAGATATGGACTTTTTTTTCAAGTTATATAACTTAAATTAATCAAAATTAAATTGTATGCCCAAAATTAGATCAAAATCTTTTAAATTTTTTTAAAATATTAACAAAAATTAAAAATTGGTACTTTAAATTTTGCCTAACTTTGACCATGGCGTGTTTTTTTCCCTGTAAGTACTGTGAATTTAATTTGCTCTGCATGTTTTTGTTAGCATTTTGTCTGTTAACACCAAAAATTTGAAACCAGTTGATCAAAAACTGTAGATTTTATTCAAGTTTTCAAGCACCATGTAACATATTGTTTACATCAGGCTAGTGTTATGCAGTTTGCAAGAGCTCAGCTCCCCAGCTTCAGCTCTTAGTTCCAATAATTTGGCATACAATTAGATGTCTCCAAAATCCCCTACCATGCCAAGAATTTGGTCACTAGGACTTAATACCTTTGAGATATTAATAAAAAACTTCATTTTTCAATTAAAAACCCATTGTTACACTTCAATACTGCCTAATATCAAAACCACTGATCTGACTTTAATCATATATAATATACATGTTTTTCTATACATTCTCTGTGCACATGCCAGAAATGATCTCAGTATTGCGTAATTGTTTTAAGTTATGGGCCCAAACATAATGCACTTTTTAAAAAATCAAAAAATTTATTTACTCCCTTAACAAGGGGCTTGCTGAAGCTAGAAATTTTTTGTCAGGGATGTAACATTATTTAATCCAGATTCAATTGAATACCCAAAATTAGTTATGAATTTTTCAAATTTTATAAGTTATAAGTATTAAATTTTGCCCAACTTTGACCATTTAACGTTTGTTTCTTGTGAGATCTGTTTATATAATTTTCATATCATGCACACATAAGGATTTCAGCTTTTTAATTTAGAAAGCTGAAAGAAGTTTGCTAAAAATTGTAGCTTTTATTAATGTTTTTATGAGACCATATCAGACCTTGGCTCTCTCCAGCCACTCTTGAGTCACCTGTATGTTGACCTTGTTGAACTTTCAGCAAATTATGCACGTTTGAGGCGAGCATATAATGGGGCAGCCAGGCAGCTTATGGCCAGCCAAAGTTGATCCAGGTGTCCAACCCAACTCATCTAGTAGTTTTAACCAGCAACATAAAAATAAACAATAAATTAATCAATTTTTATTGGTTTTTAATAACAAATTAAAGAAAAATAGAAAAGGAATTTGTTTGTTTATAATAATAGGGAATTAACTTGCAGTAACTGATGATATAAGAATCTTGTATTGATGGATAGAATGTCACGTATTCCAAATATCACCATGCAGTCACCTATGGCATTTTTCAGTTCAATTTTAATAATAAAAAAGTAAATCATATCATTCATTACTAATCATTAGGGATCATATGAAGGAAATTAATGATAGACAAAGATGCAGTTGATATTATTAATCTAGATTCCTACTGTGTCTAGTGTGTACATTTATTTTTTTTAAATATAAATAAAAGCCATAAAACCAGGTACTTATGATCATTATGTAAATGTGTGAATTTTGTACATTCTGGATTCTCAACACCATTGTTTGGTGAAAACTGAATAAATACCAGACATGGTGGTAATACTTTGCAATTGTATTTAAATACGAATATGAATATGTACTCCATTATAACATTTCTTGCATATAGAATGGGAATTCAGGTAAAAATGAAAGTATATGAATACCAATGCAAATACTTTCCAAATTTATTCATGAATGCATTCATGAATATATTCTATAATATTATTTTAATAATCATTTCAGTTATATTTCATTTTAAAAATCATACGATTCTCTTATTATTTTTAATAAAAATTATATCTGGGACAATATTTGTAATTTTTTTAAATAAATAGTTAAACTCTTATATTATATGTTCTGCTTATAAGTTATATGGCCAAGTCAAAATCTGTGTGACAATAATACTCCATTTGTTAATAAAATAAATGAAATCAATCCTCTTCCCTGTCTCCTAAGGTACTATCAAAATCATACATAAGCTAAACAACAACAACTCATAATACAACTTATACTTATTACCACACAAAACCAGCATGTGACTCATATTTAAATCATATTTTTTTATCATATATAACAGCTGAGCGCCGTGACCCATAGGTCCCTTGTTTTTAATTGTCATTTAGATTAAATATTTACATGTAAATACAACTAATTCTGAATTTCACTTTAATTAATATATACCCTGGCACTCAAAATTATTTTAAATTAAAATTAAGTGCTTACTACTAAGAAATAATTATGATCATAAAATGCTTGCCAAGTGGACTTCTCTAGGTTTCTTAGTTTCCCAATTTCTCAGACATTGTGAAAAAAAAAAGTCCAAGGATAATAAAAATATTTGACATGAGAATTAACCATTCAAGCTTATTTAAATTTATACATGTTCCCTTTGCAGAATATTAAGGCATCAGCAACAAATGATTCTCCAAAAGTTCCTAGTAAATCTCCCCGAGGTCGTCCACCAATAAGAAAAGATGCTGTACCTAACAATAAAAAGGTTCATCAGTCAGCAGCAGATGTTGGGGGTGTAGTAAAGAGAGGCAGAGGAAGGCCTCCTAAACGACCCCTGTCCCAGGAGAGTACTTGTGATGAAGAAAATCATCAAAGTTTACCAGCACTGAGGGATGAAAAACAAGCGGCAGAAGAAAACAAGGCAGACCCTGATTCCCAAGTACAAAGAAAACGTAGAGCTTTGGATAATACTGAAAAAACAAGGGATGATGCAGATCAGCTGAATGGTCATCAGACTGTTAAAGACCAAGAGGAAGAAACTATCACTTCGCTCCCAGGAGTAAAGCAACAGCAGCACATCAGAAAAGACCCAGCTGGTCAAGAGAAGGCTGCTACTGTCCTTACTACAGAAAAAGAGCAGCAAATTGAAACAGATGAGCAGCAGAAACCCACCTCAATCCTTCAGGCTGTAACAGGACAGGACACAGGAAGAGACCCGCAGGATCAAAAGAAAACCACTGTGGTGGATGTGAAGGCTGGAGGTGAATCAGTTCATGGGTGTGTTTTATCTGGAGGACAGAATGATTCAGTGGATGAAGGTGGTGGAACATGTAAGCAAGCTAATGAATCTGGTCAAATTGAACAGAATACTGATGCTTCAGAGTCTGTAGTCAAAGATTTACCTGTGAAGACAAACTGTGAGGTAGATGCTCCTATCATCAATGACGTACCTGCTCAGGACCAGGAGAGCTGTATCAAGATCACTGAGGTTTTTTCCTGTGCCATGGATGGCAATCACACCTATTCTGGTGACCACCGGGACATGTCAAAAAATATTTCAGTGCTAGACAGTGATAACCTGCCTGGTATGTCAGATAAAAAACAATCAGAGTTGGAGTCTGTTGATACAGGAGTTACAGCAAGTATTGATGAACCAAGAGAGGTGGTCCCTCAAAATTCTCAAAAGCAAGTTTTCATTCTCAAGAATGTCGAGATCCTAAACTGTGATGGTGCTGAAGGTGAGCAGGTTAAGGAAGCTGTACAAAACATGCTCGCTATACAGAATGCTGGACACCCATCAGAGGTTGCTGCGGATACTGACGGAAGTGCTATGCTCCTTGTTGAGGTCACTACAGATGCTGACAATGGTGGACCAGGAGATTTGGTTCCATTTGAGATTGCTGACAAAGCACAAGTAGCAGCCCATAGTGATGAGGCAGCAGAAGTTATAGCGAGCACAGACTGGATGACATTGGCTGATGAGCAGAATACTCAGCATGTTAGGGTCAAGGTCAAACAAGGCAGTCAGGTCATACCAGGTCAGTAAGATTTATTGAATTTAACCCTTTCCTGTTTACATTTATTTCAGATTTCGAACAAATTTTGACATTATTTTCATAAACATTACAGGCAAAATCTTTTTTTCAGTTTTTGTTGTATCTTTACAAAATTTTCAACAATTTTTACTGTAAAGGTTTGCTTAAGGTTATTGGAAATCTTTGAAAAAAAAATGTAATATGTTTGACCTGAGAAGATCTAGCCATATGAGAGAGTTCCATAAGCCAATTTTGAGTGCACTTCACTGAATCTGTAACCAGTAAAGGTTAAATGGGTGTGTGTCATGAGGGACAACGGCCTGACAACCTGTGTAAGCTTATACCTTTGATTATGGTCACATAATAAATGATAATCCATAATCATGCTGTGTTTTATGGAAGTGAGCCACAAAGTGTCATTTGCAGCTGTAACATATAACATATGCTTTTTAGTATGTGCCCGGCGTTCACAGCGACAAAGCAAGCCTTCCCACAAGAAACAGGCACTGACAGAGAGTCTGCTCCAGCTTTATGAGAGTATCAAACCAAAGGATGTCATGCTGGAGAACATCATTGCCTGGGGAGGTAAGTCGCAGATTTCTACCATGCATAGGAAATACCTGAGTAAGACATAATTTAAGACATAAATATTATTCAGAAGACCAGGTGGTGTAAATCTGCATAAGAAGTCCTACAATCATCATAATTCAAAAGGTTATCACCATACAAGGGGGTGCAGTGTGGAAGAGGGGAACATTTTTATGATTAAGGTTCAAACTTGTGTCATTTGTTTCTTACCCCCACTTCTTGGTGTTTTTCTGCGACAAAGCCCTGCCCAGTGTCATAACCACAACACAAACTAACAAGTCTCCATTTCATGAATAACGGACAAGCCTGCTAGTCTTCCTGCTGAAATTAAAACTGCAGATCAAATTTAACTAACAAAATGTAAAAAATACAAGGTTTACATGCCATTTGAACCAGAGTACATGTGTAGTGGAAATGGGACAGATTTACTGGGTATGTGGCTTTCTTTAACTGGTCAAATTCTCTGTGCCCTCACAGCAGTGCTAAATGTTTAATCTGACACCAGGTGTGCTCTGGCAGTGGCATTAAACAGGTTTATAGGAGATATTAGATCAATTCAGTTGACTTGTTCATTAATCATGAAATAGACACCAGAACAGCCTGCTGAATTAGGGTCTGTGAAAATGTGGCTGCCACAGTCTGGGTAGTAATAAGATTATAAAACCCTAAGAATCTCAGCATTGAATTTCTTACACAACAGAACCTATCTGTGTTTGTACCATAAACCACTGGCTATGATACTCATCAATGTTAGGCCAGTTTTATGGTCTACTGATTTCTGTTGGATAATGTGTTTTGTAACCAACAGATATGGATGGACGAAGCAAGTTGAAATGTAAACACTGCCATGTGGAGCTGAGTGATAGAGAGGACTTTGAGAAACACATAACTCAGAAACATGGTGATCTCCAACTGAAGCCATGGCAGTGTCCTGTCTGTTACTACAGAGGTGAGCTAGACTAGGATGAAGGTGTACCGGTAGCCTTGTTGATTAGCAGTGAGTGATTATAAAATGTTTGTGCAGATAATAAGTGTACATATACAAGGTTTCTGTCACTTAAAAATTTAGCTGTTAAACATACTTTTCCCTCTTTAGTGCCATGAAAAATTCCACCAGGGAGATCTGAGCAATCTCCTGAGCATACTTATGTAGGAAAGTGGAATTGTTATTCTTTCTGTACACCATGTAAGTCTTCACACAGTCTATTTAAGGCAAAAATAACCTCAGTTTTGTTATGATATTTTGTTATGACATGTGTCTGTTTACTTCTGTAATGCTTCTATTTGAAACAGTTTCAGAGAAGATTAGTTTGAAGCAGCATATGGCTGCTCATACAGAGGTCAAACAGTACGCATGCGAGGAATGTGGTCACATGTTTGGAAGCAAGTCAAAGGTAATTTATTTGATGATTCTCTAATTAAAAGGCTTTCTTATTTAATCTTGTCTGTCCTCAGCCTTATTTGCTTTTGTATTTTCCAATCATGTTTATCATGTAATCTTATTCAACTCTAAACAGAATATGTGCAACCCATCAATATGGTCAAAATAATCAATTATCAGTTAACAAGGGTTAATGTACAACTGATCACTGTCAATCATAAGCACAATGGTTTTGTGTAGGGAGTCCTTACCTCAGGTTGACAGCTTGCCCATAGCTGGCACTGGATATAACTGATGAACTTCTTTCCTGGGTCTGGAGTTATATTTGTTTTACTATAATATTGTCAAGATATCCCTGTTCCTGTTTACTCTTGTGTTAGACTTCAAACAAATTCTGATGCTCCTTACATTTAGATTACAGGCAATATCTTGCTTAGATTTTGTTGTCTCCGTAACAAATTTTCAACAGGTCCTACAGAGAGGGTTTACTTAAGGTTATATGTAATCTTTTGATCAGAAAATAAATACTGTATGCAAAATATTTGACATCAGAGAATCTAGCCACATGAAGGGGTTCTAGGTGCCAATTTAAAGTATACTTTAGTGAACCTATAAACAGTAAAGGGATTAAAATATAAACTAAGGAACATGGTATGTTTTAGCCAGATCTATTTAATTTTGAATGCTTCTATGATTAAAATGAGCAGTTAAACCAGCACATGAAGTACCACCGAGATATCCGAGACCAGGAGTGCCCCCTGTGTGACCGTGCCTTCCACGAATACAAAACACTCAACACCCACCTGCTCCAAGTCCACAAGACAACCAAGTGTATGTTATATGTTGTATCTCTTCATCAAATCAATAACACTTGAGGTAGCACTGTTAAGTGTCATTACATTTAGTATATTTTCAGCTTTCATGTGACAATAATATTTGTGTGATGATGAAACTATATTTACTTTTGGCTTAATCTGGGGTGGGAATTTTTTTTTCTCGGATATGTATAAGATTGCTGTGCCTTAAACAAGATGTGTTCTTTGTAGATACTAAACCTCTTACATTAGAGAATGCTTAAGTCTTTGTAGACACTGAGACTCCAATACTGATACAGTAGAGACTACCAGGTTCTCTCTGGATTCTGAGACCTGTACAGTAGAGACTACAAGGTTCTCTCTAGATTCTGAGACTCATACAGTAGAGACTACCAGGTTCTATCCAGATTCTGAGACTCATAAAGTAGAGACTACCAGGTTCTCACTAGATTCTGAGACCTGTACAGTAGAGACTACCAGGTTCTCTCAAGATTCTGAGACTCCTACAGTAGAGACTACCAGGTTCTCTCTAGATTCTGAGACTCCTACAGTAGAGACTACCAGGTTCTCTCTAGATTCTGAGACTCTTATAGTAGAGACTACCAGGTTCTCTCTAGATTCTGAGACTCTTACAGTAGAGACTACCGGGTTCTCTCTAGATTCTGAGACTCTTATAGTAGAGACTACCAGGTTCTCTCTAGATTCTGAGACTCTTATAGTAGAGACTACCAGGTTCTCTCTAGATTCTGAGACACCTACAGTAGAGACTACCAGGTTCTCTCTAGATTCTGAGACTCCTACAGTAGAGACTACCAGGTTCTCTCTAGATTCTGAGACTCTTACAGTAGAGACTACCAGGTTCTCTCTAGATTCTGAGACTCTTATAGTAGAGACTACCAGGTTCTCTCTAGATTCTGAGACTCCTACAGTAGAGACTACCAGGTTCTCTCTAGATTCTGAGACTCGTACAGTAGAGACTACCAGGTTCTCTCTAGATTCTGAGACTCCTACAGTAGAGACTCACAGGTTCTCTCTAGATTCTGAGACTCTTATAGTAGAGACTACCAGGTTCTCTCTAGATTCTGAGACTCTTATAGTAGAGACTACCAGGTTCTCTCTAGATTCTGAGACTCTTATAGTAGAGACTACCAGATTCTCTCTAGATTCTGAGACTCTTATAGTAGAGACTACCAGGTTCTCTCTAGATTCTGAGACTCCTTCAGTAGAGACTACCAGGTTCTCTCTAGATTCTGAGACTCCTACAGTAGAGACTACCAGGTTCTCTCTAGATTCTGAGACTCATAAAGTAGAGACTACCAGGTTCTCACTAGATTCTGAGACTCATACTGTAGAGACTACCAGGTTCTCTCTAGATTCTGAGACTCTTATAGTAGAGACTACCAGGTTCTCTCTAGATTCTGAGACTCCTACAGTAGAGACTACCAGGTTCTCTCTAGATTCTGAGACTCGTACAGTAGAGACTACCAGGTTCTCTATAGATTCTGAGACTCATACAGTAGAGACCACCAGCTTCTTTCTAGATTCTGAGACTCGTACAGTAGAGACCACAAGGTTTTTAGCTCAGCTGACTTATATATTAGCTCAGCTGACTATAAGTCATCTGAGCTATAGTTGAGGTCCATTGTCCGTCGCCCGTCCGTCCGTCCGTCCTTCCGTCCGTAGATGTGGCATGTTTTGAAACCGTAAGACCTAGGAATCCAAAATTTGGCATAATGTTAGATGTCCCCAAGATCTCTTACCAAGCCGAAAACTGGGTCTTTGCGACTTCATTCCTTTGAGAAATGAAGGAAAAACCTCAATTTTTTATTAAAAAACTATTTTCACATTTCAGGACTGCCTAATATCAAAACCACTCATCTGTTTTTCCTCATATTTACCATAAATAATCCTCTATATAGTTCCTATGTACATGCCAGAAATTAGGTCTGTATTATATAATTTAAAAAAGTTATGGGTTCAAACATATGCATTTTGTAAATAATCAGGAAAGAAATTTGATCACCTAACACAAAAGTTGTAAAAGCTAAGCACTTTTTTCCAGTAATATTACTTTTATTAATCAAAATTAAATTGTATACCAAAATTTAGATCAAAATCTTTTAAATTTTTTAAAATATAAGCAAAAATAAAAAATTGGTACCTTAAATTTTGCCCAACTTTGACCATGGCACGTTTTTTTCCTGTAACTGCTGTGGATTTAATTTTCAAAGCATGTTTTTGTTAGCATTTCAACTGGTAACACCGAAAATTTGAAACCAGTTGATCAAAAACTGTAGATTTTATTCAAGTTTTCAAGCACCATGTCACATATTGTTTACATCAGGCTAGTGTTATGCAGTTTGCTAGAGCTCAGCTCCCCAGCTTCAGCTCTAAGTTCCTTAAATTTGGCATACAGTTAGATGTCTCCAAAATCCCCTACCATGCCAAGAATTTGGCCACTAGGACTTAATTCCTTTGAGATATTAATGAAAAACTTCATTTTTCAATTAAAAACCCATTGTTATACTTTTAGACTGCCTAATATCAAAACCACTGATCTGACTTTGATCATATAAAAATATACATATTTTTCTATACATTCGCTATGCACCTGCCAAAAATGATGTAGGTATTGCGTAATTTTTTTAAGTTATGGGCCCAAACATAATGCACTTTTTAAAAAATCAAGAAATATATTTACTCACCTAAGATGAGAATTGCTGAAGCTGGAGACTTTTTTTCAAAAAATAACTTTATTTAATCAAGATTCAATTGTTTACCCAAAATTAGATCTGAATTTTGCAAATTTTTCAAGTTATTAGCATAAATAAAAAATCAATACCTTAAATTTTGTCAAACTGTGGTAATGGCACATTATACCCTGTAAGCACTGTTGATTTAATTTTCACAGCATATATACATAAGGATTTAATCTTTTAAAATCTGAAATTTCAAAGGAATTGATTGAAAAGAGTAGCTTTTATTCAAGTTTTCATACACCATGTCAAGTGTTGTTTACATCTAGCCCACCTAGTAGTACAGCCTTCACTTGCATTATGTAACCCACCCCAGGCAGCTTGCCTTGGCTCAGCTTGGCCACTATTAGCAGGCTTCCCCTCTGCCCTGCACAACCCCCCCCCCTAGATGGTGCATTAACTAGATGAATGTTATAATTTTCTGTATTTCATTTTATTCTTGGCTATGCAATGCTACATTTTAGATTTTGTATTTACCACCAGGTTACAATGATTAAGTGCACATTTAATTGTGTCCGCAAAGTGGTGTATCGCTATGAAAGTGTGGATGTTCATCAGATAAGTAATTCCTTACTTGAGAAGAGTAAAAACTTCACCAGGTTTGAAATTGACTATTAATTCCAGTAATAAATTATAGCTTAGATTGTAATTAGCATAATGATATTGTTTTTCCCTCATTCAACCAACAGTGTATATACTTTATTTGAAAAGATGTTTTTATTTTACCAAATTTACTGAATCTTTTATTTTATTTCGGTGAATAAGATTATGCATGTACTGAAAACTCCAGTGTGAAAAACTTTTTAATAGTGATTCAAGGAATAATCATGTAGATGTCATGTTGTAGCATTATTTTCTTTTAAATTCAGTTTAAACATTTGTGATTTAAAAATAATTAAAATATATGTGTATGCATAATATGACCCAATATGAGCTACACTCTGGATATATAATGATTGCAACTTAGAATTCTAATATTTTAACTTATATTTTCAGTGTTTTTTAATACAAATTTATAAAACTTGTAAATAAAAAAATTAATCAGATAAAAACTTTTTTAATGGAAAAAGTGGATATGCTTAAATAATAGGCTTATATATAAACTTAAATGCATTATTCCCTTGAAAGTGAAATAAAGGTATTAGTCCATTCTGTCCACTGGCCTGTCCATCTGTAAATTTTTCATATGCATCACAGTATCTCAAAACTTTTACTGTTTTCCTTCATGACAGTCTTGTCAGAGTATTAGTTTGCAATCATATATTTAGAACTTTACTATAACCAAGTAGGAGGGCCTCTTTCCTCTTAGCTTCTCATATGCTTATATAAAGAAAAACATGAAAATAGAATATTTTGCATTTGCAAAAATGTCAAACTTAAGCTGAGCGCCATGACCCATGGGTCCCTTGTTTCTAGATTCTGAGACTCATACAGTAGAGATTATCAGGTTCTCTCTAGATAATGAGATACTTCATTTGTGTTTTATAGTGAAAGCCTTGAAGGATCATATAGAAATTCAAGGCAAACCTTTGCTGAAACAGGCAAGACCAGTAGTCACATTTAATACAACCAGCCAGGCTGTTCAGCCAGAGACTTCGGAAGAAACCACACAAGCTACAGCCACAGGTAAGTCAGTCCCCTCATACATGTCTAAGGTGATAATCAGCAGAATGTTATCAGCAACTACTCTGATTAGGTGTTCACTGAATTTTAGCCATACATTAAATTTGTGAGCCTATGTGATGGCACAGCAGCCTAACATCCCTACATTAAACCATGCTATCTCAGGAATGGCAGGAGCTAGCATCACCATATTTTATCAAAATGTTGGTCACATGGCTTGCATTTGAAATTATGGATTTGGTGGTATCACCTGCAGATAGACTAGAGTACCTTTGTTTATAATTCATTGATGCTGTTGAATAAACAGTTGTTTTTAGTTCTTTGTGTTAAGCCATACAAACATAACAGAATATCATCTGCATCCACTTTACAGTTTTCATGCTTATGCCAGCAAAGTTTGGGCTGAGTGGATGAGAATATCTAAATGTATTTCAGACTGTATTTATGCTGTCCTTATTTATAAGCATTTTCCTAATTAAGTGCTTAACCAGCCACAGAAAAGCAAATGCATGTCTGAAGTGTATGAGAATGATTCTCTCACAGTTTCAGATGATACAAGTTTAGAAATGGAAGTTGAAAAAGTGGTTTTGGAAGAGGGTGAAACATATGAAGTATCAGTGCAGAGAATGGCCACAGATAGCAGCACTGTCCAGGAAGAGGTGGTCACCCCTTGCTCACAAGAGGTTCAAGTTGCTGTGGAGAACCTTTGTGAGGTACAGAAGAGAGAAATATAAACATATACTAAATCTACTTGTCACACAAATCACTAAATCACAAATCTGAGAATTTCCTATTCTAAAGATCTAAAGAATTTTCAAGTCAAGCTACACCTGTAGTGTTCCCATCCATCCAGGAAATTAGGGAATGCCTTATTTTTGCCATTTTTAATTCAGGGAAAAGTCAGGGAATTTGATTGGCCCTGAAGAGAGGTTGTTAGTTTGTCCAAACAAGGGACTGAGTGGATTACATGCCAGGCACACACACACACACAGGTTGAGACGATTATTCTGGAATTTTCAGAAATCATCAGGGAAACATTAGATTTTGTTTTCAGCAAATTCTGGGAGCCCTGACCTCCTGTAATATTTACATTTTAGTATATTTCATGGTTGACTGTAACACACTTGTGTTAATGAGTGATCTGTATAACAAAGGTAAATGAGACACACCAGTATCAGGATGCTCCAGATGCTGATATAACTCAATACACTACAATCATAATGACTGTCTGAGATTCTACATATTGCTAAGTTTGTTGGTATGAATTCTATCTAGAAAAATAAAATGTGATTGGGTCTAATTCATTTCTACTTTCTACCATTTACATGTCTGATACTCATGAAACAATTGGTATGACATTAATGCTTACCTGATGTGTATTAAATACCATACAGATGAAATTTTATTGAGAACCCTTTATCAGTGATTGTCTGTTTCTCTTTCAGGGTCAAGAACAAGGGTCAGAGGTTGTACCCCTATGTTCTGGTGACTCTGCAGGAACCCAGGCTGCAAAACGCCACCTACCAGGAACATATAAAACTAAGCACAACACAGAAATGTTTAAGTGAGTGCATGGTCATTTTTCAGAAGCTTTCTCTAAATATATTCCCTTAAATTTGACTTCTCAAATTCTTTTGTATTTCATTTTTAAATTTTTAATTTAAATTTTTATTTTACAAATTTAAAGAGAGTAGGTCATGTGCAGCTATCATCAATAGCTTTTAATCAAGAGCAGTAACACACTTTGAAATATAGAAACATTTATTTGTGGCATTTGCTTGAACATATTTTTCAGCATTTATAATTGATCTTTTTTATGGGGGAAGCAGGTTTCTTAAAATCCCCCAGAGTGCAAAACCATCTGCAAGAAAGCCCTTCTCCTGTCTGTGATTATATTAGATCTCAAATATAACAGATTTTACAAAAGTGACCTGTTTCAAAGAAATAAGCACAGGAGGCAGATTTGCATCTGATTTAATTTTTTGGCGCTGACCTAATTTTCAAGGACATGAAGGAGGTGGCTTCTTGTTAATCTGTGCAAATGTAGATATCTAGTTGATGATATGCTCCTCACACAGCTGTTACACACTGCAGTCATCTCACACAGCTGTTACACACTGCAGTCATCTCACACAGCTGTTACACACTGCAGTCATCTCACACAGCTGTTACACACTGCAGTCATCTCACACAGCTGTTAAACACTGCAGTAATCTCACACAGCTTTTACACACTGCAGTCATCTCACACAGCTGTTACACACTGCAGTCATCTAACACAGCTGTTACACACTGCAGTCATCTCACACAGCTGTTACACACTGAAGTCATCTCACACAGCTGTTACACAATGCAGTCATCTCACACAGCTGTTATACACTGCAGTCATCTCACACAGCTGTTACACACTGCAGTCATTTCTCACACAGCTGTTACACACTGCAGTCATCTCACACAGCTGTTATACACTGCAGTCATCTCACACAGCTGTTACACACTGCAGTCATCTCACACAGCTGTTACACACTGCAGTCAATGTATCTCCTTTGCTATAACTGCTGCTTTGTATAACAAGATTCTCTGGGTTTGACCACCAGGGTTGGCACAGAGCAAAGAGCTGTAATTAGACCAATGAGAGCGTTGGTATCACATTGTTCATCCATGAACCCATTGTGATACCACACTCTCATTGTTTGCAAGCCACTATTAGTATGTGCTCATTAACAGACTAGGTTTATCTGGAGCTGAATCCAAACCTAAGCTTGCCAAGAAGGAGTTCCCTCGTCCAATGATCAAACCTGAGGCCGGCATCGCTATCAGCAAGAAAGGTCGCTGGATCAACAATCAACGCTATGTCCATATTGACCAGATGGAGCCAGCCATAAAACAATATGCAGATATATTTCCAGGTATGCACAAGGTTTAGCTTTTGCAACCCCACCTCCACTTAATCCTCCTTGTTAAATTGATCAAGACAGTCTTTGTAAAATACACAATAAATTCTTTTATTATAAACACATGTTTTCTTAGTTATTTGAAATAGGAATTTTTAGGAGTACTAAAGAGGTACATCTTAATTGTGAGACTGAAACAGTTGGAAACAATATTTTAAATTTAAATTATATAAACAAATTTCTTTCCATTCTTTGCTAATTTTATTCAAGGTGTAGACTGAATGAGATGAAAATATAAATTTTGATAAATTTTAAGTTTTACTGCTTACTTTAAGAATTTGTTTGGTATGATTTGAAAGAGAACTTATTTTGATATATACATTTATAGGTCTTCTGTATTTGTCATTTCTCATATTTGATAGAGAACAAGTATGATTATTCCCGGCTTAAATGTTATAAAGTATACAGTACTCTTTTCCAAGTGTCCATACATGTGCAATTACTTCATCATGTTGTCTTTCTCATGTAATTTTGTTTAATGGTACACATTTAATATTTCAGTGAATTTTACCTCAATATAAAACAGATGGAATCTGTTTCCTTACTTCTTTTTAACAGGTGATATTGGTGTAAGAGTGATCTTGAAGTGTAAGCTGTGTGGGCTGAGTGTACCCAGTAAATGTCAGTTCACTTCCCATTTAGAAAAAGACCATCCAGATCTGAAACCATGGAAATGTGATGAATGTAACTACAGCAGTAAGTGGATCCTTACAGATCGTAACAAAATCTAAATACTGTACTCTGTTCCATCTACCTGTGTCCACCTAATTTGTTTAGATCATTTTTCTTAGAAGTTCATATTTTGCAGTAATTTCCTAGAAAACTACCATGGAAGTATCAACCTAATTTTACAGTCAATCTCCAGTTTATGATTCACAACATTTTTACTATTTACAATGTCCCTGCATGAGTAACCATCATTAAATTAGCTGGGTATATTTTGGGAGTGCTTACCTGACATCATCCAATCAGCAGCTGTCAATTGAGACTGTTTTTGCATGTGACCATTGACCTTGATTGCAGTAAAAGGGGCAAATATGTTGTAAAATATAGCCTGATTTCTAATATTTTAAAATAATTCTGGCCCTTTAACCTGCTACCCTACATTACAGTTTTCCCCTTGAAATGTAACTAGTAAGTGTTCATAGCAAAAAACAGGTGGACATGATGGGATGATCAGACTAAACAGCATATGTAGATCTCTACAGATGTTACAAAGTGTATAATACTACAGTAGTAAGGAGATCTCTACAGAATGCAACAAAATGTAAAAAAAACTACAGCAGCAGTTAGACTCAGATAACAAAATCTAAAATTTGATTAATGCAAATGCAGTAGTAAACACATCTTAACAGAGTGCAACAAAATGTAAAATATGGAGAGTTCAAATGAAGTCGTAAACTTTGCTTACATACAGCTTTATGAAATAATGTTGATATATTCAGAATTTTAATGCCTTGAGTACAAAAAATACATATTGTAGAATGTTCTCATCTTCATCTCATTAGACAAATATATATAGTGTTTTTAGTTTTGTCCATTTTTGAGCATACCACTTGTCTAGTTTGTATTCCTTCAGCCTGTTAGCTCAGTCCCAGTGAGAAGTGACTGATAAAACCTCACATCACTAAAATGAGGTGTAGAAGAATCATTTTATAAAAATTCTCAAGTGTTAAATACCTGTCCCACTGTAAAGTTGATCTGCCTTTTTCAGCAAGGAGACGCACAAGTCTAATTGTTCACAAGAAGATACACTCAGGGGAGAAAGAATTTGAGTGCAGCCTTTGTGATATGAAATTCGCCTTCAAGCAAAAGGTATGCTTATCATATGAAACACAAGGTTATAATATAAATATTACAATATTATTGGCTGTCATGAAAGATATGTAAATTTCATTAAAATTTCACAGCATGGGCTAACTGCATTAGTGCAGTTAGTGCATATGAGGTTGGACAGTTGTAGGATCTCTCAAAGTGTAGCCTAGCAGGGGCAGATCCAAGATTTTGGAAAGGGGAAGGTCACGCCAAGAAAGATTGAAGAAAAAACTAAAATCCCAGAATCCATGCTGTAATACTGTCAACAGATCATGCTAGTCTAGGTCTTGGTAATATATGTGAACACATCTTGTGTTCCAGCAGTTTACAGGCCACACATGTCTTGGAGATTGGGAAAAGTTGGGGGGGGGGGATAGTTTTCCATTTTGTGTATGTAATTTTTTGTACACTGGTATATGAATGCCTTTATCCAATCACTAAGCAGTGTTCTGGAAACAAGGGACTGGTCGTAGATGGCCCTCAGCACAGCAGCATTTTCCTCGCTAGATTGTTCCTGTAAGGAATATGATGTGGACCAGATGCTTTATGGGGCTTTAATTATGAAATAACTTTCTGACACCAGCCTCTTGTACAGTCACAGGATTTGTACTCTGTCTAGAGGGGGCGAGCCAGGGAATATAGGTGTTTTCATTGATGGATACACTGCAGAACAGACGGAGTAAGACTGGCCTTGACCTTAGTGGCAACCTTGAGTGGAGGTCTGCCAGTACTGTCCTGTTTAATAGATTTAACAAACTTCCAGAATGACTTGTTGTCACCCTCTGGAAACCTGATGTGATGTGCTCCTTGATGAAATCTTCACCTGCTTTCTTAACATACCAAGATGTTGCATTTCTTTTCCATTTTTAACCTCCACCAGTTCTTTGGGGTGCCTCTGGTTTTGACCTTGTGGTGGAGTCAATGTTTCAAACAAGATAGGCATTAGATTTCTGATGTTGTCCAGGGTATGTGAGACTTCCCTGTGGTGGTCCTCCTAGGAACATGATCTCCCTTATGCTCTGATGACTTTGTCCTTTTGAAGTTAGCACAAACCTTGTTTATTGCTTTTATAACAGAAATTTATAATCATATAAATTAATGCAAAATCAAAAGCAATGCATCATCTTTGATTTGTGTAAATTATCAGCATATTCAAGTTATCAACTTTGACAGTTCAGCTGATTTGGCAGGGATTATAACCAGCAGTTGGTGTAACATCCTAAATGACTCTAAGGTCACTGATAAAAGCCTATACTTAGATCCAATACAGGAACCTCGCTCAGAAAAATACTATTAAGATATAAGTTCTTGTTTTATGTACCATATAAATATGTTAACATAATCCCAGGTTTATACTTAACTTCTTTGTGGACTCATTCCTGTGATCAGACATAAAAAATATGCCATCCATGTTTTAGATGGAGAAGTTTAATTATGTTTTTATAAGCTTTCATGTTTTTAACAGGGTTTAAATGAATTAATACAAATGTGGTTTTTTTTTGCATATGACAAATGACATGAACTTCCATCTGTGGTGTATGAATGTTGTGAAAAATGAGACTTTTTCAAATTTAAAAAATAAATGGATTTCTTAAATATTCATAAAGGAAGGTTGCTATAATGTAAATCTTCTTATAATTTGAATTTATAATGCAGGTTCTACATGCAAAATTATATAATGCACTATCATGGCATTAAACATGTTTCTTAAAATAAATTATTGCAACTGGTTATTCTTTTGAAGCCTACTGAAAATAACATGATTTATACATTGTCATGTGTTATTTCAGCAAACCAATCACATGAAGGAAACAATGTCATGTGTTATTTCAGCTAACCAATCACATGATTTATACTGCCATGTGTTATTTCAGCTGACCAATCTCATGAATGATACAATGTCATGTGTCATTTCAGCTGATCAGTTCCACTAATATCTTTTTAGCCCTCAGCCCTTAGGCTGATGGGCTATTGCTGTCACCCAAGCTGTCCATCTGTCTGGCTTCCATTAACTTTACCTTGTGAGCGTTATATCTCTAAAAGGATTCACTGTATGAATTCCTTCGGTGAAGATGTATAACAACAAAATTTCGGTCAAGTTCGAAGACACGTGACCTAGACCTACTTTTCAAGGTCACAGAGCTTAGAAATGAATAGAAAAAAACTTAGGAGCTCATTTTTAAGGAATCATTAGGTGGATTTTCACAGAACTTACTATGATTATTGGGACTGATGGTCTGTACCTGCTGCACAGGTTGGGGCACCACCTACAATCTCTGATTTACAATGAATTTTTATCAGATTTTTCAACTATGGCCTTGTGAGCAGGATATCTCCGAAGGTATTCAACACAGGAACTATTTTTCTTCAGTGCTGATGCATATTAACAAAATATCGGTCAAGATTGAAGATGGGTGACCTTGACCTACTTTTTAAGGTCACAGAGCTAAGAATAGCTAAAAACTTAGGAGCTTATTTCTCAGGAACCAGTGAGTGGATTGTTATGTAACATGGTATAATGATATGCCTTGATGATCTCCAAGTCCTGCATGTGATTGGTCATATTTGCAAAGGCACTACATACTTCTCCAGATTAAATTTATAACTGAGACATGTACAGATATACATCCATGTGAGAACAAAGATTTCATACTTGTAACTGTTACCACCTATAAACACTGTTCTTTTGGCTGAGGGCTTTTGTCAGCTTCTGCTGATATTCTAGTTATCATGTGTCATTTCAGCTGACCAATCACATGAAACACCATGAGAACAAGAGAGAACATGTTTGTGATACCTGTGGAAAAGGCTTCAATGAGAAGAGTGACCTGACAAAACATGTAAGAAGAGTACACATGGGCTGTAAGTATATCCAGCCAGAAAATCACTGCTAAATCTAATCATAATCTTCACAGGCATCACTTACTACCTATGTTACTCATAGTGCAGTATATTATTATATTAGTCAAAGCATGATTACTAGTAGGACAAATATTCCTCTAATAATAATTTTATGAATAATTGGTCATTGAACCAAGGCTGAAAGTAACATTTTTTCTGATCTAGTCAATAGATGCCACACTCCAGGACTGTTCATGCTTCATTTGCATATGATATAGACATTACAAAATATTTCATAGATTTAGTATAGCACCATTTTGGCCCTCTGACATAGAGGTCTACCTTGGACATAGATGTCTACTGCAAATATTTTGTCAGTTTTTACAATGCTTTATGGCCTACATGTACATATACAATGTCTTTTAACATAAACCAGACCAGTCTTTAGGTATGTTTGTGTACTTTCTTACAAAATTTGCAAGAAAAATTCCATTGTAATTCAGCATATTGGTAAATCCCTCAGCATGTCTGTTGAATTTCTGACCACATGAATACAAGCATAGCTTGCCTGGATTAATGGACGATGGGCAACTTTTTTGCAACACAGGAAATGACTTGTTACCATATGATTGATTCTCACCTTGGTTCTGTATTCTGTGGTGTTTATTCATCTCTGGTGACCTAATGTTAAGATAAACTGTTTACAATATCAATGCAGTAGGATGGATGCCTATTGCAGTGCATTTCTCAATATTATAAGTGCCAGGACCCAAGTAGGCTTCCCAGTCCAGTATAAATACCTACTGAATCATATATTCATGGCTATGATATAATACAAGTATATGTAGTTTTCTCGATACTCAGTCTAAATAATTTATCTGCTCTTTTATATTTAAAAAATGTCCATGAATAGCCACACAGCTTGTTCCATGGTTCTTATATGCATGCTTAATGTGCTAAGCCTTTGTTCAGCATAATTTAATTTTGTTGCAGTGAGACCCTATGTCTGTGAACAGTGTGACAAAGCATACAAAGAGTCCTACCAGCTCAAGCGCCATCTGGAGACCCATTCAGGAGTCAAGAATCACCAGTGTCCAGTATGTTGATATTTCATTCAGTTTTCAGTATTGAGTCATAATGGTCCATTGTAATAAAGGTAGAAACTAGTGGATGAAGGGCCATTTACACAGGTATCCTTAACAGAGGTTGCCATATGTATTCATACATTAGCATCTCGAGGGCTTTTGTCACTACTGTCATGTATGCATGAACTATTTAATTATCCTTTTCGCTACAAAGTTGCAAAGGGGATATAGTAACACCTCTGTGCGTCCACCTGTCCGTCTGTCCGTCCAGAATAGGCTTGATGATCAATTTCAAGTCAAAACCGTTTCACCAAAACCTTTCATCTTGCACATATGGCTCACCCACCCATAGATAAAGAACCCAATTGATTTTGAGGTCACTAGGTCACAGCCACAGGGCCCACTTCTTGAAAAAGCTTGTGGACCAATTTTAGGCCAATCCATTTGACCAAACCGTTCATCTTGAAAATATGGCTCATCCACCCATGGATGAAGAACCCTATTTAGTTTGAGGTCACAGGGGCAAAGGTCAAGGCCAGAGAGCTGCCCTCCTCATTTTCACACTGAGTAATACACCCATTTTAATTATGCCTCATGCAAAGGGATACTTAGCTTTGCAGTGCCCTTATTTATTTATTTATTATTAAGTTCCTACAAAACTTTGCATACAAAACTGTACAATGCATCTGTTCATCAAGATGCTTCCATGAGGTTTGATTGTTTTTAGCTCAACTCTGGTCATTTTCATACAGCACTGTAACAAGTACTACTTGACCAAGATATCCCTGTTCCATTCTAAGTGATTAATTTTCATACAGCACTGAAACAAGTACTACTTGACCAAGATATCCCTGTCCCATTCTAAGTGATTAATTTTCATACAGCACTGAAACAAGTACTACTTGACCAAGATATCCCTGTCCACTTCTAAGTGATTCATTTTCTTTCAGCAACGTAACAAGTACTACTTGACCAAGATATCCCTGTCCCATTCTAAGTGATTAATTTTCTTACAGCAACGTAACAAGTACTACTTGACCAAGATATCCCTGTTCCATTCTAATTGATTAATTTTCTTACAGCAACGTAACAAGTACTACTTGACCAAGATATCCCTGTCCTATTCCAAGTGATTCATTTTCTTTCAGCACTGTAACAAGTACTACTTGACCAAGATATCCATGTCCCATTCTAAGTGATTAATTTTCTTACAGCACTGTAACAAGTGCTACATGCCCAAGATATCTCTGTCCCATTCTTAGTGATTCATTTTCTTTCAGCACTGTAACAAGTACTACCTGACCAAGATATCCCTGTCCCATTCTAAGTGATTCATTTTCTTTTAGCACTGTTACAATTACTACTTGACCAAGATATCTCTGTCCCATTCTAAGTGATTCGTTTTCTTTCAGCACTGTAACAAGTACTACCTGACCAAGATATCCCTGTCCCATTCTTAGTGATTCATTTTCTTTCAGCACTGTAACAAGTTCTACCTAACCAAGATATCCCTGTCTCAGCACATGAAGTCACACACCTGTATGTTCCACTGTGAGATCTGTCAGAAGAGCTTTGGTAGTTACTCAGGTTTCATGTGAGTATCATCAGATCTGTATTTTAAGTTCATACTGTAAGATCATGTGATTCATCAATTCAGGGATCAGCATCTGTTGTGAATCATCCACCATCTGTTTGCAAATATATAAAAATCTGCTGCAGCTATCAGCACAAAATTTAACAGACATGCAGATCATGTGATTAATATGCAAAAATAACCTTTTGTGATGTCATTCTCTGAATGCTTTCATTTCCTGTTCTAGGGCCCACAAAGTGATGCACGATGAGAGTTATGGAGGATACAAATGTGACATCTGTTGGAAGACTCTGCATACCAAGGGCAGGTAATGACATCTTAGTAAATGTAAAATATAACAGCAAAGCAGAAGGTGTACGCATAACTTTTTCAAATAGGAGAATTTGCCCACAGTGGGGCTGCCTATCAGGAAAATGTTAATCTGTATTATCAGGCTAAGTTACATTTAATTAGTTATAAAATTAGATTGAAATATCTGGAGAAATGCTAAGATTGATTATCATAGGAGTATATTAAGTACAGATGTTTTACAACAAAAACTTTTGGAAATATTTTCCAAATAACTGGCAGCAAACTTTTGATTTTTGTCATAGCCATCAATAGTTGTGGTGGTCTTCTGACTTTGATTGATACATCAGACATATTTTTTATTTTTTAGTTATTATGTCTCCCCCCTCCAGAGGAGACGTGTTGTTTTCATAGCCATCATCTGTCGTCGTCAGTCATTGTTGTCTTTGTAGGATATCTTGTGAATGAGATATCCTTTGAAGGGCTGCACATTTTCCCCCAAATTTTAAACACAATTTGTTTCAAACAAAATCTCGGAGGAGGTTGAAAACTGATGACCTTGACTTTCATCTTCTAGGTCAAATCTGCCAAAATGTAAAATTATTGTTAACCACATAACTTTTGAAGTTTTTCACATTTTGTCATCAAATTTGGTACACAACTTTTTCAACAAAAGTTCTTGGATGAGTGCGAAAACTGGCCACCTTGTTTAGGATCTTCAAGGTCAAATAAGACGAATTATAGATATTGTTTGTAGGATATCTTGTAGACAAGATAACTTTTGAAGGGCTGCACATTTCCCCCCAAATTTGAAACAATTTGTTTCAAACAGAATCTTGGACAAGTTTGAAAACAGTTGACCTTGACCTTCATCTTCTAGGTCAAATCTGCCAAAGTGTAAAATTATTGTGAACCCCATAACTTTTGAAGTTTTTCACATTTTATCATCAAATTTGGTACACAACTTGTTTAACAAAGTATTTGGATGAGGTGGAAAACTGGCAACCTTGACTAGGATCTTCAAGGTCATATAAGCTGATTTATAGTTGTTGTCTTGTGAATTAAGTATTGCGAATTCTTTTACCTCTGATTAGACACACAAATGGTTTCTACTGATTTCTGAGAATAGTATAGGTACTGAATACCTTGACCTTGATTTTCAAGGTCAAATCTGTGCAATTCATGGATTACTGTGACCCCCATAATTTTAGAAGTACTGAAAATTTTTCTTCAAAAGTGACACACCATTTCTTTCTGCCAAAATCTTGGGAGATTTTGAAAACTGGTGACCTTGATCTTGAAGGTCAAATCTGCTAACCTCTAGATTGTTTTGAGATAGTGCATATCTTTGCCACTAATGTTTTGGGATAGCCCATTTCGGTTAGACATATCTGTTTTTGTAAAAACAAAGCAATTCTAATCTTACCATTGATTCCTTGAAGCAGATACACATTCTTCTGTTGTAGGGGTTTGTTTCCTTTAATTGTTTTTGCCATCATAAACCTCAGGTCATTAATTCTCAATAAATAATATCCATGATGTTCAGCTGTGGTCTTTATTAAAGATTTGTGCATATTGTCTCTATGATCCATAATAACTGATGATCAGTCTTGTTTTCTTTAAATTAACTTATTTGACAAGCTGTATGGTTTATGATATGCTCTTACAGCTTGATCCGCCACAAAACTGTAGCACACAGTGATGAGAGGCCCTTCATCTGTGAAGTTTGCAGCAGAGGGTACAAGACCAAGAAAGACTTGAGGGTATGTATTGTTCCTTGCAGGGGAAACTTTTTGTCATTTCAGCTTCAGTTGTGTCACCATTGCTTAAAACCAACCAGTATGTAGCCATGATAACCCAAAAATTAATAGACAGATTCTTTAAAAATTTTAAATGTACATAAATATGAAAAAGAGGAATAGTCTTTATTGACCATGACATTGATTATGAGAGTGATCTTGACCTTGTATTGATCCATTAAGTGTGAAACTCAGGCAATTTGTATTTTCTGTAATTGATTATCCTGAAATTTGGTATGCCCAGTGATCTTAGATAGCTTTATTTATTGCATGAAACATTACCCCTAAAATGTTTTTCCCTTTATGCACAATTCACCTTACCAAGCCTGCCTTGTTTACCAGGGAAAGCAGACAGCTGAGCATATTTGACCCACGGGTCACTCACTTGTCTACTCTTGAGTACTTTTAGTACATTTTGGCGATTAGAAAGACCCATAACAATAATTAAGAAACATTCTTATACATTCCCTGTCTTATGTTATATTTTCCTTTTATTCAGAACCACAAAATGGTCCACAGTGATGCCAAAGAGTTTCCATGCACCGTGTGTGATTACAAGGCCAAGAGGATTGAGAATCTGAGAGTTCACATGCGTCGTCATGCCACCACTAAACCTTTCAAATGTGGAGTGTGTGGTCGCGACTACACTCAACGACGAGCTCTGGAGCTTCATTTACGTCATCACGTCACAACAGGACATGTTGACAGTAAGACTTGTATCAAATGTGGAACAGCTTTCCAGTATCCAGAAATATATGAGGAACATATCCAAACTTGCCAAGGCAAGACAGCTATGACTGTGAAAGATGAAATGCTGGAAGTGGAAGTTGAGACCAGTGTTGGTCAAACCACGACCCCTGTAACAGGAGAGCAGCATGTCACAGTTTTCATGTGTGAGGAATGTAATTCTGTGTTTGCGACTCAGGACAGTCTGGCAGTCCACATACTGGCAGAGCATATGAAACATAATACAAATAATACAGTAACAGGACAGTCAGCAGACAGTCAGCAAACAGCTTTAATCATTGGTAGCACAAGCACTCAATCTGCTTTGGACAGTGCCCATGTTGAGCAAATCACTGATAATATGCAAGCCATTATATCCATTCCTGGGTCAGAAGAGCTGACCCAAGTCACGATACCTAAAGAACAATATGTGTCTCTGATTACCCAGGATATGATCAACAACGACGTCACAACCACCTCAACATCCAGTCATTATGTCACTGTGACGGACCCAGCAACGTCAATGGAGACCATCGTTTCCATCGAAGGTCTGACGGGCACAAAACAAAGGGAGGAGGATGTAGTGACCAGTCAAAGTGTGGAAAGCCTTGTGGCTGTGGCAGGGACTGTAGAAGGCTCTGGAGTTTCAGAGTAAACCAGTGGTGGCAGGAAAACTCCAGTCTTTCAGAGTCAAAATGCTGGTGTTTCAGAGCTCCAGTGGTGGCAGGAAAATTCCAGTCTTTCAGAGCCAAAATGCTGGTGTTTCAGAGCTCCAGTGGTGGCAGGAAAACTCCAGTCTTTTAGAGTCAAAATGCTGGGCTTTTCCATTTAAGAAATAGTAGCAGGAAAACTCCAATGTTTCACAGCCAAAATGCTGGGGTGTCTGAGTTAAGAATTTGTAGCAGGGAAATTGCAGTATTTCAGAGTCAAAATGCCTGGGTTTCTGTTTTGTTAAATGGTAGTGGGAAAACTACAGTATTTCATACCGGTAGACAAAATGATGTTTGTAGTTGTTAAGCTTGTGGGTGTGAATTTTAATATTTTATGCAGGAAATGTGCAGAAAATTGAGCCTCCAGAGATGTAATGTTAATAGCAGTGGTAGAAAGTACAAGAAAAGGAAAGGTTGTGTTTCAGAAATTCAGCTGCGGATAGATTAAGAAATTTCCAAAATTAATGTGTTAATGGGAGTTGGATTTAAGAAGACATCAGCAAGTGTTTGGGAAGAATGTGTTTCAACAAGACAGTTAATGAGACAACAGTGTGAACCCTATCTTATTGATAGATGCTGACTGCTAGTTACACTTCACACACGGGGGTTACACACTGCAGTCGTTCCATATCTCCTCCATTTTAACCACTGCTTCGTTTAGCAGGTTTTTCAGGGTCTCAACACCAGGACTAGCGCAGGTCAAAGGATCAATGAATCAAGACCAAAGGTCCAACACCAGGACTAGCACAGGTCAAAGGATCAATGAATCAAAACCAAAGAGAGGGGGTTGTTGCAGATTAAAACATGTATTAGGATGCACAGTGTGATACCACCCTCTTACTGGTCTGATTGCAATTGTTTGCTCTGTGTGAGCCCTGGTGGTGTAACCCGGAAAACCTTGCCTTACCAAGCAGGGGTTAAAATGAAGGAGATGTGCAAAACTGCTGCATGAGGAGTGTATCTGCTGGTTATAGAACAAATTTTAAGGTATCTCCTGTGACAATGGCTCAGCTTACACTTTAAAAATGAAAACAGCATTCTTCACTGTGGGTTTCATCTCATCAACAAACCGAAATTTGTTCTAATAATCTGCTCTTAATATTATCAAAGTATACAAGGTTCGTTTATTAGACGACTTTTATTCTATAAATATAAACTTGTAGATTCTGGTGGGGCATGTATGCATGTTTGGTATTAAGTAATAGGTTATTGAGATTATTATTTTGTTATAAGTTTAATTTATATGTGTATAAATAATGTCTTCCTACCATTGTTCATTGGTAATACATGCCGCAGTAGGACAGGTTAAACCCTGAAGCAGGGGCAGCTTCCCTTGTCTAAAAAATCTTGGTATAAAGATACCAAGTATAGATGAAATGCACTGTTATTTATTGTCAAATTTAAATTTAATGTTACTTAAGTTAGTTAAGCAAGAAAGTGGTATTCATTGTAGGGAAAAATGGATTGAGCTTGATTCTTCAATGATGATTTGTGTGAATAATGAGAAATATGAGTTCAGTCAGAGATGAATACATACATAATACAATCATTAGTCAGAATGAGATTCTCTGCCATTTTGAAATGAATTAAATCAGTACCTAATATGTGCCTATAGTTATTTTCAAATGAATGTACAAAACAATCTGAGATAAATTTAAAATATTTCTGTATTGTTATGAGAAATACATACTGATGGTCGTTATATATCAGTACTGTGGTTTTTGTTGTTTATTTTTGATGCAGGAAAATAATATAAAAAAGTTTGTTACACAATAATGCCCCTAGTATTTTCTGTTGTGCCTGGGGTATTGGAGTCAACGACATATTTACATTTTAGCGCCTGTTCCAAAGGCCCAGGTTTTTTAAGGAATTTTAGAACTGCACAAATTATAATTGTCCATCGATAAAAAATGGGGCCTTCAGGCCCCATGTACTTATAAAGCAATTGGGACCAAGGGACCAGAGACTGAGGTCTTTTAATATTTTATGTTTTAACCATTACCGGTTCATCTATAGTTTGTATTAATTACCTATTTATATAATATATGAATATTATGAATTGATTATTAATGTAAATATTTGTTAAAAATATGATTATTACGGAAATATAATAGAATATTTGCAAACTCCTACTAGAGCCACTCAGCCTTGCTATGATCCAGTGATCGATGAAATTCAATTATTTACTCCTCAGCATAGTGGTTTTCCAGTGTAAAACATGAACTAAACAAATGTTAAAAACTACACAAGTTCAAAATTTCAACTGCATATTTCCATTTACAACTGCACAAATACTGATCAACTGCATGTAACAATATACCCTGTAGAGGCCTACACGCCCTCGTAGTGCTGCCATTGCATTCTTTATACCAATTCGTTTCATTCATTGAGTGAAATGTATTAGCAGATGGAATGCAGCGAGAGCAACGCGTGAGGAGTCTGAAAATGAAGATCTGGCAGATGTCTTGAATGAATCGACATTGTTTTAATACAAATATGTTAATCTCTGTCATTTGATTTTACTATCCGTTTCCCTTTTAGTAGAAAATAAAGAAAGTGTCAGACATACAACTTGCATGCAACGAGGACACGTATTGGCCGGACACAGTGTGCTTTTAGCACAGACATTACTGGGGAGACAAAAATATGCCGTCTTGATGCTTGGTCTCATAACAGAGACAGATACCTTATTAGCTGAAGAACTTGGAGTATGAAGCTTTGCCTGCGCGAATGTTTTTTTTTTTTTTTTATAGTTGGTTAAATAACCCCCTCTCTATCTCCCTCTCTCAACCTCCTTACTCACATGTTACATGCACACACACGATCATACACAGAAAAATGTCAGAAGTGACACTTGTATAGGCATGCCAGTTAAACAGTCTTAATTCTTGGGGAAGAAATAGGGCGTCTAAAATTACTTGGCTCGTTGACTTCACGCAGGTACAATACGTAGAACATATTCTTAGAGTTGCTCTTACTTATACACCGTAACAGCGGTCAAGCGTAACTGGTCAGTGAGGCGCCCGGTTCGTGCAATAAAACCTGAAAGCCATCACTTGTCTCTCGTGGCCAGGTGAACGTGGCCGGCAAATATTTCTAGTATCTCTGCCGACATCGGGTCCCTGTGAAAGATATATTTGCAATTTACTTCAATTGCGTTTATGTGGGCTTCAACTAGATGTGCCATAAATGCGCCGTAAATCGAGTAAATGTGCACAGTTTCAACATTACTATTGACCGCCAGTAGCCGGATAGTCGGATTTGAATCAGACTCGACTGGACGGAACCCCTGTGAAATTGACCAATAAATCGAAGACAGGGAATTACCTTTAATGGGCAGATAAAATGACACCCACAAAATGGCACTCAATAGGACACGGGTTTACTTATTGTGATCCATCACAATGGTACCCAACTGGCATTAAGTGAAGATGGTGGCCAAGAAATGTTCATAATTTCTGTTCACGGGAAAAATGTAGTGTGTTTTTAGCTCAGCTGACTATAAGTCATCTGAGCTATAGTCGTGGTCCATTGTCCGTCGTCCGTCCGTCCGTCTGTCCGTCCGTCCGTCCGTCCGTCCGTCCGTAGATGTGGCACGTTTTGAAACCGTAAGACCTAGGAATCCAAAATTCGGCATAATGTTAGATGTCCCCAAGATCTCCTACCAAGCCAAAAACTGGGTCTTTGTGACTTCGTTCCTTTGAGAAATTAAGGAAAAACCTCAATTTTTTATTAAAAACCTATTTTTACACTTCAGGACTGCCTAATATCAAAACCACTCATCTGTTTTTCCTCATATTTACCATAATTATTCCTCTATATAGTTCCTATGTACATGCCAGAAATTTTGTTTGTATTTTATAAATTTAAAAAGTTATGGGCCCAAACATAATGCATTGTGTAAAAAATCAGGAAAAATATTTGATCACTTAACACAAAATATGTTAAAGCTATAAACTTTTTTTCCAGTAATATAACTTTAATTAATCAAATTAAATTGTATACCCAAAATTAGATCAAAATCTTTTAAATTTTTTAAAATATTAACAAAAATAAAAAATTGGTACCTTAAATTTTGCCCAACTTTGACCATGGCACGTTTTTTTCCTGTAAGTACTGTGGATTTAATTTTCACAGCATGTTTTTTTTTAGCATTTTGTCTGTAAACACCAAAAATTTGAAACCAGTTGATCAAAAACTAGATTTTATTCAAGTTTTCAAGCACCATGTAACATATTATTTACATGAAGCTAGTGTCATGCAGTTTGCAAGTGCTCAGCTCCCCAGCTTCAGCTCTTAGTTCCTAAAATTTGGCATACAATTAGATGTCTCAAAAATCCCCTAGCATGCCAAGAATTTGTTCACTAGGACTTAATACCTTCGAGATATTAATGAAAAACTTCATTTTTCCATTAAAAACCCATTGTTACACTTCAAGACTGCCTAATATCAAAACCACTGATCTGACTTTAATCATATATAATATACATATTTTTCTATATATTCTCTATGCACATGCCAGGAATGATGTCAGTATTGCTTAATTGTTTTAGGTAATGGGCCCAAACATAATGCACTTTGTAAAAAATTAAGAAATATATTTACTCCCTTAACAAGAGGATTGCTGAAGCTAGAGATTTTTTGTCAGGGATGTAACATTATTTAATCAAGATTCAATTGAATACCCAAATTAGTTCTGAATTTTTCAAATTTTATAAGTTATTAGTATAAATATAAAATTAGTACCTTAAATTTATCCAACTTTGACCATTGCATGTTTGTTTCCTGTGAGTACTGTTGATATAATTTTCATATCATGCACACATAAAGATTTCAGCTTTTTAGTTTGAAAAGCTGAAAGAAATTGGCCAAAAATTGTAACTTTTATTAATGTTTTTATGAGACCATGTCAGACCTTGGCTCTCTGTAGCACCTCTTGAGTCACCTGTATGTTGACCTTGTTGAACTTTCAGCAAATTATGCATGCTTGAGGCGAGGCATAAACTGAGGTGTCCAGGCAGCTTATTATATAATGGCCAGCCACAGTTGATCCAGGTGTCCAACCCAACTCATCTAGTAGTTTTAACCAACAACATAACAATAAACAAAAAGTAATAAATTTTTATTGGTTTTTAATAACAAATTAAAGAAAAATAGAAAAGGAATTTGTTAGTTGATAATAACAGGAAATTAACTGGCAGTTACCGATGATATAAGAATCTTGTATCGATGGATAGAATGTCACGTATTCCAAATATCACCATGCAGTCACCTATGGTATTTTTCAGTTCAATTTTAATGTTAAAAAAGTAAATCATATTATTCATTACTAATCATTAGGGATCATATGAAGGAAATAAATTATAGACAAAGATGCAGTTGATAATATTAATCTAGATTCCTACTGTGTCTAGTGTGTACATTGATGTGAAATTAGTCCAAAATGAATATATTACATTTTTTTTATATAATTAAAAGCCGTAAAACCAGGTACTTATGATCATTATTTAAATGTGTGAATTTTGTATATTCTGGATTCTCAACATCATTGTTTGGTGAAAACTGAATAAATACCAGACATGGTGTGAATACTTTGCAATTGTATTTAAACACGAATATGAATATGTACTCCATTATGAAATTTCTTTCATAAGAATGGGAATTCAGGTATAAATGAAAGTATATGAATACCAGTGCAAATATTTTCCAAATGTATTAATGAATGCATTCATGAATATATTCTTTAATATTATTTTAATAATCATTTCAGTTATATTTTATTTGAAAAAATCATACTATTCTCTTATTATTTTTAATAAAAATTATTTAGGACAATATTTGTAATTTTTTTAATAAATAGTTAAACTCTTATATTATATGTTCTGCTTATAAGTTATATGGCCAAGTCAAAATCTGTGTGACAATCCCACTCCATTTGTTAATGAAATAAATGAAATTAATCCTCTTTCCTGTCTCCAAAGGTACTATCAAAATCATACATAAGCTAAACCACAACAACTCATAATACAGCTTATTTTTATTACCATATAAAACCAGCATGTGCCTCATTTCTAAATCATATTTTTTTATCATATATATCAGCTGAGCGCCGTGACCCATAGGTCCCTTGTTTTTTATATTATTTTTCATAGTTCTTAGTGTAAAAAGTGAAGAAATTGAGAGAAACAAAGCCATACTAATATGCGTATTTTGGTTTCTCTCATTCGAGCTTTACTGGACGTAACGTTTAATAACTTTGCCATGTTACATCTGGTTTATTTTTAGATCAGGTATATGTTCCAGTGTTGTTTAAGGTGTTAATCAGAGCAAAGAGAGCTTAAAAAAACATCGTATATTCTTACAATAAATCTTACACAAGGCAAGAACAGACTTTTTGTCGTTAAAATTTTACACAAGGGCTATACGTTGTATTATAAATCAAAATGGAAATCCTTGCACTCGCCATAAGTTGGTTTGCAAAGCAGTTTAAATTTGCTGTGCATGTCCTTTCTCTTTTTCTTTATCCTGAAAGTTACTCATGATTTATATACACAACTGATGTCAGCCGATCGATCGAAAGTCATTTGGGGAATTGCTATATTTTCCCCGTCGTACGTCCTGTCGTCTGTCTGTTAACAAGCACAGATCGGAACCTGTACATATAGAATGTTCAAAGGTGACTTCAAGACAGGAAGATCTCCCTGGATGTGTATACCTAGGTTATTGGTATCTAATGAGGCACTATGAAAGTCATACTTGTCAAAGAGTTGTGGGCAGCAAAATAGATGTAGTGTATTGAATATTAAAAGTGAAAAAGGACACATCAGTCAAACATATTTTACTGTCATTATGCAAATTGATAAAAACGATCGACAAAATCTTCAAAATTGTTTCCACAAATTGGGAAACTTTAGTGTCAATTTCGAATTTTAAGTAAAAGTTCCTATAAAAGATCAGATTCCAATGAATGACACCATATATATATATATTCATATAACAAGCCGAAGTTTAATGTGTACCAGTGTGTATCTATTGCATATCTTTAATGTGAATTATAACAAATTATTTTACTTAGCGGAGGACTCCTATTATGCATGAATTGTGTGTGTGTGTGTGTGTATGTAGCTGAAAAAAAAAATTGTTTTATATATTTATTCGTGATAAAAAGTAATATACATGTACACATACGTAGTGACTGATGATCAAGACATAATTACACTAGAGGCAATAGTTTTAAAGATGGCTATACCTTTTGTAGAATTAGGCCTATAGACTTTGGTTCCATTTATGAGTTTACTATAAAATATTATATCTAAATCTGGTTTAGAATTAACTTATTCTGGAAACATAATACCTAATCTTCTAAATCCTTATACTTAATTGTAAAATACAGTATTTGAAATGTGATTAAGTAAACATATTTGAAATGTGTCAAACAGACGCTAATATATTTGACATGTGTCATACAGACGCTAAAAAGGTTTATTTATTATGTGTGTGTGCGTGCTCATGTCACCCCCCCCCCCCCGGAAGAGGAAATGACGCCACTGCATAGAACCATTACTCGGATCCACTCCTAATATGTTATTAAAATGTTGTGCGTTCTTCATGCACTTGATCAGGTTTAAATGCGGGTATGTAAATTCTTTAATTTTCAGTGAATTCTACATTCAGTAAATTTGCCAAATTGCATATACCATTCCAAGCCATATAATGTACACATAATCACCTTCCATTTTGTCCGTTATTTTGTCTTCTGTATGATTATACATACATACATACATATATATATATATATATATATTTATGTATATATATATATATATATATATATATATATACATACAGTGTGGTGTGTAAAAATGTTTGGAATTCCAAAACCTATTTGGAATTTTAAATATTTTAAACCGTTTTTTTGGTATATAATCATTTTAACATATTTGGTGGTAAACATCTTAAATTAGCGCCAAATAAGATAAAAATTTTGAAATAAAAAACATCGGGGGATCTTATTTGAACATGATACCCTTGCAGGGGTATTTTGTATCTGCTGAAGGAGAAAAGGAATAACTGAAACAATTCTGACACATGTTCATGAGGCAGTGCCGAGATCTTTTTATCCGGATTGATAGCAAACAAGCATAAAGTGTAATAATCTGAAACAAAAGAACAGGGCCAGATGTGGACATTTATATATAAGTTCTGACAGTATCTATGGTCAGTGGTGAATGGCGGCGATGATGGAGTAAGGAACATGATCAAATAGCAGTTTTTATCTCAGCTGACTGAAAGTCAATCGAGCTGTATAAAAATGATCTTTGTCCCTCGTCCGTAGACCAACTTGCCAGCCGTGAACCAGGCAAAAATAAAAAAATTGCATGTTAAGGTTTCAGACCTGACATTTTGCATACAGTTAGTTGGTGGAAAAAACTATTACTATAACTGAAATTAGGTCAATGTGACCTAATTTTCCACAATGAATAAAGGTTATTCAATATGTTTCATGTGTTCATGTCCTTGATTAGGCCAATGTGGTGTAATTTGTAGTAAAATTTGTACCCTATTAGTAGAATCAATTTTTAGTTGAGTGTACACCAAAAATTTAAAATGATTTTATAAAAAAAAAATTTAAAAAAAGTAACTAAAACTGTTAATGTTTACCAAATTTGCACTATTTTGCAGCAAAATTACGATTTGAAGTACATATATTTTGCCAAACAAAATGCTGCCAATTTGTTCCCTATTGAATAATTTACTATATGTCATCATTCTAGGGTTATATTTTATATTTACATTCTTTGGATCCTGTTTTTTTTTAATATTGTTGATATTTGTACATATATATAAATTTGATATTATTCAATATTTGCTCTTGTTGTTTTAGCAAAAGTTACAGGATATTTTTCCATTATTGAGGTATTCAAAAAAGAACAGTACTTCAGGCCAATTTCTGTGGACATTCTTGTTCAAACATTAAAACAATAGCGTAATATACACATGATAAAGGGTTTGGATTACTACTATGAGCAAAGATGAAAGTAAAATTTGACATAGTATTCCAGTAGTGTTCTCTTCATTCAGTCATACTGATAATCACAATAAATTTATTTATCTAAGTGAAATTAGCAAATCAGTTCATGTGGCTCGTATGATATATGTAAATATCCGGAAGGAAATATAAATCAGCTTGCTTTAACTCATCTGGTAAAATATCTTAATTAAAAAGTCTTATGTCCCGATATTACCCCTGTAACTGGCACAACAATGAAAAAAACATTAGATTTATCCAGAAAAACCCTTTATTCATGATATTTTGCTTATTTACTTATATTTTACTTAAATGTTATTTAAATGCTTAAATAAATGGGACTGACAGCTATAATTTAATTTAATTTTTATAATTTCATGACTATCACTACAGTTTAAAATGCGTTGTTAGCACCCATATTTTTAGAAATGATAATGGTGTCCTTGAAAATATTTAGTTGATTTACCTGTTTATCTAAGAAGTTAAAATCAATAAACCATACATCTATACTGAGCTACAATAGTTTGTGTTTATTCATATTTCATTTTTTGTATATGTTTGATGGTTACTTTGAAACTTGCAGAGAACAGTTTTGCCAAAGGTTAACTTCAGTACTCCTTATTTGGTAGACTGTTTCATTCCTCTGGTTCGGTGTAACTTCATACCATGCAGTTATAAAGAAAAGTTTGTACTTAAAAAGGCAACTAAACTGTTTGGTAAGAAAGTGACTTACAGTTCTGAAATTTGACTACAATTGGTCCATCTAGAGCAAACATTTTATAAAATTGACAAGTGTGGATTTACCTGATAGTTTCTATGCATGTGAACATGGATGACCATATTCATTTTGTAAGATTAGTGGCTATATATGTTTAAAATTATATAGATTATCATGTCACAGTCTTAATTCTTCTTCTTCAATCAAAATTTTGTATTCTACCACTACCAAATTTCAGGGTCATCCTCTTCAAATGCTATAATATTCAAGAAAAATATAACTTTAGCGCTTAGCCATTTTCCATTTTGCTTAAATTTTACAAAATTGAAGTCATAGTCAAATTCAGCTGAGCATGGTGATGCATGGGTCATGGCAGTCATGTCAGAGTTTTATTTCAGCAGTCATTATGTTAATATTAAGTATTTGACCATCACAAAATAGCACCCATTAAATCCTTTATGCATTAACCAAGATTATACCCATGGGTCCAGTGTTTATACGTTACACAAGCATGAACAATATCGATGAATACAAAAGGATATGACATGCATGTAATATGTTCTGTACTCAAATATATTTATCATATATTAAATTATATACATATATATATATATTATATTTTAATATACTTATCTCCCCACAAAAGGCAGCTTGATCGTGTTAAGAACGGACAAGGTTTCTTGCTTTTTTTAAGGGAGAAAATTAAAGCTTGAGTGACCTTATATTTCCCCCCCATAAAGTTGTGCCGTTTTAATATTATCATAATAAATTTAATGTGTCTCTGGGACAGAATCTTCCTTATCGTATTAACTCCAGAGTTTCTTTCAAAATCAAAAATTTTTTGGGGTCAGTTTTAACATTTTGTTAAATTGCGCCTGAATAATATTTTAACTAATTAATGGTAAGTCGAACAATGGAAATTAATCAAGTGACGAGATATTATTATTTGCCAACTCAGAAGCCAAGATATAATTCGTTGTTTTAACAAGGCACGATGGTTGTTCAGTATTTTCATTCATTTTGAATTCGGTATTATTAGCGAGAGAGAGAGAGAGAGAGAGAGAGAGAGAGAGAGAGAGAGAAAGAAAGAGAAACAGAGAGAGAGGGGGCACTTGTTTTACGTTACGCTGAAACAAAAAGGGTTGTGGCTTCTCTAGATGTTCAGTTAATTATTTGCCTAACAAAGGCCTACATTTTTCTATACTTTAATTACTTTTTGTTACTTTAATTAAACGGGATTTTTGGTGGACTTCATCAGATGAAAACAAATGAAAAATGATCGAGATAAGGGAAAACTTATGTTCACCTGAGCTGGTATATATACAGTGTTTCAGGTGGTTATTACCCAGACCGGACCTTGTCCTGGGCGCCACGCCATGCAGACAACGCTCCGTGCCTTTATACGATGGGCCAATAAATATCGCACCTATATTCATGGGGTGTGGGAGGGATGGTAATTAGAGCCATTTAGGAACGATAAACAACCTCGTGTCTTCATGCTAAACGTCGGATTCGGTCACTTATGGCGCCCTTTACCCCAGTAAAATATAAAGATGCTTGCCGGAACGTATGTCCATTGCAGGGTTTGCTGTAAATCTTTGCATGAGTGCGGCGTTATAAGTACAGAGAGACGTGAGAGAGATCGGGAGCTAACTTCATACTTCAATGATCAGCTTTTGAAGAAAGACTAAAGAGGCTGGCCCGCTTCTAAATTGGCAGGGGCGGATTAGGGGGGGGGAGCGCAGAGGGTCCCCCTTACCAAAAAATCTGGGGAAAAAACTCTTAGAGCACCATCACGCTTCCAGTTACAATGTACGTTTTGCTTTATAAGCTTTTAAGCTATGCATTTAAGCTACCTCAGATTGCACTATTACAACCTAAATTTAAAAAAAAATCCGCTCCCCCCTCCCCCCCCCCCCCATTGCCGCTTCGCGCAATGTGAGCTTCCCCTCCCCCCACCCCCACCCCCTATTCCAGGGGCGGATCCAGGATTTAGGAAAAAGGGGGGGGTCCAACCCAGGACGACAAATGAAAAATCTAAAAAAAAGGTCTTCAGGTCTGGAAATGGGGGGGGGGGGGGGTCCAGGCCGCAAAGTTATGTCTAAAACCACTTAAAAAAGTTGCTTTGGGTGAAAAAGGGGGTCCGAACCCCCTGGACCCCCCCCCCCCCTGGATCCGCTTCTGTATTTTAAATTCCTGTATCCTCTTTGATTGGAGTACGTAACCATTTGGATCTAAGGTTACCTTTCATCAAATTGTTATCAGCAGGTAGTTACCAAGTGTTTTTAATTCAAATCTCCGTTTCTCGTTAGCAATCAATGAAACGCTTATGAAGTAAAGAGAAGCATGCGAAAACTCATGACCAAGGGGTTGAAACCATGGAGACCAACTTGACAACAGAATTCTGGGAATGCATACCAGATAATGTAGACCTCTGAAAGTGTTTGCTCAATTGAAAAGGACCTTTCTCTATTTAGCGTCCGCTCAAATGACAGTTTACAAATTTCCTTCCAAAGGTAGGTGTGATGCACTTTATTAACTGTCAGTGTTCCATTATTCCAGTGACATTTGCTCATTAACTTGGGCGTCCCACACGAGCCCCAGCAGGGACAAACTATTTGTATCTTTAGATTTGCAGAGGTACCCCGTGTCTGTGATGGACGGGTTTAATGCTCTGTTCCCTTGAGGTTTGATGTTTACACCTATTGTGTATACATCATATATGTCCTTTACAATACGCCTTATCAATCAATGTCCAACTTATTTTTCACTGTCCAACTCCAGTTTATTTCCAAGTAAATGACTGCTCAGTGTCTAATATATATACATATATATATATAAATATATAAACATATATATATATGCCACGCGCCAACGGTGGATCGACCGATGGGTCGCCAATCGACCGATATAGGCTGACCCATCGATCGATATTGAAGTTCACAAGGAACAAAAAGTATGTACTATATCATGTATTATTTCTTATTTTAAATATAAAAAATAGACAATAAGATAATTAAATGTTGATGTAACCTATGAAAATAAAATAACTGTTAACTAACCACTAAAGTGGCTGACGAATCATACCTTTTATGTAATGTTTATATGTAATTCTATACATGTGCACCTGTAATCTCTCTTAGGTCCAACTAGAAAATCGTTTTCCTATGCGGTTCTGTTGATTTTTTTTTTTTACAAACTCTTTTTTAGGTCAAGCTCCCTTTTTTATCCCAGTAGCTGCGTGCTGTCCACATATGTAGCACATGGACACATGTTTCCTTAATATAAATATATTAAGTATTCACCACAGATTACGTGTTTCAAATTGTCTTATTTATTGATTTTTTTAAAAGCTCTTATCAGATGAATAAGCAGCGAGTCAAATGTCAATTTTAATACTAAAATAACAATGTGCCCCCTACCTTCCATCTTAACTATAATGACCATTATATCCCCCCCTAGAAATTCATAAGTTATGTCAAAGCTCGTATACAGTTTATGAAACCAACTAGCTCTGTTATTATCAAATAAAGATTGAAATATTCGTTGAATCCTAAATTTTTATCTTAATAGGCAATGGATGGCATCACTGTAACTCGGACATAAAACATTTTGATTGTTTGATCTTGACCATAAATGAACATCTTCACACTGAACTACTCTGAGCATCTCCTGAGAGAATACATAAAGAATTTACATATGCCTGCAGGAAACCATCATTCTGATAATTTAAACGTCCCTTATTTTGTTTAATATAAGTTTTATATATGCAGTTGTTTTTTTTTCAGGAGAAATATAAATATGTATACATAAGATGCATATAAATATCCCACCCCGATAAAAAATTATGATCCTCAGTGTTTCCTGAAGGTATTTTATATAGGAGTTCACCTTTATCCGACTTATATCCGACTTTACCTTTATCCTATATGAAATGTGTTTTATCCACTTAAAAGTATAAATGATATGAATTATCAGCATTGAAACCCCCTAAATATGGAATGAAACACCTTGGTGCTGTTAACACTATATGCACCGCCTAATAGTGCATGACACCATATGTATATAGGTGGGAAGATACGTCTTTTTATAATATTTTTTTCACGGAAGTTATAAAATATGAAATCGACCGCTGGCGCAAGCCCACCGGCCGATGGCGCGAGACACACACACATATATATATAGATTTTGTGTAAAATTATTTATTAAGCCATGCTATTACACCGTGCATGATGTATATAGTGTGTATATAGGCCTATACTTGCATTGTATACATATACGCACGCCAAGCATGCTGAAAATTATTAAAAAACGATAACACTGAGTTTTGTTAAAATTTAATATTTAATTCTGAAAAAAAAAATACTAGTACAAGCATAAGTAAAGAGAGGTAGAAAGTATACCATATATTTGTGTCGACGACAGCAGTTTGTGTATTATGTTAGCGCGATGGGATATAAGTGACCGGGGAGTTCAGTTTCTGTAAAGATGTTATTTGTGCACTTAAGACACACGTTTTAGTGCGTTAATGTTCTTGTCAATATTTCATCGGAAGTATTTGAACTCGCGCAGAAGTCTCCTTGTTGTGTTGACTTGGTTGCTCTCACTGTCCGCCGCCACACATCTCACAGCGCTTCTTCCGCTCGCCTAGTTCCTCAATCTTCTCCACAGAGCGCTCTGTGAATAATAGAAAATAATATCTAGTATATGTTCCTTGTTTTGCATATTTCATATATTATAAAGTTTATATATTGATCACAATTTAATATATTCACTTTCCAAAATTTAAATTCCCTGCAACCTTCATATATACATATATATATATTTATATATATATATATATATATATATATATATATATATATATATATATATATATGAACAAGCAAGTGACGTCACGCAAAGCAACGTCATCTGTATCTCTTATCATCCTTATATATACGATACATGAATAAAACAAGGCTACAGTATACATCATATATAAATATATATATATATATATATATATATATATATATATAATGAAAATAACAACATAATTTTTCCAAACCATAATTACTAAACCATCATTGGAAAAAATGAATAACCCAAGCCTTTTTTTTTTATTTATTCAAACAATGTCAGTAGGAGCGAGTCTAAATTTAATAAACAGTAACATGAAAATTATAAACTTACTCTCCACGTGATGGACCTTAAGAGCCTCCACAAGATCAACCTTGGCGGCCACATCATTGGTCTCGGCCTTCACGGCGCGACCCTCAGCAGACGACATGACCATCATGGCGACCAAAAGGGCGCCAACCACAACCTTCAGTCTCCTACAGACCCATATAAAGACAATTAACACATCAGGAGATTCATAGAGTTACGCGGACCGTAATCTAATAATTTTTTTACGTATTCTGTTAGTTAAACATCAGTACATAATATGCCATACGTATCATATAAGCACTTCGGGCTGTATGTGATATCACATCAGTGCAAATGACCCCCCCCCCCTCGCCGATGAAAATGCGTAAATGAAAAACAAATATATATATGTAAATACCCAATTAATTAGAAAACTGTAATTGGTATCACAGGTTGAAAAGATATTATATTTCTGCAACTTAGCATGCAGCATTGATTTAATCTTATTTATCTAAATCAATGTTGATTAACATGCAGGTGAAGTCAAAAGAGACTATAGCTGTCATTTGTGACGATATCAGAATTTAAACAAGCTCTAATTTTTAAGCATTTTGATGTTTCCTCGAGTAAATATATTTTAAATAATGATAATTACTTTAGTTTATGGGTTGTAGTTTAAATCCGTCCGTGGATGGAAATGGGAAGTTTCAAAAAGACTTCACAAATATTCCCGCAATCGTGATTATATTTTTCATTTGCGTCGAAAGAGCGACCAAATCAAGATTAATGGTTTAGATTGAATCGCTAAAAGCATGCATGCCTAGCTCTGAAACATTGATATATCTGATTCATTGATTTTAGGGCTCTCACCAGCACATCAGATTGATATTAACGTGAGCTTCTCAATAACAATATTGGTGTAAAAAGTGTAGGACATTGATCATAATACAGCCTGCCTAAACCTACGGTTAATAATACTACAATATATTTTCCCAGCCAAATGTAAATTAAAGTGTTTTCTTGAATGTGACTTAATATATATTAATATATATATATATATATATATATATATATATATATAATGCATTTATTTAGTAATTATTTCAAATGTATCTCTTTAAGTATGTCAGCTTTACTGGATTTCGCTGGTTAAAAATAGCTAGACCGAAATATTGGCTAATCATTTAATTCTCTAATCCAAAATCGTTAAAACAATACAATTCCCTTCTGAATATAATAATGTACTGTTAAACCTGAAATTTTCGCGTTAATGCAATTTTAGAGAATTTCGCAAGAGATTCTTGATTGCCGAAAACATTCTCCTCGCAAAAATTGCATTTAATTCTACATCAATCGTGAGAGCATATAGTTTGCACACTTATTATTCGGGGACCGCCAAGCAGTGCTTGTTTGTATTAACGCATTTAAATACATTACTAACTTGACAATTTATCCGTTGTCAGTATTGGCTTTCGTTGATTCAACAATTTTCTTTACAATTTCAATTTAGTAAAAATCACCTGACGATTTGTAAAATAACATTCTCGCTGAAAGGCCTGTCCTTGGTCATTCGCGAAATTGGAGATTCGCGAAAATAACATGCACGTTCTAAAGTAATATCTTTACCTGAACTTTATAATATAACAATACCTTTCTCTAAATTCAAAATATAATTACACCTTTCTGTGTATCATTATATAGTAAATTAATGTAGACCATTACGCCTTTTGAACATTGTTCCTATAAGGGCCACACACATTCCCTCTCTGTCCTTGTCGGTTGCACTCACTTTACTTGCAGTTATAAAGATATGAATTATTTACAGCGTACTCAGGGTACATTGTAAACGCAAAATTACAGATAGGTATATGTCCATATACCTATATATGTCCGTATGATTTTGATTTAAGAGACTCCAGATCGGTCAGGTGTATGACGGGAATACAAAGACAGTTGTATATATATGTTGTCAACTTATGCCAGGGTAAGAGGGATACTCTTAGTCACACAAAGCCGGCCATCATGGCCGCATGGCGCGCACGCATAATTTTATGTTCACAATTGTCTAGTCTTGGCGCTTACGTTTCCATGTAAATATGGTGTAAAGTACAGCAGAATGAGATTGGTCACTTTTGAATTTATCCGCAAGAATATATATTTGGATAATTATTTATTATGTATATAATGAAGGATATTCAAAGATCTGTAATCGAGTATTTGACGACTGTGGTTTACAGGCTTAAACATATTTATGAATTTAGATTTAGAACATTCCGTGACAAAAATATAACAGGATGCATGTTGCTTAATTGGTCGTAAGACTAGAGATCTCTACCACATATGAGGAACAGGGGAAACGTACTAAGGGAACCTCACATGAAAAAAAAGTTTGGGAAACTTACTTTATATAGGAGATAAATTTATGAAGAATATTTACTGCCTTTATTTTAATCTCTCAAATTTTTTTTGCAATATGTGTAAATCTTTTTATACACAAGTAAAAAAATACGAAATTTTATTTCGAAATATTATATGTATAAAGTATTTATGGGTCTTTTCAACATCTAAACAAATACATGTAAATGTTTCATCAATAAAACGTGCACTGCGAAAAATAATTTTCTTGAAGAGATAAATATTCTTGCCCCACTCCCCATTAATTAAAAAATATCTTATGACAAGAAAATTTTCTAAAGGATAGGGCACAAAAAAGTTTCTAGTTATGGCAAAGAAATTTTTTCTTAGGATAAGAATTATTTTTCTTCTGATGAGATCATTTTTCTAGCTATCAGAACCAAGAAAACATTATCTTGGAGATTTCTTATCAATAGAAAAACCCTTTATGCATAAGAAATATAATCTTTTTAAGAAACTTATTTTTGGCAGTGTGCCAAATAAATCAGAGCAAAATTGTACATTGTGTACTCAACAGCGAGAGTAATTACCATTTTCTTTTACAAATACATACAAAAACGCCTATATTTACACCATTAAAAAAGAGCAACATCCACCATGAATATTACCTTGTGTCTATTAATAAAATATACATTTAATCTAAATTTCCCCCTTGGTCTAGAAAAAAATCATGTAACGATGCAAACAATTTTCGACATAGTGACAATGCTCATGGTAGTTTTAATATTTCATTTTTCTAAAACTAATTAATGCGAGGCGTTAAAACTTAAATTTAGAAGTGACCACAGTTTTATATATGTTGTATTTATGTTGAAAAACTTTAAGAAAATTTATGACTTACATTTTCGTTTCTTGTTAACTTTCTTCCAACAAATTTCTTCTCCGCTGAATGCTACTTGCTTCGGAGCCTGGGGTAAACTAAACGCACCTGCACAGGGTACCTTGATAAATTATTCTCCCGGCGACATAAAGTATCTCCACGGTTCATAAACCGACCCAAAGAGGAATATTTTATTGACTTTCTTAGAATACTTCTCCTCTTTGTTTCCGACCAATGAAATCTCTCGTCCGCTGCCTCGGTTTGAAGCGGCTTCATTTGCATAAAAATTATGAGCAATGTGGCAGATGACATCTTGCAAGAAAGTTCACTGAGAGTACAAACATTATTTCCTTTCGATTTTCCACATACCATCAGCGAATGTACACTATTAACCGGGCACACTCATGAAATATAAGTCAAGAGTTCAAGATTCACGTTTCTTGATTCAGGAGCACCCCCTTTTTTTCATAGACCCTTCCAATCGATCATATAAGGTCATTTATACCTTACAGATGATAATAAAAACTACACCACGCGATTCTGTTAAATAATTTGGGAAAATAAAAAGGTCCATTTGAAGGACATCCTTTTCTACTTGTGCGTGTAAATTTATTTGTTTTTGCATGTTCATAAATTGGGACATGAATGTCATGATTATGGTTCTTAATTGTACTGAGTAACATTTGGTTGATTATGACATCATCTCTCATTGATTACGTTTTTTCAAGGAACTTTTTGACAAGTACATAAAGGCATATTAACAAACTAAACTGAAGGTAAAATACTGCAGGGCTTGTTTCGGATGAAGCCATATTTTTTCAATGAAAAACACATACACTCTCTATGCCCTATTGCCCTTGGTTCCAGAGTGTTCTGTATAATGGAATGTGGAAATTTTAATTTTAAATTAATTATGTTAAATACCAAATAGTTTTTCTGGCTTTGTCAGCCATTAATTAATAATCAACGACAAAATATAAAAATGCAACCAGTGCACATGCAAACAGAAGAAAATTAAAAAAAATGAGTGTATGAAAGTGTCAATTTAATCTGTTAAATAAATATTTTATGGGAGCCTTTTTTAAATTTAGACATTTTATAAAAATTTCACTCTCGTGTTTTCTTTGATAGAATTTGCTGTTTTCTAAAAGAAACGGAATTTCAGGGTAAACACACTAATGGAATATGTTAGTGTATATTTACCCTTCGGCTCAATCTTGATATTACACCTGCTTTATCATATATCACATCCCCCTACACAAAAAACATACATTCGAATCTGGGTTCATCGTTTCAAAAATTATTACGTGAGACACGTAACCTAAATTATGCATATAATATCAAGTAATGGCAGATATTGTATTACACAAGGATATATTTCTCGAGATTAAATGACGTCTAAACGGATAGACAGGTCTCAAATCATAGATGATAAATTTTATCTAAGATATTAATTGATACTTATTACGTCCTTTATTTCTATGTCTTTAACGTCCTGTATAAAATAAACTCCACACTTTATTTCCATTTTTTTAAATATCTGATGCGAAATAATAATTCTTCCTCCGCAATTATAATTTATAAATAAAAACGGTTTATTTGTTTGGTAAAGTATGGTAAACTATGTCATGATGTCAGTGGAATCTGATAAAATTAAAAATTATTGGTTTTACGTGGATTGTATATAGTTATAACATTGCTCATATAGTCATAGAGGTTTGGCACTCTCCATGGTTCATAACGGAAGAAACCTGAGGACCAGGAGAAATTAAACCACCGACCTTGCCATGAAGGTTTGATAAGAAGGTGCTATCATCCACAATTTCTATTCGTGGATATCGTCAAATTAAATAAATGGTATTTACTTACTGTTTACATACTAGTATACTGTTCCTTAGACCGCAAATTTAATGCAACAATTAAGGTTTTCAACAATTGTTAACATTATGCTTACAATTTGGTTCCACACACTTGATCGCCAAAGCTACTTTTTATCTAGCTGAAACAATTACATGTATACTATACTACAATGCCAGATTCACACTGACCGTGTGGTATGGGCCCTGGTCCTCATAATAGGGAGGCCTCGGCTTCCTTTAAATACCATTTTTGCATTATTTTTCCATTTCAAAATTAATTTAAATAAATTTTATTGAAAATAAATGTAAGGGACATACCTTTAACAAAATAATGTGCAGGCACAAAACTTTAGGATAATATTGCCGGGAGTATCAAACACAGTCGCCTATATATAATCATATAGGCCCACTTGTTGAACGGCAATTTACTTTTTAAATGACAAAATTGGTAAATTTGCATAACAATAAGAAAACTCACATGAAATGCTCCGACTTTGTTGAAAGTGCGATGTTCCATATACTATTGTAAACTTATTAAGTTTTATAAAATTTAATTTTGTGACAAAAAAATATTAAATTTTTTTCTTTAATATTTATTAACAATCATTTATCAGGGCTAAGGATTTCTTTGTTTACATTATAGATAAAGGAGGAGAAAAATCAAATATATTGTTTTGTATAAAGTATAAAATTTGTGAATTTTGTTTATTTTCTTTATAATTATCACCAACAGAACAGGTTATAATGAGTATAAAATATCAAATCATTTTATACACAGTTAACATCACGTTTTTTCAATCTATCTCGTCACTCTCATGCATTTTAATTTTGCCTAAACGGCTTATATTCCTCATCGGTTTCCATTGGCATTATATTTAATGATAATTTACATTTTTTTATGATAACCTTAATAATGGATTACAGTTTATGATTGTGAATAACTTTCTGATTTTCAAACTATATTGCAAAATATTGTCAAGGAAAACTTTAATTATTATAACTTATATTTCCTTATTAAAGAAAGGATTTACCGGCAAAGATTAGTGATACTGCATGGATTTAACGAATTTTGATCATGAACTTTCGTAAAATAGGAGTATCTTTTACATTTATTTCAATATAGTGGAGAAGGATTTACGTTATCAGTTTTTGTGACGGCAGTAACGCAAGACATTTCCTAAGATTTATGCAAAACAATAAATGTATCCTTCAGGGTATACATATCTACACTTCTTGTTAATAATCTTGTCATTATAACATTTCGATAGAAAAGTGTGGCAGTTAAGATATATATTCATTGGAAATTGGAGCAATCCACAGTATTTCATTGGACATTGCCCAGATTGGACAGCATAAACAGGGGTGACGCTGAGTGGGACATCTCACCATAATACCGACCTCTGCTAAATGATCTGACTAAATTGTCCCCGGTCGGCGGAAACGTACAAAGAATAAGTGTGAACACCTTATACCAGCTAAAGCTTTATGTGCGTGTTATTGCCAATATCTGAACATGATATGGTACAGGTTCACCATTACACAACAAATGGATGTGCCTGTTCATGTATATTTATACTTACAACAAGGGTATGATTACCCACCATATCACCTCACCCTATACTGCTGGAATTTGACGTTTATTCTAGATAACACATAGCATACGAAGACTGGTTCAGTATATTACTTCAACGTATTTGGTAATATCAATTGAATTTTCTTATTTTTTTTTTAAAAGGGATATTGAGTCATTCAAGTTCTCCTGGTAGTGTTTTCCTCCATAGTTCTTCTTTATCTTTATTTATTGCGAAATATTTTCAATTATTAATAAATATTTTCTTTACCATTATAATTATTTGTCAATATCGAGAAATGCCGGATTCATGCTTTATGTACGTTCTCTGGTGGGCAGGTTTACTTCCTATATCAAAACTTATTATTTTTTTTTTTTAATATTATTGCTAATTTTCGTTTTAATTATTTTCTCACATATCGAAACTTGCTTTATTCATTTTTAAGTATTTTACATTTCATTTACTTTATATTTGAACCTTCTAAAATGTAATGGGCCGAAATGTGTTAGATTTCCTCAAATATTCACAAAATTCACCTTTGAGACATCACAATGTCAGCAGTAACTTACCTCTTGCAATCATTTGCAAGCTTTTTAAGGTTCCTGGATGAGACATACGGAAAAATTGGTTCGACAATTATTTGAACCAGGACAGTTTTCCTGTGTATTGTTTGCAAAAAAAATGACTAAAACGGATACGGTTATTGGAGAAAGGAAAACAGAAATAACAGGAATAAGACCAAATTGGGTTCCTAAAAGTAATGAGGTCATATATAATTCAATGATTTAATAATTAGTTCTGTGTACTGGTCAAATTATATTATACGGTAAAACAATTGTTCTTGTTGGACAGTTTATTTATGATTTTGGTTCCTTACGTGATATCTTAAACCGGATCTGACTCGTTTCTTTCCCGGTTTCGATGCCTGTGGTTACCATGGCAGCAAGAAATATGCATTCCGTCATGATGGACAGAGTTATAAACCTCGCTATCTCACCATTACTCTCAACCTGGAATCAGTGGTTGAATAGTATGCTGGATTTTATGGACTTTATTGTCCCCCTCTTTATTAGACAACAGAGATTTGTGGTTCTGGTGTGTCTCAGTTGACACCTCAAGCATTGTGACAAAATTCTAAAATATCCAAGGTACACCCAAGCGTGTTATTTAAGCATTGATGGGTTGACAGGTCAGAATACAGGTGACCGTTTACCTGATTTTATGACGTTATCAGTGAGTAAACATGAAAGAGGCTCACATGTTCCAAACTAACCATTTGTCAGTCCTTGTTATTATTAAATAACAATATATCTTAAGGGTACGGATTGTCTGCCAATAACAAATCAGCACGAGTAACGATTCGTGACGTCTGCTCATATAGACCTGTGAATTTTCACAATGACACACACGTATAAGAAAAAGGCAGGGACAGAACAGAAGTTTATTTAGAAAAAAGGCCTCAGGCCCAAATTCCAAACATCCCTTAGTACACAATGTTCTTAATGTTGCCATCATCAATGATTATGAAACATAATTTAACCATCTGTTCTTTGTCTCGTAGAAAAGGAATTATATACATATGAAGCAACATTTATTATTTCAACATGATTGTCTAAATTAAATAATTTAATAAAATTTCGTTCACTTGGATAATGTTAATCTTGTCTGAAGTATTTTAACCTCAATTCATTATATAATATACATTCTTGCATAAAGTGAGCTTCATCCTCAATAATATTGTATCCTTGATACAATCTTCACGTAATATAATGCTCTCATTATGACGACCTATTTCTATAGCCAATTTAATGATTGGAGCATCAAAGTTTAGCAAGTGCTGTGCGATGTTTCTTATTTGGAATACAGTAAAAATACAATTCAAGAGTTAGCATAGATTTGAAAGCACCATAATAATATAATTTACTTCACAACTCAATATCACTATGCCAGTTTTGAATGACTTTTATTCTCATTTCAAATTCTTTCAAAATTATTCGCATCTCCATTATACTGTGCCATCCAAACCTATCCAAAACCAGACTCAAATTGCAATGTTCCTGCATGAGATTACCAATTTGATTTACCACTGTTATCTAAACTGTAAAACTGTACACCTGTTTCTGTTACCTCAGGCATATACAGTAATTTAACCCAATACTTAACACAACGTAATAAACAGGTTACAAACAAAGCAAATCTGCCGCAGTCTCCTAATGCTGTTGCATTTGGAGTATTCTGGACTACATTAAAAATATATTTGCAAAATGTGTACTGCACTCTCTCAATAGTTTCTGATATCTTAAAACCCCATAATTCGGATCCATATATTAATACTGGCACTTCCATTTGATCAAAAAGGTTAAAGAGGTGTTTTGTACTAACATATATGCACTTTTTATTGATTTTTTTAATCATACATACAGCTTTGTTTGCTTGCAAAACTTGCTGTTGTTGTGTTTTTGATCATATCATCAGCTAATGACAAAGTCATTAAATTGGAAAGATTACCATTAACATATATCCCCTGACAATTGCTTCTATGTAACATATTACAATACTCATTTATAAATAAAGAAAATAATAAAGAAACCAACCCTGCCTGGTACCTAATGAGCAGGAGAAATAATCTGGAAGTCCATCGTCAGTTAATATACAAGACTGCATTTTTGAATACGTCGATTTTATAACATTTAATATTTGACCATGTATACCTTGTTTCAGTGAGACCTACCACCATAAATTATGTTGCACATAGTCAAAAGCTTTTGCAAAATCAATATATAAACAATAAAACCTTCCTTTTCTTTTAAATTACTATTTCCGAACTAAAGCATGCAAAACTAACGCTTGATAAATGGAAGAATACCCCTTTCCACATTACGATCTAGATAAAATATTCATTTCCTGTACATAAAATAAAATATTTATATTTTCTGATTCATAAAATTTAATTTTCTCATGAGGGAACTTTGATAGACATTTAAGGCAAGTTATTATCTCAGAAGCAGTACATATTTTCTGTATGTCAGCCTTATTTCGCTCCCCCTGGGTTGGGTCCGACTGTGAAAATCTCACCCCTCGTCGGCTGAGATTTGATCTCACGACCTCTCGGCTTTGAATCCTGTGCTCTTCCCCTGAGCTACAGAAGCCGGTTTACTTCAACTGTTAATATGTTGCTCTTAAATATGTCATATAAAAAAATATTTCTACGCATGCTTAGTGACCTTCCAGGGTCATTCAAGGTCATTTCGAAAATGCCCCCCTATTTCAAAATGGAATGACCTATCCCGCCTGAAAAATTAATCATAACTGTTTTATCATAAAAAAACACAATTTTGCTAATATTTGAGTCCTTATTATAACGTAATTATTCGATTAAGTACTGATGAAAATCTAGTTGTGCAAATTCCGTGTATTCCTTAAAATTTTATGTTCAGTCAATAGATCCTCGACCTAACACAGGGGTGTAGGGACATAGACTTACACGTCCGCCCCCAATCTTCCCCCGAAGTAAAAGAACATAATAGCTCTGGGTCCAAGAAACGGCTCTTAATATTATAATTAGATAACGAAGAATAATGTCACCCGTGGAGTACACTGTTGGGTTTCCAGCTTCATTTCCCAGAGTTTCTTGGTGCTAGTAGGAAATACTTTCATTTCTGGGATTTAGATTACCACTGTAATTTAGGGTATTCAGCAATGGAGTGCAGTGGCATCTGGCGACAATAATTGTAACCAAAGCTGGCATATAATTGTAAAGAAAACAAATTACAGCAAACTCTATTGAAACAAAAATATTTCCATGTATATCGAACTGTTTGGTCATATATCTGCGCTGACACCAACCCTTTGGCAAAAATTGAAATAACATACATATATACCACCTTAATTACCATGATGCTTGCGGGTCCGGACAGAGGGGTTCACTATTCCGTCCCATTCAAACACCAAACTGTGATAAGTAAATATAAACTTATTCTAACTAAACGGTTCACTCTCCATGACTAGGATGGTGGCGTTCTGTAGTGTGTAGAGGCGGAGAAAACCGAAGAACCCTGGAAAAAACAGTGACCTCGGACGGATCATTACAACTCATATATTTTAATTATTTCTCTATTTATTTTCTCTGTTTTACTAATTATTTAAGCTCCAAACATTGTAAAATACATTAATTTTCATTCATTGGATTTCATTCATCATATAGTGAAATATGTAGATGATTACTGTGCATTAAATAAAGGTATTTCGATTTCTTATTGCAGACGCTTGTGTTTGACTTAACCTCCGCTCAGGACTCGTCATGTAACCGGCAGGTTTATGACAAGGGAATGAAAAAGTTTTATTGCCCCACGTGCAATTAGGATACTTGGCTTAATTAATACACCATGGGCCAGACACATTTTTGGTATCTAACAGATGGTAAATCTTATAATTCATTTGTGGAAAGCTTGTTATCTATGCTGTTCATTTCTGCATTATAGCAGTACCAGATGAACTTAAGGTCTGTTACTGGAAGAGGCCCGAGAACTAAGAAAGGTAATACTGCCAGTCTGAGAAAATGTATAGGGGTTGGTTCACAAAAATAACAAGAAGATAGCTTTCCGTGATCCAATCTTTGTAGCAAATACGGCAAATGAAAGCACGTACAGGAGTCAGGCTTTGTGTTTCAAGTCATAACATTTCTATAACTTACATACACGAGTCACGTGACTTACTATGTCACGTGACAAAGTCAATTTTGAAAATTTTACTATGGCGGGACCCAGCGTTCTGCAATGATTAATGCACTAATACCTCAGTTTGTACAGACTTTTAGTTAAAACACAATTTCAAGGGAATTTTTTTTTTTAGTGTTCGGCCTAGTGTTGAACTTTTCTAAAACAACGAAGAAAAAAGGATCTTAACTAAACTAAACTTTTCCGTGGAAAAACTCTTTGATTATTCAATGGTTTTCTAGGCTTATCATGAATTTGGACAAATACATCCCAAGGAATATTGTTCTAACGGCAATATATATATGTGCACTTCCCTATAATACCGTCATTTACTCTGCCTGAAACAATCCATGCGATTTTCGGCTTCATAAGAGGAGTAGCCCACTCCTCTACTCCCGAACTTCGATTCAATTATTTAACATCGCCATTTTTCATATTGCTTGCAAGACACGTACAGCTGGGCAGAACACATGATCTGCACAAGTACAAGATATCAGTTCTACCGTTGATTCGGTAGCAGGGGCTCCACCCATCCAGTCAAGAACCAAGTTTTTTTTTTCTTCTAGCTTCCAACCATGACCAACTGGACTTTCACTTGTACTTTAGGAACCAGGCAACGCGACCAGAAAGCCTTCTGGTAGCAGGCTCGCTTTGCATGTTTTCTTAGAGTATCCATGCATGGTGGAATATTGAAGCTCTCAAGATTTCCTTGTTTGGAGCAAAACAAGTCATATCAAATCTTAATAACACAATTTGTGCCATTTTTGGAACCATAGCTTGCAAGGAAGTCTTCATGCTCTACATACTAATTCATGTGTCTTGTTTCATTCGGTGCCAAGCGAAAAGCTCCTGGAATGACATGAAGGCTTTAACAATCTTCCATGATTCAAGTTTGCGCATGCATACGGGCAGGCAGACACAAGGCTTTGTGTTGTGATCCTCTGAACCCATGTTATGTCAATACATGTATACTTTTTTGGTGGCTTGACTTCATGAACATTTGCCGAAGTCTCACGTCAGTATCCTCAGAATGTATGACGATAGTCCTGAACTTGTTTGACTCTGCTGCATGGGCTGTATGTAGAAGTAGACGAGTGTCCGCATCTTTGGTGTGGACTCTAATTCAGCCACCGCTAACAACAGTTTCCCTTGTGAGCTGAAAGCAATCCTGACCCATATATGCGGGGAACTGATTTTTCAAACTAATCTATTGAATTCTTTGCTACCATTGCGCATAGCCCGGCACAACGCGCACTCAGCATCAACTCATCTTGCTACTATTATGCGTTCAAAGACTATTGAGCGCAAAGTGCGCGGTAGCAAATAGCAGTCGCACAGTAGCATTTGCTACCCTTGCGCATTGCTTGCCACATCGCGCGATGAAACTGCGCGGTAGCAAATCAGAACTGCGCGGTAGCAAATGGCTCTCATTGCTACCCTTGTGGCCTAAGCACAGACCGCCTCATATGTGCAAAGAGCGCGGTAGCAAGTCAGACCTGCGCGCTAGCAAGTGGCTGTCATTGCTATTATGGCGGCTGTGGTTGCAAAATCTGCTTCTGTTGATGTAGTGCAAGTCTTTGCTGCCAGAGGTCGCTCGGACAGGACCACTCAAAGCGATATGCACGGTAGCATTTAATTGTCGCAAAGTAGCAAACAGATCTGCGAATAGCAAAGGCCATGGTTCATATTAAGCACATCGCGGGATGAGCTGCCACTGGACTTGCTACCATCAAACACAGACCTGCTCGTACGCGCAAACTGCGCGGTAGCAAATCAGAACTGCGCGGTAGCAAATGGCTCTCATTGCTATCCTTGTGGCCAATGCACAGACCGCCTCATATGTGCAAAGAGCGCGGTAGCAAGTCAGACCTGCGCCCTAGCAAGTGGCTGTCATTGCTATTATGGCGGCTATGGTTGCAAAATCTGCTTCTGTTGATGTAGTGCAAGTCTTTGCTGCCAGAGGTCGCTCGGACAGGACCACTCAAAGCGATATGCGCGGAAGCAATTAATTGTCGCATAGTAGCAAACAGATCTGCGCAGTAGCAAATGCCATGGGTCATATTAAGCTGCGATCGCAATGCGCAATGTGCGCGGTAGCAAACAGACCTGCGCGGAAGCAAGTTGCTGTCAGCTCGGACAGGACCACTCAAAGCGTTATGCGCGGTAGCAATTAATTGTCGCAAAGTAGCAAACAGATCTGCGCATAGCAAAGGCCATGGTTCATATCAAGCAGCGATCGCAATGCGCAATGTGCGCGGTAGCAAACAGACCTGCGCGGTAGCAAGTTGCTGTCAGCTCCTATGCATGGGGAATATGTCTTTGCGATCGCAAAATCTGCTACTGTTAACGTAGTGCAAGTCTTTTCTGTCAGAGGTCGCTCGGACACGACCACTCAAAGCAATATGCGCGGTATCAATTAACTGTCGCAAAGTAGCAAACAGATCTGCGCGGTAGCAAATGCCATGGTCATATTCAGCTGGCAATGCGCAATGTGCGCGGTAGCAAACAGACCTGCGCGGTAGCAAGTTGCTGTCAGCTCCTATGCATGGGGATTATGTCCTTGCGATCGCAAAATCTGCTACTATTAACGTAGTGCAAGTCTTTTCTGTCAGAGGTCGCTCGGACACGACCACTCAAAGCAATATGCGCGGTAGCAATAACTGTCGCAAAGTAGCAAACGGGCCTGTTGCATAAAATTTCCGCAAATCGCAAAGTTGGGATGGGTTTGCGATGGACATTGCGAAGCTCTTGCGACGGTTGCATAAAACACGACGCAAATTCCACGAACTTGCCAGACACTTGCGACGCAATTTATGCTTCACGTGTCGTGTGTTCATCGATGCTGCCGGCACGTTCACCTTTTAGACCTACCCAATAAAAGGCCATTCCATTGTGAGTGTGAAACTATTTACCTCCCAGGTAGTGAAAAAATCGTTTAACCACATTCCACAGGTACACATATCAACTTCGATTTTAAAAGCAGATAATTTTTATGACAACACTACACAACAAACACGCTTGAAGGTCCTGATATATATAATTGCAAGAATAGGTAATAATCTTTATAATTTGTAAATAAATATTAAAAACATAATGAGCTTGTAAATAATTTTGAACAAAATGACTAACTGGGGAAAATACATATGTCCGCCACAAGAATTTAAACATTGCCAAGGGCGCCAAAGGCATTTTATAATTCACATGCATCTTTCATGTACAAGATTGTTAAACATTGTTTAAATTGTATTGACATGGAATTATCAGCTATGAAAATTAGGTATACAATTATCATATTAATACATCATTTGTCAATTGTTTCATTATTGTTGTATATTTTTTTTTTCAAATTAATACTCAAACATCTATCCCCAAGAAACTTTCAGATTTCCCCATTTTCTCTTCGTTAAGGCCCCCTTCCAAATTAAAAGACATGAATTGATTTCCCTTCATATGCGCATATACCAAACAAGATCCAACTTATTTACATTCATATATTCAAACAACTTACATTTCGTATTCATAATTATATTTAAGTTTAACATATGTATACAATCATGTTTGAAAAGTTAGGAGGTAATGAAAAATGTAACTTTTTGTCAGTTTCACCGTTCTAACTAGGCTTTGTCATTTCCAAATAATATCTACAAGAAGAAAGCATTGTTATTTTGCTATATTGCATATATAGGAATCTCTTTAAGTTCTTGCAAGTATAAACAACTTCTCATTTCGAATCAATTGCCCTGAAAATAGTAAAAAAGCAACTATATCCCCATATAGTTTTGAACTAGTTGGCACCAATATTAACTTTTCACTTTTAATATCTCCAGAAAATTCTACCACCCGACTGTAATTTAGGATTTGGGCGTGGTCAAAAAAGTGTTATTCCGTTTTAAACTTTGTCGATTCACGATTCGTTATCATCAAACTTTGTCCGAAACTTGACTGGAGAATATTCCCGGAGTACTGTTGTGTCGCATCTGAGCGCCCTTATCGGACCCTGACAGGTTTATCGATGCCTTAAAGAGGGACTATTGGCATTATGCGCACACATTAATACCCTTGATTTGTCAGACCGCATAAGGAAATTATTGGTGTACCGCTGTATTTTATCTCAGTTGACTATAAGTTATCTGAGGTAAAGCGATGGTCCTTTGTCCGTCGTCCGTCCGTAAACATACCACGTTTTTAATTTGGACCTATATGAATCCAAAATTCGAAATATAGTAAGGTGTCCCAAGTTCGCCTATTAAACCGGAAACTGTCTCATTGCGTCTTTGTACCTCTGTGAAAATAAGGAAAATCTCTTTTTTTCCAGAGAAAGTCACACTTCATGACTGCCTATAACCACTTATCCGTTTTGGTCATGCTTTCTGTAGGAGCTCATTGAATCGTACCACCAGAATCATGAGCTTCGCTATTCCGTTCATTATCTCTTCGATGTTCCATTCTCAAAATCATCGACCATATGCATGAGAGCTATTGATGCAGCTTGTCCTAAACTTTGGAATGAATTACCGCAGTGCTTGCGATCACAATCCAGTCTGTCAGCTTTTAAATCTCATCTGAAAACTCATTTGTGTATTCAATGACCTTCTGTGATACGAATTCTCTTGAAAACGTTTTTATTGTTTTAAACTTAATTTTGTAACTTTTGTTTTTTTTTTCATTGTAAAGTTAACCAGTATCATTCCATTTATCACCTTTTAGTCATGAATACAGCGTTTAGGGCACTATTTCTGGCGGATTATACGCTTTATAATATAATTAATATTAATATTTATATTATTATTATTATTACATGTATTATTATTATTATTATTATTATTATTATTATTATTTAGCATAAAATATGTACATTACGAAACTTTAAATCTAACAGTGAACAGATGCTCTTGGGACCAGTCTCCCAGTCTATAACTATATGAAACAAAAAGCTGTATAAACATATTTTTATATATTACAATTTCCAAATTCTGTAATTCCGAATTCTGTAAATGAGATGCTGTCAGAAAAAGAAAATGGCGCACATAATTTGCAAATTATGATGTTTGAATATTATGTATTTCTTAAGAACGCCGGTTTACATGATATTACGACAAAATATTTATATGTAACGCTGGAAAGGTTTAGATAATAATTTATAAAACAAATATCGTATTGCTTCCTGCAATTTAAGAGCTAGAAATAAATTTTCGTCAGCAGCGGCCGCAATAATGTAACAAAAATATTCCAAGATCGTGATCAAAAAGAACCAATGAACAAATATGTTATCAATTTATTTTTTGGATTAAAAGGTGCTGCGTTGGGCTTGCGACCCCGATTTTATCGTCGCAAATTTTTGGTGTTTTGCGACACATCGCAACTCTGTAACAGTTTTATGCAACCGGCTTTTCTGCTTGCGATCCTGTTGCGACGCCTCGCAGCCTTGCGATGCCTTTATGCGACAGGCCCACGATCTGCGCGGTAGCAGATGCCATGGGTCATATTCAGCTGGCAATGCGAAATGTGCGCGGTAGCAAACAGACCTGCGCGGTAGCAAGTTGCTGTCAGCTCCTATGCATGGGGACTATGTCTTTGCGATCGCAAAATCTGCTACTATTAACGTAGTGCAAGTCTTCCAGAGGTCACTCGGACAAGACCACTCAGGCCAATATGCGCGGTAGCAATTAAATGTCGCAAAGTAGCAAATAGATTTGCGCGGTAGCAAGTGCCATCGACCATATTTAGCTGCGATTGCAATGCGCAATGTGCGCGGTAGCAAATCAGATTTACGCGCTGGCGAGAACCCATGGAGGCTATCTATTGTGATCGAAACTTGTGCTGCTATCGTTTCAATGCAAATCTTTGTAGCCATAGGTCGCCCGGATAAGCCTGCAACAAGCTTTGCAATAGGCGATTAAGGAATTAGTTGTCGCAGAGTAACACATTGACCTGCGCAGTAGCAGGTGTTTGGGGCCATATTAAATAGCGACTGCAAAGCGCAATGTGGACGGTAGCAAAACAGACCTGCGAAATAACAAGTGCTTGTTACTGACTAATCATAGACATAATTCTGGAATAATTTATGCTTCAGTTAATTGAATTTTTTTATCAAAATAATCATTAATGATATATTAACATTTAATTTTGAAAAACACTTGTTCCAAACCTTTGTCGCCCTTCTCTTACAAAATCTTCGTGGTTTGAACATATTTATATTAACAGGATTACAAAGTAGCCATTGGCTAATAGACATGCTCTCCTGTAAACATGTATAACATGTTAACAATGACGATCACAACAAATATACATTTAAGCATAAGGTGACATTTAAGCATAAGGTGACATATAAGCACGTGATAAAATATATACATGTGCACCATAATATAGGCGACAAATAATCTTACAGAATGACTAAACATAAACAGACGTGAAAACAATACATGAAGGATAACCGTTAACTATATTCAAGAAATAAGTAGTGAGGCACTGTGTATTATTTAACAAAGTTTAGTTTGTGTAATAAACCGTGTTAAGACTATATGTATCTTATCTCTTAGAAAGTCTGATGCGGCATTTCTCCCATGTAATATGAATTCTTTTCACTTTTCGTTTCCAGTTTTAGTTGTAGGATCAAGTCTGATACAGAAATTTACATCGTATTTTTCTTCGTCAAATGCTGTTTTAATGAACGTGGACATGTTCGATCGACATCGGCTGTACCTTGAACATTCTAAAAAATAGTAAGTGACAAACACTTATTGGAATATTTCATGCCCGAAGGGATCGGGTAACTCGTATCCCGGATATAGCATATATTAAATGTGACAAACACTTATTGGAGTATTTCATGCGCGAAGAGTTAGGGTAACCCGTGTGCGGATATAGCATTTATTAAATGTGACAAACACTTATTGGAGTATTTCATGCCCGAAGGGTTAGGTTTACCTGTATCCCGGATAAGATACATTAATAGTGACAAACACTTACTCGTGTATTCATGCCTGAAGGGTAAGGGTAACCCGTGACCCGGATATAGCATATATTATTAGTGACAAATAACTACTGAGTATTTCATGCAGAAAGGGTTAGGGTAACCCATATCCCGGATATACCATATATTCATAGTGACAAGCAGAAAGGGTTAGGGTAACCCCTATCCCAGAATTACCATATATTCATGGCGACAATCACTGAGTAAACACTTACTGATGTATTTAATGCTCGGAGGAGTAGGGTCACCCGTATCCCGGATATTCCATATATTAAAAGTGACAAACACTTCCTATATTATTTCATGCCCGCAGGGATCGGGTAACCCGTATCCCGGAAATATGTATATTAATAGTGACAAAGATTTACTGAAGTATCTCATGCCCGGAGGGTCAGGGTAACCCGTATCCCAGATAAGCATATATATTAATAGTGACAAACACTTACTCGTGTATTCATGCACAAAGGGTTAGGGTAACCCGTGTCCCGGATATAGCATATATTATAAGTGACAAATAACTAATGGAGTATTTCATGCAGAAAGGGTTAGGGAAGCCCGTATCCCGGATATACCATATATTAACAGTGACAAACTCTTCCTATAGTATTACATGCCCGAAGGGATTGGCTATCCCGTATCCTGGATATACGTATATTAAATCTGACAAACACTTATTGGAGTATTTCATGTCCGAAGGGTGAGGGTAACCCGTATCCCGGATATAGGATACATTAATAGTGGCAAACACGTACTGGAGTATATCAAGACTAATGGCTTTATGTAACCCGTATCCCGGATATAGCATATATTAATTGTGACAAACACTTACTGGAGTTTTTCATGCCGCAAGGGTTAGGGTAACCCGTGTCACGGATATAGCATATATGAATAGTGACAAACACTTACTGGAGTATTTCAGTGACAAACACTTACAGGAGTATTTCATGCCCGAAGGGTTAGGGTAACCCGTACCTCTGATATAGCATACATTAATAATGACAAACACTTACTGGAGTATTACATGCCCGAAGGGTTAGGGTAACCCGTATCACGGATATAGCATATATTAAGAGCGACAAACACTTACAGGAGTTTTGCACGCCCCAAGGGTTACGGTTACCCGTGTCACGGATATAGCATGTATGAATAGTGAGAAAAAAAACTTACTAGTTGGCTAATGGCTTAATGTAACCCGTATCCCGGATATAGCATATATTAATTGTGACAAACACTTACTGGAGTTTTTCACGCCGCAAGGGTTAGGGTAACCCGTGTCACGGATATAGCATATATGAATAGTGACAAACACGTACTGGAGTATTTCAGTGACAAACACTTACAGGAGTATTTCATGCCCGAAGGGTTAGGGTAACCCGTACCTCTGATATAGCATATATTAAAAGTGACAAACACTTACTGGAGTATTACATGCCCGAACGGTTAGGGTAACCCGTATCACGGATATAGCATATATTAATAGTGACAAACACTCCAGAATTTCATGTCCGAAGGGTAAGGGTAACCCGTATCTTGGATACTGCATTTATTAAGAGCAACAATAGTGTTTGTCACTATTAAAATATGCTATATCCAATATATGGTGAATGCGGGATTAGTCACTATTCATACCCGTACAACCCGTAACCTGGATACAGCATATATTAATAGTGACAAACACTTACTGGAGTATTTAATGCCAGAAGGGTTACGGTAACCCGTATCCCGGATATAGCATTTATTAATAGTGAAAAGCACTTACTGGAATATTTCATGCCCGAAGGGTTAGGGTAACCCGTATCTCAGATTTAGCATACATTAATAGTGACAAACACTTACTGGAGTATTTCATACCCGAAGGGTTAGGGTAACCCTTATCCTGGATATAGCATATATGAATAGTGAAAAACACTTACAGGAGTATTTCACGCCCGAGGGTTAGGGAACCCGTATCCTGGATAGAGCATATATTAATAGTGACACACATTTACTGGAGTATTTCATGCCCGAAGGGTTAGGGTAACCCGTTTCCCGGATATAGCATATATTTATCGTGACACACACTTACTGGAGTATTTCATGCTCGAAGGAGCTTATATCACCAGTGAGAAACACTGACGGGAGTATTTCATGCCCTAAGGGTTAGGGTAACCCGTATCCCGGATATATCATATATATATAAGGACAAACACTTACTGAAGTATTTCATGTCCGAAGGCTTAGGGTAACCCGTTTCACGGATATACCATAAGGACATCTTGTGAAATGTCACCGGTGTCACGCGCTCACTTAAGTATAAGGGGTAAGGGGTACACATTCACGGATATATAAGGAGACCCGTAGCGGCAGTCTTGACACTTTTTATGGTAGCAAATACTTGCAATTTGCGCGGGCAATTCATCAGAACCCTCTGGCAGCGCGTTCTCATACCTACTCCCCCTGGCGGCAGTCTTGACACTTTTTATGGTAGCAAATAGCTGCTATTTGAGCTTGCGACTCATCGGGGCCTCTTTATCAGGCCGCTCTCATAACCACTCACCCTGGCGGCAGTCTTGACATATTTTATGGTAGCAAATAGCTGCTATTTGCGCTTGCAACTCGTGGGACCCCTCTGCCAGGCCGCTGAGATCTCCTCTCCGCCTGGCGGCAGTCTTGACAACTTTTATGGTAGCAAATAGCTGCTATTTGGCGTGCGATTCATGGGGCCCCCTCGGCCTCTGGCAGCCCGCTCTGATATCTACTCCCCCTGGCGGCAGTCTTGACAGTTTTTTATGGTAGCAAATAGCTGCTATTTGCGCTATCGACACCTGGGGGCCTCTCTGTCAGGCCGCTCTCATAGCCTATCTCCATATCAGGTGACATTAGGACAGACCCACCTTTGATCTACCGCACTGGTTCTCCCTTCGAACCCTGACCACAGGTGACGGATCTACCGCACTGGTTCTCCTTTTAAACCATGACCACAGGTGACATAAGAACAGTCCCACCTTGGGTCTACCGCACTGGTTCTTCCTTCCACTCTTGCAAAACAAAGATGATCAGGTTGTTCTTGTTCTGTGAGATTTTTAGGAATTCCCTCCATTTTGTGAACAACGCAAATGTTTGTGAAACGTAGGCCATTTGCCTCACCACGCACAGTCGTTCTGTGTTTTGATAAACCTCAAACATCATATCTGTTCGACAACTACCACTGCTCTCGCGGATAGCTTGAGAAAGAAGTGATAATGCAATTCCAGTGAAGGCTTTGTTGTCTGCTTTCAACCTTAGCACAGTGCCACCCCGTCAATCAAACTTCGCTGACAGTCGGGGGATTTCTTCAGCAACTGGCACATTGTTTTGTGAGATGGTTCCGGAGACTGGTCTTGTTTGTCTTTGAAAGCAAACCATCATATGTAGCCAATGCCAATGAGTGTAGACCCAGTGGATATCTCAACACGCTCTGTGTGTCTAGAGATTCCTGTCTGCTCAAAGTACAATTTTCCCTCGGTTTGTTTTGACGGAAGACGTTTTAGATCCGACATAGGCAAACGTCTTAAGATTGCATCGGGTGTGTTTGTCATATAATCTCTGGTTAAATGCAGCGTATCGCACCTTCCTATTTCGTAAACATCAAGTAGGTCCGCTCCAATGGTCCCAGAAACAGTCAACCCTGGAGAAACACTGACGAACTCTGATGTCTGTGAGGCAAATGGGATTTATCCAAGTACCTGTAAGGAGATCGACTATAGCTGAAACAAATTCCTCTTCCTATTGTATTCTTGATGCATGTAGGTTTGGATGGTCAACTCTGGATTGTTAACACAAGTCATTTCTCTTATGTTGCACAGAAACCGTGTTCTCCATTCAAAATTGATGTAATGGCGTCGTATTGCTCCGGGATTCAGACTGAAACATTTGATGCCTCCTGCTGTCTGAGTGTCCTTGTTCACGGTTTCTTCTGCGGTCTGGTTAAAGGAATCCTACCGAACGCTTTGGAAATTCCGATCTATACACTGAATCACCCATTTTCCATGTATTTATTGATTTCTGGATGCTCCTCGAAAAGGCAAATCATATCTAAGTAGTAGGTTGACAGGTACCTTGCATAGTTAGTGATTTCATAAGCAAAATACCATGGGATAACTTGCTGTATAGAGGCATGGTGCAACTTCTAGTTGCTTTCACGGGATACCTTTAACATAATGGGCATGATTTCAACAATGTCGACATGTGACATCCATAGGGATATTAGATCTCCATTGTTCTTTCGGAGATACTTACTTACTTACTTATCCTTCTAGCTCCTATAGGAGCAAGAGGCTGCAACTATGTCCTTCCATTGGCTCCTGTCCTGTGCTTTTCTCTTGGCTCCTCCCCAGGTAAGTCCCATCTGCTCCAGCTGACTGACTACGGTTCTTCTCCAAGTTGTTTTTGGGCGTCCTGGTTTCCGTTTCCCTGTTGGTGTCCAGCGAAGTGCAATCTTGGGTATCTGGCTCTCTTCCATCCTGAGGATGTGTCCAAGCCAGCTAAGGCGCCGCTTTTTGATCTCCGTGATGATATCCTGGCAACTGGTCCTCTGGTAGAGGTCCTCATTTGAGATTTGTTGGGCCAGTATATGTTACATATCCTTCGGAGACAGCTTTTGTGGAAAGCGTTGACTTTGCTGATGTCTACCTTAACCTCCCGCCAGCATTCAGATCCATATTGCAGCACTGATTTAACATTGCTGTTGCAGAGCTTCACCTTGGTCTTGATACTGTACTTCTTAGACTTCCAGATTGGCTGAAGTCTGCTGAATGCACCCCTGGCTTTGTTTAAACGGGCTTGGATGTCTTTCTTAGCACCGTTATCGATGCTTATAACACTGCCAAGGTAGGTGAAGTCTTCTACTGAGTTCAGCTTTGTTTCATTGATGGTGACTGGCTGCTCATTTGCTGGGTTGATGGTCATGACTTCTGTCTTCTGGGCATTGATCTCAAGACCAGTCTGTTTCGCAGATGCACTGAGTCTGTTGGCTTTCTATTGTAGGTAAGCATGGTTTGTTGACAAGACAGCTAGGTCGTCAGCCAAATCAAGGTCTTCCAGCTGTGAGAAGAGGGTCCACTGAATTCCCCTTGGACGATCCGATGTTGTCTGGCGCATGGTGACAAGGAAGTGTATGGGTGATAGGATGCAGCCTTGCCTCACTCCTGAGTTTACCCGGAATGGATCTGTCAGTCCATTGTTGAGTATGATGGAGCATTCAAAGTGTCTGTAAAACTCGCCTATTATGTTGACGATCTTTGGTGGGATCCCATATGATCGGAGAATCTTCCATAGGGTTTTACGATGGACACTATCGAAAGCCTTTTTTGAAGTCAATGAAGCTGATGTGTAAAGGTGCGTTCCACTCTAGGCATTGCTCGAAGATATTACGTAAGGCAAAGATCTGGTCGATGCACCCTCTTTCTTTGCGGAATCCTGCTTGTTCATCTCGCAGTTTGGGGTCCATGGCTACATCAATTCGTTTCTGGAGAACCCGACAGAAGACCTTGCTTGGGATAGAAAGCAGCGTTATCCCTCTCCAGTTGTCACAGTTCTGGAGGTCTCCCTTCTTTGGCAGCTTCACTATTAGTCCCTCGCTCAAGTCCTCTGGGATGGCTTCCTTTTCCCATTTCTTGTGGAAGATGTCAGTTTATACCCCTGTTGCTGTTGTGATGTCAGCTTTCAGCAACTCTGCGTGGATGGCATAAATTTCGGGTGCTTTCACACTTTTCAATGCCTTAAATGCAGCATGAACTTCTTCTTCTGTTGGTGGATGAGTGTCAATTTCCAGGAACATTTCGCTGGGTGGTGGGTCGGCTGGTTCATCTGGTTCTGGCAAGTTTAACACCTCTTGAAAGTGCTGCATCCATCTAGCAGCTTGCTCTCTTCTGATGTTAATTTCATGACATTCTTATCTTTTACAGGTACTGTACTGTTGATGGTTTGTCCACAGAGCTGTCTGGTAATTTTGTAGACCACGCTTAGTTCACCCTTGGCTGCGGCCTGTTCTGCTTCTTCAGCCAAACTCTCAACGAATGCCCTTTTGTCATTTCTGGCACTTCTCTTTACTTTTCTGTCTTTTGCCTTGTATTCTGCTTCTGCTCTTGCCAGTAACCGAGGTGACTCGGTGCTCAGAACTTTCTCCTTACAGTGTCTTCTCTCGTCTATTAGTTTCAGTGTGTCTGGTGTTATCCACTTCCTCTGTTTCTTCTTTCTGTATCCAATTACTTTGGCAGCTGCTTTCGTGTACACCTTCTTGATTTTATCCCACTTCTGTTCCACATCACTGTCGTCATCCTCTGTCATATTGGCAAGCATGCTGAAGCGGTTTCTCACCTCAACAGTGAATTCTATTTTGATGTCTGGTGACTTGAGCCTTATGATGTCAAACACCATTCGGCTGGTTGTTTCCTTTCTTGTTGCTCTTAACTTCAGCTTAACTTTAGCTATCACCAAATGATGGTCACTGTTAACGTCAGCCCCACGGTACACTTTCACATCTTGAAGTGATCTCCTCCATTTGTTGTTAATCAGGATGTGGTCAATCTGATTTACTGTGTGACCATATGGAGATCTCCTCGTTACCTTGCGGATGTTCTTATGTGGAAAGAGGGTGCCTCCCACAGCCCGGTTATTGTCCAAACAGAAATCCACCAATCTTTCGCCATTTTCGTTGATGTTCCCACATCCTTGGTTGCCCATAGCTCTTTCGTCTTCAGTGTTGTTGTTCCCAACTTTTTCGTTCATGTCTCCCATGATAACCAGCATATCGTGCATTGGGACTTTGGATACGGTGGCTTTTAGTTGGTTATACCAGGTTTCTTTGTCCTCTTCTTCTGCTTCGTTGGTGGGAGCATAACACTGCAGGATGGTAACTCTGCAGTGTCTTGAGTCAAATCGTGCACGCAGCAGCCTGTCGCTGATGGGTTCCCATTCGATGAGGGATTTGGCTTTGGCTTTGGTGATTATCAGGGCTACTCCACTGGTGTGTTGGTTCTCTTTACCAGAGTAGATGATGGTGAAGCCATTACTATTCTGCTTGCGGCCAGCACCTGTCCACCTGCATTCGCTGATGCCAAGGATGTCCAAATCTTATCTCTGAATCTCTCTTATGACTTGCTCTATTTTTGATGTTTCGTACATCGTGAGAACATTCTATGCCCCAAGACGGACTGTGATTTTAGCACCTAGGAAATCCCTGGTCGAGCTCCTGACTTCCCCGAAAGGGCTTTCATCAGGCGCTGTCATAGTGCCATCTCTTTGGCTGAGATCTTCTATTGGTACTCTCGTACTCCTTGTACATGTTGCAGTTTCTGTAGCGTTTTGTTTTTTGGTGGGATGGGATTGTTAGTCCCATGCCCAACCCCCAACCTGGAGGACAAGGCCCTGTAGGTATGCAGAGTAAGCTGGGCCAACTTTCTCTGTCACTGGCCGGTGGGACTACATTGTCCTCAACGCCCTTTGCCGTTGGAACTACTGGTGTTCTCATCCGCCGGTGGTGTGCGCTCCCCACTATTTACCGATAGCTGGGGCAAGATTTGTGAGTGGCGGGACATGTCCGCACGCCGGGGGGCCCTGACCACTACACATATCGGCCTCTTGCTACTCCACCTTTTTTTCGTGGTGAGGTCCACTAGATCCCGTACGAACTTCGCCTGGAGCCGTGAGTTCTCCAGTTCCCATGGGGTGTCGCGGGGAGGCGCCGTACGAGTCTTGGCCGTGGAGAGGCTATGTACCAGCGGGGAAGACTTACTCACTCGGCTTCCCTTTTCACATCACAGATGCTAGCTGGCGGCTGCAGTGGGACGAGAGGTTAGAAGCAACTAAGCTACCAGCTAATCTACGCGGTACTACAGCACTAGTCGCATCACACAGCCCTTGAAGCAGAGCTACACACCACACCTTTCGGAGATACCTTAGATGTTTCTCATACATAGCAGCAGCCTGAATAAACATTTCTATGTACATGACATCACTGAAGGTCTCGTGATTTACATCTTGTTGCAACTCTGATCAAGTCATTATGAAAGATTGAATTCCCAACACTATCAAGTTACCTCTTCCAGGCCAGACGGTTAAATGCCTCATACAGCAATTTATGCATGCGGACAGCCCTATTATATTTCTCACCACTCAAGACACCACAAAGAGACCCGTCTTCAACAATCCCTGTCCAATTGCTAGGTCTCTCAGACCTGCATTAGTGTTCCCCGATGAATGCTAATAGTACACGTACAGTATGCAATGTTCCCATTCTGAGGACCTCATTGGTAGAATGGATCTGCGTGTTTCCACTTTATCTCAGCTGCCTTGGCATAGAGTGATTCATCAAAGACCCAAACTATGCCAGGAATCATCTGGATTTCCTGATTTTCTCTAGTCGCAAGAGAATTTTAAATACTGTCGACATTAGTTGGAGGAGCATTAATTGTTGGCAAATATTCTGTTGTATTTCCTTGAATTCATTCGCATTGTTCACATGATTATTAACCCTGTCCAAGAACTCACAGATTATCATCCCTCTTTATATAACATTGCCACGATCAACAGCAACTTTTGTATTTAGTAAGGACAGTAAGGACGATTGTTTTTAGTTGATGGAATCATTTGCCGGTTGGGCGGACTTGCCTTTTCGCCAGCATTGTATGAATGCTGATGATTCTCTTCAGCTCGGATACTCCTGGTCTTTGACTTGTCAATGATAGGTTGAACCGGTGGTTGGAGCTGAAGGCCATAAACAACAGGCTGAACAATGACACCATTGACTCGATAGGAAGTACCACCAGCTGTAAATGTTATTCCATCCAAGTGAGGCAAGAACATGCTTTAAAGTCCTTCTTGGAAGAGGTGCCTCATTCCCCGGATCCAGGGCAAGATTTTGCAAGCAGAGGTTGGTGCCTATTTCCATTAGCTTGTTATATGATATTGTATGTCCTAGGTGGTTCAGTATTTGTGATGCATTAGCTCCAAATTTACCCGTTAGGGTCTTAACAGTACATGAAAGCAGAATATGCTTTGGTGGTCTTAGCATTCCTAATGAATTTTATAGTTGAGATCCTGACAGTGCATGTGACTATGCGTTTAGTTGTTTCTGGTATATGCTTGGGTGTACCTTGTACACTCTCCAGTCAGGATTGTTAAGAGAAATTGTGACGGTGAATCTGCTGTTTTCACGATCTTGACGTTTGTCTTCAAAGGATCTGGTGGTTTATCTGCATTATCCTTTGCATCTTGTGTTTCTTTCCGGATATGGATTGCAACACTGGCTACTCTGTAGGTCGATGTTACACTTTCATTTCGTCATATGTTTGTTTCAGTGCCATGTTTTAAATGATAAGTTCATCCATCGTTAAGCTACATGACACAATTTTTTTCCATTGGTTGATTTCAAGAATGTAAAGGCATCTCATATTTTTTTTAAGTTTCCGCTGCAGGTTTTCTCTTGTTGAGTCCCTTACTTTAGCGAAACCTGCAACCAACTAACAAATTTATGTGTTAAACACGTCAAAAGCCACTAGATAAAAAACAAAGATAATTGCATATAAAATCACAGAGCTTTTGCTTTTCTATGGTCATCGACTGGATCTGGATTTTGTTGCTGGGAAGAACATGGAGCTTTCAGCTTTGGTGCATTTCTGGGGCAGGTTTTGTGGTAATGACCCTCGGCTTCAACAAGCTCTCTAGTTAATTTGGACATGATGTTCATATTCTGTTTTGCCACCACTATCCTTCTTATTGTTGCATCTGCTCGCAGGTTCAAGCATTAAACCAGTAACTTGCTGGTTCTGTTCCTTATCTGGCAATTCTCTTCATTATTGCAGAATATACACTCACGGCTAGAATAAGAAAGTCATTTTTGATTAATACAGATAAAGTGCCATTAAAATTAATATATATATATATATATATATATATATATATATATATATATATATATATATATATATTATACAGCGGGATACCAAACCTAATTTCCGTCCCTCTCACAAGACATTGCAAAACAGGAGAACATATGGAAAAATATCCTTGTTATAAGCTTTTATATGACCACAACGAAATTATATTGATGAATTCATTAACAGAGACTGTTTGCCAAATATTACAGAGAAGCCAACTCTTTGTTCTTGTAAAAAAGATCCCTCTTACTTTAAACACGTACATTTCATCATAAATTTTTACTAGAAAAAAAAACATTACACTGCAGGATACACATACGATGTGTTAACTTAATGTTTAATTCAATTTTCAACGCATATAAACCTCGTCACTTCTTGAATTTCACTTCTTGTTAATATGATAGCAGCTACACCAAATCCAGCTGTGTTATATGCATGGTGCTGCAGCAAGCAAAGCACTTACACTTTACACTTTAGTCTTTACTCGTAACGCAGGCTGTTATTTCATTTGCCATAAGTGTGCATGATATGTTTAATGTTTTCAGATAAAAAAAATCAAATATTTGGATGAACTGTGATTTGTTTTATTTAATTACATTTTCCCAAAGTAAAAACCATGCTTTAATTCAAGGCTACATAGATTTCATTTAGGAAATAGTGATTATGTTTTACATACAATTACATCTGTCATCCTAAGACCCGATAACTCCTACATAGATCTGGATGAAAGATTGTTATTATTCACGTGACATAAAATATCGATCATATAAACATAAAATCCATAAAATGTGGTAAAACCAAAGACACAACAAAAATTAAAGTAGTCCTAAACATGTTTAGGATAATGTAAAAAAAGGTGTATTTTAACGAGAATGTAAGAATATGAGGAATCATGGAAAGGGGCATTTTAGGTTGTTGCAGGATTTTTAAATATCATGGTATTTTGGTGAATTCAAAGTGGAAATTCCTTCTAAATTCTGAGGAAAAAGCAATAGAATTCGTCATAAGATTTTCCGCACGATGAGCATTTGTATGGGCATTTGTCTTCTGGCACGGTTTCTCCCTGCCCTATAGGGATCCCTGTAAACTTAAAGGACCCTGCATGAAATGCAGGCCTTTAGGGGACTGGTCAGATTCTCGATTTCGTTCATGCATTGTAAAACCGCTGATCAAATCAGTACTTCTTCTTGCGTAAATCGTCTTTAGAGACCGTTCGCGAATCATTTGATTGGTTCAATTGCCCAGTTTATAATTCTTGAAAGATTTGGAACACAGTTAAAAACACAAAATATGGCCTTTTTAAATTTTCTAACAAATCTCTAAAAAATGTCAAATTGGTACCTTTAAATTTGTACTGTTTGAGAAACCCTCTTCATTATACAGCGAAATGCCCCCCTCCCAACATGTGCTGCCCGGGGAGGACCCCCCCCCCCGGTACGCCACATGCTCGTGGTAAAGATGCAGTATTAGGACAATATGATATATATATATATATGAATTGAAAAATCTAGACCATTTATACACTTATTCAACGAACGTTTCCTTTTCGACGTCGGGACCCTCAAGTACTTGTTTATTTTTGGCGACAATTACAAGGCAGACCATTAACTGACAAAAACTTTGTTGCGAGAAAAATTGTCTGTGGCTATATACAGCCTGACTGGGCTCCTCATACGTCCACTTAACGAACCGATCTTGCAAGAGTTTGGTTACGATAATTTTGTCATTCGTTGTAACAAAATTATTAATTTATAAGTTAATATTTTATAGAACTCCGAAAACAGAATATAGATAACAACTTACGAAAAGATACATAATAATGACCATTAAATTAAATATAAATGCATGGGCATATTGTCATATGGTGTAAAGGAGCATCAATCACATGTAAAAGTCACTTTGAAAGAGTCTGTATGATTGCTCGGGAGATTATTGGGTCACCAGTTACTTCCTATAATGAAATGCATATGGACAAATTGTTTGAAAATACTAAGGGTTTAATGAAAGATGAAGGAGACCACATGAACTGTTATCATCATGATGGAACTCCCGGCGTTAGCGTCCCTACTCAAGCATTGTGTAGAGATCTTTGAACCATATTCTATCAATTTATGGAAAAGATATATTCATTTATGATAATAATCTAGTCATTGTTTGTTTCAACAATCACGTACGTGCATTTCTTTATTTCCAAGTTATTTCAGCCTATCCTAGTCTGCTTATAATATGATCCATGTATTTCCTTAACCAGAATAAGGAGTCTAATATATATGTTCTTATCTTTGCGGTATCTATAGAAAACTTATGCCACAGGTACATGCGTTATTAGTCTACTGAATGGTCTATTGCCGACAGGCCTTTCCTTCAGTCAAACAGTATTTTGTTATCTTATGACAGCATATTTATTGATTAATCTTTATTTATAGTGCAAGGTTTTTGTTCTAGTCTTCCGGAAGAAACTAATCCTAAAATTGAAGGTACTTGGACTATAAATAAAAATGTGTAGGATAAAACATACATTTTATCAAATCATCCGCAGGTATTTATAAGATATCAATTTGAAAGTGACCTAAATCATCGGGGCACCCAGGGCTAAGTGTCATCTTCAACATTATATTTTGTACTTACTTATAATTGTGTACCACAGTCTTTAGCAAGCCTCCCATCCACCGATTTTTTTTTTATGCTGGCCGATTTTTTTAAGCGGCCAGAATAATCTACAAATCTCGCCGGCCGGTGATAGCCCGCACACCTACCGATTTTTTACCGCAGATCACCAGATTTCTCCGGTCATTTTGGTCTCTTCTGATTTCGTCTCAAGGATTATCAATGGCATAAGAAACGATGGAAAGAATGCAATGTAGGTTGAAAATCAGCCGATTCTTTTCGGTTCCGTCATCACATCTACCAAATTTTCTGGCTGGATAAGAATCGGCCGATAAATCTTTGACATTGTCAAGAATTTTTGCAGCCGATTTTTCCTGCCAGATTAAAAAAAAATTGAAAAAATATGTAGACAGGAGGCCAGCTTTAGAAACAAAGTCTAGACAAGTTCGGTTAAGGTTTCTCGAGATACCTGAACGGAGTTTGCTGGTATATACTTTCCAAGTTAAGGAAAAAAACACAGGTTTTATACCACAGAATTGAAGCTATAAAATGTTTCATCCTTAGCAAACCATAATAACCAATACAAATATTTTTAGCAGATATTATTGAAAAAATCTGGCTGAATCAGCCATCCTATTGAAATATATTTTGATAAAAATAAATGAATAAATAACACCAGGAAAGTACAAACAGGTATAATATCCTTAGAAAACAGGAAAGGGTCAGATAACTGTGGCCTAGATTAAGCCTTTTTCTTATAGATGAGCGTCAATGTGCATGCGGTATAACATTTTGTTCGTCATAGAACTAGTCAAAAGATGGCACTACCATCTTACTAACATGCGCAGAGGAAATGTTTGGCATATTTGGAAAACCTCACGCGACCGTTGCCTTTTGGAAGCCAACGGATTCGGCCCAGGTTGTTCCGAGTGAGGTTTGGCTGCATTTATTCTGTGTATTCTTTTGCCACAAGCTGGTAAAGACATATACTATCGTATATTATATTCTTTATACGTATATATAGCAATAAAATATCTTACCTTATCTTGTATTTTTATGGTATGGTAATATCTAAATGTGTGCATATAACAGTATTTAGTGTAATTTATTTTGATTTTTAAATGAACTTTTTATGATTACTTTAGATTTACTGACTAAGTTTAATATTCTGTGTGATTCATTTATTTTTATGTGGATAATAAGCTGTCAACAGGACATAAATCCTGTATATTTTACGTGCATAATAAATATATTGTCTTATAATCTAAAAATGATAAATTTGTAATCATAAATTTGCCGCCTATAGCGGAACATCTTTCCCATATAACAATTAATATATATGTGTGTTCTAAAACTCCACATTATTATTTACATATTTGAAAGCAATATACGCGTTGTATAATCTTAATTAATGATCAATTTGATATACCATAACGTTTAATTCACGTTATAACTGAGTTGTTGACAGTAATTAGCCCGAGCTTTTCACTTTTAACCCTGGCTGACACTCGCTGTTTGCGGAGCGATTGACACCGCTCAAGGAGCAAGATAGTACTAGGGTGTCAGTGGCGTCGTTGCCATAGAAACCAGAATCAATAAAGCTGGCGCGTGGTCCCTAGAATTCAAGGCAAACCTTGTTGGGTTAAAACTGGAACATAATGAGCAGCTTGGCTTGGATGTATTATGTTGATATCTCGATCATTACGTTTCAACATGTCGGCGCCCACCTGCCCAGCGGTCTGAGTATCTGCTCTGTTCTCTGTCGCTATTCCAAGTCCTCGGACGCTCAAAGTCACCGGCCATCATGGACAATTTAGGATATGCGTTCCATACCCCGAGCTGGACGCTGCAGTTTCGCGGGGTCTTTGCTCAATGCTGTGATCTTTGCAGCGAGTTCGGCCAGTTCATCGCTCCCACCTATAGACACGACAGATGTGAGCGGTAAGATACAGAGCCTTCGGTCTTAGAGCAGTGTTATTTAGAGACTGATGTTCCATTTGTGTTAACGGAATAAATATGTAGCAATATTGTCTTACACCGTGCACCATTCAGTGTGTAGCTCATATACAATACCATGCAGCATAAATCACTGTTTTCCTCTAGAGTAGCTGCACGTACTATCTTATAAATTAAGTTCCGGTAGTAAATTAAACTACAGTCGAACCTCTATAATGTGGGCACCCTTGGGACTGGACAAAAGTGCCCACTTTATAGAGGTGCCCACTATATGGTGGTAATGGCCAACACATAGAGTGCTTCCCTCTGGTTTGATAAATTGCTATAATTACTCATGTTTTGAGATTAATAAATTAACTTATTTCATGTATAATCTCTCTTTATTTAATGATAAAAATTTTCAGTGACTTCTTTTTTAATTTTTAAGAAATTTGTTAGAAAATTTGTATTTTATTACATAAAAGTATGGACAAAAAATAAGCACAATAAAAAGAAGCTGTGTGCAAATGGTCTATAAGATAGCTAAACTCATATATATATATATATATATATATATATATATATATATATATATATATATATATATATATATATCAATTTTTTTTATATTTTATAAGCACAAAATGGCAAAGCAGCAAGCGATTTTTTGCACTGCCATGGGAAGTAATATTTCTAAATAATATATTCTTTGAAATCTAGTCATTTTCTGATACAAAAATACACAAGTAAAAGTAAAGACAGTACGTCACTAATCTAAGTACTACCATCTTGGGAAAACGTTCTATATAAAGTTGACAAGTAAGTAAAACATAAAAAAAATCATCCAGTCACTGAAAGTCCATAAAACATAGTCCATTTATCTGTGTCCCCTCTTCACAGAGTATTAATCGGGTTAATGAACAGGGCTTCCTTCCACTCTTGGTAGCCCCCCCCCCCAAAAAAAAAAACAAATATTAATTCATTAGCACAGGGCAATCTAGTCTGGGGTTGATCTCTGACTTGAGCCGGTGCAGGCATGTTAATCTAATTAGTATGCATGCATCCCAAGCTAAGTCTTGAGTCAAGTAGATTATAATCATTATTATGCAATGTTAACTTGTACACCCCTAAATTTTGTTCATTTGTTTTGATTGTTTTTATTAATATTTTTAAATATTAATTATTATTAATGAATAATTAAGAATTAATATTATCTTAATAACTTTAAAACTGCTATAAAGAAGGCTTACAAAAATGCTGCAAGGAGATAGTTCAACCTTGAAAATCTGTGAAGTTCCCACATAAGCTCAGGAAAATTGCCCTCTTTACAGAATATAGAGGTGTCCACATTAGCTAAACATAATAAAGAGAAGAAAAAACGGGACTGCCCAAAAGTGCCCACTTTATAGAGGTGCCCACTAGGAGAGGTTCCACTGGTACCATATTGGTTGCTCTACTGATTGAAAAATAACTGGTATTATAATAAAATGGTGCAGTGGAAGTATTATATAGAGACACGCGTCTGCATGTGTGTCTCTATATAAATATACACACGTCTAAAGTTTATATGCACTAATTATATGTATAAAAACTTGACCAAGGGGACTAACATGTAAGCATGACTATGAGATACAATGGCGGTCGACCAATAATTAAACGAGTCAAAGAACACAGACATAACCGCCTATGCCGGACCACCTCTATATATAGTAGATCTCATCTTAATCGACGGTGTATACTACAGTACAAGATGTGTATTACAGCTGTACAAACGGACAACAATAGGATCTGTATACTATTTATATTTTAGTCCGGGGGAACCTAAACACTTTACCCATTCTTCCTGGCTTCCCATCACGAAAAAATCAAACAAACAAAAAACCACGCTGATGGATGGATAAATATACAAACTTAAAGGAGGAGAGTGCATGAAAAATAAAAGTATAAACTCCATTTAATTACATATAATGGACCTCTTCTTTGGGAACATACGTACGTTTAGAACTTAATTTAATCTTAAATGATATAACAACCTTGATAAACACAAGCAAAAATGATGATCCGGAGAAACCTCCCCGAACGATCTTGGATGCGACTTGAATGCCCACGGGGATACCAGTTTATAAAACACGATACTTGTAAGGTAACATCTCTAGCAAAAGGAAAGAAAAATCAGTCAAAGAACTGCTTTAATTTCATATATATATTTAACCAATAACATAAATGATATTCAAAACGTAGAAACTAGTTTTATTTTGTTATATATATTGATAGAGATGAACTTATTTTCCAGATTTATAATATATTTGAAAAAAATGGTAAAAAAATAAGCAGGTTATTCTAAACGCTCAAGTGTGCATGATGCACTTTTTATGGCTCATTTTAAACCAAATGAGAAAATCACCAGACAGTTTTGTCTGCTCATCTACAACGCCTCCTCATTTAAAACTGAATTTTAATATTTTTAAATGTTAGAATATATTTAAATTCATAAGATATAGGAGAAAGAAGCATCGACTATGAGCAAACAAAAAAAATGTGGAGATGAAATTTGGCTTGCTCTTAGGGCTGCGGGTAGCTCATTTTTTTTTCTCGCCAATGTTCAGTTGTAAATAATAATAATAATAATAATAATTATAAAAATAGTTTATAAAGCCTTCAGAAGAAGAGTACATGTACATAAAACACAATAAAATATAAAGTAATAAGAACAGTGAAACCACAGATAAGACACCGTATTATACATAAAATCAATATATTAAAATGGTGTCAGAAGCATATTTAAGATATATTTATTATAAGGGGCGTGACTGACCAATAACTGCCGGACGGTATCCGACACTCCATCATTTACATCATATTATAATTCCTTTTTTAGGCCTACCCTTTGCTTGTACCCCTTATCAAAAATATATTTGAGAAAACTTATACCATATTTCAAACACGTTTCTTTTGATCTTGCAATGAGATCAGAATGACTATACAGTTTGCCACAAGCATGCATATTCAGTAAATATGTATAAAAAGGCCTGGCGCGAGAGTTATTGCTAAAGATGGCGAATAATACTTGGAGAGACAAGCCATAGTTACTTATATACCATTATGATGATGTATCCTTCATGGAATCTAATACTTATAAAAGGAATTCGGTTCACGTCTGTTCGCAATGTTCTCTAAAACCGCGTGATGTACAATACTGTGCCATACATCATTTTAAAGGTTATTATCCACGCAGTGACATAGGCCATATGAAAATAAATAATTTTCAATGTATATATAATTTTGAGTGATTTTTCTGGGGTTTTTTTTCTTACTTGCACGGAGGTTAGACCGAGCACAGCCGAACTGCCTTCGGCAATGACCATCGTGCTTCGTGGTCACTCAACCTCAAACACTACTATTGTTCATATGAATGACACTTGCTTTCAGTCAGCTAGGGATCTGATCGAGCTATTCAGGGCTTATATATGAACGATGCTTTCACCCACGTACGTTGTCAGTAAAAGAGAAAAACGCATGTTTCTCGCCTTATGAAATGGAGAGTTCAACCCAGGAGGATTAATGACAAAACCTAATTCAAGGTCCCAGTTTCAGGAACAGTGGTGGGGTGTGGTGGGGGTGGGGTGGAGTGGTGTCGGGGGTTTCAGGCCTCAAAATTTGTCTGATATACGATGAAAGAAAATGGGATACGGCCCTCTGCATGGAGTCCGTTGGGTCAGCTTTTGCATATTTCTTTTTCTTTCTTCAGGAACAGTTTCCTTGCAACGTACATTTAATAAATCTTTCATGTGTTCCTCACTTCAACCTAATCATTATATGTCTTTATACGATAGAATCCAGTCAAATATCATCGAAAACCTGAATGCCCCCGCGTCTCATTCCGATTCGCAATGTAAACATCATCACTGACCAGGTCTTCAAGGTAAACATTACGGGGTATGAATTTCTTGCCATGAGGACAGCCCCACAAAATAAATGTAAAAAATATTTATACATATCTTATTGAAACAGTTTCCCACTGAAAACCTATATTTTCTGTTATCTTATAGAATGAAAAATGAGCTAACATTCCACAACTCAGTTAATATATCTATCCAACCCCGGTAATAAGCCCAGTATACCGGGTTTATAAACTAGTATATTATAAACTTAAAACAAGTTTTGGAAGGATTTTAAATGAATGGGTTTTTGTCAGAGATGCAACCTAAAAACGTTTCAGTCTGTATATGGTTTATTTTTTTTTTGTTTTAAATGTTGAATACATCAGTTAGATGGCAATGTCTTTCCCAAATTGGGTTAATCATTTATATTATAATTTTCGTAAACATGATAATGCGGATGGTAATGTTATGTTAACATGGGTGAGTAGAAGTGTACAAGGTATTATTAAATATCTTAGATCATTAAGATGTGAAAATTTGTTTTTATAAAACGTACTGCATGAAGCACAAAATTACGTAATACATCGTGTTTTAAAAATGGGCCTACCAATTTGTCATATCTGCAGAAATTGCATTTTCTATACTATAGAAATGTCTTCTCTTCAAATTTTGGCTACAATGGACATATTTGTTTCAACAAAATACATTCATGGCACTTTGCCACAATATTAACTGAGGCGGAAACAGGGTCAGCCGAACTGTGACAACTTGACGGCTGTGTCGAAGTAGTACACATTTCACCTCCTAGATGGCATACATGGGCTAGCTAGAGTTTGCTTGTTTCACACACTTTCACCCCTCCACCCAACACTGACGTTAACAGGTTTGTAGAAAATAAAATTTTTAATTGCATTTTTATTTTTATAATGCAAAACAAGTTTTTGAGAGCGTCCGAGCATGGCAAATTAAAAGATTACGTAATTAGTCATTTTTTAATACACGTAATACTCAAATTGGTATGCTATTTGATTGCTTTCATAAAAGATGATCTTCTTTGAATACTTCACTGTGGTGAATGAGTCAAAATGTCATCACGATAACTATAACATCAATGCAGTAATGATGAGGTCGCAGAGCACGTGGGTTTGTTGACATCGTGGATCAAGTCTGTGCGCATGCTCACAGCCTGGCCCGGAAGTGTGTGGAGGCAGACTTGATCATGTCGACTAGTTTTCTTCTATATTAATAATATCATTTATTTTGGATCTTTGAAGTCATCAAACCAAAGAAACTTTCACAAAGATGGTTCGCGAGTTAGAACCGTGAGTATTTTGTGATAATTACGAATATGAAGTAGCTAAGCGATGATCAGTTTGGTTGACCAAGTTCTGCTGGTGATGACAGATGGGAATGCATGTCGCATCAACAGGTCCCCGCCCACGCGTATGTAAACAGCGCATTGGTAACTGTCAAACTTTGTATGTAGTCCGACCTCTCAAAAGGACACAAGTGTTTCTGTTTTGCGCAGTTAGCTGAACATACTAGATTATAAATTTGATAAACGTTAAAATTTAAAATCAAACAAATATTTTTTGCCTATTTTAAATTCAGTTAAAACTGTAACGTTAATGGTGTACCACTACCTATATAGTAGTGATAAAATAAGTTTCTTAGTTTTCATGTTTAAATTTTTTGGGGTACATGTATGTAACAGTTACAGTATTTTGATACATTTTCTAAAGTTTTATTTCTATATGACAAAGATGATAAGGTATGCAAACTAAGCATACTCTAATTAAATGCTGATATTAAATTAACTGAGTGTTATAAATGTTGAAATAATATCAATGGATGTGTACAGGAATGGAAATATATATAGCTCTTGCTGTTACTCCCTGTATCCACAACCTTGGCAGTATCATACATTTTAAAAAAGTACATTTATTTGCAACCAATTCTGTTCTTGATATGCATAGGTAGTATATTTTTATAATCTGAGCAAGGCCACCTCTGCTGCAAACAGTACCTGTAAATTTCAAACCAAGATCACTGTAAGAAATACCAAAGTGTAACTTGATATGTAAGAATTTTAAATAACCAACACTAAAGGCCTGATAAAAAGGCAAATTCATAAACCACCTATGATATGAAATGCTAATTAAGTAAATGGGTTGCTTTTGGCAAGTACTTCTAGCAACTGATAATAATATAAGAATATAATTTATATAATTTTATATAAATTTATAATAATGTATTGACATCTAGGGTATCAAGGTTCTGCCGTGTCTACCATGAGCACAACATTTCTCTCAACAATTATGTACAGATTTAAATCTAGCCATTTAATGTGTGAAGCATTTCATACACTTCTAGCTGTTGAGTTTGAAAACTGTGGACACAGCACTTGTATTATTATAAAACAAAGATTCTTTTCTGAATGAAAAACAAAAATGTAGGGTTAAGTCCTGTTGTGGTATAGGAATTATAATGCTTTTATTGAGGATGTGTTATAATATTAACATGACAATGAAACACAATGGTAACCACACATTTAGTTTGGTATAAATTGGTCTTCCAAATACTGAAATACAAGATGTTCAATGTTGCTTTTGATCTGCTCTGGTTAAAGGTATAAACCACTGGTGCAGAACATAACAACAGTGATATTACCCAGAGTGACTCACAGGTAATGCACAGTATACCAGCAATAGTCCCGTGGAGTACAGTGTACCTTCTTGGCTGTCTGTGTCCCAGCTGTCACCCACAGTTTGTTAACCTCTCTTCACATTCATAGAGTACATGGGCTCTGTATAGATCAATCTGCCTCTAAGTTTAAGTACAGTATGAGAGTACTCAAATGAAGACATGTAATGATCAGAATATATAGGCAAAACTTTCTACTTTGAAAGTGCACTAAGCACTCAAAAATGTAATAAAATTTTACTTGTCAAAGGGAGCTAAATTGCAAATTTTCATGTAAATCAGTACTGACAGTACATAATTGTTAAGAGAAATAATTTGCTCAGGGGAACATAAATACAGGCAGGAAGGCCTGGCTGAAATTGAAGGATCCTTATCTAGGTTCATGTGTTGAGGTAATCAGTTTGTAAAATCTGATATACATGTTATAATTGATGTCACAGTTAGTTATTGAATGCACACTGACTTATCATAAGTTTACATATGGTGAATACTTCAGCAGCATGTGACCTTACCTTCACCTTACATGGCTTCTTGTCAAATTTGTCTGGCTTTTACTCTGCCATGTTTGGGGGATGGGGGGGGGGGGGGTCCTTGTAGGATGCTCTCTGACCCTTGTTTGCATTTACTTATTTGGCCCATATTCCCAGGTTTATTTGTGCATAAGTGACCCTACATTTTTGAATATTTTTCTTGATGATATTCCTGAATCTGGATCATGTTCCAGATCAACACCAATCCATTCTATATTGGCCTTTTATTGAAATGCCCAGAAAATCCCATGATATGCTGTTCATGATTGCCTGAGATACATTGTTAACAAACACACAGACACATGAACAGGGATGATTACATACCCTCCCGGCAGAAGCAATTAAAAATCTTAAGAACATAATTGGCAATCAGTGGCTAAAGAAATATGATAAGCTTAGAATGTATCTGCCACTTTGCACATATGGTCAAAGACCAATACCACCACAGAGTTTTGTCCAATAGTGTTACCAGTATTAACAGAGTTACCTATTTTCAGTTTTTCTGTTCAAAATGGAAGCTATTTTCTTTCAATGTGTATAAAATTTAAAAATGGGTTAAGCATTTGATTGCTGATACATTAATATGAAATCATTCATGTTTTAAATAAGATTATGGACAGTTTAATCTAATGCAGTAAAAAACATTAAAACAGATTGATGGATGTGATAATGATAATTCTTCATATGAGATAAATCAGTTTACTCAAAGTCATTTACAGCAAGGCATCATCTTATTTGAAACCCAATACTGTATTTGATCAAATAAGTGAAACAGGTGCTTAACTAAATATGTGATGTATTTGAAGAATTCTAAAATCTATAGATGGCCACCTATCCCCTTTAGTGCACACTTTTCAATTGCTGATTTAAATGATTGATTGTCATAGACATAGATAGTGATGTTGTACAAGATACAAAGTCAAATTTAGATCTTCATCTTTTTTTGTTGTTTTCAAGAATATATGATGATTATGATTATTTATTACTGAATTAAATGGTAATTTTGGATTATTGGCACTTAGGAGCCATTAAATCATGAATGATGGGGGTGGTATATTAAGGTAGGGTAATAAGCTGGGTTGCTGTTTTGGCAGATGACAGTAATTCTTGTCTCCAGTGTGTTTTGGACTACATGGAATATATATCAATAATCACATAAAGGGACTTCAGATTCTTCTTATCATTTTGATACAGCGTGTTTGATTATATTGGTAAACTCATCAAGAACAGCTGCAGAGTTTACATGCCATCCATGCTTTATAATATGTGAGGGTTTGGTAAGGTTTCTTATGTATAATCAATGAATGCTGGAGTAAAATCCAACCTGGGTCCACAGATGTACCATATGTCTCCAGGGCTTTTTATCTCTGCATCCTGCATTGTGTTGTCATGGTATCTTATTGATGAGCTGACAGCTGCTGATGTACAGCATACATAAAGCTCTATGTGGTTCTGTGTACATGATAATCCTGTATAGATCGGTCAGTATCTCGATTTAATGAATATATAAAGATAGTTGGCAGAATGCTGAATGTTTTCCATCTTCAAACAACTGATATCCCAAGCTTATTGTATACTAAGAAAGGGACCTGTTTTATATACACAATTTAAACATCTTTTATTTTAAAATTTTGATAACTTTGAAATGTGGTAGGACTTTGAAATTTTCACAAAGAAATTTTTTACGCACTCACCTGATCTGTGAATTTCCTACACCAGACAAATCCCGGTAACCTCTTATGATACACATTCACCTGGTTTGATATTTATCACCTCACTAGCTACAGAAATGTGTTTTTATTTTAGAATTTAAAAATAAATGAGAGGGACTTTTTCTTAATAGTAAATATTTAACTATGGAATTTCATTGATGTCTGGCATGTATCACATGACTAGTAATATTCCTACACACATAGTGTTATTCTTACACAAAAAGTTATCCATATAAACCATAAGAAAAAGTTAATGTGTAACCCTCTATTTTGGAACTATAATAATAAGTCCTAAGCCTGTCCCAAGGTACTCATATACATGTATGATGTGGGGCTGAGCAGGTGAGGCATAAATTAATGTGAAAGGTGCTTGTCCTAGGGCAAAACAAGTGAAGGTGCAAAATTTATATATATATATAAATATCTATAATTATTTATAATTTAGTTCTTAATATTTTAATTTTAGTATAAATTTATGTAGATAATTTTGGGTGAAAATAAACATTACATTGCTTTTGGTATGTAAGAATATGTCCAAGACCAGGCAGTGAAAAAAAGTTATGAGAAAAAAAAATAGTTTTGACATTTTCTTTGTATTGAAAGTAGTTCGTCCCTAGCATGGTATTGAAAGTAGTCCTGACACTAGCATGGTATGGAAATTAGTTCCAACACTTAGAATGGTATGGAATGACATACCAGGTTAGTTTGAAATTCTTGTATTTGCCTTTGCATCAGGTGATTAATTAAATGTACAGTAGGGGTGATAATCTACAGCAACAGATTCCTTCATTGAATACAGTACCTGGTATTATCGGTATTATATACTATAATCTGTTCCACTACCCCTTTCCACCTGATTTTTTGCCATTAGCTCCACATAAGACAAGCTTGCAAAACAAAGTTTACACCAATTGAAGAAAGAGGAAAATGCGTAATATTTGGGTACCCTACCTGCTTATGATATAAACATTATTCACTTTATGGCCTGGTTGACATGTCTTGTATATATCCATGGTTCATGGCATCCCTAATAAGTGGCCATTCTTTATCTTCCTTGGATATGGATATCAAGTAATGTGACGTAACAGTGAAGTGCGTGCATGAGTAGAAAACAAGTCTCACTGTGAACAGGACTAGGCACCTCTTGATTATTGGTCCTGTGAATATTGGTGCCTCTTTTGGTCATCACGTATATTATAACATCATCACTGTTCCCTGCCATGCCTATTTCATAGATTGGTGGCAAGATGTCACTACAGAATAGACTAGTTACTCATTAAATGGTTAAACTGTTTATGGGAAAATGAAATACAGCAGGCTATTATTTCCACAATAGTTAATAACACATTTTCCTCTTTCTGCCCTTGGGGCAAAAAGTTTTGGCCTTCGTTGACTTGCAAGAAAAAAAATATCACAAAAAAGAGGTGGACAGCAGTTGTAGAACAGATTTAATGAATAATAATGGAATTGAACAAAAAGTATGCAATTTTTATTAGTCCAGATATCTTTTAACTAAACAAAAAATGTCTGTTTCTGCACCCTGGTACTTTCCAGGTACTTTTACCTAGGTAATATATGAAAAACCTGTACCGATAGCTTGACCTGAGCACTTTACAAGTATCTGTACCTGTACTATTTACTGGTGAATGGTGTCCTGTACCCTACCTTACAGTATACACTGTGTATATCAGTGCTGATAGAGGTGTGTATGTTTTGTAGGTCAGTTCAGATGCGGCTGTATGCCCTCAGTAAGAGGCAGGTCGTGCTGGTATTTGGGGCGTTCTTCATGTGTTTTGCCCTTACAGTCTTTATAGGAATAGCTGGTAAGTATGCATTTAAATGCTGTAGTTATTCATAATTAATACAGTTTGCATGGTCCCATCTGTTCATGTATTAGTATTAATTGTTACAGCCTTATTTTGAAAAAAAAAATATATATGAAAAATTAGAGTTGTCAAAGAAAGATAACTAAAATGTGATATGCATATTGTCATATTATACATAGTATATGGACATACTGCATGGAATGACCCCTTCCATTATTTCTAAATTGGATAAAGATGCTTTATAATATCCTTTCCAGCTCCTTTAAATTAGTAAAGGAACATGCTATTTTACCTGTAAAGGGCAAATATCTATATACCTAATACAGAAAAAGAGATTTTGAACACAGAGAGTAGAACAGAATGGAGTATGCAATGCACATATACTTTAGCTATGCAACAACACCTTGAGTATCATGAGTGTATATATGGGACAACGTTATTTATTTCCAGGTCCTCCCATCACTCAGAGCTCTCAAATCAATGCATCTGTACTTCACCCGCCTCCTGAGAGCATGAAGGTACTGTATAATACTCAATAGAAGATCACTGATAAGTCATCATAAATGACTCACTAAACCACCCCATAAAACCCCGTATAATGGGGAGGTATAATGTAGCCTTGTGTTACTCAATAGAAAATCACTGATAAGTCATCATAAAGGACTCCGTAAACCACCCCATAACCCCCATATTATAGAGAGGTATAATGTAGCCTTGTGTTACTCAATAGAAAATCACTGATAAGTCATCATAAAGGACTCCATAAACCACCCCATAACCCCCGTATTATGGGGAGGTATAATGTAGCCTTGTGTTACTCAATAGAAAATCACTGATAAGTCATCATAAAGGACTCCGTAAACCACCCCATAACCCCCATATTATAGAGAGGTATAATGTAGCCTTGTGTTACTCAATAGAAGATCACTGATAAGTCATCATAAAGGACTCAGTAAACCACCCAGTAACCCCCATATTATAGAGAGGTATAATGTAGCCTAGTGTTACTCAATAGAAGATCACTGATAAGTCATCATGAAGGACTCCGTAAACCACCCCATAACCCCCGTATTATGGAGAGGTATAATGTAGCCTTGTGTTACTCAATAGAAAATCACTGATAAGTCATCATAAAGGACTCCGTAAACCACCCCATAACCCCCATATTATAGAGAGGTATAATGTAACCTTGTGTAACTCAATAGAAGATCACTGATAAGTCATCATAAAGGACTCGGTAAACCACCCAATAACCCCCATATTATAGAGAGGTATAAAGTAGCCTTATGTTACTCAATAGAAGATCCCTGATAAGTCATCATAAAGGACTTGGTAAACCACCCAATAACCCCCATATTATAGAGAGGTATAATGTAGCCTTGTGTTACTCAATAGAAGATCACTGATAAGTCATCATAAAGGAAGCAGTAAACCACCCCATAACCCCCGTATTATAGAGAGGTATAATGTAGCCTTGTGTTACTCAATAGAAGATCACTGATAAGTCATCATAAAGGAAGCAGTAAACCACCCCATAACCCCTGTATTATAGAGAGGTATAATGTAGCCTTGTGTTACTCAATAGAAGATCACTGATAAGTCATCATAAAGGACTAAGTAAACCACCCAATAACCCCCGTATTATAGAGAGGTATAATGTAGCCTTGTGTTACTCAATAGAAGATCACTGATAAGTCATCATAAAGGACTCCGTAAACCACCCAATAACCCCCATATTATAGAGAGGTATAATGTAGCCTTGTGTTACTCAATAGAAGATCACTGATAAGTCATCATAAACACAACAACACCCATGTTTATGTAATTTGCCTAGAAAAAATGTTTATCCAGTGTTTTAAAATGGACTAAATTATCCTCTTCACTACATTAATACCTATGCCATATTTGTATGTAGAAGCCCTGGTGGATTGTGGGCCGCCAAATTTGAAGCCCTCAGACCCTAACTAGCAGTGAGGTGAAGGTATTGGGCATGTGGGTGACATTCTCCAGTTTGATCCCAATCAGTGCCTCAAAGAACAAAGGATGGAATCATTATAGAACCTGAGAGATTTGCTCTATTGTCTGAATACAGGTCCTGACTGCTTTAGTATTCTTCGCTGCATGCATGTACTAGCTGATATCCAGAAGGCTCAATATTAACATGTCTTGCTTATCATAACTTTACCTTCATACTTTTAATTTGACATACCAGTGATTGGTCACAGACCAAGGGTTCACATATGACCTGGGTGAAACCTATATAACCCTACCCATTTGGCAAAACCTGGTTTAAAAGTGCAATATAGGTACAGTTTAACCACCATAAATGTAAAAGAAAAGATCTACAGGCACCAGTGATGAGTTAGATGAGGCTCCTTTGATCAGTTTCTTTAGTCATTTATTAATATCTACACAAAACATACTGTTATTTCTCACTGGTTTCAAATGTTTGCTTGTGTAAGACTCAGTCAAGGTAACCAAAAAAAACATGGAAGACCTGTATCATTGTAATAGATAAATTTTATAATTATGAAGCTTTGTTAATTATGAAGACTGATTATTCATCATCAGTTATTGATGACTGTTTGTTGTAGAGAGGACCGTTCATCCTGAAGTCTCCTCCAATGTCAGCCTTCCACCAACAGATGTGGCTGATTGCTGATGTGGTCACAGATGCAGACAAATCCTGTAAGATCTAATTACAATAACCGTACTTTATTTCACTACTCCTGTCCACCTAATTTTTTTCACAATACTTCTTTCCTAGGAAAGGTAATGAATATGAAGAGGTTTCAGGAGACTTTTGGAACTTCTGTCTTATGCCATAATGAAAGGCTGATTTCTAGGTTATAACTAGACCATTAAGTAAAAAATGTAAAATCAGAAGTAACACTAATACTTGATATTCCTCTTCCTCATCCTTCAGTGAGTGCATTGAGTTTTGGTTGTATTTTTTTTCAGTGCGATTTGAGCAGCCATTCCAGATCGGGATGAAGGTGCGGTATATAGGCGAGGACAACAAGAGTGACCTGGTGTATGATGGGACAGGTCAAAATCGTAGTCGCACCCTGCGTTGTCAGAATGTGAGTTCTACTTCGGATTCCATGTAGTTACCAAACCAAATTTATGATGTTTAAATCATTAAACAAAATAAATGAAATATATGATCCTTTTATTCAATAAAAATATAATTTTTTCTGTCCTGGGGACTCTCTATAATTACTAATCAGTATATTTCCATGGTTGTGATTTTTGTTCCAGCAAAATATTAAATACAAAATTACTTTGGGATGAGGAACTTTGTAAAATTTTAGTGCATACTTATATTGCCGTATTTATGGTATTTTTTATCTATTTTCAGTCATGTGAGGAAATGGTGCTATTACATTTAGGGTATTTAGGGTACACATACTACATTGTGTCAGTGCGTTTTTATGGGCTGGAGACAATGACGCAAAATATAAAAGACATCAAATTTCTTGTGAGTATATTTGAACTTATCTCAGTGATATATTTTGTAAAAAAATAACCTAATAATTGAAATGTTTTACTTTCAGAAATAAATAATTGATTTATGTCAATCATATGATATGTATGATTTATAAGCTACAGTATTTGTCAAGATAATATTAAAGAGTTTGTTGGTACTGTTGGTTTGTATTGTTTATTGGTACAATGAATTATAATTAATTGATCATAAGAGATTAACTTTGCTATTATTCTGTATGTTCAGTATGAACTGTGTGTTATTTATATGTATATCCTGTGGTTTCTTTGACAGTTTAAAAGTTACAACCCTGCCTTCACGCAGCTGGAGATTTGGTTTAGATTCGTGTTCCTTGTTCTCACTTTTCTAGCAACAGTAAGTATTTTCTGCCTACTGTGGTCAGCTTCACATTTGCTAGGTTAAATATTTGCGATTTTCACTTCTTCAGTGTTTTGTGAGAGTTTTATTTTTGTGATTTACCCCACAGTAACCTGCAAATTGTACATCACCATTATTTTATCATTTACCTAATATGCTTGCAAAATCTTAATAATTGCATCAAGAAGCTAAGATAATATCAAACAGGTGGAAATTCTTCATGCAACAGTGGCCGATATATAAAAGAAAGGATAGCAATTTTCAACTTTGAATTACAGGTAACATAAAATGTATTCTAATATTGATGCCACAGGTGCAAGGTTATTCAGGAAGGTTTTATTTTAGAGATAATTTTCCTTTTGCGAATATTTTGAATTTGAAACCCTCACATACAAAATGCCAACCTCAGTACACATGTAGTTACTTTGACTTCTTTGACTGTTATAGGAAAGATGTCCTGGTGACTGAAGCTGGAAATTTCCAAATTCCAGAATATAAGATTGGCATAGTTTGCATTTTACATTAAATTTTGAATACATCTTATGTTTGTGGCTGTCTTAGGCTGAAGTTTGATGTCTGTTACTTAAAATCTACTATTTAAAACTGGCAAATTTATTTGTATGAGTGCTGAAAATGATATTTAAAATTATTGATATTGTTTGCAGTGACCAGGAATTCCTGATTTACTATTGAGGAATTAACTCTCTTGCCTTGATCTCCTTTAGCATTTGAAATATGATCACTGTCATTTCATGCATGGTAGTCCTGACACATTGCACACATTTCCAGAGTTCAGCATCCGAACAAGGACCTAGGCCTTTTTCAAATTATGAATCAAAAGTCATCCAGTTGCAAATTATAAAGAAATTCTAAATAAAGATGGGTTTCATGATCCATGGGTCCTATTTTACTGTTAATACAGGAAAATTCTTTGTCTATCTCACAGATTTTATTACTTTTTATGCATGATATAAAATTATCCCTGATGAGAGCTTTGTTTTAAAATTAACTCTCATTAATATTATTTTATGTTTCAGTGTTTATTTGCACATTCCTTGAGAAAGTTTTCCATCCGAGACTGGTCAATAGAACAAAAATGGATGTCACTATTACTGCCATTGTTACTATTATACAACAGTAAGTCTTTTGTCATATACAAAGAAAGCAAAAACACATTTATTCTTTGTTGTTTCTCTTTAATATTATATTGCTTTAACTTGTGTCTTTGTTATGGCAAGGACACAAATAGTGTAGATTAAGAAATATTTCTAGCTGAGACACTGATTAAAAAAAATTCAGTTTATATGATTAAGCCCCACTAGTGGAACCACTGCTGGGACATCTAAATTTAACTTGTTGGCTGAAATGTCTGTACTGGACAGTTTCATCAGGTTGTCATATACTCTGTTAAAAAAATCTGGACAGATGTAGACCACGTTTTTTTACCAGAACATAATATTTGGCTTCATATTTTCAAGGTTAATTTTTTTCTGATAAAAAAAATCAATCTTTTGCATCTCTATTTTCCAAGCTGTATGCATGAATATCGTACATGTGATACAAATTAGGTCACTCTATGAATATTGATGCTCCTTTGTTGAAGGACACCCTGTTCATGGTTTCATTTACAAGATAATTTCCCTGTGAATATTTTGAATTTCAAATCCTTGCAGACATAAAGCCAATCTCAGTCTGTCATTGCTTAGTAATTGTAACATATATCTGACATTTTGTTAGATCCTCACCTGTTTTAAATGGTGTTATTTGCTTTGTGTTTCAGATCCTATATTCCCGCTGACATTCCTGTTGAACAGTTGGGTTCCCAGCATGTTTGATGCGTTATTCCAGGCTACATTCTTGTGTTCATTATTATTGTTTTGGTTGTGTCTCTACCATGGGGTCAGACAGGTATTGTCATAATGTGATCTACAGATATGGCCATAATGGTGACAAATGGTGACATAAAAAATGTTTAAAACTTGTGACCCTTAAGGAGATACTTTAGATCTTTATTTCGTAGGAAAACAGTTTTTCCTATAAAAACAACAGATATTATGGCTTTTGTAAAATTTATAATTTCATAACCATTACTTTGGATCTGATATTAATGAAATTACATGTTTGTTTTCAATTGTTTCCGCCAAAACGAAGTTTTGCAGATACTAGGTTTTTGACCGGGTTCCGCCGCCGCGGCGTCAATTCCGGAGAACTCCTCTGAGACTACTAGATGGATTTTTCTGAAACTTACACCAATTATCGGGTCACATGTGTTTGCACAGTGTCCATCTGTTCATCTGCCTTGGGTTAAAATCACTCATAACTCTGCAGTGGTTTGACTAATTCACCTGAAATTCGGCATGCGTATACATCCTAGATAGCTTTCTTGATTTTATGACAGGTGGTGCCACCTACATTCACGTTCAAGCTTCAGACATCCAAGCTCATATCTCAGGAACCGTTTGAATAATCAGGAAAAAAACTTTTTCACAAATGTTTATCTGCTGTAGGATAAAATCACTCTTATCTCTGCAGTGGTTTGACTTTTCCACCTGAAATTTTGCATGTGTATACATCTTGGATAGTTTCTCTTTCAGTTAACAGGTGGCACCACCTACACTTATGTTTATGTGGCAGACATCCATTCTAATATGTAACACATGTAACACATGTAACTCTATTTCCCATTGCCACTCAATCCATGCCTCACTTCACCCGTCCTACTCTGATTTTGGGGAATACACGTAGTCGCTTGTCGACTACCCGTATTCTAGTTTAATTTGATTTTAGAATATTATTTGATCATAATATTGTCATCATGCAGGTTGAATAATAAGGAATTAAATTTAAAATTTAATTCATGAATTAATTGTTAAAGCTTTACTTTTTGTTTTGGCCATTAAATTAGCTTTATATTTGGGAGATAATTTTTTTTATTAATTACACAGACATATTTGAAATGATAATTGTATACACAGGGCATCATTGCTTACAGGTTAAAAGGAGGTTTGTAACGTTTTACCTGCCCAAGTTGATTGTTGTTGGTGTGATCTGGATCACGGCTGTCCTGCTGGCATCATGGCAGGCCTACAATGAGCAGCGCGACCCCACCTATAATTATAAAGTGGACACAGGGAACTTTATGGTAACTATGATTGTAAGAGTATCATATTTACATATTTATGGTTGTGCCTGTATGGCCTCTGTTATATCTTTTAAATATTTCAATTTCCATTATATTGATACCCAGCCTGACCACAGTACACTGTGGAGCCTAGGCCTCACTTACCACTTTCATTCTATTGCAAGAAGGTTGTGGGAGGACTTGGTAGGATGTGACTGAACGTGGATGGGTATCTGGGGTCCACGTTCTCTTTGAAATATCCAAAACGAATGTGACAGAATTTGGCCCCTGGCACAGAAATGGGAACCTCTTGGCACCAGGGATGAAACTGATTTAGGGTCTCAGTAAATCCTCATGTCACCCCCAGCACATAGCCAATTGCTGTGGGATACTGTAGGGAAACTTGGTTACTATTACGCTGCCATGGCACTGTTGTAGGTGATGGTAGATGTAGATAACATTAGCAGTACCGTAATGAGAACGTGGCCATTTACTTGAAAGAATGAGGCCTAACTACGTTCTTCTATAGTAAACCACGTTTGATGGTGGGAGGACATGGCCATGTACCATAGATGAACTTTAAACACTGTGGGGAGAACATGCTGTGAATGTCATGAGAATGCAGTCTTCTATTTTATTATGTTCTGACTTGCCATGGCTAAATTGTGAGATGTCATGGAAGGATGTGATAAGTGAGGCCAAGGCTTAACATGACCACTCCACTAACGTGATCACATTTCACATTTATTGCTCTGGGCAGCAATTGTAAAACGGCAAGGTTTCAATTTATATGCTTTAATTTCTTTCTCTTTATTAATAATGGGTTATCCTCACTGGTAAATTAGGTAGAAAACCTTTTAATCCCTTATTATTGACTAAATAAACAGAATAAATAACAGATTATTATGTAAAACATTAAATGATTCCCTAGCTGCTACCATTTTCCTTCAGTGGCACCCATGTTTGTGATTACTGTAATTTCTGTTGTCTATATCATTGCATCATAGTGATAAAAAAATATTATTGAGATAAAAGGAAGTTTTCTTATATCTTGGCTCTGGCTGTAATTCAGGATATCGCCAATGTAAGTTTTCATAAACATCGAGGAGAAAAACAAATGTCTGGCTCAGCCAGATACCAGTTTATATTGACAATCGTGATTCAGCCAGACACTCTCCTCACAACTGACTGTCTTCAAGTTATTAGCTTATGCACGCTATGAACAAATTTTATTTTTGAACGAATAAGAGGCTACAGTTGTTGCATATCATCATGCATGGTAGATTAATACCATAACTTGTAACATATGACATGATCCTTCAAAGAAAGACCATGTCATGTGTAACTTTGTGTTAGTTGTTTGCCTGTAGTTTTTAGCTCAGCTGACTGAAAGTCACCTGAGCTATAGCAATCACTCTTTTGTCCTTGGTCCATCTGGCCAGCCGACAGTCCATCCATCTGGTTGTCAATTAACAGGGCACCAATCGTAACTGCTGAATTTTTAATCTTCTAACTTGACATCCAGGGAGACTAATAAGAAATCTCTTTGGGAACCTGAAATTAGGTCTCTGTTACCCATATTCTCTGAGCTATTGGGCTCGTAAATACCCCTGAGAATAATTAAAAATTTGGTACAAAACCTCTGGTATCTGAATAACTAATGCCTTGATAGCCATGATTCTTTGGATACTGGTGGCACTACATGTATTTTTTCAATTTTTTACGCATTTCTTTTTCTATTTATGAGACCTTCAAATGAAGTGGTCATATGTCCAAAAGCCCACTGTATTCCATTTCTAAGGACTTTTCACAAAATTTATGATTTTTTAGCACTCTGGCAGTCATTTGTTCTCATTTTCCAAGTTCCTTGAATTGAATTCAGCTGAGCATCATGGCCCATGGGCCACTAGTTTAAGCAGGCAGTCATTTACTTCTACCACACACAAGAGTACTAGTATTGGTGATATCCCGTATTTATATGTTAGAATAATTTATTAATAACTCAGTGAATTTGCTAATTAACTATATATGCTGATGGTGATAGTATTGTTGATGTTTCATGCAGGGTTTCAAGGTGTTCTTCTTTGTGTCTGGTGGGCTCTATGTTCTCTATCTTATATACCTCCTGGGGAGAGCCTACGCTGAACTCAGGAACATGCCATACTTTGGTGAGTATTCTCATATTAAATCAACTCAGTTATACAAAGGGAAAACAAGCTTTGACTTATAAGGATGCCTTTCCATACGTCCAGACTCCCCTATCTTTGGAAAAGATGAAAGAGCTGACAGAGCTTGTCAGGGCTATATTGTGAGAAATAAACTTGTGCTTCATTTTAATGAAATAAACAAAATTCACCAACACCAAGATTATCATAATGTGTGCTGACTCTTATATTATAAGTTTATATCACTCATCAGTAGATTCAATGGATTAAGGCTACACAAAAAAAATAGTTTGTGAGTGAATATTTTATTTTATTTTTCAGTTTTAACAGTCGAGACACATTAAGTGAAATTGGGCAAGCTTGGCAGGAAATATTCAAATCTCTGAGAATATTCTGTTGAACTTATTGAAATATTGCATATCATCAGCACAAAATTCAATCAATTTCCTTACCTTTAAGAATAAGCCATTGAGGCAAGATCACAAATGATCAACATTAATGGGGACTTTGTCCTCATTTGCAAAATAAAAATACTTCATGAAAAGTGGAGGTGGCAGATCCGTAGAACAGTAAATTAATTTTTTGTGGCCTTGTTAGAAGTGGTCTTTTCATACTTCTAGTTGGGATGGTAAATGATCTCTATATGTTTCTACCCTACAGTAGTGGCTGACATTTATCAGTGTTCTTACATATTTGACACAGTGCCAGTGTACTGCCTCAAGTCAGGTAATTAAAAAAACAATCTGCCTGGTTAGGTACTTTCTGTTTCATCTCAGATTAACAGGATTAAGGGGGAGCTTCTATGGATGTTTAATTTATGGGAGTGTTTCACACTTAGGACAGGAAGGGCTGCCTTAATTTATTCCTTAATATTATTTGACATGTAGCTGGCAGCAGGAAAGAAACTGGCACTGGGTCAAGTAGCTGTTGTAAACCCTGAGTGTTATGAACCACCAGACGCCTCAGATGGCTAAAACTTAATATAAGGTCATGTCATGTCATGTACATCACAGTCATGTGTTTATTCTAATAATAGTTTTTTTATTTCATGGTTTCACAAATTATGCATGGACTCAATGGTTCCTGATTGTTTGGTTTCATGGCTAAGAAAATTTGTTGGGTAAAAATATGCATAATATAACAGCTACTGTTTTACTGTTTACTTGCTTCAAACATCAGTAAAATTATATTGAGTCAAGACATTACTGACAGGTTCAACAAAATGCTATTTGAGTTTGAGATAAAATCTCAAGGCTTACACAGGTTATTGTAATGAATAGATTTCACTGGAGAATTCTTTGTTTTATCGGATTTCTTGTTATGAGTTACTTTATTTGATAATTAGAATAATGTTTAAAGCATGCTAGGCTAACCCACATTATATTGCTGTGTGGAGTAATTCCAATTTTGTGAAGGCTGCCAGTCTTTCAGTTTTTAGCCATTTATTTGCTATGGCAGTATATGTTTTTGCATGGATAAGTGTGGTGAGAATTCTTTCTTTACATAAACAGAAACCAATCTTTACAGATGTGCAACATTCAAAATAATTATAGCATATTTACCCCAGTATGCATGTTCTTAAAATTTTGAATTATGTATCAAATATTTAAAACAAGTGCTGGATGTGAATTACAACACACACTAAAAGCCCTCTTGGCAAATATGACAAGATTTGTGCCCAAGTTTGTGTGGGAAGATTTCAAATTATTTGTAACTTAATCAGTTGAGCACCGGTTTGTAAGATTAAAAGAGAATTAGGAAGCATAAAGTATCGGACAAAAGGTTTAGTTAATGATACTTACAGTAGAAATAGCTGTGATACCAGAAGGTCCAGTGTATACCATTTTGTGATTCTACACGTACATGATGTTGATGCTGACAATGCTGGACTGTGGTCGCCTTGGCATTCCAGATTTGCGACTGAAGTTCATGACGTCACTAATGGTGATTGTACTCACCATCACCATCACAATCACAGTGCTCAGGTTTGGGTCCAGCATGCTCCAGGACAATTTCGTGGCAGAACTCGCCACCACATATCAGAACTCAGCAGAGTTCCTCTCCTTCTACGGGCTGCTCAACTTCTACCTGTACACCATGGCATATGTGTACTCACCCTCCAAAAACGCAGTCTTTGGTAAGTTATTGTGAATATTGGTACATTATGCTTTTGACAGTTTGTTATAAAGTTATGAGAACTTGTCTAATGATGTACATTACAGGTGAATGTGACAAGAAAGAATGCTACAGAGGCAAAAATATAGTGTTTGGCATTAGTTTAAAATCCTGGTCAATTGTTAGCGAACCTGTGAGCTTATGCAATGCTGTGGTGTTGTCAGTCTTCTTGTCAGTCTTATCCCATACTATCTCAAAATTGGCAGGAGCTTTCATCACCAAATTTTATGCAAAAAATTAGTCATCTAAAAAACCCATTTTTTTGCTATCTGAATTTACCGAGATTTTTTTTGGGAAAAAAAAGAAAACTAAAAATCTTCTTCTCTGAAACTGTCCAGCCAAATTGTTCAGTACTTCAAAGGAATAATCTCTGAAACAATCTCTCTCAAGTTTGTTTAAATGGTTCCAGTTTGCTCCTGGGTTAAAATTTTTTTTTCTGGTTTATGTCTTCTTTGAATGTACATACACAAATTTTGTTTGTGATTGATTATGCAGAAATTCAACCAATTCAATCAAATACGCAAGAAAATGATCAATCATTGATGTAATCAGTTAATTGGCACACCACTTACAATACCAAACATAAAAAACAGAACCCAACTCGAAAGTAACATACTCAGAATAGTGTGACTCTGTTGTTTAATGGTTGTGGGTAAGAAAAATGTCCCACAATCAGGGTTGGGGTCAAATACGAATTTGTATTTGTATTTGTATTTAAATACAATCAAAGTATGTATTTGTATTTATATTTGTATTTTTGTTGTGCAAAATGATATTTGAATTTGTGTTTGTATTTGATATCAATATTTGATGTATTTGATCAAATATGTTACAAATACATAGGTATAAATACATATTCATATCTGCCATAATTTTAAAAATTTAACTTCTACCTAACTTCTGAACAAACCAAAATACAGCATCAAGTCACGTGTTTCACTTCTCCCTTAGACATCATGAATAAATATGGTGATGGAAATTGATTAATATTCTGTATAACTTACATTTGCGTATTTGTAATTGTATTTGTATTTAATGTTCTGTATTTGTGTTTATATTTATCATCAGTCGCTCAGATTTGTATTTGTATTTGGAGGAGACCAGCTATCATATTATATTTGTATTTGAATTTTGGCACAATGTTTTTGACCCAAACCCTGCCCACAATACACTGGGGCTTCTGAAAACACCATTTGTGAAGGGTTATAGATTGAGAAGAGAATAGATGTAGTCCAATCAGATATATAGGATTATAATGGTTTCAAGACAAATTACTTAAATTAATTTGTTTACACACATATATGCAATATAAAGAGAAGGCTTTTCCTTAAATTGTGACAAATTTTGCTTTTGAAGTTTGTCAGTAGAGAAAAGTAGTGCAAGCTTCTCCCACAGTCTGTATATGGAAGAAGTTTGTTTATAATAGAACATCTTTATAATGGAACATCCTCTTGTGGAGGGGTGATAGAACACCAGAGTTAGCTCTGATAATATTTTAATGATAGGTTTTGAATTCTTGATCCATACACACACAATATGAAATCCATAGTTAATAAGGAGATTCTAATCTTACAATATTGTTTCTATGCCTGTATATAATGTACTTATTTATCACATCAGGTGTTTGTTTTTCAGAATCTCATTTCCGTGACAACCCCACATTGTCCATGTTGAATGACTCTGACGATGAAGTGGTGTATGGGTAAGTTTCACAATGGACTACCTTGTCAATTTTCAGAACCACTCACAAGCGTATCAATAGATTCTGGGCATTTATTTAGTAAAGTTTTGCACTTGTTTCCACTGTTGGTGTGTACATCAAACCAGTCAGAAAATAATTTGAACTGAGCCTTTGAAATTTAAAATCAGTTCCTTGAAAATCCTTGAAATTTGTTTAGTGATAGTGGTAAGCAAACACTTAATATATTATTGCATGGGGGGAAAACATGTTTAAAACATTGAGAGACTGGGTTGGCTTTTGTCACTGATATATGTGAGCTGACCACGATTTTCTCTGAAGATAAGAGAACCATTTCATGAACCAGTAATTTAAAGAACCCAAGTTCTTTTGTCAAGAAATACTAGGTAGTTGTTTACTTTCAGTGCCTCTCAAGACATAAATTATTATATTACCTATGAATTGATTAGCCTGTTGAGTTTAGGAATCAATTTTAGCAATTAACAGTCTGTTTATTGCATCCTTCATTAAAATAAATAACTATTCACTTATAATCCCTACCATTTGATAATAAATAATACAGTTTTTATAATGCCTGTTAATTTAAGACACAATAAAATCTGTGTAATCTTTTGCCTTGAAAATGATTGTAAATTTTTTCTGAATTTTCAGGTCTGACAGAGAAGAAACTACCTCACTGACACGTAAAGCCAAGAAATTTGACAGTGAAGATGAAATGTTCAACTAATGAGATAAATGTATTTTACTGAAGTACTGTGCAGTGACATGGGCTAGGTACTTACCATTAATCAAGCTTGTTCATTTTGTACCATAGTACGGTAGTTATTATATGTTATAATTAACATATTGAGAACATAATAGCCATGACAAACAAAAGCTGCTGCCATTTCAGGTGAACAAAATATTTTATATAGCTAAAATATATCAGTGTTTAATAAGTTCTTCTTAACAACAGAAATTATTGACAATATCAAATTGTTTATATCAGTGTTATAAAGCCTTTTACTTCTAAATATAACCAGAGCTTGTTTTAAGGCATGTTTATTGAACAAAACTGTTTCTTCACAAACTTGAAATATATGTTTTGGTCTTTGTGTTTGATCTTCATGTCCTTTGATTGCTGTGCATATTTAAGGTAGCAGTCCAAAGCAAATGTAACAAAGTCTGAAAAACTGAAGTTTTGTGATATAAAACATGCAGATATTTGACTGTAGGAAGGTTATTATATGTTAACATTGTTTATCCTTATTTATTTTACAATTGTTAGTGAATAATGCTCAGTGTTATGTAGAACTAAAACCCAGAATCATCATTATATCAGTAATCCAACTGAATCCAGTAGTATTGCATTATGCTTCATTTATTTTCAAGGAAACAGCTTGAGATCAATGATTTCTGTGTATGAACACAGAAACTGCTTTAAACAGTGATGTCTAGTCAGTGCAATATTTTGTACATGATATATCATTTATATGGCATTTTGACTATTGTCAAACAGACGCACACATTCATCAGTGTATTAATTTTCTGGTGAATGGGTGCTGTCATTTATAATGACATGGTGAATGTTAGTATCTATAATTCATTCAGTCATGTGTATATTAATTTGACTGGGAATGGGCTCTGTCATGTTATAATGCCAATGTAGGTTTTAATATTTATGCCTTGTGATATACATATATAGTTATTAATAGGTTAGATGTAACACACAGTATGTAACCTTCATGATAAACCTGTTATGGTTGATTCAGTGTAGATTAGTTTGAACCCACTAGAGTCTCTGTAGGTCATAGTCGTATCTCTTATTGGTGTTATAATAGTTACTGTCAGAAATTCACATTGTGGTCCATGCTATGTTAATATTATTTTCAATTGGGTGGGGAGGGGGCAGTGAATCGCTATCATTAAAAAAATGTCAACAAACTGATGTACAGAACCCATCCTTAAAGGGGTCTATTCTTATATGGGAAGTCTATTAAAAAAAGATAATCCCTTGAACCTTTAAAAAAATAGGCCTGAAAATGCCGATCCCATCACACGGGCTGTTTGTTTGTTTTGTTTATGATCTAAATATTATAACATGGGGAGCCCACTAAAATAATCTAAACACATTCAACAAGGACACCTGGCTTCAAGTCAGAAAGACCAGTTTTGTAAAGGGTGTTTTGCAACTTATAACCTTTCAACTTCCATACATATGAAACCAGCCAACTTAGGTTATAAGATATTCAATTTTTTCTACATTGAAGCATTACATGAACTTTCTCAACAGGACCCAGGGTTCATCAATAATACATGTATGCAGAGTAAGCCTGAAATCACATACTAACCATGCTGAATTTTTGTATTATGCAAAATTGCCAGGTCAATTTACATAATTAATGTGTCTGTGGTAAGTACCGGTAGCTTTTACGGCACCTGGTATTGATATAATGACCTGCAACCATCAAAGTTACATTTAAGTGAAAAGCAGGTAAAGGTACTGTTGTCAATATAAATTATTATCCCTTGTTACTGGTAGATTGCATTCTAACAGTTCATCAGCAGTTTTATTATTTTTAAAAAGACACGCACCATATTCTAGATATTGTCACTGAAGTTGAAAATGATTACCGGTATTTGTGTGTTAAAGGACCACTGATATCCCTACATACATCATGCAAATATGCCATTGTGGGGAAAAACTGTAGTAGTAATGGCATAATTATTTTTGCAAATATATGATGTTCATGTTTGTGTACATAATATTATGCATTCTACATGACTGGGCACTTCACAATCAATGATATAGGTGCATGATCATTAGGTTAATACATTACGATATAATTCCTTTCTTTTGTGACAAAGAAAATTATTTATTAAGTGCATGAAGTGGACATTTAATGTGCAGGTTAAAGCTAGATATATCAGCTGACAAATGCATATATAATAGTGGAATATAATTGTATCTGCCAAAACAAAGTTTTGCGGATACTATGTTTTTGACTGGGCTCCGCCTCCGCCGCGTTTGTTTCCAGATAACTCCTCTGAGACTACTGGACAGATTTTTCTGAAACTTACACCAATTATCGGGTCACGTGAACTGATGCCTAACCTATTGGCCGTTACCTCTGACCTTTCCTCTCTGCCCAAAGTCCATTTGTATGTCTGTTTCCACACATAAACCTACATATCTTGGGAACCGTTTGACCGATCGGGAAAATTTTTTTACAAATGTAGCCCTTGGATAGCTTTATAACATACACAAAAAATGGTGGCGCCACCTGCAACCATGTTTGCACAATGTCCATCTGTTCATCTGCCTTGGGTTAAAATCACTCATATCTCTGCAGGGGATTGACTAATTCACCTGAAATTCGGCATGCATATACATCCTGGATAGCTTTCTTGATTTTATGACAGGTGGTGCCACCTACATTCACATTCACGCTGCAGACATCCAAGCTCATATCTTGGGAACCATTTGACTAATTGGGCCAAAATTTTGCATGTGTATAGATCTCACATAGCTCTTTATCATACTCAAAACTGGTGGCGCCACCTGCAACCATTTTTGCACAGCCTCCGTCTGTTTGACTGCCTTGGGCTAAAATCACTCATATCTTTGTAGTGGTTTGACATATCTGCCTAAAATTTTGCAGGTTTATACATCCTGGACAGCTTTCTTGATTTTATGACAGGTGGTGCCACCTTCATTCTAGTTTACCCTGCAGACATCCAAGCTCCTATCTCGGGAACCGTTTGACCAATTGGGCCAAAATTTTGCATATGTATAGATCTCACACAGCTCTTAATCATACACAAAATTGGTGGCGCCACCTGCCACCATTTTTGCACAAGTCCTTCTGTTTGTCTGCTGTGGGATAAAATCACTCATATACATGTAGTGGTTTGACTTTTCTGCCTAAAATTTTGCATATGTATACAACTTGGACAGCTTTCTGGATCTGTGGTAGGTGGCACAACCTACATACACATTTCGGCTGCAGACATCCATGCTAATATGCAACACACCTCACTCTATTTCCCCTTGCCACTCAATCCATGCCTCACTTCACCCGTTCCACTCTGATTTAGGAGGATACATGTAGTCGCTTGTCGACTACCCGTATTCTAGTTTCATTTTGATACTGAATATTATTGATTTATGGTACAAAGACACTGGTCTACAGATATCGCATATAACATGAGAGCACAACATTCAACACTTATGTTGGTATAGCTTAGTGTTAGGTCAATAGCAGATCATAAAAACTAATTTATATCATCATGGACATCCTTATGCATTGTGTTTCTTTATTAATGCCTCACTCAGCTATATTTATTTATAAAATGTGAAAGCATTACATCTGTCGGCTATCTAAGCTAGGTTTTGTGAGATTGGTTTATCAGTGATGTGTATATGAGATATATGTTATCATGATGCAGGGTGTATAGTGAAGAATTTAGATATATTAAAAGAAGATATAGATGATTTATCTGTAGATAGCTGATTAACTTAACAACTGATGCTTGTAATTATGTATAATACATGTTAATTATGTCCAACATTATAAACACAGTTAACTGAATAATATTAATTATGTTTATGTGTACACAGGGTACCTAATTAACCTGATTTGTGTACAGTTCTGTGTAATCATTCTAAGCATTTTGTGCATAGATTTCCGTTTTGATGTAATGCTGGACATAAAAGGATCATTATAATGGCACAAATGAGATGTATATGGGATCCTTAAGGATTTGTAAATAAAATGTTATTATCTTCTCCCATTGTGTTTGCTTATTAGCTCATCTGACTGTAGTCATCCGAGATGTTTGAGTGTATACCAGTAGGCCTGTTATGCAGTCATGGTGTAATAAACACAGAATGAATGGATGTACATCCTAACCATGTATAAACATGTACATTTTAAAAAAAAATTGGCAGATGCATACAAATGACTTAATTTGTGCTTTCCAGCTGCAAGTCATCTGTGCCATAGTGATCACTCTTTGTCCGTCTGTTAACAGGGAACAAATTGCAATGGCTGGACTTCTAACAAAATATCCATGTAGGTCAATAAACTCTTTGGAAACCTGAAATTATGTCACTGGGACCTATATTCTCAGAGTCTTGGGGCCTGTTTGTGCACACTAGAATAATTAAAATTTTCATACAAAAGCTGCAATAATCAATGCATGGATTGCCATGAGTCTGGCTTTGCCCGATGGTTTCATCAGCTGCTAAAGACTGGTGGCGCCACCTGTACTTTTACATATTTTTTTCTCTATTTTTGAGACCATGAAAATGACAGCAATGGTATCAGTTTCTCTGTTGTCCTGAAACCTTGTATATTTATTGATCACAACTTGTTTATCAGTTCCTGAAGACTGGTGGGATCATGTATTTTTTTTCTATATTGACACATTTTTTCCTCAATTTTTTAGACTGTCAAATTATATCAAATGACCAGTATGCCCCTGAAGCAGACTTTGTCTTTGCTGATGTGTCATCATTTTCAATATCTTGATGACTGTTTGACATTTAAAGTGAAAAAATTGCCTAACAAATGTGCAACAACCACTTATAGCACTGGGCACAGAAGTATTTCAAATATTCAAAAAATAATAAAGTAAAACTAAATTCAATCAAATTTATTAACCTTTCATACACAAACTTTCACACACATAAATAAAAATTTCTTGCTGTACAAAGAAAAAAGGAATTCATATATTTGGATATGTACATAATAAAATGAAGGCTGGATTTCACCAGTCAATTCATCTAACTGGCTCTTGGAGCAAATACTTATTATTTATGTTTATGACGTCCCTTAGTTTTATGCTTAGCATACAATGGTTGTTGAAAAGCAAATTTATTTCACACTTATATGTGCAAGTACATGTATACCTTATAAAAGTAACTTTATACAAAAAGAGCATCAGCATTTCCATAAAAATCAACTTTGCTGATAATCGTTGGCACAATTAATGGACGGACTTGGTTTTGTTGCCAGTACAAGGCATGGTAGTCTTTATATACATTTTGAAAGAACAGCTAGTAATACTGGTAACATTCATTAACAAAACATCCTATGGCATGTTATAAGGAATGAATACAAATACTGAAAAAAAAGTTTATGTATAATTTGGCACATGGTATGATGGTACTGATAAGTTCAAAATTTTGCAGCAAGAACTGATAAGGCTCCTAGGCAGAGAGTAATGAGATATGGTTGTAAATGACATGCCATGTGTGTGTGTGTGTATGTGTGTATGAGTTGTTTCCACAAGATGAACCTGCTCATACTACTTGTGTTACAAATAGTTGATAAATTCTGTCCGTAGCACACTGAATAGTGGCCATAAAAAGCACTTAATAATATTCCATGGATTTCACATTACACTGTTGATTACTGACAGATTGGTTTATACCTGACAGTGCTTGTAAGATATGTACACACCAAAACACTCATTTACATATTTGTGACCATGACAACCACTGATGATCAATACGACATGATAGCAGCAGAATCACAATGTGTTTTTCAAGAAATGGTGAAAACTTCTCCAGCAACAATAAAGTATATATAAGGCCAAAAAAAAAATAAGGTATGGTTCTCAGGCACTTTTTTTCAGAAATCGGTGCGGGCGGGCGGTATTTTATTTTTGACCTTTTTTTTAATGCTCCGATAAAATGTCATATGATCAGTGAAAAGCATGAAAATAACAAATTTTTTTGCTAAACAGGTAAAAGCACTACATAAATTGTACTATTTTTCTACTTGAAAGATGAAAATCAAAATAAAAATTTTTGATGCGGGGGTTAAAAATTGACGCGGGCGGTGCCCGAGAACCACACCTTTTATTTTTTTTGGCCTAAAATAAGACTTTTTATCACTGAATAAATTTTGTTCTGGAGCTTAGAGTATATAAACTTAACAACTCATTATGAAACAAAGGTTTAAACCAAGGAACATAAAACATAACAGTTTAATATGGTCTGACGGTGGCCATGAGGCCACGCAGTGACCAGCGAGTAGCTGGTATTCCTTCATGCCTAAGATCAATCTCCATGATAGGTTCTTGACATGACAAACGTGACTGGAATACAGAACAGCTGTACACCTCAGCGGCGCGGTTAGGATCTTGCATCACAGGTTTCTCGCTCTGTGGCCAACACGTGACATGGATGACTGGGAGAGCGGTGCAAGTGTGTCTGCTCGGGGCGTCCTGAAGGTCTCCTGTTGTCTTCTCCCATGCACAGCCCCAGATGTACACACCATGCACAAACATGCCCTCTTGTGGTGGGTCACGTAACTACAAAACATTAATGAAACAACATTTATAAACAGAGACAATTAAGTATTAACTTCAGTAATTGGCCGTAACTGTTAGAAGGCCACCATCACTAAGGGAATGAGTGAACTGAAATTTATATTCCAAGAAACTGGCCTAAAATGAAGATGAAATAAACCAAACCAACTATATTAAAACTGTAAAATTTTCAAACTCCAGCATACCTGTTATTCAATAATTAATAAAGAATTATTTGAATACCTTTCAGTCAGAAATTTGTTTAAAGCTGTTAATGATTAAAAAAAATCTACAGTAGAACCTGCTAATACAGACACTGGTGGGGCCTTGGTTTCTGCCAGTACAGAATGATGTCTGTAGTAAAGAGGTTTTCACGTTACAATTATTTTCATGGGACAACCTCAAATGTCTGTAAAAGAGAGGTGCCTGTTTTAAAGAGGTCTCTGAAAAGACAGGCTTCCCTGTAGTTGTATAATGTATTGTTTTCATAAAGACTGGTGTTAGCTATTGATACTCACATGGTCTTTATCTCTTGCAGTTAGCTCTGTCTGGAATACAAATGGCTCAAAGTTTCCACTTCTGTCAGTTGTGTATTTACGATAGCACTCTTGTTTAACCTGTGCCAAAAGACCTTGTGGGTAGAAAAAGGCACCCAGCCAATAAGCAGGCATCTTCTCTCGCCCCTAAATCAGAAATAATAGCAAAATCAGCTCTGTCACATCAAGAAATAAAAGCACTGTGCCTTCAGATTCAATGCTCTAATAATAATTGTTTAGTAGGAAGACAGATATCATTAATATACTTAAAAATTGAAAAAGAAATTGTTTTCTGTAGCAAAATAGATCTAGTTGTTTGCACTGTCCCCTGTATGTGATTCACATGAAACGTACCAGAGCGAGGATCTTCTCAAAGTGCTGGCACCTGGCCTGAAGATCGACCAGGAAGGTAGACACGCCCATTGTTGGTGGTGGGGCAGTGTCACCTGACAAGGCGTACCAGGTACGAGGTATACGACCGTGGAACAGGTCATCAGCAGCAGCCAACATGTCCTCTGACAGCTGATCACCCAGTGTATTCAGTTCAGCAGCAGTCTTTATACACTTAAAAAACAGAAAAAGCGCAGTGATATATAGAGTAATCACTCCATAAATGCACCTTCTAAAATTCTGTGAAATTATTTCCATAGTACTGAAAAATGGTCATTCTAAAATCCAGACCACAGAAAACACATGAGTGGAGTATGAACTCTACTTGTCATGTGTAACTGCATAATATTCTGGGATATACTGGTAATATGAATGGACTGATTTCTCACAGCTAAATATATGACAAAATTACCAAGAAAACTCAAATATAAACATACTGATTCAGATGCATACACCGCAGAGCACTGAATTTCATATTTTGTGAACCTGCTACAATCAGAAGTTTTCCTTGAGCTTACTATCAAAATGACTTATTATTTAGCAAACTGACTGGTTGTTAAGCATACTGACTTGTTATTTAGCATACTGACTTGTTATTTAGCATACTGACTTGTTAATTAGCATACTGACTTGTTATTTGGCATACTGACTTCTTATTGAGCATTTGTGAAAATTAGAGTATACATTACAAAGTCCACCACCTTACTGCCTAGCTATATCGTGTCCCCCTACCTGCAGTGTTGTTTTGATCTCTGTCAGCAGTCTGTACATCATGTCCAGCTCCCTCTGTATAAACAGGTTAAAGATGGTGAGTCCTCCAATCTTCCTGATCCGGTCAGCGATGAAATCCTGAAATCAGGTAAATACATTCATGATTGTGTGTCATATATAACTAATATAACTAATCTGGAAAATGACAAACTCTGCTACCTGATTTCAGCTGGAAGCAAAACTTATTAAACTTTTAGATCTGTTATAGGAAAATACCTGTGATAATATTAAATTTTGTACTGGTTTACTTATGGGTAATCAATAAACCTGATCATGATCATAAAAGTTCACATGCAAAGTTCAAAGGTAGTTTTAAGGACAGGTGCATGGTCCCTGGTGGCACAGTACCTTGAGAGATGGTTAAGGTGACCATGTGATAACAATGTTCATTAAAATTTACGGATTTTGGTTTTTCATATGCACTTGGCTTATGGATAATCCAGAAGTAATACCTTGTAGATAAGACATAAAATCAAATCTCTTAGGATATCTACAGAATTCACCATTTTACCTTTTAGGCACTGGCATGGCTCTAACCTGGGACCTACAAAGACCACAGTCCAATATCTTAAGAACAAGGCTACATTCTATCTCAGTTACAGTGGAGCCTGTCTGAAAGACCACCTGTCTAATAGGACCGTCTATTAAGACCATGCTTGTGTGAACTGGAAACATTCACATTGGTTGTGACTGACCTGTCTAGTAAGACCACCTGTGAATTAAGACCACTTTTGTCCAGTCCCATGGGGGTCTTATTACACAGGTTTCACTGTAATAACAACAAAATGTTAATAATATCAGTGTATGTGAATAGAATATTTGTCTTATACAAACTGACCTTGCTGTAGACCTTGGGGACTTTCGGGAGCATGGTGTGACAGATCTCCCAGAGCTCGGTTTCTTTAATTGTGCGCAGAGCAGCATGGGTAGCTGTGGCAACCACTCCCATGTCAACAACCACTGGGCTGTTGCTGGTGCCACTTACATTGGATATAGCTGGCCCTGTGACAAAAACATCAACATTCAGCCATGAGAAAAGTTATATCACAGTTGTAATTGAAAGATATGGCACAACAGTTCTCCAAGATTTTTCTTACATGAATCAGATGAGGTATAATTTTTATGGAACAGTTAAATTTTGTTATTCTTTATCATCTGACATGTTGGGCAATTTAATGTGATTTAAGTTCAAAGATGTAGGATCTTGAAAACTTGTGTTTTGCAAACAAAATGAATACAAAGTTGATCATTGTTGGCCTACAGGTATCAATTTAATGGAATTTTAATTTTTAGTTTGCACAGCTCGATATCATCTTTTTCTTTTGTTATACTTGAACACCAACCTTAAACAGAAGTTTGCTTTGTTCAGACACTGGGTCAGGGTTTAAAAAAATAAAAAATCCTGGCTTCCAATTATGGAATTTCTATCAGTAGATACTAAGTATAGTTAGGCAATATCTCTCTAAATGAATATCAAATTATACCTCTGGATATAAATAAAGTTATGCAATGCACATTGCAATATTAAGCCTCAGTGTGTGGCTATAAATAGATGTGTGGCTATAAAAGAGGGATCTATGGATTTCTAAGTTTGGATTCCTCTCACCATCAAAAGGAGTAGGAGGTCTGGGGAATAGCTGGTGGGTGAGTGTGTCGGTGGCTGGCATGGCGTCAAACACCTTGTTGAGTCTTGTAAAGATGTACTGGTCATCACCAAGCAAAGACTGTAAGATACAATAATGAGGATATTAGGAGGACTATCATAATACAGGTTGCATTCAAAGGTTTCATACAATATCTATTCATTAGGACTTGTGTGATATCAATGTATATCAATCAATGCTAAAGGATCGATATGGTTAATTATCAAAGTCTCCAATCTGTAATGGCAAGGAAACATTGCAACAAAGATTGAGAGAGTTTTTGAGATATTTTAATGCAATTATATGCAGTTGAAACATAGAAGTTTCATGGATTAATTCTATTATTTCATAACTGCAGCTACTATGCTGCCAGGTACTGTTTCTGATCTTGAATTAACAGACTCTGAAATGTAGATATTTCACTGATTGTCTTGTGCCAATAATTAATATTAACATTTCTACCCACTACCCACAGTCTGCCCTAATACTGGTGTATATGTGATCAATTATCTGCAGAAGAATTTGTCCTTGTGTGCCACTGAAAAATTTCATATTTGTTTGAAAAAAAAAACAACTTATTTTATGCATATTAAAATATATTCTTTAGATATTGCAAGAGATTAGAAACTTATTTTATGCATAAAAAATTATTTAACTATTGCAAGAAAATAACATTTTTCATGATGCCTCATATGGACATTCTTGTCAATTCAAGATACATGTGATCACAATGAAACATGAAAATGTCAGGTGACAGATGAAAAATAATTATCCAACACTAGTAATCTTGAAACCTGTATGTTTGTTTGATGTTTGAAAATTAAAGCCTGACATTTGGTTGTATGGTCTTGTACATCAGAGTTTTTTCTAAACATTTTGGAGACTATCAAGATCACACACTAAAAAAAGATTTCCAAGATCTTGTCTCTGAAAAACTTCTGGATGCTTATTTCAATTAATAAAATGGTGCTTTACTAAAACATACTATTAGCTGAAAAACTGAACATGAAGCATATATGAACAAGACAAGCACATGACCACAAAAATTTGTTGTTACAAATAACTGATGGAATGAATGCACAACAGAAAACCGACAAAAAAATTCACTCTGTCAGAGCACAACACTGCACCAATGCTTGTGGCAGGCAACTCAACAGCTGAATAACAAACAGGAGATGACTGGTGGCCAAATCAAACACAGCATTAAACATTATTCAACCAGATGTAACAACAAGTGGCCCATGGGCCATGACGCTCAGATGAATTCAAGGAGCCTTAAACAATGGGTAACATGACTCCCAGAGTGCTGAAAATCATGCATTTTGCCAAATAGACCTAAGATAAAGGTTACAGTGACCTTATTCTACATCCAGCTGCTACCATTTGTGCCCATCTTTCACACAGCTTGCCTAATATAGGTCACAGTAATATTATTTCAAGTTTCCAAGAAATTTTTAAAGGAATCTCCCTGGATCTTAATCAGATTAAAAGTTTCGAGGTCCAACTGGAACCAATCATGCAAATCTGTCCTATAGGGTGCTCTAATCATGTTCTTTCATATATCTTGCAGAATATAGGTCACAATGACCTAATTTCAGGTTTCTAAAGAGATTTGTCTAAGACCTCACTGGATGTACAGAAAGTAGATTCAAGGTCTAACGGTTACAGATTGTACCCTATTAACAGCCAGACTGCTTCATTTGAAGTTATAAACAATAGAGAAAAAATTTGTAAAAAAAAATACAGGTAGAGGCATTTGTCTGCAGGAACTGATAAAACACTCCATGATCAATATGCATGCAATCATGGCGATCAACGCATAAGTTATTCAGATACTGGAGCTTTTATATCAAATTTTTTATTATTCTAGGGGTTACTTACAAGCCCCATAGCTCTGAGGATAAGAGTATCAGAGACTTTCCAAGGAGATTTTTCATGGATCTCCCTGGATGTCATGTTAGAAGATTCTAGGTCCAACAGTTACGATTAGTTATTCAGATACTGAAGCTTTTGTATCAAATTTTTAATTGATCTGGGGGTATTTATGAGCCCTATTGCTCAGAGTATATGGGTAACAGAGACCTCATTTCAGGTTTCCAAGGATATTTTTCATGGAACTCCCTGGATGTCAAGCAAGAAGATTCTAGGTCCAGTGGTTATGATTTGTGCCCTGTTAATGGACGGATAGACAGACAGACGGACGATGGACAAAGAGTGATCACTATAGCTCAGATGACTTTCAATCAGCTTAGCAAAAGAAATGGAATAAATTCACATACAAGTTCAAAATAACATCTTGAAATAAGAGAATTTTTTAACACCAAATTACATCTCACAGAAACTTGTATACCAACCTTTACTCCAAGGAAAGACTGTGAAGCATACAGCCAAACAAAACAGAAATGAAAATAACAATCCAAGCAGTTACGCTTCTGTCTTATAAATAAGAAGAGCTAAATGTATAGACTATTTTAAACAGATATGCTGAAAAGCCATATGAGATAACATACAAAATACTAGTTACAACAACAATTAGTCACTAACATGACTGCATATGTCTAAAGCAAAGCCTTGGCTGTAATATGGATTTTTTGGGACAAGCAAAATTTAGTCAGCTGTATAAATGAACTATTTTGGTAGTGGTATGTATACAAACCCAGTTTGCTTGGACACACTCTGTTACGAACAGAATCTGTTCTTTGATTCTACATTAGAGTGCCTCAAATGAATAAACTTTAACAGTAACAAGTGTTATAACTAGCAATCTCCTATCAATTCGGATGACTCAAAGCACTGAAAGAAGATACAGAATATGCACTGCATACCATTTGTTTATAGTAAATTTTATTACATGTTACAAGCAGCCGAACCTCTGGACTAAAATGTGTGTTACAAGGGGAGTGAGGAGAATGTTGTTTAGAGGACAGCCTTCCCTCTGATCTAGAGTGTGTGTTTCTAAGAAAGTGTTCAGAGAGTATTGTTTAGAGGACAGCCTTACCTATGGACTGGAGTGTATGTTTCAAGGACAGTGTGCAGAGAGTATTGTTTAGAGGACAGCCTTACCTCTGATCTTGAGTGTATGTTTCAAGGTGAATGTTCAGAAAGTGTTGTTCTGAGGACAGTCTAACCACTGGACTGGAGTGGATGTCACAAGGGTGGTGTTCAGAGAGTGTTGTTTTGAGGACAGTCTTACCACTGGACTGGAGTGGATGTCACAAGGGTGGTGTTCAGAGAGTGTTGTTTTGAGGACAGTCTTTCCACTGGACTGGAGTGGATGTCACAAGGGTGGTGTTCAGAGAGTGTTGTTTTGAGGACAGTCTAACCACTGGACTGGAGTGGATGTCACAAGGGTGGTGTTCAGAGAGTGCTGTTTTGGAACAGTTTTACCTCTGATCTTGAGTGATGTTTCAAGGTGAGTGTGCACAGAGTTTTGTTTTGAGGACAGCCTTACCTCTGATCTTGAGTGTATTTTTCAAGGTGAATGTTCAGAGAGTGTTGTTTTGAGGATAGTCTAACCACTGGAGTGGATGTCACAAGGGTGGTGTTCAGAGAGTTCTGCTTTGAGAACAGTCTTACCTCTGGACTGGAGTGGATGTTACAGGCCTCTGGTACATCCAGATGGTGTGCTGGCAGTGCTTCCAGTGCCTGGATCAGCTGGTTCAGGCGTGGATGCTGACTCTGGAACACGGCTGGTGCCTTGTACTTCACTGCAACAACATTAACTTTTATAACTATCACCACCCATGGAATACAAACATGACACTCAGGGGTTCTAAAGTACTGCTGGTTGTGGCTGCAAAACTGTGTACTCCAGCAACACAGCAATTAAGAAAGTACCACCATTGCCTATCAAGGCCATCTGGTGTTTGTTCTTGGAACAATTCTTTTATTTTGACTTTATCATGTCTACATTAAACTGTTGTTTGAATCTTGTTGCTCCTCATGCCAGTGTATATCTGATACAATTTGCTCCTCATGTCAGTGTATATCTGATACCATTCTTTTGTTATAAACTGATACATTCATCTATGTACATGCAGTACAGCAGAGTATCAACCATTCTGCAAGTAGCATTTATATAGGACTTAACAATATTTTATTCCTTTGCTTGATGCCTTGCTGTTTTATTATTAGAATTTCACCTTGCAAAATAACCGTCATCCTAATTTTATAGGATATTATTGTCTCATAAAAATTTGTTTTTCTAGTTGATATAGTCATGTATCTTGTCTTTTGGTATCAATTTGACAGAAAGGACTTTACTTGAGTCCCATGGTTTCAACCACTCTTTCTGAGCACCAATCATACATTTCAAGTAATTTAATTATGAGAATAAATTTCCTGTAAATAGGCATTTTAGCGAATATTCACCAATACTTTTTCATACCTTGGTGTGATCATAAACTATAATTTCTAATATGTTCTAGTACCACTCCATTTAAATTTTGCATACAGCAGTACCTGTCATGAGTGGACACATGTAGGACATAGCCAGTGTTAATTCAGGACATAATTAATGCCTGTCAAAAGCTTTGGTCTCTTATGATGATTTCATGGATGATGATTTCTTCTGCTGAAATTGATTCAAATCAATACTTCATACTCTATATTGGAGCAAGAACAACTTTTAACATGATCATTTTATCTGAACACTGAGATTATGACCAGATGATTCAAGTTCAGCCATGATTTTGTCAGATTTACAGTGCCCTGACTGGGCCTGGCATCAGATAGACATTCAATTTGGTGGAAATGCTGGGGTATTCAGGGGCACTGGGGGCTGTCGCCAGTGCTGCTCTCAATCAAATTTGAACTTTTGCACAGGTTAAATCTTTTTTGTTAATCAGAATTTTGACATAGTAACAGAAATAATTATCAAATGCTATCATCATTACTTCAATAAACTTTGTAAACAATGTTTTAATCAAATTCAGCATCAAAATGGTGACCAAAGTTTGCCGTGACAAAACCTGTCTTCCCCTATGTTTATATAACAAAAAAGTCCAGATCAACTCATCTTGATGCTCACTGGTTGATTCAGTCATGTGGTATGGCATTCCATTAATTCATAGGATTTATGAATGGACCTGAATATGTGCCCTTCCACTCCACAGAGCTGCTCAGCTGGTACCACAATACAGTACAACTGGTGGATGCTGATATATCAAACTCAATGTCCAGTCAGGAAAGGAATCCTGGACCAAACATGACTGTCCCTGTCCATGTTCAGCAGATGTCCACTGAAGAGATGTCAATTTTAATTGAAAATGAGTCAGAACAATAGGCTCATGTCAGTACAATGAAGGTGCTCATGCCAGGGTCTGCTCATTGAAGGTACTGCTGTAGTCCTGCTACTAAATCAAACTAAAAGCATGTTATCACCCAGGTACAGTCCCCAGCATGCGTGATACAACATGTCATTCAGGGTTCAATTCAATGCCCATTGCGGATATGGTTTATACATTTTAACACAGCTTGGCTCTCAGTGTATAGCCAGTGATGTAATGCCACAGAATGAAATATACAAGCACCACAAATTGTGTGAGGTAACTGTGCACAGTGACTCTCCAAATCGAATGCAATCAACCAACATCACATGGCGTGTGACATCATTATGCTCTGTGACACACTGTCCAGGAATGACACTAACAACAAAGTAGGATCCTGCATGGGTGAAGGTGCTTGGGCATATGCATTTTTTAAGTGTTCTTTGTGAAAACAGAGTGACTGTATACAGTTGGTTGTGTTGATAACATGTGTGGCTGTTTAATAAAAATATTATGAACCGGTTAGTTGGGCAGAACAAAAAAATATTACCGACATTCACCGTTGATGTAAAGTTAAGGATTATTATGCTGTGTAAGTGGACTTACAACGACTCAGCTCAAAGTCCTTCTTGACAGCGTTAGGAGACAGCCAGTACTCCACCATCCCCGTGACTGCGTTCTGATCTAGCGTGTCAGTGATGTAGTTACCATATATTATCTGTAACAGTAAGGATTGTCTCTATGGTGACTAAATAAGATCTGCAACAAACACTGGAAATAAACATGATCTATAAAACATCCACAGACTATTAAATACTGAGAAACATGAATCAAGAATGCATGGAACCTGTTATTCTGAAGCAATAGCAAAGTGAAACAAGGAGGACACAACTGATGAGACTGTAAAAGATGTAAATTGTAATATACAGTCAAACTTCACCTAATGACCACCTCTGTGCAGTGACCACCTAACAATGATGACCATTTATTCACAGTCCTGATTCTTTTTTTGCTCTTTATAGTCTTAGACAACCAAATTAAAAAACAACAACTTTAACTTTATCAAGGTCCAATTGGTGGTCGTAATTTTGAGGTTTACCTGGATTTCACAGAATTAAATAAATGAAAGGTTTCTGTACCACATGATCAACTGCATTTCATATACTAGTTTATTTCCTTTTCCACAAAGGAATCCCCATGCTGGTTTATGAAACTCTTTCAGTTATTAATTTGAAGTAATGCACTCTATTATTAAACTTTCAAGCATTTCCCAGCTTTTCTGTGTACCAGTTGCACAATCAATTGGCTCCACAAAGTGTCAACTGACATAGCACATTATATCTAAAAGAACACTGTTTGGCTACTTATTTTAGGTGCTGTATACATAAATATTAAGACTAAGAAAAAGCAGTACTGGTTTTATATCACAGAGAAAAAAAAAGATATACACTGCTATTTGAGCTATAATGCTAGTTCTGCTTTTTCTACTTTTTTAAGGATATGTCTATAGCTTGCATAGGGCATGGTATATTGAAACTGTATGAAGGTAATCATTAAACAAGAATGATATGTTGTTAATAAGCCCTGTAGATCTTGTTTTCTTTTTATTCCCAGGGTCAGGAATAATAAAGGAGTCAAAATTTGTCCTCAAGACATTTGAGCAAACTCTGAGGTTTTATCAAGATTTGCTGTTTTGCCTTTGAAGTACTAGAGGGGATCAAACCATACACCTTCAGCTCTGGAGTGCATCTTTTATCTTTTTTTTTTAAATAATATATTGGAGGAAGTGACCATCTCAATTTTTAATGCTACCTTAATGAAATACGTGCTTTTGCAGAAACCTTTTTGGTCCCAGACTATGTGACAAGGCAGTAGCACAAGCTTTCATTCATATATCCTGGGGTTAACCACCGCACTTATGGGCCCTGGGGGTGATTTTGTCCCGAGTGCTGGGTCACACCACCATGGAACCCTTGAAAGGCGCACTCATTTGAGAGTGAAAAATGGCCTTCCCACTAAACCTGTAGGTCACTCATCCTGAAAGGGGCCTGACTGTATAAAATCTCACCTCTCCTCGGCTGAGATTTGAACTCACAAACTCCTGACTTTGGGTCCTGTATAATCCCAGACCACAGAAGCCAGTTTCTGTAGTTCACCTTGTGTACACAAGGTCCTTCCTTTGTATTCTGTGTAGTTATACCAGGGGAGTTCTTGTTACTTGGTTAGCATGTGTTTTACTGTATACATCAAAGATCACACCCACCTCTGCCACCATGTACTTGATGCCAGTCCATGACGTACTTCTGGGGAGGTCCAGACCGTCAGGACCCACACACACCATGTTGTCTCTGAACTCATTGCTGGCAAAATTCAAGGCTTCCTGCAATCAAATCACAATGTCATGAAAACAGTCTCAAGGAACAAAGTGCAATATCCAATATAATGCCAAACTAAGTGAAAAAAAGGGTTATAATCATTTTAATATTTTTTTAGTCAAGGAAGCCATTACACTTTACTAAAAACAAAAAGTAGTGGAATAAAAGTTAGTAAAGGATGCTTGTTATGCTTATACTAAATATGTAAAATTGCATCAATCATAAGTCATGTTAAAAAAGTTATCAAAATAAAAGAGGCTCATGTAAGAAAGGCTAGTATCAATGAATGCCCTGTATCCCCAGACCTTGGCAAGACCTGAGTATCTCTGACAATGTTCAAACATAGGGAATACTGTAAAAGGACAAGGGACCAGGTCTACTCTTGACATCAGCAGCATTATTTATTACAAAATAATAAATGATCTCCTGAGACAAGATATCTTCTGCAGAAATACTGAGACACACTGCCCTTTTAGGTCACACTTTGTTTATTCAAATTAAATATACCAATATAACAAAATTTCAGATAATTTAACAATTATTATTAAATTATTTTGCATATATGAATCAATGGAATATCAAGAATATATGTGCTTAAAGTACATAAACAGTGGGTACCAGAAAAGAAGGTCACAAAGGACTGTTCTTATATTTCTTTACTTCAATAAGAATTTAACTCACAAAAAACTGGTTGTTTCCAATATGCAGGAAGTCTTGCGGGGCTGTCCAGCCTGCACGTCCCATGCGAGCCCTCAGGCGGACAGCAGCATGCAGGAAACACAGGTTATGTAAAAACACAGGCAATTCTGACCGTTGTGTCTGCTTCAACATGTCAGCCTCAATCCACGATAAACAGCGGATCATCGTCTCCTTCATGGTCTGGAATACAAACAAGATTTTCATTATTATACCTGAAACACTTGATAAACACATCATTATACCTGAAACACTTGAAAAACACATCATCATACCTGAAACACTTGATAAACACATCATTATACCTGAAACACTTGATAAACACATCATTATACCTGAACACTTCATAAATACATCAGTTACCTGAACACTTTATAAACATATCATTATACCTGAAACATTTCATAAAAACATCATTTACCTGACACACTTAATAAACACATCATTATACCTGGAAATACTAAATTCCATATGTCTTTTCATATATATTGTAGGCTGTATGAATGAAAATATTGAATAACTGATAAAATGACAATATTAAACAAGTTCTTCTATCTTTACATAATTCTGGCAAAATCTAATTATTTCATCTGCAAGATTAGCACCTCTACCTAGTATACTGAAAGTATCTTTAAAGTGATTATACACAACAAAGTCTGGGCCAGTGTTTGTTGATTACAGACTTGTGAAATGGAGCTTAATGGAAAGCTCACAATTGTGTACTTTGCAACATTTATTTGAATTTACCAAGGCATACATACCCTAGGAGTGTCGACCATCAGTTTGACGGTGGCCTGGAGGAGCCGCACAGGGAGGTCAGAGGTCATGTCAGCTGTGACCCAGCAACGGAAATTTGGATCGACCTGCGTGAGTTCAGTCAGCATGGTCTCCAGTAGACTCATGATCCCCGGGGCACTGTGACCATTTTGTAGAAGCAGCCATAAGCCCTGTAGACAATGTATATTTGATGGTACATGGTATGGATTCATTTTTATTTGTGAATGCACAATGAAAGGTTTAGCAATGATTTCTGCATACAAAATATACACAGATAATATAAACAAATAACAAGTAAAATGTCAGATCTGTAAGAAATGTTAATGCAATAAGATAATAAGAGGACTTCTGTTTCCCTTTAAGGCTAAAATAATTGCTGAAAAGAACATAGAGCTACTGATTGAAATACTTAACTGAATTTTGTAAATTTAATAAGAAATGGATGCTGAGTCCATGGTATTGGTCAATGACATATATATATATATATATATATCAAAAGCTCCATCAACTGCTTGAAACACTAAAATTCAGATACATTAATTTCTATTCTTTGTAAAATATCAAAATGTAAAAGCAAACTTAAGTCTCATTATAATATTTAAATACAGTAATATGGAAAAGCCTACAGAGGATCAAAAGCATAGTTCCAGAGACATGACATAATGCTGATATTTTTATTCAATGAAAACCATTTATCTGCAAACAACATATAAACTGTAATTTTCCTACACTTACCTAACATTAACATACATATAAATATTGCAAACTGACCTCTTTAGATGCTGTTTGCAGGAACTTTCTGATGGCCCGCTCTCCAGGCAGGCCAGAGCCACTCAGTGTCACCGTCATTGTGCGACTCTGCTTCCGATTTGCAAACTCAGTGAAGAGCTTCTCCGCACTCTCCCTTTCAGTCCTATACAACAATAGTATTGGTACCTGTGGTGTGCTTTGCTTTAGGAGAAGAGACAAGTCTGCGGCCAATTCTCCTTGATACCTGAAAGTAAATAACAAGCGTGGGAGCAAACCTATCAATCCAATACATATCTACTAAGTATGTTGTCCATACACAGTAAACTCCAGATATGTCAAACTTGCTTAAGTTAAATACCCCTAGGTTCTGCTGCGATACTATTTGATCAAATTTAAATCAAGGGGAGGGCCTTAACACCAATGATACAATAGTAACCATAATGACACACATATGCCTCTGAACTTAAATAATTATCAATGATTTTGGTTAAATTTTTGCCAATTATTTTATTTAAATTATTACCAACAGCTTTAGCTAAATTAATGCCAAAGATATTTGTTAAGTTATTGGCAATAATGAATTTTCTTTATTCAGCTATGGGCCTAATGGAATATCATTATATACAGGACTTAAGCCCAGGAGCAGGCCTTGTTACAATTGAAAACTGAAATTTTCCCTTAACATTCATAAATGAGTAACTAACATGGCTGTTCACATCCTCCCTATGATAAAATTCCTGTCTGCATGATATAAACTTATCTGATATCTCACAGTTATACAAATGGATAAATGCTGTTACAATTTTCCAATGACCCTCAAAGCTGTCATGCACTTGGACTGACTTGATTTAAAATGAGAAAATAAGAAGTATATAAAACATAATATATAACAGAGTATGCGAAATCTGTCGGTCCTGCGGACCTGACCGGCTAGATATCTGAGGGTCCGATAGGATCTCTAATTTAGCCGGACCTATTGTCCGCCTAAGAAAAATTTTTGGTTTTGCACAACTGGGTCCACTGGCCTTTTTCCAACGATATCGTTTGATTCAGAGACCTATTTTCTTAGATTGTTATAAAGCATGTGTAAAAATATCTGCAGAAACACTTCCACGTGCGTTTTCGTGTTGCTCGTTGCATTAGATCAGCTGACGGGCACAGAATAAAAACAGTCTTGATACACTACTGCAGTTACGATATCTCTGTAATAGAAGAATTTGCCGAGAATCACACTAATTGTTGTTAGGATCGACAATTATTTGTGTGGCAATAACCGTGGTGGCATATTAACCAGAGGTGTCAAGACTAGACAATTCGGTTCCCAAACCATTCACAAGATTTTCACAATTTCGCCACGCGGGCAAACACTGCAAAACCAGTTTTCCCACTCGTTTGATGAAATTAGATATAATAATAGGCGCACATTGCACTAAAAATTAGGCAAGTAGCAGTTAAACATCAACGAGAGGAAATCCTTTTCATTTGCTCATATATAATGTGAATGTTCATCACATTGGCATAAACAGAGTTCTTTTCGTTATACATATTTGTCAACCAGCGATGTCAGATTCTATTTTGACACCCAGACAGACCTCGGTGACTGACTGGTGATTTGCCACGCCTACGTTCCTGTGATTGGCTAAGTGAAGACTCCCATTAGCCAAAGAGCCAATCAGATAATCATAGTAAGAATCTGCTCATGTGACTTCATTCATAAAATTTTTGGCGGGAATGAGTGTGCGGATATCGGTCACGCTGTTCGGAAAAAGCTCAGGGTGTCCATGAAACTAATTTTTCAACCAAGACCATAAGGCCCTGAGTAAAATTGGGCATAAAAAGTAAAATTTAATATTGATCCTGGCACTGACTAAGTCTAGGACGTGATCATAATCATAAGGTTAAATGTCTGATAAGATAAGAATTACGTAATTTCATGTTAATTTAGTGCCAGGGTTCTCGGAGCGAATCCTGTCTGTTACCACTGGCTTGAGGTCGTTTCTATTCAGAATTGATTCTGAGTATGATTCTGCGCTAAGTGCAAGTCTGGCCCGGGTATTAGAGCGAAATTTTGACTTACGCAGTCAAATTAAATATGTCTGTAATTGTGACACATAAGAATTATAATAAGCTAATATTTTCATCCTTGATTGTTATTTATATGTCAATAGACACTGAATAATATTCAAGTTCATTGATTTTATTGAGAAAGGTAAAAAATATAGGTAACAATAACATTTATTTTTGGAAAAGTCAGTTCACGTCACTATCAACCGCCACATATAAAATATAAACATGTTTACAAATTTGAGAGGATATTCAGTATGGTTATATATTATAGGTGTAATTAACAGGTAAAATAATGCAGTTTAAGTTCCAAACCAGGAGTAGGCTGAATAGTGCACGGAAGTCTTGCATACAACTAAATATCTCCGAATATGTTAAAAGAGGTTTGTTTTACTGACATTCATAAATTCACAATAAAACTATTGACACTCATTGTTACATATGCTTTCTGCTTGTTACCGTTCACTCAATTTACATACTTCACGGCAGGTCCTACAGAGATCTGACAGGACCGGCAATAAGTCTTCTGCAGAAGGACCCACTGTCCTGCTGAGGACTGGAAGTTTTCGCAAACTCTGATATAATGTTAAATATAATATTAAATAAAAATTCAATAATTGTAGGATTCCTATTTTTTATTTGAAGAAATGGTTAGTTTCACTTCTACAAATAAACGGCCTTACTTCTTTCCAAGTACACTTGTTATAAACATTGTGCAGGCCTGAAGAAGTCGATCATTCCTGACAGCTCTCAACACCAGTAGGCGCTGCAGTGGGGTGTATGTCTCGTCATTCTTATCGGGAAGTGGTGCAGACTCTGGCAACTCGCTCTCACAAAGGTTCCTCCATTGTGTTTCACGTCCATCTTTTGGCATGCGGTCAAACATTTCCTGGAACCACTCATAGTGGACTGCCAGGAGCTGCAGGTTTTGGAACTGGGTGTCCAGCATCCAGTCAAAAGGTTTCTTGGCCATCGTTAACTTGGAGTCTGTGGATTCACAGCCTAAGGCCTTCATGGTAAGAGCACCAAACCCTGGTGATATCAAGTACTCTCTCTCTCCTTGGCCAACACACCCCTGTGAGTCATGTACCTGCATTGAAAACATAGTACTTAGTGAACAACTGATAATATTATATCTTCTCAGGCTGGTAAAATACTTATTTATTATAAACCGGCTTGTTCAATATTGCCTAATTCATACTGGCCTGAGAGTGGCATATCAGCAGAACAAGGCTGTCTGATGCCCATTAGAAGACAAAACCCAACAAGCTGGTTTATAATATTTTATTAAACGGTCATGCATATTATCAACACAACCATGTATAGTCACACTGTTTTCTCAAAGTACTCAAGTATTAAACACTTCAACAGTGCACATGCCGGCACATTCATACATTCAGGGTCCTACTAACTGTCAGTTTACCAATTATGATGCTTGTCAATTTAATTCTGGAGTTTTTCATGAGTGCACAGTGTTTAATAAGGGTATAAGCCATATCACCGATGGGCATTGATAAAGAATTTGAATGATGTGTTGTATAACATAATTCAGGGTTTGTATTTTGGTGATAACAACTATGGATGGTTAAATAATTGAAATATCAACTGATATGGGTTTATTGAGTAACAGTAAAATGAAAACTGGTACAGCAAAAAAAGAACTTGAAAAACAGCCCAACAAAGATTGTGAGGAGCTTCTGAGGTATTTCATGGCATACAAAATGCAGCTGTAATTTGAAGCCTTCTTGTTGGTTTCACCAAAGCAAAGCTGTATTTTTATCTATAAATGCTCAACTACAGCAATGTTGCTACTGTGTTCCTGTACTGGAATAAAGTAACAGACATTCTTCAAGCCAAAAAGTTCAATCTCGGAGGTTTTTGTTGTCAGACCATTTATACCCTCATTATTTAAAGTTACAGTTACTCCCAATTTATTTGAAATTTCTGGTGCTTTTTTACCTCCAGTGCCAGGAGAAGAGAGAAGATGAGGCGGTCTCTCTCGCACAATGCTCTGGCTGTTGTCACGTAGGAAGCCCAGGTCAGCCGGTCAACCACTGCCTTGATTGAAGCCCTGTGGTTATAACATGCTTTGTATGAGAAGATGAGTCATGATCATTCAGATATCAGTACATATCCTCATGAACATGAATAACCTCTCTGATCTTTCAATTACAAATCAAGTGTCCCAACCATTACACCAGCATGTATTTGCTACGCCCTGTTATTCACTCTTTTATCCTTTAGCATTGACACATTGGTACAAAAATTAGTGATTCTGATATAAAACAGTACAAAAGATAATCATTCTGATTTCTTGCAAGTCTCATTATTTTCAGGTGTAGGTATTTGCCCTGTCCTTATCTGTTTTTTCCTGAGTATCAGATGACAGTAAGTGCTGTCAGTAAAAGCAGGGGGCAGCACTGCTTACCCATGGCTTTATCAAAGAGTCATATAGCAACATTGGCTACCTGCATCAGGGTTACCTGTGAGAAACTAGACATTTGATAAGCTTTGGAGTTACTACCTTTCTTGGGAACCACAGAAAAATAATACATTTATATAGAAATTAGTTCAGACAAACAGTTAAATGAATTAATGATACATATATCATGATGTGGTTACCTTTCTGAGTGGCTGATGGCGGTGTCAAATATATCCAAGAACTGAGTGAAGCTGATCTGGTAAACTGGGTTGATCTCTCTCAGATACTGGGCAGCATCAAAACAGACAGCCCCGCGCTGTGAGATGGTACGGTAACTCTCACGGGCACGCTGGATTGCCTCCTCACTGGTATCAACCCGGCTTTGACTGAAAGGAAGTGAGTACTCTGTTCAGAAATGATGATTAATGATCTCTTGATTATAATGAAAAATATTTTTAATGCTTAACAAAACAGCCAAAAGATGTTTGATTTTGAACAATTTTGAACTTAACCACAGAATGACCCTGCACAAAAAATGTGGTTATTGTTCCTTAATGAAACTAAAAATTCAAGTAAATAACAGTGATAAGGAAAGGTGTGAAAGAGGTTAATTAAAATTACTAATATCTGTAAAAACATAATATGGTTTAATCAGACTACTTCACCTTTATCACTTCCAGGCCTTTACGCTTACCTACCTATGTTTTCATCATACTGCTTCATATTTATAACTCCCAGTCCTTTAAGCTTACCTATCTATTTTCTCATCAAACTGCTTCACCTTTCTTGCTCCTGTTCCTTTAAGCTTACCTTTCAATGGTTTCATCATACTGCTTCTTGAGCTCAGCCAGGTGCTTAGTGGCTGGCAGATCCTGCAGCAGCCTGACATCACTGGACAGTAACTTCAGCATCTGTTCCTCCTGGTGAGTCATCTGATGCATGTTCTCAAGCCTCTCCTGTTACATACAGCAAAGATGCAAATGCAAGATATAGCTGATTTTTTTTTTAATTTTTGCTAATTCAAAATATACTTTTTTCTATTTTTTTTTCAGCGCTCAGCTGAATTTTTTTAAATTTTAGCAAATGCAAGATATAGCTGACTTTTTTTTAATTTTTGCAAATTCAAAATATACTTTTTTTTCTATTTTTTATTTAAATTAGCATTTGAAAAGCTAAGAGGAAATGGCTGTGCTATCAAATAGTAAATAAATATTTGCCAAACTAATACTGTGCATTTTAACAAACTATATCAAAGATGCAGGAGCCTATTGTTATGGAGTGAGAAAGGGTGTATATGTGACTTAACATATATTTAAAGGAATATTTCAATATTTAAGATCTAAAATTATTCAGAAACAAATAAAGATCAATTAAGGTTTCAGTCTGTTCTGATATTCAGACAGAGCCAAAGAATTATTAATGGTCATCAGACAACCAAGTATCTAATGGTAATTCAGTATGTTTGTAGAGCCTAAATGTACTCTCAAAAATTAGCTCTAAATTGGTTTCTATGATGAGGCAGGCAGATTATGTTTATACGAGTTTGGAAATAGGACTTGTAGGTCAGTCTATAACTGGATGTATGTCAGGTCAGACTTGGTATTTTCCATAGAACTTTTGTCCAATCACATCTCACGTAAGTTAGAAAGAACACTTACAACTCTGATGTAATTGTGACCTACTTTGAGTCATCCAATAAGGTTTAGCTTTTATGACGAAATGCAGAAATATGGATATGTATGTCTCATGTGTCACGTGAAAGCTCTGTAACAAAACTATCTGTAGTGCGCACTGAGAGAGTGAGTCAGGGAGGCTGGGCGGCTCTCTCACAGAGAGAGACTGTTCCAGACCGCTTGCTATTGAATAAAGACTTCTGTCATCAAACTGGTCTTGGAACATTGTCAGCCACCAACCTCAGCAACTGCTAGTGATACAGGTGGGGACATCCCCAACCCCACATTGTATCACTATCATGATCAAGTATCAAGTATCAGTATTTCAGCAATGTGACAGTAATATGTGCTTAAAATAACCACTCCACTTGGATGTATGAACCCCTGTCAATTAGAATCTATAGAATAGTTTAAGGAAGAAAGTCGAGATTAGCTGAAGTATAAAAATAAACATATAATTTATTCACTGAAATAAAATGCTGTGAAAAATTAAAATTTTCAATTTTCAAATGAGCATGAACTAAATCTGACAAGAAGATACTGCACTGTGTAATACATGAAAATTGTGACCTGAAACCATTTAAAAATGCAATAAGGAAAAAAAAAACATGATGGGCCTGAGAGTTATATGAAAGGATACGTTTGACCGACAAAAAATGTGTTAATGTAATTAATAATTCTAAAAACAGGTTAAACATATTTCCAAATGCAAATTCAAAACATTTTACTCATGGCTATAATATATCATTTATAAGATTGAACATATTACAATTTACAGCTGTATACTTAAAGTATAGATTGAAGAACACTTGCATTAATTCTAAATTTAAGTTTATTCACAATTCTAAATTGCATCATCATTTATCCCTAATCTTGTCAGATAACACCACATTATGCATCAAATGTATTTATTTTTTTACCACAAAAATATAACTGATTACAAAAAATAAATATCTGAAAGTAAAACTTGATTCATAATTCACAATTCTAAATTCTCATACGTTATAAATTTGTGCATACTGATGGGTTTAATCATAATTTAATTTGTTAAAATTATTAAAAGGAAATTAATTTCTTTAAACATGCTACATTGCCTCTAGATAAGTCCTTGAATTACTTTCTCAAGCAAAGTTTGGTCTATTAGAGTGAAAAAAGCTTTACAATTAAGAAAATATACTTCAAAAATAACAATTATTTCATAACACTTGGTCTAATTGGTGTGGGGGGGGGGGGTCGAATGAGAATTACTGTACACCTGTGACAGCAGGGGTGCACAACCAGTGTTGCACTACTAATAACAAGCTAGGCGTTGATAACAAATAGAGTACCAACTCTGAGAAGTTATGCCAGGTCTCACATGTCAGTCATGTGTTAATTGCAATTAAGACATGATAAGCCCATTAACCCTATTGTGCGTCTATTGTATCGTGGTGTCAGGCGCAGCTGCAGCACGTCCTTTGATAAAGCAAGGCTGTTGGATGTTACTTACACAGTTTGCTGAAGCTTGTCAGGCCGAGAGGGATATATCAAGTAATTGAGCAGTAAGTCACTAGAATAACATTGACCAGAAATATGAATGCGCAGATCATTTGCTTTGTTAAGATTTATACACAACAGGTATATTCAGAGAGGTCCCATTTTGAGGAATCACTAGAGTGATTTTGGGATAGATGCAGTCACTCTGCATCAATATCTGCTGTGATACATGATGGACAAGTGGTAAGTTTAAACCTTTTTTCCTTGAATAATTTCAGAATTCTACAATTTCCCATCAGTCTTCACACTTCTGAAAGGTATTAATAATTAGCCTTGTTTTATTCTATTCCATGGATAAAAAAATGTTATGATGCCCATGTACGGATGACTTTCATTTTCATATTTTCATATTTTCACTCTGCATCAATATCTGCTGTGATACATGATGGACAAGTGGTAAGTTTAAACTTTTTTTCCTTGAATAATTTCAGAATTCTACAATTTCCCATCAGTCTACACACTTCTGAAAGGTATTAATAATTAGCCTTGTTTTATTCTATTCCATGGATAAAAAAATGTTATGATGCCCATGTACGGATGACTTTCATTTTCATTGATAACTGTGAGCCATCGCCCACCGCATCACTGATGGCGTTATTCTCATATTATCACCCATGTTTTCTGCAGCCAAGCGATAGCTCAGGCGTCATTAACATGCTTGGAGTCTCCGGAAACCAAAGAGCTGTTCCGAAGTCACGCCAAGGGAGGATTCTCTCGCTGTATCAATTAGCTTAGGGCTTATCAGCGGCATCTCTCTGTGCCTTTGAGCAGCCAGTTTTATGACCCCCATCAACAACATTCAGCGCGGCCAGACTCAGAGTTGGAACTCCATTTGTTATAAACTCCTTGCTAATAAGATTACCCAGGCAGGGCTGAAGTGACCAGAAAAGGGATGCCTTGGGATTGACAATGCAAGAAAATACAATAGGGCCTCCAAATAAGAATTCAATTTTTAGCCAAATTTTTGAGGTTTTATTTTCAAATTTCAGATTTTGAAGATTAAATCCTTATTTATACATACTGTAAAAATTAAAGCAATAGTGCTTGTAGGGAAAAAAATGTGCCATGGTCAAAGTTGGGGCAAAATTTAAGGTACTGATTTTATTAAAATGCTAATAACTTAAACAATTTATGAAATTCTGATCTGATTTCTAGTATACAATTCAATCTTGATTAAATATATATACAGATATATCCTTAAAAAAAGTCTCTAGCTTCAGCAAGTATCCTGTCAGGTGAGTAAATATATTTCCTGATTTTTGTCAAATTGCATATGTTTGAGCCCATATCTTCAACAATTTACGCAATACTGATCTAATTTCTGGGATGTACATAGGAAATATGTGCAGAAATGTTTTAACAAAACATGAATACATTAACACCAGTGGTTTATAAGTGGCCAGATCTGGAGTGTAACAATAGGTTTTTACATGAAAATGAAGGTTTTCCTTAATTTCTCTTAGGAACAAAATTGCAGTGATCCAGTTTTCAGCTTGGTAGGAGAACATGGGGACATCTAACCGATGTAGAATTTTGGATTCGTAGGTCAAATCGTTTTAAAACATGCCTTGTTTAATAGTCAGCACAAGGGACACAACACAAAGGAAATAAAGATCCAGCTAGACACACTGGTAGGTTTTATTCCAAGATAATAGAAGTGATATTGCTCTCATTTCAAACAATAATACTTACTATAAATAATTACTAAACCCCTTTCAAGGACAAACTAATTGTATATGACTACAAGTGCATTCTCTGATAATCAAGGATTTTCTAGGACTTTAAAGGCCTTTTTCAGAACAACCAATGCATACAAGGAAATTTCTTGAAACTATCAGGGGAATAACAACCTTATTAACAAACAAATACAAAAAATTTATCACTTATCTAATCAATAACCTTGTATCAGGACTATTACTGATACTGACCTGGAGCAAGGCTCTCTTCTCGTCATTGAGTCTAGACTTCTCATGTGCCATAAAGCGGTCCAGCAGCTGCTCTTCGATACATCGCCTGGTCTTATGGAAGTAGACTACCGTCAGGTAGGCCGCCAGCTCTCGAGGTACCAGGTGTGGCAGGGTGGTCGTGTGTAGGTACAGGCGGAAGTGTGGCTGGCATTCTACCTCGTGGTCTCCCACCTACAGTATCAGACATGTTGCAAACAGAATGATGATACCTTAGGATATACCAAGCTGGTTTGTAGAAAACAAGCAGATAAAGAAACAGAATGCTCGATTATTTAGCATATGGTAAAGGACATAACTCAAAGTTTAAAATTCAAAGTCTGCATCATTACAATGGAATTATAGCACCAAAATCTTAATGACCCATAAAACCTTGGCAAATGCATTAAATTGGAGTATTAAGGACACAGTGAAATAATATGGGTTTCATAGGAAATTTCATATTGAGCCATTTAGATAAAAATAAAAACCCTACCAAAAGATCGCAAAAAAAGGTATGGTGAAAGGACAAAGAACAAAGATCTTTCTGAGCAGGGAATTATGCTAATTGAAAGCGTCTTCCAATCTCAAAATGAGCTTTGTACAATATAGTAAAGCTATACCAAAAACCGGAAAGACAAGAGAAACGGGCTTTGAAAGTGATGGGTCTGGCTTCAGGTCCAGTAATATTGTGTTACAAAGACTGTATGTTCTGTAAACCCTTCCTATATTCAAGGATTAATTTGCAAATATCAATCTTGTACATTAAATCTTCAAATCAAGGTGACATTTACTGATATTTTTCATAAGGATAATCTTATCGAAAGAACACTGTCCTGACCTGAATGAATACTCTGGTGTTCCAGTTAAAAGTAGGAGTCTCAATCACACATTCACTATAAATTAACCTACCCAGATCTTGAAGGGTTGCTTGCCATGGACAAATCTGTTCCTCTGAAGGATGACGTTGAGGAACCTTGGATCTTCATTCAGGGCATCCATGTTGCAGTCAGTCACCAACAGCGGCAGGCCTTCAGACAAACATGTCTCCAGCTGGGATCGTAACTCCTGTCAAACACATGAAATATTTTTAATAAAGTCAAGCTTCATAGTTAAAACCTGTCCTCTAAATAACATTGTTTTATAAATAAAAATGTCATTGATAAAAGGTACACAAAATGATCAATTAATAATCTATCATCGGCCATTCGTTTTCTTTCAATCACTGAACATGATTTTACAACTGATTCTGGCCACTTCCTGATATTTATATTATCAATATTATGAATCAAATATTTACTTTCTAAAGGACAAATCCACAGCCAGTCAGTGGCATGTACTGTCTGTTAAATGTCCATGAACATAACCAATATATAATTATTGACCACTCTGGATTTAAATGATTTTTAAGCACTAGGCAAGTAATAATCCAGAAATCATATTCTAACACTGAGACAGACTGTTTCTCAGAGGTTCTTTCAAGAACTTTAGCCATCTGCCTTTGAGGCTCTGGTTGGTTTTCAAACCAATGGCCTTTTGCTCCGTAGTCCAAAGCCTTAACCACTAGACTCTATCTTACCCTCTGAGATGTATTGTTAATTAACTTGTACATATCATACATTACTTTTCTTTTACTAGCAGCACTGCTGCTGCAAACTCCATGTATTTAAATTATTTATTATAATTATGTCATTCTGAAAGATTAGTAAAGAAGAATAAAACAGTGTAGTACATATAATATGCACAGGTCTAGTTTAATACCTAAAATGAAAACCGGAATGTAATTGCAAAAGTATGAAATCCTAACAGAAAAATCCTGGTAGGAAATTTTCTTGCTAAATATAGTTCATTAATATTTTATGATTTTTGCCTAAAAGAATGTTATTTTTATAGAGCATGTTGTTTTGTAGAATATCTACTTAAATTTCTGCATATTATTAATTTCAGCCATTCATTCATTTAGTACTGGGCCCTAAAACTGAAAATATGTTCAATGAATGTTACAGGGGAACAATACATAAAGTCTTTTAATTATCAGTCTCAGATGAAAAAAAAAAGTTATAATATGACCAACATGATACTGATGGTATTATATGAAGCTTGCACCTACGTGGTATCTGACTTCCACCAGTTGTTTATCCTTCATAAAGTCTCCAATCCAGTTGATGACCCTTGACACGGGGTCACAGAGCAATGGCCATGCCAGCGTGCTGTCCTCCTGCATCACAAACACCGCATTCTCCAGCATCAATGGAGTCAGAGGCAAATCAAGCTGCTCCAGTTCCCGTAGCAACAACTGATGCAGAGGAAGATACAGAAAACATACTGAACATTCACAAATACACATGCACTAAGTTTGACAAAAACATCAATGCTAAACAGAATAAAGAGTAGAAACATGTAAGTTACACTGTTTGCACTACATTCACTTGCATTATGATTTTTTTAGTCATAAATCAATATCATATTCATGTAACAGTAATTCAATAACAGAACATAAACTACTGGGAGAGCATTCAGCATAATTAATACTAATTTCAGTAATTTCTAATTTCTCATTATCAGAGAAACAAGACAAAAATTATTATAAAGCTTAAATAAGAACTGGCCATATGTGTTTGTTATTGCAACATAGTGTGATGCATATATAACATGCATCTAGTAATTATTGCAAACTCCAGGCTCCTGAAGAAATATAGGAATTTTACAGGACTTGGGGAAAAAAAATTAAAGTTTATATGAATTTTCGGCCAAAAATACAAGAAAAATATCAGGTTTCACTGCATGATCAAGGTTTACACATTAAATGAACATGACTAAATATTCTCAAAGCAACATCTAAAGGTCTGTTTAATTTGTTGAGATGGCTGAACTTGTATGACTGTACCACTTACACAGACAGTTCTACAATAAAGCTACATGTTGTCAATAGTTATAGGTTTTATTAAGAATAATTATTCAATAGTAATAATTATGTAAGAAACATAGATGTGCAGTGAAAAATAAAGGAAAATATAGGATATCTATGTCTAAATGCTGATATATATAGGAAAATAAAGGATATCTAAGTCTAAATGTTGAAAAATAAAGGATTATACAGGCTATCTAAGTCTAAATGCTGAAAATTATAGGAAAATATTGGATATCTAAGTCTAAATGCTGAAAAATATAGGATATTATAGGTGACAATTTTTTAATTGAAAAGTGTAAAGGTCAGTCGGAGCCCGGTTCTTATAAAAAGCGGCATATAATCAGATACATTACTGGTTTGTATAGGAAGTCTATCAGCTGCAGGTCTCTGAAGAGCTGGCGGGTGGGCTCAGGAATCTTGTGGTGTTTACATATTGTCTGGAAGAACTCTGCCATCCTCATCCTAAAGGATTACACATAACAACATCACAGGAAACAGGTCCAGTTCAAAATCCATGCCATATGATGCAGAAGATCCAAGACAACTGGGTTTACTATTTTAATATTAACAGATAATACAACTTGCCCATGACAGGTGAAAATTTTGTTCCACAGGGCTTAAAAATAACATGCCTAAATATGATTTGTGAATTTATAAGAAAGAGATAAGGCAAGTTGGTAAGTTTATTTAAACTCTACCCTGTAAATACCACATATTTTATTAATAGAATCAAATTGTTTGTTGCTGCTCCAGGAACCCTATGGAGGGCATCAGGCATTGATACAGAGTAATGAACTGCATTCTGCTTTGGTACCAAGAGGTGGTGCTGTGAAAGCAACTTCAAAAAAGAATTTGAAATATCTCAGGACTTAGAAATAAGAAAAATGACCCCCATAAGAACACACTTTTATTCCTGACAGTTCAAGACCAAAATGTACAAATCTAAGGTTTGGCCAGAGGAGTTCAGTATGATCACCATATAATATACACTATGACATCTACGGGACCAGCTTCCATGAGACTTTGTGGAAGGGTGGGGTATAGGTCAGAATAGGCCTGTTAAATTTTGGTGCAAAACATTTAAAAAAATTTACAACGTTTAGTCAGTTGAAACTCTTGACTTTATAGTCATCTATAAAGTGGAATGTCTATATCATAATGAAATTTTGCAGAAAATGTTAATGGCTAGGTCCATGAACCTACTGTTGGCACTGTTAATTAATGTAATCATATGATGAAATGACATGTTATCATTGTGCCTACTAATTTCAAGTTATATATATATATAATCCTGAGGTAACAGTCCATTAGGGTGAATCTCTGAGGATCCATACCTTAAGTCAGTGCTGAGTGGTCCACAGTAGATCATGAATGCAGCAGCTGTGATGCAGTTTGCAATCAAGGTGTCGTTGCTGCTGTGTGCTTTCACGTGACCCTTCCAGTCTCCTTCCTGACCTTTCAGGCTTGAAAAACATGAAGCATCCAATAATATGTTAGTTCCCATGATACCACTTACTGACTGCGCAAACTCAAGCTTTCATTCAAAGCTATGTAAATTTGATTGAGGAAATTTTCTATTCATATATTTTGTCATTTACAATGTAAGTATCAGTCTATTGAAGAACACAATCACCATTTGTAATAATTTACCTCTATGTCTGACAATTCTCTATTGACAAATTTTATTTCATTTACAAGTGCAATATGTATGATAATATTTTCATATTATATTGCATAATACTACTGCAAAGAAGTGGTCAAACATCACAAAACAGGTATTTTAAAAATCAGACAGAATTATTTTATATATTGATATAGGAATATAATAGATAATATTGTGATCTTTGCTAACCTTTCGAGGACGTCTGAAGCGGCCTTCAAGCGTTCGTTCATGGACTCCAGCTCTGACTCTAGGTTGTGTTTCTCAACAACAGAGGCATCAAACTGAGCCTGGAGGTCATTGACCTCCGCCTGTATCCGAGGAAGGTCATCCTCTGTCAGATCATCCTCCTGTTCCTCCGCGCCGCCTCCCTCCTCCTCCTCAGACTGTCAGGAAACGACACTTGTGTTATCAAAGAGCACACACGATGTCACACACCTCAGTTGTTACTACAAGTGTCATAGCTGGGAGAATTTATGTTCACAGCTGACATTAAAATATATTAAAATATTCTTAACTGTACAACTGTATTTATTTTAAGCAAATTATTTCATTCTGAGTCAGTTTGTTTCACAATCACTTTAACAAGCAGTATACTTTCAAGCAAAGTTACTCCTTCAGGGTCATTAGAAAGACACTCATCAGAATGTAGCAGACAGTTCATTATGAAATCATTAATTCTACAAATCAGGCTGGTTTTGTTTTATCTGTGCAGGTAGTTATCCACTTATCACATAATTTGCACAAATGAAAATCTTATATGTAAATATGCATTTAATTATACTATTATATATAGTTTCAGCTTAATTGTCTATATAAAATATTGAGAAAAAAAGTGGATGGGGGCTTTGGATGTTCAGAGTATCAATGATGTCCCTAAATGAATAGTCAACACCATGCTTCACCAGATTACATCACAAATATAAATTGATATGCACAAATAATAACATTAACAAAGAAACACCTTAATCATGCAGCTGGGAAAAAAAACCCACTGAGATTGTGTTATAATTTTCCGACAACCTACTGATATGACCATAATAAAATATTTAGACAAAAAGTGCTGAAGCCTATCCCCCACCAACCTTAAAAATCTGATCAAGAGTTTTGTCATGACAATGACTTTACAACAGTGCTTGATATGACTGATATTGTCTAACAAGTTAAAAAAGAGACCTACATCATATAACAAATGATAAATTATGAACAATGGGCAAAATAACAGCTAACTGAGGAGGCTTTCAATGTTTGAGCTAGGTTTTCAAGTTCATTTAAAACTAAAGAATGAAAGATGACAGTCATTCTGTCAGCAATAAACAAATATTTTTATTCAATACATGTGTAAAAATGTGACAATACAATGAGACAATGACAATTTCCAGTCATATGAAACATTTAATCCTTATCATTTCATTTTGCTGCCCATACATCTGTGATGCAATAGAACTGGGGACAACTGAAAGACAACAGACCTACAGACTACACACTTTACCTGGGTATCTTCTACTGTAACCTTTACTTGCTCCTGGCTTGAGGATAAGCAGTTTGTGTCAACCTGATAGGATGCTGCCTGATAAGACTTTTTTTTGGTCATACAGATGGGATGCTGTCCCATGGACAGACACATCATACAGAGTAGCGGCCTTGTGTGCATTTGTGTATGTCTGTGTGTCTGTCATGCTCTTTTTAACATTTCTAGACAGTATGGGGCTTAATGGGATACAAATAAATGGACAATGCTTACTGTGCTTTGTCTAATTTGGCAGCACTGTATCATGAGCAAACATTTTTTTTTTATATTTTTTTGTTGAAGGTAACCATCTCCATTTTCTTAATGCTAACTTAAATAAGTTTATGCACATCAGCAGAATTACATTCCACTTTCGGACTACATGACAGAGCAGTATCACATGCTTCCTCTCGCTTTTATAGTGTGGTGTTAACCAGACCTGGTGACTACTGCACCTGCCGGCCGTGGGTATGTAATCAGGCCCTTTGCTGGGTCATACCACCCAGGAACCCCTGAAGGGCGCACTTGTGTTGAGTTAAACACAGCCATTGGGCACTGCCTTCACAATATGCCTGCAGAGTGCTCACCCTGAAAAATCTCACCGCCTCTGCTGAGGTTATAACTCATGACCTCCCGGCTTTGAGTCCTGTGCTCTACCTCTTATCCAAAGAAGCTGGTTCAGGAGCAAATTTTGTGGTTCATCATGATGTTTAAAACATGCTTGATTTATGTGTGTCTGTATATAACATTGCAGGGAATGTTGCCTCAGAGCAACACTTCATGTTAGTCATATAATTATTATATGTTGTCTAAATGGGGAAAATATTTAAAATCATTTGAAAAGTACTCTCTAAATGCTAGATACTGGTACCTACAATCAGACAACAAACTAACATGCTGTTGTTACAATCACATAAAAAGCACCTAGACTGACACCATGCTGTACATAACAGAGGGTGTAGACACCTAAAGCTGACAGACAAAGGTGACTAGCCACTATATGCCAGAAAAGAGAATATTCAACTATGAGATGTCAAACCTTCCTAGCAGCCTTTTCTGACATTCGCTGGAGCTGTTGAAGAAACAGTGCAGGAAAATAAAAGATAAGTGCCTCAGTGTACATTGACTTTATGAAGGGATGGATGGACATACCAGTCAAAGACATTTCGGCCATTGTCATTTCATGCTCATGAAACACAGTGCTTTTCTGCAGGGTGGATACTGGAGAGAGGAAGCAGATCATATCTAAACTGTATTGATTATGTCAAAGATTATAGCTGGATAAAATTTCATTTTTCTGAATATTTGTGTTAAAAATATGTACCTTAATCAAACCATGTTGTCCCTCAAGATTCCATAAGGTTAATAAAATTCTCAACTCAGGGACTCACATTGTTCACAGCCATCTCCTGGTGATGACCATGTGATACAGTTGAAAGCTACCTTAAGTTTATGTAAATTTTATGATGAAATAATTGAGAAAAATGCAGTATAAGCAAGATCTAGTAAAAATAAAATCAATCCATGTAAGAGTGTAGTTTCTGAAATGTCCTAGGCCCAAATGTCCATGACTGGAACATGGTATATTCAGTGAAGGGCATTTCTAAGGGTTGTCTCTAGGCATGCACAAGTTGAAACAATAAACCATGCAAATCTATCCACAGGTGACTGAGTGGAAATTCTGGGGTTGTGCTGAAGGGGGATAAATACAATTGTGTCAAGTATCATATGACGGGATGAAGCTTCAAATTTTGATAAAAATTCAAATTACCCTGTGAAGAATGTTAACGTGTTTGGGAGAGGCATTGGAGAGATTTAACAATGTGTTTGTTGTGGACATGCTAGCCTGATGTTTTTGTATAATCTTGCCTACTACCCCACTATAATTAGTAGAGAACTGATGTGACTATAACATAAAACACCAGGCAAATCTACCCATAAAGCGATCTACAAGTGTAGCTTCTGTGTGCATCTGTACTGCATGTTTTGACTAGATTAAGTCATATATATAATACAATGCCCTCTCCTTGAGGCATTGTATCAATATTGCTGCAAAATCACAATTACAAGTTAGTTTGAATTTATTTAACACATTTATAAACCGTTTACCCAGCCTGAATGCCTACCTCTGCTTCTTTGTCCCGTTGTAAGCGCTCGTTTTCTTCAATCTCTCGTTCAAGCTCCTGGACCTTCTCCAGTGCAGCCTTGAGAGGTCCACACAGACGTGTGTACTCTACGATAGCGATCGTGTACTGTACCAGAGTGGCTGCATCCTCACTGGAGTACTTGGCGTTTGCTATGGTGATGCCCCGAGTATTGTCAGGTGATGGTGAGCGCCTCTGAGCCACAAATGCCTTCTCTTTTTCTGAAGTTAAAAGAAAATGTTTATTTCTTTATCACTTACTATCATTCAGCAGTTACTCTGGGCAAGCATTAAACACCAGTGATGCATGAAAGTTTTAAACACATTTTGATAAATGATTGAAATACTGAATTCTCGAACTAGACTACAGAAAATATCTTTCTTTATTTCATATTTTAAGAAACGACTGTGTCTAATTACAGTTTACATACACTGTTTCCACCAGTATAACTGATCAGGGACAATACAAACTAGCATGGCTATTTCTTGCAGTCACAAAAACATACAGACTATGCTTTTACTCAAATTTAAATTTAAATGAGTTGACCCTCCCCTGGATCTGATGAATATACTCTTCACAGCTTAAATAAGTTTATGGAGAATCAATAAAATCAAACATAAGGTTGCCTTTGTGTAACTGCAAGTTGCTGTATATGTAGAATGAAACAACGGGTAAGAAATTAAATAAAAAACGTCAGTGATATTATTTTTTAGCAGAGGTTTGCCTGGATATATTTTTAGGACATATTCAAGTGTCATGATTATTGTGTTACTCTGCAGAGACATATATGATTTTGGATGCTTTATAAAATTGCTGTCACATAAGTTCTGAAGAAAACCAGAGAACTGTCATAGTGTAATAAAATTTACCAGAGGCATTTTCCAGGAGGGTTCCTTCTCCCGTTACACCAAGCTGACCGTCTGTACCACGAGCCAAGTAACTCTCAACAGCTTGTAAAATAATAAATCATCAGTAAATAAGTGGACAATTTTGCTACTTATTTTGATATGACTAATTTTAATTTCAATGAATCAAAAGATTATATACTGATCCTAAGTTTGACAAGAGGGCACTGAAAGATGACGAAAAAATTTCTGTCATGCCAATTATAATTAACATGATGAACATAAAACTAATAAATTATGTAAATCTCTAATGACAGTTTTTACAAATAATCATTACAATTATAATTAACATGATGAACATGAAACTAATAAATTATGTAAATCTCTAAAGACAGTTTTTACAAATAATCATAAAAAATAGCTGACCTGCATCCTTACACCGAAAAGTGCAACCAATAGGCTCTAACCTACCAGTAATTCTTTACACTAGCTTGTTTAACCTATTAACTTTGGTCTGCAAGCTAAATTTGCATGAATATAGACAAATTAGGTAACAAAATATATGCTGCAACACAAACAACAGTGCAGAATAAAATCTGCAAAATGTTCCATTTGGCTACAAAACATAATTGGTCAAAATCGTTAGAATATTACTATGATGTTTTAACTTTTATAATCAATATAATGCCTAAATGAAAACAAACATGTACAGGGGTGTTTTCCACAACAGATTTTCTGAAATAATCCCCAAGCATTTCACCTGTCAGAACATCATTAGAGAGCCCATCTTCCCATGGAACGTTATGTAACATGTCAACAAACTTCATGGTATCGTTCATGGTCTGCTGCATGTTCTTCCATGTGTGGCGGTCAAAACGATCACTTCCTTCCTTCATTCCTTTTGCTGGATGATGTGAAAAAGATAATTGTAAATTCAGTGTTTGTCTTAAAATCATATCCTACTGACAGTACAACCTCAATAGTTTTGAACTTGGATTTCCTTTCAGCTGAATAACCTTAGCATTATTGTAAGAAGCTGAATAAGCTTTGAGCATGAGTTTCTTTCTAAATTTTGGTAAATTATTATAACAAGTATAACTTGCATGTTTCAAATCTCAAATATGATGACTATTTCCTGTTGGTCCCTCCAACTTTGACAAAGCATGGTTACCTGTACCTTATTTGAGCAATTTGCATCAGAATGATACCAGAACAATATTATTAATATTCTTATTAAGGTTCTGAAAATCATAGTTTACATACCATTAATTAAACCATCAAAGATTTCCCCTAACTTTGAACAGCTGAGGTCATGTGTACACTATTTGTCTGCCTGGACTACTGTCTTTTTGTCTTCCTCTGTATTTGTCAGTGTGCAAAATATCTAAAATTTCTGACCAAAGCCAAACAAACCTTTCTTGGCCTGTGTCATGCGTGTGCTGGTGGAGCTTGTTGAGAAGCGACCTGATTGGTCCTCCTTGCTCGGGTAATGTTCACGGATTTCAATGCGCTGATGTGGGGACTTTTTACCGATCAGGACCATCACCATTTCCATCACTTGACCAACCAACATTGTCGGGTTCTGGAAACCCCTTAAACGCTCTACACACGGCCGGTCCACACGGTTCTTCCAGTGTAGAACCTAAATATAGAATCACACAGGTTCACAAATTGTTCAAATCTTAATATCAATTAGTTGCAACCTTATAGGCTTAAAACATTTTTGTCACATTCAAAATATTTATCAAAGAAAAGTGCAAGTGCCTGAGTAGTATGTGATATAATATTATAGCACCTTCTAACTTCTTGAGATGTTCCTTTCTAAACAGAGTGGCAATCACCCATACAGCGTGATTAACTGGTTAGTTTGTCAATGCAATATTTTTCAGTTAATTTCAATGTATGGCCAATGATCTGTTTAAAAGAAGACAGAGCATAATCTAAATGCTGATCTTAATCTGGATCCAACTAAAAATGACCCCTTTTTTTCTAAGCTGATCTATTTAGATCTCTACACAATATCTGCTCTCTGAGTGCTTCTATTTAGACATGTGATGAGCTGAGAGTCCATTATAAATAATTTTAGGGTCATCAGTGTGAAGGTTCAAATTAAAGCCTGTTAATACCAAGTGACATCATCTTTACACTGACTAATTTTGACTACACAGCTGTTACCCACCTGTTCCCGGCTGGCAGCCAGCTGTTCTCTACATTCTTCCACTTTCTTCATAGCTGTAGCATGGTCTTCTTTGGCCTTGACTTGCCTCGTTTTCAGATTGGCCTCTCGCTTCTTATCAAACTCATCATCGTACTCATCTCTCTCCTCTGTAACACACACTCCATCATACAGAGTCCTCTCAGATAACAAGAGGACTGCAAAGGTGCATATTACGTACGACCAATGATTTATATTTATGAGTTTCATGAATGTCTGACATATTCCTGATAAGTTTTTGCTGCATCACCACAAAGCAGCCTTGTGACCTCTGACCACATAAAATACGCCTGGATTTTGCCTATAGTCATACTTGGGTGAGGTAATCTATTGGTAGGAAGTTATGGTGAGTTTCATGAAAATCTGGTAAGTTATCATGGCGTTAACAGATGAACAGACGCATGGCAAGACAGATGGCCAGACTGTGGGTATACCATATATCAAGTCCTGTCATAGACATGCGTATAAAAATCTCTGGTCCAAAGCAAAGTTTAAATACAATAAAATCCTGCTGTCACAAAAAACCTTCTTGACCAACAAAATGGGGTTGTGTCAGAGTTGGGACAAGAAGACAAACAGATGGACAGCTAGACGGACAGACAGACAGAGGGACAATGGACAAAGGTCAATATGAGCTCCGACATCATCATAACCTGATAATTAAAATACAGAAACCTTCCATTACAGACACTGGTAGTACCAGGGTTTTGCTAGTATTACCAAGTGGTGTCAGCATCAGAGAAATTATGGACTTGCAAACCTATACTTACTCCAAGACTGCCTCAAGTGTCTATAATAGAGTGTCCATAATAGGAAGGTATTCATGAAAGGGAGGTGTCCATAATGGAGGTATATTCATAACAGAGGTGTCCACAATAGAGAAAAATCCATTATATGGATGTGTCAATAAAAAGGGAACCATCCATGGTGTAGGTGTCCATAATATAGAGATACCCATTATATGAATGTGTCTATTAAAAGGGAATCATGGTATAGGGGTGTCCATAATAGACTCAATAGTAAGGTGTCTATCATACAGATATGTTCATATTAGGGCTGTTTCTTAAAAATGGGAGGTGCCTTTAAACTTAAAGGAAGGTCTCCCTGTATAACAATAGGAGATTTTTAAATGAAGTCAATTACTATGACCAGTGAAATATATACAATACAAATAGTTGAAGTTATTGATCAGTTATTGAAGTATAAACTACTCTTCAGCAGATACAAGGAAAACCATAAGAAAACAGGTAGTGTTATATATGTTAATCTTATTTTGCATTAGTTTAAATAGGCTAAGTCAATGTATTATACACACAACATATTCATGTCACAACATCGATCACAGATGTCTCTCTCTCTAATATCTGCTTTAAGTGTTTTAAATTATGACAATTTCTTATCATGAAAATTACAGATTAGTTATTCTGTTAACAGCATTAAATCGTTAATTAATATAAAACAAATATTTAACTAATTCTTCATTGTTAATTTTTGTCTTAGAAAGTAACAAGGATGATAACAACTCACCTAGATTTTTTTTGTTTGGCGATTTATTTTTAATACAAAAACTTAATTCCACATAAATAAAATTATATAAGCATAATAACATCTGAAAATAAATGGAAAGTGGCTGGGCAGTCCTTCCTATAAAATGATAATGATGCTTTGAAACCTCTTCAAGAATGAAAATAAGATACCATCACTCTACACGAAATACTGAAAACAAATGGACTGAAACCAGGCAGCTCATAGAAACATGCACAGAGACAGATTTCAGAGAATCTGTGAACAAAAACAAGACAAATAAGTTGTTTTGTATCAAGCAAGATAAAACCAGCGGAGGCCTAGGCACTTCTTGAAATCTTGCTGTGTCCACACATATCTATTTCAACAGTCCATAATTAATTGTCTGCTGCACAGATGTATATTTAACAATGTATTTTCTGTTTAAATACAGGTGTTTTTTAAGTACTTAATGATTGTAAAACCTGAGATATCAATTATATGTTTATACTTTTCAAAATAATTTTTTATTTGATGCATATTAAAAGGTTTGGATGACTGGAGTTAATTACTGGGACATCAACTGAGAATCTTTTTTTTTTCAAAATGAAGGACTACGGATAATTTCCATATCTTAAAACTTCTCACATTAAGAAATGAGAAAGCAACACTAAAGTAGTTTAATTTCAGATTCTTTACCAACTTTAGAAGGTGTACTTTCCTCTTCATTAAACTGATGCTTTTTGTTTAATAGTTGTGTTGAAGTATGACTTGATAGTATGTCTACATTAAATGGTCATTCCTTAAAATAAAACTGTGAAAACTACAGATAGGTGTAATGCTCATATGCAAAAGGAGGCAGTTTACCTAACTTTGTGAAATGATGTTCAAAAGCAGAAAAGATTAAATAAAATACATGTAAACACAGCATAGTATTTCATAAGGAGAACAGTTTACGCTATTTACGGCTTTCTACCCAAAGTCTTACCCAGTTCTTCATCGGCCCAGTATTTTAAAAATCTTGGATCACTGGGCACTATAACAAGGATTAAACAGAAACACATTGGATTAACACAACAAACAGAACAGTTAACATACAACACAACACACAAACCAAAGAGACGCATGCAATGATTCACTCATCATAATGATAAGTTATGTTCATGCATGTACATACAACTAAGTATACACTCAGGGGTTAAAGGTTAATTATGCATAAATTTGTTTTCACCATGTGGAAAATCACAAACTCATATTAGTGGCTTTTATAATTACACCAGGATTCAACAGTTATGTTATGACACACAGTGCAAAAACCACACAAGAGTGACTCATTTCTGGTTAAAAAAGGAATATTAAACTAACCCAAAAAGGGCAGATCTTCTTTAACCCTGCTAAGCCTCCCATGTATACACCAGTAATGACTGGAAGTTTCTAATTTGGAAGTGTCAAAATACGCACAAATATCAAAATTAGACCTAGAAATCATCAATTACTCAGATCAAATCAAACCTGAACTCAATCTTATCAATGTATTTGTTTATAATGTGCTGTACTAATCAATTGTGGATTAAACAAATATTTATTTTTTTTAAATTTTTACCCCAAAATACAGAGAGCGGTACATGATATTCTACTGGCTCTTAGGCTGCTATATCAGACAGCATAATTTAATCTGGGGTGAGGTTTACTAATCCCAAAAAGAAGAATAATTTTGGCCTTGGAGATCCTTATCCATATTAGCAAGTCACCATTTATAACATATCTAGATTAATCATGAATCTTTTCTCTAAATTTGATATAGATGACCTCATGGCTAATTCTTTTATCAATAGTGATTCTTAGCTTCAAACAAACTTACTAACCTTTCAGTTCTACACTTAATTAGAAATAAGTTAATTTTAGTTTAAAATCTGGTTATTCCTTTTTCAAGAAATGGTGGCTCAGGGACAAACTTTCTGTGTTTGCCGCTCAACACTTGATCAATTTTAAAATAGTCTTTAAACTTCAATACCTAGTTCTTCCTACTGTACACAAGACAGCTGTATATTGTAAAATCAAAATAAATTTTGTACTGACCTGACTTGAGCAGATCATCCTCCTCTTCTTCCTCCTCTGACAGCTCATTCAGCTGCAGGAATGCACTCAGAGAGGTAGATATCCCGGCTTTGGCTTTGAGTTTCTCCAGCACTGTTGCTCTGGCTGTCAGCTGCCGGAGCAGTGTCGCTGTCATGTCTTTGGAAGATTCATATTTCTTGGTGATGTGTTTGATTTGTTCCCTCATGTTTTTGGCGTCCTTTCTGGTGTGTTCCAAGGTTGATAACACCTTCCTGTTACAAAAGGAACAATAAACACTACGTTCAGTCCCTGAACTGATACCAAAATAAATACAACAGATACATGTCTCCCTACCCCATGGGCCCCCCCATCCCTAAATTTGAGGAAAAAATATGCACTACTTCAAAACTTATGGAAACAATTCATATTGCTGAGCTTTAAAAGTTAGCACATACACACAAGAAATCTAAGAAACTGTGAGAATTGATTCTGCTGATTTGACCTTGAAGATCCAGGTCAAGGTCACCAATTTTCGAAACTCAACTGGAAACTTTGTCAACATGAGGTTGGTATCAAATTTGAGGAAAAAAAATATGCAAATCTTTAAATGTTATAGTGTATACAAACATTTGTATTTCAGCTGATCTGACCTTGAAAATGAAGATTAAAGTCACCAGTTTTCAAACCTGCCTGAGATATTGGTAGCAGCAATGTCAAAATGTAAAATTTCACAAGTGATTCAAAAGTTATCATGTACACAAGAAGTGACATAGTCAATGGAAGACGAATATGACAGCAACAATGGAGGAGGGGTGGGAGGTATAATTCAAATATTAATACAGTGAGGCAGCAAGCTGTGACTGAAAGTTTCACTTATAGTGAATACAAATCCCACACTAAACTAGATATTTCTTGGCACCGCAGGTGCCATAGTATCCCAAGACAATTAGACCCCCCCCCCTCTCCCCCCAGCCCTTGATAAGATGCATCTAACCTGTAAGTTTGGTGACTGTATCAACAATTTTTATTTGAGTTATTGCTGTAATTTCATTTTAACATTATCGCTGCTGTGACCTTAAAAAAATGTATCAAGGTCATCCATGTTCCAATTTGACCTAGCCGTTAATAAGATGCATCAAACCTGTGGGTTTGGTGACTGTACCTTAAATTCTTACAAAGTTATTGCGTTAACATCATTTTAACAAGAAAACGACACAATGTGGGCCACCCGTCTTCTGCAAAAAGACAAAGCTATCCAAGATCTTCGGTCAATTTGATTTTTGGATCATTCCATGTATCCCTTACTGAGATATTAAAGATTTTGTGTGAATTTCACCATATATGGCAATATTCAAGGTCAAGGCCACTCTCATAGGAAAGGTCATGACCCCAATTTCAAATAAACATCATCCCATAACCCATATCTATGTATATGCATAATATAAAAGAAATCTGTCCATTAGTTTTTGACTTATAATGCTCACAGTACCAGCTGTCAAGTGGCAATTTGGGGGGGTATTAAAAGGCACAAAAACAAGTAAAGAATAATAGGTAGCGCCACCAGTTTCTAAAACATGACAACCCTATCCATGCTCTTCAATCAACTTATTTTGGGGATCAATCCTCCTAGTAAAGGTCATGACCTCATTTTAAACAAGCCTTGTCCTCTCACCCATATCTATACATATACCAAGTTTGGTAAAGATCAGTGAAATATTTTTTGAGTTATCGCGCCAACAAGATTTACATGTGGCGTTGGTGGCAGCGGCAGGACCGCCATGAAAACATAGTATCCTCCCGACTTTGTCCTGGGATACAACGACAGCTGGTTTTTGGCCAAAATACTATTGACCAAGGACCTAGGTCAGTTACAGTGAAGGTGAAGGACGCTGAGGGAGGCTCAAAATTTAGAAATTGTTCTGGGAGTTGTGTGCTTGTATACAACCACCTAGTCTTGCAAACTTGGTGGAAATTTTAATCTGTATCAAAGTAAACAAAGAAGGGGATTGTCTATAAAGATAGTTAAAGGAAAAGTACATTGATCTACTGGAACATGTTGCCCTTATTGTTGGCATCATTAAGACAATGTTGTATTTGTTTACTGCTTATCCATGGCCAGGCTGATGCTAGCTATGGTTATTTGAATTAAAATGTATTAAGAACTATTCTGCCATGAAAACATTAATATTTTATAAAAAAATTTCCTCCCAACAGCCAGATCTCAACCTAGTATGACTGGTCCTTACTTAAGCCTGTTGACAGTGTTGGTCCTTTCCTCGGCCTTCTGTTTGTAGATGTATTTAAAGGTGTTCATGAAGCGTTTATAGGTGGTGGGTCCGACATACACCTCATTTACACCAGGGGTGCTGGCATCTCTGTGACGCTGCCTGCAACATATTTCATTAAACTTGTGAAAATGTTGGAATTAATTCAAATTTTTACAGAAAGATTTTGGCCTTATATTTTCATGACTTTGTTAATTTATATCCTTTTAGAAATATACAAATATTTTTTCCCCAAACAAACTGCTACTTAGTAACTGATGAGTACTGTAATTAACATAAACAAGAAAAGAAGGGTTTCAGTCAATTAAAACACCAGATGAGAATCAGCTTTGATAAAGATTATGTTATGTATACAAAAGTTTTCTAAGAAATTTTTTTTAAAAATTAACAAGATAATAAATAGATCATTTGTTAAAGTTATGGTGGGCACTGGGTAAAAAAATGGTATCGCCTATAGATACAGTGGTCCGTGCGTCCAGAGACCTACCTTTCTGCCAAAGAAAAACAGTCCGTAATTGCAGGTAAAAGGACAGGGAAACTGTTTATCAACTAGATTATGTTACAGTCAGCAGTATCTGAACAATAACTTGAGTATTTATCAAATCACTGAGTACTTCAGTTTTTATATTTCTCTTAATTATACTACATTAACTTTAAAATAAAGATTTGGCAGTAAAGTGCCATGATCATTTGAAAAGCTGCACCTACTGAAATTGCCATAATACACATTGTATGGTGGCAGGATATCTATCAGAGACTGCAATCATCAACAATCCAAACATATGCCATTTGTCCTATTACCACCAATTTACCTGCTTGTGGGGATCAGATAGCTTTGAAAATGGTCTAACAAAACAGGTGATATTGTGAACTTTTACCAAAATTTGGCAGTCAGTGGTTACAATAAACAGGTGGTCACCTGATCAAGGTATATTTTAACTATTAATCCATGCAAGGGATAAATGGTTGTTAACAGAGAGAGGTGCCTTGATCTGGGAGGCTTTCAAACCATGGACCTCTGTATATACAAGTGTGAAAATTCAGAAGTAAATATAGTTATATCTTACTTGATCATCTCTAACATAACAGCTTTGGAGTATGGTCGGTTAGGCTGCCTAATTACAGCTGTTCTGAGCTGGTCTTTCTTTTTCTCATGAACCTTCACCTGTGTCATCTCGATTTCCTCACTCATGTCACCAGCCCATGGTATTTGACAACACTCCTTCAGAGCAAAGCTGTGTATGTTTGCTAAACAGTTCACCACCTCAGCACTAGAAACACAACCATAAAGAGTATATGCACACATTTACATTGTGATATATACCAAGATAGCCGCATATGGTTACAATATGTCATAATTAATATCAGCACACATGAAATTATGAAATTGCTTAGATTCTCAATTTTGATTCTGGCATATCTAATCATAAGCACTGGACCTAACTTATTATCTGGTATTTGCCTCAAAGGAACAAGCAATGTGGGTTTGTCAAGTGAAGTCCTGAGATACAGGCCATAAGCTCCTACAGAAAGGTATTTGCTTTTACTTTTATCACTTGAGATATGACAAATGACTATTTATTTTTCAGACAGGTGTAGCTAATGTGGTGGGAGAGGTCTCTTTATGATCACCCATCTTTAACATATTCAAATATTCTGTCATTACCAAGGTAATGTGACATAAAATTATCCAACAATTAAATTTGTTGTAACATAAAAATGTTCGCTTCCTACATTCAGTATCAGCTGATAACAATGGTTGCATTTCTGAAGACTGACCTGAGTTTGTTCTCACAGTCATCTGTGAGGTTGTGCTTTCTGACAAAATACTCAGCTTCACACTTGAGAGATTCCTGAGGCCAGTCACACATCCAAATCATCTGACAGCCACTCAGCAGACCAGGGTAATGACTGCAAACAGAACAGATGATATGAACGAGATGTTTTCTTTACTTAGGTGTTATTATGACTGAGATGTGTGCTTTATTTAGGTATTATTGTGACTCAGATGTGTGCTTTACTTAGGTGTTATTATGACTGAGATGTGTGTTTTTCTTAGGTATTATTTTGGCTGAGATGTGTGCCTTATTTATGTATTATTGTGGCTGAGATGTGTGCTTTATTAAGGTATTTTTGTGACTGAGATGTGTGCTTTACTTAGTGGTATTATGACTGAGATGTGTGCCTTATTTATGTATTATTGTGGCTGAGATGTGTGCTTTATTTAGGTATTTTTGTGACTGAGATGTGTGCTTTACTTAGGTGGTATTATGACTTAGATGTGTGTTTTTCTTAGGTATTATTTTGGCTGAGATGTGTGCCTTATTTATGTATTATTGTGGCTGAGATGTGCCTTATTTAGGTATTATTGTGACTGAGATGTGTGCCTTATTTATGTATTATTGTGGCTGAGATGTGTGCTTTATTTAGGTATTTTTATGACTGAGATGTGTGCTTTACTTAGGTGGTATTATGACTGAGATGTGTGTTTTTCTTAGGTATTATTTTGGCTGAGATGTGTGCCTTATTTATGTATTATTGTGGCTGAGATGTGCCTTATTTAGGTATTATTGTGACTGAGATGTGTGCTTTACTTAGGTGGTATTATGACTGAGATGTGTGCTTTACTTAGGTGGTATTATGACTGAGATGTGTGCTTTACTTAGGTGGCATTATGACTGAGATGTGTGTTTTTCTTAGGTATTATTTTGGCTGAGATGTGTGCCTTATTTATGTATTATTGTGGCTGAGATGTGCTTTACTTAGGTGGTATTATGACTGAGATGTGTGTTTTTCTTAGGTATTATTTTGGCTGAGATGTGTGCCTTATTTATGTATTATTGTGGATGAGATGTGCCTTATTTAGGTATTATTGTGACTGAGATGTGTGCTTTACTTAGGTGGTATTATGACTGAGATGTGTGCTTTACTTAGGTGGTATTATGACTGAGATGTGTGCTTTACTTAGGTGGTATTATGACTGAGATGTGTGCTTTACTTAGGTGGTATTATGACTGAGATGTGTGCTTTACTTAGGTGGTATTATGACTGAGATGTGTGCTTTACTCAGGTGGCATTATGACTGAGATGTGTGCTTTACTTAGGTGGTATTATGACTGTGATGTGTGCATTACCTGGCAGCCAATCTGAGGAGCTTGTGACCTGGAGGTAGACAGATCAGTATACGGAGGTTGGTCTTTACTCGAGAGACAAAGAACTTCATCAGATCGATACTGACACCAGGGTGTTCTCTCTTCAGTGCTGGCCCCAGTGCCTGAAAAACAACACTTTCACTAACCACTGACACCAGGCAAATTTATGGCTTCATGAAATTTTTATCAGTCACTAAAACCTGTTTTTCTTGGTGACTGTCAAAAAATGCACAACAGTTTATCTTTTCTTACCCAGTATATTAATGGAAAAGTTAGGTGAATAACTGGCAGCAGAGTAGTACTGTCCCTTGTAAGTTTACATTAAAAATATTTTTAATGCAAAAGGATAAAATCAGTCAACTGCACTGTGAAATTGTATTGATGGCTTAACCTTGGTCTGCTGGTATTACACTGGTTTTATAAGGGCATTTTTTATAAGGAGCATAAAATTGCACTATATTAAGTGATAATTGTAATTGTAAATTGTGTAGGGAGAAGAGACTATAGTAAACAGATGATACAACAACATTCAAGAGAATTAATTACACATGCCTTTACCCTACATAAATAAGATCGGTTTATGATAGTTTATTTTACCAGCATGAGGCCTTCCATCTCATCGTTAGAGAATTAATTACACATGCCTTTACCCTACATATATAAGATCTGTTTATGATAGTTTATTTTACCAGCAGGAGGCCTTCCATCTCATCATTAGAGAAGAGATGAGGGTACTCTCCACACACAAGTAGACTGTTCACAGCATCCAGGTACACCTCCTCCTCCAAGTCCCGGGCCTGAAAATAACATCATACAGATCACCTACATGTCTACTGTCATCACACATTATGAAACTATATATATCTGCATTGAACATACAAGAAATGAAATGTTCATATACTTTTACAATCTACATGCATACATTCATATGGTAATACATTTACTCTTTTGAACAGAATCAAATGTATGAAGACCAATAAACACTCTATTTACACTAATACTTCCACAATAAGGGACATTTTCTTTATAAAATACACAGCATTCCCCTTTCTGATAAGCACCTGCCCTAACTTTGTTATTACAGCCACTTATTTTGTCCTCATAGTGCATATGACAACTTTCATAAATGTCTAACAAAAACCTTGGTAACACCCCCATCTTGCAAACACTACCCTCTTGCTAACAACCACTTTGCTGGAATGACCAGTTTTAGTGGTCTTGAGAGTGGTTATTAAGGTTTTAACTCTATGTATTTTTTTATGAATCAAAAGTAAGCAATCTGATTTAAATTAATACGTCTACAATGGCAGAAAAGAGAACCTCAAATTATGAAACTATAATTTTATAAAACTATAATTTACAACCCATTGAATAAAATACAAATGAAATATATATGAAACAATCATATGACAGGCATTCATATCAACTCACCGTGAAAAGAATGGTAAGCATTTTACCCTCAGAGCCTGTCACCCGGAGAGCTGAGCGTAAACCATCGAAAAAGTTGTTGTGTTTGGAGGAGTCTATAGAATGGATGGGGATGTTGGCAACGTGGAGTGCTAATTTACATAACGTTGCGAGGTGGGAACCGATCTGCCCTACTAACAGGAAGTTGGCACTGAAAAAAAAAACAAGTGTATAATTATATATAATCCACCAATGAATTCTGATCTAAACTATGTTAAAACAGACGGGGGTACTGCTCGACTTTTGTCATGCAAATACCCTGTGGCCACACCTTGGAAATGGTTGTTTTTTCTCTTCAGAAATTATCTGGAATGATGCAAAGTATGTTGTAAGGGGGGGGGGGGGTCAGCTCCTAATTTTCCAAGAACAGGTAAATCTGGTAAATTTATTGTAAACACCAGATATTTAATTAGATTATATATTATGAGATCTAGTCACTGTGTAATGTGTATTTTGGTATATCATTTGAATATACATAACATGTATTATAATTTATAACATATTACATTGTAACACACTTTTGAAAAATGTACGAGTGAAAAGAGTGATACATGTAAATTGAATCTGGTATAATAATAATTAGTATTAATAACAAAAATTCAATAAATTTAAGTCCAATTGTGAGACCATAAAACACTAATTAAATGATTATGAACATGACATGTTGGTTATTTACCCCATCCAGACAGAGCTAAAACAGATGTGTATCCCACTCTATGTGCATGCTAAACGACCTGACTGACAACATATGAGAGTGGAAGTTAGTGTACAATACCTGTGATGGAAGCTGAGAACTCGATGCATCTTGACCAGGTGGGAGAGGACGTTCTCTGATAACATTATGTCCAGATGGATGTTTCCAAATTCCTCGTTATAACGAGTTAGGTGGGCCTGAAGACAGGCGTGAATGTCCTGTATCCTGTCAATAGGCTGCAGCGCCACCTGGTGAGCAACAAAAAACACAGGGTGAAGACACTGATATTTCTCTATCTACCCCACAGTGGAATTAACTAGGAGTTAATGATATCATACAAGCTATATACAGTCTGCTGTTAAAGACATGGACAAAATAAATATGGCAGTGTTGTTTCTGTGATTGTAAAAAGTACTACATGCCTGCCTAATCAACACATGCACTAGTTATCTATCTATCAAGCTCACAACATTTGATTACATGTGATGAACAAAATTATAACTTACTTGCCCTACAATGCTGTAAACCTCACATAAAAGCTGGCAAAGCATCTAATTACAGCAGTGACACTAAAACAATTACAGTTAACGTAATACAATTGCTGCATGTACACCATGCAGTGACATTCTGATAAAGAGGGGATCATTAAATTACATTGATTCAGATTTTGATATTTTTTAGCATGAAGCATTTCCACATGTTGTATTATGACATAATCAAGTAATATTTCCAGTTAATGAGCATCATTATTTCACTTTTTTTTCACTGTAATCTAAATAATTTAAAACATTCCTTATTTGCATGCATCACAAAGAAAAAGGCATAAATGAAAAAAAAGCATTATAACAAAACAGAAAAACAATTCAGGTGCCAAAACACCAAAGTCAAAGTGCACAAAGTAACACAAGGTTCACATCATTTGTACTACTACACTGCAGTAGTATCTGCCAATTATTTGAAAATATTAAAACACATTATACTATACTTTCATGACATGATGTTAATGTATTACCAAGGGGCACTGCATGCACATATTAAATATATATATGTACATGAAAGCATGATCACATACTACAAATGCTAGGGCCCAATTTTACATATTGGTATATGCTAACAAAATAACCGATGAGAAATCTGAGCCAAGCAAAATATGAAAATTGAGTTTGACTGTTTGTTTAATATACTCATAATTTACAGGATTCTTCTGCAAAACGTTTAACAATACTGTTTTTACACTCCTTGTAGAAGAACAGCACCACACAAGCTCACACAATGATAGGTAGCACTGATAATTCAGGCTCTGTTAAATGTAAATGTTGAGAGTGTATACAAGATTGTGTATTCCAGGACAAAACATCCACAGACAAAATGTAACAAGATACAAAAAAACACAAGGACCAAAATACAAACAAGTGACCCATGGGTCATGACGCTCAGCTGCCAAGCATGACCTGTGACATCATGGACTGAGATTCACAACTTCCAGTCAAATTTTTAAGAACCAATTTGCCAATTTGTTGAAAATTTTCTATGACAACAGAAATATATATCACCTATGTCTGGTTAAAACACAGTGAATTTATGGTCTGAGGAAAATGCATGATTGTTAAGCTATCAGGAACTATTCCAACAGCTTGCTTGAAACCTGTCAGTCTCAAAGGAACACCACAAAGGGCAAATATAAGATCAAAATATATAGCAAAAATCAAGGAAATACATGCAAGAATTATTGAGAAACAGGTGCTTCTGTATGAATTTTTATTCAATACAAGCCAACTGTACTGCACTTTTATAAATGATGATAATATTTATTCAGAAATATTTGACCCAATCCTTTACAAGATTACATAAATATACATCCAACTGCATTCACTTTAACTGTTCTTGAGATAATATGATCAAAAGGAATTAAAAGATGGTTGCCTGGTGGCCATATTGGACTTCTGACAAGTCTGAAATCAGACAACAAACATTCTCTAAATCGGACCAAACATTAAAGAAAAATTACTGAAACTGCACTGAAGAAAGAATTTCTAAGGTGGCTAACTGGCAGACATTATGGATTTCTGACAAGTATGACATTTGATATCCCACATTCTCCAATAAGAGACCAAACTTGGGCAAATTATCTAGTAATGAATGCCCAAAATAATTCAAAAGGCATGTCCAGGCCCTCATATCAGATTTATAGATATGCAATTGTAAAAAGTGTAAGTCCAATATTTTTTATTATCACTCTGCTTTTCATTGGGGTCAGCAGGGTAGGTAAACTGCCAAACCTGAAAGAAAAGAAATGCAGAAAGCATGACTAAGAGTCATGAAATAAAACAAAAAGCCATCCTTAATCAAGGTACACATCCACATATTATGAGAACAAACACTTGCTTTTATATGTGGTGATATATATTAAAATATTCAGATATCTAGGAAATTAAGTTTATTGCTAGGATTCCATAAAATAAACTGCAAAATGTTCCCATCATCTTATAAATCAGTAGCTAAACATTAATACTATACTCTCATAGTCTTAATGCCTGGCTGAAGCATTCTGACAACAGTGTTTTTGTTATGAAGTAAGGAGGTACTTATCACTGAGCCTTATCACTTAATAGGCTGATACAAAAGGGAGTCATATGTCACCAGTGTCACTCACAATTACAGCCACACAGGGAGATGTACCAGCTAGAGTGGGAGGGTTATATATACAAGAAAAATAGAGATGGTCTATAAAATAAGTAATTGTGACCATCCCTGACCTATGACCTTGGCCTTTTGCCCATATATCAACTGGATTCTTTCTAAATGATGGGTAACTACTGACCACTTAAATCTGGTGTAATTACTTGGCAACCAATGGGTGAATAACTTTGACCTGCAACCTTTAACCTGCTGACCAGCTGACCAGCTGACCCCAAAATCAATAAGTTATTTATTCAAGCAAAAAGACCCATAAATATGAAGTTTGAGTCAAACTGAGTGATGCATAGATGTGGCATATGTGAAAGACTGAAGGTTTGGGTTGAACAGTTACACTTGAAATATGCTCACAAGCATTTAGAACAATTAAATATTGTGACCTTGACCTTTGACTTTTTGACCTCAACATCAATAGGCTTCTTCCCTTATTGGTAGGTAAGCCATATATGACAGATGGAAGGTACAGATTGAAAAGTTTGCCTGAAAATGACTCCACGCAAGAAGTGGGTGCCGTGAACTTGACCTTTGACCTCAAAATCAACAGGTCTTTTCCCCTGTTGGCAGAGAAGCGATATCAGTGCTGGAAGGTTTCGAATGAAAAGTCTAGCTTGAAATGTGTCCACAACCTTTTCAAAGAAGTGGATCCTGTGACCCTGACCTTTGACCTTGTGACCTCAAAATCTATAGGATTCTTCTCCAACTTAGTAGGTGAGCTATATGTGAAAAATCAAAGAATTGGGATGAAAGGGTTGGCTTAAAATGCATCCACAGGCTTTTCAAAGAAGAGGCTCCTCTGACCTTGACCTTTGACCTTTTGACCTAAAAAAATTTATGGTTCTTCCCCTGTTGGTAGGTGAGCTGTATGTGAAAGATGGAAGGTTTGGGATGAAAATTTTGTCTCAAAGAGTTATTTCTGGGGGGTGCAAACACACCCCATAACTTCGAGAATATAGGTCGCAGTGACCTAATTTCAGGTTTGCAAGGAGATCTTTTTATAACCTCTAAGATTGCATAGGGTTCATGGCCCTAGCCCCTACGGTTACGATTTGTGCCCTGCTAACGGCCGGCCGGATGGACAGACGGAAGGACGACGGACAAAGACCCATCGCTATAGCCCAGCATGACTGAAAGTCAGCTGAGCTAAAAACATGGGGGCTCTAAACTGATTTATATTATATTAGAAAGTAAGAAGCTTAATTATACTGTTAATGAACAAAAAATAGTCTCCTTTTGCACTAAGAGGAGATTCTGTCCATGGAAATTTGTCCTATAGTATTTTATCCAAGGATTTTTTATCCTGTGGCATTTTGATTCAGATGTTTTGTCCTATGGCATTTTGTCACAGATATTTTGTCCTGTGGCATTTTTTCATTTGGAGTTCTGTTCAATGTTTTGTCTTGCCTCATTTTGTCCATAGTTGTTTTGTCCTATAGCATTTTGTCACAGATGTTTTGTCCTGTGGTATTTTGTCCATGAATATTTTGTCCTGTGGCATTTTGATTCAGATGTTTTGTCCTATGGCATTTTGTCACATATATTTTGTCCTGTGGCATTTTTTTCATGTGGAGTTCTGTTAATGTTTTGTCTTGCCTCATTTTTTCCATATTTGTTTTTTTTTTCTATAGCATTTTGTCACAGTTGTTTTGTCCTGATGCATTTTGTCCATGAATGGTTTGTTCTGTGGCATTTTGTCACATGTTTTGCCCCAAGGCATTTAGTCCAAGGATGTTTTGTCCTATGTCATTTTTCCATGGATGTTTTGTCCTGGGTTTTTATATCCATGGATGGTTTACTCTGTGGCATTTCATCCGTGGACGTGTTGTCTGACTACCAAGTTTGTGACATACTGTTAGTTTAGGTTTGAGACAGACAGTGTTGTAAGGTTACAGTGAGCTGGTGCTTACAAGCACCGTAGTACAGATTCATGATTAAGACCAACAAAACCAGGAGCACAATAGTCTTGACCAGCAGCTACCTTTACTGATCCTGAACCAGCAGATGACTTTGTCATTCCTGAATGTGACTGTGTTAATGATAAAAGTGTGTTAAACTAGGTTTTTTCATAGGTAAGACCCTTCATCCCAAATGATTATCATTAAAATAGTTATACAGTGGATCACTCTAAATCTATCATAAACATCAAGATAATCATTTTAATTTCATACTTAAACTGGGTTGAACTATCATGAAAATATTAAGTGCATTCAATAATTATTTTACTATTCAAAACAAAGGGTGCAAAAAATTTCTTGTAAAACAAATAAAAATAATTCAAAAGTTTAGCCCCTCTAAACAACCTTATGAGAGGACAGACAATTAATTGAATTATCTTGAGATTTTAATATTATTAACAAGTCCATGTCATTATTTACATGAGAGAAGAGCTATCTAAGTGGTTAAATATCTTGTGATTTTTACACAGTTAAGTTGTTATTAAGTAGCTACAGTAAATACCTGTAATAAATATCTGTAATACATGGAAAATACTGGTATATTATTAGTGCATTAGCATGCTTGGTGAATTATCTCAGAATCATCAGAAAAATGACCTTATAATGTGATCTCACCTTGACCTCTTTTTTGGAGTGGGTGGTGACCGGCCGTTGATATGTACGATGGTCAGTTGGGAAGGTAACAAAGTAATCATGAAGGTTTTCTTGCTGGGGCCAGTGCTGAAGACAAAACATCAAGACTGTAATGCCAAGTTTAAAATTATCCAAATACATCATTTGATCATTGCAATATGAATGAATAAAATGCATTATTATCTATATAATTAATACGGAGTTGGGTTTTTTAAGACCACGGTTTACCTGCTTCTATTCTGATTTGACTCTCCAAATTCGGCAGACGTATCAGTGGTGTGCTCTTCTAGGACAAGCTTGTTTTATTTTGTGGAATAATGCCCTATTAAGCTTAATAATTAATAATTTTAATATTTCCCCATTAGGTGTCCCTATTTCTTTTGTGCTGCAAGGTCCTCCATGCCTGTGATGCTTTTTCAGGAGGCGCCTTGGGAATTTTCACTGGCCTGTCAAGACTTTGGCCAGAGTGCATGTCCTGGCATTTCCGTGCAATACGTGGTCATTAGGGTCCCCTATAATCCCCATTGATCCCCAATATCTATTGTAATGCCTCTAAAGGAATTTTCTCTATCAAAAGGAAGTAAAGGTTTTTTTAATCCAAAGACCACATGACTCCGCTTTCAATGTGAGGGCTTTTCAGTTTGGTCAACACTGGGCACTGAGTCCAGTATTATGACCACTGTTTGACAATTTTTTATGGGTTACAGGATTTTTATACATTCAAAAATATCTTTCCATGAAAACCATGGTTTCAAAAATTCGGCCAAGTCATGTGTATTATGAAGTTTTTTTTTTTCAAATAGAAGCCCAACAACTAATTATAATTCGGGTTGGGTGGGGGGGGGGGGGGGTTCACATATATTTGTTAAGATTGCTTGTCTGTAGGGATGGTGAAACATGAAAAAATATCAACAGTACATCTTTAAATTGATAACAAACTAGAATCTGTAGTCAGGGCGTACAGACAGCCACCAGAATCTCCTTTAATATCAGTCATGTGTTCACGTGTATGCGTTTCATGTGTGAACACTGTCATGCTTAAGTAACACGAGTTAACATTGCGAGTGGCAGAACAAACAAATACGAATGGGTAGCTTCGACATGGGGACAAAGGAATGGTCCTTTGTCATAATGGTTTATAAGAAAATATATATTGTTGTGATTCTTGTTACCACTAAAATTAAATGGACTATTGATATGTCTTTACCTTAACCCTCTACAAATGTTCAGCAAAACATTTTTCGCCTTTCACGCTTTTTCAGGAGGCGACCTGTTATCCCCACTGAATTCTATTCTCAGTATAACGCCTGTTAAGGAATTTTACTCTGTCAAAAGGATCACTGATTTATAGGTTTACAGATATGTTGATTTTTATACACTCAGAAGTATCTTTCCATGATAAACATGGTTTTAATAGTTCGGCTGATTTATGGGTTGTTTGAAAAAAAAGTCATCAGTCTCTTGGGGACTAATACAATATAATTTCATAGTAGAATGCTTCTTTATACAATCATTATATCTAAGATTTTTCCCAAGCAATGAAGCTATCGGATGTATGTTTTTATCAGGATAAAAAATTATTTTGTGTGTGATTTCTGGAATAGAATAATTTTTCTTTCTGTGTTGTTGTTTTGGGGGAGGGTGTTCCTGGAGAATTCTAGCAGAAGTAATCTTTTTATCATATAAGTGAAACACATGACTAAAGTTCCTGCAAAAACCTTAGGATTAAAATATGCATCATTTAGTGCCTATCAGCTCATTACAAAAATATGCATAAGATAGAGCAGTGGATTTTCCACAGGAGCAACTAGTTATTATTATTATTATTATTATTATCATTAATCAATGAAGTATTGCAAGTAGTGAGTCATCATATACATATAAGACCTGTTACATACAATAAGTGGTCTTTTTTTTGCACAGAGGCTTGAAAATCTTTGTCACAGAGTCACATCTAACTCAATGTCTGCATTGAAATACAATGTCTAAATAGTCACAATGTCTAAGTAGTCATACACTGATACAGAAGTCATACCTCCTGGATTGTTTCAGACATTAGTTCATCAAACCACTGCAGGTCAGCAAAACGGCAGATCCTGTCCCTGATGATTCGCTTCAGCTCATGACTCCACAGCGACACGACCATTGTCTCATCAGCTCGACTCTCGTCTGGTAACCTCTTCAAAAACTGCAGTCACACAAACACAAAAGGGCTATATCTAACCTGAAGGCTTTACAAACAGAGAAAGGTATAGTGTTATCAAGACAGATTAACTTTATAAGACTTAATTTTGGTAAAATTAAAACAATATATGTAAATAAAGACACTGCACATCAAACAGAAAAATGTGTAAATTTGTTGAAATTATAAAACCTTTCTTCAAATATGTGTACTGGAAATTTGTGAATGTTTTCAAAGCTGACAAATCAATATACTAAAACTATAGCTTTCACGCTACAGGTTTTAATGAATAATTACAAAAAATAAACCAACAATATAAAATGATAAATAGTGACTTGAAAATAATACAATATAATGTTGTGTATTTCCCTCTAATGAACACAATACTCCAAGTCTAAAACATAAATTGAAGGTGGAGATTATAAGGGACAAAGCATAATTCCTGTTCATGGCTTTTCTCAAATCTTCTTCCTGGCAAAAGTACCTGATAACCTCCACAAAGGGATTATATGTTCACTCATGTTTTCATTTTATTTGTAGCAGGATTACCTTTAACTTGCTGCATAAATTTCCACAGGAAATTCCATGTGTTGGAATAAAGCTTTTGCCGATACAAATAAAGAAGTAGACCCATTAGGGTTGTTTTGCCTTTGAAGAGGTGTGCTCTCTTATGAGTTCCCTCTAGTTTCTACAGATAATGCTAACAGGCCATGTAAACTTAAGTAAAATGGTTAGGTATTAGCAGGTACCATAAACAATGGTAGCGAGTATAAATCTGGTTACCTGGAAGCACATGACTAGATCTTTGACGGTAAAGATGTAGTGTCTGCGTCCTGGGAGTGGACTTGGCCTCAGGACACGCTGGACTTCTGCTAATGTCTGACAGGATGCAGAAACAATGTTCTCGTGGAGGTCCAACTCTAAGCCGGGTTTTTCTCCATGATGCATTGTGGCCTGTAATTACAAAGGAATGTAATCCATTACACATGAGGATGCTTCCTTTGAATAACCTTAACTCTGGCCTCCAGGTAATGCCTTTGCTATCCTGATGTGTTTACAAGCAACCTTACAAATATTCACCAATAATATTAAATAATAATTTTTGCAAATCACTGGCATCAGGACCTGGAGACTGATATCAGACACTGATACAACTGCAAGCAGGAGGACAGGAGGGCCCTGTTTAAGGATTGTGGCAGACTTTTGTTGAAGGCATTTGCACCAGAATGACAATGAAAAACAAAGCAAGTAGTGCTTTGATGATATGTGATACTTTTGTTTTAACTATAATCACTTATAATTACACAGTATTAGTTTACCATAATTTAAATATCCTCAATTTATTGTACACAGAAGCATTTGAGAGCACTTTGGTGGATTTATACATGTGTAATAAAGCATTATTATTAATACTGTTGAGAAGTAACTTCTTATCCTGTTCAAACATTCAATGTGACCCTAACAATAAAGTCTATGAACCAGGTTGTGAAGGCAATTTTACAATTTTAAGATAATACAAGCAGAATAAAACATAGGCATAATCAGAAAATTTATATGCACAGTTATCTTAGCCCATCACTAGTAATGAACAGATTTCATTGTTATTTAAGTACTCTCTATATCAGTATAACAATTCTATTTTACCTCTAAGACTCCATTCACTACATTCTTCAAAGACTCATTTTGTGCTGCAGGCAGGTTCAGAACAGCAAAATGTCTCTGCAAAGTCAATCAAGCATTTTTTTAAAGAAAAAATATAAAAATTTAGGCCACATTACTCCACTGGAGCACTTGTGTATAGTTAAGGTGAAAACAGATACATCAACAGTTCATACATTTAACATATTTACAACTATTCCATCAAGATTTTATACTTTACATCTTATATCAATTTACATGAATATTAGATCAACATACCTTATTAATACATGAAATATAATAAACCCCCAATGAAAATGTTCAGAGCTATTTTTCTGCACAGGCCTGGTACTTGTTGCAACATTGACACCTACCAGTTAGTGACATTTGAACCCAAATGTACCTTCTGTATCTCAACAAAATTTGTGATTTGTTTATAGTGATAACAATGGAAGTACCGTCACAGCAGCTATATATGAGAGCATATGCGATGTTAGTGACCTGTAGGTTTTCAGTGACACAGTGAGGCGTCACATTGAGTGGTACTGACCAGTAGACGTGGACTAAGCCCTCTGCAGGACATGCTGGGGTAGTCACTCATACACATTGCAGAGAATATCACAAGACCTTCTATCGTGTGCCACTCAAACGGGCGCTGGAGAGTGCACAGGACTTTGTCATCTAGCATCTGTCTCAGCAACTGAAAAACACACGGAAAACATAACTCATAATGCAGCAGTGATCTAGGTAATTGCTACTTGTCTATATTTATTATTTCTTTAATAATATGCCATTACACTGTGACTAAATTGAAAGGAATGTGGAAAGTCTAGAACCATGCTAACAGAAACCCATTAACTGACAGAATTCATTCTGGACAGAATGATTTGTATATGCAATCATAACATTCTAAATAAACAAGACAAAAGGATAAGAGGAACAACTTAAAGATACTGTACCATCTGGATTCACAAAAAAAAGATTTAAAGAAAGAAACCATTTTTGTCCCTCTGATACAGAGGTATCAAGCAGTTGTACCTTTGCAGCAAGCTACTGCTACAAATATAATTCAATATGCCCTAAAACACATACTCAGAGAATGTCATTAACACTGACCAGTTACATATAATCAATGTCAGTTACATATAATGAATCATGTTAATTTATTACCTCGTTGCATCTCTGGACTCCCTGTTCATCAGGACTGGGCAGATTCACATCGTCTATAAACACCTGTAGTCTTTTGTTTTCCTTGGCTCCATATACAAAACCTGAATATATGATAAATATACAAAACCTGTATAAATGGTAAATATACAAAACCTGAATATATGATAAATATTCAAAACCTGAATATATGATAAATATACAAAACCTGAATATATGATATATATTCAAAACCTGAATATATGATAAATATACAAAACCTGAATATATGATAAATATACAAAACCTGATTATATGATAAATATACAAAACCTGAATATATGATAAATATACAAAACCTGATTATATGATAAATATACAAAACCTGAATATATGATAAATATACAAAACCTGATTATATGATAAATATACAAAACCTTAATATATGATAAAGTGATCAAACAAGCACACATCATACAGGATGGCAGTTACCCAACAAATATGATATATGACTACTGAACTTTTATCCATGATCGTCATCAGAATGTCCATAAATTCTTGTTATCTAGAGTTAATACATATGCTCCTTATTTTACATGTTAAGAAACTGTCATCTATTGTCCAAAATTGTCTGTAACCTGTTTAATAAAGTACCAATACAAGTACCATTTGTTCAGAAATGGGAGAAATTAAGTGACAGATGAGTATCTGTATAAAACTTGCTATAAATAACCTCTGAATGTATACAATCAGATTCAATAACCACTCAATAACCACTGTAAGTAACATTAACCAATTGAAACAGAAGGATGTCATAAAACAGATAAAAACCCTTCATCCCCAGGTATGAGCTTTCAGCAGTACACTTTTGATGGTGTTATCCCTGGGGCTGACATTAAGTTTTGAAAATACACACCATTATATTAGAGTAAGTAACATCTAGCTATTACTTTCCCAACAAGAATTTTTATCTTCTTATCAGTAATCACATCTATAAACAAAGTGTGTACCGCATTACTGTATTGCAAGTTTTATTGCATGTTTGAAATTATATTTCTCCTTAGTATCTGTAGTGTGAAGATTAATATACAGGTAATATAGAATAAAGAGGTATTATCAATATGATTTATTTTCTCCAAGAAATAAAATGGCTCTTTGAAGGTCCGTTAAGATGCAAGCCTTTGGTTTAAGGTTTATGTTGGCCCCACTTGCCCAGCTGGGCAAGTAGGAGAAGACTATCGGTTGCCATATCTCCATTTTCTGAAACTTTTACCTGCCCCGTGCTAGCAGTTCACATTTAATGTCAAGCCCCTATTACCCTGTGACACTGTCAGGGGTAAGTGTTACACACAGTACCAGTATTACCTTGTCTGTGGTAGATGTTGGCCTCTACAAACTGCTGAAGCTGCTTGGCTGTGGAAGCTCCTGAGAACACCAGCCTCTTGGTCACCTGAGCTTGCTGGTCTGTAAGCAGCATCACAATATTACAGGTAAGGTGTACATATTGCCTGTCCACACATATTCTCTTATGACAGCTATTGTCATTAATAACGGTTTACTATGAAACTGCAATATACTAGTACCTTCATCAGCACTTATATACACCCCCTGTCCTTCCTTCTTACGTTATGTTTTATGTTTATATGCAACATTAATACGCATCTGTTACATGTTATCCTGATGTTTTCTTTTGCTTGCCAGAATCAAAGATATTTTTGTTTGTTATTCCTTGTCTGTAGGGCCAACTGGTCCATTTCCATTGGATGCAATGTGCAGTTCTAGAGTATTTTACATTAAATGGTGGATTTAAGTAATTCAATATTATAAACATATATGAGCATAAATTAAGGTAAATCAATTTAAGTCTCTTTCATTTTTTTCTGAAGAATGTAATTTTTGTGGTTTTGTTTCTATAAACCTAGTGTGTGTTTCCTTGGAGTGTCTGTTAGGACAGCTAAGGGAGGTGTAAGAGTGTAAATGACATGATGTAAAATCATTGTTACTTTGTATATGGTCAGAATCTATGATCAGCAGGATTTTGTTTAATGTTAATATTTTATTATCAGATTCATAAATTGGGATGTTAAATACACCATACATCAGTAAAGATAAATAATGCATGACAATAGAAATGCAAATCATTTCAGATGATCACATAAATTTGCATCAATGGTTGATATTTTAAGTATCACATTATCAGTATCTACATTAAAGGATACCAGACCGTGTATGATATGTGTCATACCCTGTGTGTCCATGAAGTCGTTGATCATGGCCGTCTTGCCGGACCCTGGTGGACCAACCAGGAGCACATTCTGACCAGAAGCTGCAGCAAACTCCATGAACAGATGGGTTCTGATCTGTCAACAGATGGGTACTTGTGAGCAAACGTGGAGTAATAAACAGAAGGGTAAATACAATGAAACCTGCAAATAGCAGATACTGGCAGGGCCTGGGTTGTTTGCCTGTATTATAGAGGTGTCTGTGATATAGAGGCTAAAGACCAGTCTATTTTCATTGCCTGTAATAAAGAAGTGGCTATAAAGAGAGGTTTACCTGTATGTGAAATAAGACGGAAAAATTCAAACAAATGAGCAACTGTTAACTGATTTGTACCTATGAGTAGATGGGTATTCTTGACTGACTATTTCCTGTTGTTTTCATAATTTTACATAATCAAGTCCGTTGTTTACAAATTGGGATTTATCATCATAAATGTAAAACAGTGTATCATTTTTTCAGCACTATTTTGTTAATTTTTTCTCTTGTTATTATATACAATAAATATTTTTCCTTATATATCTAGCCCAGTACAGTAGAACCTGTCAGAAAGACCACCTGTCTTATAAGATCACCTGTCTGTTAAGACAACTCTTGAGTTAACCAAAAGCTTTCACACTGGTTTTAACTGACCTCTCAAACAAGACCACCTGTGCATCAAGACCACTTTTTGCCAGTCTCCAGGGTGGTCTCATAAAACAGGTTTCACTATATCACAGATTTATTTATTATGATGTCAACTTACTGTATCAACCGTGTCAATAAAGACTTCTCCCAGAAGGTTCTGATGGTCAGAGTACACGGCCTCTGGCACCCTGTGGTGGAATAACACATGGTACATACTTCGTGAATCTTAATATTCTTCAAAACATGTGTATTATGTAACAGGCTATAATCAAACTGAATTTTTACAAAAGAAAAAAAAAATACCTGACTCTACTAGTAGAAATATTGTAAAAATACTGACTACCTGGGACATAAAGTATTACTGATGGCAGTTGTCTGGTTGCCTGGGGTCACAGTAAAGTTTGGCCAAATACATGTATTGTCAAGCTAATCTAATATAGCAATGGCTGATTACCTAGTCATAAGGCTGTCAAAATGGTTTGATACAGAAAACATTTGAATAAGTTCCACCTGCACTTATAATAAAGATACACAAAAGAAGACAGAAATGGGACGGATAATCCTACACTAATTTGTTAACTGATCATCCACTATGCACAATTTAGGATTTCAAAACTGACTGATAAGTGAACATGATTATACAATGTGGCCTTCCATAATTTATTAGATTTTCATCTGCTGCACATATAAACAAAACAGAAATCTAATGTCCTGCCACTGACCTGGATTGCCACGGATCCCACTCCCCAGACTCATCAACATAGTAGTCAAACACACATATAGCTCGGTCATCATCTGGGAGTCTGCAGGTAAAATAATAAACATGTAATGCAGGTCCAGGTGACACTTCAAATCATCATTTTTCATTTCACAATCAATTTACTTTTGTACCAATGTACCAAAATAAAGACTAAACATTTAAATCTTAAACCATTTTTAGAGAGCACATAGCTCTATTACCGGTATGTTTCTCAATGGTGAAAAATATCCTATTTAAAATATGTGATGACAGCAAAGTAGATACAAACAAAATGATAATAATTTATCATATTGTCCATATTAAAAGGACTTCTTGAATTCTTTTGTAACTCAAGTTTGGTAAAAAAAACTGATTAAAAAATATTAAGAACAAATCATACCATCACAAGCCTCTCATGAACACACCAAACCTAATGTAAACACCAGTATATTCAAGTCCACTTTCACATTTTAATTGATACTAGCTATGTCATAAATATGTTCACATATGCAATTTGCTTCCCTATTGTTCCATTGTTATGGAAGGAGGCAGGTTGATTTCACAGGGTTATATATATATGTGTGAACATAGCAACAAATTGCATATTAATCAATAAATGTGAGAACTGAACAGTTTTGACGTAGTCCCTGATCAAAACCTGTTATAAGTGCACTGGAATCCCATTTATCTGAATACTATATACTTATCAAAAACAAAATTTATCCAAAATTGAAAGCTAAGAACTGAACTTATTATTTTTATTTTTACAATTGGTCTGAAAATTTCATAACTTATTATTTTAAAAAATTTCATAAACTGATATATCTCAAATCTGTGTTCATTTATTGAGAAGAACAGATTATCACTGAGCTGCAGTTGTGAGAATTAACAGTTCAACAGCCGATGTTATAAAGTACAAACAATGCCCTTCCTTTCACTGTGACCAGCAGATTCAGTGAGCGTTAAGTGATCATGCAATGACGAAAAATCCACATCGAGTTAAAAGAAAATAACAATAACCTGACTGAATATCTGACTTTTCCATGATGTGTCAATAAAAAGATATTACGTAAACACAGATTATTCTATTCTGAAACCCTTTTCTTTACTCCTAACTTTTTTGGCTAATCATTAGTGTGTGTTAAACCATACCTAGTTCATCACGCTGGTGCTGTATGATGGTGTTTTACACTGACTGTTTATCAGAACAAAGTCACATTACCCCAAGAGGTCCACTGTATAATGGAGAGAGAGGAGATGAACTTACGCTGTAGACAGTGTTATGAGAAGGTCACTGAAGCCCCGCCTCTCTTTTTCTTCCAGCAGACCCCCAAATGACCAGATCAGGCAGAACAAGTACAAACGCTCGATGTGCAGCTCTCCTGCGATTTCCTTATTGTCAGCCAACATGGCCGACAGCAGGTCGATGCAAGTCTTGAACATACCAACCTCACACAAACGCAGCTTTGGCCTGATGTGGGGTGCAATTGTAAATAACTAATCTTTATATATTCTGTTATTTCTATGTTTATGAGAGCTAATATGTCCATCAAATGGAATATCTACAGATTGATGGTACATTAACGCGGAGAGATATTTCTGGTGAGTTGGTCAACCATTAATACCTGAAAAACATGTTAGGTCTAAGCTGAAAACCAAAACCTTATCTATCATTCTATGTAGTATAAGTCATTCACTGGTACATCTTGGGGTCTTTAGTACATGATACTACGAACCATATAAATTTACTTATCAATACCTTTAATACATATTACCCCTTATGGAGTCACATTTTAAGCATAATAATCTTAATCAACACCAACATGATTTTAATTCTCCTAAAGCTTGATCTATTTAGGTAATGTAAGATTGAAAATAAAATATAGCCAAGATGCATCTTTTAGGTAAAACTGCATGCATACACTAAGACATACATGGAAACACGATGCCATACCTGCATTCCCCGATGACATACTGAGACACAGCATCCACAGTCTTCTGGAATGCTCTTTGTAAAACCTTCAGATTATACTCAAAACATTCAGCACATGCGATGTGACAAATTTGTTTGTTATCATGTAATAATATCAGTACATCACTCATGGTACATTCTAGGTACTATTTATTATTAATCATTCAATATTACCGTAAACTGAGGTAAAAAAAACTTGTGCGAATTTTATTCAAGGAAAAACAATATTTCATATTATAAATATATGCACAAGGCTTTTATTAAATTCAAGTGAATATTAGAAATATTCAAGAAAGGATATACATTATAAGTACTGAAGCAAATAATTAGACATTTCTTTAACATTAAATTTATCAAGAGAGTTGATAAATATCATGATTCTGTCACTTTGCACTTCTATGCACTGGTCTGAAACAAAATATCTGATATCCTTATACATATTTCAGTTTTAACAACAGATTTGAACTCGAAGTATTACGCTGTTGTTGACTTATCTGACTTGTAACACCAGACCACACTGACAGAAGCCAGATGTGAGGTATGTCATGGTACACAGAGCTTACAGAATCACTGTACTCTGTCACCTGGAACTGTACTCCAGCTCATTGTGGCTTCTAATAGTCCTATTAGGTTTTATCATTAAAATGCATATTTGAACTTTTTTTTTTACAACTTAAGACCACTGTGACCTTATACATTACACAATATAAACAGCTTCCTATCTTTAAGTTAGGAAAACTTAAACTTGAGAGCTATGTTTACTGAGAAAATATTGCATTTATTTAGATCAAGACATTTTAATCATGTAATTTAATAATTTGATTACCAGTAATCATCAGAAATGAATCATATTCAAATTGCAGAAATGAAGCTCTGATATGGATTGTCACTAAATTATGTTGTTGTAACATCAGGACAAGATCATATTCACATTTTGCCAAAATTTAATTAATGCACAAGGTCTACAGATTCAGTGGAATGTACTGTACTTTATTGTTTATTAGTTATTTTACACTGAAATCTAATCTCAATAAGAAATATTGCAGTAATAAAAAGGTCACTATGACAATAATATGCACTGACTACAGATACTTGCATATTATGCTGGATGCTCTCAACATTGTTCTTTCTTAGGTACTGATAGAATACATTGCTTATATTATGTTGCAAATGGCTGATTTCAGATGTGTAATGTGATGTCTATTTCAAAAACCTTAAAAATTTTTTTTTTCACCTACAATTTGCAACTATAGTGTGTTCCAATGCGAGTGTCCACATGTTTTTTTCAAGATAATTGTTTAAAGAATATTCTTTAAAAATGCCTTTCAGTCTAACTATGTATGCAGATGTTCCATTAATTATGTGTGAAGTAATAATATATCTAATTTTTGTGACCCTGTTGCGTTGATTTTGTCAGTGGACTGAGGATGGCATCTTTTAAGAACAGCTGGACAGCATGTTCCTTGTCTGTGGTTCCAAGAGCTGTTTATAAAACAATGGTGATGTCACCAAGACATCACAAAGGTTGGTTGCATATGACATCACATTGTCTGATGTCACACGCCAGAACAGTTTAATTCTCAGTTAAATGGTGATGAACATGTGGCAAACATTGTGGACTGTTCTGTCATATTTTGGATTATTTGTCTCAAACAAATTCAGTGCATCCAGATATTCAACTGAGTAGCTTCTGCAACCTTTGGGCTAGACATTTTTTAACTGTCTGAAATGTATCCAAAATTATCCCAGAAAAACATGCGGACACAGGTATGGGACAGACTATATGGAGGAAGAGATTGCCTCAGCAATCAGACAATAATATGCATTGACATATTCCCACTGATGTACATTTCATCCCTAAGTGGCTGGCTACAAAGGAATATCTGTACATTGAAACTAAATTTACATTGATATTTACATATGTCTCAGAGAAAAAGACTGGGCCAAGTGCAAGAGATAAAGCAGATAGTAGCAAAATCTACTTCATAATTATTCTAATGCAAGCCTTTCTACAAGCAGCCCCAGCAATGAAGCATTTAGAACCAAGAAAATATGGGATCTATATGACCATTAACTTAAACACTGAATGTATTAATCAAAGAGGATCCAAAGGACATACAATAATACTCAAATCACTTTTTTACCTTACAACATTACTCTGGTAGGATCCTGATAGGAGGGGATACACTCCTCACGCAGCGGTTATACACTGCACTCATTGTAAATCTCCTTTGTTTTATCTGCTGGTCTGTATAGCAAGATTCTCTGTATTTCACCACCAGGGTTGGCACAGAGCGAAGCACTGTAATCATTGTGCATCCAGCTCCAAGCCAGATTAAAACCTGTGAAACCCCTCTCTTGTTGGTCTGATTCTGGGCCCTGTGCCAGAACAGATGTTAATTTCTATATCAATTTTTTTTGGGGGGGAGAGATTATGTCAACAGGAGTACAAAGAATTTTTGTTTCTTCTTCCTGTGTTTGTGCTAGCTCTAAATTACAGTTGTTTTTCTAATACTGACCTCTGGTCAGAGTGATAGTCACAGGGGACTATTTCTTGACCTTAACTTATAATCAAGGTCATGAATGGGGAGGTTCCTTGCATGTGATGGTGACACACTAGATTTACTGATTAGTCTAGTCAGTCCCACAAAAAATTTGTGGCGAACTAACAGTATGTGCTATTTTAATTTATGATCAGAGATTATTGATAGGCTGTACTTTTATCCTGACAAGACCAAACAGACAAGAAGCATAATTAAAACTATGCCAAGTCTACACAGGGCTTTTAATATGCAGAAAAATTGGAGAGTCCAGCATGCTCAGGCCAAAATCTTGAGGAATTTTGGACCATCCCAAGGGGTCAAATTTTGAAGCATCATATAAAATAGAACACATTATACGATAAAGGAAATCATGTCATTAGATGATCATTTGATTATTATGAAATGGAAGAGTCAGCTGTCAGCACAGTTGACTGGTTAGAGGTAGTGTACAATCATTAGAGACTGCTAAAAGAGCCAGCCTTAATCTTTGATTTCAAGCCCCAGGGACACTTATCTATTAAGGAACTACTATAATTTGACATGAATTTTGCAAGAATCCCTAAAAAATTGAAGCAATAATGATTCAATATGCATCTGTATTATGATGTTTTCTTACTTATGGAGGTGCATGTAATTATAAATTTTGTATCAAATACAATTATGAATAGAGCTCTTCTTATACATTTGACTTAATACTAGTTGGATTGCTGTTTATAATTAGATATTCCTTATTAAATCTTCCTGTCCCAAATAATTATTTGAGTAAACAGGGCAAATTATAAGCTTTGTTTCCACTTGTGCAGTCCAGACATGGATAATGATACAGATACTGACACAGGAATGGATACACGTCTCACCTGTCAGTTCTCCACTCTTCACCACCATACAGATAAATATAAATCTATATTTTCATGTAATATAGAAAGTATATTTCATATAACTATATATTTTTGGTGCCGGAGTTATTTGACACTTGGCTATTTGAGTGGGCCGGGGAATACCTGTATGCTGTCCTGAAATCCTTCCATGTGGTGCCTTATACTATACATCATATTTATATACAACTCCTTCTATTTGATCAAATGTTAGTTTTCACCTTACCCATAACTGTATCTGAACAAGTGGAAATGAAGCAATCCTATTCTTGTTACTATCAAAGTGTAGTGAAAACCACTTAGATTCAAGTGATTGGCCAACAAATGTTTGCTTATGAGCTTTGTGAAGTTGATCAGTGTATAAAAATTGCAGAACATATTAATCATAGCAAAAATCAATCTAACTACCAGTATTATTGATTCATAAAATTATTATTCTGGTAAGATTTTAATGTAATCTATAGATCTATAAATCAAACTGATTTCAATATAAGACCATGCAGTTAGTAAGTAATCTAATTATCTTATGTATACCAGTATATATATGTTTGGTGGTTAGGCTGTAGTGTGACCTATGTTAGAGAAACACTATCCTATGAAAAAGCACATGCTATTATTGGCCAAACAAGCATCAGATTAATCTCCAAGTCTAGTACCCACTTTCACCGTCAGATGTCACCACACATGCATCAACCACAGACCATTACTGAGGAAGGGATGGGGTGGAGTGGAAAATTGAAAAATGTAATTTGTTATACTTAAGTTACTGTTCCACAGATTATAACTACATATGAAGTTAAATATATAAGGTTGTATCGCATTTAGTATATAAAAAGGACAAAACTATGCTACAAATTTATAAAGATTCATAAAGATTCATTTAAATTAGTGTAATAAAGGAGATAATCATCACTTAATCATTTGTCTTGACAGGTACAAGAAGTATACAGACACTTAATATATGATATTTACACAATAAGTATACAGGTACTGTTTTACATGATGACAGACATTTCCTTTAAGAAGTACGCATGGACTAACTTTTAAGATGATGTATGTTCAATTGACAATTTACATGGATTCACCCATACCATGCCAAACATTTCAATCAGAATCACTAAGGGTTTTACTTTTATGATGATAGATATTTTGGCAAATATTAAACAGGGGCATGTGTTTCCTTTGACAGAGTAAGAGACTTTTATCAGAATGAGATTTTAAATTTCCTTTGTTTTCTGAGAATTATACAGAAATAAGTTATTTCTAAAAATCTCTTGTGTTAACTGCTTTTATCTGCCTTAGTGCACCATTTCATATTGATTAAAAAATATTAATTTAGATTATATATTTTTCTGAATAAAATGCCAAGGCCTACCCATAAAGTAATATTTTGGTTATGAAATTTAGGAATCAATGCATATAAGCTTATTTTTAAGCAGCCTGTATAATCAAATAGAAGATGAATTTCACTTTTTTTTATTATAAATGTAAAAACCAGACAACATGGAATACATTAACTGAATAAATGAAACAAAATTTTAAAATTATTTACCTTCCATGTGCACTTGCTTATAACTTTGGGTTGAAAATTGATGACAAATGGCCAAAAATTAAAACCACTTAATTTACAAAGAAATAATTTCTCATGTGTCACTTTAACATTAATGTAGGAATATACTGGAGCTATACAGCTTTGCCATCATGAAAAGCAGCTGCATTGCAACAGAGCAATATGGGAACAAGTTCTCAATTTTGTAAACCATTACTGGGACTTGATGATACCAGTTGCAAAACACAAAAGAAAGACCTTGTAACTCATTATATATGGTTTTAAGTATTGTCAACCTCAGCCTTGAACAGAAGGCAGCTGTAAATAAGGTGCAGGAATAAACCAAATCTATGTGGGTCTTGAATTGCTTTAATGAGATATTTACCAGAACTAATTCTCAGCCACAAAACAGTAAATTCCTGACCAGAAGAGCACATTTGCTTTTTATTGACTGGTATCACTATTTATTTCTAAAAGAGACCAATTTCTATTACTTTTTCAAGATGGGGAGTATATATAAAACTGTTGGCAACAGGGACATTGGTTCTGGGCAATACTGCCCAAGCAAGATATGAAAAATACCAGGTTTTAATAGAAACAATAAAACTGATGAAAATCCTTTTTTTAAGATTCACACAGACAGTCAGCTGATAAGAAGCTGACTCTGTATCAACATCAGAGTATTTTTTTTTTTTCAAATTGTGATGAAATTGCAGCAAATCATCACTCACTCTGTGAAATCTTTACCTGAGAAACACATGCAACAATTGCATGTCAAGCATGGACATCATATGAAAGCATTATTAGCAATAAATCTGATCAATTCAGCATCTACCACTGAATTGATCTAACAAATGTTAGTTAAACTATTGATACTATTGTGTTACAAAGCTAAACCATGTGCATCATTGAGGGACTCACAGTTACCCATTATTCTTAATTATTTAATGTTAAATACTTTCATCAAATTGCTAAATGTGAAAAGTTTGCCAGCATACTCTACATCAATGAGGATTGTGAGATTGTGAGACAATGTTATTTTTCATTTTCTTTCTGCCAAGTACTTTCAGTTACAAAGTACCAAAAGAATTAGTTTAAACACTGTTGACATGTCTCTCATATAAGAAAGCAGGAGCTTGATGGAATCTATAGATAAATTATAGAAGAGTTATTTTCTTTATTAATATCCCGTTAAAAGCATGCTCACATTTTTAAATAAAACACAACCATTTCATCTAAATATTATAATAAATCTTCTAAGGCTAAGATTAATATAAAAAAAAAATTACGAAGAAACCAATAAAAATAGTGTTTGTAAAAGGAAAATAGGAAAATTATTTAAAGATAATTAAAAAAAATCTAAACATATATTATATAAAAAATTAAATGGAAAATTTTAAGACTGATCTTATATGATTTTATGAACACATTAGGCTGATAGAGGAAATGAAATGAGTATAAATTACTTATTTCAAGGGTGAATTTGTGATAGAACATGCAAGAACCTCATTTAAAGAGTCTGAGGTCATGCATGCTGGCAGTGAAGGGAGGTCAAGGTGGGTGGTGTGGTGTCTGATACCAGTGACAGGGGGCAGCACAGGACCAGAGATTAATTCCTCTACACAGAGCCAGCACCAGGTTAGCCAGAGACAGTCATTTGCCGAGCCCGCATGCACCACAACATACACTCACATGAACTTCCTGCTGGGTCCGGTGCTCAAGCCACGACTTGGCGATTGGCTGCCAGCCCAACACTGTCTTGTCCACATACACAATACCCTGTAAAAAATAACAAAGTTTGATATTATGTGTCATATTGAACACAATAGATAACTGTACTCCGATGCTTCAAATGACCAAGTGAAAAGATGAGTACCGGTTTTAAAATCTTACTTATTATTAGAAATTAATCACTTGGAATTAAGTGAAGTGTGAGTTGTAATTACATATATATCTAACCATAAAATTAATAAATCCTTTCAATTGGATAGATATTCCCAGTTACATATTACCTTAAGTTTTGAATAAATTCCTTTTGGAATTCCTAGAGGAGAAGTTGTCTTGTACTGGCAAGGAATCATTTCTATTATAACTGTAAGTCTTTAAGAAGCACACAAAATACAGAATTATATCCACTTGAAAGTATCAATAAAGTTATGGCACAGTTACAGAGACATGATGTAATATAACAGATTGGTGGGGTAACCATGAAGCCACTTATTATTACAATATATAATTATTGCAGTATTTTGGTCTTCTTTTTTTTAACCTTTTTATCAGGTTGTGTAGCTGTGGTGCTGCAAATGTTATAGAGACTATGTGTATTAGGTTGTTAGGCTGTGGTGCTGTCAATGTTACAGAGACTGAGTGTATCAGGCTATGTGGCTGTGGTGCTGCCAATGTTACATACTGAGTGTATCAGGCTGTGTGGCTTTGGTACTCTCAATGTTACAGAGACTGAGTGTATCAGGTTGTGTTGCTGTGGTGCTGTCAATGTTACAGAGACTGAGTGTATCAGGTTGTGTGGCTGTGGTGCTGTCAATGTTACAGAGACTGAGTGTATCAGGTTGTGTGGCTGTGGTGCTGCCAATGTAAATGGGACTGAGCCTATCAGGCTATGTGGTTGTGGTGAAGTCAATGTTACACAGACTGAGTGTATCAGATTGTGTGGCTGTGGTGCTGTCAATGTTTCAGAGACTGAGTGTATCAGATTGTGTGGCTGTGATGCTGTCAATGTTTCAGAGACTGAGCCTATCAGGCTATGTGGCTGTGGTGCTGTCAATGTTACAGAGACTGAGTGTATCAGGTTGTGTGGCTGTGGTGCTTTCAATGTTACAGAGACTGAGTGTATCAGATTGTGTGGCTAAGCTGCTGTCAATGTTACAGAGACTGAGTGTATCAGGCTGTGTGGCTGTGCTGCTGTCAATGTTACAGAGGCTAAGCCTATCAGGTTGTGTGGCTATGGTGCTGTCAATGATACAGAGACTGAGTTTATCAGGCTGTGTGGCTGCGGTGCTTTCAATGTTACAGTGACTGAGTTTGTCATATTGTGTGGCTGTGGTGATGTCAATGTTACTGAGACTGAGTGTATCAGGCTATGTGGCTGTGGTGCTGCAAATGTTACAGAGACGGAGCCTATCAGGCTATGTGGCTGTGGTGCTGCCAATGTTAAAGAGACTGAGTGTATCAGGCTGTGTGGCTGTGGTGCTGCCATGTTACAGGGACTGAGCATATCAGGCTGTGTGACTGTGGTGCTGTCAATGCTACAGAGACTGAGTGTATCAGGCTGTGTGACTGTGGTCCTGTCAATGTTAAAGAGATTGAGTGTATCAGGTTGTGAGGCTGTGGTGCTTTCAATGTTACAGAGACTGAGTGTATCAGGCAACGTGGCTGTGGTGCTGTCAATGTTACAGAGACTGAGTGTATCAGGCTGTGTGGCTGTTGTGCTGCCAATGTTACAGATACTGAGTGTATCAGGCTATTTGGCTGTGGTGCTGTCAATGTTACAGAGACTGAGTGTATTAGGCTGTGTAGCTGTGCTGCTTTCAATGTTACAGAGGTTGAGTCTATCAGGCTATGTGGCTGTGGTGCTGCCAATGTTACAGAGACTGAGTGTATCCAGCTGTATGGCTGTGGTGCTGCCAATTTTACGGAGACTGAGTGTATCAGGCTGTGTGGCTTTGGTACTCTCAATGTTACAGAGACTGAGTGTATCAGGCTGTGTGGCTTTGGTACTCTCAATGTTACAGAGACTGAGTGTATCAGGCTGTGTGGCTGCGGTGCTGTCAATGTTACAGTGACTGAGTTTGTCATATTGTGTGGCTGTGGTGATGTCAATGTTACTGAGACTGAGTATATCAGGCTATGTGGCTGTGGTGCTGCAAATGTTACAGAGACGGAGCCTATCAGGCTATGTGGCTGTGGTGCTGCCAATGTTAAAGAGACTAAGTGTATCAGGCTGTGTGGCTGTGGTGCTGCCATGTTACAGGGACTGAGCATATCAGGCTGTGTGACTGTGGTGCTGTCAATGCTACAGAGACTGAGTGTATCAGGCTGTGTGACTGTGGTCCTGTCAATGTTAAAGAGATTGAGTGTATCAGGTTGTGAGGCTGTGGTGCTTTCAATGTTACAGAGACTGAGTGTATCAGGCAACGTGGCTGTGGTGCTGTCAATGTTACAGAGACTGAGTGTATCAGGCTGTGTGGCTGTTGTGCTGCCAATGTTACAGATACTGAGTGTATCAGGCTATTTGGCTGTGGTGCTGTCAATGTTACAGAGACTGAGTGTATTAGGCTGTGTAGCTGTGCTGCTGTCAATGTTACAGAGGTTGAGTCTATCAGGCTATGTGGCTGTGGTGCTGCCAATGTTACAGAGACTGAGTGTATCCAGCTGTGTGGCTGTGGTGCTGCCAATTTTACGGAGACTGAGTGTATCAGGCTGTGTGGCTTTGGTACTCTCAATGTTACAGAGACTGAGTGTATCAGGCTATGTGGCTTTGGTACTCTCAATGTTACAGAGACTGAGTGTATCAGATTGTGTGGCTGTGGTGCTGTCAATGTTTCAGAGACTGAGTGTATCAGATTGTGTGGCTGTGATGCTGTCAATGTTACAGAGACTGAGCCTATCAGGCTATGTGGCTGTGGTGCTGTCAATGTTACAGAGACTGAGTGTATCAGATTGTGTGGATGTGCTGCTGTCAATGTTACACAGACTGAGCCTATCAGGCTTTGTGACTGTGGTGCTGTCAATGTTACAGAGACTGAGTGTATCAGGTTGTCTGGCTGTGGTGCTGTCAATGTCACAGAGACTGAGTGTATCAGGTTGTGTGGCTGTGGAGCTTTCAATGTTACAGAGACTGAGTGTATCAGATTGTGTGGCTAAGCTGCTGTCAATGTTACAGAGACTGAGTGTATCAGGCTGTGTGGCTGTGATGCTGTCAATGTTACAGAGACTTAGCCTATCAGGTTGTGTGGCTATGGTGCTGTCAATGATACAGAGACTGAGTTTATCAGGCTGTGTGGCTGCGGTGCTGTCAATGTTACAGTGACTGAGTTTGTCATATTGTGTGGCTGCGGTGATGTCAATGTTACTGAGACTGAGTGTATCAGGCTATGTGGCTGTGGTGCTGCAAATGTTACAGAGACGGAGCCTATCAGGCAATGTGGCTGTGGTGCTGCAAATGTTACAGAGACTGAGTGTATCAGATTGTGTGGCTGTGGTGCTGCCATGTTACAGGGACTGAGCATATCAGGCTGTGTGACTGTGGTGCTGTCAATGTTAAAAAGACTGAGTGTATCAGGTTGTGAGGCTGTGGTGCTGTCAATGTTACAGAGACTGAGTGTATCAGGCTGTGTGGCTGTTGTGCTGCCAATGTTACAGATACTGAGTGTATCAGGCTATTTGGCTGTGGTGCTGTCAATGTTACAGAGACTGAGTGTATCAGGCTGTGTGACTGTGGTGCTGTCAATGTTAAAGAGACTGAGTGTATCAGGTTGTGAGGCTGTGGTGCTGTCAATGTTACAGAGACTGAGTGTATCAGGCTGTGTGGCTGTTGTGCTGCCAATGTTACAGATACTGAGTGTATCAGGCTATTTGGCTGTGGTGCTGTCAATGTTACAGAGACTGAGTGTATCAGGCTGTGTGGCTGTGCTGCTGTCAATGTTACAGAGACTGAGTGTATCAGGCTATGTGGCTGTGGTGCTGCCAATGTTACAGAGACTGAGTGGATCCAGCTGTGTGGCTGTGGTGCTGCCAATTTTATGGAGACTGAGTGTATCAGGCTGTGTGGCTTTGGTACTCTCAATGTTACAGAGACTGAGTGTATCAGGTTATGTGGCTGTGGTGCTGTCAATATTACAGAGACTGAGTGTATCAGGCTGATTGACTGTGGTGCTGTCAATGTTAAAGAGACTGAGTGTATCAGGTTGTGAGGCTGTGGTGCTGTCAATGTTACAAAGACTGAGTGTATCAGGCTATGTGGCGGTGGTGCTGTCAATGTTACAGAGACTGAGTGTATCAGGTTGTTAGGCTGTGGAGCTGTCAATGTTACAGAGACTGAGTGTATCAGGTAGTTAGGCTGTGGTGCTGTCAATGTTACAGAGACTGAGTGTATCAGGTAGTTAGGCTGTGGTGCTGTCAATGTTACAGAGACTGAGTGTATCAGGTTGTGTTGTTCTACTTACAGCTCTTGAGATGGTAGCTGGTGAGGAGCTGCTGATGTCATCTGTCTCGAAGATCAGTCGCACATTGTTAGACAAGAAGAGCTGGTCACCATTTTTCAACTGTAGCACCTGCAGCAACAGAAAATAATGATAGAAAAGTTTGATATCCAGTTTGAACTGGAAGAAAGTAGGAAATCCTTCCAGAATAAGTTTCAATTTGCCTCCTTAATTGTGCTACAAATCTAGTTCAACACTTGGTCAGTCTAAAAAAAAATTGTGTTAAAAATCTAACATATCAGGCTTTTTCATCATATCGTAAGGTAACAAGTATTTACACTTGGTACAGTAAGCAAATGTAAAATTAACTTATCTTGAAAACAAAATTTCATAAAAAGGCATAAAGAGAAGCACTGTCACTGCTACCATAGTGACTTAAGAATAGTGTGTATGATACACTTTCTCTTTTGACATTTCTGGAGTGTTGACAGAAATGATATATACTAATAGACAGCTAACCTTGCCACTATCCAGCACACTGCTGAAGCTGTCAGCCCAGCTGCTGAGGAGTGGTCCGTCCAGGCAGAGCCATGTAGTGGCCTGATTCTGTAAATACAACATATTTACAATACAAACTGACATACAAACACCAAAACAACTACATAAACTTTAGGTATAATTCAGATATATATGACAATAAGGTTTATGGTAACACTTTTTAAATGTCAGACGCTAGCTACAGATGTCACATACAATTTCAGGTGACAGGTGTATTTAAGACCATTCCAAATTTGAGAGCTAAGTTGAGAGCACAAATATGCCTTGGACCTTGGCTTAAGGTCTTAATATCAGGTTGGACGACTCAGGGAACACACATGAGAGACTGGATGACTGCCATCTCACCAATAACTGTACCTATGTTGTACCCAGGTGTGTAGCAACTACAAACTGTATAAAGCAAAGACACCTTGTATGTGAAGTCGAAAACATTTCATTCACAAATTATTGCACAATATCTTTATATGTAAAGTAAAAAAATGTGGGAATACTTGGAAATACGTAAGTACTGAATCAAATTAGAACAATATTTATGTACATATCATATTAAACCGGAAAGGTAGGAAGTGCATATAATCCGAAAAAAGTGTGCAACAGAGGGATGGTTAAACGGAGGGCAATATCCAGTTCATGCTTGGATGTTCATTGACAGTATGAATAAACAAATGTACAAGAATTGTGTCAGCACACAAAATCAAGATTTTCCTAATGATGAGATTTCATATGGATTAATACAATATATAAGCACAGAAACAGAAAATTTAAAATAATGTTAAGAATCAAAATAGTTAAATAGTTGTATGTAAATGTTAAATTTTAGCTGTGATGGTCACTATTCCTCTTGATATTATATATACAGCTCATTTATGAACTAATTTAAGGACCATTCCCTGTTCTAATTTCCATTTGTCTAACTTTATATCTAAGAAACAACCATTCAATCAGTTTATGTGACAAAAATCAACAAAAAGACCTTAAGAACCATGCATCTATTCTATCAACATGAGCTCAATGACTTAATGCTAACTGTGAACATGTAACAATACCAGTAAAATCAAGAATTATTAGATTATACATTGTAAACAGCTTGGAATTAAGACAGAAATGGTCATTTAGGGCATGTATCCCCCATCGTTTCCAGCACATAGCAATTTGTAATGACTGACATAGCTAATAAATATATACATATATGAATATCTCACAAGTTTTATATATATATATATATATATATATATACACACACATACGTATAGACATTTGTTGGAAATATGCTTTTATGACTGTTCATAAAGCTAAAAACTTGGTAGGAGTGTTGTCAAAAAAATATAGGTACCATCAAAACGACTAACTATAACCAATGATTTATGTGTGAAAACTGTAATATAAATCATTGCTGAAAAAAGCTTTCAATTGTCAGTTTGTGTCTTCATGTAAAAAGAACCAAAATCAAGAAATTTTGCAAAATATGTTTGTGACAAATCTAAACACTGGTGGCTGGAATATCACATTCCTTGCTGTATCAAACAATTAAAGAAATGTCTGTCTAATGGTTTTGAACAGCAAAAAGGCTCAAGGTCCTTTATGTATAGAGGTGTTGCCATGAAAATATCAGGCCAATAACATGCACAAGTAAAACAAGGGACCCATGGGTAACGGCGCTCAGCTGTTATATATGATAAAAAATATGATTTGGGAAAAAGGCACATGCTCGTTTTGTGTGGTAATAAATATAAGCTTTATTATGAGTTGTTGGTGTTTAGCTTATGTATGATTTTGATAGTATCTTTGGAGACAGGGAAGAGGATTGATTTCATTTACTTTATTAACAAATGGAGTGCTATTGTCACACAGATTTTGACTTGGCCATATAACTTATAAGCAGCACATATTATAAAAGAGTTTAAGTATTTATTAAAATTTAATAACAAATATTGTGCCAATATAATTTTTATTAAAAAAAAATAATAAGAAAATCATTTGATTTTTTAAAATAAAATATAACTGAAATGATTATTGAAATAATATTATAGAATATATTCATGAATGCATTCATGAATACATTTTGAAAGTATCTGCACTGGTTTTCAAATACTTTCATTTTTACCTGAATTCCCATCCTTATGCAATAAAATTTTTTAATGCAGTACATATTCATATTCGTATTCAAATACATTTGCAAAGCATTCGCACCATGTCTAGTATTTATTCAGTTTTAGCCAAACAAAGATGTTGAGAATCCAGAATATACAAAATTCACAAATTTAAATAATGATCATAAGTACCTGGTTTTATGGCTTTTATTTATATTAAAAAAAAATAAATGTAATATATTCACTTTGGACTACTTTCACATCAATCTACACACTAGACACAGTAGGAATCTAGATTAATATTATCAACTGCATCTTTGTCTATCATTAATTTCCTTCATATGATCCCTAATGATTAGTAATGAATAATATGATTTATTTTTTTATCATTAAAATTTCACTGAAAAATGCCATAGGTGACTGCATGGTGTTATTTGGAATAACACTGACATTGACATTCTATCCATCCATACAAGATTCTTACATCATCAGTAACTGCAAGTTAATTTTCTGTTACTCATCAACTAACAAATTCCTTTTCTATTAATTTTTCTTTAATTTGTTATAAAAAACCAATACAAAATTATTAATTTATTGTTTATTGTTATGCTGTTTTTCAAAACAACTACTAGATGAGTTTGGTTGGACACCTGGATCAACTGTGGCTGGCCATAAGCTGCCTGGCTGCCCCAGTGTATGCCTCGCGTCAAGCGTGCATAATTTGATGCAAGGTCAACAAGGTCAACATACAGGTGACCGAAGAAGGGCTGGATTAAGCCTGGGTCTGACATGGTCTCATATAAACATTAATAAAAGCTACAATATTTGGCCAATTTCTTTCAGCTTTCTAAACTACAAAGATGAAATCCTTATGTGTGCATGATATGAAAATTATATCAAAAGTGCTCTCAGGAAACAAACGTACCATGGTCAAAGTTGGGCAAAATTTATGGTACTAATTTTATATTTATACTAATAACTTAAAAAAATTGAAAAATTCAGAACTAATTTTTGATATTCAATTGATTCTTGATTAAATAATATTACACCCTGACAAAAAATCTCTAGCTTCAGCAATCCTCTTGTTAAGGTAGTAAATATATTTCTTGATTTTTAAAAAAAAAGTGCATTATGTTTTGGCCCATAACTTAAAACAATTATGCAATACTGACATCATTTCTGGCATGTGCATAGCGAATGTATAGAAAAATATTTATATTATATATGATCAAAGTCAGATCAGTGGTTTTGATATTAGGCAGTCTTACAGTGTAACAATGGGTTTTTAATGGAAAAATGAAGTTTTTCATTAATATTTCGAAGGATTAAAGTCCTAGTGATCAAATTGTTGGCATGTTAGGGGATTTTGGAGACATCTAACTGTATGCTAAATTTAAGGAACTTAGAGCTGAAGCTGGGGAGCTGAGCTCTAGCAAACTGCATAACACTAGCTTGGTGTAAACTTGTTGTGACATGGTGCTTGAAAACTTGAATAAAATCTACAGTTTTTGATCAACTGGTTTCAAATTTATGGTGTTTACAGACAAAATGCTAACAAAAACATGCTGTGAAAACTAAATCCACAGTACTTACAGGAAAAAAACGTGCCATGGTCAAACTTGGGCAAAATTTAAGGTACCAATTTTATATTTTTGCCAAAATTAAAAAAAATTTAACAGATTTTGATCTAATTTTTGGTATACAATTAAATTTTGATCAATTAAAGTTGTATTACTGAAAAAAAGTCCCTACCTTCAACACTTTTGGTCTTAAGTGACCAAATATCTTTCCTGATTTTTTTACAAAGTTCATTATGTTTGGGCCCATAACTTTTTTTAAATTAAATAATACTGACTTAATTTCTGGCATGTACATAGGAACTATATAGAGGAATATTTATGGTAAATATGAAGAAAACCAGATGAGTGGTTTTGATATAAGGCAGTCCTGAAAAGTGAAATTAGATTTCTAATAAAAATTGAGGTTTTTCCTTAATATCTCAAAGGAACGAAGTCCTATTGACCCAATTTTTGGCATGGTAGGAGATTTTTGGGACATCTAACTGTATGGCAAATTTCAGATTCGTAGGTCCAATGGTGTCAAAACGTGCCAGTCTTACGGACGGACATCCGGACAGACAGACGGATGGACAGACCGACAGACGACGGACAATGGACCACGACTTTAGCTCAGATGACTTATAGTCAGCTGAGCTAAAAATTGGTCAAAATCTACACAGCTATTGCTAATTAAGGCTGCTAACTGATGGGCAATCAATGACAAAATATGAACAGATGCTGTTCCCATGGCAACAGCCAAACTGAGCTAAAAACACAAATTATATGTTTGTTAAAATAATCAGGTTTCTAAAAAATTTTTAAAAAATTGTGATTTTTCCAAATACAAAAACTGACTGAAAATTACTGTGACATGGCATGCCATTTTGCACTAAAATATCTCAATTGTAAAGCTCAACTATCTGAAATCAGCAAGCTCAAATTCTGTAGATTAAACTCTAGGTGCACCCTGACAGCACTAGTTAGCAGATAGTATGCAAATGTTGATGTAAATGTCTATCATGTTTTCTACAGCTCGAAGTAGCCAGTGCACATTTATTTTTCAAAAATATAATAAAAGGGAGAGAATGCATTCAAACGGAACTTTTTTTTTTTTTTACACTAAACCAGTATATCAAATTCTGATGCAAGCATGATGACTGATATTGATTGAATACTAAACCTTTTACTGAGCTTTGGTCATTACCATCACCATGAACAAACTGACTTATTTGACTGAAAATACTGCTGAAAATCAATATTATAATTTCATAATACACTTTGTCACAAATACACCTGTCACATAACCCTTTATTAAGGCACAATCTATGTCATATGTCATATAACACCTCCTGTCACATCTCTATACCATGTCACATTTCACCAACCATGTCATATATATCCCATGTCATAGAAGACATCATGTAATGTTTCACCAAACATGTCATATGTGACCATATCATACATAGGAGACAATGTCACATGTTGCACTCACCACATTTTATGTGACCAATGTCATACATAGGAGGCCACGTCACAGGTTCATCCACTATGTCATATATGACCCATGTCATAGGAGATCATGTCACATATTGCACTCAACATGATGTCATATGTGACCCATGTCACAGGAGACCAAATGTCTCCCCACATGACTACTGCATGCACATGACATGCCTTCAAACCAATCAAGCCTCCCTCATTAATTCACACTGCCCTGTGATCATGTGACCCAGTTATACCAAATACCAACTTACATGTCACCCAATAACATGTGTCAGCTAGGTCCATGTGACTATGTCACTTTTTGTGACAGAACATTCCCAAATATTCCCTAATGTCACAAAAGTTCATGTCCTGTCACCTAGCTTACATCACATGTAACTTAACATAACTGCAGGCCACCTACCCTAATTATTGTCAAAGATATGCGATATAACATAATTAAGCTCTATATATACAAAAATTCCTGGTGAAATAGAGATCTGATTATTTCTTGATTTATGTCACTCAGCCACAGACACTGAAACATAAAACAGTCACAGGGAAGAAGTCTCTACAATTTAATATTCCTATACATCTGACAACAGTTCTCTGCTAAAACTGCAAGCACAAACTGGCAAAGCTTGATTGTCATTCTCAGAGAGAAATCATAAAGTCGCTATAATAAGAAATTAACAATCATCACAAACAGAATTGTAATGATCAGAGAAAACAATGAATTCTGTAAGCAATAACATTGACCACCTTACCCAAGGACTCTGAAATTCAAGAAATAAGACAAAACTTGTTAAACAAGGTGAACACTACTAAGTGTAAAATGAAATATATACACAGGTGTGTCTTACTTGTGTGAAATTTAATATCTACAGTGAAAATGTACACAAATCATAAATGGTGCAGATTTTTCAACTGGATCAATCCCTTTAGCTTTAAAAGTAAATGATAATCAGCTAATGGGAAAGTTTAAACATTAAAAAAGTTACTTTTATTTTTGTTTTTCTTTCTGTGATAAAACTGGACTCTAAAAAAATAGCACACAACCTTACAAAATATGCTCAAGCAAGAATATTTGATAAAATCCACAAAATATTACGGTAAAATTATGTCCAGATCATATGGCAGACAAACTTTTGCCTATCATATTCTGTCTTTTTCTTAAAGTTTTTACTTTACATATTATCTTTTTTTCCCAGGAAACAGAAAAAAATAACCAGCTATACAACTTTTTTTATGATAAACATCTCTGATACTTGTGACAAAATTCAGTTCTATACAAATTTCTACACACTGATAGTATTACAAATGTAAAAGAAAAGGCAGATATACAGAACCTGTGCTTTGGGAAGTAGCATCAATATTGTTATATGGTCATATTACAATGATGCATGTATCAATGTAATATGCCATCAAAAATCAAACCGGGTACAAGTTCATTCTGCAGTTTGAGAAATGTAACCTTGCTGAAAGTTAAGCCAACACACAGGTGTAAACTTCACACAGACTGCAAAAATATGCAAGAAATGTCTACATAGCTGCCACACACAAAGAAGACTTGGATGAAACACTTGTCTACCATGTCAAATATATCTGTACAAGCTAGGATTTACATATTCAACAGGAGGACTTAATATATACTGATCCTTTTTGCAATCAGCCATATTCTTACTTGATCTCCTGATAAATGTGCAATATGATGACTCAAGTATATCTCAAAAAGAATTTGTTATTTACAGATATGTAAATAACACTATATTCTTTTAAAGAATATATATATATTTGTGTGTTTTATGATATTCAGCTGAAAGACCCTTCAAAAGTCTGATGATGTGATGTAACACTGATTGATTGTTCTAAAATTATACAGTCTTGCAAATACATACACAAGTGTTTTTGTTATATGATCAGGTCAATATACTAGTAATATTGATCTTCAGAAAAGGCCAGAACTGTCAACACTGGAAAAAAAGCCCACAGCGCTGCTTCGAAATTACGCATGTGCGCCAGTAAATTGCTGTATATGCAGTGGTGCCGTATCAGTGAAAACAAGTATATGTAAGAAAAAACATATGTTGATTTGTAACTGTGTCTGTGTTATATATTTGACATGGCATGGAGTGTTTCATGTTTAAAGTTCACTCTGGTGAAGTCAAACTGCCAATACACAAGCACATACTCTGTTAGCCTTCTTCCAGGCAGTGGTAAAGATACCGTCAACCCAGTCATGGTTTTGGTTTAGATGGCCGAACATCAACGACAGATCGTCAACTACCAGCGGGTTCATCTTCAGAAGCTTGTGATTGGTCTCTGACAAGTCCGAGTGGGCACTAGCACTTCGGTTGGTCTGTCTGGACCCCATACCACGAGGATTCACGCACAGAGCGTCCACCAGGCACTGTAACACTGTAGACTTGCCACTACCAGGAGGGCCAGCTAGTATAATACCTGCAAATACATGGACAGTGTGATTATTAAAGGATGCTATCTTGAGTGTGGTGAAAGATGACAATTAGAGAGAAGAGCCTCAGTTATCACTCTAACTGATGAGGAATTAACAGTGAGTGTTTATATATTATGTTACTTATCTTCAATGTAGCATTACATTTCCTGCAAAAATATACCCAAATATTCCTTCATGTCACATTAGTTTCCTTCCCCCCACTTTTGTCAGAGACTATTCTAAATTCTTCTGCAGAGTCTCATAAAAAATAGGTCACCAATAAGGAAATCCACTATATTTTATATACTCACAAACAAATCCCCAGGAAACAGATCATGCCCTGCAGGGCTGCCTTACCAATTAGATGTAGTTTTACTTTGATGGACTGAGCAATGCTATTCTGAGGAAAGTTACCAGCATTGCATGCAATGAGAAGTCTTGGCCAGGTAAGGGACCACCTATAAACCACAAACATTGACATTTTTTACTTCATCTTTAAAGACCTACCCTGTTGGACCTGGGACACAGCATACAGCTGCATTGCTTTGTCCATCCAGGGTTTGTGGGGCACCAGGCCCTTCTCCTGGGCAGTGGTTTCAATGGCTGACTCGACATCCTGGCTGCGTGACTTGGCTGACATGGCTGACACAGAGCTTGGGGGTTCAGGAAGACCAGAAAACACATCCTTGACAATCTGCTTAAATATGATGTGATTCTGCAAGAAACATAAGTGTAAGATTATCAATAAAATCACGAAATTAATAGACTAAATGTGCATGTGATGGAGTTGGAAGAACCACTAATTAGAGAAAATAATTCATTAAGACTGAACATTACCCACTAAAACAGAATCATTGGTTGGTTGAATTGTTCACAATATTTGAAGGTATATTATGTAATAATATTATATTAGGTGTATTATGTTATTTGATTATGAAAAAAAAAAGATCTTAGTAGAGTAAGAATTCAGTATATATTAATAGTTTATACACTTTATTTAATGTTAATATACTATTATTTTAAACCCAAACTTGTTAACAGAGTGCAAGTCTGATTGATGGCAACAGATTTACAGGTAAACACAGGTTTCTCAAACATGAAATCTATTTCCCCAATGGTGATAAAAAGGAAAATTAGGGCAATACATTAATGTACTTGACCTTTATGAATTTTACAAATAAAGCATATCAGAGGCAGTTTTTATATATATATATTTTTTTTTCAGTATAATTATGCAAGTCTATGTCAAACATGATACAAGACCATCTACAAATGTACATAAAATTTGTTAATAACACTGGCATTTAAGTAATGAGGTTCCATTCATGTAAATAATTTTGAATATATGTCAACATGAAGTTTCGAAGATGCAAGAATTGCAAGGCAAAACATATACATCTAAACTGCAATAACTACATTAAAACTAGATTGGATTTCTCATGAAAACTAGCCACCTCACCTTTCCACAGGGTAACTGTACATATACAAATATCACACTCATGTTTGTATTAAGAACAGACATGTACACATGTAGCATTTTATGATCTAAAAACAGCATTGTAAGACTATTCTATCACAACAAAGAACCAATGAAAGTAAAATAACCAATATTTCAACATGTCAAATGTTTGCACTAGACTGCGCAAGAAATAAACCTGCTAGAAAGAAATATACATGGAAGGCATAAACCTTCCTCCTACCTCTTCTGGGCTCAATGTACTGATCTTGAAATGAAAGAGAAACTATGTATAACTCTGATAAATGATGGAGATTATGGTAGCTACTGTTTCTGAGAAACTGGGACATAAAATGAATAGATAAATTTAAATTATGACAGACAGATATTTTTTAACACAGTACTATCCTTTTCTCCAAGTGTGTATTACTATGTCACATCATCCTTCAGCTGTATCTCTGTTGCCTGGCTCTTTTGTTTGTCTATCTCTCATCTGTCTCATTGGATGTATCTCTGTCGTCTGTTCTTTTGCCTGGTTGTCTGTCACTCTAACTGTCTGTCTGTCATATATCTCTTTGGCTGTCTTTCTGTCATCTCTCTTTGGCTCTCTTTCATCTGCTTCTTTAGCTGTCTCCATAATCTGTCTCTTTGTCTGCCTCTCTGTTGTTTGTCACGTTGGCAGTCTTAATCTCATCCTTCTCTTTGCTTCTCTGTTGTCTGTCACTTTGTCTGCCTCTCTGTTGTCTGTCTCCTTGTCTGTCTTTCTATCATGTCTCTTTGTCTGCCTCTTTCTTGTCTGTCACTTTGGCTGTCTTTCTCTAATCTGTCTTTTTGGCTCTCCGTAGATTGTCTCTTTGGCTATCTTTCCCTCAGATGTCTCTTTGTCTGCCTCTCTGGCTGTTTGTCTTTGCCTCTCATTATCCTTTCTTTACACACGTGTTTATGTATATTTCTACGTCTCGTCTGAATGCTGCACATTTTATGCCCTTCACACTATATATGCATAATTAGTTTTACTGTACTCTTAATTGTTCTGTATGTAATATTTCTATAGGTTATCTCTGTTTACTTATATTATACTGTACTTCAGTATGTCCTCTGTAGGTTTACAATCAGTGTCTTTTCAATCTCTACATTAATGATACAGGTATCCAATAAATAAACCATATAATCAATGCTAAAAATATAACACATTTATGTGAAACACGAATGATATCTGGGATGGGAAAATCAGAAGATACACATCTAAGGTAATTAAACAGAAATCTACATATTATTCTAAGGTTATAACAATAGGAGATATTCATGTCATTGTTATGGGGATCTGTGACACCTATAAGTGACAATTAAATGGCAACAAGCCCCTTTAGATGAAGCTGTTGTGACTGACCTCTGCAGTGAGTCTTGGGCCAACAATATCCAGCAAACACTGAGCTACAATTGCATGTTCCATCTTAGCAGCAGATGACAAGTTACTGGTTGTACCACTCTTTCTGGATGGCTTCTGCATGCCCACTGTAGCTAAAACAACATAGGTTATCATGTGTACATCAAATACATCTGTAATAACCACACTGCAATGGTCCATTACATTATAAGGATGAAAACAATGATCTTAGGTTCTAAGCTGTCATAATTTACAGAAAAGGTAGATTAGGATAGAAAGGTGAGCTTAAGACCCTGATATATAATGACTTATTTTCAGTATGAAACTATATCTGGGCCACATATATGAATGTAAACAAAGTGTATGTACCTCTGCAGATCTTTCCAGTGGATTTACTATATTTCACAGTTGATTAAAATCATTGCATTGTCCTGATGGCATAAACATGTGGTAAATTCAGCACCTATATCTGTACGGCTAACAACAGGTAAGCTATTAGCATGTATGCACAAATGATCCTGAATATCAGGCTAGGTCAGCAACTGATAAAGTGTGGGTGATTTTCCTGTTAATGGCAGTGGACAAATAAAGTTCTGTAATGTGTCATTCACAACAACAGAAAACATCATGCAGGGTGGACAATACTAAACAACACTTAAGGGTTGGTCACCTTAAGAGAATTATTCATACTTCTTTAGGTAAAATGCCAGTGAAACTGTTGGTTGGACACTCAAAATAAACCTTAAAATGTTTCATCTTGCAACTGTCTCATATAAAAGTATTTTCCTCATAACATTTCAGCGAGAACTGAAAGAATAACAATGGAAAGTTCTAGGATGGTTATAGCCAGTGTATGAAGGTAACCTGGCAACATATATGATGCCAGGAAGGAATGGCTGTCCAAAGTTTGAGAAGGCATGGCTATCCCAAGTTTTGACATGAATGGCTCTCCAAAGTTTGAGCAGGCATGGCTATCCCAAGTTTGGGAGGAATGGCTCTCCAAAGTTTGAGAAGGCATGGCTATCCCAAGTTTGGGAAGGAATGGCTATCCAAAGTTTGAGAAGGCATGGCTATCCCAAGTTTTGACATGAATGGCTCTCCAAAGTTTGAGCAGGCATGGCTATCCCAAGTTTGGGAAGGAATGGCTGTCCAAAGTTTGAGAAGGCATGGCTAATCCCAAGTTTTGACATGAATGGCTGTCCAAAGTTTGAGCAGGCATGGCTATCCCAAGTTTGGGAAGGAATGGCTGTCCAAAGTTTGAGAAGGCATGGCTATCCGAAGTTTTGACATGAATGGCTGTCCAAAGTTTGAGAAGGCATGGCTATCCCAAGTTTTGACATGAATGGCTGTCCAAAGTTTGAGCAGGCATGGCTATCCCAAATTTGGGAAGGAATGGCTGTCCAAAGTTTGAGAAGGCATGGCTATCCCAAGTTTTGACATGAATGGCTCTCCAAAGTTTGAGCAGGCATGGCTATCCCAAGTTTGGGAAGGAATGGCTATCCAAAGTTTGAGAAGGCATGGCTATCCGAAGTTTTAACATGAATGGCTCTCCAAAGTTTGAGCAGGCATGGCTATCCCAAGTTTGGGAAGGAATGGCTATCCAAAGTTTGAGAAGGCATGGCTATCCGAAGTTTTTACATGAATGGCTGTACAAAGTTTGAGCAGGCATGGCTGTCCCAAGTTTGGGAAGGAATGGCTATCCAAAGTTTGAGAAAGCATGGCTATCCCAAGTTTGGGAAGGAATGGCTATCCAAAGTTTGAGAAGGCATGGCTATCCGAAGTTTTGACATGAATGGCTGTCCAAAGTTTGAGCAGGCATGGCTGTCCCAAATTTGGGAAGGAATGGCTATCCAAAGTTTGAGAAAGCATGGCTATCCCAAGTTTGGGAAGGAATGGCTATCCAAAGTTTGAGAAAGCATGGCTATCCGAAGTTTTGACATGAATGGCTCTCCAAAGTTTGAGCAGGGATGGCTGTCCCAAGTTTGGGAAGGAATGGCTGTCCAAAGTTTGAGAAGGCATGGCTATCCCAAGTTTTGACATGAATGGCTCTCCAAAGTTTGAGCAGGCATGGCTATCCCAAGTTTGGGAAGGAATGGCTATCCAAAGTTTGAGAAGGCATGGCTATCCCAAGTTTTGACATGAATGGCTCTCCAAAGTTTGAGCAGGCATGGCTGTCCCAAGTTTGGGAAGGCATGGCTGTCCAAAGTTTGAGAAAGCATGGCTATCCGAAGTTTTGACATGAATGGCTCTCCAAAGTTTGAGCAGGCATGGCTGTCCCAAGTTTGGGAAGGCATGGCTGTCCAAAGTTTGAGAAGGCATGGCTATCAAAAGTTTTGGAAGGAATGGCTATCCAAAGTTTGAGAAAGCATGGCTATCCCAAGTTTGGGAAGGAATGGCTATCCAAAGTTTGAGAAGGCATGGCTATCCCAAGTTTTGACATGAATGGCTCTCCAAAGTTTGAGCAGGCATGGCTGTCCCAAGTTTGGGAAGGCATGGCTGTCCAAAGTTTGAGAAGGCATGGCTATCCCAAGTTTTGGAAGGAATGGCTATCCAAAGTTTGAGAAAGCATGGCTATCCCAAGTTTGGGAAGGAATGGCTATCCAAAGTTTGAGAAGGCATGGCTATCCCAAGTTTTGACATGAATGGCTCTCCAAAGTTTGAGCAGGCATGGCTATCCCAAGTTTGGGAAGGAATGGCTATCCAAAGTTTGAGAAGGCATGGCTATCCAAAGTTTTGACATGAATGGCTCTCCAAAGTTTGAGCAGGCATGGCTGTCCCAAGTTTGGGAAGGAATGGCTATCCAAAGTTTGAGAAAGCATGGCTATCCCAAGTTTGGGAAGGAATGGCTATCCAAAGTTTGAGAAGGCATGACTATCCGAAGTTTTGACATGAATGGCTCTCCAAAGTTTGAGCAGGCATGGCTGTCCCAAGTTTGGGAAGGCATGGCTGTCCAAAGTTTGAGAAGGCATGGCTATCCCAAGTTTGGGAAGGAATGGCTATCCAAAGTTTGAGAAGGCATGGCTATCCCAAGTTTTGACATGAATGGCTCTCCAAAGTTTGAGTAGGCATGGCTATCCCAAGTTTGGGAAGGAATGGCTGTCCAAAGTTTAAGAAGGCATGGCTATCCGAAGTTTTGACATGAATGGCTGTCCAAAGTTTGAGCAGGCATGGCTATCCCAAGTTTGGAAAGGAATGGCTGTCCAAAGTTTGAGAAGGCATGGCTATCCGAAGTTTTGACATGAATGGCTGTCCAAAGTTTGAGCAGGCATGGCTATCCCAAGTTTGGGAAGGAATGGCTATCCAAAGTTTGAGAAAGCATGGCTATCCGAAGTTTTGACATGAATGGCTCTCCAAATTTTGAGCAGGCATGGCTGTCCCAAGTTTGGGAAGGCATGGCTGTCCAAAGTTTGAGAAGGCATGGCTATCCCAAGTTTGGGAAGGAATGGCTATCCAAAGTTTGAGAAGGCATGGCTATCCCAAGTTTTGACATGAATGGCTCTCCAAAGTTTGAGCAGGCATGGCTATCCCAAGTTTGGGAAGGAATGGCTGTCCAAAGTTTGAGAAGGCATGGCTATCCGAAGTTTTGACATGAATGGCTGTCCAAAGTTTGAGCAGGCATGGCTATCCCAAGTTTGGTAAGGAATGGCTGTCCAAAGTTTGAGAAGGCATGGCTATCCGAAGTTTTGACATGAATGGCTGTCCAAAGTTTGAGAAGGCATGGCTATCCGAAGTTTTGACATGAATGGCTGTCCAAAGTTTGAGCAGGCATGGCTATCCCAAGTTTGGGAAGGAATGGCTGTCCAAAGTTTGAGAAGGCATGGCTATCCCAAGTTTTGACATGAATGGCTCTCCAAAGTTTGAGCAGGCATGGCTATCCCAAGTTTGGGAAGGAATGGCTATCCAAAGTTTGAGAAGGCATGGCTATCCCAAGTTTTGACATGAATGGCTCTCCAAAGTTTGAGCAGGCATGGCTATCCCAAGTTTGGGAAGGAATGGCTGTCCAAAGTTTGGGAAGGAATGGCTGTCCAAAGTTTGAGAAGGCATGGCTATCCGAAGTTTTGACATGAATGGCTGTCCAAAGTTTGAGAAGGCATGGCTATCCAAAGTTTGAGAAGGCATGGCTATCCGAAGTTTTGACATGAATGGCTCTCTAAAGTTTGAGCAGGCATGGCTGTCTCAAGTTTGGGAAGGCATGGCTGTCCAAAGTTTGAGAAGGCATGGCTATCCCAAGTTTGGGAAGGAATGGCTATCCAAAGTTTGAGAAGGCATGGCTATCCGAAGTTTTGACATGAATGGCTCTCCAAAGTTTGAGCAGGCATGGCTGTCCCAAGTTTGGGAAGGCATGGCTGTCCAAAGTTTGAGCAGGCATGGCTAATCCCAAGTTTGGGAAGGAATGGCTGTCCAAAGTTTGAGAAGGCATGGCTAATCCCAAGTTTGGGAAGGAATGGCTGTCCAAAGTTTGAGAAGGCATGGCTATCCGAAGTTTTGACATGAATGGCTCTCCAAAGTTTGAGCAGGCATGGCTGTCCCAAGTTTGGGAAGGCATGGCTGTCCAAAGTTTGAGAAGGCATGGCTATCCCAAGTTTGGGAAGGCATGGCTATCCGAAGTTTTGACATGAATGGCTGTCCAAAGTTTGAGCAGGCATGGCTATCCCAAGTTTGGAAAGGAATGGCTGTCCAAAGTTTGAGAAGGCATGGCTATCCGAAGTTTTGACATGAATGGCTGTCCAAAGTTTGAGCAGGCATGGCTATCCCAAGTTTGGGAGGAATGGCTCTCCAAAGTTTGAGAAGGCATGGCTATCCCAAGTTTGGGAAGGAATGGCTATCCAAAGTTTGAGAAGGCATGGCTATCCCAAGTTTTGACATGAATGGCTCTCCAAAGTTTGAGCAGGCATGGCTATCCCAAGTTTGGGAAGGAATGGCTGTCCAAAGTTTGAGAAGGCATGGCTAATCCCAAGTTTTGACATGAATGGCTGTCCAAAGTTTGAGCAGGCATGGCTATCCCAAGTTTGGGAAGGAATGGCTGTCCAAAGTTTGAGCAGGCATGGCTATCCCAAATTTGGGAAGGAATGGCTGTCCAAAGTTTGAGAAGGCATGGCTATCCCAAGTTTTGACATGAATGGCTCTCCAAAGTTTGAGCAGGCATGGCTATCCCAAGTTTGGGAAGGAATGGCTATCCAAAGTTTGAGAAGGCATGGCTATCCGAAGTTTTAACATGAATGGCTCTCCAAAGTTTGAGCAGGCATGGCTATCCCAAGTTTGGGAAGGAATGGCTATCCAAAGTTTGAGAAGGCATGGCTATCCGAAGTTTTTACATGAATGGCTGTACAAAGTTTGAGCAGGCATGGCTGTCCCAAGTTTGGGAAGGAATGGCTATCCAAAGTTTGAGAAAGCATGGCTATCCCAAGTTTGGGAAGGAATGGCTATCCAAAGTTTGAGAAGGCATGGCTATCCGAAGTTTTGACATGAATGGCTGTCCAAAGTTTGAGCAGGCATGGCTGTCCAAAATTTGGGAAGGAATGGCTATCCAAAGTTTGAGAAAGCATGGCTATCCCAAGTTTGGGAAGGAATGGCTATCCAAAGTTTGAGAAAGCATGGCTATCCGAAGTTTTGACATGAATGGCTCTCCAAAGTTTGAGCAGGGATGGCTGTCCCAAGTTTGGGAAGGAATGGCTGTCCAAAGTTTGAGAAGGCATGGCTATCCCAAGTTTTGACATGAATGGCTCTCCAAAGTTTGAGCAGGCATGGCTATCCCAAGTTTGGGAAGGAATGGCTATCCAAAGTTTGAGAAGGCATGGCTATCCCAAGTTTTGACATGAATGGCTCTCCAAAGTTTGAGCAGGCATGGCTGTCCCAAGTTTGGGAAGGCATGGCTGTCCAAAGTTTGAGAAAGCATGGCTATCCGAAGTTTTGACATGAATGGCTCTCCAAAGTTTGAGCAGGCATGGCTGTCCCAAGTTTGGGAAGGCATGGCTGTCCAAAGTTTGAGAAGGCATGGCTATCAAAAGTTTTGGAAGGAATGGCTATCCAAAGTTTGAGAAAGCATGGCTATCCCAAGTTTGGGAAGGAATGGCTATCCAAAGTTTGAGAAGGCATGGCTATCCCAAGTTTTGACATGAATGGCTCTCCAAAGTTTGAGCAGGCATGGCTGTCCCAAGTTTGGGAAGGCATGGCTGTCCAAAGTTTGAGAAGGCATGGCTATCCCAAGTTTTGGAAGGAATGGCTATCCAAAGTTTGAGAAAGCATGGCTATCCCAAGTTTGGGAAGGAATGGCTATCCAAAGTTTGAGAAGGCATGGCTATCCCAAGTTTTGACATGAATGGCTCTCCAAAGTTTGAGCAGGCATGGCTATCCCAAGTTTGGGAAGGAATGGCTATCCAAAGTTTGAGAAGGCATGGCTATCCAAAGTTTTGACATGAATGGCTCTCCAAAGTTTGAGCAGGCATGGCTGTCCCAAGTTTGGGAAGGAATGGCTATCCAAAGTTTGAGAAAGCATGGCTATCCCAAGTTTGGGAAGGAATGGCTATCCAAAGTTTGAGAAGGCATGACTATCCGAAGTTTTGACATGAATGGCTCTCCAAAGTTTGAGCAGGCATGGCTGTCCCAAGTTTGGGAAGGCATGGCTGTCCAAAGTTTGAGAAGGCATGGCTATCCCAAGTTTGGGAAGGAATGGCTATCCAAAGTTTGAGAAGGCATGGCTATCCCAAGTTTTGACATGAATGGCTCTCCAAAGTTTGAGCAGGCATGGCTATCCCAAGTTTGGGAAGGAATGGCTGTCCAAAGTTTAAGAAGGCATGGCTATCCGAAGTTTTGACATGAATGGCTGTCCAAAGTTTGAGCAGGCATGGCTATCCCAAGTTTGGAAAGGAATGGCTGTCCAAAGTTTGAGAAGGCATGGCTATCCGAAGTTTTGACATGAATGGCTGTCCAAAGTTTGAGCAGGCATGGCTATCCCAAGTTTGGGAAGGAATGGCTATCCAAAGTTTGAGAAAGCATGGCTATCCGAAGTTTTGACATGAATGGCTCTCCAAATTTTGAGCAGGCATGGCTGTCCCAAGTTTGGGAAGGCATGGCTGTCCAAAGTTTGAGAAGGCATGGCTATCCCAAGTTTGGGAAGGAATGGCTATCCAAAGTTTGAGAAGGCATGGCTATCCCAAGTTTTGACATGAATGGCTCTCCAAAGTTTGAGCAGGCATGGCTATCCCAAGTTTGGGAAGGAATGGCTGTCCAAAGTTTGAGAAGGCATGGCTATCCGAAGTTTTGACATGAATGGCTGTCCAAAGTTTGAGCAGGCATGGCTATCCCAAGTTTGGTAAGGAATGGCTGTCCAAAGTTTGAGAAGGCATGGCTATCCGAAGTTTTGACATGAATGGCTGTCCAAAGTTTGAGAAGGCATGGCTATCCGAAGTTTTGACATGAATGGCTGTCCAAAGTTTGAGCAGGCATGGCTATCCCAAGTTTGGGAAGGAATGGCTGTCCAAAGTTTGAGAAGGCATGGCTATCCCAAGTTTTGACATGAATGGCTCTCCAAAGTTTGAGCAGGCATGGCTATCCCAAGTTTGGGAAGGAATGGCTATCCAAAGTTTGAGAAGGCATGGCTATCCCAAGTTTTGACATGAATGGCTCTCCAAAGTTTGAGCAGGCATGGCTATCCCAAGTTTGGGAAGGAATGGCTGTCCAAAGTTTGGGAAGGAATGGCTGTCCAAAGTTTGAGAAGGCATGGCTATCCGAAGTTTTGACATGAATGGCTGTCCAAAGTTTGAGAAGGCATGGCTATCCAAAGTTTGAGAAGGCATGGCTATCCGAAGTTTTGACATGAATGGCTCTCCAAAGTTTGAGCAGGCATGGCTGTCCCAAGTTTGGGAAGGCATGGCTGTCCAAAGTTTGAGAAGGCATGGCTATCCCAAGTTTGGGAAGGAATGGCTATCCAAAGTTTGAGAAGGCATGGCTATCCGAAGTTTTGACATGAATGGCTCTCCAAAGTTTGAGCAGGCATGGCTGTCCCAAGTTTGGGAAGGCATGGCTGTCCAAAGTTTGAGCAGGCATGGCTAATCCCAAGTTTGGGAAGGAATGGCTGTCCAAAGTTTGAGAAGGCATGGCTAATCCCAAGTTTGGGAAGGAATGGCTGTCCAAAGTTTGAGAAGGCATGGCTATCCGAAGTTTTGACATGAATGGCTCTCCAAAGTTTGAGCAGGCATGGCTGTCCCAAGTTTGGGAAGGCATGGCTGTCCAAAGTTTGAGAAGGCATGGCTATCCCAAGTTTGGGAAGGCATGGCTATCCGAAGTTTTGACATGAATGGCTGTCCAAAGTTTGAGCAGGCATGGCTATCCCAAGTTTGGAAAGGAATGGCTGTCCAAAGTTTGAGAAGGCATGGCTATCCGAAGTTTTGACATGAATGGCTGTCCAAAGTTTGAGCAGGCATGGCTATCCCAAGTTTGGGAAGGAATGGCTATCCAAAGTTTGAGAAGGCATGGCTATCCGAAGTTTTGACATGAATGGCTCTCCAAAGTTTGAGCAGGCATGGCTGTCCCAAGTTTGGGAAGGCATGGCTGTCCAAAGTTTGAGCAGGCATGGCTAATCCCAAGTTTGGGAAGGAATGGCTGTCCAAAGTTTGAGAAGGCATGGCTAATCCCAAGTTTGGGAAGGAATGGCTGTCCAAAGTTTGAGAAGGCATGGCTATCCGAAGTTTTGACATGAATGGCTCTCCAAAGTTTGAGCAGGCATGGCTGTCCCAAGTTTGGGAAGGCATGGCTGTCCAAAGTTTGAGAAGGCATGGCTATCCCAAGTTTGGGAAGGCATGGCTATCCGAAGTTTTGACATGAATGGCTGTCCAAAGTTTGAGCAGGCATGGCTATCCCAAGTTTGGAAAGGAATGGCTGTCCAAAGTTTGAGAAGGCATGGCTATCCGAAGTTTTGACATGAATGGCTCTCCAAAGTTTGAGCAGGCATGGCTATCCCAAGTTTGGGAAGGAATGGCTATCCAAAGTTTGAGAAAGCATGGCTATCCGAAGTTTTGACATGAATGGCTCTCCAAATTTTGAGCAGGCATGGCTGTCCCAAGTTTGGGAAGGAATGGCTATCCAAAGTTTGAGAAAGCATGGCTATCCAAAGTTTGGGAAGGAATGGCTATCCAAAGTTTGAGAAGGCATGGCTATCCCAAGTTTTGACATGAATGGCTCTCCAAAGTTTGAGCAGGCATGGCTATCCCAAGTTTGGGAAGGAATGGCTGTCCAAAGTTTGAGAAGGCATGGCTATCCGAAGTTTTGACATGAATGGCTGTCCAAAGTTTGAGCAGGCATGGCTATCCCAAGTTTGGTAAGGAATGGCTGTCCAAAGTTTGAGAAGGCATGGCTATCCGAAGTTTTGACATGAATGGCTGTCCAAAGTTTGAGAAGGCATGGCTATCCGAAGTTTTGACATGAATGGCTGTCCAAAGTTTGAGCAGGCATGGCTATCCCAAGTTTGGGAAGGAATGGCTGTCCAAAGTTTGAGAAGGCATGGCTATCCCAAGTTTTGACATGAATGGCTCTCCAAAGTTTGAGCAGGCATGGCTATCCCAAGTTTGGGAAGGAATGGCTATCCAAAGTTTGAGAAGGCATCGCTATCCCAAGTTTTGACATGAATGGCTCTCCAAAGTTTGAGCAGGCATGGCTATCCCAAGTTTGGGAAGGAATGGCTGTCCAAAGTTTGGGAAGGAATGGCTGTCCAAAGTTTGAGAAGGCATGGCTATCCGAAGTTTTGACATGAATGGCTGTCCAAAGTTTGCGAAGGCATGGCTATCCAAAGTTTGAGAAGGCATGGCTATCCGAAGTTTTGACATGAATGGCTCTCCCAAGTTTGAGCAGGCATGGCTGTCCCAAGTTTGGGAAGGCATGGCTGTCCAAAGTTTGAGAAGGCATGGCTATCCCAAGTTTGGGAAGGAATGGCTATCCAAAGTTTGAGAAGGCATGGCTATCCGAAGTTTTGACATGAATGGCTCTCCAAAGTTTGAGCAGGCATGGCTGTCCCAAGTTTGGGAAGGCATGGCTGTCCAAAGTTTGAGCAGGCATGGCTAATCCCAAGTTTGGGAAGGAATGGCTGTCCAAAGTTTGAGAAGGCATGGCTAATCCCAAGTTTGGGAAGGAATGGCTGTCCAAAGTTTGAGAAGGCATGGCTATCCGAAGTTTTGACATGAATGGCTCTCCAAAGTTTGAGCAGGCATGGCTGTCCCAAGTTTGGGAAGGCATGGCTGTCCAAAGTTTGAGAAGGCATGGCTATCCCAAGTTTGGGAAGGAATGGCTATCCAAAGTTTGAGAAAGCATGGCTATCCGAAGTTTTGACATGAATGGCTCTCCAAAGTTTGAGCAGGCATGGCTGTCCCAAGTTTGGGAAGGCATGGCTGTTCAAACTTTGGAAAGGTTGGTTATCCCAAGTTTGGGAAGGAATGGCTATCCAAAGTTTGAGAAGGCATGGCTGTCTCCAGTTTGGGAAGGTACTGCAACATATATCAAGCTTGCAAAGATATAACCTGGCATTACAGTCAAACTGCAACAAATGAGGGCCAAACTGGGATGGTGAAACCTGGGCAGACTACCAGCCTCTAAAGAAAGGCGTTCCTGCCCATGTTTGTTCTGTTCACTCTTACCTATATTGGTTGATGACTGGTGGGTGACTGGCATCAGGACCGTGGGTGCCATGGAGACCTGACTGTTGGATCTCGAGTCCTGGTCCTTCTTGTCGGAGGATTTTTCTATTTTATCCAGTGACCTTTCCTCTCGCAGGTAGCGTCTCCTCTGACTGGCACGGTGAAGCACACCACTCAGATTGGCAATGCTGAAGTGACTTTGTAAAGATTCTGGCCTGAAAAGACACACACAGCCATATTTAAGAATAACAAGTAAAGGCATCTATCTTTTATTGAAGGGAGGTTCTGTTAAATGTTTATAATTTTAAAATGCATCTAACTGTATGTAAAATTTGTAGGTCCATGGTTTCAAAATGTGCCTGGTTATTAAATGGCCGGCTGAACTGACAACAAACATTGAACCATCGCTATAGCTCAGATGACTTACAGTAAGTTAAGCTAAAAATGGCTCTATTCTATTCATATATTGGATTAGAAATCATCCTGACATCATAAAGTCCTGAACAATCAGTGTTTAACTTTAGAAATTTCATCATATGCTGTAGCTTGGGGATAATAAATTATTTATAGTTTCACCCTTTTCCACAAGCACATACCTAATTCAACGCTCTTATTTTTCTAAAATATTTTACTTACAACATTGCTTTGACTAGATCAGCTACAGTCTTGAGACGCATTGCCAGAACTGTTGGGCTCTTGAGGCCGCATGCTGAGACCTTGGCTTTCAGGACTAAACTGTAATCTGGCTTGGTAAGAGCAACTTGTCGGAAGTTAGCTCTGACATCACCAGGCAGTTCGTACCCAGCAGGAGATGTGGCTGGGTTCCACGTCATAAACATGGCAACATTCTTCTTCAAAGACACCTGAGATTATATAAATTACTGGTACTTAACAGATGTTGTTATTCAGTCAATGCCTCGATTTTAACACACAACAGACTGTTGATTTCACTGCATACTATGGTGATTAACATCTGTCAGGTTTATGATGAAATCTCTGAATGTTCTTCAAAATATATTTATTAAATATTGATTGAGTCATAGGGCCAAACAGCAACTGAATACCAAATGGTGGCCATTTGATACACATCTTTAATATAATTAATGTTGGTACCACTCAACTTTTGTCATGCAACTCCTCTGTGTGCCACATCTCAAATATCAATGTTTTTGGTCTTTAACCATTAGGGGTGATGCCAAGTGTGTCCTAAGGTGGGGGTTCCAACATTTTCCCATAAATCCTGAGAAATTTGATATTTTTTATAAGGGGCTATTGCAGTGCCCTCTAACTGAAACTACATGAACCATGAAAGAATGGGTAATATGCTTGAATTTGTAATAAAAGTTACTAGCAAAACAAAGATATATATAATTTCTTTCTACAACTTGATTTATCATTCAAATACATTTTTATTCCTCATAGTATATAATTAATACTTTATACTAGGAATAATTTGACCCACAAACCAAATTTTGATAAATGATCCTACCTCCTGTCCATCATTGAAGACACAGTAATCTTTGACAGCCTTGAGAGCTGTGAACACCACTTGCAGGTGATGTAACAGCACTGACACAGCTTCAGGAGGCAGCATCTGTACATCATCAAAACATACCCAGCAGCCATCCTACAGGGAAAGACAACACACATGTAAATCTAGTAACTAACACACCCAGCAGCTGTCCTACAGGAAAAAACAACATACATGTAAGTAACTGACACACCCAGCAGCTGTCCTACAGGAAAAAACAACATACATGTAAGTAACTAACACACCCAGCAGCTGTCCTACAGGAAAAAACAACATACATGTAAGTAACTGACACACCCAGCAGCTGTCCTACAGGAAAAAACAACATACATGTAAGTAACTGACACACCCAGCAGCTGTCCTACAGGAAAAAACAACATACATGTAAGTAACTAACACACCCAGCAGCTGTCCTACAGGAAAAAACAACATACATGTAAGTAACTGACACACCCAGCAGCCATCCTACTGGAAAAACAACACACATGTAAGTAACTGACACACCGAGCAGCCATCCTACTGGAAAAACAACACACATGTAAGTAACTGACACACCCAGCAGCTGTCCTACAGGAAAAAACAACATACATGTAAGTAACTGACACACCCAGCAGCTGTCCTACAGGAAAAAACAACATACATGTAAGTAACTGACACACCCAGCAGCCATCCTACTGGAAAAAACAACACAAGTGTAAAGAACTACTGACCTCATTAAATATGCATTGATTTTGCCCGGAACAAAACTTAGCCGAGATATTTTATTGGTTAATATTTCTATTGAGTTTCATCAGAACTCATTATATTCCTGATGACCTCAGACCCCATTAAATATGCGTGGATTTTGCCTATAATCAAATTCAGGTGAAATAAACTATTGGTAAGTTGAAATGGTGAGTTTTAAACAAAAACCCTTAAAAACCCTAGTAAGATATTGTGGTGAAACTAACAGTTAACTAACCGCAGGCTGGCCAGACAGACAGACAGACCATGGGTCATATTGCGTCCAGTCATAGACAGGCATGTAAAAAAATCAGGAAAAAGATTAAACTGCTTTAAAATATCTTGCGCAAATTAATCAATAACTAGTCTGAATGAGTAAAAACATAGAATTTATCCATACTTTCTAGAGTGTAAGTCATGACCTGTCACTCACCATTGCTAAACCATGCATTATTCTGCCCAAAGCTCCAGGATCAGAGCCAAGTGAACACTGGTGGACCGCAATAAACTTCCCAACAATTTGTGCAAAGCCCTGTAAAATATCATTATATGCAGACTGTACAAATAAAAATAAAATACAATGAAATATATCATGGAAGTCAGGTATTTTAAGTGCTGTTTATCTGGGAATATATAAAATCACAATGTTTGGTTCATTTATGTCTTTCTTACTTTATATCTTTTATATTATGTTTGATTAAGAATAAATTTAAGAGAAACTGCTATTGTTTAACTTACACTAAGTTTTATGATTATGATATGGGAAATGCTGAATTCTAATTTTTTCTCTAAAGTTTCTCTGTATATTTCAATACCCTGGTAACAAACACTATTTATTATGTCAATTCTATAATTTCTACCATAGTAACTGTCACTGACAGGGTAAAGATCTGGCCTTGGTTATGACCTCAAGCCTATTTATTTAAATTATTCTTATTAACACTTGTACAAGTATTTAATTTGTATTTGTTTTAATAATTTGAAATAAAAGTTGGAAATTTTGTACCATTTCAGATTTTTTATAATAGACATATTATACAGGTAATCAATTCAGATATATCACCTGTCAGCAGAACTGAACATAAAATCTGTGTTTCTTTTCAATTATCAAATACCTATACAGGTAAATGAAATAAAAATCCTATGTGGCAGCACAGCAGCAGACTTGTACATATAAAGATAAAAACTATCTGTATACCTTCACCGTCTCAGTCTTTCCCACACCTGTTCCACCACACAGGACGCCACCTTTGCAAGCAGCGATGGCCTGAGACATAGAGAGAAAGCAGCGTTCTGTGAGCGGTGTCAAGCCAATCTGGGGCTGAGCTCCGTAGAATTCACAGCCATACTTGTATGTCTGATCCAGAATGTGAATCAGGGGCTCTGGCTTTCCTCCTGAATAATCATATATATGGCTGCTGAGAATATACTGTGAAATTTATCCAAATGTTAATCATAGAATACTATCTATACTGATAGCTGCCTTTAGAAAAGAAATTCCAATACTGGTTTGTTCAATTGCAGAATTTGTCTCATATGGCAATAAAATCATTTATACCCACAATGTAGCATAAAATTGGACTGTAATACCTCTCCTGATACCCATAATGAAATGTTATATTGGACTATGATACCCCTCCATACCCATAATGTTACATATGATTGGACTAGGATACCTCTTCATACCATAATGTAACATAAGATTTCATAATCTGATTATGTATTTCAAATTGTAAAATAAACAACTGGAGGTACAAGTAAAATGTAAGTAGTGATTTATTCTGGTGGATAGTGGGTGATAAGAGCAATTTTACCTTGCTCTTGAACATAGAAGCGGATACACCTCCTCCACTCAAAATCTGTGTTTTCTCTCAGTTTTCTGTTGCTCAGACTGTCCAAGGAGTCTCTCAGGAACAGAGATTGCTACAAGTAAACTAGCCATGACAACATGACACTCAGGCCTTCGGAAATAAACTGATAGGGCCTGGAGTCATGATGGCAGTCACAACAGAATGCCCATTCTAAGGGTCGGATCAAAATATTTCCTGTCTGGTATTATTTGGCATCACAGGCTTATGAAGTCATATTATATGTGCTTAATATCGAAGAAAAAATGTTGTTACACAAAAATAATTACATTTATTACCTCCTTTCATCACTGTGGCACCGATTCACGTGAAGCGGTACTTCTCATTCAAAACTAAATGTGTCATGGCGCGGTCGTGTATGCAAACTTGGAAGTCGGAAGCCGGAAGCCGGAAACCAACGAAAGCAGTTTAAAGCATATACAAAATGCTAACGCTTCAATACCGTTTTGTTTTTCCCCGATAGAATAAGATCTTTTTCATCATTCTGTGAAGAATAATAGTTATCCATTGTTTAATCTGAACGTTATGGAAGATTTTGTGCTCGGAAGCCATCTCGGAAGTCAGTCAGAAGTACTTGGATGTTACCCAATGTGTATAACTCGGAAGTCAGAGAGACGCACTGGTAAACTTGTGCCCAAATGCAGTTTCATTATAATTATAGTTGCATGCATATATTAAAATTGCTTATGCATGATTCTGCTTTTAATGAGTGTCTAATACAAAACATGATACATAATCGGAAAACTATAAGTTCTTAATTTTTTTATTTGTAAATTTAATATATATATATATATATATATATATATATAATTGTATTTTCACGTAATATATTTCACCCCATCTCAAGATTATGATTGATTTTCTGTTCCGTAACTTTTCTCCTACATGTTTTTGAACAATGTATTCAAACTTTAGGTTGTTGGGCTTTAATATTTATATTTCTATAAAATTACGGTATAAACTGGAAAGTCCAAATATTCAAAAGTTCGTAACATGTTAATGTCAATGATGAAATGCGCGTCTATACATTTATAACTGGCAAATGTCACTCCTAGTATTTAAATGTAGTATTCGTTGTTAAATAGTTGATATGATTAAGTCTTATGACAATCTCTGCATTTTTTTCCGACATTTGTGATCTGTGAGCGCACAGGCTGGGACAGCAGAACACAGTGCGCCAGTCTGAGTATCAGCCGAAGAGCCGTGAGATTTTTCACGGTCGATCCCACCCGAGCTCAGCTCTGTGGGGAGACCGTGCATGACTCACACGGTAAAGCGATGGGGGGGGGGGGATTGGGATTCGTCGGTGTTATTAGTGAGAAAAGTCTGATAACGGAAATACTTCCTCTCTCATTATACTAGTATATATTTGGATGCTCTCTCAGTGGAGTAAATCACCAATTTATGAATTGGAAAGTAATAAATATAATAATGAAATTGCTAGGGAATAAAAAAGTAATCTGGAAAAGAAATGAAAATTAATTACGAATAAATGGGAAAAGAACTCGATAAAGTGAGAGATATTATGTCTGAACGGGCTTGCGCCCTCTATGGAAGCACCACTGAATAATAAATATGGTATAATAAACCCTAATACGGCATTAAAAATACAGTTATAAATTACGATGTCATTCAAAATAAAAAATAGTAATATATTTTCCATACGTTGAACAAATATGAAAATTCAATATATCCCAGTAGGTCATCGCTGGAACAAACATACATGTATCATACATGTATCATCGTATCATATACAAAAAGAAATGTCTTTCAATATGTAAGAGTTCAACGATATTTAAAAAAATGTAAAATTTATATCTTAGAAAAGGGATACAACAGTCCAGATAATATATAACATACTAATACATGTGTTATTATAAAATCTGATCGATTTGTGAATTTAAGCAAATATTTTTTTAAAACTAAAATAAATTCTTTTTCAAGTTTTTTACTCTTTCTTTCAAACTTTATCAATCTCGTTATTAATATTATAATAATTTCACTCCTGATGTTTCAACATCACATTTCAACTTCAAATATATGGATATTTATTAAGATATTAAAGTATGTTTGCAACTGATTTCACTCTCAAACGTTATAATATGTGCATGATAAGGGCGTCTAACCAGAATGTGCTTCCTTCAACTTCATATTACTGTACGATTATAAGGATCTTGATAAGAAATTACAATTTTGTTTACATAATATATATATAAATCAATGTGTGCAACCGGACCATGAAATGTAAAATATAATTTGGCATAAAAAGTATTACATAATAGATAAGAGTCTAAGAGATTCATAATCCTGATGAAATTTTTGGTCAATGGAAGAGGAAAAGGTTTTTCAATTTATACATTAAAAATAAAATATTTTGTTCGAAACAACTTGTAGAAACATTAACTGGACTTTTTTTTGGTTCTGTCAAATTTTCTGTTTAAGTCTCTATGATATTATCAGGGTGATTTTTATAGGAGCACATGTATAAAATATTATCAAAACCTTTATTTTTTTTTTTCATGTTTCAGCCAACATAAAATGTGGTAACAGCGTAAAATATTGATGACTTAAAATAATCTTGTTTTACAAAATGAAATAAAATATCAATATAATATATTATAAAAAAAAGCATCATGAATGTTACAAAACCGATTGAGTTTATGAAAAATATATGATACTGAAGAAACTGAAAATGCTTGACACGTTTGCTGACGATATGATGACCAGTGCATTAGCCATTACTGGCTTCCGAGTTTTACACATTTGGACCATAACCTGGCATTTCCGAGCATAAAATAGTTTATAACTTCGGATGGATAACTTTGATTATTTTACATAATGATAGAAAAGACCTTATTCTATCAATAAAAATAATAAGGTACTTTCCATTGATGTAGTAACATTTTAATTATGCTTTGATCATTGCTTTAAAAAAAGTCCTTGCTTCCGACTTCGGACTTCCGAGTTTTACACATAGCCGTTTGGAAATCCCCTACCGGAAGTTATGGTTCTCCCGCTGACAGACGTGGAGATGAGTTTTTCAAGTAAAACGAGCCTCGGAATTAAAAACTGCTGCACGAATACACGTAAGTCAACCGTGGATGTAATAATTATTATTTTCCCCAACAGAATAACGTCACTTTTTGTCTTAACTCAGGAAAATGACAGTTCGAGAAGTAGATGAAAATTAAAAAGTAATGTCAGAAATGGCGTGCACATCTGCACATACTAGAATTGATGCGAACCCAATAGCTTGTACTGTCACCCCATCGTCTTCAGTTCATCTAAAATCGACGTTTGGGGTGACAAGCTGTCGCTACAAGTAAACACCCTCCATAAAACATTCAGGCATGAACTGATCCTGTCCACATAATTATCAATCCAATGGATGAGACAGAATTAACAAAATTACAGGATAATCAGCACAGTTATCCAAAATTGACAAAGGATACTGACAACCAAAGGTGCAAAGGAAACAAAAAGAAAATCTAGTCAAGTCTTTATTCCTTACATCCATGTACATACTAAGTATACAGCTCACATAAAACAACTGTTTGTGTGTTAACCAGAAAATAAAAAGAGCTGCAGGCGCTCAATAGGACAGCTTATAATGGGGCAGCACTATGAATAAAAATCAATGGATAACAAGGAAGGTGTAAAAATTCATATTTTAATTTTTATTATTAAATTTATATAAATTAATTTAAGAAATTAGGAACACTTAATGTTTCCATATAATGACTGGAAAACTTTCATATGAAGAAATTGCAGACCAATCTTTATATGCTTACAGTGATAATGCTTTCTAATCTCAGCTTGTGAACAGCAGTCATGGGATCATCCAGTGTTTTCCAGGCCCCTCTCATCAAAACTGTTGGTAGCTTGTTCATGGTTACACCAAACTTTTTGGCTGTGTTATTGAGGGCCCTGCGTTCAAACTTGATTTCAGCAATCCCCTGTTCACACTCACGGGTCCAGTAATGTAGCAAGGCAATGCGACACACTTGGGCTGGGTACTAAAGAATGCAAGGAAAATCAAGATATCAGACATAAGATTACTCTTCATCTAATTAAATGATAAACTTGTATAAATTTTATGATATTTTGGGAATAAGAGACACTGAAAGTTGGTCAAAGTACATGATCAAACGTCATTACCATTAACAGATGGTCTATTAAGAAGTCAATATGGTTATGTGATGACTATAGTTTGATACACGGAAACAATAAATCCTGCTGCATGGCATATATGGTGACACAATAACAGAGATATTCTAATTAATTCTTCAACACTCATTTATATTCAGTTAATTTATAGGGTACACCTGTGTCTAAGATACATTTCTTTGAGCATCCATAATGTCTATCTAAATATGTAATATTTAACATAAACAAAAAAACATAAACAAATGAACACTCAAATGAGTGACTCTAATGACTTTGTTCTTTTAAGTGGAGGCATTACCTTGTGAGCCCATTCATCACAAGCGATACCCTGGTTGACATCATTGATAACACTCAGGACCATTTCATGCAGTGTCTCAGAGATTGTGGACTGTAGCTGTCCTAACCACACCTCCACACCGTCTGAGAGCGGAACCTGCCAGTGACAAGTCAGTTCAACAAGATGAAGCTTATATAAGTTAATAAAGCCAATTATAAACTATAAAATAACTAAAACCTTTATCCTAGCCATAATACTTCAGCTCACAGAGATAAAAAAAGACTAATTTTGTTAATCTATTGAATATAAATACATATACAAGTTATTTCTGGGGATCAGTTAGTATATATTCACTAACTTTGTATCATCTGTTCAAAGGGATGATCAAATATTTTGATAAACTTAGAATACTTGTTGAAAACTTTAAGCATAAATTATATCTTATTTTAACTAACATCATATGGTCAAAGTTTATTTTGTATTTGTTTATTCAGCTCATTAATATGACAATGTCCAGTTCATAAATATTATCATATGCCAAAGAGCACCTGAATGATTAAAGTTAATATCTTTATGAACAATTTCTGCACCTTTTCTTCAAACTTGAGTATTTCTCCTTCGATGCTGCTGACCGCCATTGCATCCATGGCAACCATCTCCTCCATCAGGCCTTCTGACGGCAGCATGGTAGATATCTGCTGAGCGGCCACCACCCCCGGGTTAATGTTCTGTAGTGACAGAACCAAACAATGTGTTATAAAACATCATGATCATGGCACACTACGTACACCTGTGTTGTGTTTAGATGATGGTGACAAAATAAACTGTGTAGGGATAGCTCTCTCAAAAATAAATTTTAGCATTTCTTTTGCCTCAAATTACTACCTTTAATCTTTATTATTTTATCTGGCAAGTTTTCAAATCTGATCTTAAACTGGTGTTACAATCAGCTTATATATGACTTATAAACGTATTATGCTTCCAATAAGAGTGTTTTGTTTGGTTACTGGAGTTACCATCCCACACCTTTTAACTAATCCATGCATATTAGGACATCTGCTATATGTAGTATATGTTATAGGGTTAAGTTCACATTTATGAATTAGCTGAGATAACTTTGGAAATTTGTATTTAGTTATTATCATAATCTTCATGATTAATGATGTTAGACTAAAATTGAAACTTAAAATTAAAGAAATGCTATATTGGTTATAAATGTAGATATTTAATTCACATCCTTTCATGAAACAAGTTTTTAAATGATATCACCTTTGTTTTGGGCAATTTATTGAAAATTATTTTCAGACATTTATGAAATAATATACAGTAGAGCATTGTTTATCCAAAATGATTTTGGGACAGGGTTTTTTTTCCAATAAACAATTCCACGATTCACCATGATTGCCAACCTGCTGTTGAGCACCAGAGTTTACCAGAGATTGACAGACAAAAATTAATGAAGCATGTTCATGATAAACTTCAGCAACAGCAATTTTATTATGTTTCCATCAATTTATCATGTAAAATACACTAAAATTATTGCATAATGGAAAATCAGAATTCAGTTCATTGTTAAATATTTTTTCATTGTTTGGATTTTGGATGAATGGTCAAAATTACGGTTCCCAATTTTCAATTTCAGATAAACAACTTTTCAAATAAATGTTATCCTGATAAACCGTGCTCTACTGTATTCAGGATAAGATAGATACTGAAAGGTACTGCGTATACTGTAAATTACATGAAAGGACTAATTTTTTTACTAAATATTTATGAATGGAAAACACAATTCACTCAATAAAGATTACTCAAATATGCCTGATCATGCCTTTTCTGAAGATCTGTTTAATCCATTTGCGATACAATTTTAATATGTTCATCTTTTAAATCTGTCAATATTGATAGGTTATTTTTTTCCTGTAGGAATATGTGTAACTAAAAGAAGACTGGATAACACATAATCATATAAATATATGTGATCTTACATTACAACTGTAACTTAGTGAACTGAAATGAAGAATGCTTGGAAATAACTCAACATTAAACAGTTAATAAACCTGTTGAGTAGCATTGTTATGCTTCACTCACAGATGATCGTTTCTGAAAATTAGATATAATTATTTGATAATAAAGATGATTATATTTGATAATTAAATACCCCTGTCATGATCATAACCACCACCAATACACAGCTTGAATTTGCTCTGTCACCAATAATAGATCCAGCATCAAATGTATGATGCAGTATCTTGGTTATCAGGAGTGTATATGTATATAAAATTTGTTAATATGATGTGCTTCAAGGTTCATGTTTTTAATGTGATGTTAGTGAACTAAAGTACATGAATCAAAAGGAGTTGCCTGTTGTGATTTGCGATGTGTGGAGTCCCGGATACCATACTTCTACAAAGCAAATTGTTAGAAAAAGCATCAAACAATATGTGAAACAACCTGTGCTAAACGCAGTAATTTGTCTATGGTAGATATTTTCATGTGAATTAAATATTTTTTCTCAAATTAACAACATGCAGTCTTTGAAAATTAATCAATAGTTAATATCAGGGTGATTGGTAACGTAAAGCCTATGCTCAGCATACACACAGCTAAGTTGAATGAATGGACTGGATGACAGGGGGCGCTAGTTGTTTGCCTCCAGTTTTTTCAGGCAGTCATTCACTACCCCCACATACAAGAGTATCTTTATTAGCAATATTATGTATTATCTTCAAAGTGTCTGTGCTAGCTAATGCACACATTCATTTAAACAGTAATTATCCGAGTCATAATTAATGAATCAATTATAAATATATCATGAATAACTAATACAACTAAAAGATCATACTGGATAATCAGCTCATATTAAATAATATTATTATTGGTATTCCTGATTGTAAGGCCCTGGGGCCTAAATAGCAAAAAAAAAAAGACAACTGTAATGTCAAGACAATGACAACACATTTAAATTAAATATATTTTTTTAATGTGATAAAAAAAAGTTTTTTAGCCATAATATCAAATTTCACCTATGATAAACTTACAAAACTGTGCTAAAAAAATGAAAGTCTCTAGAGCACAATTTTTAGTTTTATTTTTATAAAACATGATCTGGTGGCAAAAACTTTACATGAACTCAAAGATTTTAAAAGCAGACATATGGTTATTATATTTACATATGTGATCTATTAATCAAGTCTGGAAGCTCTATATTATGTTTGGCTTAAAGGTACAGAAAATGAACTTGCAAAAATTATAGGTTGTACAAGATACCGGCACACATATACAGTTGTCTGAATCGTGAGGACAAACCTTAGTCAATATGAGAGGGAATAATAAATATACAACATTTAATTCATAAGACATCCTCAGGTTAGCATGCATGTTATTCCACCACAAACATGTTTACACCAGTTAAAAGGGGGAACAGGATGATTAAAATAAAATTCCATCCAAAAAATACATACTTCATTACCAATAATGACAGTGTGTTATGTATGTACACAGTAATCTATCACCCTGCTCAAGGTGTGCTACAGGTATGTCTATTTGTTGATATCAAGGTGTATGTTAATATACACCCTATATTATTTACTTGCTCACAAATATTAACTATATCACCACCAAGTGGGTGGCAGTTCTTCCCTGTTCACTCTCAAACTTGATTTCCAACAACCAGCATGTTATTTTCTGCCTACCATGAGTTTTAGTGCTGTAAATTATTAATGTCCCTTATCCTTATCAAACACATTCACCTCCCGACAATAAAATTTCCAGGACTACTTACTGTAGGTTGATGTGGTGGTATATCTATGCATCAGGAATATATAATTTTCTGCCTTCTTCCTTTTTCAGCATATCACCCACCATGATGTGTGTACTTGACAGTAACACATACTAAAACATCTTGAATTAACAGCTGATCTCTCTAGCAGATCACATATTCTATTTTGTGCACAGCAAACATCATACTTACAGCTAGCTTCACACAGATATGTCAATAATGATTAAAATTATTTTATCTGCACAATGGAAAGCAATGGATATTTCTTATAATTCCCAGTGGAAATCTGAGAACAAATTTAAGGCCTTTAAGGACCTTAATTATCATGCAGATTTAAATTTGATGGCCAAGGTGTGGAAACTGCTACCATGTGAGCTGAGACATGGCATTGTAAACATACTGATCCTTTTATCAGTTTGGACATTTTTCAACAGGTTATGTCCAATATTACAGGCTAAAGACCTCTTTCTAACAAAATGCACATACTACATAGCCAATAACTTTTAACAAGTAAAAGCTACAACCTAAATTTCTCACACATTTTGTCATGTTGAATTACCTTATCTGACCTATCACCAGCTATAAATCTGAAAAATTTGTAACTTAAACAAACAAACAAAAAAAAAGAAATATTATGACTTTTCATTTAATTTGGATAATTCATTTGATGATTATATATATTTATGTACATAATTCTGCAGTCTGTATTCTTAGATCTCTACAATTTTAAAGCTGGTTTGGAACCTGGAATATTCATTCATAATTTACTATTTCCTTTTTGAATTCATCAGTTACATGTCTAGCATCTATATAGGGATTTAATCCACTTGAAATAATATCTGGTACTTATGATATTCAGGGAAATGGTGAAAATTACCAAGGTACCAGTAAAAGACTAAATCTTTTGGTATATTTTATCAAGTTCCAGGATCAGTCAAAGGTATATATCAAAGGTAAATTATGCAAAGTACTGGATGTACAAAATATCACATTCATTGATTACGTACATGCTTCATATGTTCAACTGATAAAAAAATCATTCTGTAAAGAACTGTAAGACAGAAAGATATGTAATTCATTATGCTGATGCATACAATCATAGTAAGTATGTGTATGGTAACCATGCAGGGGAAAAAGGGAAAAAGGAAAACATGCACTAAAATGAGACAGAGATTTCAGTGCATGCAGCTGACCCCATGCAGACAGTTAATCCATATACTGTAAGGTTATATATGGATCATACACACCCGGATTACACAGGGCCCACAAAATACTCACATAGTTCAGCCTGACATCCTTATTCTTTGCCTAACAAGTATACACAGTCAGTCACTAACAGAACAGTACAGCAGCTTTCTCCACATTTCCACTGATTCAGGTGGATTCAATATACACAATCCACAGGCCTCAGTCTGTTAATTGTCAGAAGCCTTAGAATCAATTTGATAAATGATTCTTATACCTTTGATTCAATTACTTCTTTTATAGTAAATTTAAATCTCCTTTTAATTTAAAGCAAACATTTTAAAACCATGAATGTTAGTTGTTTTTTGCAAGTAGTTTTAAATAAGTTTATTGCCACCATTTTTATTTAAGTTGAAACTATATATTAAGGGCACATACTCAATAAAAAACCTCAATATAAAGAATATCAAAACTGTATGAAAAGCATTAAACTGGAGATACAACTATTTTCAATGGATATTATTTTGACACTAATCCAAAATATGATGATCCTGAAAAGACGAACCCGGGACAGGAGATATTTATACACCCATGATTGAGTGCATGTGTTTATGTGAATGAATTTAAAGCTGAGTACAGCTCCATGACAACTATGCATGATTTACATGAGAAAGAATCCCCTAAATGATTCACAAAATAAACTACTAGAATTTTTTTGTCAAAGACATTGTTTGATTGGCCCTTTTGTTGAACAGTATATAACAATATATACAGTGTGTTTTTTTTTTCATTTAGATGCTGCAATGCCCCTTAATGTATTTTAAAATAAGCTTTGTGGAACTTCATCTGGTGTGACAATAACACATCATTACAAAAGGAACCTTGTGCCACAGGCCAGTTATACTCAAAACGAAGCTCTTCCAGTTAAGTAGTGTAGGACAGCCAGGACTACTTGTCTCAACTGTCAAACTTTAAATCAAAATTTGTTACATTTTAAGGAAACACCTGTTTACTTTTTACATGCATATGGTTACAAACTATCACTTATTCTGTGAAGTCCTTACCTAAAAAATAGCCAAATTTTTTTGTAATTTACCTTGAAACAATTCTTGTCCAACATTTCTGAATGGCCTACAATACCCTCTTCACTACATTTATAGCTATGCTGCTGGTGTATTTAGATGCCCATGATGCACCGTTTCTGGCAGATTTTGATGCCCACAAATCCTAACCAGCAGAGTCTTACTCTAGTGAGTCTGATTCTGTGCAGTGTGTTACAAAAAGCACACCAAGAAGTCTACTGAAGGTGTTCATGTGTTTCAGAACAGAAAGCAAGCTGCGGGTGAGGTGATATGAAGTCTCAGTGTGTTTTTACATGTTGGTCAACCTTCATATTTAAAAATATGTCTGGAATTTTGAGTTAAAACATTCCTACAAGTGAATTTAAAAAGTTGAGATCATGAAAAAAAACTATAGCATGTATTTTCTCTTAAAGTCAACATTAACTAGCAGCATTTTGTAGTCTGAAGCATGTGCAAATACTGTGATGTGACACAGATAATAAAATGTGAAAACAAATGTAAAAGCAACCCTTTATAAAGTTGTTCTTACCCTTATGCATAAAGCAGAATAAAAGTAGATGTATAAACAGATACAATTTTTTTGCATATTTCCATATATTTATAATATGGGTCCTTCATTTTTATAATATAGTTCTGGTATATAAGGTCATCCTGCAGGTTTACAGGTATGAAAAAGCTGACTTTAAATATTCATGCAAATAAATAAAAATAAAACTAAACAGCAGTATCTGAGATTTGTAGCTATCAATTTAACAGACAAATGAATATTGACTAAGCAAAACCTTAATATATCAGGTACAAATTGTTAATAAATGTGTCTCATGGCCACAAAACTGGATTAGAATGAGGCTTAGCAATAAATCAATACTAACTTGACTATAACAGCATAAACTATTGATGATGAAACAGTAACAACAGTGGATTGATTTACTCACATGTATTTGAGCAAGACGTTTGTCTATACGTGGGGTGTCACTGAGTAGGTGGGGGGACTGACTAGACGAGCGACCTCTGTCACTGTGACTTAGCCCTGGAGTGCGAGTACCTGGACGATCATCGATGTCACTCCCAGCATCATTCAGGTTCTGCTTGACTAGCTCAACATCATGAACGCTGGCAAAGAGTGTTCTAAAGAGAAATTATTTCTTATTGTTATTATCACAAAATAAATTGACAATGACATTCAATGTTATTAATATACCCATTTGCAGCTATGGTAATCTACACTTCCTCATATGAAGCAATTAAATCCCCGACTTTTAATTCTTTAAAGGAATGAAAATAAAGAAATAATGTATCTAAAAATATATACCTCATTCAAACATGCAAACAGACACTAACAAGAGTTACACATCCTAAAAAAAGAGAAAAGAGAAACATACTCATTCTTGACATATGTGGTCCTACTTACCACTGCATGTACCATACAGACCAGAACTCATAACCAATATATTAAATTCTTTAATTTTAAGGCGTACCCAAGGGCATGTTAAGGTATTACAAATCAATATTGATAAAACAGGGGAATTAACTTCCTATTCACCTTAAGTGTGGCCTGACAGACTCAAGGTCATTAGGTCGGCTCAAGATGGCCAGCAGGACCGGATCAGTCACGAAGAAGAAGCGAGGGAATGTCCGACGTTTACCATCAAGGTAGCTGGTTAGGGACTTGAAGCACACCTCCAGCTCCTCAAAGATGTGACGAAGCACCATCCCCTTGGGTACCTCACCTCCATAGCAGCACTGCAGAAGTCAGACACACAGATAATAAAAACGCTAGATAATCCTAACACAAAACAGACGGATCTTAACTAGACAGACACCCATGTTTCCATAATCCCTGTTGAACTCTTTTAAATACTGCTGCCTCCACCGGAAGAATATGTATTCATCCCCAAGTGTTTTTTTGTGTGTTTGTTCACAAAATAAGTCCTGCAATCATCAATAGTTTCTCAATAAATTGTCAGGAATTTGGGGAATAGGCCAATGAAGAATATATTATATATTGGTGTGGATCTGGCACATAATCCAGATTCAGGAACCTTGTAAAGGAATATTCACAAATGTACAGTAACTTATGCACAAATGAACTTCAGTATATGGGCCGAATAAGTGGTTTTAGTTAGCATCCAACAACAGGTACCCCCCCCCCCCCCCCCCCAATATGGCAGAGACTTGCATTTCCTAGAATGAAGGTTTCTAGTTCAATATGCAGTTTTATGCAAGAGATTGAAATCATCTTCATTATAGCACTATTAAAGTGTTCTGACTAATTCATGTGTGGGTGTTAAGTTCTCAGGACATATTAAATTGTGAATTAAGTATGCTTTTTATATAAATTTCCATAAGCTGAATAATTTAAATATCTTTCCTGGCTGCATACAAAAGAGCATTTTAGTCACTCTTATTCATCAAAATTTGTAATTTAGTAGTGGCATCCCTGGTATGGTTAGGGACAGTTACAAAGCACAGCCCCACCTGGAGGACATTCCTGGTATCATAAGCTCGCTTCATCATCTTGGTCCAGCCCTTGTCAATCCTGGCAAATCTCTTGGCTTCCTGTGGCAGTTCCTGATTTATGAGAAAAACAAGAAAATTCAGCAGAAAGTAATTGCTGTATCATATGATATGATATGTGATATGATAAATTATATAATATGATACAATATGATATGATATGATACAATATGATACATGATATGGTACAATACGATTTGATACAATTCGATATGAATGTAGATGTCACAGTCTGTTTCATGATGATGAAGATAATGCCATGGTATGAAGAGTATCCTGTCTATATTATAACTGATGGTGCCATTAAACTGTTGTCACACAACTCTTCTGTGGCCATACATTGGTAATGTCCAAGTTTGGAACTGCAATGTCTAGCGACAGCTTGTCACCCCAAACGTCGATTTTAGATATACTGAAGACGATGGGGTGACAGTACAAGCTATTGGGTTTGCATCAATTCTAGTATGTGCAGATGTGCACGCCATTTCTGACACTACTTTTTCATCTTCATCTACTTCTCGAGCTGTCATTTTCCTGAGTTAAGACAAAAAGTGACGTTATTCTGTTGGGAAAAATAATAATTATTACATCAACGGTTGACTTACGTGTATTCGTGCAGCAGTTTTTAATAACGAGACTCGTTTTACTAGAAAAACTCGTCTCCATGTCTGTTAGCGGGAGAACCATAACTTCCAGTAGGGGATTCCCAAACGGCTATGTGTAAAACTCGAAAGTCCGAAGTCGGAAGCAAGGATTTTTTAAAATAAAGCAATGATCGAAGCATAATTAAAATGCTACTACATTAATGGAAAGTACCATTATATTTTCATTGATAGAATTAGGTTTTTTTAGCATAATGCAAAAATCAAAGTTATCCATCCCAAGTTATAGACTCGGAAATGCCCGGTAATGGTCCAGATGTGTAAAACTCGGAAGCCAGTAATGGCTAATGCACTGGTCATCATATCGTCAGCAAACGTGTCAAGCATTTTCAATTATTTCAATATGACATATTTTTCATAAACTCAATCTGTTTTTTAACATTCATGATGCTGTTTTTTTTATAATATATTATATTGATATTTTATTTAATTTTGTTAAACAAGATTATATTAACTCATCAATATTTTACGCTGTTACCGTATTTTATGTTGGGGAAAAAAGTTCAGTAAATGTTTAAAAATAAATTGTTACAGAGCAAATGTTATAGATATAAAAAATTCTGTTTAATTATAGAACCTGATAACAGCAACTATTAAGTTCAGAGAGAAGGATGTCCGAAATTTAAAACTATTTTTAATGCCGTATTAGGGTTTATTTTACCATATTTATTATTCAGTGGTGCATCCATAGAGGGCGCAAGCCCATTTAGACGTAATATCTCTCATTTTATCGAGTTCTTTTCCAATAAATTCGTAATCAATTTTCATTTCTTTTTCAGATGACTTTTTTATTCCCCAGCAATTTCATAATTATATTTTTGACTTTCAAATTCATAAGTTGGTGATTTACTCCACTTTGATAGCATATAAATATATACTAGTATATTGAGGAATCCCCCCCCCCCCCCCCCCATCGCATTACCGTGCGAGTCATGCACGGTCTCCCCACAGAGCTCAGCTCGGGGTGGAATCGACCGTGAAAAATCTCACGCCTCCTCGGCTGATACTCAGACTCACGCACTGTGAGCCTGGGCACTCACAGATCACAAAAGTAAAATGCAAAGATTGTCATAAGACTTAAACATATCAATTATTTTACAATGAGTACTACCTTTAAATAGTGACATTTTGCAAGTTATAAATGTATAGACGCGCATTTCAACATTGACATTAACATTTTACGAACTTTTGAATATTTGGACTTTACAGTTTATACCGTAATTTTATAGAAATATAAATATTAAAGCCCAACAACCTCAAGTTTGAATATATTGTTCAAAAACATGTAGGAGAATAGTTGCAGAAAACAGAAAATCCTCATAATCATTTGTTTAAGGTGCCTCAAAATGTCCTCTTTACATTGCATATTTTAAAAATTAATCCCTTCCCATACATTCCTCATGTTAATATAAATATCTTTAACAAAATCATAGCTCTAGATGGGGCGAAATATATAACGTGAAAATACACCCACACATATGTATTATATATATTAAATTTACAAATAAAAATATTATACACAGAATCATGCATAAAAAATTTTAATATATGCATGCAACTATAATTATAATGTAACTGCATTTGGGCTGTGGCTCTTAACTGACCATAAGTTAACCAGTGCGTCTCTGTGACTTCCGAGTTATACACATTGGATCACATCCCAGCACTTCTGACTGATTTCCGAGATGGCTTCCGAGCACAAAGTCATCCATAACTTTCAGATTAAAGAATGGATCACTATTATTCTTCACAGAATGATAAAGAAAGATCTTATTCTATCAGGGAAAAACAAAACGGTATTGAAGCGTTAGCATTTTGTACATGCTTTAAACTGCTTTATTTATAAGACAATTCCTTGGTTTCCGGCTTCCGGCTTCCAAGTTTACATATATGACCGCGCCATGACACATTTAGTTTTGAATGAGAAGTACCGCTTCACGTGAATCGGTGCCACAGTGATAAAAGGAGGTAATAAATGTAATTATTTTTGTGTAACAACATTTCTTCTTCGATATTAAGCACATATAATACGACTTTACAAGCCTGTGATGCCAAATAATACCAGACAGTAAATATTTTGATCCGACCCTTAGAATGGGCGTCCTGTTGTGACTGCCATCATGACTCCAGGCCCTATCAGTTTATTTCCGAAGGCCTGAGTGTCATGTTGTCATGGCTATGCAATGTCTAGAACTATGCCAATTATGTCCTAAGGGGAGCCATTTTCCATAATTTCTATAAATCCTGAGTAATTGACATTATTTGGGAAAATTCATGATGGTCTTGTTGCTTCACCATCAATCAGAAACCATGCTAACTCCAGCAGGTGAACCTGGCTGATGGAAAACAAAACCCAGTCAAAGTGGCACAGACCTGTCCCAACCCAGGAATAGGTAATATGCTTATCATTACAACTGCTGGTTTACAGTTGCCTGCACAGGAGTAGGAATAATCAAAACCATCACCTGTCATTAAAACGGAGGGAGACTTTAAGGTTTCTTTGAGATTCACCATTTTTCCTCATCAAGGTTTTTACTGGGGACCTTTAGTTTTCAAGGTTTTTACTGGGGACCTTTAGTTTTGAACATGTGTTCTTAAGTGCAGCTTGTACCTTAGCAGCATCTGGGTTGCTGAAGACAGCCTCAAGGTACTGCCAAAGATCCTGGACCTCCAGCCACTGTTCCAGTACTTCCCCGACCTCCTTGAGTTTCTCTGCCCATGATGCGGCTTCCTCCCGCAGCGGGCCGATGTAGCGGGATGTCAGCATCTGAGCCAGCAAGGCCTGGGCATCCTCCAGCTGTTCCAGCAGCCTCTCTGTAGATACCTTGTCCAGGTACATGGGGCCTCGTCTCTTGTAATGCTCAAAGTTCAGTACCTGTAGTATGTGTCATAAAAAAATGTACCAGGAAGTCCTGACATCCCCAATATCTGCTCTCATATGTTTAAATTATTATCTTCTAATGGGAAAGACAGGACTTCTTAAATGGACTCTCAGTCACTGATCCCTTCTAACAAAGACTTTGATGTTATATCTAATTATTGATTGTTAAAAAGATCTTTTGATTCTATATATTCTTGCTAGGTGATTTCAACTTAATGAAATGGTTCAGCATGTTGATATATTTCTGAGTCACAGTATTTTAAACTTGTACTTGAACTTTTTTTTTCACACACAGTTCAAATTCCATGTGGCCAAGATATAACTGCAGTTCTTCCAAATAAAACTGTGCATCATGGGTGTTTAGATAAATTAATTACATAACATTTGAATAAACCTATTACTGGAAAAATGAATCAATCAATTTGTTATAAACCAACCCTGAAAGAAAAGCAAACAAGATGTTATAACTCTTTTAACATTGTGGTGGCATCATCAATGCACCTTCTGTTCCCAATGAAGGTATTACTATTTTACCAACATGAATACTCCACAGGTCTAACAGGTAAAACAAACAACTGTTTTGTTCATCAAGGTGCCCACCTGGAAGTAGTGACTTACATTCTTCTTGTGATAAATTTTGAGTAAATGATAAACAGATGAGTAGTAATTTGAGTACCTGCTCAGTTCAATATCCAAGTAACCCTCATAAATATGAAACACTCCATGTCTACACTAGGGTAGTATGATAAATGTTGAGTTAATGATATAGAGATGAGTAGTAATCTGAGTACCTGCTCAGTCCACTCCTCCACAGTAACCCTCAGATTTGAAACATCTAATGCCTACACTAGGGTAGTGTAATAAATTTTGAGTTAATGATAATATGAGTACCTGCTCAGTCCACTCATCTTCAGTAACCCTCATCTTGACCTCCAGTTCCTGCTCTCGTCCGGCTGCCCAGCAGATCTCCTCTATTTCTTTCTTGTGTCTGAATCAGGGATACTTCAGTCATGAACAAAGCCTCTTCACTCATAAATATATATATGTATGATATGATGACTATGATTTAATCTCAATGTAACAGCCACTACTTGACTTATGAAAATAAGCTTGGTGCTACATCTAAAGTTTAAGTTGAATTTGAAAAATAAAATTAAAAAAGTCCTTCTTTAAACATATTTTAACAGTCGTAATAAAAGATAAAATTAAATAAGCAGTTTTGATGAAAGTATTATTATATCTTAGATTTTAAAATATCACTATCAGCTGTACTAAAGTATAATAATCACCAGGTACTATATATACTATAACATGATTTTACAACTTGTTATCAAGTTACAGATCTTTAGCTTGACCTTAGTCTCTTACATCTAGTTTTATATACAAAAATATATTTTTTGCATCTTTAGTATTAATACATAAATATAATAAAAATATATGCAGTATTAATCAAAAGAATTTATATATAAAATTCATAAGATGCATTGAGATGAATACTGTTGAGACTGACTTGATGAGGCCAATGTCCAGGAGGTGTGAGAGCCTGAACACGTTAGCCTCCAGCTGGAACGAACTGCCAGTCACTGACATCACCTGGAGCCAGTGGCGATTCCTGATCTCCTGAAAACAGATCCAATATACAAAGTTTTGATAACTCTTCATGTCGTATTTTTAAGAGGTATGTCATCAACAGAATGTGACTTGTTATGTAACAGAGTTCTGTTTAGAAATGTTACATAGAGTGACTTGCCAGTCTTGGCCTGCTTTTTGTCAAAGATCACTCTAATCAGGGAATAGAATTATAAGCATTAGCATGCAAGTCCAAGCTACAGGTAGCAGTACCACTTTATACCCCAAGAACACATTAGAATAAACATTAGAATATATTACAATATTCTAGTATCAAAAATGATACTTTATCAAAATCAGATAAAAAAATGGGATTAAAATTAGACTAGAATCTTTACTATCTGATAAGACATACCTATATATGCATAACAAAGTGTCAGTAAATGTAATTATTATTATTAATTACTATCAATTTCATGTAAGTCTATCATACAGCAGCCCTATGAAAACTATTCCTGTGAATATACCACTGAATAGTTTTAGACCCAACTTTACCCTAGCTGGTATACTGGATTATTTGTGAGGTGCCACATTGTGTACTAATGCAGACAACCAGCTTCCCGCTTATCAAATAACTTTCCTATTTAATCACAAACATGCAAATTTCACTCTGCAATACAAGTAGCATATTGAAGCAACTAGGTATACAAACTAATATTTAAGTCTTGTATAATTCAAACTCATGCTTTATTTTGCCATACGATACAGCATATAATAATGCTTGAATCCACAAGCACCTTCCATCATGCCAGATAACAAGAAACAACTGAAGCAAGAATACTGGTAATAATTAAATGATACTGGAGCAGCATTTCTGATGAGAATCTGTGATCTTTGAGAAATTATCAGTGTGCTCAGATCAAAACTAAACCAGTTACAATTTCTCAGTTCATCTAGAATATTTTCAAAGTTTTGTATTTATCAATCAGCTGACCCAGTCTCTCAGATTTTATTCTGACAGACAGTGGTAACCTTTTTATCTTTAACTTTCTTTGGTCAAAGACTTTCAACATATATTTTTGGACAGAAGATTCTTTGGCCATGCATAGTATTATGATTGTCATTAAATATCTTGCATCAATCTCTATACTTTCAGCTACCACAGGGTGCCTATAAGTGCATGAGAAATTTATGTGCTTAATATGATCAAACTTTCTTTGTTATAAATTTTAAAATTTGATCAGGACTACACTTAAATGTGACAGTTTCATCTAGAGCTAATATTTATGGGGAAGGTACACCGGTATGATCTGTTTAAACTACAAAGTTAACACATGATAACTGATAGTCCTTGTTATACATTTTGCTAGTGAATGTTACACTGCGTATGCAAATATTAAGCTTTAGCTGTTACATGAACACAGACCCAGAAAGCACTGTAGGCAGTGCATATATATATGAACTGAACTGATGAACAAATAAAATTAAACTTCAACAAAACTGGAAATGTGATAACACACTGCAGGTAATTGCAGGATATGTATTTATGTATGTATGTTTGTATGTATACATGTACGTTTGTACTTGGAAATCATCAGTTAAATGCTCCTCTCCATCTTATCTATAAAACAGGAATCTGGCAGTGATGATATGGAACTACAATTATAATGTGCACAGCGCAACTTGAAGCATCCACTTACTTTGAGTCCGTATCTCTGTTCTCGCTATGTACATATACACATATATAGATATATAAGCAATCCTAAAAATAATTAATCATTAACAAATCAAAGAAAAGCAAAGTAACTTAAAATAAAAAAAATTAATTTAAGAAATATGTGGATATATAGACTTTACCTGGGTGATTAACTACTAAGCTACTGTTTATGCAGAATGGCATAAATATAATGATGGTTCTAATGGATAAAAGAACACTCCATGATATCTAAGTAAGCCTGTGGAATTTTCCAGGTAAAGTAGAACATCATTATTTGCTCAGTTTCTTTACTGGATCTTTGTCTGGATATATATACCATGAGTGTTACACAAGTAAAATGTTTGAATTCCTATTAAATTTCATCAAAATTACTGAATCCCTGGTAATTTGCAAGAGAAATTGGCAATATCTGATTTATGAAGATTTGGCAGAATATCAAACTCAGTTGAGGTACTTTATTGGGAAATACTTAAAGTGAGTTTCATAAAAACAAAAATTCTTGGTAAGTTCTTGTGATGCCACCAAAGTTTATCATACATATTGACAGACACACTGAAACTAAACATATCATTATACGATCCATCTTTAATAAGTAAAAGCTTAAATTAATCACCCAGTGCCAGTAATGCATATTTTAAGGAATATCCAGAAGAAGCTGTTTTTTTCATAGGAAACCACAGTAGACTGACCAGAACAGGTGCTTTCATGTATCAAATACTGACTCAACAAGAAATGTGTTGTTCCTGTTTGCTATGATGCTGTGGAATTCTGTATTGGAAAGCACTTTATTCATCCTTCTTCTATATACATGTAGTAACTCATAAGCAGTGATATCATAAACTCAAAATGAAAACACAATATGCATGCATGGCTACACATTATCATGTTCATTTGTTAATGATGTGACTTAAAATGTTAACAAAGTATGTATAATGAATTATGAGAATCATCTGATGAAAACAAAAATGATTCTGCACTTGACCAATTTGTGAAGCCCTTTAAGCTGTCAATTAAAAAAAAAAGACAGGTGAAAAGTGAACAAACCCATGACAATGTTTTATATGAACAGAAATCACAAGTTAATTTATGTTGTTTACATACATAACACCAACTATACAAATTCACACTGTTCAGGTTAAGTTAAAAGGGTTTACACAGATATATTTAGATCCGTCATTTGTTTTTAATCAGATCTCACATCTCCAAAATGTATCACAATATTCAGTTCTTTATTGTTTCTCAGTTTTATTTGTACATATAACACCTTTTTCCATAGCTCTGCAAGGCTTGTTTGGAGCAATATTGTGAGGTGATAACTGCGATCAAGAATCCAAAATTTCTCTAGGCTACATAAAATTTCAAGAAATTTGAGAAAATTCCTGGCAATTACTTTTCTCATATAATTTCAAGCGAGGGATCATGAAAGAAATAGGAACTGTGTTTGCATATGGAACTATTAGAACTAAACCAAAGTTTACCAAACTGATCGTAATAAATGACCTTGAATACTCTGCCATTCAGAATAACTGATTTGTTGAAATTTGAATTTGATGCATATCAACAATGATTTTGTGAGTATGTGTCCCACCTGGTAATTTTTTAAACTGAATATCCTGTGGTGAACAAAATGTAAGACTAAAGGCTATGTCACTATAAGATACAGTTTATCCTTGGCAAGTGCATAATCATTTTCTGTTTGGCACACCACACTCCATGCACACATAATACATAAAATACCTCTTGCTACAGGTGTGTAAAAAGAGAGATCAAAAAAGTTAGTCTTGTTAAATCAACATTATAAATGTTCATAATACAGCCCATACGCAGTAAGCACTTATACAAAAGAGCATAGAAAGCAATGCCATATAGCTGATTTATACAATTCCCTCAGTATGTACGTATACCTTTATTCATACTCAATGGGTTTGTGTAAATGTCATTACTCTCAAATAAACAAAACAGTCTACATTCATAAGGTAAAAGAGATACTAAAATAGTTTAAGAATGTACATTCTGTTGTCCAAGATGCTGTCAATTCTTAGTCTACCTGTAATGGGCCCTGGATGAATTTAAATTATAAATAACAATTAGAAGTGTGCTTATGCTGTTTTTGTCAGTCTATTCTTATTTTCCACATCTTATTTATAAAATCTGGGTGTTAGTGTTCAAAAGATGAATGCTTTTGAAAGGCTTGTGAGGAATGAATAAAACAGGATGGACAGGGCACAGAAATAAGGCATATAAGGACAGTGCCAGGGTACAAATCTATCTGCAGAAAGAGTTTGGCATCAATTGATCCCATAGCTGCAGAGAAGAAGCCGGAATTACAATTTATCAGCCCTGTCCATTAATGTGATTTATGACTGCAGCTTATCGCTACATCAGAAGCAGACTTAAATAAAACTAAGTGGACCTGAATTAAGGGACAGCGTAATAATGAAGCCAGTGCCATTATATTTTTCAAAATGTCAAAATTAAGCTTACACTTCTAAAATAGCATGGCCAAGCTTTTGAATACACACTGTAATATTAAATAAGATCATCTAATCATTCTCAGCTGTTATACATGAAAATCATTAGTCACATAAATGAGATTTATATGGAAACAAATGTTTCTTAAAACATACCTTGGCTGACCCTTATGAAGGCCGAATGTCATATTCAAGGAAAGAATGATTCGGAAGCCCTGTGCTGTGTATGGTTAAGAATAATGTTTTTACAGTTTGGAGCTTGTTGGTTAAATCAGATCCTCTTGTCTGAACATGTTTTAACTGTGGGTGTTGCCTTATGAATCAAATCTGTTTTCTGCACTATATGTATCACCAACATTTCTAAGGTACACACAGGAATTGCGGTCCATAACCAAAACCTAAAACAGAAGATTTTCTCTGTATGTTGGTTTGCTGTAGATTTATCCCAAGGCTTTTTCACCCTTGTTAGAGAAATGTTAATTGTAATGCAGCACTCAAAAACTAATGTTATGAGTTGTCATCTCTCACCTTGGATGCTAATTTATGCAGCAGAGGAAAAACATCAAGGTATGCCTGTATCGCCCCCTTCATGTCGTTGTAGGCATCCCAGTCCTTCAGTTTACTGGGCAGGGCCAGACACTCATCCCAGTAAGACTCAACCTGTAATAAAAGAACCGGTTAAACTACATGTAACCTACACTCATTATGAAGCAGTTATACACTGCAGTCATTCCAGATCTCCTTCGTTTAAAACGCTACTATGAAAAGCAAGTTTTTTTGGTCTCAACAGCAGGGCTGGCATAGGGCCAAGAATCAGACCAGTGAGAACAGAGTGTCTCAGGTTTAAGACTTGGAAGTTGGATGCACAATGCGATACCACACTCTCATTGGTCTGATTGCAATTCTTTGCTCTGTGCCCACCCTGGTGGTGAAACCCAGAGAATCTTGTTATACAAAGCAGCGGTTAAACTGAAGGAGATATAGAACCCTGCAGTGTATAACCAGTGCATGAGGAGTGTACATGTAACCTCACCTACCAAATGTTCTTCTCTGAGCACATCAAACAGATGGGAAGTTTAAGAAATAAAGCATGCTCATATGCATTAATGCAAAAAGTCATGTAAATAAATTAACTGCATACCTGTGCAAAGTGGCTAGAGTGATAAAACATGCTGTATGATCCTAATTTGCATACCACTAAAATGTTTATGTTATTATAATTGCAATTTTAATTTTTTTATGAATCATATGGTACCTTTCAATAGTCAAACAAGAGTAACAAAGAATAAATGATTGATAGAATTTGATATTTACTCAAATTAGAAATGTAATGTTTATAATGAATGTGAATATTATAATATGGTACAAGTATATGATTATATAAACAGCAATGAAAATTTTTCATGATTTTAATATGATTGGCATTGAAATTTGATAACTGAACATACAAATATAAAAAATAATAAAATATACATAATTAGTTTTTAAGAAAACTGTAATTGTAATTGGATACTGATTAAAATGGGCATTTAATAAGCCTATCATATTGACATATTTTAATCCCTATCTTAAAAATACTTCTCCATCTACTGGGAAAGAAATGTTTTCTCTGACCTCTGAGGTGGAAGCATCCAGATCAACTTCAGCCCACAAGGTGTCACGGAAGTGAGTGTCAAACCGCAGAAATTTCTGGAATAATCCATACAGCATCCCAAGCAGCTCTAGTTCCTGAAATAAACACATTTATATACTAGTCACGCAACTTAAATTCAATATTATCTAGAGCAATACTAGAGACACATAACAAGTCACAGCATGAAGATCTTTTGATAGCTATCAGCAGGAACATGCAATTTAATTATACACTGGATATAAGTTGTTTATTAAAGAAATTATGGTGGTTCTGGTAAAAAAACTCTGAACAAATGATATATATTTAAAGATAGGTCCATGGCCTGTTAGTGGCAGTGTCTCTTGAATTGAAGGATGAAGGTAATCATAAGATAAGATAAGAATGATTTGTTATTAACCTTCTGAACTTCTGTTTCATGTGCATATGGTTAGGAATAATCCAGAAATCATATTGGAAACTGGGACAAACCTCTCCAAGGTTTAATATTTCCCCTTTGAGGCACTGGTGGGGTTTCAAATGAGGACTGTGTGCTTTGATGTTCAATACCTTAACCACCAGAGGGCATGCTACCTCAGAATTTATGTATTTTATTTATTAGGGATGTAACAATGCACTGAAAATGGATGCACTTAATTTAACCATCTGATTAAACTGCAATTGATTCTTAACCTTGGAATCAATTGATTTAGAGTATTATTTTTTTGCATGTATAACTTGTTCATGAATTGAATGATTTCTATTTTAATTACATGTGATTTGGACAGAGGCAAAAGTGTAAAACACACATTGATGGCACACATTAAACTCTTTATGTCAATGTCTCACGCAATATCACTTACCTCTCCAGTTTTATCCAGCTCAGGGAAAGGTTTGCAGGGAATACCAAACAGTTTAGACACAGAGTCAAGGGTGTTCCTCTTGGTGTCATACAGAGCATAGCGCTGCTGGAAGTCATGTAAACGAGAAACGGCTTCGGCTGGTGGGATACCTGGAACAGCAGGTCCCTGGGCATCAAAGGCATTCCTGAACTGTATTACTTCCACCACAAAGGTCTGCAAGAAATGAAAGTGTACAATACAAGAACAGCTTCTGATTCTAAAAAAATAAAACTATGACATTACAAAGAGAACATGTTTTGGAGCATGCAGTGTAATTAGAGCCCTTAAGGTGTATGCTCCCCAGGGGCATAGAAAAGCTACAAAAAGTCCTGAAATACAAAGACGACAAATTGTAAAATTGGATGAAACTAACATCATCAATCTATAAACCTTTCCTTTATTTTACATTCACACTGTTTTCTTCTTTATTTTAATAGATCCTCCTTTTATTTTATTTTCTCATGTTACTGTCACTTACAACCCAAGCTTCAGAAAAGTTCAGTAGTTTAACATGGCTTGTCATATTTATATTTTGAAATGTAACATTATTTTGAAAATGTGTTCTCTTAAGTACCCTCCCTAAGATGTTACTTGTTACATAGACATCAGTTAAAGAATATATACACATTATTGTGGTAACAATTTGATGGTGCTATACATTTCCCCATGGTTATTCATTTGTGTTTCTTGATTTATATCATTTCAAAACTGGAATACGGGTAGTTGAAAACTGACTAGGTTATCTGCCATATCACAGAAGCATGGGAAAAGTAAGGCATGGAATTTTCATGACATGACATGACTCCAAATTTGTGGCATCAATGATGCCAAATAAACTCCTCATATATTTGCGATTTTCATCAAAAACAGATCTACAGATGGATACACCATGCAAGATTTTAGGCCAAGACACCAATCCACTACTGAAAAAAAGTGCATCAATGTATTCTTTAAAAAAAGACAAGCAGGTGGTGCCACCTGTCTGATCTACAACAAAGCTATCCATGATGGATAAACATGCCAAAATATCAGGCTGATACATCCATCCATTCCTAAAATATGAGCAATTTTTACCCAAAAGCAAAAAAGCAGAGTGTACACCACAAAAAAAAAAAAAACAATTGCAGATGGTGCCACAAGTCTTGAATACAAGATGAAGCGATCCAAGATCTATGGAAATGGACAATTTCAGGCCAATTAAGGGCAAATCGCTCCTGAGAAAAGGGCATTAATGTATTCTACAAAAATGGGAAGGTTTGTGGTGCTACCTGTCTCATCTATAAGAAAACTCTCCAAGATGGATGGACATGCCAAATTTCAGACAAATACATTGAACCATTCCTGAGATATGAGCAATTTTCACCCAAAGCAAACACACTTATGGACACCACATGAAAACAATTGCAGATGGTGCACCAGTCTTGAATACAATATGAAGGGATCCAAGATCTATGGACATGCACAACTTCAGGCCAATTAGGGCAAATCGCTCCTGAGAAAAGGGCATTAATGTATTCTACTAAAATGGGGAGGTTGGTGGTGCTACCTGTCACATCTATAAGAAAATTCTCCAAGATGGATGGACATGCCAAATTTCAGACAAATACATTGAACCATTCCTGAGATATGAGCAATTTTCACCCAAAGCAAACACACTTATGGACACCACATGAAAACAATTGCAGATGGTGCACCAGTCTTGAATACAATATGAAGGGATCCAAGATCTATGGACATGCACAACTTCAGGCCAATTAGGGCAAATCGCTCCTGAGAAAAGGGCATTAATGTATTCTTCTAAAATGGGGAGGTTGGTGGTGCTACCTGTCACATCTATAAGAAAATTCTCCAAGATGGATGGACATGCCAAATTTCAGACAAATACATTGAACCATTCCTGAGATATGAGCAATTTTCACCCAAAGCAAACACACTTATGGACACCACATGAAAACAATTGCAGATGGTGCCATCAGTCTTGAATACAAGATGAAGGGATCCAAGATCTATTGACATGCACAATGTCAGGCAGATACGGCAAATCACTCCTGAGAAAAGGTTGTTAACTTATATTATGAAACGGTAAGGCAGATGGCATCTGGAAAACTCTCGAAGATGGATATACATGCCAATTTCAGAACAATACAATGAACCACTCCTGAGATATGAGCATTTTTCACCTAAAGCAAATGTACGGATGGACACGCCACAAAAATTATTGCAGATGGCACCATCAGCCTTAAAAACAAGATGGAGGTATCCAAGGTCTATGGGCATGCACAATTTCAGCCCAATACACTGAACCACTTCTGGGATATGGGCTGTTATCAAAAAGACATCCAGACTGCCACCAGTCTTTGTTAAGCACAACTACATCGGTGAGTGTATAACTATGCCAGGTTTTGGAAAGATCCGTCCAAGGGTCTCAGAGGGGTTCTCTGGAAGTTAGCACGGTGTCGGAGACGGTGGAACCCGGTCAAAAACACAGTATCTGCAAAACTTTGTTTCAGCAGATACCATAAATCATACAGGCAGAGCAGCTGTCTTTTTAAAATAATGTTAAAAAGAGCTATCACTCACACTTCTTTGCAGGGTTCCAAACATTCTATGAAAACCAAACAAAAAGGTTTCCCTGACTAATTTTCAAAACTTCAGGATCATTTTTTTTTCTATTTCCCCCACAAAAAAGACAAAACAGCCAATTTTCCACTAGATACTGTTTGGACATGAGAGAGACAAAATATAACAAATAACCAAATTTTCTTTATGGGAAAGGAAATCTCTTGCTTTTCCCTAACTTAGGCATTTTTGTCAAATTCCTAGATGTTTCGAGACTGGGAAATGGTAACCACTATGCCAACAAAATGGTAGTTTGGGCATTCTTTCCATACATGATACATGCCTGACTGTTCATGTGCTTTCACTTAGGCATAAATTGTTTATTACATATAGATATTTCATCACTATCTTGAGCATTAGATATATATTTAATAAACATCAGCTGCTCAGCTTGTAACACATTATTTTCTATAATCATCATTTTTTATTTCATTCATCACTGTAGCAGCTATGTTGTGATTTATTTGGTTTACACAAGCTGCTCACGGTGCTCAGTGAGGCTGACTATATATCACTAGATATAGGCCAGGGACAGTGTCTGGGTGCAGCTTTTAAGGGAGGCTTTGAGTAGTTTGACCTTAGGGGAAGCCTCCTAAAGGGGCCTTGCAAACTCAGGGTGCAGCTATAAATAAGATACGAGGTCATAAAAAGAGGATCTATGGTAACTCATTTTCAGGTTTTCCCCTGATTTCCAGGTTGGCTGGGAACCCTATCTCTGGGACTGATGCTGTATGTGCGTCGTCTGTGAGGTGGTATGACAGACCTTGATCTGTTTGTCCAGCTCCTGCTCAAACGCCACCCTCTTCTCCTTCATCAGCAGGTAGCGAACCTCCTCGGCCAGCACCAGCAGCTCCTGCCAGTACTCCCGCAGCATGTCAACCTCCTGTACCTCCTTACGAGGCAGCCGTAGCTCAAATTCCCTGCCAGAATCAACAACAATATTAATATTTCTGGAACATTGTGCCTGTGCAGTTATAGTCTCTGCATTTTGACTTGAAGCATCCAACTTGCCACATCGAGGTTTTAGTACATACAAAAGATGGTGGAAGCTTCGAAGATGAATGATTTTGAAATGCTTGCGAGAAATGAATCAGAGTTTGATAAGGGCATAGAAATATTAGGATAACAGTAGGATACATAGTGAGACTTCTGGTACAAAACCAGACTAATTTTTATGGATAGGTCCATGGGCTGTTGATACCATTGTCTACTAAATGCGGAAGAAGGTGACTGTATGATTTATATGGTTTTACATGTATAGAGTTAGAAATAACCCATAACATATAACCTGTAAAGAATTTAGAGCAGATATATCAGGCATTGTCAAGATATCACCATGTTGCCTTTAAGGCCCTAGCAGAATGCAAATCAGGGACATTTAGAGCTGTATTATTACTCATCAGACAATGGTTAGGTCTTAACATGTACCAAAATTCAGGCCTGTATTCTACAACATCAGACAATGTTTAGGTCTTAACATTTACCAAAAGGCAGTTTTACACAAACCAGTAATTCAATCTTTTATTTTGATTTCTTATATAATAATGCTGCATTTAAATTGCAACAAACGGTACAAATGTGTTGCAAAGAAAACTTCCATTATGTGATACAGTATTTATACTGGCATGTTACATTCATCCAGAAGTAGCATTAAAATATCATGTTTTATTTAATAAAGTTTAAACTACATGATTGCATGTGACACTGTCGATTATGTGATACAGTATTTATACTGGCATGTTACATTCATCCAGCTGTAGCATTAAAATATCACTTTTTATTTAATAAAGTTTAAACTACATGAATGCATGTGAAACTGTCATACATGAACCCACCTTAGTTTGCAAGACAAAATATCCCACTTCCTCATACATGAACTTACCTGAGTTTCTCGTACATAGTCTCGATTGGAAGATAGATGTCATCTATTTTATTCTCCATGTCTCTCAGTTCTTCCAGCAGATGGAGTGAGCTGTTCAGCTGATCAAGAGTCGTAACATTCAGCTCCAATCGTTGACGAACATTTGACCGATACAAGACTGCTGCATCTAGCTTTTTCTGGAAGAGATATAAAAAGACTCGTGTATTTTAGTATGAAATAAAACAGCATGAATTGTAGCATAATATAATATGTAAAAATAACAATTAGTCTCAACAAAGTCTCTCAATGCTCCTGTTTGGAAAAGATTTATCCATGAACAACAATTAATGCTTAAGTTCACTGCAGCATACTGTTTTTACCATTAAGTAATTCCAATGTTTTCTTCCTCATATCTCAGATATCTCATATGCCTGCGGAAACAGCCAGATAAAAAAAATAAATATACAAGATGAAACTTTTCTCCAGATACCTTGATGACACATAAATATTTTTAAATACACAAGTGAAATAAATAACCCTTATTTATCTTATCAACAAAAAATAACTGACAATAAGCAATACTATAAGTACAGTACTGTAGACCATGTCTGAAAGCCCACCTGTCTATTAAGAATACCCAGTACCCTATGTAGCACCAAAAGCATTCACATCAGTTATAACTGACCTGCCTAATAAGACCACCTGTGAATTAAGACCACTTTTGGCCAGTCTCATGGGTGGTCTCATAACACAGGTTTCACTGTATTACCTTTGCTTCTTCATGCAGCACGGATGCGTACAGGTTCTTCCAGGTCATTGCGAACCCCTGCAGAGCGTCCTTGATTGGCTCACTGTTTAGACATATGGGGCCTACAGGCAGGACCATAGGAATAGCCAGCACCTTCTTCTCAATGCGCAGCAGGCGCTCAACTTCACGTTTGATGGCGGGTATCCCTGGATCATGCCTGATGAAGTCATAGTAATTGCCGCGCATGTCATCCTTCCACAGAAAGTCATACATGCTGAAATGGTGGAGGTGCTGCTTCATAATGCTCTGGAGATCTGCATAAAACAACAGTTTTTTTCCGGAATAAATGACAAGCTCCATTCCTTTGAGATTTTCCTGTGTATAACGAAGAAATTATTAAAATGATGAGTTTCATGTACATCAGTCTAAGCACTGGTTCAGTCAGAGCTGTGGCTTGGTGATATGACATTTGAAGTCTGAGTTTCTGAACATAAAGGTGCCTTCAGTCAGGCTGGGTTTACAGCATTCAATATAAGGCCATAAACTTTGCCAACAGAGCCATCTATCTGCTATTAGTTGAACTTAATCTGTTTCCAACTGAATATGTGGATTTGTGCATCACAACATTATCCGCCACTATGTGTTCTCATTAGAGCAGGTAAAGAGCCAATGCCTAAATATACAACAATTTCACCAAGGTATCATGTCCTTTAACTGTCACATACACTGTTGGAGGGCATCTTTTGCATAACTCATCATGACAGTTGGCTTACCATCTACGACTGTTGAGAGCTGGTCCCTGATTTCATCTACAGCATCTTCCTCCTGAACTCTGCTGAAGAACAGCTCTCCAAGGTTGTCACCTCCAAGCCAGCTCACACCTACAAACAGTCACAAAATACAGCGAGTTAGTCACACACTACAGCAAGTCATAGTCAGTCACACTACAGCAAAACAGTCACACACTATAGCAAGTCATAGTCAGTCACAAAGCACAGCAAAACAGTCACACACTACAGCAAGTCATAGTCAGTCACAAAGCACAGCAAAACAGTCATACACTACAGCAAGTCATAGTCAGTCACAAACAACAGCAAAACAGTCACACACTACAGCAAGTCATAGTCAGTCACAAAGCACATCAAAACAGTCACACACTACAGCAAGTCATAGTCAGTCACAAAGCACAGCAAAACAGTCACACACTACAGCAAGTCATAGTCAGTCACAAAGCACAGCAAAACAGTCACACACTATAGCAAGTCATAGTCAGTCACAAAGCACATCAAAACAGTCACACACTACAGCAAGTCATAGTCAGTCACAAAGCACAGCAAAACAGTCACACACTACAGCAAGTCATAGTCAGTCACAAAGCACAGCAAGTCATAGTCAGTCAAACTACAGCAAAACAGTCACACACTACAGCAAGTCATAGTCAGTCAAACTACAGCAAAACAATCATACAGTACAGCAAGTCACAGTCAGTCACAAACAACAGCAAAACTGTCACACAATACAACCAGTTGCAGTCAGTGACAAATTGCATCAAAACAATCACAAACCACAGCAAATATGGCTCTCCCAGTTTATAATGATTGTGTTTAATGTTTCAAATCGATTATTGTAATTGTTCCAGAGCTATTGACCATTGCAATAATTCTTGTCACAGCCAATGATAATTGTATTATTCATCTGTACTTTTTGAAGTCGAACCACCCCTGCTCTTACATATTTTGTGCACCCATATTATGTGGTTATACAGCTGAGAGCACCCTGCTGAGACCTTCTACATATATAAACCTATAAAACAGTATAAGATTACATTGTCACTCTCCAAGGTATCACAAAGTAGTCACTAAAATTCCACTTTCACATAAATGATGCTACTACACCATACTTCATGACCAAGGCACCTTCCCAGATCACAAGGTATAACAAAACCAGGATAAATCTATGCTGACCTTTTGCAACAGCGAGGATGTTGGTGGCAACTGTATTGACCGCTGTCTGGACAGTGACCAGTGGGGGCTCAATCAGGATATCAGGGATAGAGAACTTGACCGCCACCTCAAACCTGTGAATAAATTTAAAATACACATCTGATCTTTACAAAATACCATATATACAAATGGACACTGGGTAAGTCATTTTCAGTTCAAGAATAAATGTAGATAAATAGATGTAGATAAATTGAAGGCAAGCATCTGGCTGTGACATTTATGTGACTCTAAATCAGGGATACTTCTTTTTCATGTAGTTTCCCATAATTTATGATGGATGACAAATTGCACATGACGGTACCGATAGTGACTCATATACTGGACCAAAGTATAGTATTGTAATTTGTTTGGATTAAAGTGAGATATAGCTGTCCATGAGATTCTATAGAGATTCATGATTTGAGGAGAACACATTTTGGAATTTTTTCAAACTTCACAAGCTTCTGATACTACTGTCATTGATAGACATCTACAAATAAGCCCAAAATATTTAAGAATCCAGTAAGCTTGGGACTATCTCAGAATGCCATGTGCAATATGCATCTTATAAAGCCAAGAATCCTTGTAACCTCTTGTAATTTTGGTTTTCTGAAGACTGTCTATATCGAGCAGGCTTTAATATGTGTTAATTGTAGTGATGGGCTGATGATCAATTATAACTGATGATCAGTCAGTTGGAGCAAAACAATCTAATCATCAATCTTGCCATGCCATATAAACTTAGTAAACTTGCTACAGAGTTTTGGACATAACAGGCTCTGTGATGAAGATATGTGTGCTTTCATAAGATTAATACCAGCAAACTTCTGTGATTTCTACTAACTTACAACCTAAAGTTACTAAATACATATGTGGGTTGCTGAAATGTTATATATATTAGGCAAAATCTAGGCCTGTATTTCAGATGCCACTATGTAGGTCTTTATATGGTCTGAAATTTCATACCCCAAAACAACCTATTATTTATGATTATTGGTCCAAAGAGGTAAACTTAATTTTACTGATGATCAATCATGAAATTATAACTGATTTCTGACACTATTTAACTGCACATTTTTGATATTTGGTGGTATGAAGCATTTGTGCATGAAAGTAGACCACATAATATCACACTATGTAAAACTTACTGTAGGTATGTAGCCTCTGAGGAAAGCTCGGTGGTCCACGTCATGTCTGACAACATGGATAAGATTGACATGGGTCGTACAGCTTCATTGGACAGCGCTGAGTGGCTGCGGCGTGGGGACGCTGTTGACGGTCGTGGACTGGGACTGCTGCTGGCTCTGCTGGGAGCATTAGACATGGCGCTGGCAGCGCGTATCACTTCTCCTGTACAGCCACAGGACTCAGCCAGCGTGACTAGGGAGCGGGTGGTGGCCATCAGAATGGCCTGGTAGATCTCATCACAGTAGTGACCTGGTTATTAACATAAATTATGCAAAATAAATAACAGTTGTGACTTTGTACTTATCATAGAATATTATGTGATATGAATCAAAGAATAGTGACTGGTAAATAATAATCAGTGTTGACCTGGTTAATATATATTCAGCAAAATGAATCAATGTAGTGACTGATAAATATTTTAAATCATGAAAATTGAATCAGATTAATGACTGGTAATTATCATAAATTATGGACAATTAATTAGGGTGATCTGGTAATTACAATAAATTATGCAAAATTCAGGCAGATCAGCAATATTTTATACTATCACCAAGCACAACCTAATGACTATCACCCTGTGATTAAACTGATCAATAAATAGCAGTTTTCAATATATATTAGAACCCCACTATTCAATTTGCAAAGATTTCTTCAAATAATGATATTTTTAAAGTCAGATGACTGATATTTGTGGTGGTATGTATCAGTTAATAGTTAATGAAAGCATATTTATCCTACACTTTTGATGTGAATGATGTCTGACTAAATAAATCTAATGCTATATCACTGATAAAGGGACTTATCTACTAGTCACACATTGTCATGTTATCTTTTTATAATGACAAGGGTAAAACCGGTTGTAAAAGTCTCCAGTCTCCACTCGAGGTGAATTCTGACATTTTCATTTATTACTGGAATATCTATAGTTTTGTATCAGCATATACTACCAATGTTTTCATTCACACACACACACCATCATATTGTAATTATTATTCATACAAACAGAATAGGTTACAAACACACTGTGTGTGTGTGCTGATAATTTGTGGTTATATTGCTAAGTGTACAAAATGGTTTGCCATTGGCTGTGTGTTTATTTAGACTGAGAATAAAATCAGGAACATTATAAAATAAAGACATGTCACACAAATTAAATAAATACATATCACAGATCCATAAACCATAGGTTAGTGATGTCAATGTAATCTACCATTTGGCTCTAGAAAACCTAACAACAGTAACCCATTTCATCTTAAGAGATTTCACACCAAACAATATAATAAAGAATTCATTCACACATGTCCAGGTGAGTTACCTATGTTTGTTAATGATACCAGCATTAGTATATAGTTACCTGTTAGGTTACTAAAATGATTATATATGAGGTAGGTTTGGGGGAAAGATGAGAGGAAGGTTTTCTCAGAACAATTAGTTAGTTATTATTAGTATTGCTGGAATGGCATTTCAATAACCAAACAAAATTAAATACTCCCGGATGGAAAAGGGGAGTTTCTCCAGTTTACAGTTAAAGACAAAATAAAATTATAAAAATACAATGAAATTTTTCTTATATACCAAAGATATGTTATAATTGCAATTTGAAATATTAGTTGAAAAATTGCTTAATGACATTCAAATTTGTATGGTAATTAGGACAGCTACCAAATATAATTATGTAACATTCTCCAAGTTTCTTAAGTTATAATGATAATGATGATACAAATATTCTTCTAGAAAGTTATTTCCCTGCAAACAACATATACAGGTGTATTTTTTAAATTTGTCTGCCAGATATAGAGCAGAGCTGTTAGTATATGGCACAAAAACAGCTTGTGTTGGAATGTACAAGATTATGCACAGTAAAGCCAGCATATATGTGTATAAGCATTCTTGGTCTCTCTAGGTATGCACACTCTTGCAGAGTGGACAGAATCATGGGTGCAAAGAACTACACATAAGATCTAACAATTTTGTAAGAACTTACGACAAGTATTTTCTGCAATATATCACATGATATAATCAAGATATGTTTCAGTGTAAGTACAAGTGTTCAAAAGAAAAGATTAGTTTATACATGCAAACACTATATACATGCAGAATCACTAACAACAAAGCTCAAATAAATCATTTCTTAAATTGTCTAGACTAATTCCCTCTGATTATGTTCAACTCAACTCATACACTTTATGTAAGCCCTGAAGTTATAAAATAATAACTGTGGTCCATAATCTTTTCCATGTGTCAGTTTTATGTTGTAAGTTGTATATCATGCAATAATCTTAGTGTTCTTAATGGTATGACAATCCTTCCTTACCCTGCCAGTCCACCTTATTACTGACATTATGATTTCACACTGTCAGTGTTATTTTCCCAGGAAATAATATCAGTCAACAATGGTAGGGATGTCTGGTAGTTCGAGGTATAGTTTGTTAATGAGTTTATATTAGAAGATATGGTTCTGTGGGGAACAAGGGTAGTAAACATGAGCTATCAAACATTGTATTAACATTATCCTGTGGAGCGTGGTGGCTCGCTGGACTTGAAACCACAAGATAATGCATTCGCATTCTGCTCTGACTACCATTTACGCTGAGACTCCAAGCCAAAGTCTTAACCACAAGCCTGCATGCCCTCTCTCAACCGAGGAGTGAGTTGGAACTGGTCATGGAGGAAGGCAAATGTAGATTGGATAACCTTCTTGTGCCTATTATGGCTGCTTGGGTTGTACATTTCCCCTTGGCAGCCAAGGAAAGCAAGTAGAATGAACAGGCCCAAAAGCCCAGAAAGGCAAAGTGAAAATTCAGATAAGGCTGACATCATCCGTGATATCAGACTATCATTCCACTCCTTTCATCTTTACCATTATCATCCGATAACATGTTACCATATAAATGTGCCCAATGACCAAACTGACAGCAGACATACAATAATCATATCTGGAAGCTCTTATAAGGACAGATTTTCAAGTAAATATACTAATGTGACAAGATTTTGAAAAAGCATGGACAAGTCATTCTTTCCTTTGGTGGAGGTCACTGATTACCATGCACTAACTTGACTGATCTTACTGAGAAGTTCTTTGTGTGGGCTCCCTTTTGGAGTGAGCAAATTTGGCCCATTCCTGTATGACAGATATTGCCACAGACTACCTAACCTGTTACTCCACTGATTCCTCCTGGACAGACTGCCTGTGCATGTCACACAGCTTGCCATCTCAGTCCTCTGATGATGTAACCACCCTTGATGTCCTTGTTTACGCTTGTAAACGCACGCATATTATGAGAGTAAATATCTCCTTAATTTTAAAACTTTGGGTGGAATTCAAGCTAATGTCATCACCTGGTTATATTAGATTAAAATCCAAACCTCACTGTAATCTGGTTCAGTTGTCACACATTGTAATCACTCGACTGGTCCTCAATTATTATACCAAATCAAATTTTCATGTAATTATTAACCACCCCCCCCCCCCCCCCCCCCCCATCTGTCCCACCCTCACATACCAACATGCACTGGGCCATTACATCAATTAATTTAATCTTTGCTGTGCAAGTTAAAAGCAGAATTACACAACATGCATCAATATACAATATTTTAATAGCCCGTAATACTGGGTAACAATGATCTAGATTATCATGAGTAATTATAGAGCATAATAATTAATTCAAGCATTTTGGGAAATGTGTTCTTGATTTTGGACCTAAAAATTGACCCTTGTCTTATACATAACATTGTCTCATGGATAAGTAAATGTTTCTATAAACTTACTGAGTAGTTCACTGATCATGTTCTCCTCGTTTTGACTGTTCTTGGCAGTATGACTTGTGGAGATATCTGAGATATACATGGTTGTTTCTTTCAATGAGGTCTTTCGATCCTGCAATTCAATAATAACATAACACAAGATATTTAAATATTTTAATTAATGCTGTTGTATGACAATTACAGAATAATATGAGTATCTTCAGATCTTGCTCTCTTTAACACCATACAACAGTAAGTATACTAACAAGAGCACTGCAAAGGTGCACAACATGTCCATAGTATGTCTTGTGACCTCTAACCTCATGAAATGTGCATGAATTTTTCTAAGAATGTTATTGTCTGGAATCAAACTTAGGCCAGATATTACACTGGTTAATATTTCTGTTGAGTTTCATAAAAATCCATCATTTTCCAAGTAAGTTATCACAGTGACACAACAAAGTAGACTGTTGACCTGTGACCATAGTAAATATATGCATATGTATAATTGAACTCGGGTGAGATAATTTATTGGTAAGAAGATATTGTGAGGTTCATGAATATCCATCAAATTCCTGGAAACTTATTGCGATGACACTAAAAGTTAATGGATGCACAACAGATGGAAGGACCATGGGTACACCATATAAAACATCCTGTCAAAGACGGCGTATAAAAACTGATACCACCACAGGAAAATCTCCTTCTCTGCAAATTTTAAATTTTATCCTGAATGTATGACTAGTTAAACATGTGTTAAATAAGTTAAATAAGTGTCTTTCATCAAATAATAAAACAAGCACAGATGTGCATGTCAGCAGTGTGTCCAGTGTTATTTTTATCACATGCTACAGAAGGTGATCAGAATAACTGCCAGTGTCCACACCCCAGAGCAACTGTGAAGAATTAGTAAAGATTTACTTTTACTCAAACAAATAAGCTGCTTAAAGTGAAAAGTGTTAGCAGTGTTTTATTTTGCTTGACTGCAGGTGATACCTTTGCTAAGTCAGAGCAGTCATGAATGGTTTAAGCAGTTTTCAATCAAGCATGCTTATTTCTTCTTCAAATCTGTATCTTGTATTGTTATAACTTTGAAATATGATTTAGTCAGTGGCACTGATTTATCTTAAAGGGTGGAGGGAAGATTCAGGGGTGTAGGTTACCACACTTTTTTAATAAACCAATAAATACCGAAATAAACCCAGTATATATATATATATATATATATATATATATATATATATATATATATATATATATACTACTTGTATGATGTATGGCTGAGGTCATTCAAAATAATCAATAATTCATTAATGCAGGTCTATCAAGCAAAAAGGCAGAACAAAAGTCTATTGCACCAATTATTCATATATTTCATTTCCAATATATATATATATATATATATTATTGTCTAAATAGCTGAGGGGGATATGATTACCCCCCATACCCACCGCAACACATCAACCAGACCTTTTAAGACTTTTTAGCATTGTATTACAGCTGTGCATAACTTCATCAGAAAAAAACATTGAGGACTATGGAAGAAAAAATATAAAGCAATCCACATTTATGTCTCCTCAATTCACAGGACATAAGAATAATAAAAAAGACCACCTTATAATATGGTACAACTTGGGATGGGCCACCACAATAAAACACCACTAAATACAAGTTACACAGAAGAAACCATAAATCTTCTCTGAAGATGTTGGTAAATGTTAAAAAGAGAGATACTTCACATTTGGCCACACAAAACCAAACAAATTATTGTATACAATCTGCATCACACCAGTGCACATGAAGCCAACTGCAAGGAGGTGTATATACTTTAACAAGCATTGCCTTTTTAAGCCCCCTAGATGCAGGTTTTGGTGGGGGTTCAGGGATTCCTTTAGCGGCCCTTTCTGCCTTGCGTCTCTTAACAAAGGCCTTCCACTTTTTCAGGGCCTTTAACACGCAGCGTAGTTTGGCATAGGGCAGGGTCTGTAAATAGATTATTGCTTCGAACAATACTGTCAAATGCAGCAGTAAATTACACAATGCGTTGCAACACTAGTATTATTCCTATAGTATTATTTTATATTTTATATGGTCAAATCAGAATATTACTGGTTAACACTGATTTTAAGATGCCCTGTGATGCTGGACTTGAATTTTCCTCTGACTAATGATTTCTAAATGGGACATAGTGGTTTAGTTATAAATGTGGAAACACAACTGGACAAAAAAATTATTAAACTTAAGAAAGATCAGATTACTGATAAAAATAAGTAGGAAACTGAATCGAAAATATCAGCTTAAACAAATAAAAACTAATATTTTCAGCAAATCTTTAATTTATCCACCACAAACATTGCAAGACATACCATAAATGTCCGATTTAAAGCCACACACATTCTTTTGTCATTTCTATTACTGCTATGGGACAAAATGATGTAAAACAAGTTTTAAAAAATTCTGATATAAATGTGTGAGAAAACTTTTTAAATTAGACCTCTTTAATGTGACCAATTCTCCCTGTCTGTAAAAATTAAAAATCTTTATTCTATTATGGCCTATTCTATAATTACTAATGTGCATGTTATAACATAATAACAAGAGCAGATATTAAATAAGTATTTTTCAAATTGGCTTTCTAACAAAAAGAACTCTGCCATTGGAATATATTTAAGCAAACAAAGTGCTTAACCTCTGATGATAAATATGTCTTGATATTATATACTGAACAATTTTCATATTTTACTGGTAAACCTTGCAAAATGGAAGTTGTGCTATTTGCTCTTTCAGAGATAATTCTTTAAAACATGTAAATATCAAGAATTAAGAATGGTATGGTCTGTTCCTGATTCTGAATACTAAACAATAAACATGCATATAATGTGTTTACCTCAATCATACCATGCTTCTTGTCTGTGAAGGTGCAGAATGTTCTACCGGGTGACTGTACAATGACTGAACATAAGCACCTTAACTAACCAAATTTATCCTTTATTGCCAGTTGATGACTAAATAACAAAAAAATTAACTTCCTTTTCTAAAATTTGGTTTCACTTATTAAAGGTCTTTTTAGGAAATTACAGAACCTTTGACAAAAGTACAAAAGTAAATGTAATGGATATAACATAATCACACTTAAATAATCGACTCCATAAATCTCCAGTCAAAAAATTTCTACGTCAGGATGAAAACAATGAAGAATGTCTGTGTTATATTCTAAAAGTTCCCTTTATATTAGAATATATGCTGTGAATATAAAAGTTAACATTTATTTAGGGGTCAATCTTTAAGATTCAGTCCCTCTTGTATAGTGAGTCAATTTTCCTGAAATACAATATAAAGTCATTTTAAAACATACTTAAGTTTTCATGTACCGTAAAATCTGTGAAATTTCGTACCTCGAAGAATTTCGTACACTGTCTTTCTTCAGTAACCATAATTATTAAAATGACATGTTAAATTTCGAACTGCCGATGGTCTGTTACTCCGCATTTGATGTTAGCAGGACTGCCGTGAATGTAACACTGACGTAACCTCACCCTGTTATCTGGTTTTGAACAAGCCTACCGATCTGATCAATGTGATTGCCATGCTATTGATAATTAATATGAATTATATCTACATCTTATAGAATGAAATTTGACTGAAAACAAAGATTTTTGTTTCAGCAACAATAAAAAATCTTGAATTATCTCGAATGTGAGTTGCTTAATTGTCCGGGATGCGAGCGACACGCCGTGAATAACTGACAGACGTCCATGAAGTTTGACGGAGGTTAGAAATTGGATAATCAGGATTAACACCGTAATTGATCTCAAGACCACTAGCTTTACGTGCACCATAAAGGGGGATTTCCGTGTGTAAACCAGGTTCAAATTGGTCTCTTTCAAGCAAGCTCGGCGTTCCGGTGTATGTAATGCCAAAATTTATCAGTTTGAAAATTAATGCTAATTTCCATTAAAACATTTAAAATAAATATCTTGAATGTCACACCAGAACGACTCAGTTTCGAGTACCCAGGCTCCATATCACCCAACAAACAAGTCGCACAAGATTTAACGGTACATCAAAGCGATAGCAGACGTTCATGAAGTTTAATGGAGGTTGGATATTTGATATTGGATAATCAGGATCAAATAACTCTTTAAGTGATCTAAAGACCTCTAGCTTTTTGTGCACCAAACTGATTTGATATAAAATGAACAACACAAGTATAGAAAATAATGTTTTTATTCATGAAACATCATGGTTCACACGGATGAATGCAAAATCGGCGAGTGAATACTTGAGGCTCCTATTACTGCCCACTGCCGACAAGGCATCTTAAATTGTCAAGACCATAATTTTAAAACTGCTGAAATCGACTGTTGAATTTCGGACTCCCACAAATTCAATTATTTTTTTCTGTACAAAATTTCACAGATTTTACAGTATATGCATCAGTTTCATTGATCATGAATATAAATTAGGTTCCAGTGATCATGAATATACATTAGGTTCCAGTAATCATGAATATGCATTAGGTTCTATTGATGAGACCATCAAGTTTACCTGTTTTCTGGTGAGTAATCCTGCTATCTCTTTGATTCCTGTTTCTATGGCAGTGACATGGTTGTAGAGCTTCTCTCCCTGCTGGCGTACAGACTTGACCATGGCAGAGGTGAACTCATGTGGTGGCTGAACACAAAAAGACAAGATGGGATTTATTCAACAGTGGCAGTAAGCAAATTATTATAAGATTAAACCAGAGAACTGAGACACATTAAATTCTTTGTGGTGTATTAAAAAGTGATGAGGCATACTCAGCAAATTTTGGGGTATGGTGCAGTTAGTTATATATGATATAAACCGACAAGTAATACTGTGGATACAAAATTTCTAGGTCTAAAATTTTGACTTAGACCATTAGTGGGGTTAAACAATCATGCACTAATCATTCCCGAGTAGTTTCTGGTGTTGTTTAATGACTTAACTGATATTCTCTGATGTGTGTTAACAAGACAAGCAGTACAAAATGACTTTTTAGCTTAATAAATAGGTACATTACATTGCTTCTATGCATTTTATTATGCCTTATCAATATGTCATTGCTGACCTGGAAGGTTATATAGGCCAACTAAATGTTTTTATTCAATGCAGAGTGATGATGGACTGGCTTTTAAATTTTCTTTATTAAACCAAACGATTGTGGAATTTTAATTTTGTTGACAAAAGGTTATCTACGAATTCCACAAAAAAAAACATGAACAATTCAGAATAAACAATACATGATCATGTGTTAGATTTATTAAAAAATATATGAAACAGGTCATTATGCATGCAAACATGGAAGCTAGTTTGACACAGGAACAATTTTTTTAAGTTGGATGGAATAGATAAGCTACTATATATAACATATCAATGCATGCAAAGACCTGCACTTATAGCTACGGAACTGCAGTCAATCTGATAAACCTCTGTGTAACAGATACAAGACAGTTGCTGTATTCCTCACTTTAGGATTTCATTTAAATAAAATAAGTGAAACATGAGCTCATTAAGTTTTGTGCAAAACCTCATATTGTATTTCTCAAAGGCAGTTCCACAGGTGTAATATGAATATTATATCACAAATAAGCCTTTTTTTAATTTAGTTTTTTTTGTATAGGGACAATTTTTGTAATAGGGACAATTCTCAGATCAGAGCCTCTTTTTAAGATATCAGAGCAAACCACTAGTTTTCTTGGGATTTCCATATTTTGATTGAGGCTCTGGAAGGGAATGTCAACTACCAGAGGTAGAGACCTCCAGCTCTAAAATCTGATGCCTAAATCACTAGACACACCTTAAAAATCTAATACTGATGTGAAGAGACTGACCTGTCTGTTCATCAATACAGACTTACCCATGATCGAGAGAAGGCCAGTTCATGGTCAAACAGAAGCATGTTGCTGATGGTATCAATAGTTCCCTGTACCTTGGACGCAACAATGGCATTCACAGTGTTTACCAAGTACTTCAACCTCTCTGTGCCTGCATGTACTTGATGCAGGAACGCATCTAAAAGTTCACATCATCCATCAAAATATTTTCACACTGACTAAAACGTTCACAATTGATTATTATTTCTTTTTAACAAATGGAGGAAAAATAGCCCACTTACAACTTAAATACAATTTAAAAAACACCTAAACTCAGGTTTGAACATATATATTCTTTATTGCCACTTGATGACTAAATAACAAAGGATAATTAAAAGACAACTTCCTTTGCTACAATTTGATTTCACTTATAAAAGCTCTTTCTGGAAATTACAAAACCTATGACAAAAGTAGAAAAGTTAACTGACCAATTATGTGAAAAGATACAACATATTATAGTTGAAATTATCAACTCCATATATCAAGATGTCCAAATGAAAACCTGGGACAGGGAAAACCTATTAAAATCAGAGCATAAAATTTCAGGTCAGGAAGGACTGTTTTGCCTAGGTGTACGTACACTCATACTAAAGTGCTATTCTAGTTTGATACCTATATTCATGCTGTTCCATGCCAGTGTGCTGAGCCCAGGATGGAAGTTGGCCCGTGCTGCTTCTATGTGTTTTTCAAACAGTCCATACAGTGCTGGAGGAATGGCATTACAGACATTATTAAACTCCCTCAGACAGAGCTGCAGGTGGTCCTTGTAGCCCTTGAATCTCGCCTCCTGCTGCATGACCATCATGGCCGACTCCGGGATCTGAATCCCGAGCCTCGTCAACCAGCGGGCTTCATGTATCAGCTGCAGCACCCTGTGAACACCATAGTTAGTTATAATGAGCAGCTATTCAAAGCGATCATTTTAAAAGACGGCATATAACTTCATAAAGTAGTGCAATACACATTCATTCTGATAATTTTCATTCTCCTGATGTTTTTATATAACAAGACATTACTGTTCATTCATTTCCCACTACCACATCTGGTCTTGCCACAGTTGTGCTAGTTCATATCCTTTGACATTATGTCTGAATGAAATAGTTCTGAAATTGTCCAGCAGATGTCATCAGGGTGTCTTTATCTGGCCAGGATAATTGTCAGGTTCTTATTCATTGACTCTTATCAAGACATTTAAGTGAAGTTTAACATGCAAAGGACCTAAGTGGCCTAAATATTAAAATGACACTGTCTTACCAAATATAAAACCATAAATAATACTATAACAGAAAAGAAAAAAAATGTTTATTGCCCTAAAAGCAAGTAAAAGATGTGACATTGTTTTCTCTGTAATATGAGACCAAGCACCACTTAACCTGCTGTAAATCCAGACTAGGTAAGCATATATAATACTGCCTTCAACTTAGAAATGTGGTTTTGCAGGACTGTTCATACCGTTCATCAGCATTGACCATGATCTGGCCAGTGTCTGGGTGCTGTACAAACAGGGTAGCCCTGAGTCCGTTCTTGGCTTGATCTATGTGCGACTTCCAGTGAGTGAACCACAGGCTTTCAAAAGTGACCAGTGTTGTTGCCAGGCGATTGTAGATTTTGACAATACGACTGAAATCCTTGAGGTTTGTGATGGCCTTGTTCTCGCGAAACACTTTCATTGGCTCCTCAATACGAGTTAACAGCTGGCGGGACCAGTTGATTGCCCCTGCTACTGGTGGAGCATTTCTAAGCAGTGGTGGGTCCTCCTGTATAATTAAAACATAACAATGACTTGAATGAGGTATAACATATAAGGTATCACAGGCTGTCGTACATTTATGTATGTATTACAAACATTATTCTCCCTTTTGCTTTTATAAACATGCAAGAATATCTTTCCCAGAGCAATGGTTCCTTATTAAAACTCCACCTACAGGAAGGGGAGTCTTATTTCCATATATGGGTAAAAAATTTTTTATGGGTGGACCTGCTGAGGGGCCTCCCAAAGTTCAAAACTATCGCTTTCAGTTTTTTTTTAAATATTTTTTCTTCTTTCTTTTTCCAATTTCTGTTTGCGCTAGATCTCTGAAATGGCTAATTTTCAATAGCTTACATTAGGGCACAATATTAGTCTGAGATCACAGATTTACACGGTATATTGATTTTTGATTTTGACCTAGATCCCATGGCCATACACTCAGTAGCAAATTCCATGTTGTCGCTCAAAGCTGGCTTCTAATGATCACTTGCTGATTGCATCCATGTATCATCCAGATTTATCAATAAATCACATAAAAAATGAAACCAAGATTTACTTTAAGCTCCAAAAACCATACTTACAAACTCAACTAAAATGAGGTTGTTTTCGCAATGCAAAAACAGATATGTCTCTCCTCCCTATGGGCCTCCCATTCTTAAATATGAGGAAAAAAATACGGACTACTTCAAAAGTCACAGCATTCAATAATAATTTCTTCGCATGGGAGGGGACATAATTGTGGATTGGTATTTACACAGAAATTAAATGTTAATATAATATGAATAAAGTGCTCTGTTTCAGTGTCCACGACTACTACACTGTTCATGACATTTTTCAATTTCACCAATGTGTGTGTATGGGATGCTGTGTGAGTTTAAACACGTTCATTGGTTGTATGTATTGGTTTGTCCTTTTGCGGCATATATTCAGGTATGCTGTAACAGTAATTTGGGGAATTCTATATGCCAAGGATATTATATATTTTTTCCCCAGTGTAGTTCACCTCATCAGGTGTGTTAAAATGCCACATAAGAACACTGAGTACGCCACATCAGGGCTTATAAATATACATACACACACAATATATACCTTGTTTTTCTCATACACTTGTTGTATCTCATCCAGGTCACTCTCGTACCAGTTGAAGATTTCTATGAACTTCTCAGAAATAGCGATCCTGATCCCTGGTCTTTGTTGAATGGGTACAAACCTGGAAAATATAACATAAAACCTGCAAATAACCTGTAAACTTGCTGAATATATTTAAACAGTAGCACATCTGTCGAAATATCAATGTATAATTAAATATTATTAATATATATATATAATTAATTTATATATATAATCTAATATAAAATTATTATCAATAATAGTTCTACCTTACATATAATTCATACTGTTGTGTACTGCACAAGGCAGCAACAATAAATGACAGCATTTAACAAATAAAATAATATCACAATGTTTTCATGACAATTTTAATAATAAATACAACTGATGTTTCTGGATCTTATATATACTATTTAAATATATTATGTAGAGAAAATAAAAATAAATGCAAACAGAGTAATATCCTTTTTACATGTGTCAGAGAGAAGGAAGGTAGATTGTTTAACAAATAATTTGTATTTTGCAGACTAAGAAGCTCACCATGCCTTCACATGACACATGCACCAAATAACAGCTAGAAAGCCTGTGAAGTCTTTGTGATGTAAACAATATCCTTAGAAGAGGTAAAGTCACTCTGGGGTCATGAAACTCAGCTGATCTCTGACACTGAGAAATTCAATCAACTTATATTGCTGTGATTTTAGAAATTTTGCAATTGTGTCTGTGGCAGTTGTGAAGAATTTATTGAATGGATTATCTTCAAATTTTCCATGGTGAGTGCAAAATTTTTGTTTTGCAGCCGAGAATACTAACACCAGTCTGACTTTTTAAGTGCTGAAAAAAACACAAAACAAGTATTATTCACATAATATAGGTCACAGCGACCTAATTTTTGGTATGCAAGAAGATTTACCACAGACCTATCTGGATTTTTAAGTAAGAACTTTCTAGGTCAAGCAGTTATGATTTTATCTTTGTTAATGGCCAGCCAGCAGGCCAACAGACAAAGGGCAATGGTTATAGCTCAGATGACCTACTGACCTGATCATAAGATCGAGTGCCTCCTGGGTGGTCATCTTGCGAGCAAAGACAGCGTGTAGGTAAGCAGCCAGGAACTTCTCCAGATCCTGAACGTTCAGCAAGAAGGTGGTGTAGATGTCCTCAAACCTGTCACGGTCCTAGTGAGACAAAGTATGGATATACTGGTACAGGGTTCATACACTTTGAGTAATTCAAAATTTCTTGACTTTTTCAGGACCTTTTCAGGACCTAGCTGTGACAAAAAAATCATGACCTTTCCTTGTCACTTTGACATGTAAATGTTACTTAGGACACTGAAAATGCAGATTATCCTTAATCATTTACATATGAATAATATAGCTAAGAGAATGCATATATAGAATGCATACATAGCTCATTATTTCAGCAGCTAAAATATGTTTTGTTGTTCATGTCTGACAGGGGCCGGGGAAGCATAAAATGTGTATTTTTTATTTCTTTTTGCATAAGCTTCATGTTTAGGATATAAAACCATAAAAATGAACACATGGGATGGTTAAGTAATCCTGCAAAGTGTTTCTAATTTAAAGATTAGTTTAAATGGAAACTTTTTTAAAGATTCTTTAATACTGAGAGTGAACTATAACCCTTAACAAGCTTTCAAAACTGTCAACTGAATTAGTTTATAACTAATCGCCAACAACCAAAGAGTAAACACAGGGTGGTATGTGGAACCAAAAGACAAGCAGGGTTTAATTGGAGTTAGCAAGAACTGCACCCTTTCCATCAATGTTTCACCCTTTCCATCAATGTTTCACCATTTCCATCAATGTGTCACCATTTCCATCAATGTTTCACCATTTACATCAATGTTTAACCACTTACATCAATGTTTCACCATTTACATCAATTTTTCACCATTTCCATCAATGTGTCATCACTTACATCAATGTTTCACCATTTACATCAATGTTAAACCACTTACATCAATGTTTCACCATTTACATCAATGTTTCACCATTTACATCAATTTTTCACCATTTACATCAATGTTCCCAATTTACAGACAGACATGTGCCTATCAAACCACTTTATTTGAATATAACAAAAGTGTAAGAAATAAAGATTATTTCAATTGCTTAATTGCTTATAACTCTAATTCTTTGTTATTCTTAAAATTAATAACTAATGCAATGTCATCAGCTTGATATATTGAAGAAAAAAGAATGATCTTGATTAAGTTAGTTAATTTACCTTTCTAAAAAATATCCAGTGACATAAGCTTTTAATATGATGATTGTGAAAATATTACTTTAAGCTTATGTTGGCATTTAATTTCCCAATTATCCCTTGTATATAATGCTTCTGATTACCAATGAGATATTTTGAATTATCATGTCTTGGCTCCCATCTACATAAGCATGAAATATAATATCTTCTTAATTGTTTCCAAAATTATCAGCAAAAATACAACTATATATGTTTAGCTGATTCCTAAGAGTTCAAGTCCTGTCATTATACATATATTTCTCTTGTCAGCCATTAAGCAAGGTTGCACCATTGTGCATGTTTATAAGCTGTGTACAGGACATGGTACTTAATTATGGCGTGTTATAGAAACATTTATTTTCCATAAAGGGATATTACAGTTAATTTTAACCACTGCACAAATTGCAGATAGTTTAATAATACCTATTATTTAGAACATACAACAGATTTTTGCACTGGCAAACACCACCGATGTGACCAGGCAGTAATAAGGCGGGAAACACGGGTGTAGTTTACTAATTCCATTGAAGTAGACCGTGGCTCTTTTTCTGCTAAATCTTTCCGGATAATTCTTGGTTAATCCTCCATTTACAACATGTTTAAACCTTAAATTATATAACTCTTGGTTAATGCTATTTATTGGTCAGACTGGCTTGCGTATTCATAACTTTTGGTCAGTTCTACTAACAGGAGTATTGGCCAAATCAGTGGATACAGGTGTGGGTGGCAATTGTTTCACAACTAATCATATGTCATGCACGGGCTTAGAAATGTTACAAGTGCATACATGAGGGTTCATTGGCATTTTGTGGTAAGACCGTTTCTGTCCATTTATGAACTTTAAGAGATACATGATTGCTTGGAGTATGGACATTGTAAATTTGCAATGCAATAGAAAGCCAAGGAAGGCAGGATTTTGGTATAAAAACTCAGAAGGTCCCCGGAAAATGGGAACGTTGGAATCTCTTACTGGCTAACAATGCTACCATCCTAATAATCATAAAAGTACCATTTTGTTATATATACATCTTTGAAAATGGCAGCATTTTCTAATTCTCTTTCATTTTAAAAACCTATTTTTTTAAGTAACAATTTTCCAGTACACGACAGTCCTTCATCCCTCTGTCGAATATCTTAAAAATTCTTTTTATTTATGATTTAACATCTTAAACTCATAGTAATTAATTTTTTATTGCACACAACAGTGAAATAACTTCCATTTTTATTCATCTCAAATGTACCATTTTACACTTCTCTCCTGTGATATGAACATGCAATCTGCACTGAACTCACCTTGCCTAAAATACTCCATTACAGAAAAGTTTAGAATTTGGTTCGCTAGGTTTCCTACAAACAACAGGCAAGTCTTGAAATTTTGTATCTTGAATGCATGTTTAGCAAAATGAAGACTGCCGTGTCATATTTTTTTTCGAAAGTATTTGTAAGAATTAAATAACGGCAATCAGGGGTTTACCACCCAGATATCCTGAAGAGTGGATATTAACCTATGTTATAACAGGCAGCTAAAGGGAGAAAGGCCCTGGTGTATAGTCTCGTTAAAGAGGTTTTCATGTATCATGTACATTAGATCTTTAATAATTATAATATTAATACAACAATTTTAGACAGTAGGAAAATGAAAATTTATGACTTTTCATGACTTTAGAGAAATTTCTAAAATATCATGACTTTCTATGTACTGTTTTTCAAATCCTTAAAACAGACAGACGGACTTACAGGGTGATTACTACAGGGCACCAGCTTATTCGAGTGGGGCCCTAATTAAGTTTAAATTGATATTTACATATCATTCAGAATAATTACAAGCAGGAAAAATATTTTAGCTAAAAAAATGTTGCCACTTGATTGACCAGTTTTCTTTTGTGTAACTACACAGACTATAGTGTGTGCTTACCTTGCTCTCAAAGTCCAGCATGGTTTTTATGGTGACAGCATCTGTCATGATTTGGATTATCTTGATGTAGTGTGTGCTTACCTTGCTCTCAACGTCCAGCATGGTTTTTGTGGTGACAGCATCTGTCATGATCTGGATCATCTTGATGTAATGTGTGCTTACCTTGCTCTCAACATCCAGAATGGTTTTTGTGGTGATAGCATCTGTCATGATCTGGATCATCTTGATGTCATGTGTGCTTACCTTGCTCTCAACGTCCAGCATGGTTTTTGTGGTGATAGCATCTGTCATGATCTGGATAATCTTGATGTAGTGTGTGCTTACCTTGCTCTCAACATCCAGCATGGTTTTTGTGGTGATAGCATCTGTCATGATCTGGATCATCTTGATGTCATGTGTGCTTACCTTGCTCTCAATGTCCAGAATGGTTTTTGTGGTGACAGCATCTGTCATGATCTGGATCATCTTGATGTCATGTGTGCTTACCTTGCTCTCAACATCATGCATGGTTTTTGAGGTGATAGCATCTGTCATAATCTGGATCATCTTGATGTAATGTGTGCTTACCTTGCTCTCAACATCCAGCATGGTTTTTGTGGTGACAGCACCTGTCATGATCTGGATCATCTTGATGTAATGTGTGCTTACCTTGCTCTCAATATCCAGCATGGTTTTTGTGGTGATAGCACCTGTCATGATCTGGATAATCTTGATGTAGTGTGTGCTTACCTTGCTCTTAACATCCAGCATGGTTTTTGTGGTGACAGCACCTGTCATGATCTGGATCATCTTGATGTAGTGTGTGCTTACCTTGCTCTTAACATCCAGCATGATTTTTGTGGTGACAGCATCTGTCATGATCTGGATCATCTTGATGTAGTGTATGCTTACCTTGCTCTCAACGTCCAGCATGGTTTTTGTGGTGACAGCATCTCTCATGATCTGGATCATCTTGATGTAGTGTGTGCTTACCTTGCTCTCAACTGCCAGCATGGTTTTTGTGGTGACAGCATCTGTCATGATCTGGATAATCTTGATGTAGTGTGTGCTTACCTTGCTCTTAACATCGAGCATGGTTTTGTGGTGACAGCACCTGTCATGATCTGGATCATCTTGATGTAATGTGTGCTTACCTTGCTCTCAACATCGAGCATGGTTTTTGTGGTGACAGCACCTGTCATGATCTGGATCATCTTGATGTAATGTGTGCTTACCTTGCTCTCAACATCCAGCATGGTTTTTGTGGTGACAGCACCTGTCATGATCTGGATCATCTTGATGTAATGTGTGCTTACCTTGCTCTCAATATCCAGCATGGTTTTTGTGGTGATAGCACCTGTCATGATCTGGATAATCTTGATGTAGTGTGTGCTTACCTTGCTCTTAACATCCAGCATGGTTTTTGTGGTGACAGCACCTGTCATGATCTGGATCATCTTGATGTAGTGTGTGCTTACCTTGCTCTTAACATCCAGCATGATTTTTGTGGTGACAGCATCTGTCATGATCTGGATCATCTTGATGTAGTGTATGCTTACCTTGCTCTCAACGTCCAGCATGGTTTTTGTGGTGACAGCATCTCTCATGATCTGGATCATCTTGATGTAGTGTGTGCTTACCTTGCTCTCAACTGCCAGCATGGTTTTTGTGGTGACAGCATCTGTCATGATCTGGATAATCTTGATGTAGTGTGTGCTTACCTTGCTCTTAACATCGAGCATGGTTTTTGTGGTGACAGCACCTGTCATGATCTGGATCATCTTGATGTAATGTGTGCTTACCTTGCTCTCAACATCCAGCATGGTTTTTGTGGTGACAGCATCTGTCATGATCTGGATCATCTTGATGTAGTGCTCCTGTACCACTCCAGTGATGCTTGGACCATCCCCTCGTCGATGGTCAGGGTAGTACTTCTCTGTAGCACAACACATAGCATGAACTTATACTATATCAACAATAACAGGTATTTAAGATATAAACATGTGACAAGTTAAACATTATGTAACTGCTATAATACTGTCATAATAAACTTAATACATTCTTACTGCTGGTCATAAATATTTGAGGATTTTGTGGGTGGAAAAGGATCACTAAATTAAGATTACATGAACAATGAAGAAATGTTCATCAATTTAAACTCTACATTTTATTGCAATATTGTGTTAATTTTCCGTCTGGAATATCACTGTAGTTCATTGGATATTTTACTCATATTGTTTCTGTAACTTTATGAGTAATATTATGTTACACAGTGCGTGACCTTGTGCTAGAGTAAAGCATCCCATTTCATAGAGCACCTATACCACATGAACACAGATATAGTAAGCATGGTAACTAAGCTTTGTGAAATTTCATGTAATGAGCAGGGACAGAGGAGCCGAGAATTTTTTTTATGTAACAGAAAAAATATAAATATTCCTTAGGCAAATATAAAATATTGTGATATATGTCGAATGCCATCTAAATCCAGCAAGGTATTAAGATATTTATATATTGGCATATCACTTGACTGAAGTACAACTCACTGAGGATCTTGAGATCTTCCCTTGTAAGACCTGTCTGTGTGTTTAGCACAGCGTGGACTTCATCCACCTGACCATCAGCTCCCTCTGTTGACTGCTGCTGTGCTTCCTCGACCAGAATTTCCTCATCTTCAGCAATAGCCCCCAAGTTACCATGGTCTAATGCTGGTGCAGGCCTAACAGGATCAGCTGTTAATATGTAATAATTATAAAGTTGTAATGTCTGCTTTAGATTAGATTACTGACCCACAGACTGAAAAGCACTGTTGTTTAACATAGCTACAATGATTACAGAAAATTCTCCACAATCCAAGATCAAGAACAAGTTTCAAAACTTGAGTAAGACACTTTCAAATATCAAAACTCTTCATTATACAATGCTGTCAGTGTTGTTCTTTTAGCAGGGCCAATCAAATCAGTCTTTATATTACTATGTACACTGTATTCTCAATTAATGCCCAAATGTATAAGTCTTTGCATTCCATTGAATAACCTTATATTTTACAATCATGTGCCAATCTTGCACCAAGAAGCAGCCAATTCCAGCTACCACAAAAGCATAATGCATGAATAAAGTACTTTAGGAAACTTAATAAACTGTTTTAAACAATCAACATATCAGTTTGTTAGCCTCACATAATTTAAAGGATTAAGCAAATAAGTAAACCTAGAAACAAAAATTTAATTCAGTGGCCTTTTATTCTATTTCTTGTGATGAGTGATATTTTAATCTGTGAGGACAGGGCTGCTCACCTTGAGTCTGATCCTCTAGAGACACCTTGGCAGTAGGATCTTTGCTCTCATCATACACTAGGTCCTCCTTCCTGGGACGAGGCAGGCCACTGGTTGTTTTCTTCATCCTAAACAACATGGTAAAGGATTAAGTTTTTTCAGATCCACTTCAGTGTGTCTTTTGTACTAAACTCCAATTTCTATTAGAACAATAGATCTGACAAAATGGAGCCACAGCTGAATCCTACCTACAGCAGTATTATATATCTATATCTTAATTACATGAAGAATTTTAAAAAAATTTGCATTCTCACTTAATTATATAGATTGTTCTTTCATTAATCCATATGTATTAAACTGGATTAGAAACTTGAATCCAAATTGACTGGAAATATGTGGTAACAGAAAATAGTGGCAACCATTTTTGCAAAGTAAAACCATGAGTAAAATGGACCATGGCACTGTGTTAAAACTTAACATGATTAGAAAAATTACACAACTTTCAAAGATATAGATATACCCAGTACAACCTTTCAAGTGTGAAAACTTGCACTTAATCAGTTTAATTATTATTTTTTTTTTTTCTTACAGATTTTTTTGGTGGAGGTAACCGCTTCCATTTTTTTTTTTAATGCTTGCTTAACTAAATATGTACATCTGCAGAATTCCATTCCGCTTTCGGACTACGTGAAAGGGGCTTACACACGATTTTCTGGTGTCAACCAGGCTCGGTGAATCACTCCTGCAGGTCCTGGGTGTATCTCATCCCAATTGCTGGGTCACAACACCGAGGAATCCCCGAAAGGGGCACTGGTTTGTGAGTGAAACACGACTGTTTGGTACAGTCTCCCCATTAAGCCTGCAGATCGCTCACCCTGGGCGGGGGCCGACTGTGAAAAATCTCACCGGCTCGGCTGAGATTCAAACTCATGATTTCCCGGCTTTGAGCCCTGCGCTCTACCCCTGAGTCACAGAAGCCAGTCTTCAGTTTAATTATTATTATGTGTGATTATACATAAACTAGATGTGTCAGAACGACACAAATGCCCCCGCCTGGAGCAAATTAGAAATATTTGTTTAATTTTGTTAAATTTTTTAAGTTCAGGAGCTGTCATATGGTCAAAAGTAGAACAACCAGGACAAAATGCAAACTTGATCTGTAATGGGTCATTATCAAACAACACACCAAAAATCAGGCCAGTATCTGCAGGCATTGTGAAAAAAGTCCATACATGTGAATTTTTTTATAAAAATTTCTATTTTTCATGAAATTTTCTATGTTCAGGATCTGTCATATGGTCAAAAATAGGTCAACTGGGACAAAATGCGAACTTGATTTGTAAGTGGTCATTATGTGCCAACAGACCAAAAAATAGGCCAGAATCTGTAAGCATTGCACTGCGAAACTAGAATTTTAGCAAAAGCTGATAATCAGTTATAAATTTAAACTGGAGGTGTTTGTACCATGTTTCATAACAATACACCAAATGCTTCCTGAGAAATAAGCTCCTAAGTTTTTTTCTATTCTAAGCTCTAAGCCCTTGAAAAGTAGGTCAAGATCATCCATCTTTGAACCTGACCAAGATTTTGTTAATATACAATAGCACTGAAGAAATGAAGTTCCTGTGTTGAATACCTTCGGATATATCCTGCACAAAAGGCCAAAATTGAAAAATCCAATAAAAATTAATTAAAAAATCAGAAATTGTAGATCATGCCACTAAAATTTTGCAGCACTTACAGACCATCAGTCCCTATGACCATGGTAAGTTTTGTGAAAATCCACAAGGTGGTTCCTGAGATATAAACTTCTAAGCGTTTTTCTATAATCAGCTCTAAAACAAAGAAAAATAGGTCAAGGTCACCCATCTTCAAACTTGACCAAGATTTTGTTGATATACATCTTCACCGAAGAAATAAAAATTCCTACAGCGAATCCTTTAAGAAATATCCTGCTCACAAAGCCAAAGGTAAAAAATCCGATGAAAATTCATAAAAAAAATCCAAAATTGTAGGTGGCACCACCAAACTTGTGCAACAGGTACAGACCATCAGTCCCAATAATCAGAGTTAGTTTTATGAAAATCCACACTGGTTCCTGAGATATAAGCTTCTGTGTGTTTTTCTATCTGTGTGTTATCAGCTCTAAAATGTAGAAAATACCACGGACGGACAGACAGCCTTAGGGGTGAGGGCTAAACAAGGCTGTACATGTACATTTGTCATGAAATTTTATATTTTTCCATGAAATTTTCTATGTTAGGGTGCTGTCAAACGGTCAAAAGTAGGTCAACAGGGATGAAATGTGAACTCAATCTGTAACTGGTCATTTTCTGCCCAAACACCAAAAAATCAGGCCAGTATCTGCAGGCACTGCGGAAAAAAGTCCGTACATGTGCATTTTTCATGAAAAATTCTTTTTTTCATGAAATTATCTATGTTCAGGAGCCGTAAAACGGTCAAAAGTAGGTCAACCTGGAAGAAATGCGAACTCGATCTGTAACTGGTCATTATCTGCCCACACACCAAAAATCAGACCAATATCTGCAATCATTGTGAAAAAAGTCTGTACAACTGTTTGATTTCAGAATGACAGAATGACGGACATGGGTAAAACTATATGCCCCGGCCACTTTGTGGCGGGGGCATAAAAAAGATAAAACAAACTTTTTTAGGAAGCACCAGTTGATGCAAGTTACCTGTGAAACTGTGCCACAGTGTTGATGACGTCTAGAAGCTGACGGATGCGGCTGCAGAAGGCATCCATATGGGACATGATTGTGTCTTCATCCCCAATGGGCACCCCATGACCCTCTTGGTCTCCAGTCAGGGACGGTGTTTTCTTGGATGGAGATGTGCTCACACTGGGTCGTCTTGGTCTGCTCCCAGTACCCATCTTAGACCTGCATTCACATCATATCATTCATGACTGTACAATCAGCAACTTCTCTGTCAAAACCTGTACTGTTCATTGATTTTAATTACTCAGAAAGTACCTTGTTTCCTAGTAGCAATGAGACTGGAATTTGTTGAAGCAATGAGATTTTAAATACAAATCTAACCAGAAGAGAGCTGAACACATATATTTTTCTACTTTACATGATAATTAAATATTAAAGGATTAAAGAAGTAATCAAGGTAATATATTTTAAATGGACAAATAAATTACAGGATATAAAATATAAATACTCCTTAGTGGAAACTACCTACTGCAGGCTGTGATAAAAGGTACCAAGAAAAATCTATGACAGAATTTCTTTTGGTCTGAAAAACAAGTGACCCATGGGTCATGACCCTCAACTGACAAGGAAGACATTCACAAAAGGAATTTTATCATCTGGATGCCAAATTTTGTATGTGGTAACTCCCTTCTAACTGTAGCAATTAAAGTTCTTCAAAATCAACAAGAAGAAAATGTTTCATGATAATATGTCCAGCCATTCCCATGAAATTTAACCTTTTTGTATACAGTCAGCTGAGCTAAAAATGACCATGCATATTTTTGAAGGACATCAAGATAGAATAATCTAGGTCCAACAGTAAAATGTTGTACCCTGTCTGACTGTCTGGGTGCTTAAAATGATTTTGGCCAGTAATATAGGTCACCATAATTTAATTTCAGGTTTCAATGGAGACTACCCAAGATTTCCCTGTATATAACATTGGAACATTCTATGGCTAGTAGATATAATTTGTGCCCATCTGATTTCAGGGTGCTAATAATCAAGCTCTTGGCTCATAGTTCACAGAATATAAGTCACCATGACATTTTAGGTTTCCATGCAGATTTACCCAGGACCTGCCTAAATGTCATGTTAGAAAATTCTATCCCAAGCAGATACAATATGTGCCCTGTCTGACTGACTGGGTGCTCAAAATCATGTTTTCAGCCAGTAGTTCGCAAAATGTTGGTCACCATGACCTAATTTCATGTTTCCAAGGAGACTGGCCTAGGACCTCCATGGATATACAATGAAAAGTTCTTTAGGTCTAACCGTTACGATTTGTGCTCTGTAAATGGACAGACTGCTTCATCTGAATGTCTCAAAATTAGAGATAAGTGTAAAAATTAGAAAAAAATACAGGTGATGCCACCAGTCTTCAGGAAATGATTAAACACTCCGTGATCAATATGCATGGAAAGAATCGTGGCAATCAATGCATAGGTTATTCAGATACTGGAGCTTTTGTATCAAATTTTTAATTATATGGGGGGTACTTTCGAGCCCCACAGCTCATAGGATATTGGTCACAGTGACCTAATTTCAGGTTTCCAAGGAGATTTTTTATGGACCTCTATAGATTTTAACCTAGAAGTTTCTCAGTCCAGTGGTTATGACTTGTGTCCTGTTAACAGTCAGACAGAATGGACAAAGAGTGATTGCTCTAACTCAGATGACTTTCAGTCAGCTGAGCTAATAAAACTGGGAAGTGCAGTATTTTACCTACGCAACCACTATGAAGATTGATGGTATAAATGGACATCTGTTTGCTCTAGTTGTGGTCATTATCCTTGGTGATTTCTACGTACCTGCCAGTCATTGATCCCGCTGGGCCACCCAGGCTGCTCAGGGAGGGGAAGTGTGACAGATTGGAGCTGGCACCAAGGGAGTCCCGTAGAGTCCTCAGACAGTCACGGTAGTAACTCTGTAACGTCAGGCAAGCTCGCAGCCGACCAATCAAACTCTCGCCGTCTAGGGGACCACCTTTTCCTATCTCCCTCCCTTTTAATCTCTGGCTCTGAAAGCATTTCAGTTAGGTACAAAATGTGAACTAGAGTACAACTTCCCCTGACAAATCTGTTTTTTTTTTCATGTTTAATTAATATTCTTTTTATTTTCTAACTTTTTTTAAATTCATTCCAAGGATAAATTCATTTTTGGGGCTTTTTTTTTGTTCTATCTTTAGGCAACATAAATTTGCCAAACAAAACTTGCACTGATGGTAGAAGGGAAAACAAGGGACCCATGGGTCACTGTGCTCAGCTGAAGTTGACCTTGAAGGTAAAAAATCTAAAAAAGGAAAAGGTAATATGGGCCATGGCTGGTTTACATGATTGGTTTATATTGATAAGTAAGAAATTGTTTCAAATAATATTTTGTGACCAAACCATGCATTTTCTAAAGTTAAAATTGAAGCATGTGAGCAGTTTGTGACCATAAGATGAATATTAATACCATGATCATTGGTTGGCTTTGTGATAAACTGTTGACAGTTCAGTAGTTTACACATTTGTTAAATTGGACCTATTTTTTAAATATATATATATCATTAAATATGGTTTTTTTTTCTATTTTATAAAATGTAAACAGTTGAAATAAAACTAACATCCCCAGTCCACAGATGGAAGGACTTGGTTGTGGTGGTTAGGGGGGTGGGGGGGGGGGGTTAGTGGAATGATGGGATATAAGTTTAACATATGCAATATTACTCAACTGAATATATAAGTTGCTTTCAAATTTCAGACTTTAATAGCTTAAATCCATACACATACAGCATATGAAAGTTATTTCAACAGTGCTTATAGGAGAAATTTCATAAATAATATATATTTAAGAATAACAGAGAGATGATGGACAGACAGAGCTGATCACTTTATGTTCCATTCTCCTGAGGAAAGAATATGTTTCAATCAGATCTCAATTTTTTCTAATCCAATTATTTTTTTTTCCAATAAATTTTACACATTTTCAATTAAAAACTAATGTCCCAGTGCACAGGTGCAAGGGAATCAATTGCAGCTGGGGGGTGGGGGGAATGGTTGGATTAACAACACTTCTGTATATACATACAGGGCAAACAAAGCCTGATCTCCAATTCTGCTGAGGCAGGAAAATAATGAACAAATGATTGTATTAGATCCTCATTTTATTATCAAATCATTTTTTTATTTTAAGTTTATATTTATATACATTTCCAATATAATCTAAATATTTTAATAAAAGTTTATTTATAATTCTAAATTGCATCATCATAAATCTCAATCAGATAACACCACATCATGCATACAAATGTATATTTATTTTTTACAACAAAAATATATCTTTTAAATTTGCAAAACAATAAATATATAAACAAGGCCTACAGGCCTAATGCGAACCTGTGCAATGAGATTACACCAGGTATAATGCTTCAATGCTGGACCATTATTTTTCAAGAACATGTGTAACATGTATATGAACAATGCAAGTACTAAACACTTAGAACAGGAAACAATTAAACAAACATCACTGCTGCAATTCTGGCATAGGTGCTTACAACACAAAAACTAGAATATGGGTAGTCAACAAGGGACTACTTGTATCCGCCAAAATCAGAGTGGGAAAGGTGAAGTGAGGCATGGATTGAGTGGTAAGGGGAAATAGTGGTGTGTGTTGCATAATAGCCTGGATGTCTGCAGCCAAAATGTGTATGTAGTTTGCGCCACCTACCACAAAATCCAGAAAGCTGTCCAAGATGTATAAACATGCAAAATTTAAGGCAGATAAGTCAAACCACTACTGAGATATGAGTGATTTTAGCCCACGGCAGACAAACATATGAGCGCTGTGCAAAAATGGTGGCGGGTGGCGCCACCGATTTTGTGTATGATTAAGAGATATGTGATATCTATACACATGCAAAATTTCAGGGGGATATGTCAAACCAGTCCTGATATATATGCCTGAATGCCTGCATCGTATACATAAATATAGGTGGTGCCACCTGCCACAAAATCAAGAAAGCTATCCAAGATGTATAAACATGCAAAATTTAAGGCAGATAAGTCAAACCACTACTGAGATATGAGTGATTTTAGCCCACGGCAGACAAACAGATGAATGCTGTGCAAATATGGTGGCAGGTGGCGCCACCAATTTTGTGTATGATAAAGAGCTATGTGAGATCTATACACATGCAAAATTTTTGCCCAATCAGTCAAATGGTTCCTGAGATATGAGCTTGGATGTCTGCAGCGTAAATTTGAATGTAGGTGGCACCACCTGTCATAAAACAAGAAAGCTGTAAAGGATGTATAAACCTGCAAAATTTCAGGTTGATAAGTCAAATCACTGCCAAGATATGAGTGATTTTATCCCAAGGCAGATGAACAGATGGACACTGTGCAAAAATGGTAGCAGGTGGCGCCACTAGTTTTGCATATGATAAAAAGCTATGGGAGATCTATACACATGCAAAATTTTGGCCCAACTGGTCAAACGGTTCCTGAGATATGAGCTTGGATATCTGCAGCTTAAATGTGAATGTAGGTGGCGCCACCTGTCATAAAATCAAGATAGCTGTAAAGGATGTATAAACCTGCAAAATATCAGGTGGATAAGTCAAACCACTGCCAAGATATGAGTGATTTTATCTCAAGGCAGATGAACAGATGGACGCTGTGCAAAAATGGTTGCAGGTGGCACCACCAGTTTTGCGTATGATAAAGAGTTTGTGAGATCTATGCATAAGCAAAGTTTTGGCCCAACTGGTCAAACGGTTCCCAAGATATGAGCTTGGATGTCTGCAGCTAAAAGGTGAATGTAGGTGGCACCACCTGTCATAAAATCAAGAAAGCTGTCCAGGATGTATACACATGCAAAATTTCAGTTGGACAAGTCCAACCAATGCAGATATATGAGTGTTTTTATCCCAAGGCAGATGAACAGATGGATGCTGTGCAAAAATGGTTGCAGGTGGCACCACCATTTTTAGTGTATGTTATAAAGCTTTCCAAGGGCTACATTTGTGCAAAATCTTTAGCCTTATCGGTCAAAGGGTTCCCGAGATATGTGGGTTTATGTGTGGAAACAGACACACAAATGGACGCTGGGCAGAGAGGAAAGGTCAGAGGTCAACCAAAACTGAGGGTGAAGCAGTTCACATGTGATCGATCATAATTCCGAATTTAAAAAATTTCTGTTCGGAGGAGTTCGCCGGAAACCTATGTGGTGATGGCGGCAGCTTCACAACTCTGTTTTGGCGGATACAATGATTGTAGCTGGCACCACCAGTCTTTTATACAATGAACAGATATATACATATGCCAAATGTCAGACTGATATGTCAAACCCCTCCTGTGAAATAAGCAGGGACATACACTGTGCAAAAATTATTGTAGGTGGTGCCACCAGTCTTGTACACTATAAAGCTACCCGATATGTATATACATGCCCAATTTTAGGCTGATGTTTCAAATTCCTCTGTAGAAATAAGCAGGCGCATACACTGCAAAAGTCAATGTAGTTGGCACCACCTGTCTTGTAAATGAGAATACCGTCAAAGACGCATAGACAGGTAAAAAAATCAGTCCAATACATCAAACTTCCCCAGAGTTTGATGCACTGGGCTGACAAGGCTTAGGTGAATAAGGCAGTTGCCCCTGAGTGACCTGTGACAAATTGCTGCCTCAAGCTACTGCACTGAGTGAACTCTTGACCTGCACCTGGCTAGACTGAGTGAACTTTTGACCTGTACCTGGCTGCACTGAGAAAACTCTTAACCTGTTGCATAATCTTAAACAGTTGGCAGTCTGCCAAAGCTATAAATAGATTCAGGCTGAACTTTGGTGCCAAATATGATGCAGTAAGCAGTCTGCCAAAGCTATTAATAAAATGCAGCTACTGCACTGAGTGAACTCTTGACCTATACCTGGCTGCACTTCTTCCTATCCTGGCACTGTGCCAAAACTATTTACAGAGCTGACATCATCTTGGCCAATGGCAAACATCAAGGCACTGGCAATCTGCCAATGGTAAACCAAGTGCTGCCATCTGAACACAAAAGTGGTCCCTACTTGAAATTACTTTGAAATTTATTTTCCCAATACAAAATGCTTTTCATCTGACTTTTAATTCAAAAGAAATCAGGAATATATGTAAAATTATTACGGATGCATACTGAATGCAAAATTAAAATACAGATATATCTCATTGATGGCAAATTCTTGAATTAAGTTGAGTAGGGATACCAATAATTTATAATTCACGTACAGTTGTCTTTATATAGCCACAGAGAGCTAAATATCCATGATTGTAACATTGCCTGGTATGATGAATAACTTATATCATAAATCTCAATTTTTTAAAAGCGTTTAAAAAAAACTTTCTTGTCAATATTAACCAAAGATAACCTGAAATCTAAATGTCTAGTGGCATGATGTAATAGATGCAGATAAACTGGTGCCAGGCTAGATGTAACAGCATCTCACAGCTAACATATATGGTAAAATGACTCCATTCAATCTCCATAATTCAGCCAAAAATCATTCATGTGGAACCATTAATAACAATTATTATAAGAATTATTGTAGGAATTATTCTTGTAAAATATTTAACAAACTGGCTTTAGTGGCATCAGTCGAAAAACGTTTCGCAGGTTTATAACTCATATAGGACAATACAGCAAACTGGCTAAGTCCAGCTTCCCGTAACTGAGCCAAAAAGCACTGAACCAAAACCATTTGAACAAACTTGAATTAATCAACATCTGAGGATAATTAATGAGTGAGATTTAAGAATTTGGCCCAGTGGTTTTTGAGAAGAAGATCTTTGTAGCCACTGAGCTAAAATGGGCTGTTATGGCATATGACTTAATTCAGCTTCCCATAACTTAGCCAAAAGTCATTCAAAAGAGACCATTTGAACAAACTTCATAAAGCACTACCCTAGGATTATTTCTGTGCGATATAAAACATTTTGGCCATATGTTTTCAGAGAAGGAAGTTTTTTGTAGCCCTCAGTATGATACAGGCACTGATGACCCTGTACAAAAAAGGCTGATGCAGGTGGCGCCACCAATACCTCGATTTCAGATATGACCAATGTGACCAACATTGGCATAAAATTTGGTGATGACAGCTACCGCCGTTTCTGAGATTTTAATTTTAATATGCTTTTTTGGACATTTAACAAAGTTCAACCTCCTGTAACTTGGCCAGAAATCTTCGAACTGGAACCATTCAAACAAACTTGAGAAAGATTGCTCCAGGGATCATTTCTGTGAAATATTGAACATTTTGGCTGGACAGTTTCGGAGAAGAAGATTTTTAAAGCTTTTTTAGCTTTTCCCTTTAAAATCTAAGAAAATGCAGTTAGAAAAAAAATAAACAAAATTTTTTGGATGACTGATTATTTGCAAAAAATTTGGAGATGCTAGCTCCTGCCGTTTTTGAGATAGCTATGGTTAACGTACAGACGACGCACGATGCACGACAGACAACGACGCACCATCGCATAAGCTCACAGGTTCGCTAAAAATAATACTTGATTCAGATTTTACAATTTTAAATTGGGCCTTTATTTATCCATAATTTGCTTCATATTTTATAAATTTATGCAAACTGATAGGTTTAATTATATTTTAATTTGTTAAAATAATTTTTTAAAAAAATTGATTTCTTTAAAAACGCTACATTACCACAACATGGCATCTTCTGGATAACACCTTGAATTACATTTTCAAGGAAAGTTTTGTATATTGGAGTGGAAACCGCGTTACAATTAAGGAGATACAGTGAAAACAATAAACAATAACAACTAGAATACGGGTAGTCGACAAGCGACTAAGTGTATCCGCCGAAATCAGAGTGGGACGGGTGAAGTGAGGCATGGATTGAGTAACAAGGGGAAATGGAGTGAGGTGTGTTGCATATTAGCATGGATGTCTGCAACCGAAATGTGTATGTAGGTTGTGCCACCTACCACAAAATCCAGAAATCTATCAAAGTTGTATACAAATGCAAAAAGTCAGACCACTGCTGAGATATGAGTAATTTTATCCCACAGCAGACAAACAGACAGACCCTGTGCAAAAAATGGTTGCAGGTGGCGCCACCAGTTTTGCATATGATAAAGAGCTATGTGAGATCTCTACACATGCAAAATTTTGGCCCAATACAAATGGTTCCCGAGATATGAGCTTGGATGTCTGCAGCGTAAACGTGAATGTAGGTGGCACCACCTGTCATAAAATCAAGAAAGCTGTCCATGATGTATACACATGCAAAATTTCAGGTGGATAAGTCCAACCCATGCAGAGAGTGATTTTATCCAAAGGCAGATGAACAGATGGACACTGTGCAAAAATGGTTGCAGGTGGCGCCACCATTTTTTATGTATGTTATAAAGCTATCCAATGGCTACATTTGTGCAAAAAATTTTCTGGATCGGTCAAAAGGTTCCCGAGATATGTGGGTTAATGTGTCATAACAGACGCACAGATGGATGCAGAGCGCAGAGGAAAGGTCAGAGGTCAAAAATAAATCAGGGCGCAGCAGTTCACATGTGACACGAACATAATCCTGGCTTTCGTGAAATTCCACCCAGCGGTTACGGAGTTCTCCGGACACCTACGCGGTGGCGGCGTCCGGCTGAAAACATAGTATCCGCAAAACTCTGTTTTGGCGGATACTATTAGTGCATAATACTTGGTGGGTTGGGATTGCCGGGGGGGGGGGGGGGGGGATGGGGGGGGGTGGTACAGGGTGACAGTACGGGGTGGTGTTATGAGAATAACTGTACACCTGTCACAGCAGGGGATCTCCCCCAGTGACTGTAACAAATTAGGAACCCTGGCATGGCTGACTTCCAGTGACCAGGAGTTGCCAACCTGCATGTTGACAAAGCAAGTGACTGCAATAGAGCCTCAAGAAAAAATTCAATAACTAGCCTATTTTTCATGCTTTTATTTTCAAATTTCAGATTTAAACAAATTAAATACTTAGGTTTACATGCTGTGAAAATTAAATCAACAGTACTCACAGGAAAAAGATGTGCCAAGGTCAAAGTTGGGCAAAATTTAAGGTACTGATTTTATTTTTATGCTAAAAACTTGAAAAAAATTTACAAAATTCAGATCTAATTTTGGGTATACAATTGAACCTTAATTAAACAAAGTCATATACTTGGGGAAAAAGTCTCTAGTTTCAAAATTGAGTAAATATTTTTCCTGATTTGTTACAAAGTCAATTATGTTCGGGCCCATAACTTAAAGAAATTACATTTAATAGATTTAATTCCTGGCATGTATATAGGAAACATATAGGGGAATACTTCTGGAAAATATTAAGAAAAACAGTTGCCTGGTTTTGATATTAGGCAGTCCTGAAGTGTGATAATAGGTTTTTAATGGAAGTTTGTGGTTTTTTCTTAATATCTCGAAGGAACAAAGTCATATTGACCCAATTTTTGGTATGGTAGGAGATTTTTGGGACATCTAATGGTATGCCGAATTTTGGATTCGTAGGTCAAATGGTTTTAAAACGTGCCAGTCTAACAGATGGACAGACGGACGGACGACGGACAATGGACCACGATTATAACTCAGATGACTTACAGTAAGCTGAGCTAAAAATGCATAATTTTGCATACCTGCTTGTGACATAAATATTATTCACTTATGGCCTCTGGTTGAATTGTTGGTTATATATTTTATGGCATCCCTAACAAATGACCATTGCTTATCCTTCAGAAATATGGTTTTTATGACATAATGAGTGATGTAACAGTGAAGAGTGTGCACAGGGAGAACACAAGCCTCACTGTATACAGGGGTAAGCAGTTCTTGGTCACTGGTACTGTAGTTATGGTTGCCACTTTTGTATGTAAAGTCTATTATCATGTCATCACCATTCTCTGCCCTGTCCATTTAGCACAGTTAGTGGTAAGATGTTGCTATAGAACAGACTACCTTCTCATTAAATTGTTTTTAAATTGATCAGAGGAACATGACATGAGGTAGGTTTTTATTTATAAAAAAAAGAGATAATCACGCATTTTCCTCTTTCTGCCCTTGGTGCCAACAATTTTGGCTTTCTTTGACTTGCAACATAATAATCATGAAAACAAAAGGAGGACAGGGGTGGTGTAATGGACTATATAACAAGTGACCCAGGGGTCATGATGCTCAGCTGACCAGGAAGACATTGACAAAAGTAATTTTATCATCTGAATGTCAAATTTGAATGAAATACTTTTTCCAAACTTGACCTTTTGTATAAAATCATCCAATATTCATTGGGGTACTATGGAGCTCTGTAGCATGAAGGATATGGGTAACAGAAACCTATTTTCAAGGTTTACAAGATGACTTTTCAGGGGTCTCCCAGCATGTCAAAAAATAAAATTCTAGGTCCAGTTATTATGATTTTTGTCCTGTTAACAAATCCAAATGTTTATTCTGGGGGGTATTTCAAAGCCGCATAGGATGAAGGATATGGGTAACAGAGATGTAATTTCAGGTGCACAAGGAGACTTTTCAGGGGCCTCCCAGCATATCAAGAAAGGAGATTCTAGGTCAAGTCATTATAATTTGTGCTCTGTTAACAGATGACCAAATCTTTATTCTGGGGAGTACTTCGGAGCCCCAGAGCATGAAGGATATGGGTAACAGGGACCTTATTTCGGGTTTCCATGTAGACCTTTTATGGGCTTCCCTGGAGGTGAGGACAGAAGATTCTAGGTCCAGTCATTATGATTTGTGCCCTGTTAATATATGACCAAATCTTTATTCTGGGGGGTACTTCAGAGCCCCATAGCTCACAGAATATGGGTAACAGGGACCTTATTTCGGGTTTCATGTAGACCTTTTATGGGCTTCCCTGGAGGTGAGGACAGAAGATTCTAGGTCCAGTCATTATGATTTGTGCCCTGTTTACAGATGACCAAATGTTTAAAGATCACAAAAGTAGAGAAAAAAAATCGTAAAAAATAAAAAAAATATAGGTGGCGCCACCAATCTCCAGAAATTGATGAAACACTCCATGATCAATAACCATGCAAAGAATCATGGTGATTAATGCATTAGTTGTTCAGATACTTGAGCTTTTGTATTAAATTTTGCATTATTCTGGGGGGTACTTCAGAACCCCATAGCTCGTAGAATATAGGTCACAGTGACCTAATTTCAGGTTTACAAGGAGAATTTCCATAGACGACCTAGGATTTCAAGTAAGAAGATTCACGGTCTAGCGGTTACGATTTGTGCCCTGTTAACAGACAGACGCCTGGATGACCGGACGGACGACGGACAAAAGGTGATCCCTACAGCTCAGATGACTTTCAGTCAGCTGAGCTAAAAATTGAAAAAATACAGGTGGCGCCACCAGAATGCAGAAACTGATGAAACATTTCATGATCAATATCCATGCAAAGAATCATGGTGATCAATATAATAATTGTTCAGATACTTGAGCTTTTGTATCAAATTTTCCATTATTCTGGGGGGTACTTCGGAGCCCCATAGCTCAGAGGTTATGGGTAACAGAGACCTAATTTCAAGTTTTTAAGGAAACTTTTCATGGGCCTCTCAGCATGTCAAGAGAGAAGATTCTAGGTCCAGTTGTTATGATTTGTGCCATGTTAACAGATGACCGCATCTTATGAGGTCTCAAAAATAGAGAAAAAAATTCGTAAAAATAAAAAAACAAGAGACCCATGGGTCACGGCGCTCAGCTGATCGTGATTGGACTATAAATGTTTCTCCACTGTGATACTATATGAAGTCGATAAAGCTTATGAATATCATGTACATGTTGGGCTATTATAAAGGAATGTAATGTAATATGTGAGTAAATGATAAATGAAATTACCTGACTGATGGATTAATAGAGTCATATATAGTGCAGACATGGGGTAATAGTAATAAGTAATAGTAATAGTAATAAACTATTACAGCTTTTTCCATGTAATAGTAATAGAAATAGTAATAGACTAAAAAATTTGAGCTGTAATAGTAATAGTAATAGAAACAGAAGGCAAAGTAATAGAGTAATACATATTACTTTCTATTACTTCCTGTGAGCCCCTTAATGTAAAAAAATTAAAAAACAAGATTGTTTAATACCAAATTTATTATGAAAGTGATTTAAATAATATTTTATTTGTTTTGTAAAATTGATGTAAATTTTAAATTACTCTCCATATTCCTAAATTATCCTATGCATGTTTTGCTGCAATGAAGAAGGGGATGCCTGAAGAATAAAAGCCATGCATGCTACCAATATTGTCAAGTTTACCACCTCTCTGTTCACTCTCAAGATATATGTGATGGAATAAAACATGGCATCACATCCAAATGAACATTACATTGAACATACACCCGAGAAGATGGGGTACTTTTGTCTCCAGTTGTCTGTCCAGAATCTTAACATAAACAATATTTTTGTTGGATATATTTATAAGGATTGGGAAACAGGACACAGCCCTACATAATTCCTCTCCTGATACGGACATAAAGGACTGAATTGTCAGCTTTGATACTAAGTAATAATATGCAATAATCATGAATAATTCCTCTGGAGCCAATTTTTAGTTACACTGAAAATCTTTATTTATTGACTATGAAAACGAAGATTAAATCTAAACGGAAGTATGTACTGTAAATAAATTTATGTTAAATATATATGAAAATTATATAAAATCTACAAGTATGCATATAATTATAAATCAATATTTTACATATGCAAGGGCCTTTACAATGGGTTGCTTTTAAATAACATGTATTCAAGAGTTCATACAATTATCTCATAATTTCGACTTGAAACACCCCAATAACGATCATTGAGGTTTCAAAATATTAAAAAAAAAAAGAATTAAAGAAGCTGAAATAATTAAGATCTCCAGTATCATTAGGCTTCTTGTAAATGACAGACACAGTATAAGAAAATTGTGTAGGTAACTGGATGATATAGTTGCTTTTAATATTATTTAAACATGTGATTGGAGTGCTAGTTTATAGCACTCGTGGCTGCGCAAGGTCTAGAATCCTCCCATCAGTTTAAGTTCATGTAATAGTAATAGTAATAGTAATAGATACCCCAGTAATAGTAATAGTAATAGTAATAGAAGATAAAATGTGGTAATAGTAATAGTAATAGTAATATCAGAAATTGAAAGTAATAGTAATAGTAATAGTAATAGAACAACTGTAATAGACCCCATGTCTGATATAGTGGTTTATTTTTTATTCATTAAAGAGGTGTAGAAAATTGTGATATATTTGAGCAAATATGAATGCAATGACAGCAGTAATAAGCAGTAGTAGAATGATGATAAGGCTATTTGTTGAAGGATCTAAAGTGTATGGTAGTCTGCAAGCTTTCAATTTGACAGATATGATGTTATGATTAACTATGCTGATGAAGTGATTTATGAATTTATGACTGTATGACACAATATCTCTTTAGTCTTGACAAGGTACATTATTGTGATGCCCACTATGTCTACATATTACACAATATTGACATAATTTCTGGCATGTACATAGGTTCCTATGGACGAATAGTTATACAAAATATTAAAGTATGAATATATCTGATTCATCTTGTTCTTGCTTACTGAGGCTGACTTTGGGATGGGGTTCGGAGAAGGGAAAAGTGAGGGCAGCACGAAGGTGGATGTAGAAATATTCTATTGTAATGTTTTTCATTTATATAAGAATATGAAAAGCTAAGAGGAAAGGGGCCCTCCTACTTGGTTATAGTAAAGTTCTAAATATATGATTGCAAACTAATACTCTGACAAGACTGTCATGAAGAAAAACAGTAAAAGTTTTGAGATACTGTAATGTATGAAAATTTACAGATGGAAAATTTACAGATGGACAGGCAAGTGGACAGAATGGACTAATACCTTTATTTCACTTTCAAGGGAATAATGCATTTAAGTTTATATATAAGCCTATTTTTTTTTAAGCATATCCACTTTTTCCATAAGAAGTTTTTATCTGAATCATTTTTTTTATTTACAGGTTTTATAAATTTTAAATGAAAAAACCTGAAAATATAAGTTAAAATATTAGAATTGTTGCAAAAGTTGCAATCATTATATATACAGAGTAAAAAACTGAAACTATAAGTTAAAATATTAGAATTGTTGCAAAAGTTGCAATCATCATATATCCAGAGTGTAGCTCATATTGGGTCATATTATGCATACACATATATTTAATTATTTTAAATCATAAATGTTTAAACTGAATTTAAAAGAAAATAATGCCACAACATGGCATCTACAAGAATATTCCTTGAATCACTATTAAAAAGTTTTGCACATTGGAGTTTTCAGTACCTGCTTAATTTTATTCACCAAAATAAAATAAAAGTAAATTTGATAAAATAAAACATCTTTTCAAATAAAGTATACACACTGTTGGTTGAATGAGGGACAAACAATATCATTGGGCTAATTACTATCCCAGTTTTAATTAATTACTGGAATTAATAGTCAATTTCACACCTGGTGAAGTTTTTACTCTTCTGAAGTAAGGAATTACTTATCTCATGAACATCCACACTTTCGCAGCAATACACCACTTTGTGGACACAATTAAATGTACACTTTAATCATTGTAACCCTGGTGGTACAATACAAAATCTTAAATGTAGCATAGCCTAGAATAAGAATGAATCACATACAGAAAATAATAACATTCATCTAGTTTATGCACCATCTGGGGGGGGGGGGGGAGGGAGTGCAGAGCAGAGGGGAAGCCTGCTGGTAGTGGCCAAGCTGACCCAAGGCAAGCTGTCTGGGGTGGGTTACATAATGCAAGTGAAGGCTGTACTACTAGGTGGGCTAGATGTAAACAACACTTGACATGGTGTATGAAAACATGAATAAAAGCTATTCTTTCCAATCAATTTCTTTGAAATTTCAGATTTTAAAAGATTAAATCCTTATGTATATATGCTGTGAAAATTTAATCAACAGTGCCAAAGTTGGACAAAATTTAAGGTATTGATTTTTTATTTATGCTAATAACTTGAAAAATTTGCAAAATTCAGATCTAATTTTGGGTAAACAATTGAATCTTGATTAAATAAAGTTATATTCCTGAAAAAAAGTCTCTAGGTTCAGCAATTCTCATGTGAGTAAATATATTTCCTGATTTTTTAAACAAATTGCATTATGTTTTGGCCCATAACTTCAAAATAATACCCAATACTAACCTAATTTTTGGTATGTTCATAGAAAATGTATAAAAGAATGTGAATCCTAAATACGATCAAAAGTAGATCAGTGGTTTTGATATTAGGCAGTCCTGAAGTGTAACAATGGCTTTTTTATGGAAAACGGAGTTTTTTTTCCCTTAATATCTCGAAGTCCTGAACAAAGTCCTAATGACCCAATTTTCGGTATGGTAGGAGATTTTGGGGACATCTAAAATTATGTCAACAGCCTGGGGAGCATAGAGATGTGCACTGAATGACCTACAGTCATCAAAGTGGACTGCTTGACAATGTAAGGGAATACAACAAGAGCCTCCAAAAAAAATCAATAACTAGCCTAATTTTGCAGCTTTTATTTTCAAATATCAGATTTTAACAGATTTAATCCTTATGTATACATGGTGTGAAAATTAAATCCACAGTACTTACAGGAAAAAAACGTGCCATGGCCAAAGTTGGGCATAATTTAAGGTACCAATTTTATATTTTTGCCAATATTTAAAAAAATTTAACAAATTTTGATCTAATTTTTGGTATACAATTAAATTTTGATTAATATAAATTGTATTACTGGAAAAAAGTCCCTACCTTTAACACTTTTGGTCTTAAGTGACCAAATATCTTCCTGATTTTTTTACAAAGTCCATTATGTTTGGGCCCATAACTTTTTTAAATTATATAATACTGACTTAATATCTGGCATGTAGATAGGAACTATATAGAGGAATATTTATGGTAAATATGAAGAAAACCAGATGAGTGGTTTTGATTTTAGGCAGTCCTGAAGTGTGAAAATAGATTTTTAATAAAAAATTGAGGTTTTTCCTTAATATCTCAAAGGAACGAAGTCCTATTGACCCAATTTTTGGCATGGTAGGAGATTATGGGGACATCTAACTGTATGCCGAAATTCAGATTCGTAGGTCCAACGGTGTCGAAACGTGCCAGTCTTATGGACGGACATCCAGACGGACGGACGGACAGACGGACAGACGGACGACGGACAATGGACCATGACTATAGCTCAGATGACTTATAGTCAGCTGAGCTAAAAATTATAACATTCATCTAGTTTATGCACCAGCTGGGGGGATGAGTGCAGGGCAGAGGGGAAGCCTGCTAGTAGTGGCCAAGCTGGGCCAAGGTAAGCTGCCTGGGGTGGGTTACATAATGCAAGTGAAGGCTGTACTACCAGGTAGGCTAGATGTAAACAACACTTGACATGGTGTATGAAAACATGAATAAAAGCTATTCATTCCAATCAATTTCTTTTGAAAGTTCAGATTTTAAAAGATTAAATCCTTATGCATATATGCTGGGAAAATTAAATCAACAGTGCCAAAGTTGGACAAAATTTAAGGTATTGATTTTTTATTTATGCTAATAACTTGAAAAATTTGCAAAATTCAGATCTAATTTTGGGTAAACAATTGAATCTTGATTAAATAAAGTTATATTCCTGAAAAAAAGTCTCTAGGTTCAGCAATTCTCATGTTAGGTGAGTAAATATATTTCCTGATTTTTTTAAAAATTGCATTATGTTTTGGCCCATAACTTCAAAATAATACCCAATACTGACCTAATTTTTGGTATGTTCATAGAAAATGTATAAAAGAATGTGAATACTAAATACGATCAAAACCAGATCAGTGGTTTTGATATTAGGCAGCCTTGAAGTGTAACAATGGCTTTTTTTTATGGAAAACAGAGTTTTTTTTCCTTAATATCTTGAAGGAACAAAGTCCTAATGACCCAATTTTCGGTATGGTAGGAGATTTTGGGGACATCTAAAATTATGTCAACAGCCTGGGGAGCATAGAGATGTGCACTGAATGACCTACAGTCATCAAAGTGGACTGCTTGACAATGTAAGGGAATACAACAAGAGCCTCCAAAAAAATTCAATAACTAGCCTAATTTTGCAGCTTTTATTTTCAAATTTCAGATTTTAACAGATCAAATCCTTATGTATACATGGTGTGAAAATTATATCCACAGTACTTACAGGAAAAAAACAGCCATGGCCAAAGTTGGGCAAAATTTAAGGTACCAATTTTATATTTTTGCCAATATTTAAAAAAATTTAACAAATTTTGATCTAATTTTTGGTATACAATTAAATTTTGATTAATTAAAGTTGTATTACTGGAAAAAAGTCCCTACCTTTAACACTTTTGGTCTTAAGTGACCAAATATCTCCCTGATTTTTTTACAAAGTCCATTATGTTTGGGCCCAAAACTTTTTTTAATTATATAATACTGCTTTAATATCTGGCATGTACATAGGAACTATATAGAGGAATATTTATGGCAAATATGAAGAAAACCAGATGAGTGGTTTTGATATTAGGCAGTCCTGAAGTTTGAAAATAGATTTCTAATAAAAAATTGAGGTTTTTCCTTAATATCTCAAAGGAACGAAGTCCTATTGACCCAATTTTTGGCATGGTAGGAGATCATGGGGACATCTAACTGTATGCCGAAATTCAGATTCATAGGTCCAACGGTGTCGAAACGTGCCAGTCTTACAGACGGACATCCAGACGGACAGACAGACAGACGGACGGACGGACAGACAGACGGACGACGGACAATGGACCATGACTATAGCTCAGATGACTTATAGTCAGCTGAGCTAAAAATACAGGTGGCGCCACCATACTGCAGAAACTGATGACACATTCCATGATCAATATCCATGCAAAGAATCATGGTGATCACTGAAATAGTTGTTTAGATACTTGAGCTTTTGTATCAAATTGTCCATTATTCTGAGGGATACTTCAGATGACTTACAGTCAGCTGAGCTAAAAACACTTAATGGTCAATATCCATGCAAAGAATCATGATGATCTCCGTATTAGTTGTTCAGATACTTCAGCTTTTGTATCAAATTGTCCATTATTCTGAGGGATACTTCATAGTCCTATAGCTTGAAGGATATGGGTAACAGAGACCTAATTTCAAGTTTCCACAGGCACTCTTCATGGGCCTCCTTGCATGTCAAGAATGAAGTTTCTAGGTCCAGTTGTTGCAATGTGTACCCTCTTGATAGATAACATAGGTGGCGCCACCAGTCTGCAGGAACTGATGGAACATCTCATAATCAATATGTATGCCCAAAATCATGACCATCAGTGATGTAGTTATTGAGATATTGAAGTTTTTGTATGAAATTTTTGACTACTCTGGGGGGGGTACTTTGGGTTCCCCTTAGCTTGAAGGATATGGGTAACAGAGACCTAATTCCTGGTTTCCATGGAGACTTTTCATAGGTCTTCTAGTGTGTTGAGAATGAAGATTCTAGGTCCAGTCGTTACTATTTGTGCCATGCTAACAGATGACAGCATCCTTAAAGGTCTCAAAAATAGAGGAAAAAATCGTAAAAATTCGAATGATACAGGTGGCGCCACCAGTCTGCAGGAACAGATGACACATCTCATGATCAATAGTTATGCCACAAATCATGACCATCATTCAAGTAGTTAATGAGATATTGAAGTTTTTGTATGAAATTTTTTACTTTTCTTGGGGGTACTTTAGGGCTCCATAGCTCGAAGAATATGGGTAACAGAGACCTAATTTTGGTTTCCATGGAGACTTTTCATAGGTCTCTCAGTGTGTCGAGAATGGAGATTCTAGGTCCAGTCGTTATGATTTGTGCCACGTTAACAGATGACAGCATCCTTAAAGGTCTCAAAAATAGAGGAAAAAATCGTAAAAAATCAAACAATACAGGTGGCGCCACAAGTCTGCAGGAACTGATGGAACATTTCATAATCAATATGTATGCCAAAAATCATGACCATCAGTGATGTAGTTATTGAGATATTGAAGTTTTTGTATGAAATTTTTGACTACTCGGGGGGGGGGGGGGGGGGGTACTTTGGATCCCAATAGCTCGAAGGATATGGTTAACAGAGACCTAATTTCTGGTTTCCAAGGATATTTTTCATGGACCTCTCAGTGTGTCAAGAATGAAGATTCTAGGTCCAGTCGTTATGATTTGTGCCACGTTAACAGATGACAGCATCCTTAAAGGTCTCAAAAATAGAGGAAAAAATCGTAAAAATAGAACAATAAAGGTGGCACCACCAGTCTGCAGGAAGTGATGACTCATCTCATGATCAATAGTTATGCCACAAATCATGACCATCAGTCAAGTAGTTAATGAGATATTGAAGTTTTGGTATGAAATTTTATACTTTTCTTGGGGGTACTTTGGGGCTCCATAGCTGGAAGGATATGGGTAACAGAGACCTAATTTCTGGTTTCCATGGAGACTTTTCATAGGTCTCTCAGTGTGTTGAGAATGAAGATTCTAAGTCCAGTCATTACGATTTGTGCCTTGTTAACAGATGTTTACATTTTGAAAGGTCTCAAAAATAGAGAAAAAAATTCGTAAAAAATTGAACGATACAGGTGGCGCCACCAGTCTGCAGGAAGTGATGGAACATCTTATGATCAATATGTATGACAAAAATCATGACCATCAGTCAAGTATTTAATGAGATATTGAAGTTTTTGTTTGAAATTTTTTATTTTTCTGGGGGGTAGTTTGGGGCCCCATAGCTGGTAGGATATGGGTAACAGAGACCTAATTTCTGGTTTCCATGGAGACTTTTCATAGGTCTCTCAGTAAGTCGAGAATGAAGATTCTAAGTCCAGTCATTACGATTTGTGCCTTGTTAACAGATGTTCACATTTTTAAAGGTCTCAAAAATAGAGAAAAAAATTCGAAAAAAATCTAAAAATACAGGTGGCGCCACCAGTCTTCAGGAACTGATGGAACCTCTCATGATCAATATGTATGCCAAAAATCATGACCATCAGTCAAGTAGTTAATGAGATATTGAAGTTTTTGTATGAAATTTAGGACTTTTCTGGGGGGTACTTTGGGGCCCCATAGCTTGAAGGATATGGGTAACAGAGACCTAATTTCTGGTTTCCAAGGAGATTTTTCATGGACCTCCCAGGATGTCAAGTAAGAAGATTCCAGTTCTAGCGGTTACGATTTGTGCCTGGTTAACGGACAGACAGACGGACAGACGGACAGACAGGCGGACAGACAGACAGACAGACAGACGACGGACAAAGAGTGATGCTATAGCTCAGATGACTTTCAGTCAGCTCAGCTAAAAAATACATGGTGTTTTTTTTTTATTTATTTAAGACATTTAACTGAAGAATAGAATCCATTGACTGATAGAAATGTCAACTGGAGCAAGAAATGACAAATCTTGTGACCATTTAAAACATTTTGTCAGATCAATTGAGGTTTTTTCAGCTATAATGTAAACATACTAAGTATCATTATATTTTACTTATGTACTGAGATGATTCCAGAAAGCCATAACTAATACTGCACTCTATTATATATCCACAAAGGTCATTAAATGAAATATCAATATAGTAAATAACTAAATATTCTTCACCTTCATGCGGTTTTCCACAAGTGATCTGAAGTGTCGGTGAAGTGGGTCAGTGTTCAGCGCCAGTTCTTCGCTGGACTGCACCTCATCTTCCACCTGTCTCCACAGTATGTCTGTCCCGTCTTCAAGTATTGTACATTCCTTCACATAATCCTTGCATGCCAGCACCAACTGGTTTGTCACCTAAAACATAATGATGTCACCTTTTTTTATGTGCAATTTTTAAAAATTTCAAAGCTGAGATAAATTATATATACCACATTGTTATCATTATTCCATTGCTATTATGAAATCTTTGAATAACTCTATCATACTGAAACAAATAAAAAAAAAACCCCAAATGTACACACTACTGTATGTAAAGAGACAAATTAAAGATGTAATTAACAAAAAGATTGATGATATCTTTTTAAATAATTAGTAACCTGACAGCACTGAACAGCTTATATCTGCTTAATCTTTCATGTAAGGCCTTTTAAACATGCTTTGCTAAAATATGCATACCTTAGTAAAGAGCAGGCCTAGAAATCCTTGCCTGGAGTAGAATCTTGAGATGGAGTCCATCTGTTTGATGGCGTGTACAAGTCCTGGTAGCGCCACATTCATGGTGCTGGCTGGGGTGGCGCCATTGTAAAGCTGGTCCAGATGGCGCCGTAGTGATTCCATGTACTTAACCTTGTCTTTTGTCTCATTCATGGCATCAGTTATCCTGTGTGTATATTACAGATTTTAAACATAAACAGGATTTTATAACAGAGAGATTTGTGCTCATGTTTACTGGTTAAAAGACATTAGTATATTATCCAACAGAAGTAACAACATCTCAAATAATAATGGAAATAATCTTAGATCTACATAACAAACCACTGAAATAATATCCAGCAATATTTAATATATTTATATATAAAATTTAACCACCCCTTTTTTATTACTGGCAACAAAATTCTGACACCTTTTTTTATTACTGGTAACAAAGTATTGACAAGTCATATGAACAGATTATTGATTCAACAGTGGTAAACGGTTTTGACCAGACAGAGACAATATATCACTGCAAATAATGTACAGACAATGCAAGCTGATGTGGTCAAAAACTGAATTTACTGATATTCACTTAGGCAGAAAAAGATAGTCCTTTTTAAACTCAAGATATTTGAGGACCTTTCCATTTATAACCAGCACACTTCACCATAAAATTATGGAACGTTGTTTAATTTTTGTTTCTATGGATGATATGTCCTGTAACCTTACCCTGCATCAATGAGTTTCCATTTCTTCAGCAGCCTGGACTTGGCTGTGATAAGGACTCCTATGACAGCCTTACAGTCCTTACTCTTCAGCTGTTCTGTGATACTTGTTAGCAGCCTCTGGCGTCGCTTCCAGCGCTCAAGCTCAGAAAGGGGACCAGCATTTGGATCCATGAATCTAACAACAATTTGACACAAATTAATACTGAAATTGATGAATAACTTTCAAAAGTAAACACTTGAGAGACTGCATGTACAAAGTTTATATGAATAAAGTGCAAACCGAACACTTCATCGTCAGATCTGAAAGCTCTCCTGAGAATATATATGGGGTAAACTGATTTCACTGTATGAAATAATTCTTTCTGTCTTCTCTATGTTTCTGACAGAATTAAAAACATTTAAAAAAAAAAAGATAATTTTCCAGGGTGCATACATAATCATTGGTGATTACTTACACAAAAATTAAACCAATTTAATCAAATTTGAAGATAACCAATCATAAACATAATTGTCTAAATCAGCACAGCACTTGTTATTATATCAGTAATTATCATTTACTCCACCTTTCATCTGATGTGTCATGGAGAATAGCTTCTATTGTTGTCATCCAGTCTGTAACCAGTTCCTCATATTGAGAGATAACATTTTGATCAGAGGCAGCCAGGCGATGCTGCTTGAAATCACTGCTTATCGTGCTCTCTGGTTGTCTCAGCATCTGAATAAGAAATTAAGATATATATTAAATGGCAACACACCAAACCATAAGAGGTTATAATAACATAGTACAGGTATGTATATTAAATCAAAATAAATTAACTGATATGCGCTCATGCTTGAAAATTAGTCATTTAATAAAGGTACTAAAAGACAGAAGCTCAAAAGAGTGTCACAGATACCTACAGCCAGGTGGGCTTCCCAAGACCTTCATTTCAGCTTCCTTGGTTTTCTTTTTTAAAGTATTTATTATATATGTAAACACATAGATATCATATAAATATCTCTCCTTTATGAATAGATAAATACAGGGTTGCACACATGGTTCACAATCACACTGCATGACAGAAGATTCCTGCAACAAACACATTAAGAAACATCCTTAAGATTGCACCCTGTTCATTGAATCAACACTTAACATAATGTTCACTGTACCAGCAACATAAACAGCGCCTAAACAGACAAATATTACATCCCTTTACAATGTAACTCATCTTAACTTGTTCTAGCTTGATTGTTCATCTGTGGTGTACCGTATTGTGAAGAAGATATGTTAATTGTGTTGGGCCTGAACACCGGGTTTATAAATACAACAGTTTTTGGCAATCATAGATATCACTTGACCATGTGAATATTATTACTGACACCCCAACAGTTCTAAATATTTTCATTAAACTTAATATGTAATAAATGGTTTAAATTAGTTATGACCAAAACCATAAAGGAATACAGAATATGGTGAAGGCTCTTCTGATGCTACAATGGACCTTGCTGTGTGCTCTCTCTGGATAAATCAGGCCCTCACAGACTACCAGTCTCAGTTGAGACTGTGATGTTTCCAGCTTCAGCTAATTAGCATAAACAGTGATGTAATCACATAAGCAGCAGGTGCCTGGCTGCCTGCCAAGCATCTCTTTAATGACATTACAAAGGTGTGAAATGTGGTGTGCCCATACTGTTGGAAGTGTAATGCTGCACTTGTGCAAGTTTAACAGGATTTATATTTGTACAAAGTGAATGTCTTTCAGCTGTCACTTTGCATGTTTGTATTTGTAAATAAATTGTACTTTCTCTTATTACATAAGATTCTGGCCTATTTTTATAAAAGCTCCAAGGGATTACCTTTAGTTTATAAAGGTTAGATAGGTGATTGGGCCCCTTTTATGTTTTACTGACAGAATTCATGTCTATCCTAGTCATTCTAACTGAGATCTTAATTTGGCCCTTTTTCCAGTTTTCCCACTTTCTAGTTTTTCCCCACTTTCACAAAATTTATAAATAAATCTGAAAAAAAGACCTGGTATTTATCACAGTGGGAAAAACCTAACAATCCTGGATAAATATTGCTTTAATAATCATGATTATTTCTATTTGCTTATGATTGTTACCCCAAGTGAAGTTCTTATGTGGACTTTTTACAAGGGATGTAGCTTTGCTGGAGTTAACTTGACACAGAAAAGGTAGGATGACACTTGTTTAAGTCACACAGACCATGTAATAATAAGAGTGAATGTAAGTAGCATAATGTCTTCATCAAATTCAGAAAATTAATTTTAAAACAATTATAAAAATATTATTAAAGTATTTTTTATAAGGCCTCATTAGGCAAAAATATGGCAAATTAATTTAAATACCATGATTTGTGTGACAGGTGTAATCATGGTTACCAGGTGTTTCTTCGCTGTAGTTGTTTTGTCACCAATTACTTACTTAAAAATTGTTCATGAATTACAGTTAATTCTTATATATAATAAACCAGTAATAACAAAATGTCTGAGTTGTTATTCATATGTATAATAAAGCAAAGTTCAAATAGAAGTTGTTTAATTTCTTATCATTGTTAATTAATCACCAATAAAAAAAAGTTGACAACTGTGATTTGCTCAAAATATTTGTCAGGCATTACTTATATTTAAACACATGCATTTATAGATCCTTTCTGCTGTGTGATACTGTATTGGTTTGCTTTTGTCATAGTTCACCTCATAAATTTTCAACACAAGGGATTAGGACTTGATTCTGGTTTTGTCTTTCATTTTACAGATTGAAAAGCATATAGGGGGAAAGTAACAGCAAATTTCAAATAGTTACCACTTCATTAATATTGTACATATGATACATACAAATCTGTGCCTCACTCTTTCTAAATTAAAGCAATTTAACATTCATTAAACATACAAATTTGAAAAAGTAAAGAAACAGGTAAATTAATGTGTTTAGTGCAAATCAACAGTGGTTACAACAGAACGGGTTTCTGCTATTATCATCTACAGTGACGATGCCCAGTATTTAGCTCACCCATTGTCTTGTGTGTGTGCTACTTGAAGTTTCTTGGATTCCTGTGATAAACTTCTCCATATTATGCAGGAGTATGCACTGGGTGTCAGGCGTGCATTCTCCCCAGTCTCTCTGGGCTTTGAGTATGGGCAGAAATACATCTCCCAACATAGAATTTAAACCTTCAATTGTATTTCCTTTCAGTTCACCACAGAAAATCTCACGTTCTATGTGAGCGGGGTCAATCTCGACCGATGCGTCATGTTTTAAAAAGTACAAAACTGTCACGTCTTCAAGAGTGTATTCTCCAAGTTCCGTGAGAGATTCAGTAAGATGCAGGTCTTTAATTGTAAGATCAGTACCAGAGCTGGCGTTGCAGTAAAAGAATACTCTCTGCTGAGCGCCCGAGCGAAAGAATCCATTGATAACTTCCAAGATGTTTGGCTCACACAAGAAATCTTCCAAGAGAGCTGGGTCTCCACCGCCGATGTGGAAACTCTCTTGGATTTTCCCCGCCAGCCACCAATGTCTCTCATCCATGATTGCTCAGGGAGGCGATACAAATATGTAACACTTGTGATATACTTTAAGACAAATCCCACTTGAGTGATCGCTGTTTGTCGCGATTAAACATGCTTCATTCCACACGCCGTCTGCAAGCGCCCCGTCGCCATCTTGTAAATAATGTTTGGTTGGTAACAACAGGTGCCCGGATGAAAAGTCACCCGGCGCTACATGGTGGCGCTTCATACTGGAGCAAAGGCGCAACAGGCAGTGGTGTAGTAAACGTAGGGCAAAATTAATTTAAAGATAGTGGTGTAGTATACGTAGGGCAAAATTAATTTAAAGATGGGGCCGGTTGGGGGGGGGGGGGGTTCCGACCTAACAATCCGGGAAATAGAAAAATACCTAAGACTTAAAACCAGACAAGGATTTTACATCTTGATGCGTTTAAAATTACCCATGATTACATCATTGTATACAGCATATACATTAAAAAAAGTTTAGATCTATATACTATGGGGGGGGGCACTTCAATTATATCCTCCCCTCTGCACCCCACCCCCATTCTGAATTCCTGTATCCGCCCGGCCCTGACTGATGTATTCTGACTGCAGATATGCATGAACTACTATGGGTTATAGTTCGATATACATTAAAATAACAAAAAACATTCCATCTTTTACCTCCGTACTAGGTTGGCCAGCTTAATTATAATTATAATTAAACGCGTTGGTCTATCTTGAATGGAGTATATTAATGATTTCATGTTCACAAGGGGTAGGATGGAGGGAAAAAAAGCTACTTAATGCAAAGGAGATTTTTTGTTCATTTGCACTCTTACAAAAATCCTTCACTCATATTTGAGAGCACACTGCATGCCGAGACACTACCCAGAATCGTACTCTCAACAGTACAACTTTGTTGGTTAGGGAATATGGGTAAAGAATAACCCCCCCCCACACACACACACACACACAATGCACTAAATACACCAGCGGCGTAGGTATAAATGTAGTGAAGAGGGTATAATGTAGTCCGTTAAAACATGTTGGACAAGTACTGTTTCAAGGCAAATTACATGAACATGGACGTACTTGTGGTCAGGTTTTCACGGAATAAGCAATATGTTGTAAACATGAGCTTATGCAATGTACATAGTAGGTGTTTCCTTGAACTGTGACAAATTTTGATTTTAAAGTTTGACAGCTGACAAAAGAAGTCTCGGCCGTTCCATAATTCCTTACAGAAAGAGGATCGTTCAGAGTAGAGATTACCTCTGGCGGAAGGGTGATATTTTGAGGCTTATGGGTGGGGTAGAATCGAAAGTGTTTAACTGTTTAATTAATATATTATTCTTTACAAATACCATAATGTTTTAATTATTTTTATCTTTTTTTTTATTAAAACTTCTGTTTAAAAAAGGTTACTGATTACTTTCTGGTTAACATTTTCTGTTTAGTTCGCAATGTGAAAGTTACTCATGCAAATGCTTTACTTGTCTATAATATAGAGTCGGAAATTTGTGTTCAAAATGATTCCGCCCTTGATGTCGTCATTTGTTGATCTGGTGAAAAAAGTCTATGTTTTGCCCGCTTTGTTGACGCCCGTTAGTTCACATATTTCCACTCCTGCATGACTTTAAGGGGTCTATTCCGATATCTGACATCTATTAACTGCATACAGGCAGTTCGTTTTATTTATATCCACGTGTTTACGACATATAGGGGCCCGCCAGAATATTGCAAACACAGTTTTGAAAATGGGATTTTGCAACTATTGTTCTTTCAGCTCACGCATATATATATATGCAACTTACCACCTTGGGTTACATATTTTTCTGCTTGTCAACAGCGTATGTATCATGTTTACTAATACCTAGCTTATGGACAAACAGGCTCATGAATACATCCGTCATAGAGGCTCTGAAAGAACCTTTCTGAAGGTCTAATCATCGTCAAACAACCTTGGTATAATTTAGCTTTAAAATTCATATTAATAATAATTTTAGACACAGTGATGTATATATATTTAGAATCCTTAGAATATTCTCTATTAGATGAGATATATTTAAAAAGTGTAACAGTGTCCACTTTGAAAATTTAAAACTTGAAATGATTTAAAATTATTTTTTTTTTAATTGGATATATCTCAAAATTGGCATAGGGTATGTATGTGGAAATAGTATCATTTGAAACTACATACAAATATCTCCAGGCGTTTTTTTGTTATATATTTATTGTCTTTTTTTCATAATGAATTTTAAATAAAAAAAAATGTGTGATGTTAACAATACTTATTTCGTTTAAATAACATATTTCTACTACACTAAAAACGATATAGGAAAAAGAAAAAAACGCATTTTAGAATACTTGTTGATTTACCTATATGCAAAATTTGAAGACTATATTCGATGGTTTTTGAGAAATATCGCTCTGAAGACCGTACAGTCTCCTGAAATACTGTTTTGAGAAAACGGCCAAAAACTGTTTGTGAAGAGAAATTTCGTTTTGAGTGGAAAACAGGGATATAAGCGCAAGTGACAGTTGTATTTTTTCACTAAATGTACGGATGAGAATCGGTTTCAATATATAAATTATAAAATTTAATGGTTTATCAATGTTAAAAAAAAGATTTTATTAGGCATCATGACAACTAGAGAACTGTCAAACTAAAGTAGGCGGAGCTTACTGGTCCGAGGGGTCGGTCATCGGTAATCAGGTCATGGGCTACCGCGCCGGGGCACGCGTCAGGTGTGAAGTGACTGATAAGAACGATCACTCTGTTTACTCTGCGCTCTCATTCAGACCACCATATACCCTAATCCAATTAACAGCTTGTCTCTCCCTCTCACAATTATTTATGAGACACTACATAGCTAGCAGCGACACATATTTCCCTCTCTCATTAGATTTATTTACACCAAGAATTACAGGAGTTCGTAACAGGAGTTCCTTAATATGTACGCAGAGAAGCTAGAAATCACATAAATTCTGAAAAAAAAGTTAGATGAATTGCTTAGTTTCATGTATAATCAAGGACTGCATAATCAAAAGTCAAACTGAGTGTAAATCGATAAAAATCGAATCCTAGTTTGCCTGACTAGCAGTGTCTGACATTGTTAGATGGAATTTGCACTTACATGGCGTCCAATGCTTGTTAGCGATCATCTCCAGATTTAGTTTATATTCCAAATCTGTAAAGACATAGCAGTATCATTTTTAAAATATTTGTTTGTTTGGGGTAAACGCTATAGCTTAACTAAGTATGTACATCTGTAGGATTCCATTCTGGTTTCGGACTACGTGACAGAGGTTTAGTACACGCTTCCTCTCGTGTTGTATCCTGGCGGTGACTTCTGCACCTGCGCGAGTCCTGGGTGTGTAATCGTCCCGGCCATTGCCGGGTCATCCCCCGAAAGGCGCACTCGTTTGTAAGTTAGATACTGCCATGGGGCACGACCTTCCGTACAGAGCGCTCACGCTGGGTGGGGGCCGACCGTAAAAAAAATCTCACCACCTCGGTTGAGTCCTGTGCTTTACCCCTAGACCAGAGAAGCCGGTAGAAATATCAATCAGTGTCATTACCTTTGCAAAATGTGTCACCCAGGAAATAAAAATATTTATAATACCAATACACAAATATCTGGTATATTACGAATATATTATGGTGCATGAGGTTAGAATATAGTAATTAAGTAGGCCCACATATGTGATAATTTAGGTAAACGACGATGAGTTCTGACTAATGACTGACTATTGGTATCTTTTATGCCTTAGACTATTTCTGAAAGGTCCTACATGAGATAAACGTATCGGTTAGCTCTTTTGCTGGAGAATGGGTAATCATAAACCTAACCGTCTGTAGCGATAAATAATAGCTGACCGATAAGAGTGTTTGTCAAAATAACTCAGCGTTGTACACTTTTGTTACCAGAGTGACCACCAGATGACGCCACTAAACATTGCTTTCTCCACTCCTGACTAAGCAAATTCTTTGCCTGCGGTAAATCAATATACAAAGTATACCCACCAAAGATTTAAATGAACAATCATTGTGAGATATATACCGCAATGAATACCCCTGCTATCGAGGTCCGGAGGTAGTGGGATATCTTTACGGTATCATGTACTGCAAACAACACCCCACGACCGACACTTGACCCATTTTGTATTTTAATTCCGTCTCAATATACAACCAAGAACTGCAGAATCAAAAAATGAACTTCAGAAGATGCATCAATCAGTGAAACAAAACTATCATACCTTTGTAAATTTTTCGCAATGCTACACCCGCACAGTGATGCTACATACTACCCGCACACTGATGCTACGCTCTACCCACACAGTAATGCTACACTCTGCCCACATGGTGATGCTACGCTCTACCCGCACAGTGATGCTGCACTCTACCCGCACAGTGATGCTTCACTCTACCCGCACAGTGATGCTACTGTCTACCCGCACAGTGATGCTTCACTCTACCCGCACAGTGATGCTACTGTCTACCCGCACAGTGATGCTTCACTCTACCCGCACAGTCATGCTTCACTCTACCCGCACAGTGATGCTACGCTCTACCCGCACAGTGATGCTTCACTCTACCCGCACAGTGATGCTACACTCTTCCCGCACAGTGATGTTTCACTCTACCCGCTCAGTGATGCTACACTATACCCGCACAGTGATGCTACTGTCTACCCGCACAGTGATGCTACTGTCTACCCGCACGGAGATGCTTCACTCTACCCGCACAGTGATGCTACACTCTACCCGCACAGTGATGCTTCACTCTACCCGCACAGTGATGCTACACTATACCCGCACAGTGATGCTTCACTCTACCCGCACAGTGATGCTACTGTCTACCCGCACGGAGATGCTTCACTCTACCCGCACAGTGATGCTACACTCTACCCGCACAGTGATGCTTCACTCTACCCGCACAGTCATGCTACGCTCTACCCGCACGGAGATGCTTCACTCTACCCGCACAGTCATGCTACACTCTACCCGCACAGTGATGCTACTGTCTACCCGCACGGAGATGCTTCACTCTACCCGCACAGTGATGCTACACTCTACCCGCACAGTGATGCTTAACTCTACCCGCACAGTCATGCTACACTCTACCCACACAGTGATGCTTCACTCTACCCGCACAGTGATGCTACACTCTACCCGCACAGTGATGCTACACTCTACCTGCACAGTGATGCTACACTCTACCCGCACAGTGATGCTACACTCTATCCGCACACTGATGCTACGCTCTTCCCGCGCAGTGATACTACTGTCTACTCGCACAGTGATGTTTCACTCTACCCGCTCAGTGATGCTACACTATACCCAAACAGTGATGCTTCACTCTACCCGCACAGTGATGCTACACTATACCCGCACAGTGATGCTACTGTCTACCCGCACAGTGATGCTACGCTCTACCCGCACAGTGATGCTACGCTCTACCCGCACAGTGATGCTACGCTCTACCCGCACAGTGATGCTACACTCTACCCGCTCAGTGATGCTTCACTATACCAAAACAGTAATGCTTCACTCTACCCGCACGGAGATGCTTCACTCTACCCGCACAGTGATGCTTCACTCTACCCGCACAGTGATGCTACACTCTACCCGCACAGTGATGCTACACTCTACCTGCACAGTGATGCTACACTCTACCCGCACAGTGATGCTACACTCTACCCGCACAGTCATGCTACGCTCTACCCGCACGGAGATGCTTTACTCTACCCGCACAGTCATGCTACACTCTACCCGCACAGTCATGCTACTGTCTACCCGCACAGTCATGCTACACTCTACCCACACAGTGATGCTTCACTCTACCCGCACAGTGATGCTACACTCTACCCGCACAGTGATGCTACGCTCTACCCGCACAGTGATGCATCACTCTACCCGCACACTGTTGCTACGCTCTTCCTGCACAGTGATGCTACTGTCTACCCGCACAGTGATGTTTCACTCTACCCGCTCAGTGATGCTACACTATACCCAAACAGTGATGCTTCACTCTACCCGCACAGTGATGCTACACTCTACCCGCACAGTGATGCTACGCTCTACCCGCACAGTGATGCTACGCTCTACCCGCACAGTGATGCTACGCTCTACCCGCACAGTGATGCTACGCTCTACCCGCACAGTGATGCTACACTCTACCCGCTCAGTGATGCTTCACTATACCCAAACAGTAATGCTTCACTCTACCCGCACGGAGATGCTTCACTCTACCCGCACAGTGATGCTACACTCTACCCGCACAGTGATGCTTCACTCTACCCGCACAGTGATGCTAAACTCTACCCGCACAGTGATGCTACACTCTACCTGCACAGTGATGCTACACTCTACCCGCACAGTGATGCTTCACTCTACCCGCACACTGATGCTACGCTCTACCCGCACAGTGATGCTACACTCTACCTGCACAGTGATGCTACACTCTACCCGCACAGTGATGCTTCCACGAGTCGTTGTTTCCTCCATTGCTGATGCCCGTCAGGTTACTTACTTTTACTCCCGACTTCTCACTTAAATTCAGCTTAATTTAATTTGTTAACATGCACATTGGTAAACCCCTCGGCATGTTTGTTGAATTTATGACCGCATGAACACAAGCATGGCTCGCACGGGTTACAGGACGCAGTCAGCTTGCAGGCGATACAGGAAATGACCAGTGTCCATGGAGACGGTCTTTCAGTTTGGGTATGAGCTCACATGTATACTATTGTGTTTATTCATCATTCTTAGCATAATATTGAGATTATGGACCGTTTACCACAATATGAATGCAACCTGATGCAAGACCACCGCGATACATTCCTCGATATTGCTTGTATTACGACTCGAGTAGGCTTATTTGCCAAATGATCCCATTGCCTACTGAGTCGGGTTGTCACGGCACAGGCGCTTGAATCGCTATTTGTGTTGATATTGGCTTAAATCGTGTTCAATTTACCTTAACAACAATCCCCTACCGTTCAATGAGCTGTAAACCATGTTATATCGCTTGCCGGTACTTGTTTATATAATAGATACACAAGGCCGGCATCCAAGTCTGCGGTGGGTTGGCGATAATACAAGAAATCAATTCGAATTCCCGAATATATCAAAGATTTTCGAGGGAAGAAACTTACAGTCGTTAAATGGCCAGTTCTCCTTTCTATAAAAGCATTAACAATTCCAATACACACAGTGTACCACTTGTAATGAGCTCTTATTTGTAACTAGTCTGCATCCATTAAGCAGCTGTTACCCCAAACGAGGAAATCCCCATTTATCTTGGTCAGCAGTAAGGATTCCCCCCTGGAACCTAACACCTGATTGGTTGATAACGATGGAAATAGTAATCTGGGTTAAATCTGTCTGCTCGTCGCTTAATGGATACAGACTCGTCCGCAGACTTGGATGCCGGCCTTGTGTATCTATTATATAAACAAGTACCGGCAAGCGATATAACATGGTTTACAGCTCATTGAACGGTAGGGGATTGTTGTTAAGGTAAATTGAACACGATTTAAGCCAATATCAACACAAATAGCGATTCAAGCGCCTGTGGTCACGGCTATTCAAATAGTCGTCTGTCTCGCGCGTGACAGAAGGGCTGGACTGTTTACTCTAAATTAAACAGACTGTTAACCAGAAAACCAGGTACTTTTAGTTTTTCGCAGCGTGGGGATTTTGAGCTTAATGGGTTCATCTTTATTTATTTATATTTTTTATTTCAGATACTGGGCCGGTGATAAGCACAAAAGTGTATCAGCTCTAAGCAATTGCGTTCCAACAATGTTTGTCCACAGGCGCTTGAATCGCTATTTGTGTTGATATTGGCTTAAATCGTGTTCAATTTACCTTAACAACAATCCCCTACCGTTCAATGAGCTGTAAACCATGTTATATCGCTTGCCGGTACTTGTTTATATAATAGATACACAAGGCCGGCATCCAAGTCTGCGGACGAGTCTGTATCCATTAAGCGACGAGCAGACAGATTTAACCCAGATTACTATTTCCATCGTTATCAACCAATCAGGTGTTAGGTTCCAGGGGGGAATCCTTACTGCTGACCAAGATAAATGGGGATTTCCTCGTTTGGGGTAACAGCTGCTTAATGGATGCAGACTAGTTACAAATAAGAGCTCATTACAAGTGGTACACTGTGTGTATTGGAATTGTTAATGCTTTTATAGAAAGGAGAACTGGCCATTTAACGACTGTAAGTTTCTTCCCTCGAAAATCTTTGATATATTCGGGAATTCGAATTGATTTCTTGTATTATCGCCAACCCACCGCAGACTTGGATGCCGGCCTTGTGTATCTATTATATAAACAAGTACCGGCAAGCGATATAACATGGTTTACAGCTCATTGAACGGTAGGGGATTGTTGTTAAGGTAAATTGAACACGATTTAAGCCAATATCAACACAAATAGCGATTCAAGCGCCTGTGGTTTGTCTGAATAATACGGCGCTGAACGCTAACATTACCCGTATATCCGTCAGATGATGCCACTATACATTGCTCCCACTAGTCCTGACGAAGCAATTTCTTTGCCATTACTGGATCATTATGCAAAAGTTTTCACAACAAATATTAAAATGAACAATTCCTGTGATTATATAAACTTTAATGTATCATATGCAGTTCGAAGTCCGGAGGTAGTGAGTTATCTTTACGGTATCATGGAGTTAGCACTTGGATCGCGGATCACGTCCGATGTTGCTTGCGATCTTGATAAACCTCGCACCTTTAGGTGTGAAAGCTGTTTGATTTGGCTACCGGCGCTTGCCTCTTGCGCTGGGGATATACCTCATACATCGCCGAGGATACCGCAGAAACGCTTGGCAAGGAAGCTATCATATCAGTCAAGTACTAAATAAATGATCTTTTCATATGGATGAATTTGTAAGATATAAATTTTAGTTAGCACTGTAACGTTGTGGGTTGCTTGGTATTGAACCAGATGTCACAAGGGATTTACTCGCATGAATAAAGAATCTGCGATGATGATGTCATTTTATAGGAACGCACACTCATTTCTAAGCCGGGACTGAACAATCTTTAGGAACGACTTGCTTCGTTCACCGACAAGTTACACGCGAAGGAATTACATCAATGGCAAGCAGATAAACTTAACTTTTCAGGTAAAATAAAAATAACAGTGTAACTGTGCGGCAAAGTCAGACAATAAAAAATTCACAGCATTATCCAATATTACATATTCAACCCGCAGTGCTTCGCACTGGACAAGCCGAGTTTGAAAGCAGCTGGACTCCAAAATCACTCAGTGTGGCAACCAGTATACAAGGATTCGGTAGTCGGTGACTGCGCATAAATGTCTTTTAATCGGTAATGAGCATGCATTAAAATTTGGCTTCCGCTTTCATATAAAATTTCATGAAAATTCGTGCGAATCTTCCAGCACCCCGATGCTAAGGCAGGCGTAGGACAATAGCCTCCCCTGGACAAAAGCCACTTAATCACCTATTAACTTAATCGATAACTACTCAAATTCAAATTTACTATATATTTTATATTTTGGGTAAATGTACAAAAGCAATATCAACGTATACTTCACATAATTTCATGAACTACACTAGTAAAGTCATGAAAATACAAATAATCAGTTTATAATATAAATACAAATAATCGGTGTTTTGATGAATTAATATTCATTATATAAATGACGTATATATTGCTGTTTATATCGTTGATATTAAGTGACTCATTATGCTTGTATACAATATTCTTAGTACTGCACAATGTTACTTCTGCATTGTAGCAGGTATCACTAATTACAAAATTTTAAATGTAGTCATACATTTATATTAAAATTAATTTAAAATTTAAAATAATTTAAAAGTAATATTTTTTTTAGTTTTTTTAGGGGGCTTTTAACCTGGGTGGCTTTTGGCCCGGGGGGGGGGGGTTTGTCCGTACCCCTGCTTAGGCTTAGCTGCTCAAATCAGCATCGGACAATGGCATCCCCAACGAGTTCAATAGGCTGCAAAAAAAAAAAAAAAACTCGGGGGCTATCACGCGTGTACCTTTGATGCTGCACATCCCAGTACTTACTCCATATTATTAAATCTACTTGGTATAATCAAGGACTGCAGAGCAAAAGTGTAAAGATGCATGAACCAGTAAAACACTACTTGATATCGAATTGTTGCTAATCTTGGTCATCGGTCACCCGGTCATTGATATAACCAGAAGACCTTGCGTCCTTCGCAGTGCCCGGAGCAGTATTAGCCACACATATGCAGCTGGCTTGGACAAAAAGACGGCTGACTTTAATAGTAAGCCGGGTTTCGTGGCTTGACTCGGCTTGCAAAATGTAAGCTTGCTTATACTGACCTGCAAGCCTATTCATTTGACGATGTTACAAAGTACCCGTTTTATTTGAACAAATTATCAATATTATGTGTGACATATTGCATCCATTTTACATTTAACTAGGTTGTGATTAAACATCGAGTATAGTTTATTCTGGTGGTTCCATTAGCTAAAGCTTTCCTACTTAAACGATCACACCGTTTCCTTTCAGCGACAAGAAACAAAAATAACAAAACCTGAAAAATTGTTTCGGGCATTTTTAATTGTATAACATTTTAATTTTATTCTCAAGCCAAACTGAGCTGCACAAAATCGGTTCACTTCGGCTTCATGAGATATCAGCGGCGCCTCCTTGCAAACTCGGCTCGGCTGGGTTTGTTCTAAACTCGAGCTTAACGGCAGGCGGCTTCACAAAATGGCGGCGGCGCCGGGCTCTAGTACCAGTCCTTCATAACTGTATATCCTTTATCCTGCACGAATACCGCCGCATATAAAAAGGTTCAGAGTAGGCGCTCAAACTTAAATACACTGAGGGAAAACAAAAGTATATAATCAAATATTGTGGTAACGATAGAGAAAATTAATTAATCTGTGACAGAACGTGTTAATTTATTCGAATGATTCTAAAATTAGTTAAATATTGTGTTTATAGGAATGAAAGTTTTTAAAACTTTTTATTCGGGAACTTGAAATTGCATTCGGCTTCTGAGTTAATGAACTTTATGAACTTTACCTTTAACTTTAAGAGAAAACCCTTTTGCAGCCGAGATATCCTAACTGTATCGTTCATGGGAATGTCTCTAGTTTTCTTAAAGGATCCTCTAGCGCTCTCTTACAGCGTAGCTGCTAGGTTGCTAGGGATGCTGACGCCCTTCAATTTACTTCTTTTCACTTCTAACTTTTTTTTTTAATAAATTAAGCTTCATTTCATGCATAATCAAGGATCCAGTATAAAAACAGAATTTCTATGAGGATTGAATCCTGGATGTTAAATGCACCTACGTTTGACTGACTGAGCAATCGCTTCGATGGTGACGCACGTACACTGCCTCCCAGGTCGGCTAATTTCTGCAGATGTAGTTTGATTATTAAATAAATATGTCATTTCTTTAGAAAAAAATGGGGCACACATGAGAAAACAATGTTTATAATACACACGCACCTGGAACATAGAAAAGTGGCTAGTACGGTTATTACAGAATGTGCAGGTTTCAATGGACAACACGCGCTTACTAAGGTCATTTTAACGTGTGTACAAATAAGAATAATTGTGAAGGTGCTCTTAGGTCGAAAAAACGGATAGGCTGCATTATAATACTTGGCAAGACGTCATTACATGTATGACAGGTATGGGTGAGTAAATATCTGAACAAACTTCTACTGGATGAAATATATCCCACTAGATTGCGCCGTACAATCAGTTCTGACTTAGCATTTTCTATACCTTTTGTACATTTTAGCAAGCGTGTTCACACCAAAACATTAAATGACCGACTATTGTGATTATATATATAGTGTTGTTATACATGCTTATCGAGGTCTGGAGGTAGTGCGTTATCTTTACGGTATCATGTACTGCAAACAACACCCCTCTACCAACCCTTGACCTCATTTTGTTTTCGGCGTTTTTACTCATTTTCATTTTTATTCATAATCAAGAATTAAGGATTAAGGAAAAAGATCGTCCTGCATTTCTATTTAGTCCCAGGTAAACCTGACTGTATGGTGGGCAACATTTTCATTCTGTAAAACAGAATGTAAATCAGAACTTATCATTTTGTACAGTACAGTTAGCCTATATTTTGGTCCTTAACCTGTTATTGTATCAGAACTTTTCTGAGGTATCACTTATCGGTGTCGTCATCATTGTCCGTGTTCCATGGCTTATTTGTGATACCAGAAGAAAGGAAAATGTCTGAAAGTGACCTTTTGTGTTTCTAAACATGACCCAGGGGCGTAGCCATGGAGGATTTACAGAAGGAATGGTGCCGGCGGGTGGGTTATAGGGGCAGGCACGGGGGGGGGGGGGGGGTATATTGTACCGGGCCCGTTGTGCCAAAAGGGGGCCCGGGCTAGAAACAGGATTTCCTTTAGGGCACAATTAAGTGTTTTATATAGTAGAAGTCTCATTTTTTTGTGTTTATGTGTAATTTTTGTTATGAGAGCCTGAGAGGGCCCGGACCGACCAGGCCTATGTTCTGTGGGGCACTTGAAAATGCGAAAGAACCTTCTTTTAACGCCTCAAAGTTTTCCTCTCGATACTGATTAGGGGTGGCTATACTGGCATACATACCTGCTTGGGCCATTTGAATACTGGTATATATATATACGTATATATATATAATGAAATGTTTGGATGAGACAGTTAAGATTAAAATCTCTTTTTATTCTGCCGAGTATTAGCCAAGAATATTAATGTTCTTGTCACATTTTTACACTCAAAGTAAGGGAAACAGTTACCACAGTATAAATGAAAATTATGAATCCGTTTATCACTCTTGGTTTCGGACGTGTGATTATTTCAAGTTTCATGACATATACATGTATAATGCCCTCCGGATAGCTCTCTTTATATGCATAAATAGTTGCAGATGAAAGTGCACAGTAATACCTTTGATGTAAACGTGGCTGATATTATCCTGTTTTAAAAAATTACTTAATAAGTCCCACAGTGCAGGCTAAGCAGGTCACAGTTACGCACAGTGCGCATGCTCCTGAAACAGATCAATTGAATTGTGACCACATTTTACAAGACTTCCTGAAAAAAAAACATAGAATACTAGTAATAAACCCGGCTACCGGGCTTTTTATCGCGCTTTTTTTGTGGGGGGGGGGGGAGGGGGGAGGGGGGTTTAATAGATGCAAGCGGGATTATTCATATGTACAATGCGATTGCTGATAGGCGCACAGCCTATTCTATCTGAACCTAGAATCAATGTCTTTCACGGCTGATGTCCTGGAATCATCGAGCACTAGGTAACAGAATATGTCTCCACACAACAATATTTAGTACCTCTAAGGATTCGCGTGTAAATAATGTCATTTGCCTGTTACTGGAAGCGCTCACAACAAATATAAATCGCCGAATTACCAATCCCTCAGCAATTACGATATCCGCTCTGAAATCCGTTACAGAGGTATCAACGTGGCCTTCCTCAGACACTGACTGTTTACGCTTATAGACATCATCTCTCAGCTATTCAGACTCTGATGAACGCAGACTTGCCTCTAGACTGCAGACAATCGCCAGGATACGCCAGGATCAATTGCGCTGATCAGGCAATGTAGCGAATTTCTTCTCTATCCGGGATTATATGTGCTTGCTGACGTCACAAGTCCCGACCGTCTTATGGCAAATCATTACACCCTATTATGCCGACCGTCAATACTTTCATGAATGTTAAGATGGACACGCCTCCAGAGATCAAACCCTGAGAAAAGCTAACTAAGCAGATGATAATCCTTTGAAGTCTACAATAAACAGTGTTACTATAGAGACCGTCAAGACAGAGACAGATCTCACAGATTTAAACTGCACCGAAATTAACATCAAACGAGGCACGTGTGCTCTTTAACCTAAGTTCTCACGCGAATACAACAAATTACAAAAAACAATTATCTGGGTATACTCCCTACTTGAACCTGCAATATATAACTAAGTCACAGTCCTCTGGTGACAGTCACACGCTTGCTTATGATTGTGAAGATCCCTGTACGAGCACGGAGCAATTCCGGTCTTTGCCGAAGACAGTTCGGCTGTTTTCGGTGGTAGCATCCACGCAGTTTTAAAACCACACAGAAATCACTAAAAATAATGTGTACATATCAGCGAGGTCACTGTGAGAACAATAACCTTTAAAAAGAGGTATATCACAGTGTAATACACAAGGCGGTTTCAGGGAACATTGATGAGGACCAAGTTCTCTTTATAAGTATTAGATCGATGATGAGGATCTGGTGCGTTCAAATGGACTACAGGCACAATTATGGAGAAAAGTTACGCCTAATTTTAATATTTTTGTTTAGAACTATTTTTAAACACCTCTGGCGAAAGATCTCCTTGTCTGGCAATGGTAGGTTACATTAGAAACATAAAAGGCTTGTTAGCAATGAAAAACAGTTAAGCGAGGGCTAGTCTCTAACCCAGCATGGAACGCATTTCTTTCTAGTACTACCGCAAGGTGTCGCATCTGTACTTAGTTTTCATACGCGCGTCGGGTCCTTGACTTCTGATTTATGTTACGCTAAGAGTCCACACCAAATATATATATGTAATTATATGACTGGTGTTTACATGGATGTATGAAAATTCTATTTTTCTACGATATTAATTTATGAAAATAACCCCCTGTTGTTTAACTTTGACTTCTTTTTTGTAATTAGCTGTATTTTATGTTTAACCAGGGACCACTCAGTCACACTGAATCATTGAACGCTGTATCAAACTTTGATTCGAGGTCTGTAAGTCCCTATTTAAAGAACCAGCTCTTGAGATGCTGATGTTTTAGTGACCAATCAGTACATTGTAGAGTCCATAAATTGCTGCAATTCTTACAGGATATTCAAGGTAACCTTATATCTACAGAGACCGAATAGTCATAAATGTGGAAACATTACCATTTAATTTACAAATTTTGCACTTAAAGGATAAAAACATGAAAATAAACCCTCTACTTTAATATAATGCTAGTGAAATAGCAGTTTTATTTAACAGCTTTATTTAACAGAAGCGTTTTCCATGTACAATTGTACAAAATTAGGTCTAGATCTGTAACAAAAATCATCGTGATAGAGAAGATTCAAAGATATATAGTGACGTGGATCCATGCATAGCAGCCGGAAGGGTTGGTTTATATAAAATCAACATTGATGTATATCAATGTGGTGAAATTCATTCGGGGAAAATAGAAAGTAAAAACATGAACAATAATAATTATGATCAGACTGAGCTTCATTGTTTGATCTTAATCAGTTGAAAATTAACAAGTAGGAGCAACTGCTTTTTGTGATAATATCACTGGCGATAGCTATCATGTATAAAATACATGCTAAACAATGACCACTTTATCTGTACACAACGTGAAAACTTTGTTACGTGATTACTCGGATGGATATAGCCCAGAATGAGGATATCCTTGACTACTGAGCTGTTTCTGCTGCCATGCACATCCCATACTGATAGTATAATATAATTTGCTTGATACAGTAAAAAAGTGGATCACAGCTACGGTAGATGCCAATATGGACCCTCGACTGATTATAATATTGATTGCAATCTTTGAACCAAAGGCTTTCTTGCTTCACGATAAAACGGAGGTCGAAGGTCAGCTAGAACAGAGTGACAGAAGAACAGGAGAGAGTAAGGGTGTCGGGATTTTGGAACAAAAGGACGGAAAAATTGGTATGTATGCAAAACATCCAGCCAAATGCCCGTGTGACATGTTGACCAATAGGCACATCAGTGCTTATTGTCGTAATAAACAAATTACATCCATCATCCAGATTAAGTGCATCTGGCCAAATACAACACATCTATTTTTAGAAAGAACTAGAATAAGAACACTGAACAATTTCAGTTTCGGATGGTTGCCTCGGTTGAAACTTCTTCGCATGTACCAAAACTTCAGACTTCGCAAGGTAGAAGGAGGCGCGTTCAACGGGCTGGAAAATCTCTATTGGTTAAGTATAAGCAGTTTAAACCCTAATTTGTGGTTGCCTTTACATGTATTTGAACCTTTGAGGCGGCTGAAGCATCTTAATATTGACAAGTGGCATCTTGTAAATGAAACTGCACTGAAATTTCAGGTGCTTTGTGGTCTGGATGGTTCAAGTATTAAAACTTTGAATATGAAAAAGGTGTGCAGAGGGGGTATGACTGGAATATTCTGGGATCTCAGACCACCGATATTTCGATGTTTGCAAAAAACAAATATTACGTTACTTGACCTATCTGAAAATAACATAATTGCTCTACGGCAAGGAGTTCTCATTAACTTTCCACATCTAAAAATTTTGATTTTATCATATAATATGTTATTCGGACTGGATATTTTTGGAGTGTTGCCTGAACTAGGCCATATGTATTCTTTAACAGTTATTGATATTCATAATCAAAATTATAATTACCATCATAGGCTGTTAGGTGATACGTCACAAACACACATGCCCGCCTTCAAGAACGTCCAGTGGAGGTTTGAAGATGAACAAGGCACCAGAAGAAAACGTTACATAATCACCTTACCTCCAAAGCTGAATCGAATAAAATCAAAATATATTCCAATTATACCGAATTATCTATACGTACCTCCTCTGCAGTTTTCTCCGAAAAATGAACTGACATATTTAGATTTGTCTGAAAACGTATTCTTAAATAGAGTAAACCTGGATATATTCATAAATTTCACCCAACTCGTCCACTTAAACTTACAATCGTGTAAGTTGAAAGACCTGAGTTTTAAGGTCAGCGGTTTCAAATATCTAAAAATGTTGAAACTTGGTCATAATAAAATCGTCATCCTTAATAATTCGGTTATAGACGACTGGAAGGAATTCAGTCACAGGAGAAACGTTACAATAGACATGACGGGGAACCCGCTGCAGTGTCCGTGCAGTGACATTGACAAGGTCAGAAGAATACAAATGTTGCCTGTTCGACTTACTGGATTTAAGTGTCGCGTTTCAGCATCTTCAGACCCCGTGGATATTTACACCATAAATCTTGAAAAAATGTACGCTGAATGTGCCGGTGGCTTTGACGAAAAGCTGGTCTTTAAACTGTTTATGATATACACAAGTATGCTGGTATTACTTCTTGCGGGTTGTTTGATCTTTCGTTACAGATGGCGTTTCGTGTATATCTGGTATTTTGCGAAAGAGATGACAAGATATCGAGTCGCTCACGCAGACGAGAGGAATTATATGTTTGACGCTTTCCTCTGTTACAATACAAAGGATTTCTGGTTCATTGAGCTGGTTATACATAACCTTGAAGAACGACATGGTTACAGTGTTTGTGTGCACGAGAGAAACTTTGCTGTTGGTGTTAGTGTTGATGAAAACATCTCGGACGCTTTTCGCTGCAGCAAGAGTTCTGTGATGGTAATATCCCGACACGCCTTAAAGGGAAGATATTTTCAAACAGAGCTTCATTTCGCGAAGGAACAGCACAGCGCACGACATGCTAAGGTGATCTGTATTGTATTAGTTGACCCTGAAAATCTCTCAACTGATCGATCGACCACTCTTGATTACCTTTTGAAATCTAACACGTATCTTATGTGGCCTAGAAATCCTGCAGAGAGACAGTTATTCTGGCTTCGTCTGCGTAATGCCCTGGGACCTTCTCTCCCAGTCGGACATGATCGCGGCCATCCCAAATCGCGCCTATTTAACCACCGAAAAATATGAGAGATTCATGCATATCGAGTTCAAGCAAAGAACTTCCATGTTGAAACGAGACAAAAAAGGATTTAAATTGTGTAGGTTTGTTAGATGTATGTTTTTGTCGGTTACTGCACAAAACATCCATATAATGTCAGTTAAACACAATGAGAAATGAGGGGGTGAGTTATATTATTTGTTTTGCTTCTTAGCTTTATTTATAGATACCTTGTATAGATCTCACGGAAATTTCAGGGACCATGCATGTCCTGCGGAACTCTTTCAATTCTTTAGACTTTCGCTGTGTGTTTGTATATAGTGAAAGAAGGTATAATGCTTCATTGTGATTTTAAAGACCTACCAGCATGCGCAAATTTCGTCTGCTTTCAAGTTTATTGCATGCGAGTTTTGTGAAATGAAACAAGATTGACTTCATCAGCGGCCTTCTGTTTTAGGATGTTTTTTCCTTCTTCTAAGACGTATGAAATACGACCTTTCATTGTCAGTCAGCCGCCGTCCACAGCTAGTGTGATGCAAAAGTCTATCGTGACTGCCCCATGCAGTATCTTAAGACGAACGCAGGCGAGTACGATCGCAAACAAAGTATGTGCTTGGAAAAGATAAATCTATATAGAGGGTTGGAAATGAGTTGTTTTGGAGGGTGTTGGTTTTTTTAACAACTGTATATAACAAGATCAATGCTTGATGATAAAGTAGAATGTCAGAAAAAAGGTTATGTAGTGTAATTAGGTGTTTTATTCAATTTGTTAAGCTCAGCAAACTGCTGAAATAGGAATATAAGCGGATTCCTTCCACATACTGGTATTCAATTGTAAGACTCGATGATACGCTCAGAATCAGGGGATGTACGTGATACGCTCAGAATCAGGGTATGTACGTGATACGCTCAGAATTAGTGGATGTGCGTGATATGCTCAGTATCAGGGAATGTACGCGATACGCTCAGAATCAGTGTGATACGCCTAGAATCAGGGGATGTACGTGATACGCTCAGAATCAGGGGATGTACGTGATACGCTCAGAATCAGGGGATGTACGTGATACGCTCAGGATCAGGGGTTGTACTTGATACGCTCCGTATAAGGGGATGAACGTGATACAATCAGAATCAGGGGATGAACGTGATACGCTCAGAATCAGGGGATGTACGTGATACGCTCAGGATCAGGGGATGTACGTGATATGCTCAGAATCAGGAAATGTACGTGATACCCTCAAAATCAGGGGATGTACGTGATACGCTCAGAATCAGGGGATGTACGTAATACGCTCAGAATCAGGGGATGTACGTGATACGCTCAGGTTAGGGGATGTACTTGATACGCTGAAATCAGCGGATGTACGTGATACGCTCAGAATTAGGGGATGTACGTGATACGCTCAGAATCAGTGGATGTACGTGATACGCTGAAATCAGCGGATGTACGTGATACGCCCAGAATCAGGGGATGTACGTGATACGCTCAGAATCAGTGGATGTGCGTGATACGCTGAAATCAGCGGATGTACGTGATACGCCCAGAATCAGGGGATGTACGTGATACTCTCAGAATCAGGGGATGTACGTGATACGCTCAGAATCAGGGGATGTACGTGATACGCTCAGAATCAGGGGATGTACGTGGTACGCTCAGAATCAGGGGATGTACGTGATACGCTAAGAATCAGGGGATGTACGTGATACGCTGACAATCAGAGGATATACGTGATGCGCTCACAATCAGGCGATGTACGTGATTCGCTCACAATCAGGGAATGTACGTGATACGCTCAGACAGCTAAGGTCGCCAGATTCTTTTTTAGTCACTCCTCCTGTCAGACCTGATACCGTACCTATGGTAAAACATTTATTACATGGAACGCATCTAGTCTGCGACTCTAAGGCTTTTTGGTTGAAACATACATGTATTTATCTCTTTTGGACTGTACATATAGCGCTTGAGCGCTAATACAAGTACACTCAAAATTAACTGATGCATGAGAGCCATTGAGTTATAATGTCCAATTCTGTAAATAATAAGCACAATGCGCCTCAGTAAATGATAGTTATTGAGTCTTTTAAACAACGGGATGTTAATTGCAGAATACAATATTGTAAAGTAACTCACTACCTCCGGGTCTCGGTATATACAAGGATTTAAAATCTCAGTGTATGGTTATTTATTTTATTGGTGTGAACAAGCTTGCTAAAATGATACACTGAAGGTATAGCATGGAAATTGCTCAATTGGAACAGGGGTGAGCAATACCTGCGACGCCATCTGGCGGTATTTCCTGTAATATGTGTCTTCAATACAGGTTTCAAAAATTCTGTTTTTTTTCCGCATACAATGCTACAGATGGTGATACATAGAATGTAGCGTTGCTGTTAGTATATAACGCAACCGATCCGCTTCTCTCACAGTATTAACAGTCTGACTGTACTCACATATAACACATTTATATCACATGATCAATATACCCGTGTACGCTGGTACTTATTGCTCCCGAGCACTACCTGCGATTTTGGAAAGCCGACTTTGTATGGAAATACTTGAAATCGTCAGAATTTGTGATCCCACGGAATTCAAATTTCCATATAAAAACAATATATTCAAAATATATTTTTACCATATTATGAAAGCGTGATATATCTTTGGTTTTACATGGAGGGAAATAAAATAAGTCATTTTAGCTTGAAAAATAGGTCAACATCATAATGCGAATATAATTGGGAATATGCCTATGTTTAAAATATATTCACGTAAGGAACATGCTGACATAGGTACTGGAATTAATAGCGACTAGCTAGTGTTTGTCACAGGTCTTGTTTATAAAGGTGCTGTTACCAAAACTGATCATGTAAGGTGACCGCGTCTCAATGCTTCTTTTCACTTTGAAACTGATTACAAATTTCTGAAGAAAAAAAAAAGTTCGATGTAACTCTTTACCTAATATAATACCGCTGCTTTACATTTACAATACATTCCTTTCATGAGAGAACGACTGGGTGTTTATCTAGGCTCTTCTGAACGGCTGGTTAACTGTTCACGACGTATTAGAGAATGTGGTATCAAAACGACACAGGGCGAACGAAAGGCACAAAGACTAATTCGATGACCACCAAAAGATATGAAGTTATTCTCAGGAATGCAGGTATATGCAGGCCATGTTGGCGGTCCTTAATGTGGGGTACTCCGCAGTCCATTTTTATTCACTTATTGACCCAAATCGGCAAATTCCCATGCAGGTTCATAAAACCCAATAAAGGTATTTGTGCATATAAAAAATGTTGTGTATAAAGTTAAATTTACTTAAAACTTATATCATCGGATAATCCCAGAGCGTGCAGACTGAAACATCGACATTGATGCAGTATTCTGTACAACTTGTGAAACAAGGGATTGTCGAGTTTACCAATGTGTTTATCCAATATTCTTTCCATATGGTACGGATACAGGAATTGAATAATAAAACGTCCTCTCTTCAGATCTTTATGTCCATATAAATTGGTTAAAACATCATCCAAAGGATATAAAGTATAAATGAATACATTATTCATATTTCATATTGTATTGAGTGTATCGCAATCCTCCTTTCTGTTGTTTTACTCAAAATTGAAATACGAATATCGCCTCAACTGAACTAGAATAAAACATCTTGTAACGAATATACCACACAACTCCTTCAAATTATAAAAGCCAACGTAACAAAGGGTTCTCTGGCAAGTATTTGGTGGAAGGGTCGCGGAGGGTTTTATTCAGTTTAGTGTTGGAACATTTAAGAACACATGATTGCTGTAGTTTTATTGACTCAACAAGGAAAAACAATAAATTAATCTTATCACTGGTCACAGCATTCCTGCAGGATAAATAAATGGTATGGAACAAAAGCAGCTCTTTACTTAGGTCCGAGTATACAATAACATTAAAATAAATCAAAATAAAAAGTAAAACCATGTTTAAAAGCGGCTAAATGATCACCACTGTACGCATTTGCTGATGCGAAGATACACTACCATTAGACCAGATATCTACATTTGTACAAAATTTCAGAAAAACCTATATACATATACATATAACCTGGAAAAGGGAGATCCATTTTTTTTAATTAATACCACTGCATGGTGACTATAAAAAATATGTTTCTATGGGATTTTTGGTTCGTGAATCACCTGAGTAATAATCACGTCTGCCAAATGGAACTGTTCACACGCAGACGATGCAATGACATTGAAATATAATTAATTTAAGGAAATGAAGACGGTGGACATGTATCAGCTGAATTGAAGTTATGTTTATTTAGCAGCTGCTTACAGCCTTCACCTGGATTTCCTCATTTGGACGCTATTGTTGCCCATTTATATTTGAATTAGTAACCAATTCTCCATTTTCTACTGGTTTGGTCTGTGGGTTAACTTCCTGAGTTTCGGCGCTGGGATTAGAATTTGTACAATCTGAAACCTTAGTCTCAAATTTGACAGATTTACTTGCAACATTTCCATCTTTTTGTGTACAGTCGGGTTTTGGTGAGATACCATTTGCTTTCTGTACGGCACCTAGCGAATCCTTTGCAGCTTGTGACGTATCACCGCTTGTCTTTCCGTCCTCTGGAACAACTCTCTGAGCCTTCTGAACAAGTTCGTTGTACAACATCACTCTTGGAGCACTTGAGTTCAGAGGTGGAAGTTTGATCCTCCCAACATCTATTGTACTGACAGATTTCTGAGGTGCTTTAGCAATACCATCTCTTTCAAAACGCACTTTGTTAACCCCAGAGGGCGCTACTTCCTTTGATGCAGACTCCGCATGAAGGTCCATTTTGTAGAGCGGAGGCCGATGAACTGTCAACTGTTTAATTTCTCCTTGTGTTCTGGCCGTCTCTTCTTCTTCGCCTGCTTGTTGCGTGGTCTTTTGACTGTCATTAAACAAGTGCAGGTTTGTATACTTAAGAAGAACGGCCTTTGTTGCTTCATCAGGTGTATTCTCTTGTTTTACATCCACGTCCTCAGACTGTGAAGGTTCCACGACTGGTTTAACGGTTTTGCCTTTTGGTACTCCCGGTTTTATTTCTACTGTTACAACGTGAGGTTTGACTTCAACGGACTCAGGCTGTACCTCTGCTGCTCCAGCAGTTCTCTTGTCTTTCTTTTGTAGGTACAAATCCACGATGGAAGCTTGGCTAGTTTTTACAGAACTTTTAACTTTACTTACTGGAGTAGTAACTGTTCCGTTAGTATTCGTTTGTGTTTCCTGCCTAAGTGTTTCGCTATTTGGATCATCACTTGCCAGTGAATCCTTTTCTATAGGTTTAGTTACTAACGGACTGTCTTTTGGACCATCCGGAATTTTTTGTACTGGTGTCATTGATGTTGCGTCCAACCACAGTGTCCATTGGTCCTTATCGACAACAGTATTGTTTGGGACCACTGGCTGTGGATGGGACGAGTTTTTTCTAGGCTTTCTGGTGTCAGAAGGGGGATTTACCTTCTTATTACCGCCATTATCCCAAATGTGAATGTGCATCAGACGACTACCGTTTGGTGACTGACAAGCTCGTGTGCCACCTAAGCTCAGTTTGAGGGCCGACTTCTGACGGAGCATATAGCTTTGTCGAAAATGGGCCGCGTTGGTTTGCTCAGCTTTGCTCTTGGGCAGGCGGAGTGCTTTATATTTTTCGGTACGGGGACTGATCTCTTTGACTTCGAACATCGGCCTTTTTCGTGGCGTATCATTTGGATGGTACTTCTTTTCATGTTCCTTTTTCAGTCTAGTCATCTCAGAGTACAGGTGTTTTTTAAGCTGTTCACGCTTAACTTGTCTTTGAGCATAATCTAAAGAATCAGCGCTTGCGTTAAGTAAGAAGTCATCGAGAGGATCTGGTTTAGAAGGTGACGCACTTGTGAAAAGGGGTGAGTCAGAACTGCTGAGAAAACCATTTTCTCCCTGGGAGTAAGAACCCCTGGAATCACTGCCTGGATTGTTCGGCCCAAAAGCATGATTAATAGGCGGAAGAAAACCTGAGTCTGATGTCTCGTTTTCATCAGAAGTGTTTGCATTTCGCCAAGATGGCCTTCGCTTAGGTGCGTTGTCGACATAGTCGATAGCGCCATTCATTGCACTTGTGGATTGCATTTTCTTACTTTTCTTGCTGTGCCGTTTCTCAGTTAAAACTGGCCCAGATTTACTTCGTTTCTTGTCATCTTTGTCAATTGGTGGAAGTGAAAAATATAAATCAGCTTTACCGACATGTTGCTGTGAGGCACTTTTTGACATTTTCCCATTTTTATGCATCATTTCCATTTGTTTTTCTAAAAGTGAGCTGTACCAGAGACGAGGGTCGGTCATGTCCATCTGTAAAAGTGCCGGGTTAGTTTTGACGTACATCTGCCTCGGGCTGTCGTGTACACGCATGTTCTCTTGGTCCGCCATTATAGCACAGTTTATATTTCTTTGTAAAATTTGCTGGTCTACATATATTCGAGGGCGTTTTGATTGCTTTACCGGCTGAGATTCCGCAACGCCAAGGTTTTCAGGGAGCCGTGACAAGGTACGACGCAGCCATTTAAATTCCGGTGACGAGAGGTCCGGGGACACGCATGGCGGTGACGGGCATGACAGCTGGCACAGAAAACACCTTGCCTTTTTTATGGTCGGCAGATGAAAGCGCTGATTGGCACACCTGAAATTATAAAGAAATGAAGTTTGAGAGGGAAAAATATAGATAACATGTATAATGTTACGACAGAGTACGCAAGACATTCATACCGAATATGACATGAATAGTGATGTCATTCTTGTCGAATTTTCACAGTGTTCAGTGAATGAAAGTTTCAATTAATTATATAGATTATGGGCGCGCATGCAGACGTGAAACACCCATGCATATGCATTATTTCTCGAAAGCCATATAAAATATGTATATATAGTAATTTAAAAAGAGAACAGCGCACAACTATTTCTGTAGAATGCTATTGATGCCGGACGGACTTTGCGATGTAAATAAACAGTATAAAGGAGAAGCGCTTACATCGATTTCATAAATAAACGTACAAATTCCTACAATTATGAGTGACTTTCACTAATGGAGAACCACGGCAGTGCTGTCGGAACCATTCAGCTGCTTTAAATCAAGACAACAATTTGTGGCTATTCATGCAGGCATATTCTGTATTTCTGCTACCTTTGTAAACTAATTTAAGCTACATTTTATAAAACCACAGCCCTACTGGTGGAGAAAAATATCTGCACTATGATCATAATGTATCACAATAATCTATCATTTTAAACCTAATCAAGTTACTATTTTTAAACCGGACATCTTTCATCTATATCGTACCTGTATCATTCTGCACGCACGATGAAAACAAGCAGACAGCTATACTAACAATCTGGAGAATAAGTTTGACATTGTTTTTTTAATCAAAGTTTGGACTTAAGTTTCCCAAGTAATATGGTGGTTATATAAACATATGTATGAAACCAAGCCGGAGGAGGGGGTGGGGTTGGAAGACATTCTGCACATACGTCTACGTGAATCCCGGGAACAAAGGTCTTAACCCATTCAGAAGAGCTATTTATTTGATAAAGGAGCACTATTCCCTAGGTTATAATGACCCTTGGTGGAGTAAACATGACACACGCACCATACCATCATATATTCATATAAGGAGCCCCCCCCCCCCTTGCCATCACCAAGTCCTTCAAACACAGGTACTGAACTCATGCTTTGTGTGCAAGTGTGAACCCTGTAGCTATTATATTTCACTACCTTGTGAATGATAATGAGGTACCACTAGATATCACGTGGTCTTTCCTGCTTCTAGTATAATACTTGCTTGACTTTCACTTCCTCATGAAAGTTAATAATACAGTATACATGGATGTTGACAGTTGATGCAATGACGTTGTAATTTAACAGCTTTTCTTTTCAATTAGAGTGTAAAAGCACACCCATGCAGATATGTAAGAAACAGTAATGTAAAAGGAAAAGCCATTAACGATCGTAATTTCTATCTAATGATGTTGTCAATCAGATTACTAGCGATTTGCGTGCTCACTTTTAATGCCCGTTTTACATTACCATAATTGAATGGTGATAAAACAAGTATCGAAGCATAATCGTTGAGATAAAAAAAAAATAACTACTGCTCTACTAGTGCGATTCTTGTGTTGTCACTGCGGCTACTAAATACTACCACTACTCAGGGAATGTTTAAGAACTGAAAAAAAAACTTAATCAAGCGTTCCCCGTCAGTGTAAAGTGCACCCTAAAGGGCCCAACTTTATTTATAAAGTTTGCTGAAGGCCAAAGAAGGAGGGTCGTTAAAGACACGCCTTTAATTTTATAAGGTCGAATCATTTCCAATTAATCTCGAGTCCGTATATTAAATATGAATGAATTATGAATAAAAATGTTACAAAAAATATAATTATTAAAGAAATATAACAATCTTTGCAAAGTGTATGAGGTTGATACGAGTGATCGAAGAAATTTAATTTTTTTACTCGACCAATTGCTAAAAAGTGGTAATTCAGTCTGTGATAGGAACAAAACATCAAATGTTACAGCTGCACAAATCAAGAATTACAACTGCACACTCCCACTTTTAACTGCACAAATAGGGGTCCACTACAAGCACTATACGTTAAGATATATACTGCCACTACTGCTACAACTACACACCATCATTATTAATTATATCAATAAGGTTGTCCTTTTTTTTACTCTTGTCGTGCACTTTCAGATATAATATTCATACAAATACAGTCATTACTTGAACTATCGGTGCCATTTCATAACTTCTTGCTAATACGAGGGCTACCCAAACTGATATATGTCACTTGACTTTATCAGTTCCACTGCAAGTCTTTCCATTTTAATATTACATAAATATCATTAAACGAAAACCCTGCTGACCTGCTAGTTTGTGCGTTGCCGGAACATAAAATACATCCAGCCATCCTCAACTGTCGTTCAAAGCAGCCAATCCGTGAACACGTGTGTCATGAATCCGCGTATAACCAAGTATTTGCAGCAGCTAAGGAATTTATAGCAACAGTGTAAAGAATTTAGAACTCTATAGAACCAGTATGTTTGTTGACACCATGTGTAACAACTTGTTCAGCAACCAACACACAGGCGACTGTACCATAGCACTGTGAACGTTATAATACAGCACAGTGTCTGACGTCACCCGCTGGGTCACAGCTCTTCATTAATCCATAACGCATATTGTCTGGACACACTCGGCCTTGTGCATAGAAAGTTCAACGATTTTTTTTTCAGAGAAATTACTGGCGCCATAACATAATTTGCCTCGACAAAACACTTCCTGGGCGGCTAATTATCACGCCGCTCGGGGTGTGAACTTTACTTCTTGAAAACCAACTGGCCCGTTATAAATCCTACCAAGTATTATTTGTTTGATTTACTTGTGTTCTTATCACACGTTGAAACCGAGAGGCAAGAGGCAACCAGGGCATAAGGAGAGACTGTTCAAACAAACAATTCATGATATTTTGCAATCATACAAATAGTAGTTGTGCCGTAATAATGTTGAGAGGCAGAGATATTTCCCTGACAAGTTTCGAAGAAACGCCGGGGAAACTGTGTGTTGGGACATATTTCATTGTTGTCTTTATCGATGGTCTTGTATGTAGCAGCAGCTATCAATTACCAGGCACCTTGGCCCGGGCTCTCAGCGACCACAATAATACGGTCTATGGGAACTCTGCCAGTTAACCCGATCTATAGGTCAAACCGCCATATTAATATTCATCGCTTATATATCTGTTTACCTAAGAAGTGAATGGCTCTTCTAGTTTTTGTTTATTGTGGGACAATAGCCTCAGCAGACACAACTGATAGCTGTTTTTATGCTGTCTGATTATTATCAGACAAAATGGATGGTGCGTAAACGTGGCTGATATTAATTTTATTCTATGGGCAGATGTTTCAAGCGAGGCATTGTAATTTTATCATCATGGACCACAATTAAGTGTCAGATATGTGAGACACTTTCTTTACTTGTCTTTGGCCAGACACTCTTCCTTTTTCCCTCGGGGACAAATGTGTAACAGAACAGACACTCTTCCTTTCTTCCCCTGGGGACAGACGTGTTACAGAACAGACACTCTTCCTTTTTCCCCTGGGGACAGACGTGTTACAGAACAGACACTCTTCCTTTTTCCCCTGGGGACAGACGTGTTACAGCACAGACACTTTCTTTACTTGTCTTGGGCCAGACACTCTTCCTTTTACCCTCGGGGACAAATGTGTAACAGAACAGACACTCTTCCTTTCTTCCCCTGGGGACAGACGTGTTACAGAACAGACACTCTTCCTTTTCCCCTGGGGACAGACGTGTTACAGAACAGACACTCTTCCTTTTTCCCCTGGGGACAGACGTGTTACAGAACAGACACTGTAACTTTTTACCTGGGATCAGAAGTGTTAAAGAACAGACACTGTAACCTTTTCTCCTGGGACCGGACGTTTTACAGAACAAACACTCTCATTCTGGGCCAGGTTAGTCAGACAAAAGGAGAAACTGGACCCCTCTCAGCAGGAGTCATAAATATATACCAAGGCAAAGGACTAAATTCTAGCTTCTACAGATTTTGCAGAAAACACCATGAAATTAGATAATCATAATTTAACGCACGCATTTTTTCAGAACGATAAAAGGATACCATTATTTGGTAAAAATGTAATGAAAATGGGAAATCAGAAGGTCAAGGTCACTCACAACATGGTATGATTACATTCTTAATGATCTCTGTCTTCTGATGCTTACCTATGAATGGTGAAACTTTCGATAAAGTTCGTTCCCATACATTTATTTTCAAATTTTTCATCTAGGGCGGTTACTTGGCAGTGACAGTAAAAGTGAACCGGGCAAAATTGAAACAAGAAAATAATAGCAGATGGCACCACCAGTCCTGTACCGTTAGACATATCATAGATCTGTCCAAGATGTAATGACAGGTATTCTATGACAAATAATTCTATGTATATCTGATGATTTGTACAAAAATGCTAAGATTATTGCTATAATCACACTTGTATATTTAATAAAACTGCATCTGGTGACTGCGCTTTCTTGACTCTGTTATTACAAATTTATCCACCGAATGTGTATATAATCTAGGAACGTCTGCATATAATATGATCATGCATGCTGCTACATAAAAGACAGGGGGTTTTCTTCTGCACCAACTGACCTCTAATCAAATTGTTTCGATTTTTTAGAGATCTGAAATTAAATAGTCGGCATTATCTGACAGGAAACAATTAGAAATATAAAATCATATCAGTTTCTCTGTCCGACAGTCGGTCAGTGAGACATTCCAAGATCACTGCCTGGCAACAAAGCTGGAGCCTAAATTGGATTGCACATATCTTCTCATGGAAACCAAACTTGAAACAAAAACATCACAGCAATCACTCAAACAGATCTTGAGATAGTTTGTCAAAGAGGAATTTAAAGATGGCTGTCTGGTCTGAAATTCGATATCACAAATCCTCTCAAAGAGACCAAACCTGGTAAGCTGTGCAGAAATTGCAGTTGTGCACTGCAATGGGCTCACCCCGTCAGTCCTTAAAAAAACATCCAGAATCCAAAGGAATACCAGTTATTACGACATGAACGTGCTAGTATCTCTGATGCTTTGTATAAAAACTACACAACAGTCTTAGTTCCAATAATCTTAGTTCCAGGAATCTTATCATCCGGAAAGTAACCATTTTTATATACATAACATTTATATATTTAGAGTAGAATCTTATTTACATATTCATCCATTACATAGCCATCATTTTTATTTATATATAAGAGAAAAATGCCGAATTTTGAACCAAAACCCCTTCGTAATATTATCAAAAAGGACGGTACCGCGTACAAATTCGCCAACTGTACATACGTTTATCTACATTAATAAATATGCAAATTTTTTTGATAATCAACCAAAACACTGCCTGTTTGTTGTGTCAGAATAACAGGAAATAAGGGGTAATTTAGTCTATTGGAGCAATGTGTGTGTGACAGATCTGAAAACATGGTAGGACCCATTTTCTTCGAATTAGGCAAAATCGTCAAAACTGTGTAGGTGACGACACCGAATCTGTGTAAAACAATTGCGAGACCAGTCTTTGCTGTGTTATGCTGTTAATAGTCGAACAACACACAACGGAAGTCGGGACAGCCATGTAAAAACATAGACACTATTACCCTAGCTGTGATCAAAGGGATATCAGGCTGGAGCCAGATTAACATGTCGTGACGATGATGCACACATCTCCACCATTATAAACTGCAATTTTTTAAAATTTCTTTTCAAACCTTTGCTTATCTATTACAACTTGGTATTGTCGTCCATTCTTCAGATAATGTTCTGCATGGACACAACCCCCTGTGAACAGACGTCACTGACATGCTTAGCACAGCACGGGCTGTTTGATTTTTTAAGATGAAGAGCCGCCTATAAGACTGCACGTGCCTTGTACACGATCTTCCTTTATTGATAGAAATTGGCGATTTCTTATCAATTGTTCACATACAATATGTACCGGGGTCTACAAGGAGTGATCCGTTTAACACAAGATGGCGTTCCATTACGTGAAAGGAATGAACTGGTGTCATATATTAACTGCAATTGCAATCATTCTTCTTTGAGAATGAATTTTCTTAAATAATGAGATTTCTCATTTCTGCAGATAAATCTAGAATACTTACAAAACTTTATTTTGTTTTCATGACAAAATACACACGTTATCTTTGAGACAGTGATGTCATATAAGTCCCTAAATCCGTTATTTAACATGGAAATTAACCTTAAAAGAGCGCACAAACATTGCATTTTTGTGTAAGTTAATTTTTATTACTGCTGGGTTTCCCTGCAGAAGTAAGCAGACGACAGTTACCGTAGATATAATAAACGCACGTACCAGGTATCAGGTCGCATGACTGCAGGGTTTAATCCATTATCCGTGATCAATAAATTATCAAAAACCATGACTGTTAATAATTAATGAACAGCAGAAAACAGTACTAGTTGCTGCCTGGCAGGGCTGTAGCAGCCCTCTATCAGAACATGCAGTGATCATAGGGAGCTTATTAAACCAGTCGCATTGGTACTCACCCATGCCCGTTGTCCGGGAGTGTTAAAGCAGATTGTGATCAAATCCCTGCATTAAGATTAGGTAAACTCCAGGTGTTTTAATGGATATTGTTACAACATTTAAGAAGCCTTTAATGCTGTGGAAAGACCCTATGCAGTCACTTCCTAAGAGCACGTGTCAAATATTTGATAATCCTCTTCAAGACAGCACGTTTGGCGTCCTTCAGTCGTGACACAACTACTCACTCGTCGTCATAGGACCGTCAGAAAGTTGTCTATTTCGGCCGTGTGTTTGCACTTCGTCCCTGGCGGCAGTTCAAGACTTCTTTTCAAATATGTCCCAATAACCCCGCTCCTGCCAAGTACCAGTCGTTTCTAGTTCTGACGACACGGACTACTTTTAATAACACGCCCAGAACTTGGCTTGTTTAATCGGCACCGTGCTCGTCTCGCGATCTTGTTACGCCCTTGTTAATGTTATCCCCCAAAGAGAAACCCGAGTTGGCAACCAATAACCATTGCTTGATAAGGTTATATGTATACACATTACCTATTATAACTTAAATAGTATGTAATTCCATATTGTAAATAGAATGTGACTTGTTTTTTTGTCTGTTTCAATGAAAAATGATATACTTATAGCTACCCGGCGTTATACTCGGTTCTAGGTTAAAACATATTTAATCATATATATGTATGACTTTATGACTACCGAATTTTAGTGTCATAAAATGATGCAAGATTCAAATAAAACTGCGCTAATTAACCAAAAAAATGCCCACTTACAAAACGTAACAAATCTAAAGTTTTTATGTTTAACTCACATAATCATATTACGGGCAAACCCATCCCCCCCCCCCCAAAAAAAAAAAAAAAAATCCCGCGTCAATGTCCTTAAATGAGAGTTTACACTGAATTTTCATTCCACAATTCATATGTATGTTTCACGCAAAGCTGCACAAGTCACTTTTCATGCGTTTTCAGGGGATGAAGAAGATATCTAGGTATCAAATGACACGAGGTTATCATCCCTGCGAGAACCTGAACGTTGTCCGAGCACGAAGCCTGCCCACGGATTCTCCAGTTGACGGGCATTGATTTCGCCGGGGCCAACCCCTGTTGCACAGATAACAATTAGTGATCTCAAACAACTTGGAGTTTGCTCGAGTGGCTTATCACTAAATGACATGGGAACAACTTGTGTTTTTGTGCTGTATATCTAACACATACCCTTGTCGTTATAATTAAATACTGCTTGTGCGGTAATTTGGAAGGGAATGCACGCAAGGCCAGAGGCGAAATGCTTATTCAGTTGAATTAGCATGGCATGTTTTTAGGCAGTTAAACAGCTGCGAGCTCTTATTCTAAGAACATATCTTGCTATAAGTCTCACGCAAGTACATTTAAACAAACATACATTTAATAAATTGGATAGTTCTTAGGACAGCAAGTTATTAAGGATAAAGGGTGAGTTTCTGTATACAAATGTATGCATTTTTGACAGACTTTGATGATTGCTCATATAAAAGGGCTAGCTTTCGGAAATTACTTGAATTTTATTGATAAATAAAACAAGGAGACCGATACTAATGAGAGAACCAAAAAGACAAAATGTTTTAAAAAGCTTTTCTCATTCTCATTACCTTTAATATTCAGTTCAAGGGACTTTATCCTAGTTTTTTTTAATTATTAATGAACATAAATAGTTTTCCATTGAATATTGTCGGTCTGTTTGATATTCTCTTTTGAATCTATCTCATCTGCGTAATCTGATAATTTTAAATGGTCTTTTGATACACTTATTTATTTATATGTATTTTCATGTTGTTCTTGATATTGTTTGTGTTTAATTATACTAGCATAGGGCCCCTGTTAACACAGAAGTATCCCTCTGTTACAACCGGAAGTACCAGTAACCATTTAGGAATGTTATAACAAGGGACCCATGGGTCACGCCGCTCACATGAACTGTGGATAATTAAAGCAAATTAATGCAAAATATACTTATATATATATATATATATATATATATATATATATATGCATTTAAAAAGCTAAGAGAAAATGGCTCTGGTGATAATCAAATATTAAATATATATATATTTGCTGAACCAATACTGTGCACTTTTATGGACTACATAAAAAATACAGGAGTCTCTCATGATCAAATATTGCTAGAAGTATCATTATTTCAGGTATGTGACAGTAATATGTGCATAAAGTAACCATGTTTTTGTATGAACACCTATCAGTTATATGAATGAGGAGGGAAGTGAAGATTAGCTGAAGTATAATGATACACATTTAATTTATAACTGAAATAAATGCTGTAAAAAATTTCAAATGAGCATTAACTAAATCTGATAAGTATATATTAAACTGTGTAATGCATGAAAATTGTGGCCTGAAACCATTTAATAATCCAATAGGGGAAAAAACATTATGTGCCTAACAGTTATATGAAAGGATACATTTGACCAAGAAAAAATGTGTAAATGTTATTGATAAGTCTGGAAGGGGGAGAGGGAGAGAGAGCGAGAAAGAAGGAGAGAAAGAGGGAGCATTCAACAGTCCATATAGGAAAAAAGTTTATTCATAATAATTATATATTTAATGATTAACAGAGACGGACAGACAGAGCTGATCACTGCCATCTGCTGGGGCAATAATATAATATGTGTTTCAATTAGATTATATTTTTTATTACACTAATTTTCAAGTTTGTTCATAATTATGAAATATTTAAAAACAGATAGATGGACAAACAAAGCCAATCACTTTATTTCATATTCTGCTGAGGCAGGAAAATAATGCTCAGTTTTTTTCATAAGATCCTCATTTTCATAACATCAATTTTTTTTTCAAATTTTATATTTTATACATTTGCAAAATAACATATGTATCTGAATATATACGTTGATTCACAATTATAAATTGCATCAACATTTATCCTCAATTTTGTCAGATAACAACACATTATGCATGCACATGTATGATGTATTTATTTTTTTGCCACAAAATATATATATTTGATAAATTTGTTAAACAATAAATATCTGAAAATATAACTTGATTCAGAATTTACATTTTCAAATTGCACCTTTTTTATCCATAATTTTGCTTATATATAATCAAATTATGCTACCTGGTGGGTTTAACTACGTTTTAATTTGTTAAAATTATTTAAAAGGAAATTATTTTTTTATGTTATATTAACACAACGTGGCATAATGGATTACTCCTTGATTTAAAACAGTTTTGCACAATGGAGTGGAAACGCTTTACAATTAAGGAAATACATTTGAAACAATAACAATTTTTGCATCACACTTGGTGGGAGGGTGGAGAGGGTGATATGAAAATAACTGTACACCTGTGACCCCTTCTCCCCAAGTGACCCATTACAAATCAGGTACGCAGAGGGAGCTGCGCTGAATAATCTCCAGTGACCAAAGTGGGCTGCTTGGCAAGGAAAATTAACACAATAGAGTCTAAAAATCAATAACTAGCCTAATTTTGGAGATTTTATTTTCAAATTTCAGATTTTAACAGATTAAATCCTAATTAAGCTTTTTTCTTAATATCTCGAAGGAATGAAGTCAGAGTAACCTAATTTTCGGTATGTTAGGAGATTTGGAGACATCTAACTATATGCGGAATTTCGGATTCGTAGGTAGAACTGTTCCAAAAATTGCCCAGTTAACGACCGGACGGACGGACAAAGGACCATAGCTATAGCTCAGATGACTTATAGTCATTACAGACGGACGACGGACAACGATCGATCGTATATACCCCCCCTCTCTCTAAACTTTTGCAAGGGGGGTGATAAATGCAATCATGCACCCACCCATGCTATTCAGGGATGAAATTTTTATACTTGATTTATATACTGAAAAAAATATATGTTATTATAATAATAAATATTAAGGCTATATGAAACAATGACATATTTCAATATTTTTGTATGGGTTTACAAAAAAAGAACCTTTCCTTATGAGTCCTCACCCCCCCCCCCCGAAGATAACTGAAGCCATGGTCTCTAACCATCAGACATCCTAACACTCTTACTTAATGACTCTTCCTTACTTAATAACAAGAAAGAGGGCTTTGTGTTAAACAGATGAGTTGATGAATAAAATTAATTATATATATAATGTTTAAACACTTCAGTTGACACAATTTAAGTATAAGTACCCACATTAAGGTCAACTGTTCGCTCCATTATATTTTCATGCAATATTGAGAATCATAGGGCCTGACTGGACCAAGTGTACACAGGTAACTATGTAATTAACAGTGTACTTGTATTTATTATCTTTCACTTTCACTTTTATGTCACTTATATACAAGTGAAATTCAGTCAGTACAGTTTCACTGTCAATTTACATTGTAATTTGTACCACATGTATAGCTAAATTTACTTATTATCGTCATTAAACCGATAAATTCAAATATCTCTTATGATTTTGTGAAAACAGCGTAAATTTTCTGAAGCAAAAACATAAGAAAAACAGTGATAATGAAAACATATTACCGACCTGGTCATTAAAGAACCCTGGCAAGATCTACTCAAGTCAATATACGACCATAACGTAAAATTCGCAGGGCGGAGTTTGTTATATGTACATCTTGTGTATCGCTAACTGATTGGTGAAGAAACATTCAGACTGACTTACGCGGGGCAATTTGTTCTTTAAAAACAAATCAGCGTACTCGGGTCAGGGTGTCTTTTTGGTGTTTATATTTTTGTTGGTAATTTTTTTTGGTGCCTCGTGTAATCAGCTGGTAAACAAACCAGCGACTGAGTATGTTTACATTTATAACGCCGGCGCCATGTAAGCCCCAAAAAATCAGTCGCATAGACAGCCACTCCGGCCCTTAACCTGGCGGGTCTACATTGACTGGGGCCCTCCCCATCTGATTTATTAAATGATATCTGACACGTGTGTATGTGTCAGTTTTCCTCTGCGGATCACTATACTTAGCTATCCAAGCCAATAATCAGCCCTTCAGTTCAAGCACTGAGTGTATATAGGCATGATAAATATATCGATCATAACATGTCATATCAAGCATGATTGTGATCAGACAGGCGAGACGCTGAGCATGCGCATACAGTTTACATAGGAAATCTATGATAGTTTTAGATATCAGTGTAGACACAGAACCTGAACAATGCCCCCCCCCCCCCCCGCCAGACCGACCGACGCATTTAATGAGGTTTAATGTACTCATAATGCCTCACTCACATTCCTTCGGGGTCTTGCGAACAGTTTCTTGCATTTTCTTCAAATGGTTGAGAGATTTTAAAGTTTCATTTGTACATCTTTTTTATTACCATAGTTTCAGCATTGAATCCTAGAAAATGCTTGGATGTATGAAGAATATGTGGCAAAAAAACATAACATAAAGGTTGTTTTCAATTTCTAAAATAAGTTTTCTACATAGATTTTATCGTTTAACAGCTGGAATAAGTGTTGCTCTACATGTGCAGTAACCGTCATAAAAACAAAATACCTAGCAACTGCAATTAATCCATAATGTGAACTGGTAATTATAATTTAAACATTTCTACAAAGATCGAAGTAACGGGTTATATCCTCCGCTAAGGTTTATTTTCACCTGTTTCTACATTTAGTTTTTTTGTTGATTATACTTTATTCAGCAGATTTTTACAAGCATGTGTACTGATTACCACAATAGTGAGGTATGGGTCAGGCTAACCACATAGGTGAGGATACGCCCTGAAGGCCTCATCCAGAATAGGATTGTTTTTCCTAGGCGGAGGTATGCGCTCCACTGAGTACCATTCAAGTTATGACAGATCACCAGCGAAAGTCTGAAACTTATAATTATCATAATTTAAAGGGGCCTATATTCACATAGACCAGGTATATTAAATACACATGATATATAGTGTACTCCTTTTAATACTTTTGTATCTGCCATTTTTTTTGTTTTAAAACAGTTTGCTCACTCCTGTACATGCAGGTAACGCGAGACTTAATAAATTAAGATATTTAAAGCAAGCTTCCAACCGGTGTTTCTTCTGTGTCCCTTCTTTAATGTCACCTCTCCTTGTTAAGGGAGAAGTAATATGATCTGCACTAGACAAGTCATGCAGTCTTGTTATGGAAAACAGACACATGCATATGGATTGTGTTTACTCACAATAGCGTGGTATAATGTATTATTGCACATGTTTATGTACCTTTAAAATACCGTGAATCCAGTTTTAAGGTGGCGCGTGCATCAGTTGGTTTTCTGGATTGGTAACTCTCCTCTCTCATCCCGTGTTGACCCGACACTATATGTGTTTAATATATAATCGACTTTAATAAATCCCGTCAAATACTGTTCGATCCTATGAAGTCAGCTGTACTGTATTAAACTTAATCTGTCACGATTTCTCTATAATTATAACACAGTTTACAAAAAGCAGTCAAAGATCCCTCTGTCACGATCTTTGGTAAACTTTGATGTGTGCTACACAGAAATAAATATTGCTAGTCACGGCTTCACCAACTCAGTGCTTGGTCACATTTTAGTTCTGGTCGAAAAATAAAGGAAGCCCTCAATACACAAGTTAATGGCTTTGGCCCTCAGAAGGAATAAACACATTGTCGAATCTCGTAATGATATAATAAATCCGTAAAAAAATTATTCATTCATAACTTTTTTTTGAGTGAGGTTGCTAATTTACAAAACAACCAAATAAAAAAAAAACACCCACACAACCTACCAAAGTTAATACATGTTAGCGAAGGTACAATTAACGCTAACACGACATATACATACCAGTTGTGTTATGTTAAAATGTTTAAATGTTGATACTTTTCAGTGTAAGGCCGATGGAGGGAGAATTAGATAACTAAAGTTTATCATTACGGCCACAGATATATCCGTATGGCTACTATTCCTTTTTTTTGTTGGTCCCTGAATGTATATTTAGAAGCATAATGTCTTTACATATACACTCAGACATTTATACATATAACGGTCAGTGCATGGGAATATACACTATTGACACGGTCCTGATATACCTTATAACAACAGCCCTAAAGGCCAGTAAATTGTGATACAAACGGTGAAAATATTACCAACGATTCATGTATAAATGAATACATATTAGAATATATACTCGGCGTACATACCTCCCGTCACATGATCACCAGATAAAAAGTTAGTCCTCGGGAGTTAGCAAACATTGTGTGATTACTGTTTTGATTGGTGCTCTGGTAGGTCTCTAAGTCTCACACTGGCACTGTCTAAACAATTAATACACCGGTGGTCCCGGCTTTTCACTGATAAATACACTGACGTTCAAAGCTATGTCAACAAGGTACAGTTGGGATTGCCCTGACAAAGACCCTCGATATGCTCAGAGTGCGCAATATCAAACATCGCGCCGGAGCACTCCTCCCCCACAGCTTGAGATGTGTACATTTTACGGTAGCTTATAAATAGTGAGGACCCTCTTCTCTGACAGAAATGGCGACTACGACTTGGGTTTCAGTTGTTTTTGGCACCAATGCACAAACTTCGCCATTTCCATGGTGCCCTAATAAAACTTGTGTATCAGGTGTATACAATTCCGAAATGTTACGACACTTTTTTACATATCCCCGTGTTATATGGGAATAAATAAATATTTGAATTAAAAATAAGGCGCGTTGCCTTATTAAAATTTTTACTTGAAGTTAACACCCTGAGGCCCAAAACGGTCGCTATAGAAACGAAAACAGGGGTTGGGAACTACACGGCAGCCTCTCTTGACATGGCTCATAACGTATAGGTTAAGAACGTTTGGTAAAATTACTTACGCTCAAACGTGTCTCAATGTATACTTGTGTGCACGCCTGTCCCTGTTGGTCTCTCTCTCTCTCTCTCTCTCATTTTTTTCTAGCGGTCAAAACGTATAAACTACCGTGACTTACCTAACATGTGTCTGGCCTGACTGCCGGTATGAAATAGGATCACAGCTTGGTGTATTCCCTTAAAGGGGACACAAACAAATTTAGTGTGTGGACGCACCGTAGTCACACCTGTGAGTCCATACATACATTTTGGCTGCACACATACAAGTTATTGACTTACCCCAGCGGCGTCAAACTATATGATATTAGACGAATAGTACATACACCAGTCTTTTCCTCGTTATTTTCTCAGCATATTCATCGAAATTCTCTTTATTTTCCAGCTCTTTTCCTTCGTGTAATTGTTGTTTGTTTATACGTCTCGTCCAGGACTGTAACTTGGCATATTTAGTGCTCTTTTGATCTTGTGACGTAATTATTATCAATAATATGATCACAGGACGTTATGCCATCGATCTTAATAACACCAATTACAAATTCACCAACTCTTGCATAACGGGATGTTTAATCATGAGAGATGAATCAACATTCATTAAAGGAATTCCTTCGTTCGGCACGAGCTGCATGAAATTAGAACAGGCTGCATAAACAGCAAGGTTTATTAATTGGTAATAGTCTGTCATGCCCAGTTGAAGATATATTACATGCATACTTCCACAAAACGTCATATGTTTAATAACATACCTGTTGTACCGTTGTTGTACTGGAGGCCCGCTAATTTAAAGTTCATGCTATATCATACACATATATCATACCTCATAATGAATATATCAAATAAACAAATTAATCAATATAGCAAGTCGTTAAAGTGGCGAAAACAGACTTTTCGAAGTGAAGACTAAATAACGTTTATAATATTGAATTAACAAAGGGCACTGGTACATGTTTAGAGCACAATGGACCAGGTGTCATATATATATATATATATATATATATATATATATATATATATATATATATATATATATATATATATTCATACGAACATTTTACGTCATACATGTTACAGTTTACCATGCCAAACGACCAATTAACACACCATTAGAGTCTCATGCACTTTAAATAGACTCACAGCTGGAAATAAGTTCCTCGGTTGCGTTGACTTTAAGCATGCTATGGAATATCTCATGATCATGGTTTTCACTTAATTAATTAAATGCAGTTAAAATGCCGAACAATGAATTATGATATGTCGTTTTGTGCAAATATTCAAGGTTGTGATACATTGACAAATATACAAGGTTGTAATACATTGACTTTAGTCTGTTCAACCAGTAGGGGCCCATTAAAATTTTGGCGATTATTCTCTTAAAGTTAAACTTAAATATTATGGCATAGTTTGACACTACAGGTGAAGAGGGACCAAAAAACATTTTTATTTTGCAACCTTCTGGTTCACCTAAATCTTGTGGCCAAGTGGCACGGCGTCTGTCATTAGTTGGCAGCCTCACTTTGACAGGATCAATTTTTAGAATATTTGTGCGACAGACAACCAGTCAGCAGTTTTTAAATGTGCTGTGAACCCTCGAAGTTACGACCACCAATGGGACCCCGATAAAGTGGTCTTATTTTGGAGGTGATCGTCTAAGCGAGGTCTTAAATAAAGAGTAAAAAGAATCTGGACCGTGAACAAGTGGTCGTTATTTGAGGTGGTCCTTTAACAGAGGTTTTACTTTACTTGTCTGAGCATGTGACCAGTGACCTTGACCTTCATCATTGAGGTTGAGACGTTGTAAAAAAACTGATTTCTCATATATTGATTTTAATTAATTACTTAAATATGGTATGGTCTTGGTCATATTCTAGTTAATTAGGCCCATGTCTTATTCCTTCATTGCAGCTTACATGTTGGAGCTGATCTGTTGATTTGAAAATAGAGTCAAATATTTAAATGGACGCCCCACTGTGGCACTGACTGATATAATATGTTGTCAGTCACAGGAATAACCGAAACAGCTGTGAAAAAATATACAACAGCATATATAAGCTCACATAGGGGGGGGGGGGAAGGGGGGGGGGGGTGTAGTAGACCAATATACGGTACTCCAACTACTGAGGGCGCGGAGGAGGATATGTGGGACACCGCAAACATTGAAAAGCTCGATTTAGCACGTTATTTTTTCAGCACTCCCTAGACTTGTCCGTTAAATTATTGGCTTACACTTTAGGGGTTGTTATAATAAGATGGGCTCATCAAACTTCAGAAGGTATAATTACACTAGTACTTTTAGTGGGCTAAATAGGCCTGTACAGGAGAGAATTCTGACTGTACACCAGAGAATACTAGTACTTACTATGTTTTATACCTATCGTTTCACCTGGGGGGGGGGGGGGGGGGGGGGGGGTTCTGCAATTAGACAATCACCACCTATTGTATGTGCGCATGTGTATATACCTAAAACGAGAGCTTCTTACGTTAGATCGCTTGTGACAGGCAGTTGCAGATTTTTAAGTGTAATCCACGTGACCACTGTTTTTATATAGGGTCCCATATATGACGTATATAAATTCTGAAAAAAAGAGTGAAGAGTTACGGTGACACTTGTTGGTTTCATACATCGTTTCATTTTAAATATCTAAATTTTCTTAATTTATATTTTGCCGCCTTTCAAATGTATTAACTGAAATGAAGCACACATGTAAGGTCTGTCAACACCACTCATTCAAAGCCAGATATAAAATGTCCACAACTAATTTAACGGAACGCATTTGAGTTGTGTAAAGTTGTATTATGAGTGGAGCGCCATCGTGTGTCTGTATGAGAGACTATTAGAAATCAAAATGAAACTGCCACACGGAGATTATCACCCTTCCACCAAAGGTCGTTTCTGGGCGCAACGAATCTCTTCTGTTTGGGCATTATGGGACGGCCAGGACTACTTGTTTCAACATTTTAAACTGTCAAACTTTAAAATCAATTTTATTTTACAATTCAAGGAAACACCTTATTTAAAATTTCGCATGCGCATGCTGTCAAAATATTACTTATTCCGTAAAGTCCTTAACGCAAAAACATCTATGTTTATGTAATTTGTCTTGAAACAATTCTAATCCAATAAACTTGAAAGGACTCCCATTGTCCTCTTAACTACATTTATACTACTCTCTGAACACAGCGTGTGACCCCCCGGGACCTTCCAATCTCACGCTGTGAGAAATGGAAGGATTCTACAGGTTTGGCCACCAGGGGCTTATTAGGAAACATCCAGCAAACCGAATGCTCCATAAAAACAAAATCTGATTGGCTCAGATTGTAAATAAGATGGCTGCACTCATTGGGATATTGTTGTGCAGCACTGCAGGAGAGGAAATTTGCAAACAATGGGGGATAACTGACCTCAGGCCACACCAACAGGTTAGTACAGAGAGTGTCCTGAAATATGACGATTGGATCGTGTGTATTTCAGGGGGAAGGGGGGGGGGGTGTAGAAACAGTCTGTGCTATCAAGCACTTTCGACCGTAATGCAAATCGACCGGTACCTCCAACGTGATAATATATTAAATATTACAAAGGAGGGCAAACTTGACGGACAACCACGGTTTCGAACATTGGTTACAGCGGAGCAAGTATATGAGCATAGTGTAACCGCTGCTTATGGTGCGTACATTTACACCTACGTCGCTGGTATATTTAGAAGCCCAGGTGCATTGTGGGGATCAGATTTAGCCTCCAACAATCACTAAACAGCAGAGTCGTACTCTAGTTTGGCCGAGTCTGCGCAGTGTGAGCGATTTAAAAAAAAATATCTACGAAAACAATCTACAATATCCAATACAAACTGACAGAGACAGTAGGAGTATATTGCATTCCAGGGCATCAGTTGATTTTCGAATCGTTTTCAGGATATTGGAGTGCAGGCGTGACATGACTGTTTGGAATACACTTAACTTGGGGCTGAGTCTGATGTCTGTCTTGGTCAATGGGATCGGCAGTTCTGCACAGATGGCGCCACCTGACAAGACCAGACCGGATGACCAATATGATAGACCAAGAAGGCTTATTATTAATATATAATATTTAACATGTTATATAAAATATACATAGAAATTAATCTTAACATAATATATGAATATCTAAGGAGTCTTTCAGCATGGATATTTCTCTCATAGATTATGTTTCACAGCCACCAGACAGCGATGGTTAATACAGATTGGGTATTACCGGAATTATAAGGCAAAAAAAAAAAAATAATAATAATAATAAAAAATTAAATAATAATAATAATAATAATAATAATAATAAGAATAATAATAATAAAAATAATAGGTTGGTTTCTCATGCACTGCGCGTAGCATGTCCCCCGACCCCGCATTAAAAATAATATTTCGATTTTCCATAAAACTTTATCGATTTTTGCAACAGCCGCCCGGACATTTCTTTCAAGAAAATAAAATAATGTAATAAAATTTCGATGAAATTTCCCTTTGGTATATTATGCTATAAGCTTTTTAGGAAAACAATTATGTTATGATTATCTTGTTCCGTGATGTCTGATCATATGATTTTTTTTATCGAACACATAATGTAAAGGTAAAAAAAATTGGATAAATTTAGCAACAAGTGTAATATATGCAGCCTCACATTTCTACATTTCATGAGAAGGAGGCATACGTTCCAGGGCATTTATGTTCAAGCATAAAATACATATTTAAGTATGCCCGCGGGCTTTAGAATGCGAGATTTAACGAACTATGAGTATTTTAACTCAGACGGGAAAAGGAAAATCTTCTGGAGGTGGGGGGTGGGGGGGTGCACTTTTTATTAAGCAGCGCCACCAATGGCGCCTTACCATTTTATGTGTTTACTATATTTCATATTTCTAAAAAAAATATTCATTAATATAGTTCTTAAGGTACCAATAGCCAGGCGTGGAAAACTTGAATTAAACTGCTCATTTTTAAATACAATTCCGTTGAAATGATGTGCATGTTTGGTTTATCATACCGTGAATATTCTGATCTTAATCTGACCCATAGTTTCTGATATTTTTATCCCTTTTTATAATATCAACATCTTGTATCTGTGTGTGTGTCTGTGTATGTATGAGAGAGAGAGGGGGAGAGAAAAAGAGAGAGACCAACAGGGAAAGAGGTGCACACAAGTATACATTCAGACACGTTTAAACATAAGTAATTTTACCAACAGTTCTTAACCTAATTTATGAGATATATAGTGAGAGACTGCCCTGTAGCTCATGAACCCATTGTCAAAATGCTTTCGTTTCGATCGATGGATCGATAAATCGATCGAGAGGGGGGAGGGGGGAGTGTTTGCGTATCATTTATCCATATTCGAGGATATTAAAATTAATTTACATTTGAGCAGAGGACCAGTATACATGCCGAGAAAACAATTAAATATAGGAGAAAAAGGAGAAAACATATAAATTGTTTTGTATAAGAATACTTACATTTTCCCTCGCACTTCCATGGCGTACTGTGTCCTGTAAGTACCAGGTAAGTCGGAGTGACCAGTGGCTACCATACATTGTGTACCAGTGTCCAGCAGTATGTACACAGCCGCGGGCAGGCCGTTTAAGTCCGCTGCCCGTCCTTCTATACTTTCCATGTATTTATGCAACGACCTGTTCAGCTCAGAGAAAACCATTTATACGCCAGTGTAAGCTGCTGCAAGTATAATGTGCTTAGATAAGGGGCGCTGAAAGGTTCGGTATTGCCGGAATAGCCAGCCTTCTCATAAAATAACAGTACGGCTTCCATAGAAGATATTATTATATCTCATCTGTTTATATTTAATTAAACCTGTGCCCAGCCTGTGCCGTATGTTGTGAAATAAAGGAACCGAGATATGTTATTTTTCGAATGACTATGACGCCCATGGGGGGGGGGGGGGGGGGGGGGGTCGCTGTTTGATAGGTTCTCCATGACCAGCGTTTTCTTGAAATTTTAAACCAAAGCACCCCAACCCCCCAACCTGCATGCAATTGTGGACCTTTTCTAAACGTATAAGGGAGTTAGTGTGAATGACAACCTTATTGATGGACTGATGGTTTTATCGTTTGACCATTTTTGAAAATCATTGTCCTTATCGGGTTAGTCTTTTGTCGCTCAAATTGCTCTCGCTTAATGTTTTGCTTTTAACGGATCTTAAACTAAGTTTTTGTATTTGAATTTCATTTACAATACCTCAAAGCTTAAGTTTTATATCATAGATCTGTAATTCAGCTGGTTATTTTTGTGTCTTTCCAGTGCGAGGTGCCCTGCAGAATGCTACAGTAAATAAAATCAAGATAAATAGCGGTAAAGTCATCAATATGAAACATTGGTTGCCAAAATCATAAAACCTACAATGTATGTATAGTATCAATTCAAAATATAAATTTTTTTTCAGCTCAAATAACGGCAACAGTAACTGACATCAATTTTGCAGCGCTCTGAGATTGCATACCTCCGCCAAACGCTTCCAACCCTGCATATTAACAAGTTTTGATTTAAATCCATCGATAAGTGTACATGCATATGCAGCAAACTGACATACAGACAGACACAGAAGGACAGACATTGATAAAAGCTTGTTCCAGTTTGACGAGACGCTTACGAGAGATGGAACCGTCATTTTAACAAATTTGACTTATTCCTTCACCATATGTTAAATATTGATTTAAATTGTTCTTTCTCCTGTGGGATAAGACAATTATTTAACCTGGTCGCGGGCCAGGGCAATCCACTTGTATTCACGACAGCCTTTTGTTCTAGAGCTGACCTGTATCCAACCTGAACACACATTTCTATGCGTGCTTGTCTTTTAACTTTTAATGAAACGTGTCATCATGCCACAATGAAATTATTATATACGCACTCAACAGGTGGCGCTGCGTTTTTCTTTCAGGTGAAATATTCGTGTTATGCCATCGATCAATGTATGTGTGTATATATAGTTTGTTTAGGGCGTCATTATACCTTGTAAGTTAAGACGGCAATAGGGGCTGGTGTTTAGGATTCCTCTGAACACGTTAACGGGTACATAACAAACAGAAAAAAAAGAAGAATATAAAAATAACCTTTTTTCTGTGTCTGCCTTAAACGACCGAAATCTGCTGGCAAAGTAAATAGTTGACCTGATCTGTTGTGTTATAAACAGTCAGTGCAAATTTGCAGTTGGGGAATAATTACTATAGGCGAATTTTCTTTTAATTTAGAACAAACGCTTATTTGTATTTTATATGTCTGCATATTGATTTTGGCTGGGCTGCTGAGGTCAGCTGATATTTTCACCAGCTATACTGGCAGAGGATTACCGTAATTAGTGTGTTAAGCGCCTCGGGCGCTCTCAAAATTGATTTAACAAACATTTTTGTACCCAAACAGGCAACTATGCCGTCTGACGTCCGCTGTGATTTGCTATAACGGTAACAAGGTTTCCTTGTGTCAAAACTGTGAACAAAAAGTCATGCGGTCTGGAAGGTGCTGGTAGGTTTCAAACTGGGGTATTTTTTAACAACGGAATTCTTTCAATTTAAGCCGGCAAAACTCTCATATTTTGACGTAACAGCGAACTTGCGTGACCTATACCGCGTAACTTTCCTTGAAATTAACGCAACCGGCCAGAACGCTGATCAGTCCGTACGAGAACACCGAAATTCCCTTCCACTGTACAGATGTTTAGATTCTCTAGGACGGAAAGCGACGGCGATTCCACCGTATCAATGTAGTGCTGCATGTTCTAGGATAAAATAAGACGTTTAAGAGGTTTCTGGGGGAAATTTTATGTAATAACAGAGAGAAGATATCCTTTCGTTAGCCAACATTTATTGGCTTGGGAAACCCTGACATAGTTTTACGCTATTAAAATCATCCAGAGAGGTGGGAAAATAAATGTGACCGTAAGTGCTGTTGAAACTTTTTAGGTATTGGCTCATCCTTTCCGTTCTCTCAAAGAGATTTCTAATTAAATATGTGTGGCGCTGAGTACGTCAAACACGGTATAAATTCCATGACTACAGCTTTTAAAGAAGCTCAGGAGTCCAAGTAGTTCTACGATACCACATGAATCCGTAATCTGAACTTAAATACTAAAGTAGGCCTTCATATTGAGGAATTTGAGAAGGCTGGGAAAAGTCCATGTCTGCATGGTTGTCCGAGACGAGCGAATTTGGGACTTGGACAAATGCTTGTCGTCGACTACTGCGGCTGTCCATTTATATCAAACGTTAACGAATAGCGAAGAACAGAATGTAATGTAGATACCACTGTATGACTTACGCTCACGAGGCAGCGGAAATCTTGCGCTTCTAAAGAAGCTACTGATTTTCCCGATGCCTGCTTTGACCGTTTATGATGGCCAGGTGGTGGGTTTGTCTGCTGAAAGACTGCTTATATGACTAGCAGACAACCAAATGCCAGTCAACAAACACTCGACAGGCATCAGGCTCTTCCCAGAAAACACGTGCGGGGTTATTCTGTCTGAGCCTGTGTTCTGTTCAAACGGTTGCCGGGGCGATGAGCTGTCACTCAAAATGAAATGATCAACATTATTCCAACAGTATTCCTCGCTCGGCTGGTAAACCGTTTTGTCTTCCAGCACAAGGTCTCATCTGATTGGACCAAAATACAGTGCTCCCCTCTGGTGTAGAGATTCAGAATATGAGGTCAAAACAAACAGCGCTTACGATATAGGTAGTAGGCCTATAGGTAAAGCGCTGTGTAAAGAGCGTATGTATGACTATACACACTCAACTTGTTTGTGACAGGAACCTCATTGGAGCAAGGCCTACAATTAATTAGAAAGGTGTTGAATGCTAGTCTGATTCTATGTTTACTTGTCACAGCTAAACAATCAGTTTATAATAAAATAAAAAAATAAATAACATTAATTCGGAGATCAAAAGGACTTCCACGAAAATGACACCTCCTGCCCACATTAAAATATGAAAACCATACTGCTATCCCAGTTGATTGTGTGTGTGTGTGTGTATATATATATATATATATATATATATATATATAATCTGGACAGGTTTATAACATTATTAAATTCAGTATATAATTTCACATTTTTAACAAAGGACGCTTTCAGAGACTGATTCATCGAGCCAGTCTGGCGTCTATTGAATGAATGTTTCATGAAAAATGAACAAACCTGCAAGTGTTCGGGCCGAAATCACAATTGCCAATCAAATCCAAAGAACAAAATGTAAAAATACAATGTTTTCCCTCGTGGTCTGAACAAGAACACATGCACCAGCGACGGGAGACGCTATTATGGCTTCATTCGGTTGTTCGGATTATTGATGCCTTCCAGGCAATGCTTAACGTTTGGTAAATAAATATCGCACCAGACGTGCTCCGGCAGCCGCGTAGAACAAGTGTACGTGAGTCATTTGATTGGTTCAATTGCCTTGTTCATTATTCATGAGTAAGACGCAAGAGTGGCTCGATGAATCAAGGACTCTGAAAGCGTAGCTGCCATATATAGGTTTTATAGTATGAAGATGCATCATCCATTCACATACTATAATTCCATCCGATAAATTATCGGCGATAATACCAGTCAAAATTTCTATTTTTAATGTGACTTCGAAGTATATCCCGCTGCAGATTACCGCCGTATTAACGAGTACCGGTAATCGGGTTAGAGGCGGGTGTAGTACTGATTGATACTCGAGCCCGAGGCGAGTCCTGCTTTCGAGTATCTTGAGTCCGAAATTTAATACATGTTTTGCCCGATTCCTGAAAACACATTGATCTGTAGACACGAAAAGTCATTTATCTGTTGTAACTGTATGGTATGATGCAAATGCAGGATCATTGTTTGTGGTCCGTAGTTGTGTTGATACCAATCAGTGTTCAGTCCTCGGTGTTGATATCTGGTGTAAGAATTTGGCACTGTTAGGAAAAAAGTCGATTTAAAAGATTTGGTAGTGACCGGTCATTTGTGCGCTTTTTACTTTTTTTTTAAATATTGTCGTTCTGGATAAAAATTTTACTTTTAGCAAATCGTGATTTTCCCATCATCATTTATGATCTCGGATAATGCGTGTTTGGTGACCTTTTCCGGCCCAAGTATGGTTCATAAATTATGTCATATGTCTCATCAACCAGCTATAGTCCGTTCCACAGACCGTGACCCCCTGTTCATTCGCGATAATTTTTAAAAGAATCGAAACAGAACAAAGATTTTTGGTAAAGATTTAGATTAGACCGCGACCTATATTTCTGACAGGAAAAATGACACATACCTGAGATAAGTAGCCTGTCATGAACAAAAATCAAAATCCTGGAGAAACTCTGCAGACGTTTACGACATTTTTGCCTTGTCACCTTTATTTTCTGTAGAATTCTAGTTTACTCTGAGTACATATTAATGACTGTATGTTATTCCTATGTTGTTCCAATAACGTCACTGTGACGGATGTATGTGCCCTTTTGTTTACAAGTTGTTAGTAAACACGGTACCTCCGCCCATGTTAACAAACATAAAAAACATGTAACCTAAGGTGGTTGGTTGCATGTGTGCGGAAGCTGAAGGTTATAAGTTGCAAAACGCCCTTTGGAAAACTCTGGTGCATCTGACTTGCCGCTAGATGTCCTTTTGCATGTGTTTTGGTTATTTTGACCACCCCCCCCCCCCCGTTATAAATACGTGGATATAAACAAACCCAACAGCCGGTGTGCGGTGGGATCAGTGTTTTCTGGCCTATTTTTATGAAAGGTTCATGGGATTATCTTTGGTTAATAGACGTCATCTATCGAAACAGGGTCCTTTAAGAACCATAACAAAAGATTATACCATGTTAGCTGTAAATAAGCTGACATGTTGACATTTTCAAAATTATGGCAAGCACAATTTTATATTTTCTGAAGATGAAAATGATATAATTCTGATCCATTACAGAAGGAGTTTATGTAATATTTTTGTAACTGTTGATCAACCTTAAGTGCGTCGGTATTGTTTCGGCTGGGCTTGATTACCCATAGTTTAATATGCATCATTTATCGTAGGATTCGTCCCGAACAAGAACCCTGCATGCACCCATCAGGTTGAATGGCCAGATAGGTTTTGTCTATAGCAGTATTCAAGTACCCGAATATTCGTGCCACCTCATCAAATCGTTTGTTTTTAAACCTTGAGTGTCCTTCCCTTGCAAAAAAAAAAAATGCATTCATACAGTTCTGACTAACACATTCTACAATAATAATAACTGAGGAACGATGTCTCTGTCAACAGTTTAATTAATTTAGTGTTCTCTCTTCTCTGTGTGTCCCTGTTCTGTTCTCTCTCTCTCTCTCTCTCTCTCTCTCTCTCTCTCTCTCTCTCTCTCTCTCTCTCTCTCTCTCTCTCTCTCTCTCTCAAAGTTTGAATGAAAGCAGCATTTGTGGCCTCAAATTTGGTGACCCTCTTGAATTTTAAACTCAAAAGAGGTCAAATCATAATTTCATCATGACATCAAATATGAATTCCTCAATACCCCCTCCAGAAAAGCATATACTGACTTATATTGCAGACCAAACCATTGAAAAATTAATTTCAAAATGGCGGACGTTGGCCATTTTAGATTTCGGGCTCTCACGGAATACGCCCACACTTTAAAGTGCGACATCCCCGCTAAATTTTATATTAACTTGACTGAGAAACCAGCCTTCGCTCCCAACCAACATAGCATGGCGGCTTACTCCGGTTATTGACTACCAGAAGGGTACGTGTTCATTCCGGTTTATGTGTTTGAGTGTTTATTAAAAACATAACTCAAAACATAATTCAAGCAAACATGAACGGAATCTCATGAAATTTCCAGGGCATTTCGTGAATGAGCTAATGAAGAATCGATAAAATTTTGGTGTGGAACTCATCAAAGAATATTCACAAATGTACAGGCCCTTATGCACGAATAAACCTAGGAATATGGGCCGAATAAGTGAATGTAAACACAGATTTATGGGCATGCCACAAAAGGGACCCCCCCCCCAACACACACACACACACACACTTAGCAGAGGCTTGTGTTGTACACAATATAAGGCTTAAACATAGACTTAAACATGCGCGGACACACACACACATATGCACTTCGCCACCCCCCCCCCCCCACCCCCCAACGCACACACTCATTTTCTTTGCTTGAACTATTTTCAGAAGTCCAAACAAATCTTCTAAAAGTAAACAATAACAACACTTGGCCCCATGGCACTAATGGCCGGCTGCAAACATTGCAACACTTAGGTCAGATAAGTGTTGGATGGGTTAGGAGCATGTCCACAAAACTTGGAGACAACGGTCAAAGTATAGCCGCAGACCACACATAAAAGAGAGGACTCCGGCGGCAGGGCGCGATACACAGAAAGTACTTAGCTCACCTGGTCCCTCTGAGTAAATCTGTGTACAAGCTTTTGTCAAACATCGAGAATGCCTGCGTTTACTTCAGTGGTACATGTATTGCCCGTTATTTCAGCCCCCAGACAGCATACAGCAGACAGCAGACGCCCTCAGCTAAGGTGTACACGTTGTGAATAATACATATATACTTGCATATCGATGCGCCTAATGTGTTTATATGTACACATCCACCCCCGTCATGCCAACCTCTTAATCACTCAACGTTTCCTGAACCTAAGTATATAATGTCGTCTGGTATAAATATGTTTGTGTGCATATACTACATGTATATGTTTACAGCATACATTGCAAGCTGGACATATTTTGTCCATCTATATAGTCGTATACATGTCAGTTTGTAAGGTATATTTTATCAAAACAATAATGTGACATAAAATTAATTTTACAAAAGCACCAATGCCATTTATAATTATAGTATGTATATTCACAGAGAAAACAATTGCAAGAATTTACGGTATTTGGTTCACTTAAGTGCTCTTTTCTTCGTCTCGCTTGGGCCTCTATATAGACTTGCTTAGGTAACTATATTCTGAAGTGAACTTTTTGTACACTAGTTAGTTAATACTTTCGACAATATATATATATATATATATATATATATATATATATATATATACTATTATATAGAGACGTATGAATTCCTGTGTAGCCAGAACAGACGACCGGCAATCGGAAGATCATGGGTTCGATGCCCATCGGTAGTGACCCGACTTTTCTGTGTATTCATTGTCCATTTCTATATATAAACCTACATAGGCCTATAAAAAAGTATTTATACATGTATATCCAAAACTTTGATAAAATTACAAACACGTGTTTATTTCAAGTTCATACTAGAATACGGCCAGCGTATAGAAGTGTCAGGCCAATATTAATGTCTGCTGTGTCGTGTATTCGTGGCTAATATTTGCATACACGTGATACATAATGAGCATACATATACCTTGACAAAGTCAGACTGATAGGAAATACAACAGATGCAGTGCAAATGGAACATAAGACAATGTATAATCCATGTGTCCGTGGTCGAGTATCGTAATGAAATGTATAAGGACATGAATCAACTGTGCAAACATTTGTCTCAGAGTAATAAAAGGTCGAACTTTAGTTTAAAGGCTTAGCGGCTGTTTTGCGCCTTTTCATGGGTTACACAGTAGCACCACAAACACCAATCGTCATAGTAACCATACAGTCACTGATAAGAGTCAGTGTATTGAACAAATGAAGCAAGGTGATCATTAGTGTGAATCAATAAGTCTCCAAGGACTTACTGCCTTGCATAAAGCTGCTGCTGTCGATATCTATGGCAGCAGAACTGTGAAGCCAAATATTACCTTGATTTTGTCAGCTGTATTGTCGAATAATTTTCATTGGATGAGTTAAAAAAAGGTTTGAACAGGATAGCAATTTGCTGACGATTTAGGGGCTTATGTCAGTATACAATTATCACCTGCATGAAAGCGCTTCCTTCCTTCTTTTCCTCTGTAGAAAGATTAATATGCAGGGGCCATCAGGCATGCAAGTATATAATTTCCTTTGTAGAAACAAAATTTAACACGACTTGTTTTTATATGACTGTTGTATAAATGTAAGATAAGAACCGCTTTGCCATATAAAAAATTATATATATATATATATATATATATATATATATATATATATATATTCGAAAACGAAGCATTCTCAAACCACACAAAATAGTAACATGTCTCAGCCAGTGAGAGAGAGAGAGAGAGAGAGAGAGAGAGAGATAAATAGTCGCCGAGAACTTATGTAATTTTGTTTATGTAATTCGATTGATAGAAAATTTACTTGAATTAATAAATATTTACTCTAAGGTGTTAAAATCGGATTTTTGCCTCCGCCAGTAGGGTATGGGTTCATTTCTATTCGTGTGTTTGTTCACAATATAACTCACGCAGTCATGAATGGAATCTCATGAAATTTTCGGAAATGGGCCGAGGAAGAATCTATTAGATTTTAGTGTGGATCCTCCACATGATCAGGATCCAGGAGCGTTGTCCAGGAATAGTCACAAATATACAGTCACTAATTCACGAAAAAAACCTCGGAATATGGAACGAAAAGTGTATGCCCACATAGCGGAGGCTTGTATTCATTAGAATGCAGATTTCTAGTTTTGGTTTGTGAAAATTCTGAACCATTTAATTTAAGTCAGTAATGTAATCAATCCAGTATGCTCCACTGATCATGCGCTATATATAGTTCATGCACTGTATGGACCCCGTGCGGTCGTCCTGTATTGTATGTCGGAGATACCGGCGCGTGTTCCAGATCCATAATCTATCTAGGGTATATATTGTCATAATGTAATGAACAAAAGCAACTGATTAGACACGAGCATAGCCTGATATACATTCTTTGAAATACTCATTAAATACGCATGTACATACATACATTAACAACAGAAAATAATGCTATGTTGTAACATATTTAATCTCTGACAAAAATGAAATATGAATATGGAGGAATGTATAGATACAGTTTGTGATATTCCTTTTTTCGGATATGTAATTATATATAATACTGGTGCGGTGCAGTCTATAGTAAGAGAAGTGTTGGCAGAAATTTATACAAATTCTCACTTTCGACAAGCTGTCAAGTTTCACTCGAGTTAATATAATAATAAAATAGTAATAGAAGTGGATAAAAATACGAAAAAGGCTCTTTAAAACTAAAAAATGCAGCTAAAATTTGTTCACAGCTTTTTATAATTATGGTCGAATAAATCAGATCACACGAATATATATACGTGCCAACATTACATGTTTGTATCACTCACCCTTAAAAGCAGATCTGATTTTCATTTATAGTTTTAATGTCCTTAATGTGTATGTATGTGCCCTTTGCCTTGTGCGACGGAATGGCTGAAATGGGATCCCTGGATCCACAAGAAGTCTATACTTTTTATTTGATTTATGCTCTCATACAGTTCAAATGGGCGGGCAGGTCGTTTATCTCAAAGATGAAAACTCCCTTGACAGGATATTGTAAAAAAAATAAAAGCGTCTTATCAGGTATCGCGTTTGATCAATGCTCTCTTGTGATGCATACACACGACGTTGACAATCCATGTACCTCTTCAAATGTCGACCTGTTGTGCCCAATAATATTAGCGGCTCTTCGTATGTTTTAATGTCCATGGGTGTATTTCCGCTAATTTGTGCGTCACCGAGTTGTCACGGGGGAGATTTTCAGCAGAGAATTACTTCGTAAAGCTAGCTGTTCAAGGTCCTGTGAGAAGTGTTGGCAGATGTTCATTCTTTTGTCACTAGGTTATTTCCACTTCCAAATGCAGTGGCGTATAAAAACAAATTCAGTAAGTATACGAATAGCCATGGTGAGCACGCATAATTTGTTTTCATGTTGGACATGGCTGTATTTATACGTACTTGGCAAATGTTCTGCTAAATCTTGCTTGTTTTAGATTAATGGTCGTTCCTCAGAAGTTGCGCCACTTGACAAGGTCACTCGGGGGGATTCCGAACTTCTTTTTCTTATTGTCCGTTTCACGACTGAAGAAATATCCGCAAGTCGGCTTTCCTACCGTCGCAAAAGGTGCCACGGAATTAGGTTTGGCCATGGCGCCATCTAGAACAGTGATATAGGTGTTTCTGTCGTTCTTTTTCAGTGGCTCCGTAGGATTTTTTGTGACTCCCGACAAATGGTAACCAGGTGTCCCTGCGTCCTTGCTTGTCCTTAAAACGTTGAAATGGCGGGAGTATTTGTTACTTAACCCCAACTTCTGCAGTCTAAGTTCTTCCAGGCGAGCCCATGTTAACGTTTTAGGACACATTCCCTGTAGATAAGAGTTTTGCTGGCCGTCAGAAGACATGCTAAGCGCCTGCAGATCCATGGTGGTTGTGATCAGTCTCATTCAAGGTAACAACCCGTGGGTTGCACCGTATAGCTTGCCGTTGCTAACGCTTCCAACCTCAGCCCGACTTTGTTGACGGGGTCGGCCTACGTGTGACTGCCGGAACAACGCTAGCGCAGTTCAATACCGCTTATATGTTATATCGTATATAAGCACCGCGGGAGACCGGCGTAATCTCTTGAGTAACGGGACCATGTGTGGCGCCGAGCAACATGCATTATGACGTTACGTATATCAATATATCAAGGAGCAAAGGTTAGAAATCCATGACCAGGGCGCAATGCTTTATGACGTCACGTTCAAGACTGAATGCATACATACGGAACATGCCACACGCGGTGTGCTTTCAAGCATAACTGTTATTGGCGTAATGCTTGTTAATTATTGCCAGTATTGGCACGCACCGAATTCAGGCAAGGATAAGCCGATGAAATCTAGTCTCAGTTTTACCAGCACAAGTCAATTATTTAGTTCACTCAACATATACCGGGTGGCATAAACGTGTAAATTTACAGTTTGCATGCGAAGTGGGACTTCGCGTCGGAAACTTGAAAACAAAAAGGCGTACTTCTTTAGCTCAAAAAGAATCAGCGAGGAACGAGTGACGATAACATCACAATATATTGAAAACAACTTTGTTAATATGTCAACATCCAAATATTAACTTTTATTTTATTACTGAGTCCGTGAAAGCGGGATTGCAATAATGGTAGCGAGATAGCAATTAAATCGATTGTGGTCATGCATGGTTGTTCCCGCCTCTCTCTCTCTCTCTCTCTCTCTGTCCCTATATATAATATAATATAATATAATATAATATATTATAATATAATATAATATAATATAATATAATATAATATAATATAATATAATATAACATATATATATAACACAAGCCAACTGTTAATTACGATTCTCATGATTTATATATAATTAATAAAAAAATATAATTTTGACATAGGGCCTACCTATATTGTACACCACATGTCGTGAATGTGTTTAAGAGTTTAAAACTAAGAGTTTTAACAGTGAAAGCGGACTTACTGTACGACTTTCAAGTGTTTTGAGTGTTATGTAAGTGTTACTTTCATAGTTTATTCCAATTCTATGCACACCTACATGTATCAAATATTTAAGCATCAGTCTCCGATTAAGCAATTACAGTTTTCAGATAACGCCGCCCAGTATATTTTTTTTCTTTCGATAGGGGGCTGTTCAATATCAACTTTTGAAAAGTAACCACAAAAAAAAAATGCTTGATATGACGGAAAATATTAAAATAAAAACGTGTAATCTAAAACGCCTTTTAAACTTTTTTTGAATTTATATGGACTGTACAAATGGTTATCATAACTTAAACTAAGAAAGATGATGAATAGTAAAGATATGGAGATATATTTCTAAGAATTTAAAGATTATGTTTTAAATAGTGAAATGCACACTTAATTATTGCCATGTGTGAGATATGTCGCGTGTTTTGAAAACATTAAAATTTTGCTTTGAAAATTAAGATTTTGATTGGAATCTTCAAATCAACAACATTAAAGCTATTATTCATATATTTCAAAAGTGATGGCAGAAATTCTGAAAATTATATAAATATAATAGGAGTTATATTCATTTGAATATATAGATTTAAAGCTAATTGAATCAAGTTAGTTTGTCGATACTCAGCCCTTTCACGGATATACAGTGGCAGCGTTGGCTGGTCTGTTTAATCAACGACATTTGATAGCAGTCTGCATTGACTCGGTAAGAAATCAGGTTTCTAAACGGATGGGAGAAAAAGGGTCTAATCATAAACGAGCACACAACATAACGGGGGGGGGGGGGGGGGGAGGCACAAACAACCTATATCATTTCATTACATACAACGCAACAAATAATTTAAAAGTCCCCATGGGCGACTTTTCTATGCTGCATGTTGGCTGATAAAACACTATGTCAGTATCGAAAGTGTGATAATACTAAAAAAAATTATACCCACCCCCTTCCCAACCCAAACTGTTTATATATAGCCTATGGACTATTTGTATGGAATACCTCCATATTCATTTATAAAACATAATACCTCCATATTAATTTATGAAATATGCCGTTGCACAGCCACCCCCCCCCACCCCCCTAATTCACACACACATACGACAACGAATGTATTTATTGAAGAAAGCAAAACGCCGTTGCTCTCACAGTTTTTGCAAGAAAACCAAGCATACTTGAATTCCCATTAGGCCTGCTTGAGCGTCAGTGTATAGAATCACTCCAAAAGGTTCAAGTCGTGATTTGTAATCGGGTCAAGGAATCAGTCATGGCATTAAACCTTGGTTAACTGGCCAGCTTTCTGGGGTATACATTCACGTCATAATCCTCTTCCCCGGGACCGCTGCACGAATCTCGATGGTATTTAATTATCGACATGTGTATGTAAGTCGATTACTAATCGCTATGCGACCCACATTTAAAATCAGATCAGGCATATGTGTCGAATAAATTGGAATTAATGTATTCTCTGAAATATGCCCAAGCATATAATTCTACTATGAATTGAAGATTTGGGTGTGGTAAAAAAAAGCGTTATTCCGCTTAAAAACCAATACACACCCCCTTGTCACCAAACTCTCCATAGACAGATTATCGCCTGGTCGCTGCCCTCGCAGTACTTGTTTGTCGCTTGTTAGGTATATACTACTAATATAGTATGATTATGTTTTAACTTCATGTTGATGCATTATCTGTGGATTAAATACGAACAAAATAAGTACGAAGTGAACCTACATTATTTACTACAAATTTGTCTTGACATTTTTGACGACTATATTCAGTTGTGTGTATAACACGTCTTCTTTAACAAATACACCAAATGTGGGTTCCTCATGAACATAAAAATGCAGGGTCACCCAGAGGTTAAATTAAAGTGCGGGTCATAAACTTGTACACAGTGGGGTGTATAAAATTAAGAAAATGTATTCTTATACGTTGCACAGAAATCAACTCTGTGAATATCAATCACACCAGGTTTACACACGCAGCATGAATACAAGGAAATCGTATATATATATATATATATAAATATTTATATATACATGTATATGTGTGTGTGTCATAGCTATTGGTATTTATTTATTATTGAATAGACATGACTGTGAGATAGGGGATTGAGAAACCTGTCCGTGAATGGCGAGAATATACACAGACCGTTCCAAACCCCGACATGCACACGTCACTCAATTTATATATATCCAGAAAGTTACCTGTCAAATCTATCAGGAACCACAGAAACCCTGGGTCATATTACGATTCATATAATGATCCATTAGCTGCTCTTAAGCTGTATAAATCGTACATAAGACCTGGTGTACATGAATACTTTATTTGCATAATGAACACAGTACTTCAGGTAACACTGGTACTCCCGATTTGCTTTGGCGTCAAGGCAGGTCCGACGCAAACGTTACAAACAACACGCGTTATTTGTACCAGTATGGGTTGTTATACATGTACAGATTTCATTTAGTATTCACGGGGAGTGTTTGGTTAGAGGGTAGACCTGAGGCTGTTTCTTTAGGGGCATGGTCAAATGTAAAATGAACATTGTTAATAAAACCTAATTAACCGAGTCCTCTCATTTTCATTAACCCTTTCTTTTTGCTATATAAACGTTACTCCCTAAATACAGCAAAATGCATGGTAATTAAGCCTGAGTCAACCAGTTTAAGTGACGCTTTCAGAATTGTTATAAATGTTCTTAGCATTTTAGCGGGGCTCCAACTGACCCCTGTATTTCCTATATTTTCCTATGAAAATATTGTCTCATATAATTTCCTATATTTTATATTTAAAAACCAGAATGTTCTTATATCGTTTTACACGGCACAATCGTGTTTACGATATAAATTATAATATATAATAATGTTATATATACACCAATTTTTACTGAACACATATATGGCTCTTTTGTATAAATTTACATGCAAGTATTGCAGCCTTGGAGAACAGATGGTAATGTTAAACCACAATTGTGCAATCTCAAATATTCCTGTATACAATGTAATTCCTATATTTCACCAGGAGCACCCACACATACACTTTGCACCCGTTAAAGCATTGACGCAAAGATATGATCACTGGACCGAATTGCAAATTATATATATCAAAGACTTACGGCGAATCAACTGTTTGTGAATGTGGCAACCAATAATAAGTTATTGCAGGAATTAAGGATGTGCATCTATTGATTAAGCGTTTTTAATTATGACCAATTGTAACAAATGTGTGTATGCTAAGTAGTTTTTAATATTTAAAACACTATTTCAGAATATGCGATACAATAACCAAAACAAATCTATTAGTCTATAATCATCCGACCCGACCAAATAGACTAATCTTGTTCTTCTGTTTTATGAGTTGCACAGGTTACATATTTTTATTGTGATAACGTCATCCGTCGTATAAGGAATGTAAAAAATAAACTTTCACATGACCAATTACTTAAATCAGCGTTCCCAATTGAAAAGAAGTGTGAAAGCAAAATATTTAATCTAACTATACATTGATCAAAATAATGATTTTTGATTTGTTGTATCCATATAGAAGATATCAACTAAACATTTCTAAAACTAAACGTATGTGGCGTTGTAAACTTGGCTCAAATAGTAACAATATACATATACCCTTATGCATGACCACTGAATGTCAACGAGAGGTGTATTATTCAAATACAACGGTTAACTGCCAATTCACCTGTGCTCGGTGGCAGTAACTGTGAGCAAGCGTTGCTGATTAGCCACTGATGAAACTTACCAAGTCAACCGACGGCACAGCATAGCTCCTAGCAACACACTTATTACGTTAACAGCCCTGATTGTGAATCTTGGAGCTGGCTCAGCATCGATCAGTAACAGTCATTCTTGTTTCACATAAATGAACGTTATTGCACATATTTGTAAAATTACAAATATAAGCCTACAAAAATGGCCGGATATAAGTGACTCTTGGGTCATCACGCTCAGCTGACTAATCAATATGGATATTATTTATTTCCTCAATTTAGCCAATCAAAAGAAACCAAGTAACAGCCCGAGTACCATTGTCTTCAATGAACCACTGCAGATTTAACTTTGGATGTAATAGTGATTCCAACATACGGTAAAATGGTGATCGGTAAAATGCTAGGTTTTGACCGTTAATTGAGGTCGCGGTGACCTGAATAACCAATGATGTAGTCGAGTCCACACCGTTCGGACCAGTTTTAGGCTATTTGATAAATACTGCAGGAATGAGAAAGTTAATAAAGAAGAAAAAGCATTTACATTATGTATACATAGAGTCAAATAAATTTACACATATGGCCTAATTGTTAAAATAACCATATATGGACATATAGGCTATGTTTATATTAGACATTCTAGGGGAACAACACCTAAAGATGACAATGTTTTTTGTACAATGTATGAAATTTACACATATACACTCGTATGCGTTCAGTCAGCCAACTTTTAGATACAATTTGGGTTATAAACGTGTATATTTTGACATAAAGTTCACATATTGACACACGCTGGCAAGTATTATATATATATATATATATATATATATATATATATATATATATATATATATATATATATATATATACCTATGCATATCTAAGGCATTTTATTACGGGTTTGGTGGGTTTGTTTCTAAATCTATAGCGCATTCATATTTTGGGAGTGGGAGGGCAGGAAGGTCCTAGGGGATCCGAAAACATCGACGAGAAAAAATGTATTTTTGTTCTTTTTGTCTGTTCTTTTTTCTTTGATCAAAGTTATGGTCACAGGTGGGAGATGTGCGCCTGAGATTTACATTTGACTGTGACCGAATCGCGTTCGGGGGGGGGGGGAGTGTCGGTTTACATGAGATCCCTTGGCCATTTGAGACCAATATGCATCGATTTTAGCATTTACAGCACCTTAAATGATGCTAGTTGAGGATACAGTGTATTCTTGTGAAGTGCTCTGTCTATTGAGACAGGATATGAAGTGTATACACTGATCACGTTCGTGACCTCCTGTTTACAAGTCAAGTGCCCTGATCACATCTCTTCTTCGCGAACTAAGGGTCTTCGAAAGCACAAATGTGTTCCGCTAACTTTTGTGTTGAACGAAGTGCCGGATCATGAAGCAAATGACATTCCTGGACTGTGAGAGACCTCCGGAGTCCCTTAAGGAACAGTTTTTGATCACGAGAAACAAAACCTCGTCCTCTTCTAAATAGTGACCCTCCTTATATCACGCAGCGGTATATATACACATCCCTCAGTCTAAATGTGATTCGTTTTAATAAACGCTGCTTCGTAAAGCAAGATAGTCCGGGTTTCACCACCAGGGCTGGCACAGAGTAAAGAATTGAAATCAAGACCAATGAGAGCGTGGTATTCATTTTGCATCCAGCTCCAAGTTTTAAACCCACGACACCATGCTCTCGTTGGTCTGATTACACCGGTTCTGGTACATGCAGGGCCAAGAGTTATCGCTCCGAAGTAAAACACCTTAACCACAAAGTTACGTTTTACTCCAAATAATGAAAAGGTTATTTAAAATGTATGTGTACTTTGAAGTGTTTACAAATGTGTTTGCATAATTAGCATATTTACAGTTTGTGTACTCCTTAATTTTGGATTTTTTATTACAAAGTAAATTTGCCCAGGCACGCCAGTTTTTTTGTCGTTATAATTGAAAGGAAGATATAATTTTATTTTAAATAAATTTAAGGGACATGAGGCCAAGGAACCCCCCCCCCCCCCCTCCAACCCGATTACCAGGCCATTGGCAGCAGCCCGCTCAGTCAATATATGTAAAGAATCCGGCACTCTTCCCCCATGACGGAAAATTATTAGATATAACCTAAAAACCCAAAAAACTACACAGAATCCAAGTTTTTACACAGTTCAAAGTTTCACATACCAGTATTTTAATAAATACTACAGGAATTATTTATTTTAATTTAATTTCAGGGTTTGTATTTCAATGTCTGATGGCATAGTGTACATGTATTGATAGTGTATCCAACATGACCACTGTCGTATGGTACACCAAACACATCTGTATAGTTAATTTCATTAGTCACCCGATGTGTTTGTGAATGCTAGATTATCTAAGTGGTGTGATCTTGTGCGGTTGTTTGAAGGTAAACTGTTTCAAGTGGCCGACCAAATGTGTGCATAGTTTCGTCGAGGTATCCTCGGACACGTCACAAGTAAGCCTAGTTTTGGCAGTGGCTGTCATTAATGTTACCAGACGACTGTATAGCCTACTGTTAACCCACGCGACGTTTCTTCTGTGGTTCGGTTTCGTTAGTTACATCAAAAATCCCTATTGGTACTCAAACAGTAAGTTTTCTGTGATCAGGGAAGTATATACTTAACTACAGATAAGCTTGAACGAAATTAATGAATTACCTTCACAGAAGTAACTTATATATGAAAAGAGCTCTCCCATATGCATAATTTAATACAGAAATTATCACGAAATGTATCAACACATTGAAACTCAAGCATATTTATTTGAAATGCAGAGCAGGGGATTCTCACAAGACACCACGAATATCACGGTTCAATTTCCGGAGACCAGGGGAATTTTGGGAGACCAGGGAAAATTTGGTCTCCCGAAAATTCTGGCGCACACAATTAAACAAAACGGTTCATTACACCAATCCAAGGAAATTGTAAATGCCGAAACAGAGGGGTACAAAGTAACTGCAAGTGTTCTGGTTGAACCCGTTTTATTAGTTTATTCTAATTTGACCGTATGCCAAACTTCATAATGCCTTACAGAGCTAGAGAAATGCTAAGGCTATTTGAAAGCGTCTGGTGGAGGGCTGACTGTTTGTTGTAATTATTACTTAGATTAGTTATGATATTTAGGAAAACAGTAAGCAGAGATATAAGCCATATGTACAATTCATTAGAGTTTCAAAGGCGCTGGCTGGGTAATACCAACAGAGCTTCATCATGCCTGCGAAACATGGTTAAGAAACTCCTGTTTAAGCGACCTCTGGTAGCGGCTTTGCTAGTGAACTTTTTTGGTTCTTTGGCTTTTTACACCTTCGCCAGGTGGCGAGAATATACACTGTATTTGCACACAGCTGGGTTAATTACATAAAAATTCTTGCAGGATTTATGGTCATCCTTAACTTTATCATGTCTACAGATATTAAATCAAAAGAATGTCCGTATTAAGAAAAGGGACCATGTGATGAAAACAACGCATCCCAAGAAGGTGTAGTTACGGAACATTCGATTTGTCGCATTTGCCTGTATATATCTTGGAGGGTCTGTAAATTAAATCTACGGAGCCCGCGGGAGACATGGTAAAAATATTTATTAATTTTATTCGCATGAATTACTAATCCCTGCCCAGGCATAATTAGTCTATGCACCCGGATCAAAAAATATTATTCCTATCGTGTAATTCGTGCGGATTACTTGATGGTACAAAATAATGTTTAATTCGTGCGCACAATTTACTTGATGATAAAATGTTTTTCAATTCATGCGCACGAATTAGTAATCTGTGTGCAGGGATTACTGATTAGTGCGCAAGGATTACTAATTCGTGCGCATGGATCAGTAAATTTGGCGTACAAATCATAATTTTACCATGCATGTCGTCTCCCGGTCTCCGTAAAATCTGCCTAAGCAGTTTTGCGCTTATTGCAAATGATTACTTAAATATTAGTATTCTAGGTAAATCTTAGCTGCCCTAGCTTGTGCAAGATTGCTTCTTTGCAGTCTTAAGCAACAGAAGTTTTCCTTTCACTTTTACGTGACAGCAAGCTCCACAATGGATTCCCCTTTATTTCACCAAGAAATCGACCGCGATCGTCGGGTTTTGCTTATCAAGGATCAACATTTTGTTCCACCGATGTTGAAAGACACCCGATGTCAGCACGCAAATGCCGAAACTTAATTTGGAACCGGTTTAGAATAGAAACCCTTGTTAAACGTTGTTATTTTCTAAAATGAAATAAAAACACTACAGGTGACCCAGTACGAATAGTCATGCACTGGTATACCAACATTTGAGTGCTCATGTCAAAAGTTTTACAGGGGTACGTTTGGGTAAAGTTTCGTTTCATTATAATAAATTAGGTTTATCCTTAATATCTCTAAGGAACGAAGTCCCAGTGACCTAATTTTTGGTATGGTAGGAGATTTTGAAGACAACTAACTGTATGCCGAAATTCAGACTCGTAGGTCCTATGGTTTCAAAACGTGCCAGTTTAACGGACTGACGGACAGCCGACGGAACACGACAATAGCTCAGATGACTAATAGCATGTTGTGCTAAAAGCGCAGGTGGCGCCACCAGTCTACAGGAAATGATGAAACACTCCATGATTATGATGATCAATGCATTCGTTGCTCAGATACTGGAGCTTTTGTATCAAACTTTTAATTATTGGGGGGGGGGGGGGGGGGGGGTACTTCTGAGCCCCATAGCTCCGAGGATATGAATAACAGACCGAATATCAGATTCCCTAGATTTTTCAGGGACCTCCAAGACTGCAGAGGGCTCTATGATCCCAGCCCTTTCCGTTACAAATTGTGCCCTGCTAACGGACAGCAGGACGACAGACATTGACCCATCGCTGTAGCTCAGCATGACAAGTCGGCCTAGCTAAAACTGAGGCAACATTCCCCATATTGGTTTATTCATCTCTCCAACCCTGGTAAAAAGCCCAGTATAAAGGGTTTATCAGCTAGTATTCTATATATTAACCCTTTACTGTTTACATTTATTTTAGATTTCCGACAAATTCAGACACTATTTATATTTACACTAACAGCCATATCTTTTCAAGCTTTTTTTGTATCTTTATCAAATTTTCAACAGTTCTTACTAAAAGGGTTTGCTGAAGATTGTTGAAAATCATTGAAACTTTAAAAAAAATGCAATATTTTTGTCCTGAACGAATCTATACATATCATGGCATTCTAGTTGCCTATTTAGAGTGCTCTTTAGTGGCTTGTAAACAGTAAAGGGTTAAAATTAGAGCATATTTTTATTGCACATGGACGCTCTTCTATGACAAAATGGGAAGGATTAGTGTTATGAATACCCTTGAATGGAAAAAAGGGGAGGGGGGCATGTTCAAAACATCAACCAAAGTATATGGTCTGATCAAAAGCTGACTATTCATCCCTACCAGCCGTCAGTTCGGCTCTTATCGAAGAACGTAGAGGCCACTCTTCGAATCTGACATAGGGGACATGGCAGAAGTGCGTGCCATAGTGACCAAATATGGCGTTCACAAAGAGAGGTTGCCAGAATCTGTATATTACGTTTAATCATACAACATTCCATATATCAGAAACCATAAACTCCAGGAAGAGATGAAATGTCAGGGTTGTCAGATCCATATTTTTGTAGCCTGCACAACATAGGTAACCGTGACACACCTCTCAGATTCTGAAGGACCCACCCCCACAGTACCATCCTGGTTATAAGATGAGAAGTCTCTAAAAGTCTCTAACCTGTTATGATATGGGACCTTGGTAATCTGCAAAGGTTACTTGTGGGTATATGGACATATATGCTCATGGAAGAAAAATATGAGCAAGCATGATCAATTTCTAACAAAAGTTTCCCGAAGGGGCCAGAAAGTACTAACTGCAATGAATGGGGTGTGGTCTTACTTTTTAATGTAAATTTTCCATTGGCAGCATCCAATTTTATCAAATATCAACCTTACTTCTACTTTCACAGAGACAAACACAAATCATACCAACCTGTTACAAGTTATATTTGACAAGAGCCTGGAAGTATGCCAGATAGACCACAGCAAAATTTATTGCGCTTTGCCACATTTGGGCAAGTAGTGTGAGAAATCCATACATCTGCATGCCAAATACATCTAGAACTAGATATTTCTTGGGACCGCAGGTGCCATAGTATCCCCAGACAATTAATCCCCCCCCCCCCCTTTAAGAATAGCCCCCCCCCCCCCCATCTTCAGCAACAATTAATATCAGACCACACTCATAGAAAAGGTCACTCTCATGGAAAAGGTCATGACCCCAATTTCAATATACATCATCCCCTAACCCATGTCTATGTATATGCATAATATGAAAGAAATCTGTCCATTAGTTTTTTACTTATAATGCTCACAGTACTGTTAAGTGGCAATGATGGGGTATTAAACGGCACGAAAACAAGTTGAGGAATAACAGGTGGCATTATCAGTTTCCGGGACATGACAACACTATCCAAGATCTTCGGTCAAGTTGATTTTTGGACCAATCAATGCATCCCTTATTGAGATATTAATGATTTTGTGTGATTTTCACCATATATGGCAATATTCAAGGTCAAGGCCAATCTCATAGGAAAGGTCATGACCCCAATTAAATAAACATCATCCCATAACCCATATCTATGTATATGCATAATATGAAAGAAATCTGTCCATTAGTTTTTGACTAATAATGCTCACAGTACTGTCAAGTAGCAATTTTGGGGGTATTAAACGGCACGAAAACAAGTAAAGAACTAGATATTTCTTGGCACCGGAGGTGCCATAGTATCCCCAGACAAATTAATCCCCCCCCTTTAAGAATAGCCCCCCCCCCCCCATCTTCAGCAACAATATCAGACCACACTCAAAGAAAAGGTCACTCTCATAGAAAAGGTCATGACCCCAATTTCAATATACATCATCCCCTAACCCATGTCTATGTATATGCATAATATGAAAAAAAATCTGTCCATTAGTTTATGACTTTTAATGCTCACAGTACTGTTAAGTGACAATGATGGGGTATTAAACGGCACGAAAACAAGTAAAAGAATAACAGGTGGCATTATCAGTTTCTGGTACATGATAACACTATCGAAGAGCTTCGGTCAAGTTGATTTTTGGACCAATCAATGCATCCTTTATTGAGATATTGATTTTGTGCGATTTTCACCATATATGGCAATATTCAAGGTCAAGGCCACTTATAGGAAAGGTCATGACCCCAATTTATATATACATCATCCCCTAACCCATGTCTATGTGTATGCATGATATGAAAGAAATCTGTCAATTAGTTTTTGACTTATAATGCTCACAGTACTGTCAAGTAGCAATTTTGGGGGTATTAAACGGCACAAAAACAAGCAAAGAATAATAGGTGGCACCACTAGTGTCTGGAACATGACAACCCTATCCATGATCTTCCATCAACTTGATTTTGGGATCAATCCATGCAAGAGTTCTCGAGATATTAAAGAATTTGTGTGATTTTCCCCAAAATTGGACCTATTCAAGGTCAAGGACACTCCTTGTCAAGGTCATGACCTCTTTAAATAGGGGTCGTCCTCTCACCCATATCTATACACATACCAAGTTTGGTAAAGATCACTGAAATATGTTTTGAGTTATCGTGCCAACAAGATTTAAATACGGCGGCGGGACTGGTATGAAAAACAAGTGACCCATGGGTCATGACGTTCAGCTGACTGGGAAGAGATTCGCAAAAGGAAATTTTATCATCAGAATGGTAGTATATACCCATTCAACTGAAGCATCAAACAGATTAACCAACAGGCCAAGATTTAGTCTGTATTTATATATCTAAAAAATAGAGAAAAATGTGTAAACTTTTAAAACTAGAATACGGGTAACCGACAAGTGACTACATGTATCTGCCAAAATCGGATAGTGAGGCATGGATTGAGTGGCAAGGGGAAATAGAGTGAGGTATGTTGCATATTAGCATGGATGTCTGCAGCCTAAATGTGTATGTAGGTTGTGCCACCTACCACAAATCCAGAAAGCTGTCCAAGCTGTATACACCTGCAAAATTTTAGGCAGAAAAGTCAAACCACTACATGTATATGAGCGATTTTTGCCCATGGCAGACAAACAGACAAACACTGTGCAAAAATCTTTGCAGGTAACCCCTCCAGTTTTGTGTATGATAAAGACCTATGTGAGATCTAAACACATGCACAATTTTGGCCCAATCGGTCAAATGGTTCCTGAGATATGAGCTTGGATGTGTCCAGCGTAAACTAGAATGTAGGTGGCGCCACCTGTCATAAAATCAAGAAAGCTGTCCACGATGTATAAACCTGCAAAATTTTAGGCAGTTATGTCGAACCACTACAGAGAAATGAGTAATTTTAGGCCACGGCAGACTAACTGACAGACGCTGTGCAAACATTGTTACAGGTGGCGCCACCATTTTTTGTGTATGTTACAGAGCTATCAAAGGGCTACATTTGTATAAATTTTATTTCCTGATCGGTCAAACGGTTCCCGAGATATAAGCTTGGATGTCATCAGCGTGAACGTGAACGTAGGTGGCGCCACCTGTCATAAAATCAAGAAAGCTATCCTGGATGTATACACATGATGAATTTCAGGTGAATTAGTCAATTCACTGCAGAGATATGAGTGATTTCAACCCTAGGCAGATGAACAGATGGACACTGTGCAAACATGGTTACAGGTGGCGCCACCATTTTTTGTGTATGTTATAAAGCAATCCAAGGGCTACATTTGTATCAATTTTATTTCCTGATCGGTCAAACGGTTCCCGAGATATGAGGGTTTATGAGTGGAAACAGACCCACAAATGGACACTGGATAGAGAGGAAAGGTCAGAGGTCAATGCAAATTGGTTAGGCACCAGTTCACATGTGACCCGATAATAGGTGCAAGTTTGGGAAAAATCGTTCCATTAGTCTCCAAGGAGCTCTCTGGAAACGAACGCCGCTGCGGCGGAGGAACTCGGTCAAAAACATAGTATCCGTAAAACTTCGTTTTGGTGGATACAAAAATACAGGCGGCTCCACCAGTCTGCAGAAACTAATAAAAACACTTAATGGTCAATATCCATGCAAAAAATCATGGTGATCTCTGCATTAGTTGTTCAGATACTTCAGTTTTTTGATCAAATTGTCCATTATTCTGAGGGATACTTCGGAGTCCTATAGCTTGAAGGATATGGGTAACAGAGACCTAATTTCAAGTTTCCACAGGCACCTTTCATGGGCCTCCTTGCATGACAAGAATGAAGATTCTAGGTCCAGTTGTTGCGATTTGTACCCTGTTGACAGATAACCACATCTTTAAAGGTCTCAAAAAAAAGAAAAAAATTCGTAAAAATTTGAAAAAAAATAGAGGTGGCACACCCAGTCTGCAGAAACTGATGGAACAGCTCATGATCAATATGTATGCCGAAAATCATGACCATCAGTGTTGTAGTTATTAAAATACTGCAGTTTTTGTATCAAATTTTCCATTATTCTGGGGGGGGGGGGGGGTATTTTGGACCCATACAGCTTAAAGAATATGGGTAACAGAGACCTAATTTCAAGTTTCCATGGAGACTTTTCATGGGTCTCCCTGTGTGTCAAGAATGGAGATTCTTGGTCCAGTTTTTATGATTTGTGCCCTGTTAACAGATGTTCATATCTTTAAAGGTCTCAAAAATACAGAAAAATTTCGTAAAAAAAAAGGAACAAATACAGGTGGTGCCACCAGTCTGCAGAAACTTATGAAACACTCCATGATCAATATCCATGCAAACAAATATGGTTATCTCTGCATTAGTTGTTCAGTTACTTTAGCTTTTGTATCAAATTTTTGACTATTCTGGGGGGTAATTTTGGGCCCCATAGCTCGAAGGATATGGGTAACAGAGACCTAATTTCTGGTTTCCATGGAGACTTTTTCATAGGTCTCTCAGTGTGTCAAAAATGAAGATTCTAGGTCCAGTCATTACGATTTGTGCCACGCTAACAGATGACAGCATCCTCAAAGGTCTCAAAAATAGAGTAAAAAATCGTAAAAAATCAAACAGTACAGGTGGCGCCACCAGTCTGCACAAACTGATGAAACATCTCATGATCAATATGTATGTCGAAAATCATGACCATCAGTGATGTAGTTAATGAGATATTGAAGTTTTTGTATGAAATTTTTGACTATTCTGGGGGGTAATTTTGGGCCCCATAGCTCGAAGGATATGGGTAACAGAGACCTAATTTCTGGTTTCCATGGAGACTTTTTCATAGGTCTCTCAGTGTGTCAAAAATGAAGATTCTAGGTCCAGTCATTACGATTTGTGCCACGCTAACAGATGACAGCATCCTCAAAGGTCTCAAAAATAGAGTAAAAAATCGTAAAAAATCAAACAGTACAGGTGGCGCCACCAGTCTGCAGGAACTGATCGAACATCTCATGATCAATATGTATGCCAAAAATGAAGACCATCAGTGATGTAGTTATTGAGATATTGAAGTTTTTGTATGAAATTTTTGACTATTCTGGGGGGTACTTTGGGGCCCCATAGCTCAAAGGATATGGGTAACAGAGACCTTATTTCAGGTTTCCATGGAGGTTTATCATGGGTCTCCCTGTGTGTCAAGAACAAAGATTCTAGGTCCAGTCGTTACGATTTGTACCCTGTTGACAGATAACTACATCCTTAAAGGTCTCAAAAATGGAGAAAACAATTTGTGAACATTGAAAAATACAGGTGGCGCCACCAGTCTGCACAAACTGATGAAACATCTCATGATCAATATGTATGTCGAAAATCATGACCATCAGTGATGTAGTTAATGAGATATTGAAGTTTTTGTATGAAATTTTTGACTATTCTGGGGGGTAATTTTGGGCCCCATAGCTCGAAGGATATGGGTAACAGAGACCTAATTTCTGGTTTCCATGGAGACTTTTCATAGGTCTCTCAGTGTGTCGAAAATGAAGATTCTAGGTCCAGTCGTTACGATTTGTGCCACGCTAACAGATGACAGCATCCTCAAAGGTCTCAAAAATAGAGGAAAAAATCTTAAAAAATCATACAGTACAGGTGGCGCCACCAGTCTGCAGGAACTGATCGAACATCTCATGATCAATATGTATGCCAAAAATGAAGACCATCAGTGATGTAGTTATTGAGATATTGAAGTTTTTGTATGAAATTTTTTACTATTCTGGGGGGTACTTTGGGGCCCTATAGCTCAAAGGATATGGGTAACAGAGACCTAATCTCTGGTTTCCAAGGAGATTTTTCATGGACCTCTCAGTGTGTCAAGAATTAAGATTCTAAGTCCAGTCTTTATGATTTGTGCCTTGTTAACAGATGTTCACATTTTTAGAGGTCTCAAAAATAGAGAAAAAAATTCGTAAAAAATAAAAAAATACAGGTGGCGCCACCAGTCTGCAGGAAGTGATGTAACATCTCATGATCAATATGTATGCCAAAAATCATGACCATCAGTCAAGTAGTTAATGAGATATTGAAGTTTTTGTATGAAATTTTTGACTTTTCTGGGGGGTACTTTCGGGCCACATAGCTCGAAGGATATGGGTAACAGAGACCTAATTTCTGGTTTCCAAGGAGATTTTTTATGGACCTCTCAGAATCCCAAGTTACAAGGTTCTAGGTCCAGCGGTTACGATTTGTGCCTGGTTAACGGACGGACAGACGGACGACGGACAAAGAGTGATCGCTATAGCTCAGATGACTTTCAGTCAGCTGAGCTAAAAAGGGTCACTCTCATAGAAAAGGTCATGACCCCAATTTCAATATACATCATCCCCTGGTATGAAAACATAGTATCCCTCGACTTTGTCTGGGGATACAATAATAGGTGGCGCCACCAGTTTCAGGAACATGACAACCCTATCCATTATCTTCCATCAACTTGATTTTGGGATCAATCCATGCAAGATTTCTTGAGATATTCAAGAATTTGTGATTTTCCCCAAAATTGAACCTATTCAAGGTCAAGGACACTCTCCTAGTCATGGTCATGACCTCATTTTAAATAGGCGTCGTCCTCTTACCCATATCTATACATATACCAAGTTTGGTAAAGATCCGTGAAATATTTTTTGAGTTATCGCACCAAGAAGATTTATATGCGGCGGCGGGGGGACCGGTATGAAAACATTGTATCCCCCGACTTTGTCAGGGGATGCAATCCCAATATAATACACTATTCAATCTAACTACATATTCTATTCAGCTTATCCTATTAAAGACAATGGTCAGTCATCATTCTCTACATCCAGTGGAAAGAACAAACTATAAAATCCATTCCCTTTGTAGAGGTTCTTTATTTTTTGTACAGCATGTAAACATTTAATGGAAACCGTAGCTTTCTATTATCTTTTGGTATGGGGCGATCTTGTCAGCCACATCTTTCTTGGCCTGTTCACGCAGGTTCTGAAATAGAAAAATATAGAAGTGAATCGTCTGACAGTTGTGCTTAATGCTGTTCATAGAATCACATGATTTTTAAAAAAAAATAACTTCAAAAGTAATTCATGAATTCTTATGAGTCTGCAATAACGTTCCTTTTGAAAATAATCAACTTAGGGGTCAATCATGGTGACAATTTCACAGTAGGCAAGACTTATAAATTTAATTTCATAAGCAATAAAAGATCAAATAATTAACAATGAACTTAAACGATTAACATGTTTTTTTTAAATGAAAAATCAATATGGGGAAAAGTTCTGCACATCTTAAAACATCTTTGCTGAAAATGTTTAACTTTGACCTTGTAGCTACTGGAAACCTGATTAAAAATGCTGCATTTTTAAAGCAACTGTAATCACACAGCCCTGTTTGTGAACCCAGTTGACAGAAACTTGCTTTTCCTTCACATTATCACGATAAGAGTATCACCATTACTTACTGTCACAGACATCTTCTTTTCATGGAACCTCTTGGACTTGACCTTGCGTCTGTTTTCCAGGGTCTTGATCACACCTTGGTATTTCCAGCCTACCTCATGTGACAGACGTCCCAGCACACAGAACTGAAATAGTCCAAATATGACACTCAGGCATGCTGAACCATAACATTAAAACCAACATTACATAAAACAATTGTTCATGAACATCCCTGAACCTACAGGAGTGCATAATTAAATATACAATTTTTCTACAAAAATGTAAAAATGCATCTCTTCAATGAGTAGAATACTTTTGAAATTAGAATGCTATCTGCAAGGCTCCAAGCAGGATCTCAAGGGATTATATAATTTTTTTTATAAAAGCATGAGGACTAAATATAGCACAGATTATAGCAGGACTCTTCAGCCAGAAAATAGGAAAAATACATTTTTACTGCGCAACTGTGTTTTACCTGGTTATTAACCACAACTAAGTTTTCCAAGCAGCATCTTAAAGTCTGTTTAAATGTCTTAGTTAACTGTACCTATGAGACTTATATGTACAGTTCTACAAAAGAGCTGAAACATGTTTCTTAGGCATCTCAGAAAAAAGTGTTATATCACAGACACTCAACCAACGTAGGTAATTAGTAAACATCATGGATGCCAAAACGTTAAATCGTAATCACAACTATCTTCAGAATTAATTTTTGTTTCGAACATCTACACTAGGTCTCACCTTCCTCCTTGGCTTGATCCTGAGGACCTTCAGGGCAGCTGGCACCACCACACGCTTCTGTTTGTCGTAGGGAGCAGGGATTCCCTCAAACACCTTCATTCTGTCAAGAGCCTCTTTTCCACGGTGAAGCTTATGGGGAAGCATACCTTACAGAACAAAATGATAAAGTAAATTTATTCTGAATATTACCCAATTTACTGTCATTCAATACATTTAGAGCAAAACAATGCAGCTGGCATTCAGACAAAGATTTCATATCACTGGTTCTCAACCAACGTAGGTAATTTGTAAACATCATGGTTGCCAACTGGTTCTCAGACTCCTCTTTATACATTAAAATGCCATATATAAATATATATATGGCCTTATCATTCAACAGTGCATGTGCCCTCAACATAATACTTCCAGTACAAACATCTGAAGTTTGATAAAGTTATGTTTGAATAAGACAAGTCATTGAATTTGAAAGCACAGATTTTGAAACATTTTCATTTATTTTACCCTTTAAATTACACACTAACTACAAAGTGACAGTATTCGATTCAATATATTTGTACTTTATTTAAAAAAAAAGCTGTTAAAGTAGGGGACTGAGTCAGTTTACCTCTGACGGTCCTCCAGAAGATCTTGCTGGGGGCACGGAAATGGTAAGGTCCTCGAGCAGGATTTGTGTTCATCCTCTTGCGCAGGAACTCCATGTACTTCACTGTAACATAAGAGAAGATTTTCTATTGATTCAGTACTTCAGAGGTGAAATGAAGTTCATAGTATTTGCACGTTTTTTTTTTTTAATTGGAGCCATGTCAGTTCAGAATTCTATTTCAAACTTGAATTCAGACAAGAATCATCTAAAATTATCAGAAACTATGAACTTTTCTAACAGCATTGCTTTCACAACCATTTCCATACCTTTTTTCGAGATATCAAAATACTAAAAACCTTTTACTTAATAAGACCGGAACTATACGAAACGCAAATTCCTAGAATAATCTGAATATTAACTGGCAGTATGTAAATTGGAAGTTTCTAAAAAAAATATATATATTACTTAATACCTTATAGCCTGAGTGGTCAATGTATATACATTTTACCATTAACCTTCTCAAATGAATCTGTCAAAGTTATTTTTTTAATTTTATTGCCCTTTGCCAATGGTAACAGACTTGCTGTAGCAAACAAATCTCAATCAGTCATGATATGCAAGATGTGGTAAACACAAATTTGTAAAAGAACAACATTAGGCCAAGCAAAAATAATTGTACAGATTTTCCACTCCCACAGACCATGGATCATTTTTTTAGCAAATGAAGACCAGGCCCTTTGCAATGTCGCTAATTCCTAAGATTCCATTGAAAACTGACATGTATTTGTGTTGACCATACACATAATTTAAAAAATTTTCTTGGCATGCTGGCAAAATTTCATATAGTGTCTTGACTGGTAATAAAAATCTGCCCACTAGTACCATATTTTTTTTATCACAGAGTCTGTAGAATATTTTAGAGTGTAGCATTATTTTTATAATTTCTCCAACACCTTGGTATGATTTTTTTATGACAGAAATCCAGAAGGTATCTCAGACAAAGAATTAATATCATTATCGCTCATCCAACGTAGGTAAGTATGTTAGTCATCACAGACACCTCTGTCCCTATTTTTTATTATTGAAGCCAATAAATAGAACATAATACTTCAAATGTACTCACACTTGTTCCTGTAGAAGTTACCAGAGATGTTGATTTCTTCACATCTCACAACCACCACCCTTTGGCCTGGAAATAAATATTTTAAAGAAATGATTAGTTTAAAATTGTTTCAATATGGCAAATGAAAATTAGATTATTTACAAAACTTATTTTATCAAATAATATACAGACCCTTGTGAGACTTAAACAAACATCAAACTTGTGACTTGCAGGAAAAATGAAACAAATTTACATTTATTTTTTACAAAAATGTTTACAAATTAGAAGCCCTCAGATAGTACATTTTATTTGGATTTATGGGATGTTTTTAAAAAGTTTTAGAAATATATTTGATCTGTGACAAAAACATCAAATTCTTCTTGACTGTGTACCCTGAGCCTTCTGGTGTAAACATAAATGATTTCTTAGTTTCCCTAGACTTACTGATTAAGAGCACTTTCTTACCTTGCAGGATGGTCTTTGCAACAATGGAGGCCAGACGGCCAAGTAGGTGCCCACGGGCATCTATCACAATAGGCTACAATGAAGAAAAACAAAGCTGATTCCATCATAAATGTATCAGAATAGTAAAGAGAGTCAAGATGCAGTTACAAGGCAGGTTTTTTTAATCACAAATATTTTCAACCAGTATCAATGAAGCAGAACCATGTTAATGTCATTAGTTCTTAATATTTGTCTGAGAAACAAGGTAATGTGTAAAATTTAAAGAATCAATTTGTTTATAAATATTTAAGCTTACATCGATTTAAACATTTTTACACTAGTACCATATAATCAAGGCAATTCTTAAAACCTGAAAGGGTAACTGATGATCTGTGACATGTGTCAAATTATTGTGTATGGTTTGAAAATCCTTGAAGTTGCCCGTATTATGAACAATGACCCTGCATTCAAGAATATTACTGTCAATAAAGGTGCTCTTTAAAGGAATTCTGTGCACTCAAGCCATCTTAATTTACACACTGGAGCAAGTACTGTGTCATCTAAACAAGGTTATTGCATTCTTAAACATAAACACCTAAACATAATAATCCTGAATTCCCTTATTCTGGATCAAATGGTTTCACCATTTACCACATTTAGTCATGTTCTATGAAAGAGGTAATGGGGTCTTTTGGCCTTTCATATGAATAATTTCATTAAAATATACCCACTGGATGGCATTGATAGGTTATATAATGGAAATTGAGACCAACAACTTCAAATCTAATGTATATAGTCATTCTTCTCAACTGAAATGTGGTCAAATTTTGGAGCCAGTTTCCATAAAGATTGATGCCTTCACCACACTGAGCACAGTATACAATTTCAAACTACTGGCACATTTTCATATGATCACAGATTTCACAACTTGAAACCTTTACAAAATATGTACCATGGCCGGCTTGGGGGTTACCGGTTGGTACAGCAAACCCCCTAGCCCTAGTTCACGTGCTCTCTTACTACGCTACGCTGTGAGAGAGCCCTAGAACATGATTTGAGGAAATTGAAGACATTCCACATGACAATCAAATTCCTATATTTCGTCTAAATATGTGTTATGCGTTATAAAATAAAGTTATTCTTATCAAATGCGCATACAACATACCGCTTGGACAGTGTTCGTCCACGTTAAATGTTGATTAGAAGAATATACATTGTCCTAATAAACAGTGACACGGGGGAAACGATGTCTGCTCTGGGTTTTCCCCCAGCCATGGCTGGCTGGCAGCCGCCTGTGTAACCAGTGGTAACGGTCAGTGTTGGCTCAGCAAGCAAAAGTCTCGCAGTTCATTGTTTCAGATTCTGAGACAGTTTAAAGCGCCAGGGTTACAAAGTTTTAAAAGTGAGTCTGGTTTATATACAAAAACATAATATTTAGCTGAATTTCTTGGTCATTCCAATAAAGTACTAGATCTTCCTTAGATTACTTTCAGGTTCCTTGTCATAGACGCAATATTTGATTTTACATGATTTTTTTCTAGACAATGGCTTTAAGTTCTCCAGTTTACTCTGAAGCTTTTTATGTGGTGGTATATATCCGCATTTAATGCAGTTACAAACCCCCAACACTTCCTTAATTTAAACTTTTGCAAACTGCAAGGTCTTTCCTGTGAAAACCCCCGTTTCAAATAATAATTACAATAAAATGGAAGGTGATATGTAAATTCGCAAGTTAATTTAATATTGGGTCTTTTATGTTTAGGACTGCAAAAAATATCTGGCAAGTTTAAAATTAAAAATGGTCTCGTCAAATATGACCACCCCACTGTCAAACCGTCACCGACGTTCCTCGTGCAAGGCTTACAAACAAGACCAACATTCCAATCTTTTCCCTTTCCCTCTCAAGCGTCAAGAGGCTCTTCCCTACTTATCTTTATTATACTAGAGATTCAGATACTATTCTTAATAACAATAACATGTTGGCACACATCCTGAGATCACTGACTGGCAATTTGGTATATCCAAGACAAAATAAGTGTTTGGCAGGTTGTCACTGTCTGTGGGGTACTTTCCAACGAAAATGGTATTTAACTGGATTAAGGGGCCACTCTGGGGACTTATGTTACATACTGTACTTAATATAATATATCTTATATACTCTGATCACATTATGTTGGCAATACAACTCCCGAAAGTCAAATTATTATTAAATCATGCCGGTACTTCTCGGTTGTACCTTCGTTTGGAAACCCATGTTGGAAGAAAAGACCGGATGAGGGTTTACTATATCCGTTCCACGGTGGCCCCATAAATAGATTGACTGTATTCTCATATTTTGTCCTAATATTCGGGTCTTATGAATTGTGCCCATACAGTAATCCAGTATTTTTTATGCATGAGTATAACTCTTATTAATCCGTAACCAATACGTGCTTGTTCCTTATAACTGTTTTGATTAGTATCTAATGATAAATACGAGGCTCTTTCATGTAAGTGGGTGTACATATAGACTGGTTTTCCTGTCAAAACAGTCCACTAAGCCCCCTAGTTTATTATACAGACACACGGTGGCGCTCCGCTACTGTGGCACCATCGTGTCCAAGCCAAGAAACCAGTGCCGATCATTTGTAATACATGTATATACTTACCTATAGGGTACTTATATTGATCAAACATATATACACCCACCCTCACCTTTAATTTCAACCTGCTTTATCAGAGTCTGTTGTTTAAACAAACAAAGTTCTTTGGTTTTATTAACATTTAAGAAAACAATTATGATGGTCACACCTTTAATTCCGTTAAGATTTCATGCTTGCAGTTCAATTCTTTTCCATCCTCGAATAAACAATACATATGTATACATAATATATATATATATATATATATATATATATATATATAAAAAATTAAAGTAATACACATATAGAAATTCAATACATCACAGTGAAAGTGTTCAACCATGCAGAGGAGCATTAATAATGTATCATATACAGTGAAGTAGAACTAACTGTATATGATACATTAGTTATATATATATATATATATATATATATATATATATATAAACTATCAAACCTGTTGTGGACTTGAGAATATTTCATAAAAGATAGATCTATATATATTACAATAATATAATACATTATATGATATATAATAAAGATCTATATAGATCTTTATGAAATATTCTCAGTTCCACAACAGTTTTAATTAGGGCTGGGTATCGGTCCGCCTCATCCGGTACAATACGTATTGCGATACAGTTAATTCGATACCGATACGTATTGACGATACGCTTCATTTCTCTTTGTATATCGATATATCATTTCTTAATAAAAGCTCTGTTTCATGTTTATATATATATATATATATATATATATATATATATATATATATTTTTTTTTAATATACCACATATTCCGTATGCTATGCACCCAAGTTTAGCAGCTTAAGCTTGATATCAAATAAATAAACAGACCAGTTGATTTTTTAATGATCAAAATCTATCTAATTAAAACTACCAAAATCTCGATCTTCTTTGAGACCTTTGAATCCCCCCTTGCACAAACAGTTTCATTGCATTTGATGGGAAAGGTCATAGGCTGAATTGTTTGTGTCATGTAATTACACAGTTCTGTATATTTCTGTGAATATGAATCCATTAGTGTGTGTGTGTGTGTGAGAGAGAGAGAGAGAGAGAGAGAGAGATTTTATTCGACATAAAAGTAAAGCATCCATACAAAATATATTCAGTATGTAAATATTTTTGTTTTTATTATGTCTGGAGACTGTTGTTAAGGATTTTAATCCGCTGACACAACAGCCCCCTGTGCATGAAACATGGAGAGAGAGAAATTGTACATAATTATTTAATGAGGAAATTTGTAAAATAAAAAAAAGTGGAAGATTTACAACTTGAAATACTTAAATTATAGTTTGTTAATGAATAAAAAATTTTTATGGCTTAGACTAATTTTTGTCACAGATGTAGCAGTTTATCTGAAGGCATTTGTTTTTATAATAATTTATAAAATGCTGTTTGATGTAGCAAATCAAACCTTGAAGACTCTGAATGAAGATTTTGTCAACAATGATTTAGTCCGTTTCATTTATGACTTTTGCTGTTATGTTTCTCAGACAGCTGTCTGCTATCTTAGGTCTGGTTTCATTTGTAACAAGGGTATCTTTATGTCATGTTTCTCAGACAGCTGTCTGCTATCTTAGGTCCGGTTTCATTTGTAACAAGGGTATCTTTATGTCATGTTCGTGTGTCATGGATTTTGATTAGGAATTAAATGTTTGTAAATATTTTGGTAGTGCTTTATGGCAGTAATTATAGTGAAATTTTAATATATTTAGTCTGAAGATGTCATTAATTTTATGGATTTTTAATGATTTAAAAATTGATTCAGTGCGGGCATTGTATTTGAATTTGTGATAATTCTTTTGGCTTCTTTTTGGCGTTAGTCAATCAGAATCAGAATATGCCCCAAGGCTTTAACCATTTATTTTACGCCTGATGTGAAACGTGGGAGTTTTAAGTAACCTATGACTGGCTGCGTAAATATAAAAAAAAAATAGAGATAAAATGATATACAGTGAAACCCTTCTGGGGCGGACATTCACGGGACTGGACAAGTTGTCCGTTGGAGCGAGGTGTCCGCCCGAGAGGGGGTCGGGCCCAGGAGGTCCAGATGCGGCAACATGTCGGAGACCTAAGTATGGGACTTTATCAACCATAAAAAACCGGTATTTTTTCCTTTAATATTTAATCTTAAATATATGTTATATATGCTATATGTTGTTGTGTTTATTTTTCTAATTTTTTGAATGAGGCGTTTTAAATTAACTGGAACATTATCGTCATTACCTATTATTAAAATAATATTCTTACATTTATTGACATCAACAGGACTTACTCGTCTCGACATATACATTTCTGCACTGGGTCTGTAAAATTTCTCAATTACACACTCTTTCAGTGATAATAAAAGAATCGTTTACGACATAAATTAACTTCTGACATCTCGTTCAAGTTTTGTGAAAATCTTTTGGGAGCGTAAGCAAATATGATAAATTAATGCATGATATCATATACGCCTTATAATTGGTAGTTGGGACTGATTTATGTGATGCAAATGTTACAGGATCGGGGATTGGTTGATATCGCTGAGCCCTCACCCCAGGCGATAGGTCATGACTCGTGACTGTGATCGTCCGGGTGTGTAACAGATACGTCATTATCCTCGCATCTGGGCCTATGATATGGAATAATGTGGCCCAAATTCAGAATAAATATGTTGCTTCACTGAAAGCTCGGCAAAATAGAAACTTCGTTAGTTCCGTCATTTTTGGGGGGACTGCTATTGATAAAATGATACATAAATGAATGTTCCAGCTAAAAAATAAGGTAACTTGAGTAAAACTAGCTCCGGTCTAATAGTCATGGCAGTATGCCTAAATCATGATAACCTTCAAGTGATATAAGGCGTACCAGATGCAGACCATATTTGCAATTTCAAAGTACTTCTGCCGACTTTGATCGGGGCGGCCGCTTGGGTGATTTTTGCCATCGGGTGGACAAAAAAAGTGTCCGTTGTTATGAATAGCGGGGGTATCCGCCCTAAAGGCCTGGCCACAACGAACGCTGCGCTGCGCTGTGCCGCGCTGCGCTGCAGAAAATGATGAGAACATGCAAATACACTGGGGTGTCTTCACCAAACGACGTGCTGTGCAGCCCTGCAAAACAAAGCTGAAAAAAGTTCAACTTTCTCCGCTTTACAGCGCCGCAAAAATGCTCAGCCGTTTATTTGCAGCGCAGCGCGGCGCTTTGCAGCGCAGCGTTCGGTGTGGCCGGGCCTTAATGGGGTTCTTAAAGTAGTAAAAACGCTCCGTCGGCCGAAAAAAATGTCCGTTAGGCGGGGTTTATGCCCCAGAGGGGTGTCCGCCTGCAGCCCGGGGTTTCATTGTATCATAATGCAAATAAATGTCACACACACACACACACATATATAGGATATAGACGTGGATGTACCTTGTTCCTAGAAGCAATATGTGGTGTGAATATCGATTTCATTAAAAGAGAGGAAAGTCAGTATCATTTTCCTATTATCCCTAACATGCACCTGCTTGTCATGGAAGTACTGACGTGCATGCGTATAAACATTTCTTGTCAAGTCTTAAAAGCCAAAGCAGCAAATATACAGTGCGTCTTGCTTTATCAATCATCATGGTTATATTTAAACTTAGAGTCATGTCCCTATTCGTTAGCAATTAATGTTTTACATCGATACGACCAATACAGCATGCAAAGCATTTCGGTTATCGTATCGATGTCGTGTATCGATTCGTATCGATATATCGATCTATTGATACAGAACTAGTTTAACAGTCTTTATATATATATATATATATATATATATATATATATGATAAAATGAAATGGTTGTGAGATTCGCCTTTCGCCTTACTTGTCCCAAATTGTCCTAAGCGAATGAATAAACGATCGTAGTTTACTGGAATTTCAGTCGAGACCGCTGGCTCGAATGAACCTTACATTATGAGCCAATATGAAGGTTTTTTTCTTATACATGTATCTGTTGGTGATTTTGCCAGCTTGGAAAGACTTACTGCATGCATGATTACAGATATGAGATTAGACATTTAAGTTAACGCGCAGAGTTGTCTCCGCTGTTACCATGGATATTCGCAAGTTCGTTTCCAGGCTCCATCTGTAGAGAGTATCATACTGTACGAAATCGCAACCTTTATATGATGGGCACAGCATGTATATCCTCGTTTTCATGGTACTTTAACCACAGAGATTTCACTTAACTTTCTTTATTTAACTAATGATAAATGGTGATGCTGATTTGTTTCTTTTCGGTGACTCGTAAGGTCTTCAGAGCACGTTAAAGCCAGATGGAGTTACGAAGGATGCAGAGGCTAAACTCGATGAATGCTCATAACAGTTGTATCCGAAACAAGATTGTGCAGTGGAAAATATAGGCAAATACAGGAGATCATGGTCTAGATGCTGTAAAATATAGGAAATTTCAGGTGACTTTTTCATGCTAAAAGATAGGAAATATGGGACTCAGTAGGAGTCGAGTCCTGTCATCGCATTCCTGCTAAGCTTGTGCCATTAACATTTCCCGCGCGGGTGCTTGTGATAAGTGACTTAGTCAGTGTGGTTAACATTAACCTATAGTTGATTTGCCAAAATGGCTGACGGACCATACATTCTTATTCGCACGTGGGATTGTTCCACACATATGTAAAACAAGGCCTACAGGCCTAATGCAAACCTGTGCAAAGTTTGGGAGTGTGAATGGAGGTTTATTTTTCAAATTTAATATTGATCCTTTTAAGTCCTGCATATCTACCTCAGTCATTATGATTTCAGCAAAATGGACATTTCGGACCTGCAAGTTTCAGACTAGGACATTTTAAAATGGGTAGTTGGCAAGCGACTATGTGTATCCGCTGAAATCAGAGTGGGACGGGTGAAGTGAGGCATGGATTAAGTGGCAAGGGGAATAGAGTGAGGCGTGTTGTATATTAGCATGGATGTCTTCAGCTTAAACGTGAATGTAGGTGGTGCCACCTGTCATAAAATCGAAACAAGGGACCTATGGGTCACGACGCTCAGCTGTTATATATGATAAAAAAATATTATTTAGAAATGAGGCACATGCTGGTTTTGTGTGGTAATAAATATTAGCTGTATTATGAGTTGTTGTTTAGCTTATGTATGATTTTGATAGTACCTTTGGAGACAGGGAAGAGGATTGATTTCATTTATTTTATTAACAAATGGAGTACTACTGTCACACAGATTTTGACTTGGCCATATAACTTATAAGCAGAACATACAATATAAGAGTTTAACTATTTATTAAAAAAATTACAAATATTGTCCCAAATATAATTTTTATTAAAAATAATAAGAGAATCATATGATTTTTTAAAATGAAATATAACTGATATGATTATTAAAATAATATTAAAGAATATATTCATGAATGCATTCATGAATACATTTTGAAAGTATTTGCACGAGTATTCAAATACTTTCATTTTTACCTGAATTCCCATTCTTTATGCAAGAAATTTTATAATGGAGTACATAATCATATTCGTATTTAAATACAATTACAAAGTATTCGCACCATGTCTGGTATTTATTCAATTTTCACCAAACAATGATGTTGAGAATCCAGAATATACAAAATTCACACATTTAAATAATGATCATAAGTACCTGGTTTTATGGCTTTTATTTATATTAAAAAATAACTGTAAAAAATTCATTTTGGACTAATTTCACATCAATGTACACACTAGACACAGTAGGAATCTAGATTAATATTATCAACTGCATCTTTGTCTATCATTAATTTCCTTCATATAATCCCTAATGATTAGTAATGAATAATATGATTTACTTCTTTATCATTAAAATTGAACTGAAAAATGCCATAGGTGACTGCATGGTGTTATTTGGAATATGTGACATTCTACCCATCGATACAAGATTCTTATATCATCAGTAACTGCAAGTTAATTTCCTGTTATTATAAACTAACAAATTCCTTTTCTATTTTTCTTTAATTTGTTATTAAAAACCAATAAAAATTTATTAATTTATTGTTTATTGTTATGTTGTTGGTTAAAACTACTAGATGAGTTGGGTTGGACACCTGGATCAACTGTGGCTGGCCATAAGCTGCCTGGATTCTTGCCTCAAGCGTGCATAATTTGATGAAAGGTCAACAAGGTCAACATACAGGTGACTCAAGAGGGGCTGGAGAGAGCCAAAGTCTGACAGGGTCTCATAAAAAACATTAATAAAAGCTACAATATCTGGCCAATTTCTTTAAGCTTTCTAAACTAAAAAGCTGAAATCCTTATGCGTGCATGATATGAAAATTAGATCAACAGTGCTCATGGGAAACAAACGTGCCATGGTCACAGTTGGGCAAAATTTAAGGTACTAATTTTATATTTATACTAATAACCTATAAAATTTGAAAAATTCAGAACTAATTTTGGGTATTCAATTGAATCTTGATTAATTATAATGTAACATCCCTGACAAAAAAATCTCTAGCTTCAGCAATGCCCTTGTTAAGGGAGTAAATATATTTCTTGATTTTTTACAAAGTGCATTATGTTTGGGCCCATAACTTAAAACAATTACGCAATATTGACATCATTCTGGCATGTGCATAGAGAATGAAAAATATGTATATTATTTATGATTAAAGTCAGATCAGTTGTTTTGATATTAGGCAGTCTTGAAGTGTAACAATGGGTTTTTAATGGAAAAATGAAGATTTTCATTAATATCTCGAAGGTATTAAGTCCTAGTGACCAAATTCTTGGCATGGTAGGGGATTTTGGAGACATCTAACTGTATGCAGAATTTAAGGAACTTAAAGCTGAAGCTGGGGAGCTGAGCTCTTGCAAACTGCATAACACTAGCTTGATGTAAACAATATGTTACATGGTGCTTGAAAACTTGATTAAAATCTACAGTTTTTGATCAACTGGTTTCAAATTTTTGGTGTTAACAGTGGAAATGCTAACAAAAACATGCTGTGAAAATTAATTCCACAGTACTTACAGGAAAAAAAAACGTGCCATGGTCAAAGTTGGGCAAAATTTAAGGTACCAATTTATTATTTTTATTAATATTTTAAAAATTTAAAAGATTTTCATCTAATTTTGGGTATACAATTTAATTTTGATTAATTAAAGTTATATTTCTGGAAAAAAAGGTCCATAGCTTTAACGTTTTTTGTGTTAAGTGATCAAATATCTTTCCTGATTTTTTACAAAATGCATTATGTTTTGGCCCATAACTTTTTTAAATTAAATAATACAGACATAATTTCTAGCATGTACATAGGAACATTATAGAGGAATATTTATGGTAAATATGAGGAAAAACAGATAAGTGGTTTTGATATTAGGCAGGTTTTAAATAAAAAATTGAGGTTTTTCCTTAATTTCTCAAAGGAACGAATTTGCAAAGACTCAGTTTTCGGCTTGGTAGGAGATCTTGGGGACATCTAACATTATGCCGAATTTTGGATTTCTAGGTCTGGACTGATACCTTTATTTCACATTCAAGGGAATAATACATTTAAGTTTATATATTATTTAAGCATATCCACTTTTTCCATTAAAATAGTTTTTATCTGATTAATTTTTTTTATTTACAAGTTTTATAAATTTGTATTAAAAAAACACTGAAAATATAAGTTAAAATATTAGAATTCTTAGTTGCAATCATTATACATCCAGATTGTAGCTCGTATTGGGTCATATTATGCATACACATATATTTTTATTATTTTTAAATCACAAATTTTTAAACTGAATTTAAAAGAAAATAATGCCACAACATGGCATCTGCAAGATTATTCCTTGAATCACTATTACAAAGTTTTGCACATTGGAGTTTTCAGTACATGCTTAATCTTATTCACCATAATAAAATAAGATTTTGTAAATTTGGTAAAATAAAAACATCTTTTCAAATAAAGTATACACACTGTTGGTTGAATGAGGGACAAACAATATCATCATGCTAATTACAATCTAAGCTTTAATTTATTCCTGGAATTAATAGTCAATTTCACACCTGGTGAAGTTGTTACTCTTCTCAAGGAAGGAATTACTTATCTGATGAACATCCACACTTTCATAGCAATACACCACTTTGTGGACACAATTAAATGTGCACTCTAATCATTGTAACCCTGGTGGTAAATACAAAATCTAAAATGTAGCAAAGCCAAGAATAAAATGAAATAAAGAAAATTATAACATTCATCTAGTTAATGCATCATCTGGGGGGGGGGGGGTGTGCAGGGCAGAGGGGAAGCCTGCTAGTAGTGGCCCAGCTGAGCCAAGACAAGCTGCCTGGGGTGGGTTACATAATGCAAGTGAAGGCTTTACTACTAGGTGGGCTAGATGTAAACAACACTTGACATGGTGTATGAAAACTTGAATAAAAGCTACTCTTTTCAATCAATTCCTTTGAAATTTCAGATTTTAAAAGATTAAATCCTTATGTATATATGCTGTGAAAATTAAATCAACAGTGCTTACAGAAAAAAAAATGCCATTGCCAAAGTTGGACAAAATTTAGGGTATTGATTTTTTATTTAAGCTAATAACTTGAAAAATTTGCAAAATTCAGATCTAATTTTGGGTAAACAATCGAATCTTGATTAAATAAAGTTATATTCCTGACAAAAAGTCTCCAGCTTCAGCAATTCTCATCTTAGGTGAGTAAATATATTTCTTGATTTTTAAAAAAGTGCATTATGTTTGGACCCATAACTTAAAAAAAATACACAATACTGACATCATTTCTGGCATGTGCATAGCGAATGTATAGAAAAATATGTATATTATATATGATCAAAGTCAGATCCGTGGTTTTGATATTAGGCAGTCCTAAAGTGTAAGAATGGGTTTTTAATGGAAAAATGAAGTTTTTCATTGATATCTCGAAGGATTTAAGTCCTAGTGACCAAATTCTTGGCATGGTAGGGAATTTTGGAGAAATCTAACTGTATGCCAAATTTAAGGAACTTAGAGCTGAAGTTCGGGAGCTGAGCTCTAGCAAACTGCATAACACTAGCAATATGTGACATGGTGTTTGAAAACTTGAATAAAATCTACAGTTTTCGATCAACTGGTTTCAAATTTTTGGTGTTAACAGTTGAAATGCTAACAAAAACATGCTGTGAAAATTAAATCCACAGCAGTTACAGCAAAAAAACGTGCCATGGTCAAAGTTGGGCAAAATTTAAGGTACCAATTTTTTATTTTTGCTAATATTTTAAAAAATTTAAAAGATTTTGATCTAATTTTGGGTATACAATTTAATTTTGATTAATAAAAGTAATATTACTGGAAAAAAGTGCTTAGCTTTAACAAGTTTTGTGTTAAGTGATAAAATTTCTTTCCTGATTATTTACAAAATGCATTATGTTTGGGCCCATAACTTTTTTAAATTATATAATACAGACATAATTTCTGGCATGTACATAGGAATTATATAGAGGAATATTTATAGGAAATATGAGGAAAAACAGATGAGTGGTCAGTCCTGAAGTGTGAAAATAGGTTTTTAATAAAAAATAGAGGTTTTTCCTTAATTTCTCAAAGGAATGAAGTCGCAAAGACCCAGTTTTCGGCTTGGTAGGAGATCTTGGGGACATCTAACATTATGCTGAATTTTGGATTCCTAGGTCTTACGGTTTAAAAACGTGCCACATCTACGGACGGACGGACGGACGGACGGACGGACGACGGACAATGGACCACGACTATAGCTCAGATGACTTATAGTCAGCTGAGCTAAAAATTGTCAAGGATATATAAACCTGCAAAATTTCAGGTGGATAAGTTAAACCACTGCTGAGATATGAATTTATCCCAAGGTAGATGAACAGATGGACGCTGTGCATAAGTGGTGGCAAGTGGCACCACCAGTTTTGCCTGTGATGAAGAGCTATGTAAGATCTATACACATGCAAAATTTTGGACCAATCGGTAAAACGGTTCCCGAGATATGAGCGTTGATGTCTGCAGAGTAAACCTGATTGTAGGTGGCGCCACCTGTCATAAAAGCAAGAGAGCTGTCCATGATGTACAAGCCTGCAAAATTTCAGGTGGATAAGTCAAACCACTGCTGAGATATGAGTGGTTTTATCCCAAGGCAGATGAACAGATGGATGCTGTGCATAAATGGTTGCAGGTGGCGCCACCAGTTTTGCCTATGATGAAGAGCTATGTGAGATCTACACACATGCAAAATTTTGGCCCAATCGGTCAAACGGTTCCCAAGATATGAGCTTGGATATCTGCAGAGTAAACCTGAATGTAGGTGGCGCCACCTAACATAAAATCGACCAAAAAGCTTTCCAGGATGTACAAACCTGCAAAATTTCAGGTAGATATGTCAAACCACTGCTGAGATATGAGTGATTTTACACACAGGCAGATGAACCGATGGATGCTGTGCATAAATGGTTGCAGGTGGCGCCTCCAGTTTTGCATATAATGAAGAGCTATGTGAGATCTATACACATGCAAAATTTTGGACCAATCGGTAAAACGGTTCCCGAGATATGAGCGTTGATGTCTGCAGAGTAAACCTGATTGTAGATGGCGCCACCTGTCATAAAAGCAAGAGAGCTGTCCATGATGTACAAGCCTGCAAAATTTCAGGTGGATAAGTCAAACCACTGCTGGGATATGAGTGGTTTTATCCCAAGGCAGATGAACAGATGGATGCTGTGCATAAATGGTTGCAGGTGGCGCCACCAGTTTTGCCTATGATGAAGAGCTATGTGAGATCTACACACATGCAAAATTTTGGCCCAATCGGTCAAACGGTTCCCAAGATATGAGCTTGGATATCTGCAGAGTAAACCTGAATGTAGGTGGCGCCACCTATCATAAAATCGACAAAAAAGCTTTCCAGGATGTACAAACCTGCAAAATTTCAGGTAGATATGTCAAACCACTGCTGAGATATGAGTGATTTTACACACAGGCAGATGAACCGATGGATGCTGTGCATAAATGGTTGCAGGTGGCGCTTCCAGTTTTGCATATAATGAAGAGCTATGTGAGATCTATACACATGCAAAATTTTGGCCCAATCGGTCAAACAGTTTCCGAGATATGAGCTCGGATGTCTGCAGAGTAAATGTGAATGTAGGTGGCGCCACCTGTCATAAATCGAGAAAGCTATCGAGGATGTATAAACCTGCAAAATTTCAGGTGGATAAGTCAAACCACTGCTGCGATATGAGTGATTTTATCCAAAGGCAGATGAACAGACGGGTGCTGTGCATTAATGGTTGCAGGTGGCGCCACCAGTTTTGCCTATGATGAAGAGCTATGTGAGATCTATACACATGCAAATTTTTGGCCCAATCAGTCAAACGGTTCCCGAGATATGAGCTTGGATGTAAACATGAATGTAGGTGGCGCCACCTGTCAAAAATCAAGAAACCTGTCCAGGATGTTCAAACCTGCAAAATTTCAGGTAGATAAGTCAAACCACTGCTGAGATATGAGTGATTTTATCCCAAGGTAGATGAACAGATGGACGCTGTGCAAAAATGGTTGCAGGTGGCGCCACCATTTTTAGTGTATGTTATAAAGCTATCAAAGGGCTACATTTGTGCAAAATTTTTAGCCTGATCGGTCAAACGGTTCCCGAGATATGCGTGATTATGTGCAGAAACAGACACACAAATGGACGCTGGGCAGCAAGGAAAGGTCAGAGGTCAACAAACAATGAGGGTGCAGCAGTTCACATGTGACCTGATGATAAACCCGATTCGCTTAAAATGCAAACCAAGTTTTTTCAAACAGGTGAAAGATATAGTTCCAATAATCTGGGAATTCTGCATCTAAAAATTGTGTCCAGACGTCTAGACGCTGTGTCTAGACGTCTAGACACATTGTCTAGACCCCCCCCCCCCCCCCGAGCCAGGTCAGTTGCCATGGTGAGGTCTGGACCCCACCTGTTTGTACTGAGTGACCTCTTGACTTGGCTGCTGAAACTCATCTTATTGTCAAATCTGTTTTCAAATACAGAAAGCCTTTTTCAATTGGCTACAATGCTTTTTTAAAACTGTATTTACCCAATCTATTCTTATAAAACTGGCAGAACCCTACTATAGAATAATTCTTGTAAAGTTTAAACCAATCAGCTTAACAGTTTCATCATAAATCAGTGTATAAGCTAGAAGAGTTTAAAATTACATTTTCGCTTGTAAAAAACACATCAATGTAGGTGGCGCCACCAATACCTCAAAATCAGATTTGACATATGTGACAAACATTGGTATAAAATTTGGTGATTATAGCTCTAGACGTTTCTGAGATTTTAATTTTAGGGTGCTTTTTTGGACAGATGACTAAGTTCAACCTCCTGTAACTCGGCCAAAAATCTCAGAACTGGAACCATTCGAACAAACTTGAGAGAGATTGTTCCAGGGATCATTTCTGTGAAATATTGGACAATTTGGCTGGACAGTTTCGGAGAAGAAGATTCTTAAACATTTTTTAGCTTTTTCCCTATAAAATCTAAGAAAATGCAGTAAGAAAAAAAATAAACAATATCCAATATAGTTTTTTGGATGACTGATTATTTGCAAAAAGTTTGGTGATGCTAGCTCCCGCCGTTTTAAAGATAGATATGGTTAACGTACAGACAACGCACGACACACGACGCCGCACCATTGCATAAGCTCACAGGTTCGCTAAAAAGGGACCCATGGTTCTCGGCGCTCAGCTGAAGTTTGAATTTTTGCAAATGCAAAATATGCAAAAATTCGACTGTAATGTTTTTCATATATATATAAATATAAATAAGGTAGTGTTACCCTCCGATGTAAAGTGCTCTATGGCCTACAGACTAGGCCAGAGCGGTATAACTCTGAAGAAAAACAACACTGTTAATTCACAACAGTCTGTTTCACAGGATGCGACCCGATCATCAGGTGAATGTGGTTAGAATCTAAATTTTTTAGAAATTGTTTTTTACTTGGTTAAAGTAAAGTTCTAAATATATGATTGCAAAACTAATACTCTGACAAGACTGTCATAAAGAAACACAGTAAAAGTTTTGAGATACTCTGATGCAAATGAAAAATTTACAGATGGACAGGCAAGTGGACAGACTGGACTAATACCTTTATTTCACTTTCAAGGGAATAATGCATTTAAGTTTATATATAAGCCTATTTTTTAGCATATCCACTTTTTCCATTAATAGTTTTTATCTGATTCATTTTTTATTTACAAGTTTTATAAATTTGCAATATAGAACTTCTAAAGAAGAAACACGGTCTCTGGTGATATAAAATCTTTATTCTATTACCTTTATTCCATACCGTTTAGAATGTAGAAAGCACACAGCATGTATGTACCAGGGTCCCCACACAATGTTGGATATTTATTCAAAATCACTTTGTATGAAAAACTGATATTAAATTTTATATAATTTCGACATTATAATGATTATGGTAGTGAATATAAAATTTGTTTTATCTATCATCATTTCTGAACACACTGTATGATTGTCAAAATCATGAGACCATCATCATGACGTATATGCATATACATACATTGATATATATATATATATATATATATATATAAATCAATGTATTACATATAATATAAATTATATATCTGTTCTAGTCATCTTCTTTTTCTTTATTCTGGAAGTCAGAACCCATGTGATAGTTTTGCACCATCGGGAACACTTCACACCAATTAACAAATCTTCCATATATATATTTTATATTAAAAAAAATGCAGAAGGGAAGGGAAATAAATAACTTTATTCTTAAACCACTTATATCCTTATATCCCATCATGGTACATTATCAGGTCAACACAATCCAGATATAATTTACATAACAAGATTTTTATTTCTGCAGATATGTATATTTTATAACAACACCTAACATGTGCAAAAAAATCTGATTTGACTTATGGTAAATCCCCCTGCACATCAAATTTATTTTGCTGAAATTCTGACTGCATGAAAACAAGCGCGTTCCTCACTGGTTACTGGATGATTGCCAACTGGATGACAGCCAACTTGTACACCACACAGCAACTGACTACGCTCCCGAGGCAGCTGAAATCTTGCACTTCTAAAGAAGCTACTGATTTCCCCGCTGCCTTGTTTGACTGTTAATGATACACTTAGACACCAGGTGGTGGGTCTGTCTGCTGAAAAAACAATATGCGTATGATATGACTAGCAGCCAACCAAATGCCAATTAACAAACACTCGACAGGCATCATGGCTCCGCCCAGAGCTGCGCTTCAAGTGCCACTTGATGACAGTTTTATTGTTACTCTTAGTAAAGAAAAGTCAAATTTTAATTGCTCCCTCTGCATTCTCTCATCATCGACTATGATATTATTCGATTCTATTATGACATTCACACTATGTTAGCGTAGCCATGTATCCGTTGTCTGCAAAACTGAAGCCCGCCAGCGAGGTGTGCACGAAGCCTATGTTGTTACATTTCGTTTGAATTACAGCTCACCAGCCGGGCATCCTATTTGCACAAGGACCTGTGCAAAACCAAAGCATGCGTCGGGCCACTCTCTCCAAACCTGTGGCCTGTTGAAACGGTTGCTGGGACAATGGGTTGTCACTCAAAACAAAATGAACAAAATTGACGCTGTGTATTCCTCCCTTGTCTAGTAAACTGTTTTGCTAGCAACACATCCTGATAATTATGTAGATTCCTTGTCGCATCAGTGTCTTATGAGCTCACAGGTATTCTTTTGTGTTAATTCATGACTCATACTGGTGATATAATTTTAAGATTAACAACTGTTTACCTTATAGTTGATGCAATAAGATGGAGGGATGCAGTGGCGTTAATTTATCTGCCTGGGGGGGGGGGGGATGACTTGCAGACACACACTAATGCACATACACACACAACACACCATCACTCACACATACAGGTATATATATATATATATATATATATATATATATATATATATATATATATATATATATATATATATATATATATATATATATATATATATATATATATACCTTTTTTAAAATATAGCAGCGTCTGTATGACACATTTCAAATGTATATTCTTAACCGTATTTTAAATATATTACAAGGTATACACATATATTATAAGGTTTTTAGAAAGGTATGATGTTTCCAGTATAAGTTGTGTAGATATAATATTTCATAGTAAACACAAAATTGAACCAAAGTCTATGATTCTTATTTTTAATGTATTTTATTTGCAATATATAAATACTATTATCTGAATTGTGGGGGGGATGATTACATTGGCCATCCCCCCTTGCCAAAAAGAGGGGGGGGGATATATACCCCCCCATCCCCTTATATTGACGCCCCTGGATGGATGTTAGAGTGCATTCTGACCTATGCCTTGGGTTCTGACTCACGTACTGGCTAACCAGCCTACTGTATTCATGGCTACAAATCTTCATAACTAGCAACGCCCAAAATGAGTTTCTGAATGTCAGAATGAGTCGCCATTGGTGTGAGGCATGATATACAGCGCAGTCTCTTCTTTGTCACTCTTACTCCGAAATGTAATGTAGAAAGTAGAGATGTCCACAGATCTAAGGTTACCACTGTATCAGTACATATCCATTCAACAGCCATTTCCTGCAGTGTCTAAAGTATTTACACCTCTGCTTGACTGACAAAGTAAAGGTCTATAAGAAACTGCCTACAGCAGACAGTGGCTCAGTCAACAACTTATCCCTAAACAGTGTATGCCTTCAGACCTGATAGAAAGCGCTTGCACAGTAACTCCAGGGGACAGCACATATCAACATGCATGACCCGAGCATAGGTTTCAACAAGCTAACAAACTGTTGATTTGAAAAATGCAATAATCATCTTCAACATCCACAAATTTGTCAAGCTCTCAGCCCAACATTCTGAAAACTTCCAAGTTGTTTCTTGAACCTTGCCATTAGATCACTCTTGACAAGAAGTGACTTGAGCAGCACCTGAGAGGAACTCTTGTAACTGTGCACATATAACATGTTCCTTCAGGTGTGAAACCCTTCCTTCTGTGACAGTCTTGTGATGAAGTCTAGCAGGTACATCTGTAGACGGATCTCTTGAGGGTTGTTGGTTACAAAGAATCCTGGGACGCCCGCTCGCTCCAGCGTGACTTGTTGATCCATCACCTTCTGGTCCAGCTCCAGGATTACCTTCATGTCTTTCCGCTTGACCTCCTCCTGGCAGCGCTTCTCAAAAGCCTGAAATACACAGAGGATGTGAAAATAAAACTTCTCAAAATCCTGAAATACACAGAGTATGTGAAAATAAGACTCCTAAAAATCCTGAAATACACAGAGGATGTGAAAATAAAACTTCTCAAAAGCCTCAAATACACAGAGGATGTGAAAATAAAACTTCTCAAAAGCCTGAAATACACAGAGGATGTGAAAATAAAACTTCTCAAAAGCCTGAAATACACAGAGGATGTGAAAATAAGACTCCTCTAAAAGACAGAAATACACTGAGAATGTGAAAATAAGATTTCTTAAAAGCCTGAAATACACAGAGGATGTGAAAATAAAACTTCTCAAAAGACGGAAATACACAGAGGATGTGAAAATAAGACTCCTCAAAATCCTGAAATACACAGAGGATTTGAAAATACTGGTAGTGCTTCTCAAGAGTCTGTTTGAAGAGTCTGTTACTCTGTTACATTCATTATATACAGTGAAGTCTTGTTATAATGTACATGTTTCAAGATGTTTGTTCCTTTGGAATAAGTTCCGTAGATCGAATTTCCATTGTAATGAAATGCTGGAGTATGCAGTTTATGTGGTATGGTAGAAAACTGATAAAAGCACACACGCACACACATGTACATTCATCCCAAAAGAACATAAAGTTCATGTAAAATAAAACCTGTTTATTACATAATGAACATATATACAAAGCAAAATTTACAATGTTAATGTACACAAAGAACATACATACAAAGCAAAATTTACAACATTAATGTACATAATCTTTTGAACAATTCTCTAGTGAAAAAATCTGTGATGCTAGCCTGTTAACATCCATATGGTGAATCCAGCACTCTGGTGGCATGCCAAAGATTCTCTTGTATGTTAGCCCTATTCGCATTGTCTGGTTGCTGTTTAGAAGAACCTGATCGCAGCCTGCAGACCATCTCTGGCATCAGCCCTCTTTAGTGGTTCAACCAGTGAATCATTCGCCTGCGTCTATATCACCATCATCCTCCGTGCCTGCTGTTGCTCCAAAGATTGACAGAATACTTGCATGGTCTAACTCGGCTTCAGTTTCTGCAGCTTAATTGCATACTGCTCCGCTCCCAGTTGCGTTTCCATACCTAGACTCCTGTTGTCTGTCTTCAGTGCCTGGACTAAGCAAGTGTTGTTCTCTTCAGGGCAACCCTTGGTTTTCTGGTTTGATGCCTGGCAAAATGCAAGTGTGCTTCCAGCAAATGGCGATAGTCGCTGCATCTAACTGTGACCAGGCATTCTTGGTGAGCCCCAAATCCTGACGGATATGACTGTCTGTAGCTGCTCTTTTTCAACACACGTCAGGTAATGCTGTATCAGTTATTTTTGATGATGCAGCTTGAAGCTGCAGATGATTCCCACATCTATGGTGTGGATATGGCTCGTGGTATTTGGTGGCAAAAAGTGAAGCTTTAAGTTCGTTAGTTGTAAGTCATCACATTTGTGACTTGTGGAGTTATCAGTAAGAAGCAGCACGTGATGCCCTGCACATAGCATCTCCCGATCGAACTTGCCAAGCCAGTCCTGGAATATGACTGCTTTCAATCACTCACTGTTAGAATGTTACTGGACATAACAGATGGGGCTGAAGTTCTAGTCCAAAGTTCAACCGAGACTGCTAGTAAACAGTAGTGACATAACCCTAGTTCATAATAATGATTCTGACTTTCATGTAAGTCTGTTCAGATCTTGAACTCGACTTTTCTGTTATACTGAAGCCAATTTTAACTTTCATTCATTCCCTAGAGATTTATCCATAACTCAAGTCTTTAGTTGTAATAGGCCCCTTTATAATGAGACTTCACTGTACACAATTCACTTTGAAAATCACTTTAAAGTAGTTAAGTGTATTCCCATCCAAAGTTACAGATCCATGTTTTATCTGTAATTATATCAATTGAACAATTAAAATGTAATAAGATTCCAAGACATGACATTCCTTACCTCCCATTCCTTCTCACACTGGGCCTTGACATATGACAGATTATGTGGTTTACTCTGACAAGTCTGTATTGCTTCCTTGTGTTTTCTCTGTAACTCTTGTTTCTGGACTGGAAAGAAAAACAAACTAGATATTTCTTTGCACCACAGGTCACAGGTGCCATAGTATCCCCAGACAATTAATCCCCCCCCCTTTAAGAATAGCCCCCCCCCCATCTTCAGCAACAATTCATATCAGACCACACTCATAGAAAAGGTCACTCTCATAGAAAAGGTCATGACCCCAGTTTCAATATACATCATACCCTAACCCATGTTTATGTATATGCATAATATGAAAGAAATCTGTCCATTAGTTTTTGACTTATAATACTCACAGTACTGTTAAGTGGCAATGATGGGGTATTAAACGGCACAAAAACAAGTAAAAGAATAACAGGTGGCGCCACCTGTTTCCGGGACATGACATTACTATCCAAGATCCTCGGTCAAGTTGATTTTTGAACCAATAACTGCATTCTGTATTGAGATATTAATGATTTTGTGTGATTTTCACCATATGTGGCAATATTCAAGGTCAAGGCCACTCTCATAGGAAAGGTAATGACCCCAATTTAAATAAAAATCATCCCATAACCCATATCTATGTACATGCATAATATAAAAGAAATCTGTCCATTAGTTTTTGACTTATAATGCTCACAGTACTGTCAAGTAGCAATTTTGGGAGTATTAAACGGCATGAAAACAAGTAAAGAATAATAGGTGGTGCCACCTGTTTCTGGAACATGACAACCCTATCCATGATCTTCCATCAACTTGAATTTGGGATCAATCCATGCAAGATTTCCTGGGATATTTAAGAATTTGTGTGATTTTCCCCAAAATTGGACCTATTCAAGGTCAAGGACACTCTCCTAGTCAGGTTCATGACCTCATTTTAAATAGACATTGTCCTTTCACCCATATCTATACATATACCAAGTTTGGTAAAGATCCATGAAATTTTTTTTGAGTTATCGTGCCAACAAGATTTATATGCGGCGGCGGCCGGACCGGTATAAAAACATAGTATCCCCCGACTTTGTCTGGGGATACAATAATTAATTAACAAGGCCTTCAAGAAGTTATGCAGTCTGGGTAATATTATTTACTAGGTACTCAAGTAAAAAAAAAAAAAAGGGACTACTCTTTTCTGTGTGTATGCATATTTAAAAAATCCTGCAAACTCACAGTGGTCTTAATTTATTTATTCCAAAATGGATTTAATATTGTACTAGTCAATTTAACAGAGGCCTGTTATGTAGGTTCAAACAACTTATAAATTTAAGATATAAAAACAATCACAAATTACTCTTCTGCATTTACTGATGTATCATTTTCCTTGATTTTTCAAAACACATTTGGAGCATACACAACAAGATGCTTATACAGTACTGGTATACTGTTATACTGTTCTTGACAAAAAGATAATCATCACTAATTGTACCAATTAATATCAACCTTTGAGTTCATTGGCTAACTTGAGTCTTTGGTTGAAGAGATTGCGCTCTTCCAGTTGCTGCACTTCTTTCAAGCTGTGAGTGATGTCAAATACTGTGCCATCCAGCAGAGCATGCGCTAATCCAGACAACAGATCATATGGGACTCGTTGCTGATATTTACTGAAAGAAAACATGATTATCTGGGTTAGTTTTAGAATTTAACCCATATGACAGAAACACCAGAATCAGCATGGAATTAAACTTAAGTGGTTGGAATAAAAATATAATATTGACAATGTGAAGAAAACAATGCAATATATACACAAGTACATTCTATGAAAATTAATATAAATTAGTACATTAATTTCATATCAGTATTTCAAAATGAATAAAATTAAAGATTTTTATGGACATAAAAAGCTTTCACTGGTACATATCAGAATACAGCATCAGGTAACTTATGTGAATTTAAATATTTTATTATCAGCATCATGATATTGTTATACTTTTTTAAAATTTTATTCAAAACTTAATATAACTGCATTCTTTTACTTTGGGATATAAATCTTCCAAATACAGACATGACACCTCTGCAGGACTCATGTGGTCAGATGATGAGTGTGCTTTGTGCTGTTCTAAATTCAGGTATCCAAGGAGATTTGCCTAGAACCTCCCAGGATATTGTGTTAGAAGATTCTAGGACTAATTGATACAATTTGTGCCTTGTATGGGTGCTCAAAACCATTTTTCAGCCCATATGTCACAAAATATAGGTCACAATGACCTACTTTCAGGTTTCCAAGGACATTTCACTAGGACCTCCCTGAATTTTATATCAGAAAATTCTAGGCCAAATGGATACAATTTGTGCCAGACTGTCTCGGTGCTTGTAAGACATCTTTTCTGATAAGTTGCAAAATATAGGTCATGGTGACCTTATTTCAGTTTTTAAAGGACATTTGCCAAGGTCTTATCAGAATGTAACATTAGAAGATTCTAGGCGTAATAGATACAATGTGTGCCCTGACTGACTGTCTGGGTGCTTATATGACTTATTTTCCCATTGGTCGCAAAATATTAGTTACTGTGGCCTAATTTCAGTTTTCCAAGGACATTTGCCAAGGACATCTCATAATGATATATTAAAAGATTTTAGGCCTAACAGATACAATGTGTGCCCTACCTGACCTTCTGGGTGCTCAAAATCATGTTTTCAGCCTGTAGGTCACAAAATGTAGGTCACCTTAACCTAATTTCAAGTTTCCAAGGACATTTGCCTAGCATCTCCCTAAATGTCATGCTGGAGGATTCTAGGCCAAATGGATACAATTTGTGCCCTATCTGACTGTGTGGGTGATCAAAATCATGTTTTCAGCCCATAGGTCATAAAATATAGGTCACTATAACCTAATTTCAGGTTTCCAAATAGATTTGCCTAGAAACTCCCAGGATATTGTGTTAGAAGATTCTAGGCCTCACAGATATGATTTGTCCCCATCTGACATTCAGGGTGCTCATATGACATCTACTACGGCTTAGTCAACATATACGTCTTAATCCATGTTTATGATGTAAAATATCATGTCGGAGTAAGAATCCAAGGCTGTCAGATTGCCAAAGGCTTTTTTTATAGGATCCATTCGTTTGAGATGAAATACCGTCAGTTTGCAAGGTTTTTGGATTGCCAAGGGTCGGAATGTCAAGTCACGACTGTAGATGATCAGTTAAAAGCATACAATTGCAGTTAAGAAGACTCTGAGTCAATATAAGAAAGACAATCCCAGATGTTCTCAGAAAATCTAGTCCAGTATGCGATGGAAAAGTATCTGTGAAAATTGGACGTTCAACCATCTCAATCATTCTCAGGCAGAGTGAAAAGTGGTTTTCCTATGAAACGGTAACCAGGACCAAGATAGTTGTTTTGGTTTTTCAAGCATAAATAAACACATCATGCTTATGATTTTGTAGTGTACATGGATATTCTTCTTTTATTTTAATGTTATAAAATAAAGAATATACCATATTGTGTTTTGTTTTGCTTATTTGCATAAAAAGATTATAATAATATTATGCAAATATCCCGAACCATATTGCTAGTTACATCTGTTTCCAACAGTACCCCCATTTTGACATTGTGATTAAACAAACCGACAGCCTTATAATCCGACATAAATATCACATTTACAATTGCTGTTGGATTATCAAGTCACGACTGTATTTCCAATAGGTCACAGAATATAGGTCACAATGACCTAGTTACAGGTTTCCAAGGACATTTGTCTAGGATCTCTCTAAATGTCAGGTTTAAGGGTTTTAGGCCTAATGGATGCAATTTGTGCCAAGTCCGACTGTCTGGATGCACAAAATCATTTTTTTTGCCCTTGGTCACAAAATATAGGTCATCATAACCTAATTTTTGGTTTCCAAGGAGATTTGCCCTGGACCTCCCTGTATGTTCAGTAAGATGTTTCTAGGTCTAAAGGTTACAATTTGTGCCCTCTTAACAGACAGATGGACGGGTGGACGCTGGACAAAGGGTGATAGCTATAGCTCAGATGACTTACAGTCAGCTGAGCTAAAAACTGATAAATGCTGGGGTCAGGATAGAGGTTTGCAATGAATTTTCAGTGAATAAAAGCTAACTAATATAATTTGAGGTATAAATGAATTGGATAGTAATATACAACTCCGGAATTTTATAACAGATGTTCTCTACTGGTCAAAACTCGTCTGGAAAATTACAAGAAATAACTGAAACAGCCCCCCTTCGTCCACATGGAAACGTCCAGTGTTGGGCGCAACGTTCGAGTCCGTCTGAATCAGTGAACTCAATGGTTATCGTACATGTGGGTTGCTGCAGTCAGTTGCAGCGCTGACATATATAGTAAACAATACAAGCGCTGCAGCCTCTGGCAGGGAGAGTCTATACTATCTAAGTTTGTACGGATCCGTACAGACCCTCAGACACGTATATGCCTTGTGAAGCGTGAGGACACCAAACAAACCCCACATATTATAATTGTTACAGATGCTTAGACTCCGTTGGGACCAAAACTTTTGCTGGATGATCAGCATTAATAAAGTATGGGCACTTACTTTGGATGAAGTCAGATATTGCATCGTCTCCGTCTGGCCAATGGCGCTTTCCGGTTGGAAAAACCAATAGGAATTTAGCATCATTGACAACAAGTGATGTATGATGGGAAGGATGCTTATGCAAATATGGTCTATCCTAGTGCATTCCTGGGAAAAGCCCCCCTGAATTCATCTTTTGCATAGATTGCCCACCTAATTTGCATGGGATTCCTTTTCCGGCGGTGTCCAGTTGGCATGCTACATCTGAGCCCCGGCAGTTCAAAGGATAAAAAAACATTTACAGGCGCACATAAAGGTGATATATATCGATTTAATTTGATACATAAAGTTTATTTCTATATATAAATACAAGATTGTTTCTCTATCACACAACAAGCAGTGGTAATTCATGTTACAGGTCCTTCCATGAACGGCAGGGTGAACTCTCACCGCCAGACGGTCGGACTCCGTATCACAGATATATGGAGTCCGTACGTGGCGGACTAACAAGTGGGATGACCAACCCTAAAGCTTAGTAAAGGCTTCATTTGATTACCACTACCAGTTCAGGTTACTTACGGTGGCAGTTCCCGGGCCATGCTCTGTAATTCGCCTAACAACATGTAATGTTGTTGTTGCTGCTGTTCTTTTCGAGCCAGTTCATCCTGGGCCGGGTCTGTCAGGGCACTTTCTGAATTCCCTTCAAACCCTGACATCGTAATCTGCCCATTAATACCTCCATTATCGCTCATCGTGTAACGGAAAATGAATTTCCAGGAGAATTTCTTTTTTTTTTGTGCGGGGGTCCCGTTTAATCAGTTTGTTAGTACAATGAAGGCCTACTTGTTCAATGATTACGGTAAATATTTGATTTAAACGGACTATTCTACTGATGAGATTGTTATGAATTAATCTGGTTAGACATTGTTTCTTATTTTTTAATATATAAATAATTTAGATTTAATTAACCCTACACGTGTGTACAGCATAGTATGCCCGCATACTACATTATCACGATAACAGGTATATTCATTATTAATATTACTACTCGAGTTAATGAGTCAATACAAAATATATATATATATATATATATATATATATATATATATATATATATATATATATATATATAGCTTTTGTATCAAATCTTCCATCATTCTGGGTGGTGGTAGTGGGGGGGGGGGGGGGGGGAGAGAGGGGTAATTCGGAGCCCCATAGCTCAGAGGTTGTGGGCAACAGAGACCTAATTTCAAGTTTCGAAAGAGACTTGTCATGGGCTTCCCTGCATGTCAAGATAGAAGATTCTAGGTGCAGTCGTTACGATTTGTGCCTTGTTAACAGATGACTGCATTTTTTAAAGTCTCAAAAATAGAGAAAAAATCGAAATAAATACAAGTGGCGCCACCAGTCTGCAGAAACTGATGAAACACTCCATAGATCAATATCCATGCAAAAAACCATGGTGATAAATGCATTAGTTCTTCAGATACTTGAGCTTTTGTATAAAATTTTCCATTATTCTGGGGGAAACTGATTTCAGGTTTTTTATGGACCTCCCAGGATGTCAAGTTAAAAGATTCTAGGTCTATTGGTTACGATTTGTGCCTGGTTAACGGACAGACAAAGGGTGATCGCTATAGCTCAGACGACTTTCAGTAAGCTGAGCTAAAAAAAACTGGAAGGGGTTTCCAAGGAGCTGGAGCTGAAAATCAAGAAGATTTCACCAACATCATGCAACTATGACCATTTTGCAGAACTGGTGAAGAAGACTGCGAGAAGACATATTCCATGGGGCTGTAGGAAGCAGTATATATCCCTGGCCTCACCAAGGAGAGCTCCGAATTATATGAAACTTATGCTGCCATGTTTGAAGTTTACCCCTTCTCTGTGAATACGACCGAGCTAGGTGGAGGGTGATGGAATCCATATTTCAGGAACGTCGTGAGACCTGGTAGGCTTTAATAGAGTCAACTGATTTGTCAAAGAACAGCAAGAAAGCATGCTCAACAATCCAAAAGCTACGAAGTGATCCCAGAGCACCACCTGCACAGCCCAAAGTCACTGCAAATCAAATTTCTCAGCAGCTGCTCATGAATGGCAAAGTAGCACGGTGAAGAACAAGATCAAACAACACCGCAAGAAGTACAGCAAAGACCCAGGCCTTACTCGACCTCTGACCATAGAAGAGCAGAACAGGGCATTATCTCATTGAAGCCAGGAAAAGCAGTTTGTCTTGACAACATTGTTATAGGGAAGATTAAGAAGTGTGGACTTGCTGCTAGGAACTGATTGCTTCCGTTGTTCAACTACTGCTTTCTACCCACAAACTTCCTATAAGGTCTGGAAGAAAGCACATATACTGGCACTCCTGAAACCAGGGAAAGATCCATCAATCCAAAAGAGCTAGAGACCAATCTCACCCCTAAGCCACACCTACAAGCTCCTAAAAACTTACAAACACACCTAAAACTTACAAATGCTCTAAATTATCTGCCATCCTACTATGAAGCAAACCACCTTCGTGCAAATCCATCAAAGACACAGGTACCATATATATAGGTATATGGGACACGTGCAATCTCCACAATCACGCACCATAATGTGAATTAACGGAGAATCACAGAATTACATCGCGTGCACTTGGTAACATTGTTTTCCTCTGAACACGGGGTGGCTCTACTATTGACTGTTCTCCACGTACAACTGGTATAGCATTGGTTCCATCGAAATACGGGGGTTTGGTACTTATAACGGCACAGCGTAATTCATTTTCATGACACGTTCCTCTCGTTAAATATTTAACCGATTCAGCTCGACACAGCGTAATCAAGCGTTTTGGACCTTGTATATATTATACTGAACACGGGGTGGCTCTTCCGTTAACTGTGCACCGCGTGCAACTTGTAATATTGGTTCCATCGAAATACAGAGGGTCGGTATTTTATAACGGCACACCTTAAGTCAATTTCATGACACTTTCCTCCCGTCTTTTAACTGATACAGCTTGACACAGTGTATTCAAGCGTTTCCGACCTGGTATATCAGAAGCGGATCCGGGGGGGGGGGGGGGTCCAGGGGGTCCGGACCCCCCCCCTTTTTCATCAGAAACAACGTTTTTTTAAGGGCTTCAGACAAAATTTTGCGGCCTGGACCCCCCCCCCCCCTTTTCCAGACCTGAGGACCTTTTTTATTAGGGTTTCATTAGTCCTTCTGGGTTGGACCCCCTCTTTTCCCAAATCCTGGATCCGCCCCCTGTATATACTGGTGTGTGACATTGACTGCCGGGAATGTTACTGAATATATAGTTGTGGACAAGAGTACATACTATTTTTAACTTTAAAGATTATCTCAGCGTGGTTTTGGTAACAGTGGGGACGTAATTAAAAGCGATAAAAATGAAAGCAAGGAGTGTAATTTGGCTTGACAGTAGCTACAAATTGTACCGCTTGACACCATCATTTGGTGTCTTTATGCTACATAAAGAAATATGTGCCAAAACGTTTTTGAACAGTTCTGTTCAACCATCCGTGAGGTAGACTTTCACCGTACCGCTTGTGTCAAGCGGTACTATTGTCATCTTGCTTGAGAGCAGTGATAGTGTTATAACCTTCTCACTGCTGACGTATTTGTGTATCGTTTATTAGGATCGGTGATCGGCTTAAATCATAATAAACTAATCGGGAATATATGGTGTCCCTCATTGAAAAAGGCATTCACGTAAAATAAAAGAATGATTTATAGACTAAGAGGAATTAAACGTATTATCAATACAACACAAACCGAAATTCATACAACAATCTATGGTCATTTGACCGGTAAATACACAAATTATAATGAAGGAAAAAGACATCTGGCGGCAATCATGGAAACTACTCTGACACCGGGCCTGTGAACATGACCGGCTTCTATTTAAGGCCGGCGTTTATTTGTCTCGGACATTGTTTTGCACCGGCGACTAAATAAGGCAGGCGACGATTTAAGGCCCGGCGTCTGTTCAAGGAAAAACGGTATGTGCTTTCCATCTACGTAACCGAGAAGCGAAACGTCACAATTGTGACCGTCCAGTATATCTATATTGGGTGTCACCCTTGATCGATGCCTTTGCTTCCAGGAAATCTCCTAAAGTCTTGGCTTTTCAAACCCTGCCGTTAATTAGCTTCATTCTAACAACATTCACATGAGGATCGGGTCGCATACCGTGAACTGAAACAGTCTGTAGTGAATTTACAGTGTTGTTTTTATTCAGTGTTACATCGCTCTGGCCTTGTCTGAAGGGTAACTCTACCCTCCCCCCCCCCTTCCCCCCCCCCCGCGACATAGCTCACCTCCCCCCCCCCCCCCTCCCCCCCCCCCCCCCCCCGCGACATTGCTCAGGCTATGGTCCCAGCTAGGTCGGAGGCGTAAGCTTGTCAAGGCAATAAATAAAACTCGGAAGTCGGAAGTCGGAAGCCTTCGGAAGTCGGAAGCCGTTTTAATTTTTAGTATAATGTTAAAAATAACGATCATACCAACACTTTTTCGTGTTAAAATGTAAGATATAGACCCCCTTTGCAAAACCAGGAAGTTGCACAAACGTATATTCCCATATATGAAAATTAAAGCATTTTTAATGCGTCGGAAGCCTCTCGGAAGTCATCCTGAGGTGTCAGATGATGCTCAAAATGCATAAAACTCGGAAGTCAAAACTATAACACCAACCGACAATGACACAGAAAAAGTCTTGCATTATTCCAGATTTTGATTAAAGTGATATTTATGTATTTGGATAAAATCATAATGTATATTACTAATTAAACATAATGATATATAAAATTTATAAAAAAATAAATGTTGAAATATACATTCAAATGTAATACATTATATATCATATCGTGACGTAATATTTTAATAAAGTGTAATAATTCTTTTAGAATAGAATATTATATCATATAAAAAAATAAGTACAACTTAATATTTATTTGTATTATAATAATTTTACATATATAATACTATTCAAATATTTGATAAAATACATAAATTTTTATATAAATGTAAAAAAGTATCAAACTGTCGCAGCCTTGCAGAAACTGGTAAAACCGTAAGAAAAGTCCATTCAGTTTTGTAATAATAAAACTAATTTATTTTATCCATTAGGGTGCTATATACAATATAAATGAAACTAAATTTTATCCATGCATTAGGATGCTTTATATGGAACGCATATAACTCTCCAAGGCTTGCTGAATACTGATCACCCAACGTATCAGGAAACATTTTTAGAACATTGCACAGACAATTTGCAGAAAACATTATAAAAACACTTCCAAAATATTTCGAAAATTTAAAAATATGTAAAACTACATATAACTATGAAAGATTTAAAAAAAAAGGCATGTGATGTTGCAAAAACATTGATATAAATTATAACAGTATCTTTATATTTTAATTTTAGCTTAAAATAATTTATGTAGGAAGGTTATTACATTATTATATGATTCCATAGAACATTTTTTTAATTTTACACTTTAAAGCCACATTCTTTTTGGAAACATTTTAAGAACAGCTTCATAAAATGTTTATGCTAACTAAAGATCAGGCAATAAGAACAAGGAAACGCGTGTGCCTTTAAGGTAACGTAATGAAATATTACATAAGTTGTAATCAGTTACAAACTAATAGGAGGAATCGCAACCTAAAATTTTTTCTGCCATTTGTTATCCATTTTATTTGTTAGAATAACTCGCTAGGTGGAGGGGATAAATTATCACATAAATGAATGGATATATTAATACTCATATTATATACAATTTAATAATTTCATATATTAATTTATATTGACTTATATAACTTTGTCTTACTTAATTTAGGAATATTGATTATATTGTATTTTTATAATATATGATATTTTATCATATAATATAATTTAATATCAAATTATATCGCTGTTGAATGAATATATAATTATATCGTCATCTATATATGTTATTTAACACACTGTGTATACATTTTAATATACTTGTTATTATGTAATTATATTTTGCATCATGTATGTATTTGTTCAATGAAAAAAAATAGAGAATACCGTTTTGTATTATAATGGGTTTTTTATTTGTTATTATAGTATTTTATATTCATATTTTACATTTCAATATCAATTTATATATTATTTTGTTATTTATATACATTTTGATTTTGTTCAAATACATATATAAATATTACCTAAATTAACAATTTATATGTCGTTGTCGGTTGGTATAATGTGGCTTGACTTCCGAGTTTTATGCATTTTGAGCACCATCTATCACTTCAGAATGACTCCCGAGAGGCTTCCGACGCATTAATTATGCTTTAATTTTCATATATGTTAATATATATCTTTGAAACTTTCTGGTATAAAAAAGGGTGTCTATATCTTCCGTTTTAACACAAAAACTTGTCGATTTGTTCGTTATTTTTAAAATTATAATAAAAAATAAAACGGCTTCCGACTTCCGAAGGCTTCCGACTTCCGAGTTTTATTTATTGCCGCTTGTGAAGCCTGGCGGTTACGAGTTGCGATAGTTACGAGTTATGTAAAATGAGCGACATGACAAGCGAACTAGTTCCAACAGGTACGATTGCCTTGGACTGAACCTGAACATGGCGGTATTTTGAACCAGTTCAAACGCGAACTGTCATTGTTGTCTTGTGCTTTGATGTAAAGAGTCGGGACACTGCATCTAGAAGTAAGTGAGATGTGCACATATTTGAATTGATTAAAATGCATCAGTCTGACGAAATGTAAATCCTTGATGGGAACTACCCAGTCCCTTGGGCCCTGAATAAATAGCCTGGCCAGGTTGTCTTGTGACTTGTGACTTTTTGTGTGTTGTCACCAGACTGACATGACAAACTTGTTGCAGAAACGTAATGTGTAAACCCTGGACCCCGAAATTCAATCCCCATTTTTAACTTTACATATTATGATGGCATGTCCCTGTCATAGTTTTAAGGTTAGAACATATGGTACATGCTCACTACATATATTATTGGCTGTTGCTATTGGTCCGTGCCCGGACCCATTATGCAGTGGACTATTCGTCCGGCACTTCCTGTGCACATGCGCAGTGAGCAGTTGCACCGTAATGCGGAAGTGTCAGGCTCAGACTACACACAGCTAATGGTCCGGCACTCTTTGAATCTGGCTCAGTACCAGACCTTCAGATGATATACGCACGGCGCGGCAGCGAGTGCCGGACCCGCAACAATTGAGCTATTGCTCTGGCAGTTTTATTTTATGTCACTTATATAGCAAAAAAGACACTGCCGGATCCGCAACAATTGAGCTATTCGTCCGGCAGTTTTATTTTATGTCACTTATATAGTAAAAGAGACGGTGCCGGACCCACACAACTGAGCTATTGGTCCGGCAGTTTTATTTTATGTCACTTATATAGTAAAACAGACAGTGCCTGACCCGCAACAATTGAGCTATTGGTGAGGCAGTTTTATTTTATGTCACTTATATAGTAAAAATCAGTGCCGGACCCATAACAGTAGGTCCCGCAGTCTGATTTGACGTCAGTTATATAATAAAACTACTGTGCCGTAGCCGTGACAATGTAGTAATATATTTAAAGTTAATATAGTAAACCAATTCTCCATGCGCTCTGATGAAAGAATGACAAATAAACGGCAGCAATAGCGTTTGAAACGTTTTGTCCTTCTCGATGCTGGATGCTGTTCTTGCAATGCCGTACGCAGAAATGGAGGCTGCCTTTTGAAGCCTAACAGCTTATTCACAGCCATTTTTAAGCGGGGAAAGAACACCGGCGCTGGTAATAGCACGGCTCAGTTTGGCTGTACCAGTCAAAACAAAATGCCCCTTTCCGGTTATCTGCGCAGTACGCCACTGCGCATGTAAACCGGAACTAGTACGGAAGAATAGCTGCACGGCAGTATTCACAGGTCCGGAGCTCTAGACACTTCGTATATTATTGGAAGTGGCTAAACAGCCGGCAGGGGAAATTGACCTTGCCAGCAGTCTACCCCACTGGCTAAACTGCTGGCAAATTAATGTCTGCTCCATTAAGACTATTTCAGTCTATATTTCAGTGTTATACTAATACTCTGTACTTTCCATTATCATTATTATTTGGACAATGAGCTGAACTTACCAAATTATCTATTTTGCTGGTCTATATGTAATAAGTATGTTGGGTAATAATGAGTAGGTATTAAAAGTACACATTTGTGATATTTACAGGGTACTTTTATATAAATTTTCTGATAAAAATTGTAATATTTACAGGATAGTTTATAGATTTCGTCATAAAAATATACCAGAAATGTGAATGTGTGTCCAGAGACTGTTTATAGTTTATACACTAGTGTGCTTATATGAGCAAACAAATAATTAGTGTGTGAAAACAAACTCAGGTTATGTCAAATTAATGGCCAAAGGATCAGCTAATTACTTGATCAAAGGTATAATCACAAAATTTTACGACACACCCAATTAAAGTTGCTGAGCCTAGCTATTGTGTTGTGAGATGATGCAAGAAATATCCATACCAAATAGCATTTCTTAAGAAAAGGCTATCAAAATATCTAATTTGGTAAGTCAGCACTATATTGTCAGCTCATTGTCAAAATGATAATGAAAAGTACAGAGAATCACACTGAAATAGAGCATATAATGTTACATTCATTTGCCAACAGTTCAGCCAGTGGGCTATAGACTCAAGGGCAAGGTCAGTATTCCCTGCCGGCTGTTAAGCCTGTGGACTAAACTGCCGGCACCCTGCGGGCTGTTTAGCCACTTCCAATATTATATGCTTGGGGGGGGGGGGGGGGGTAAGTCACAGAGTGATCCTGGAGTAAGTTCGGAATTCTGTTTAGGGCTTTGGTTAGATCAACAAGGTAAAGAGGACAGATGCGAATGTTGAACACCTCAGGCAGTAGCCGTGACAACCTGACTCAGTAGGCAATCGGATAATTGGGCTGGTAAGCCTACTCAATCGTGTTACTAGTAATATGGAGGAATGTATTGCAGTGGTCTTGCATCTGGTTGCATTCATGTTGTGGTAAACGGCCCATAATCTCAATATTATACTTAGAATGGTGAATAAACACAATAGTATATATGTGAGCTCCCAACCCAAACTGAAACACTGTCTCCATGGACACGGGTCATTTCCTGTGTCGCCTGCAAGTTGCCTGTGTCCTGTAACCCATGCGAGCCATGCTTGTGTACATGCAGTAATAAATTCAACAAACATGCCGAGGGGTTTACCAATGTGCTGGGTTAAACAGGAACTTTCTCACTCATATTTGGTATTATAAGAAAGTACACAAAAAATGCTAACGGATGGTCTGGTTTATGTTGATTGTCAGTGCACCTGTAGCCCATGAAGCGTTGTCAGAAATGTCACAAATATTTGCATCTTCATAAGGCTTTATAATGCAATCCTCAGACGTAGATGTCATGACACTCTGGCGCTTGTAATCTGGTCGTAATGCCAGAGGGTCAGTATGACGCTACTCAGGCAGGATCTGAGGCGTCAAGGCGATTTGGCTCAGACTGAAAAAAATGTATTGGTGTCTGTTTATGTGAGTGTTTCATTGATCAAGTTTAATTGGCATTTGATTGGCATGGCTCGGTCTCCGCTGCTGAGATCTGTGGAGGTAATGTATGCTACTGTTGCCTTTGTGGTGGTGGGTGTTGTGGCTTTTCTTAAGGTCACTGGTGCAGGTGATACAGTGGCAGTCTCTCCCGGCTTCCTGCTTGGCTTAGTGGGATCACGTCTATTGTCTCTCAATTTACGCTTAGGAAGCGCACAGGAATGGGGTCTTGATCAAAGCAAAGTCTTGACCACAGCAACCTGTAGCTGCTCAATAAAGCAAAAACATCTAAATCATGTCTAAGTGAGACGTATATGAATGTATGGGATACAATTAACCTACAAAGGAGTAAGTCTGATATATTATTGGACCATTTAACATGGACTATCTGTAGTGTTACTCAAAATGAGGTGTGTAATGCATTTGACAATTGTACCTAGATGGCAATATGTTTGATGGGGTATGAGAAAAAAATGAGTGATAGTAATAAGATGTGAATACTGAATTTCCAGTATAGTTTCATCTCTTTTAAAAACGTCCTTTTAGCTGTACACAAGTGCCGGGTGTAAACATAATTCCAAACTTGTGCTGGAAGCTTCCTTCCTGCGACGACCCCCCCTCCCCAGTTGACCAATCATGCTCCAGCACACTAGGGTGACCAGGTACCTTACCTGATCACAGGAAGGGGCCTGCTGCATGCCACGGGGGTCTCGGATCATAGACTTGTTAATTAATACTAATCACTACACATTCAACATACGGATTAGGAATGAGCATAGTGATTATAAATATATATGTAACACTTTATAATTCTTATGCAACAAGAAAACATTTAGAAATCCAATTTAATGGGATTGTTGCCAGGAAGTCATGAAAGTTTGCAACCCAAGTATCTTAACGAACATTTACAACTGGTGCAGTGATTATCTTTGAAATTCTCTCGGCCTAAAGCTTGGCAAAGTGCTATGATTCTATGACCGCCTCAATGTAGACGTGGTCGAATTATGTCATGCAGGTTAAGAACACAATCCTGGAGGTCAGACCACTGTCGAATGAAGCAGATTTAACATGCTTCACCTGGAGTCAGACCCCCTTCACACCAATGTTTTATTTTTGTGAGTTATAGCAGGGTTCAAAATTTTCTCTTTAAAGCTGGACACGTCCCTGAAATAATGGTGTTTGACCTGCAGTCTTCCGTTGAGCACCAGACATTGTGACCAACAGTGATTTCTTATGTTTGAGGACCTCAGTCTTTTCAATATAAAATATCATATACAAAATATTCCAAACTTTTTTTTAGTCTTCCTCAAATATAAAATTAACATTCTTTTATGTTCAATTTAACTCAAGTGTACCCTTTGTATGCAGAACTAACGGGGTTTAGCTGTGTATTTACGGTAACAATTTCACAGCTTTGCGGCCAGATATCAGGCTGCCGTGCCATGATTTGCTTCAACCCCGTATCATTTTTTATATAGAGACTGTTGCACAGGGGATAGGTTGGTCTTGAATGCTGCACGACTGTGTGTAACACTTAATATATCTTGTGTCACAAGAAAAGTGGTGATTTAATTGAATGCAGATGTCACAAGAACTTCATGAAAGTTTGCAGCTGCAGTAGTTCAATGAACATTTGCAACCGTAGTGGCCTAATGCATGACCACTTTTGCTGCCTCTATGTTTGTGGTAGCGTCAGGTCCTGTTGGTTAAGAATGCTATCCTGGCCAGCACAGACATTTTATTCTGCTGCTTGTGTGCTGTTGACATGGATCTAGCACAGGGCTAACACAGATTGCCAAACAAGTAAATGGAAATCTACCATCAATTTTAAGTCCTAGTACTATTAAAATTCACAAAATGATATGTAATTTTATCAGGAATCTTCTACTTTTTCAATCAGCAGAACCAAAAAGAAATTGTGTGTGTGTAATTTTGTGTTAAACTGAGCAAATATTCAATATATAGGTGAATTTTACATGAGTGATTGTTGAAATACCTTTATTTTGAAAGACAAAGTTATTGTTTTTTTATATATTTTTTTACTACAGGTCATATAGAACATGGAGGCAACCTCATGTGTGAAGAACCTGGTCCTGGCAGCCAACCAGTACAGCCACAGTAAAAGTGATGACTGTGTGGTGCAGCTTCAGCGGCAGCTTGATGTATGTATCTATATATATATAATATATAGCAAATTCTCACATCAGAGCATGTGGATGTTTGTTATCAGGCCTTTTAAGCCTTGATGTGAGGATTTATTTATGTTTTAATATGACTCTCAGGGTATAACTTCCATTCCACAATATCATGTATGGTTATCTGTGGTTAATTCCTTTCATAATTTAAGTTACCGTATTTACTGGTGTATAGGACGACCCCGTGTATAAGACGACCCCCCAATTTTAAGCCTCAAATTTGGGTACAAATTATTTTTTAGCACCATGGATCTGTCAGCTACTGAATCACTATGTGTCATGATCATGTAAACCGATGATTAAACTGGGCTATTATAACATTTCATTCTTCAAATGTTCAGTGGTTTATTTCTTTTTATTAGTAAAAAAGTGAAAATAGGAAAGTTAAAAGGAAATGTATGATGGAACAGACCAAAACAGGATTTTATTAAATATATAAAAGAATGTGTATATACAATTCAAAATGATGTCATAAGAAACACCAGATAAAAATAAATTAGGCACTGAATTAAGCACTGATGCATTTCTGTGGTTTCCTAAACTTACAAAACAAAATGATAAAAAATTCAAAAGCTGTGATGCTATGAAAGTATTTTTAATACTATTTATAAACAATTAAATATTGTCAAAGTACTATAAATATTGCAAGCTGTTAACTAAATATGAAAAACAATAAATTATAACTTGCGTGAAGGAATGTTTTTTTTTTGGTTTTCAGTCAAACTTAACATACAAAAAATATGTGTTGATACAAAATTTCAAATTGATGTAGGAAAGAGATTGCATATAGACGACATTAAGCACTGAATTAAGCACTATGGTTTGCAGGCTTTGGGGCTGCAGGAATCGACAATTCAACTTGAAATCATAAATGATGACTTCAACACCTGTGATGATATTAACGTACTTACACAGCGATTAACTGAAATAATCATCATCAAAGCACTTAACTACCGGAAAATGGCTATAAACATGTCACACTTGAAAACAAAATTACATGCAAATGTTCTTTCATCATAAATAGCTAACACACTGTTAAACTTCAGCCAAACTTCTGACAAACACTGAGTTCAGAAGCCTCCAAAGTCTGACTGATCATTAGCTGCATTAAATGCGGCGGTATCCAGGACCCTGAAAACCGCCACATAAAAGCTTCAGAGTAAACTGGAGAACTTCAAACCCTTGTCGGAAAAAAAATCGTGTAAAATCAATAACTAGTGCGTTTATGACAAGGAAACTTTAAGTAATCTAAGGGAGATATAGTACTTTATTCGAATGACCAAGAAATTCAGCTAAATATTATGTTTTAGTATGTAAACAAGACTCACTTTTGAAACTTTGCAACCCTTGCGCTTTAAACTGTCTCAGAATCTGAAACAATGAACTGCGTGACCTTTGCTCGCTGATCCAACACGGCCCATTACCACTGGTTACACAGGCGGCTGCCAGCCAGCCGTGGCAGGGGGGAAACCCAGAGCAGACATCGTTCCCCGTGTAACACCGTTTATTAGGATAATACATATTCTTCTAATCAACATTTAAAGTGGACAAACACTGTCTAAGTGGTATGTTATATGCGCATTTGAGAATAACGGCCTGGTGAGTCCGGCATTGCATGACAGCGGCCTTGATGGCGGGGGTCAGGTGTCCCCGGAACTGGTCCCACACGAGCAGACATCGTTTCTTCAGAAGCCTGACCGTCATCACAAGTTGATCAAAGCTGTCACTGATGAGTTGTTTACTCGTTTAACCAAACATGTGCGTTACATTAATTATATTCTGTGATAATTAATCATACTTTCTTAATGTTGTATGTTTGTCAGCGAGATTTGTTAAATATATTATTTATATTGGAACCAATTTGCTTTGATAATAATTTTTATACAACTGGTATCATGTGGAGAATGAAAATGGAATTTATTAGCTTATCGTTGAACTTGGCGTGACTGGTGTCGATTAGGTTACCCGTCAGGACGCCTGGCCAAAGTGAAGGACGACCGCAATATTGTATATTCTTTTTCAGTAATACGGAATATTAAACCATGACAAGATAAAAATATGTGAAAAATACGATCGACATACACGATTTAAAATTTGTAATTATTACACTGCCGACGATATGCATATCAGCGTGCCTTTTTGGGGAATGTTTATAGTTTATGGTTGGGCCGGGGGTATTTGCGGGGAGGTTACATGTCGGCCCGCTTGTGAACACAAGTCATGCATACTACGCCGCTGATATGACAAATTTAGTAACGTGAGAAGGATAAACATCATACGTTCTTCTTGTAATAAAACATATGATATGCTTTATAAACATTATATCAGACACATAAAAAAAGAAAATAAATACATGTCATTACTAGAATCTGTGTATGGACGTTTTAAGGCTTGTGTTCTACCGACGCAGCACTGGTTGATATACTTACCGGTATCTTGTTTATCATTTTCCGTGAGCTTCAGGTGACTGAAAAACTTGTACCCGATAATAGGACGACCCCCCCACTAAGCCCTCCAAAATTTGGGAACCAATTTGTCGTCCTATACACGAGTAAATACGGTAATATTAATGAAATTATTAATTAAGGTCCCTTGAAATGTTATGGCAAGTGTCCTGTGTTTTTAGGGTTATAAGGATGTATCAATACCTTGTTCAGTGAAGAGGAATGATTTAATTATAAGCATGACAAGAATCAAAATGATTACTAACATTCTGAAAAGAATCCTATAATTATTTTAGAAATTGTGTGTGGTCCAAAAAACGTTCTTCTCCTCTAAACCTTTTAGTGCCACGGAGGGTCAGGGGCCATGTACATGCGACAGTACCTGGGAACATGTACAGGTACTTGTGAAAGGGTCAGGTACAGGTACAGAATTTTTGTAAATTACCTCTAGAGGTAGGGACCTAGGTAGTTAGAAAATACCTAGGTACAGGTACATTTCAAAGCCTTTGAACTATTCATAATTACGTAAACTTCATCTAGATTTGCCATAATCATTTAAAGTATAATGGCAGAATGTATTATTAAAAAGACTAAAAGTTAAATGATCACTCCCTGTGTCTTCTGGAAAGATATAGGCCATGCAAATTTACTGAACCACCTTTAGTAAAAGTGATAAATATACAAAGTTCAGTTTGTTTAATATGTATTTTCTTCACTTCTTCATTTAATAGTGTTCTATGTACAAAATAATAATAATTATTTATTTTATAAAGCGTTAAAGACTGACAGACTGGAATATGTTTGCAAGTTCTGCGGTAATTAATTCTAAAGTTTGGGACCAGCTACACCGAATGCTCTTATGCATTCAGTCGATGATCTTCTGAATAGAACAGCTAAGAGATCATGACGGGAGGAGCCAAGCTCACGACTCTGGTGATACTGCTGAATGAGTTCCTGCAGATAGTACGGAGCCAATTGTTCTTTTGCCTTAAATACAAGAACCAGAACTTTAAAGTGTATCCTCAGACACACTGGCAGCCAATGAAGAGCATTAAGCACAGGTGTGATATGTTCAGATTTACTCCTTAAAGTTACAATGCGCGTGGCCATATTCTGAATCCGTTGCAATTTCTGTATCAGAACAGAAGGGAGCCCACAGAGGAGTGCATTACAGTAGTCCAGTTTAGAAGTGATGAAGGCATGAGCCAACTTTTCTGCAGCATCTTGATTGAGATACCTTCTGATCTTGCCATTGTTATATATGAAAATACGTTATACAACATACACTATTGATATGAGCCTCCATACTAGCATTTGAGTCCATAATCACATCAATTACACCGTCCAAGGACGGAGCCTTGAGGTACCCCACACTGCAGGGCCCTCGATTTTGACCACTAATTTTCAATAGATACAAACTGTTCAAGATTTGTGAGATACAAAATGAACCATCGTAGGGCTGTGCCATTAATGTTGAGATTTTCAAGAAAATTTAGAAGCTGGGAATGGTCAGCGGTTTCAGTCAGCTGAAAGGTCCAGGAGAACGAGCAGCACTGCTCTCTGGACCCAAACAGCATTTATGGTATCATGCTGGACTTGTACTAAAGCTGTCTCCATGCTGTGGTTTCTCCTGTATGCGGACTGCAGTGGCTCTGCAAGATCATTTTCTGCTAGTTACACGTTGAAATGAGCTGCCACTTCCCTTTTTAGCACCTTGGACAAGAAAGGCAGAAAGGCAAGTTAGATACAGGCCTGTAGTTGCTGTTGTAAACACTAGACAACTAATTGCATGGGGCATGTATTAGTAAGCAACCCTGTTCATATCCTTTGCTGGTTGCCTTTTACTAATGCTGATAATGCCATTATGGACTTCCTGTTTAGAGGCTAGAGGTTGACAAGCTTGCAAGCACAGGCAGCTTGCCACTCAACTTCAAAGGAAGACCTGGATGAATGCTTAGTATTTACCCCAGCCTGAGATACCTGCCTCTAACTGCTCTGACATGGGTGACAGAGTTGTACATGCAAATGACCCAAGCATACAGATTCTCGCCTGGATCCTGTTCTTGGAGTACTTTGGTGTTACATTTCCATGCCCAAAATTAAACCCTGACAGGTTTTATCTACATGTTTCTCAAAAACACTCATTGCCAATTTTGCAAACCCACCTAACCAAAACCCAGATGTCGCAGGTTAAAAGTATGTGTTCAGCACTAGTCAAAACCATTAGCAATATGTCTGGTAAAAATTTATTTAAAAAGGTACATATAGTAGACCAAACCAGTTTTTAGATTCTTCTTAATCAGATGAAAAGAAAATATATGAATGACTGTAATGATATTAAAAAACAAATGAAGTGTGTTATAAAGTAGTAATTGTCATCATTAAGACAATGGGATGCATCTGTTTGTGTACTAATGATTATTAATGCAGCCCCATTGCTTACAGGCAAAGTTGTTTAAACTTTTGAAATTGGAATTCACTTGTTCTAGGTAATCAGTATTAAAGTTTTTCCTGATGGATTGCCTCCATATCTTTATCCCCTTGCATCAGTGGAGCAGAAGATTAGTTATCAGCTGTTCATCTGTCTGTACATAAACATTATCCAATCCATGCACATTGATATCCCAAAAAGTTCTAGTCAAATCTACTTTAATTATAAAGGCAGGTGTACCTTATGAGCCTTCACTGCTGATTAGATTTTGGTCACACCCTGTTTTATTCAGGTTCTCACTGTTGTCAAAGACACTACAAGTTACATCACTGCAACAGGGCCAAAAACATAACTGCTTTTGCTGTGGACTGCCATGCATCTGTATGCTACTAACCCTGAATCATACAAGTCATATATCTCAGATAGGTGTCGCTAGTGAAATGGAGAAGGTCTGTTAACTGTTAATTTGCATTCTTGGTACACTTTGTGATTTTTATGAATTCCATGTTGGGTAATTTTGTCAAATTTCTCATGCTTTCATATCAGCCAAAGTACAGATTTTTCACATTCCAATTTGGCGTTAGATTCAGTCTTCTTTTAGCTGAACCCTGACCAAAAATCAACATCAGCATTCTCTCTATACTTTATATATTACACTGAGATGACCACCTTGGTTTAGTGATCACTTCTAATGACCACTTTGTGTCAGTCCCAGTTCTTTTTTGCTCTTTTTATCAGATATCCCCTGGACAACCACCTTGGAAATTCGACCACTCTATCGAGGTCCGGTTGGTGGTCATGATTTCAGCGTTTCTCAGTATTACTTTGTACAGTTATGCCTCATAGAATTTATAATCATTTTCTATTCCATATACAATGTAAAGTTAAGTATAGTGATTGTGTTGTTTTCTTCAATTCTCAAAGGTTCTGATCAGCATCACTCACAGAGGGAAGAGCTTGAACTTCTTTGATCCGCAGCAGCTCCTGTGTACGGAATGTCTCTCCTGTCTGGTTGACATGTTGAATGATGATGTCACCCCGGATGCCCTCAGTCATAAAGCTCTCATTCTGCTCAGTAACCTAGGTAAGATTTGCAGATACCATGGTAATATTTACAAAATAAACTCGATGTTTATGTTTTTAAATAATTTAAACATTTGCCATAATATGGGTATTATCTCAGGTTATTAGCTCATTTTCGGCTAAATACAAACGTTTCCTCAGCAAAATCATCCTGGCACACTGACTTTCAGTCTCCATGTAACCTGTTTTATACATTGTGATGGTCATGTATGCAAGTAAACACAATCCACGGTGGATTATCCACCTGTTTTTGTTTCCTATAACAAGATTGCATGTCCAGCGGTCCATTCTTATGCAAACAGGACAACTCCAAAACAAGAAGAACAAACATGAAAGGAGAAACACCAGTTTAAAACTTGATCTGTGAAGGTGCACGGTATGGCCACCTGCTGTTAAACTCGCTGTGGTCATGTTTTGCGTCACTGATCGCGCTCAGTACAAGCTCATTCCCACTTGTTTACAGGTTTAAGAGAACAGTTTAAGAAGGAAATATTGGCAGATGCAATAGTATTTAAAGGAGAAAACACTATTTCATGTTTATTCATTTTTTTCTGTGTTCCTTTTCAATTTATTCATTTGAAACATTTAAAAAATGGGACCTGTATATGAAATAGTTATACAGAACAGAAGTATATAATAAAAATATAAATTAATGTTGATTTATATGTATTAAATATTCTGTCAAATTGTAGCAAATGATGAGAAAATTAGGGAAGCCCTGCGTGACCAATTCCATCTGATGTCGTGCCTGGCCATGTTTCTAAAAGTGAGAGGAACCCCAGCTGAACAGCCTGCAGTTCAGGTAAACAATGGGTAGGGGGAGAGGGGATGGATGTGATGTGGTGGAAGGAGGGGGGGGGGGGAGGAGATTATTAAACAACTAAATGTAAGTTATATTACTGTTAGCAGGAAATATTTAACATGTGATACATCTCCACTTCACTGTGATCTTGCTACTGGTTTTAATTAATGTTTATGTTCTACCATGAATCAGAATGGTTACATTGCAATAAATATTAAGAGGTCTTTTATTTAGTGAAGACTGGGATAGACATGAACAATTAAAACCGTGGTTGAACCTTTGGTTGAGGAATTTACAACAGCCACGTGCTTGATATATAAAACATTGCCAATCTGTACCCTCTCTCAGAATTAATCTTTTTAATAAAATTACAAATTGTGATATCTGTGTACACAACCAATCACATATTTTGCATAATCAGAATATTTACTTATTACCTGTGTGTACTTTGACTGTCCAGCGTATGGGAATACCTGTACCTTTCTGGGTATTGTTGACATGATTGATTTTAATTTATTTCTTAAATTTTTCACTGTCCAGCTCATGGGAATATCTGTACCCCGCTGGATGTTGTGAACCTGGGCAACTTTGTTTTATTTGTGCAATATCCTGAACTGTACATGCTGTTAGTTACCCCTTTTGCCTAACTGCTTGCTGTTTTATCTGTTGTAGTGTGTCCAGTTATTGCAAAAGGTCACTTACAACGCAAAAATCTCCTATGCTGAGACCTGCATGGAAGGACTTGTCCATTATTTACTGAAAAATGTGTGAGTATGAGGCAATGGTTTCCTTATTGGGTAATCCATTTACGAGGCTTCTATGGGTCCTTGGAAGTCATGGAAATTTTGCTTGCACAGTCAGTTTTGACATTAAAAGAAAGTAAAATTATGGTAGGCTTAACAGGCCTAACTGACATAATAATACTGTAATGCATATAATACAGTAAAATGTTGTTCTCCCCATATTACTGTTTATGCGTTTTTGGGTTATAATCATTTTGACTGCTTGGATATATCAGCATAGGGAATTCCCTGTGACCTCCCACAAACTGAGTGCTCTTTGTCCAATAACACAAGTCATTTTATTGACAGTAAACTTTGGACTGAAACATGTTTTTGCTTATCCGCAATTCCAGAATGTATACTATTTGGTATTAATATAATTATCAGTTAGTCTGTAAGTCTGGAACATTAACATTATATTATACATTACTTAGGTCCTTGAAAATGGTTGATACGGTCCTTAGAGGTCCTGGAAGAATCTTGGAATTTCTCTTTAAATGAGACGCAGAAGTCTACGCTCCCGAGGCAGCGAAAATCTTGCACTTTAAGGAAGCAACTGATTTTCATGCTGCCAGCTTTGACCGTTTATGATATATTTAGACACCAGATGGTGGTTCGTTGTCTGCTGAATAAAAAACGTGCGTATGATGTGACAAGCAGCCGACCAGATGCCAATAAACAAACACTCGACAGGCATCCTGGCTCCGCCCATAGCTCCGGTCGAATTTTAATTACTCCCTCTGCATTCTTGCATCATCGACCGATTCGATTATGACATTATGACTGTGTTAGCGTAGCCATTTATCTGTTTTCTGCAGAACTGAAACCAGCCAGCGAGGTGTGCATCAACCTTTGTTGTTACGTTTCGTTTGAATTACAGCTCACCAGCCGGGCATCCTACGTGCCCAAGGCCCTAAGCAAACCACGTCTGGGGCAATTCTCTCTGAGCCTGTGGCCTGTTCAGACGGTTACCAGGGCATTGAGCTGTCACTCAAATGAAATGAACATGATTGGCTCTATGTATTCCTCGCTTGGCTGTGTCATCCAGCACAAGGTCTCATCTGATTGGACAAAAATACAGTGCTGCCCTCTGGTGAAGCAATTCAGGTTAATTCGATATAGGTAGTAGGCCTATAGTTAAAGCGCTGTGTAAAGAGCGTAGCAGAAGTCTAGATTTAGTTAATATTTGGTGCAGAGAGGCTGAATAAGGTCATCAGTGAACATAACAAGAAAACTCTATGCATTGTGCCTCAAAAAAATATATATATTGTGCGTAGATAGATTTTGGAAGCATGGTTAAATAGATTAAAAGCTGTTGGCTGTCATTTGTACTGTTACTTTGCAATATTAATAATCTTAATGAGGACAGTCTTTTATGGTTTCTTGTGAAAATAATGTATGTGTAATAGAACTGTTTACCATGACAAATATCACTGTTGTAGTCTTACAAAGGAATCAGAACTGAGGCGTCCTTCCCTTGGAGTGCTGGCTAACTTGTGTCGCTTAAATCTACCAATCCAGACCCACATCAAGAACTTGGTGAGTGCAAAAATGGTAGTATTAATTATCACCACATTATGTCCAGTGTGATGATCTTTAAACATGGTTATATTATCACATTATTTCATGTTTTTATAGGACCATCTTCAGGTTAAATTTAAATTCATGATTACAGGCCATTACTTTGTAAATGAAGTACATGTTTTGAACATTTTCAGTTACAGATAAAACATAAATAAGTATAACATGGGTTGTAGAAAAAAAAATCCAGAAAGCTTTCATTCATTGTATAATATAATCTTGCAGCACTTTATATTGAATTGAGGATCAGAATATATTAATGTCAGCCTCAACATGTTATTGTCTGTGCACTTTCAATGATACAGTTTATTGCTGACTATGGTATTTGATATTTTCCAGGGGAATTTCAAGGCATTTTGTAGGAGTCTTGTGAACAACATTTCCAGCAGTGACCAGACATTGATCATCTTTTCTCTTGCCATCTTAACAAGCTTGTGTCTGAACGAGGACTTGGGTGAGAGGGTATGGCCACAGATACAGTTCATATGCCTTAGACACAGGATGAAAGTTGCCCACAGTTTGCGTTTAAGTGCATGAAAGGGAAATGTGCCATCAGACACCCTTTATTTTGATTTTATAAAAAAATCATTTAAATGTAATATGCATTTAAATAAGCATAATTGAAAAAGATTCAGAGGTCAGAATAAGAATACCTCTAGTTCAAATAGTTTTTATGGTTAATAGAAATTCCATGTTTCCAATCCAGTGTGTTTGTAGATTTTCCAATATTTCCATGGCACACTGTTGTGTATGTTCAGAGTTTCCAAGCCACATTTATTTTGATGTTCCATGTTTCCTTTCCACATTTTTACAGATGTTCCATGCACGGAACATTCACCAGACCTTCCAGCTTATCTTCAACATCCTGGTACATGGGGATTCCGTCACAGCACGCAAATATGCTGTTGACCTCTTCATTGATCTTGTCAAACAAACAAAGATTCAACAGTCACTCATCATGTAAGTCATACTCAATATGTTAAAATATTCCTTCTATTTCTACCAGTGTTTTTTCATATGGGTCATTACAGTATCTCACAATATACTCTTTGTGATGCATTTTATGTGTTCTAATATAAGAGGAGTACTGATTAAGCATTTTAGTATTGTGAAGCATGCAGCTAGACCCTTGAGACTGAGACCATTAAGACTTTTTGCTGACCTAAGTTTTACCTATAAGTAGCATCCATGACTCAGAACATTGAACTGGACCCATGCATTGTTCCACATTTTAACCTCCATTTCATTGTGCAGCCATGCACGCCTGGATTGTTGTGTTGAATTTTGTATAGACTAATAAAATGTCCTGGCTTTCTTGTTTAATTTCATTTTAGACTTGTAGACTTTAGTCTTTTCACAGATGTGCTTCTTTCATAGCTGGAGAGAGTTATGTGTAACATAAATACATTTGAAACTGTGGAAAAAATGATAGATATTAACTCAAATGTAACTGTAACCAAAGGATGATAAAGAAAAGGTAACAAAGAATATTAATGATGGGCCAGTCAGTTAAAATCAATTATCGACTGGTTGGTGAAAAACAATATGATCATTGATCTTGCAGTGCTATAAGCAGTTACAAAGATTTGCAGCTTACTTAGGCTTTTTAATGAGGAAATATATTCTTTTATTTAATTCATGTGAGCAATCTCTAGAATAGTCTGTGTCTACTAATAACTTCATACCCAAGATTACTACTCGCACATTTTGGCTATAGAATTATTACATGTTTATATGATGTTAGCAAACATTGACCTGTATATCAGTTGGGGTAATGTACAGGTCTGTATACGGTCAGAAATTTCATACTCCTATGCAACTGATTAATTCTGATTATCAGTTAGCAGAGGTCAACTGATTTTTACCCATGATCGATCATGAAATTACAACTGATTCCCAACACTAAAGAACAGTCTTTTTGTCTGTGAGTCACCTGTAGGCCTTGATCCAATTACAATTAAATGGACTTAAATGGTCTGCATCTGTCCGTCTTTCCCGGCCCATACTTTAACCAAATATCTGTAAGACCCTTGCTGCTTTCTTCACCATATTTTACAGACTTATTCAGCACATGACTGATATGATTATAACTTGCAGGTGGTGCCACCTCTGTTCAGTGACTTTCTGCTCTTCCAAATGGTCTTTTCACTTTCCTTCAGATAAGTCAGTAAATAAGACCACTTAAGCCTTCAAATCATATATGCAAGCATTCTTTGAATTCCTTGAATTCAAGATTTCAGTGAATACTCTGTTGAATAGAATTACTTTCAGACTTAGGTGTACAAGTTTTTTTTATTTCAAAAAGTGGTTCTTTCCAAGGTTTGGGAGAATTAGAGTATCACTGATGTTACACTTTCATAGTTAAACATACTGCAGGGGACTATTTGTGTCTATAGGCCCTTGTTCTGTTAAAAAAATGGTTCCTTCAAATATGTTTTATTTATAATATTAGATTTTGTATTGTGTAACATATGTTGTTCTATCCACAGCTATGAACACTTGGCAGCATGTATACAGGGCAGCATGTTACTGCTGTGTGGAAACGATGCAGAGACCGTGTCCAAGGTTAGTTCTGTTTCTTATTTACAGGACATCATACCAAATGTAGTAATCATTCAAGTGTCCATATCCCTAGTTTACTCGGCCTGCTCATCCAACATTTAGTAACTGTAAGTGCAGAAGTAATTACTGCAATATTGTGATTTTATAGCCATTAAATGCAGATTCTTTTCAAGATTTCCAAACCTTTTTTGCATCAGTGTGTCATTTGAAATAATTTATTATCATTAATGCATTGCCTAATGGTGTGTTAATGTTATTATTGAAGATGTCTCTAAAATGTTCATCTGAGCATCAGGTTTCTGATCCTTTTGTACTAAAAGGGTTATAGGTACCAAGAAATACTGACCTAAAAAGTTTTTTGTAGGCCTGTGAATTGCTAAATGGTCTTTGTTTTCATTAAAATATCAGTTATGGCCTATTGGTTTGATTCTTGATTCAGTAATTGCAAACATTCATATATTCTCTTAGGTCGAGGTATATCTGCTAAACGTTTTCTTCCTAGAAGCAGCTAACATGAACATTATAATGTACCTAAATACTTAAATCTTATCGTGCTTTACTGCAATAACATTTAGAAAAGGACATAAGGTGACTTTCTCTGATCAATATAAAGTAGTGTGTGCTACATCTTACTGTAATGTGAAGTCCTTGAAGAAAAGATTTTAGAATGGGCCAAAGAATTTTTAAACCATGATAGGTTGAGAGTTATATTTGTGATGCCTACAGATGCTGGAGCTACTGCTGGCATTCTGCTCAGTGACCAGCATAAGGTCTGTGGTGTGTAGGAGTCTGTTTGAGTCTGCTGAGCTTGGACAGAGCTTGCAGTACAAGCAGGTAGCCAGTGAACCACACAGGACTGTTCCTTTCTTTGCTGTCCTCCACTGGGCAGCACAGTCTGCTGAGTCACACAACAAAATCCCTGCCCTTGCACTGGACTTCCTTCAAGAAATGTATGAGGTAAGTCTGAAGAGTATACCCTCAGTGCTATGCTTTATCTCTTATATTTGCCTACAGGCACCCTCTCTCCTTCAGGAGTGGCCTTTCACAGTTCATCTAATATAAACCCGCTCTTTTAGGCTGCATGGCAAGTTCAGAAAAAAGTCCAGATTTTAAAATTTAAGTTTTGTTTTATTGCAATGGCAATAAAACACGGATCTGCTGTATCAATCATTAGGTTTCTCACAAGCTTTAAAATTCCTTGAACATTTTCTAAATGTATTTTAAGGCCTTTTCAAGGAGTTTAGTTCATTTTGAAAAAAAATTTCAGATGTATTAGGCATGTCTGATTATTAGTTATTAGGTTTCCCGCAACTTGGAAAATCATTGAAAATTGTTTATGTATTTTCAAGGCCTTGAAAGTGTTTGAATTGAGCTAACTTAAAATTTCATGGAAAGACTTTAAATTTACTTTTGATGGTTGGGTATGACAGACTGAAAGCAACAAAGCATATTTTGACCTCTGAAAGGACCTTTTCTGATAGCTGACATGTATTAACTATAAACAATGCATTTGATTTTGCATAAAAATAAACCAGAAAATGAGGATTTCATGGTATTCAGGCTGTTTTTCCTTGTTTATATCCTCATGTTTATAATGTGTGTGGGGGGGGGGGGCTCCAAAATAATCAAGAAGCATTCAACAAGGACATCTGCAAATGGCGTTTTTGCACCTTTCAGCTTCCACACATGTACAACCAACCGACTTCAGTTGCATTGTTTTTCTGTTTGTCAACATTTATCAACATAAACCGTGTTATCTAACAGCCTGTAGGTAAACCAGGTTGTACATCTGTCACACAGGCATAATAAGAACCTTTCTTAGCAGGTATTACTTAGTTTATTAATGTACACAGATTAAACAAGAAATAACATAAACTCTACAGATAAGGCATGTGAATAGCTAGTTTTGCACACTAGATGTATGAAAGTTGTGAATAAAAGATTTTAAATAAATGTAGGAGGATTAGATGATGGTGTAAAAGAGGCCTTGTAACAAAAAAAACCTTGAAAGTCCAGGTTGATGTCCTTGAAAAACCTTTTAAAGACCTTGAAAATAAAAAAATAGTCTTGCATTTGTCATTGGTGAAAAGGTGGCTGTAAGTCCTACCTACAGCATAGTTATCAGTGTTATGTGTACACTTGCAAAATATATTATATATGTAATTGCAGAAACATCATAAAGCTCAAAGTTTTGCTTTTAATGAGTTTCATTACTATTTGATGCTGTTAGTTTCACTGTTTTGAACTGGCTTTTTGTTTCATTTCATAACAGTGTTTGATAGACCTTGGTCTGGTGCCCTCTGTACACTTGCGTCTGGACCTGGTGCTCCCTCTGGTGTCCAGCACATTAACCAGTCACCTAAGCACCAGTGACGCCAGGGTCCTCAAAAAAACTCTGGAGAAAATGGTCAGGGCTCTCAAACTTCTCCTTGGTAAGATACTAGAATGTTTCGGTATATAAACTTAAGGGCTGACAGATTTGCAACAGGTCACTGACCGTCTGCAGTAGAGGCTTGAATTTGCTTGCAAATTCAACTATATCTAGTTCCCTTTGAATTCCACATGGGAATGATAGGGAATGTTTTATCTTTTCACAACAGATTCAGATACTCAGTAGAAGTCTGAGATGTTTCTCCATAATAGATTTTAATAATAATAATTATGATATCAAGTTTGGCAGATTATCATAATGTTTGGTGCTTTGAGAGTTTTCAACATTTTAGTTTCAGGATTTAGATGTGTAAACTAGTTTATTAAATGAATTGGGATGATCATTAGTTGCTATGATTAGTAATAAATATTTAATAATCTAGTGAATAATTAGAAAAGTTTGATGCAGATTTTTTTTATCTCTGAAAGTATTTGCATCGATAACACTTGTATATCTGTGTAAAGTGTGATGCCGAAGTGCTCTTGTTTCAGTGCTGTGTGCTGATGACAGCCTCAGGTCAGAGCTGGGGGAGGCAGTGGATCTGAAGACTTGCATGCACCTGCTGGAATACCAGGTCACTTCAAACTGTGTCGGCTGTAAAACTGCAGCATCAGTTTCAGCTCAGGAATGGAGGTAAAACTAAACAAACCTGTGGAGTGATAGAAAATAATTGTCTGTGAACTGCTATAAGGTCTTTGATTTATGATAGTCATTCTGCAAGCCCCATATATCTAATAAAAAGTGTCTTCCAAGATAAAGCTAATGTGAATATTACAGTATATCCAAGTATTTATGTGGATGAAGTAATATTTAAATCTTTTCATCTATTCTTTAGCTAACATCTAAGGAAGGATATCAGGCGACTTCCTGTGTTAAATAACAATGCTTACTAAATCATATACATTGTTTTCTGTCCTTATGTATGAGCTAGAGATAAAAACAGTTTGAAAATGACCATACGTGCAATAATTGAATTTAATTATTGCAGGAGTGATTCAGTTATTGATCAATAATGAAAGGCTTTAATTCAGTGAGTCAGTCATATGATGCATTGGTACAGCCGTAGAAAATTAGTTTAACAGTAAAAGTAAAACAGTAAACAAAGACCACTTTGATCCCAGCTGGTGTGACAGACTGATAGATCATTTGATGTAAGAATATCAATATGATTATTGATGGCTCTGACAAGAAACAATGCTATTATTGATTCCTTATACAAGAATTGAGAGTGTCATTGATGACTTTTACCCTCTTATCAGAATCTGTATAAAACTAGACATATGCAATTGCCAAGCAAAGCTCCAGGCACGCAACTGAGTGATAATGGAGAATGTACAACCTTAGGAATAAAGTCATTTATGTCTTAGTATACACATTGTAGTTCTTATTCATCTCATTGTCTATTCATATATTCTATAATCTACTTCTGTTGCAATAATGTATATGCAATTAAGCTGAATAGGCTTTCCTGATAAAATATATTGTAATAAAGTCAAGATAAAAAATATATATTAGGTGCAAATCTGTGACCTAGCACTAACATTGTGCCCACAATTCAGCTTTTGAAAATCAGCCATATATGAAATCTTGTGAAAACAGAAAATGGCAGAAGAAAAGGAAAAAAATCTGAAAGTTTAAAATTGATGGATTTGCATATGGGGGGGGGTGACCCAAATATAAATATAAAAATAAACTCATCAACGCTTAAAATCCAACAGGGAGGCTTTAGTACATAAACATATCATGAACTGTTATAGCAAACTCAACAAGTTTTACAATTATTCTTAATCTGTTACCTACAGAAAGCAACAGATTTTGAGAATGTATCGATACTAACTTTGCAACAATTTATTCAAATTTCACTTTTGTTTTTTTCAGTGAGAGTGGAGTGGAGGTTGTGTTAAATACATTAGACTTGATGGCACAGTTAAAGTCTTTAGTTCCAGACATGGAGGCACAGTTGGCCAAACTGTTACAGGTACATGTCATTGTCACATAAGGTATTACATTTTCCGAGCCTTTTAAAGCCATTTAACCTTTCATAGCTAACTTGTAATTAAAATATATTGCATGTTGCTGTTTGCCTGGCCAATGTATTAAGATACAGCGAAACCTCAAAGTTAAGACCACCAACAGGACCACAATGAAGTGGTTGCTTTTTCGAGATAGTCCTCTAAGCAAGGTCTGATATAAAGAGCAAAAACAAATTGGGACTGAGAAAAAGTGGTCGTTTTTAGGTGGTCTTTATGTGAGTTACTACTGTATAACATTTTGGTTCATGTATTTATTCATGCAATAAAGTCTTTGATAACAAAGCACTAAGTAGGGACACTGATTTTCCATTTTAAAAATAGTAAAATTCTGTTCTCTCTGCTTGCAATTAACCAATATATTGTCTACAGGCAAATGAATAATATTTAGGATTTAAATTTGTGCCAGTAGCCTGACGTCTGAATAATAAACTAAATATAAGGACTATACATAAGGGAGTTTAACTGTATAGACTATCACATACTCTGTTGTTTTCACAGACATTTCTCTCAAGAATTAAGATTTTGTCAGAGTAAAAGATGTTAAACAGAGTTTTGTAGGCAATTTCTTGGTACTACTTTGCATTGAATACATAAGATTATCATTATTGATGTACTTTAAGACAAACAATTTCCCAACATTCTGCGTGACAAGGGAGAATCAGTGCTGCACTACCAATTTTCACAAATTCCTCCCTATTTCTGCAATCGTGAAAAATCAGTGCCTCAAACTAAGTCACTTCTTTCTTTCTTTTTTATTATCTATTTTCTTCTTTCTTCTTTTTATAACAATACATACCTTAACACCAGGTTGCAAAATAGTTCACTGTTTACACAGGGAATTCGCCTTTGATAATTTAATTCAAATTTGCATTTTAACCAAGCCCTTTATCACAGATATATCGGAATTGCTAACCACCATTTTTGAGAAATGCTGCCAGACTGGCACAAATTGTATCCCTTTACTCCTGATATTTTGTACCGTCACTTTAAATTGAAGATTTTTTAGCCCCTCTCTACAAATTATTTTCATGGTATAAAGAGTTGATAAAGGAATTTTGAATATTTTTCAGGACAGTAAACTGGTGCCGTTCCTAGCTTATGGTTTATCATCACAGAAGAGGGACCAAGTTCACCGAGCCTTACGCTTACTTCAGTGTGCATTTGTTATGGAAGAATTCCCTCATATAATGTAAGTCTTTATCCTGTTTAACCTACAACAATACTATGGACAAATCCACCCAAGCTGAGAGCTGCTGTAGCCTGAAAGGTAGTTTTTTTAGAGGTTTATCAGCCAGTTATACTGATAAACTCAGGTTGCAGTTAAATTAAAACTTAAATCAAATTTGACAAACACACCAAAACCTTGATTTGCAAAGCCATGCTTAAATGCCAATTATATTTAAGGATTCATTGTAACACAGTACATCTGTGAACTGTGAAAGTAATCTGATTTGGCATCCTGTAAAATGGTATTAGAATAGAAATTAGCTATGGTCTGTTATATCACTTGTCATGAGCAACTGGTCTGTAGATTTGGATTAGCATCAGCATCAAAGTCCAATTTTGATTTTCTGATGAGTCTCATAGGGATAGTATTAAGTAGATGAAGTGCTGTTAAATCTCTCTCACTGGATTTTGTGTTTCAGCACACTGGTGAGTGAAGTGCAGAGGTATCTAATGACTGGTATATTTCATTGGTATATGTCAATCTTTCTGAATGGTATCCACAATTTATGGGTCGGCCTTTTCCTGTATGTGAGCTTAGGGAGATAAGCAGGGCAATAAAGGCTCTGTTTGCATTCACATTCATTCATTGAAACAACACTCCTTGTGGGAAAATTTTGGACCCCCTCATGGTGGTCCCCAAAGATCTTTTTTTTTACTGATACCCCAAAAAAAATGCAAAGATGGGGGGACAAAATGGCCCCCAAGAAATATAAACATAATATACATATCATATACATAAGCATAATACAAGTGTACAAATCATTTCATTGTGATGTCCTCTGTCTTGTGGATTATAAGTCCATAGCCAGGCATGCAAACTGTTCCACCATCATAAATAACATATGCTATTAAATTATCCCTTTTGGCATGGTCTTGTAAAAACATTACATGAAAACATTTGCATATCATTTTCTGGCAGTTTGTTTGTTTAGACAATAACCATGCGTCGATCAACATGCACAGCTTGACAAACAGACAGTACCAGAATAGAAGACCTTATACATTAACATACACTGAATCACCTTTTGCAAATGACTAGATTACAAACCACCCATAATATACAGTAGAGCAGCTTGGGTGGATAGCAGGGGATGGCGATGGGAATTTCATAATATAAACTTGTTTGCAGTCAGTAGTTGTAGAATAACTGTTACCATCCTGCCCAGCCTCCCCATATTTATTGATATCGTACCGGCGGTACTGCGACCAAGGAGGGAAAGTAGTGCCTGAACGTGATAGGCCCAGATGGCCGATGGTAGTGGCAGGATAAATTCTTGTAACGAGACTACTTTGAGTAGATAATTTGAAAAATTCCTCACAGGTTAATGGACTGCCAGCCAATCCATAAATAACTTATTGACCTATGTTCAGTAATTGTAATAAAGTTACAGGTAGCTCTCTCTTCCCCTGGGTTACAGCATACTGCAGTATTTTTGCAGTTTCACTGTATGGTTACATTGTTACCAATTATTATGCACAGTTTTCCAACCACAAAAGATGAAACAACCTTGGGTGTCTTGTTGAGAATGACTAGACTACAGCTATCAGTCTGATACTTAGCAGGGCACAAATGGTAACCATTAGAACCAGGATGTTTAAACATAACTTACAGACTAATTCTGGTTGTTTGTCATATTCATGGGCCTCATGTATTGTATGTTCACTTCAGGCTTGGTGATTCAATAGCAGCAAACAATGCTGAACGTGGGCATGATTCTTTGGAGACGTCAGTGCCTGAGCCAGAACGACATTATTCATACAGATGTCATGACCCCGTTGACAAGGAGAACATCTACAAACCTAGGCTGACAGAACGGTCAGTTAATGAACCCATCAACAGCTCATTAGATTCATCAGTACAGATACTGATCGAGAAGATGCAGTCAGGACTAGATGTAAGAGCATGATTCTATTTATATCTCTAAGTATGTTTGATTGACAGTCATGCAGTAACTTCTCATCATAAACTTTTTTCTTAGCTGAAGACATGCTTGTTTTGATAAAATTTACTGTAAATAACCGGTTCTGAGTGAGATTGTTGAATGAGTTTTTGTAGAAAAGGATGAAACAAAGAATTAAATGCTGAGAATGCTATATTGAATAGATTTAGTCACAATGTTAGTGAATTTGATCAGAGCTGATTCTAAGTTTTATTTGCCACATGGTTTGTATTAACATTTATTTAAATAGGTTAATATTTTGGCCAAAGGTGAAGTGTAGTCCTTGTAAACAAGAATTTATGAATTTTTTAAACTGATTGATGTATGGAGCATCCTTGTATACATTGTGAAATTATCCGGAATGCAGTAGGCTTTTTCATTTGTTCTCTGTTTAAACTGTTAGGATTCTAATTATAGTCCTTTCCACCATCCCTGTCCATGGCGTTCCTAACAAAAGACCATTGTTTATCCTTCTTTGATATGGTTTTTACATACTTAGGGAAGTAACAGTGAAGCGCATGCATGAGGAGAATGCATGCCTCGCTGTAAACAGGGGTCAGTAGCTCTTGATTATTGGTCCCATGAATATGGGTGCCTCTTTAAGCATATCATCTGTTATGACTTCATCACTATTCCTTGCCATGTCCAATACATAGGTTGGTGGCATCAGAAGTGATCAGATTGGTTTCTGATGAAATGGTTTTAAATTGCTTACAGGAAACAAGGTAGGCTTTTATTTCCAAAATAGGTAATTATGCATTTTCCTCTTTCTGCCCCAGGGGCAAATAGTTTTTTTTTCTTTGAGTTGAGCAAAAATTTAATCACTAAAAAATCAGTTGGACAGGGGAGCTGGAACAGACTATAGTATATCATCATCAACATTATGACTCCAGACACTGAACATTTATCACTGAAATCAAAGGAATCTTATTCTTTAAGTGTGTTTGGGGGAGGGGGGGCACTATAACACGAGTAATCATGATTTACCGTAACAGTTCTAGCTTGATTTGTGAGTTCTTGTTCATTCTATTCCAGCTGAAGGATATGAGAGCATCAGAAATCATCAACATGTATGCACACAAGCTACAGTCATTACAGGTAAGGTGTGACTCGCGTGACATTGTTTCTGGAGTTAAGCTCTGATGTTAAACAGTTTTAACAGCTCACCCTTGTAAGGCTATTCAGAAAAAGCTAAAGGTTATTATTGATAGTTGAATGTATGACCTCTGCAGTACCATTATATGGAATAACGTTTACAAAAGAACTGTTAAAAGACACAAGGCAGCCATGTATTCCACAACCATACGCAGAAATTCAACAATAATTTGTACATGAAAAGTGAACACCTTGTGTCAATGCCTCATGCTGAATTCCTGCTAAACTTAGTTGACTTTTGAAACATGCCCCTTAAAGTTAATCTTGTAATATATTTAAATGCATGCAGCAAACACCAACAGTACAGTATAGATGATTAAGTATCATTTTATCATGAGGAAGAGGTAAAATAATGAACATGACATAGTTTACATACTACAGGTTGGCCATCAGCAAATAAAACTATCATATTAAAAGTACCTTTTAGAATACCTCCTTCTGTGGCTCAGGGGTAGAGTACAAGACACAAAGCCAGGAGATTGTAAATTTGAATCTCAGTAAAGATTTTCATGGTCAGCCTCGCCAAGGGTGAGCGCTCTGCAATCTTAATCGGAAGGCCATGCCCAACTGCCTTGCTTCACAAACAAGAGCACCTTTCAGGGATTCCTTGGTGGTATGACCTCCGCATTCGGGAAAATAATACACCCAGGGCCCGCAGGTGCAGTAGTAACCAGGCCTGGTTAGCACCAGGAGTGTGTGATACTAGCTTGTCATGTAGTCTGAAAGCAGAATGGAATTCTACAGATGTACATTTACTTGGAGTTAAGCTAGCATCAATAAAATGGAGGTTGTCACCTCGAACAATAAAAATAATTATAAAAAAATAATTTAAAAAATGAGGATCGCAGCAGCAGAATGCTGTTAATGTGGAATGCAATTTTAAAATTGTGTGCAGCATATACTTGGCAGGCCATAAAACACTGCAATATAGGCCCAATGATATCAAAACTCACAAGATGGGGCTGCATATGTAGATCTTACATATGGTAACCAGAGTCCATCGTTTCCATAACTCATGGTATGTGGTACAATTTTACCACATGCCTCATACTGCATTCTGCATACTATGGGCCTGGTAAACGTTTTTTGATAAAATAACTAGAGCAAAAAAAAAATGTTTCGCATACAGTGCACCTGGTAAATGCAGCTTAATGCAGTGACGAACCAGAAAACTCCAGTGAACATTGACGGTGGGGTATGAAAATTACACAAAGAAGACTAGTAGTCCAAAACCGAAATAGAGCTCTGCAGATGTACATACTTAGATTTAGTGACAGAAAGTCTCAAAAATGGGTGGAAGAAGAAGTTTTGGTGGTTAAATAAAAAATTTTAGCAGACAAACAGGCCATGTCTTCTTCATGGTCGGCCATTATATGTACTAAAGGTCACATGAATGTGGGTCAAGTGACCAGTCCTGTGACAATACTGATCAAAATGAGACTGCGTAGAAGGTTACAGAAATGGTTGATCACCCAATTATTGTATCCGCCAAAACAAACTTTTGCGGATACTATGTTTTTGACCAGGTTCCACCGCCGCTTCAGCAATGTTTCCAGAATAGAACTCGGAGACCACTGGACAGATTTTTCCTAAACTTTACACCATTATCAGGTTATGTGAATTGGTGCCAAAATATTTTGTGTTGACCTCTGACCTTTCCTCTCTCCAGTGCGTCCATCTGTGCGTCTGTTTTGACACATTAACCCACATATCTTCTGACTCGTTTGACCAATTAGGCTAAAAATTTTGCACAAATGTAGCCCTTGGATAGCTTTATAACATACACATAAAATGGTGGTGCCACCTGCAACCATTTTTGCACTGCCTCCGTCTGTTTGTCTACCGTGGGATAAAATGACTCATACCTTGTTAGTGGATTGACTTATCTGCCTCAAATTTTGCATGTGTATACATCCTGGATATCTTTCTTGATTTTATGACAGGTGGAGCCACCTACAATTATGTATACATTTTTACTGTGGGATAAAATCACTCCTATACAAGCAGTGGTTTGACTTGTCTACCTAAATTTTTTCATATGTATGCAACTTTGGATAGCTTTCTGGATTTCTGGATCCATGCTAATATGCAACACACCTCACTCTTTTTCCCCTTGTCACTCAATCCATGCCTCACTTCACCCCTCCCACCCTGATTTTCGGCAAATACATGTAGTCGCATGTAGACTACCCATATTCTAGTTATTTTATAAATGTACAATTACCTAATTTCCTATGTCTGCCCATGCATAAATCTTTTTTCACACCAAGATGCGTACATTGATATGTTACAGAGCAAAGAGAACCAACTGCAGGACCTGCTTGATGCCAAGGCGATGGCACTGGATCAGGCAGACAGACTGATTACAGAGTACAGGTGTCGAAGGGCCCAGTCAGAGGCTGAGGTATTAACTATTATCTTTTACGATTCATGTCCTGTTAGGTTATCATTATTAGTCTTTGCTCAGTGAGCTACAGACATAGTGTGAGCTACCATTGTCAGTATTACATCTAGAAAGTTCTAATTTTAAGTTAATTTATATGTTATTCAAATCTCCTTGTAAACCAAATATAGGTTCAGTGACCTAATTTTTGAGAATTGAAGACCAAAAAAAAACAATATTTTTCTTATCCCTGTTAAAGTCAAAGTTCCTTTAAGCATTCAAGGATGTTATCAGTTTTGTTTTATTATGAATTAAAATTTAATCAAACTTGTGTTTAATTTAAACTTGCAGGTAATTTGATAAAATTGTATTAAGTTAAAGAAATTGTTTTATGCCATCTGCTGTTTTAAATGACCTACTATTTGATGTATTTGATTATCATATTCATTTATATTTTTACTCTTTATTTCCATCATGAAATTCCATCCCTCATTGTAAAATTCCCCCATGACCAAGAAATGGATTTAAACCTGTGACTGAAATAACAAAAAATATAACTGTGTCACTGATTATGGTCTCCCCTCCTGTGCGGGGAGACTTATCTCCCATAGGGATAGGAGACATATCTATCTTTGCAGTCTTAAATATAACTCATTTTTGTTCTTCATAAGTTTTGTTAATAATTACATGTAAACATTCCTTGTCTTTCAGTGATATATTGTGAGCTGTTGTTTTTAATTTCAGATTACAGTTTTACAGAGATTTATTTTTTTATCAGATCAACCAATGTATATCAATGGCAAGTCCAGTAAAAATTCTTGGAATTGTTTTAATTTTCAAACAAAAAGGTTACAGAAGTTATTTATCATTGATTAATTTTATCAGATTAATTGATTGCTAGTCAAGATGTTTTAAGTATTGGTTCTATGTTCTACTGACAGATGGCAGTACCATAGTGAAATATCTTCTCCATACAAATAAAAAAATATAAAAGATGCTAGGTGAAAATGGCACCTTTTAAATTTTTTTTTATAACTGTTATCTCTACAAAAGGCCCGTAAGCTGCGTCAGCTACTGAGTGAATCTGAACAGCGCTGTGAGGAGCTGCGAGAACAGCTGAGAAATCTCAACTCACAACATGAGAAGATGCACTCAGACATAGAACAGCTCACAAAGGAGAACACAAGGTATTCAAACCCTGACAGCCATCTCATGTTCACCTGCAGCACCACCTGCCAGTAAATAAAACACTAATAAAAAGTCATGAAAAATGTTTTTCTTTTGAGCATGGACAGGTACTATTCATATTTGATGTATATTGCCACTGAAATATTCCAAAAGTAAAGTTTCTTGATACACAGTTGAAAGTAGCAGTGGGCACAAGACATATTAAAATGTGTTTTTATAGACCAAAAGTTATAGAGTGGAATTGATTAACTGTTTTTTCCTGGTTAGTTTACAATTTAAAGGCAGTTTGGATTTATTCCTCTGTGGCATAAGGGAGATTAATAATAAATACATAGGCAAACACAAAGAAATTGTTCCCTTCTTAACTGTTGTTAGAAAAGTGAAAAAAATAAATGTGAAGAATGCTTTAAGTTTAACTGCATATTCATGGACACACCATTCATAATAGTACGTCATATGTATTAATTCCATAAAGACTGTCATTAAAATTATCATTGTGAACTTATAATATCTTGTATGCATTATTAAGTTTATTTTATCTTGTTTTAGATTTTAATTGTCGAATAATAACACCAGTGTGGATAGATTTTGCTTTTAACAGCCAAATATCCCATTTGTTGTCACACTGTTTTGGTGTATCTGAGGGGGGAATGCCCTGACACCTAGCGGTAAAAACAAACATGAATGGGGTCAGAGGTACTCTTGACTCCTTAGACTTATTTCAGATCCCAGTATTTACCCATTGAGGCTATGACAACATGGCCAGTCCACTTATACTTGTGTCCTGCCATCTACAGGATATTGACGTGACTAAATCATGTGATCATTGTCATGTAACCTTTTTCAACATGTCAATGCCTGGCCATGTTTTGACAGGGCAAACCCTTTCAGAAAATCTATAAAACGGGATAAATGAACTTACAGTAGTAAATTGAAAGTTATATGAGTTCAGAGAAAATCATATTCAATTTGATTTTTAAAGTGGCTCAGGAAAACCAGGTAACACTGTTTTTGTGAGCTACATCTGGACCACTATGAAATAGGTTTTTTAGGTCAATCTAGTGTGGGCTGTGTCACATCTTCATGGTCACGACTGCGATCTGAGTGAGCTAGGGTTTTTTTTACTCTATCAATATGGCTTTGGGACAACAATTCTTACAGATAAATACTAAGTAAAATAAGTGCCTGCAGAATAATTTATATATATATAAATGCCTGTCATGCAGGCACTTGCTTTGCTTAGGTGATCTGAGGGCTTTTCTTGTGTAATTCATCCAAGGGTGTCAATATAAAGGGGGGGATGGGGGGTATATATCCCCCTTACTTTTTGGCAATGGGGGATGGTCAATGTAATCATCCCCCCCCCCCCCCCCACTATTCAGAGAATAATAATTATATATTTCAAATCAAATATATATAAATAAATAGAATTATAGACTTTGGTTCCATTTATGTGTTTACTATGAAATATTTATATCTAAATGGTTTAGAATTAACATACATGTATACCTAATTTTTTTAAATCTTTACACTTAATTGATATATATTTGATATTTGTCACACAGACAATTAAAGTATATATATATACATATACCGGTATATACATATATAAAAACATATATTTATCCGAATTTTGATTACCCTCCCACACCTGTCATCTCCCCACCCTGTGAGTCATCCCCCCACCCTTGAAAATAAATTGACGCCACTGAATTCATCTAAGGAAAGTTGCTATTCATTCAGAGTTTGCCTATATTAGATTAAATTCAAAGAGTCAAGCATTGGTCTTCTATCTTACAAAAGCAATGTAAAAGCAGCATTTGAGTGCTCAAGAGATGGTGCACATGTAATTTAATCACCAGATCTCATTTAAATATGCTAATGATTTGCGCGAGTTTTGCCTGTGAAAAGTGAACTTTTTACTGGAAAATTCACAAAAAAATGTGATACAGTCGCGACTTGACATTCCAACCCTTAACAATCCGAAAACCTTGCAATCTGATGGTATTTTGTAAGAAACGAACAGGACCCATATAAATAAGTCTTGACAAACCAACAGCCTTTGGATTCCATCTCCTACATGACGTTTCCGACACTAACAAGATACCAACATATTTTCTGACTTGACAATCAAACAGGTATATTGTCACCTTTGATGTCAGTCGTCGGGCTCATGCTCACAGCACCCTGATCAATTAGCCTTGAAATCCAGTGATGCGTGTTATTCTAACCATACACTAGAGGCAATTATTGAGTCAATTTGGCCCACTAATTAAGTCCGTTTGGATCCGTATGCAGCAGACTTGTGTGGAACACGTGGAGGTGGAGAACGAGGTCAGGGACCTTATTCAGGCAATCAACAGCGCTGACCTTTGACTGCTGAGGAATACATTGCATTGGACAGCAATGAGCCCACGGAAGCAATGCCGAAGGCCGCTGATATTCAGAAGCGGATCCAGGGGAGGGGTCCAGGGGGTCCAGACCCCCCTTTTTCATCCGCTTTAAGCTTTTTTAAGGGTTTTGGAAAAAAATTTGCGGCCTGGCCCCCCCCTTTTCTGGAACTGGTGATCTGTTTTTTAGGTTGGACCCCCCCTTTTCCTAAATCCTGGATCCGCCCCTGATATTGTGACAGTGGTCAAAGAAGATAGAGGTGACAGTGACAGGGACTTTGAGGGATAAGATCGATGATCCTCCTAAACCAGTTACTCCTAAAGACACAATTTGGGGAATAGAAACAGGGCTACGGTATATGGAGGAGCAGGGCTTCGCTGCAGGGGTGATGATGCTGACCGCAGACTGCTTAGAAGAGACTATGAAAATCAAAATAAAAGAACCAGATACCAGACAGATATGCTTGCATTCTTTAGATGCACATGAACTCAGTAGATCAACTACTGGTTCATATATTATATACATTTAGTTAATGTTTATTCAGAAATATAATCATGTCTCATAATGGAAGAATCTGCATAGGTCGTCGGTCTTGAAGAATCTTGTATATATAGACATGTATATAAGAAATAAAAACAGTACTTCATGATGGATGTTTTATTTTCAAATTCACATAAATCATAACAATATCATATATAATTCAAAATGGTGTCAAACTTATTTGAATGCACTTATTTGAATGTGTTCACCTGGTAATCCAAAGCACTTTTTTATCCATTTTTTTCCAAAATGTTTACAATCCAGCTAAGGAGGTGATTTAAACTGTTTCCAATGTCACTTGAATTATCTGCTTTGAAAGACTAAATTCTTTGTTTGCGGGTTTTCCCTCCAGGGAGAGGCTGTAAATAACAACCAGTTCATTGACCTTTTGCCTGTGCTAATGCATGATCCGGATTGAAACTGATGTGATCAATCCAAATTGCCCAAACTGTTTTGGAACTGTTTTGTGTGTGAGAGGATTATCAGTCTGTTTATGGATTGTCTTTGTACCCTAAAAATGTTTTACAATATCTCATTTACTTTATATTCCACCTTACATGGTATAATAAATGCATGATGATGTCACATTAATGAATGTATGGGATTAATTTCAGATTAGAATCCATAGCATCAGAATACACTGAACTGACACAGGCTCATGTGGACCAGACACAGAAGTGAGTATAACATGAGGACAACTGGTGATGGTGTACTGGTTCATCGTTATATGTCTGTCTATGATGGGAAGTATTATGGTATACCAACGATCTGTCCATCTTACTGTCCATCTGTCTGTTGTCCTTCTGTTAACTTTATTTTCACCGGGATAACTTACCAGATGGATTTTCACAAAATTCACCATAACTTCTCATAAATAGATGATCTCACCCAAGTTCTAATAAAGGCAAAATCCATGTATATTTATGAGGTCCAGGATCACAAAGCTTCTTTGTCTTGTTGCTGCGATAACTTACCAGTAATATGATGGATTTTGATGAAACTCAACAGAAAAATTTCCCCAGTTTGATTCCAAGCAAAATCCAAGCATATTTAATGAGGTCAGAAGTCACCATACTTTAATGGCTTGTGACGATTTGGCAAAAGTCACATGGATTTTCATGAAAATCATTATAAATATCAACCAAGAGAAATTCTTCCCTGAATTCAATTCTTCGAGAACCATGCATATTTATGATTATTTAATGAAGTCAGAGGTCACAAGACAGACTATTGGCATATTATGCACCCTTGTGGTGCTCTTGTTTTCATATGCCCATAATAATGAATAAAGTGTCCAATGTGGGGAAATTATCCCTGTTGTGTAAAGTGTCTGGGAACGTTAACCTATATATTGCTCCTGAAAACTTTTTGTGTGCCTTGAACTTGTGCTGTATGATGACTTTTCTTCAACTTTCATGCAAAGGGCACCTGCCTATAACGTCATTGTTCTCAGTCACCTTACGTCACATAATTGCACTTCCTAGCTGGGTGTGTGATCACATGATATATTTCCCAGAGGTAGAAAATAGCTATCTATCCCCTTGGGTTATTTATTCTGGGATGTACACCAAAATTTAAAAACTTTTAAGATTTTCACAAAACCAACCTGTATGTTAAATTTCAGTCAAATAAATCACACCTTCAGATATTTTGCGGATACACACACACAACAATAACACCCATTTTGCACATGGTTAAAAAGGGAAATGGAATGATGAGGAATGATGAAGTGATGAATGAATGAAGTACTCAGCCCTAAGAAGGGTTTATGACACCTATTTTAATCTATCAAGATAGTGTACAGCAATACAAGCAACTCTGTGATATTATAGACTAATCTCAGTGAAACAAACATACAGTAAAATTAGACAGTGGTAATAGACAGGCAGTTTTGCTTCATATCTACTAGTCATTTATCATATTAGTCTGTACTGTGCTAATACTGTATTATATAGGAATACAGTTACATATCCTGTAAATAGCATCAATGACAAGTCTTTACATTGTAGTGTTGTTTTAATAGTTTAAATAACAGTGATAGTGATGTTTAAGATAAAGATATTAAGAAATTAGATACATGTCCTGACTGTGAACTCTACATGTCACTGCAACATATATCATTTATGAGGATTTGATTGCTGGTTAATACATACATTGATTAGACTGTTGTGATAACCTGCCAGTAACTATATGTGTATGTGGACATTATGTGGTTACAGACTAGAGAACGTACAGCGGTCACTGGGAACACTGAAGCAGGAACATCAGACGATGTACGAGATGCACGAGATGCTGAGGAGACACAACGAAACCCTCAAACAGCAACATGACGTGTAAGTCCTCTTCTCATTTCCTCATCATGAACAAGCGTAGTTTGGATAATTACCATCACTGAACTCTTGTTTCAGGTATATTGTCTGTAACTTGGTCCCCTGCATATGATATTGGGCCAGTGAATTGTAGGGGGTCCATTGAATTGATTCAATTAATCCATTCTTTACATGTGATTAGATTCTTGATTCAGTTATTACACTTATACTAAATTTCAGACTTTCTTGTAATTAAATCTCTGTTTTTTAACCACAATGTATTGCAGTGAATTTTAGTAAATAAAGGAAAAATATAGTTTGCCCTTTGTTCACCATAACCTGTTGACTGTTCATTGAGAATAGATGCAAGTCTGTAGACCTAAAGACCCCTCTCCCCTCGAGTTATTTTTATCAGACCCCTTAAGAAGTTAGATGACAGTACTACCCCTTCATAAAAAAATCACTGAAAAATAAATAGCAGGGGGGGGGGGGGTTGATTGTACAATAATTGTATCCGCCAAAACGAAGTTTTTTGGAAACTATGTTTTTGACCGGGTTCCGCCGCCGCAGCGTTCGTTTCCAGAGAACTCCTCTGAGACTACTGGACGGATTTTTCTGAAACTTACACAAATTATCAGGTCACATGTGAACTGGTGCCTAACCAAGTGGCCTTGACCTCTGCCCTTTCCTTTCTGCCCAGCGTCCATTTGTGCGTCTGTTTCCACACAAAAACCCATATATCTCGGGAACCGTTTTACCAATCAGGAAAATTTTTTTACACAAATGTAGCCCATGGATAGCTTTAAAACATACACAAAAATGGTGGCGCCACCTGCAACCATGTTTGCACAGTGTCCATCTGTTCATCTGCCATGGGTTAAAATCACTCGTATCTCTGCAGTGGTTTGACTAATTCACCTAAAATTCGGCATGCATATACATCCTTGATAGCTTTCTTGATTTTATGACAGGTGGCGCAACCTACATTCATGTTAACGCTGCAGACATCCAAGCTCATATCTCTGGAACCGTTTGACTGATCAGGAAAAAATTTTTACACAAATGTAGCCCTTGGATAGCTTTATAACATACACAAAAATGGTGGCTTCACCTGCAGCCATGTGTGCACAGCGTCTATCTGTTTGTCTGCCTTGGGTTAAAATCACTCATATCTCTGCAGTGGTTTGACCAAATTATCTGTAATTCGGCATGCGTATACATCCTGGATAGCTTTCTTGATTTTATGACAGGTGGTGCCAGCTTCATTCACATTTACGCTGCAGACATCAATGCTCATATCTCTGGACTCATTTGCTTATATCTCTGGACTCATTTGACCAATCAGGAAAAAAAAATAATACACAAATGTAGCCCTTAGATAGCTTTATAACATACACAAAAATGGTGGCGCCACCTGAAGCCATTTTTGCACAGTGTCCATCTGTTTGTCTGCTGTGGGATAAAATCACTCATATCTCTGCAGTGGTTTGACTTTTCCACCTGAAATTTTGCATGTGTATACATCTTGGATAGTTTCTCATTCAAATAACAGGTGGCGCCACCTACAATCATGTTTACGTGGCAGAGATCCATTCTAATATGTAACACATGTAACTCTATTTCCCCTTGCCACTAAATCCATGCCTCACTTCACCCGTCCTACTCTGATTTTGGCGGATACACGTAGTCGCTTGTCGACTACCCGTATTCTAGTTTATTCTTCTGTTGGGCACATGTTGATCATGCTTTTTAATATTCATATCCATTATATGGTAGTTAGATGTTTTCATGCTAATACTCAATCATTTAATTTCATATTAAAGCCAGCCATATTGTTGAGGTATATAGTGTTTTTTAAATTTATTTGAGTTTTTTCTGAGGTAGTATATAAGACCCAGCAAACCTATTATTATCTTATGTTATTGATTGGCTTGTGTATTTTATTAATGAAGGGCTCTAGAACAGCTAATGTCACTGGAAGATGAGAGGAAGACTTTATCCAGACAGCTCAAGGAACAAAACACCAAGAACCAAGGTACGCTGACACACATATTCACTTTCTCCTTAATCTACGGTTCAAGAGAAGGTATCAGTGTACCCTGTAAATGTTACTGGAAGTTTAACTCAAACAAAATACAGATTAAAAACTAGAAATCTACATCCAAAGGATTGCAACCCTCCACCATGTCTATTGTAGGATACTCCTAAAACCATGGTTGCTTTCACTTATTTGGCCCATATTCCCAGGTTAATATGTGCATAAATGACTGTACATTTGTGGATATTCCTTGATGATGTCGCTGAATCTGGATCATGTGCAGGATACACACCGGAATCAAATTGATTCTTCATTGGCCCATTCTCGATATGCCCTAAAATTTCATGAGATTCTGTTCATGATTGTGAGTTATGTTGTGATCGAACACATGGAGCCAACTGTTACTTATGATAACAACAATAAATAGAAGTAATTTGAAAGGGTTATAAACAGATATATATCCAGAGCTGCATCCTCTGCTGCAGAAACACACAAACTTTGTTGATCATTCTCATACCTGGTAGAATCAGTTTAAAAGATCTGATGATAAATCATATCTGTAGCTTCATGTTCCACCCAATAATCAGGTGATATTAGCTTTGTTAAATATATCCCAGAGAATGATTAATGTTTTGTGGTCACCAGTGTGTCATTTGTTTTTTTAGCTCAGCTGACTGTAAGTCATCTGAGCTATAGCGATCACTCTTTGTCTGTCGTCCGTCTGTCTGTCTGTCCGTCTCTCCGTCCGTCTGTCTGTCCTTTAACCAGGCACAAATCGTAACCATTGGACCTAGAATCTTGTAACTTGAAATTCTGAGAGGTACATAATTTTCAGGGGTCATGATTTTCGGCATAGATATTGATCAAGAGGTGATTCATCAGTTTCTGCAGACTGGTTGCGCCATGTGTATTTTTCGTTTACTTACGAATAGTTTGCTCCATTTTTGAGACCTTTAAAAATGTGAACATCTGTTAACAGGGCACAAATCGTAAAAACTGGACCTAAAATCTTGACACAGTGAGAGACCTATGAAAAGTCTCCATGGAAACCTGAAATTAGGTCTCTGTTACCCATATCCTTCGAGCTATGGGGCCCCAAAGTACAGCTCAGAATAATGGAAAATCTGATACAAAACTGAAGTATCTGAACAATTAATGCAGAGATCACCATAATTGTTTGCATTGATATTGATCATGGAGTGTTTCATCAGTTTCTGCAGACTTGTGGCACCAACTTTATTTGTTCAGCTTTTTTTACAAATTTTTTTTCTCTATTTTTGAGTCCTTTAAAGATATGAACATTTGTTAACAGGGCCCAAATCATAACAACTTGACCTAGAATCTTCATTCTTGACACACAGGGAGACCCATGAAAAGCCTCAATGGGAACCAGAAATTAGGTCTCTGTTACCCATATCCTTTAAGCTGTATGGCTCCAAAATATCCCCTATAATAATGAAAAATTTGATACAAAAACTGCAGTATCTCAATAACTACAACACTGATGGTCATGATTTTTGGCATACATATTGATCATGAGGTGTTCCATCAGTTTCTGCAGACTGGGTGTGCCACCTCTATTTCTTTTTAAATTATTACGAATTTTTTTCTCTATTTTTGAAACCTTTAAGGATGCTGCCATCTGTTAACGTGGCACAAATTGTAACAACTGGACCTAGAATCTTCATTCTTGTCATGCAAGGAGGCCCAAGAAAAGTGTCTGTGGAAACCTGAAATTAGGTCTCTGTTACCCGTATCCTTCAAGCTTTAGGACTCCGAAGTATCCCTCAGAATAATGGAAAATTTGATACAAAAGCTGAAATATCTGAACAACTAATGCAGAGATCACCATGATTCTTTGCATGCATAATGACCATTAAGTCTTTTTATTAGTTTCTGCAGACTGGTGAAGCCATCTGTATTTTTTATGCATTTTTTTCTCTATTTTTGAGATATATAAATACAGACACAATCTTGGCCTGTTGGTTAATCTGTTTGATGCTTCAGTTGAATGGGTATATACAACCATTCAGATTATAAAATTTCTTTTTGCGAATCTCTTCCCATTCAGCTGAGCGTCATGACCCATGGGTCTCTTGTTCCATATAGAAATCTACTTTTAGTTGTAACAGTTTTGTTATAAGAAGGGATGAGCACTGCATAATGGTACTTCTGTCTGCTACTTATTACTAAAGCTTGTACTACTCATTGATGCATAGATTGAATTATAAGAAAGCACACACTGGTGATACATATATCAGTACAGAGACAGATGTATTGATGTTGTCTGCATGAAATACCCAAATTTCTTTGTATGAAAATATCAAAAAGAAAATTTTGTTTAATAATCCTCCCTGCTGATTTCATGAACAATGAAAGATAAATTTGCTTGTACTGTGATGTTGCACTGATATTTTTTATTCCTCATTGAGTGGCCCCTTTTCTCATGGTTCTAAATGATCATAATCTGGTAACAAGTGCTTAAACAGTTCACTTCGATTAGGTATATCACATTTTATTAACAAAATTAACATCCATTTATATTCTAAAACATGGGATAAAGCCAAGGTGTATCATGGTACTTGTAATATTGTGAATGAGCTCAAGCTACCAACCTATCCTTCTCCACAGACAGATGATAAAGGCCATACAAAAACATTTATTGTTCTACAGATTCACCATTTCCAATTTTCGTGGATCAAGTTTTTTTTTTGTTTTGGAAAATCAAAACCAGGTCCATGATGTTGCTAATTTATTGCTATGAGGAAAAATCCCTAAAAGAATTCTTAAAGGAATGGAAAATGGATGATGTTTTGTGTTGATCTTATACGTACACCATTTAAAGAACTGAAGCAAATTTTTCCATTTTTTAGGCAAGCTAGCAAAATTGCCTGTATTTTGTCTTGAACTGTAAGAAAAAAGAAATCACCTGCAAGCACCATATTTTTGTTATCCCAGAGTGTGAAGAAGAACAATTTTTTTTGTGTTTGTGGTCTAAGCATTTTCTTATATTTCAGAGCTGAGCAAGAAAAACCAGAAGCATGAGGCTGAGCTAAAGAAGGAGATGAAGGAACGCGAGGAGCTGGAGGGAGCGATAGACAAGCTGAGAGGAGAGCTGTCCAAGACAGAGCAGCTCAAGAAAGACCTGCAGCACCAGGTAACAATAATCTCTACAGTCCTTTTGTCTGTGTAGGACTGGTAGAGTATATTGCTGTATCTAATGATGCAAGATTTTCAACAGACTAACTGATCTGTAGCACCCCCTCTTTGTCTGTTGTCCTGCTGTTCGTCTGTTAACAGGGCATAAATTATTACCGTTAAACCTGAAAACTTTTGACTGTAGACCCAGGGAGGTCCTAGGCAAATATCCTTAGAAACCTGAAATTAGGCCATGGGGACCTGTATCCTGCAAGTTACAGGCCAAAAACATGTTTTTGAGCACCCAGACAGTCAGACAGGGTACAACTTGTGTCTGTAGTCCTAGAGTCTTCTTGTAGAATGAAACATCCAGGGAGGTCTTTCCTCCAGTAAATCTCCTTGGAAATGTGATATTAGGTTATTGTGACCTATATTCTCAAAAGGTTGGTCAAAAACATGATTTTGAGCACACAGACAGTCAGATTGTACAAATAATAATGATTTGACCTAGAACTTCCTTACTTAAAATATCATGGTCCTTGGGCAAATCTCCTTCAGCACCTGAGACTAGGTTAACAAGACCTATAATCTGTAAGCTATGAGCAGAAAACTTAATTTTGAGCACCCAGAATTTCAGATGGGGCACAAATCTTAACTGTTAGAGCCAGAAACGTCTTATTTAATGTACTGAGGTCACTGTAATTTCTCCTTTGGTATCAGAAATAAGTCCTGTGACCTATATTCTGCAAGATATGTCAAAGAACCTGAGAAGTGGTAATTAGGCAAGGGTTTTCTGTATGTGGTAGTGGGTACATATTTGATTAAATGATTGAGGTTGTATAATCTTAACTGATATAACAATATTATGTCATCCACCAATTACTGAATCTGTTCAAATACTCTTCATTATCCTGACTTTTCATGATAATTTCATATTTATTTTTGTCTCCAGGTTTTTATGGTTCGATTTGTTTGAAATTTGCAGGTCACCTCCTTGGAGCTGGTTTGTCGTCAACATGAAAACAGCATCAAAGAAAAGGACGCTTTTATCAACAAGTATAAGTCAGAGCTGGAGAAACACGCACAGCTCACAGCGCTGATCCATAACCTGAGCGGTGGCAAGGCAGATGTTCCAATCCCAAAATGACCTTCATTACTTCAGATTTCATCTTCACAATAAACAGTAGAACCTCCAAATTACGAACAACGGCTTGACTTGATTGTTTGACTGTAATAGAGGGGTTCTATATGAAGTGTTCATATTAGAGAGGTGCCCGTAATGGAGAGATGCTTGTCAGGACAGGATCCCCCTTAAATGTCCAGCACAAAGATCCATGACCTTCAGTAAGCACTGCTGTCATCCAAAGTGTATGCTACTCACAAGAGAAAACTATGAATTGTAAGAGTACACAGCTGACTGTCACAAATTGTGTATGCTCTGCACGGAGACCCCTAACAGCCACAGAGCGAGTATTAGTGTCCCACACATCTGTGTCTTAACAAAGATCTGTGATGTTCAATCAGTACCAGTAAATTTTCGTTTCAATAATGTCACCACCGTAGGGAAATTGCAGGGAAATACATGACCAACAAATATACATGACCCTCCAAGCTGATATCTCCTGTCTTAGCAGATTTCTGTTAACTAGTGTTGGGTCACTTCCTTGATTATAATCGAGCATGGACAGCATATCAGCTGATGACCAATTATTATTTGCTTTTGAAAAGTGTTGGGAATCAATTGTAATATCCTGATATATCATCAGTAAAAATTGGTTGACCTCTAAGAGGATGAAATTTCTCATCAAATATAGACCTGTACTTCCTCTTGGTTGATATATAGGCCTACATATTGGCTAACATATCAATTACTCTAAAGCCTACATGTGTATATTGTAAACTTGTTCATTTGCTAGAGGAAAAGCATGACATGCACAGTCTAATGGCAGCCATTCTACATACACTCTAAAACCTAGATGTCAGAGGTCGCATGTCGAAATTATTGATCAGTCATGGCTAGTTATATAAACATATGAATTATGTGGAGTTACCTGTAATTAATGAATGCCGTAAGGTAAAGCTGAAACTGAAGAAAAGGTTAGACTTGAGTGATAAGTAGATGTTACTCAACCAGGACATTATACATTGAAACATTTCATACACCAAAATTTGCCTGGATTCAATTTGTGCCTTTTAGGCTTTACCTATGATAACAAATGTTGTATTTGTAAATTCAGGTATAATGTATCTGGATCAAGGTCTAAGCAGGTGATATGACCGGATGCTGTGGCTCTTAGACGTGAGAATTCTTTATGTCAATGTATGGACATGCTTAGTTTGTAGATCTCTGCATGAACTCCATTGATACTATCAACTACAACTTTAATGAATAAATATAAATCTCAATATATATATATACCTGTCTTCATGGGTGCATGAGTTTTTATTTCAGGCAAACATAACCAGACAGTATTACTTTACAGTAGTATCAGGAAACTACTCCCAAGGTATTGTGTATATTTTAATGAAAGAGCTATTCATATGTATGTAAAGAAATAAAAAGTGGTCGCTGTTTAGTATTCCATGGTATGATCAATCAAATTAATATATTAATAATTAATTAATATTAAATCAAGTAATACAATCAAATTATAAGAGGGCTAACTCCCAGGAACTGCTAGGTCAGGCGCGGATCGAGAGGGGGGTTTTGGGGGTTGCCCCTGCTCTCAACCAACAACAGTTTTTAGCTCAGCTGTCTATAAGTCATCTGAGCTATAGTCGTGGTCCATCGTCCGTCCGTCCGTCTGTCCGTCTGTAGATGTGGCAGGTTTTGAAACCGTAAGACCTAGGAATCCAAAATTCAGCATAATGTTAGATGTCCCCAAGATCTCCTACCAAGCCGAAAACTGGGTGTTTGCAACTTCGTTCCTTTGAGAAATTAAGGAAAAACCTCAATTTTTTATTAAAATCCTATTTTCACACTTCAGGACTGCCTAATATCAAAACCACTCATCTGTTTTTCCTCATATTTACCATAAATATTCCTCTATATAGTTCCTATGTACATGCCAGAAATTAAGTCTGTAAAGTATAAATTCTTTAAGTTATGGGCCCAAACATAATGGACTTTGTAAAAAATCAGGAAAAATAATAACTCACTTAACATGAACAATTTTGAAACTAGAGTCTATTTTCTCAAGTATATAACTATGTTTAATTAAGATTCAATTGTTTACCAAAAATTAGATCTGAATTTTGTAATTTTTTTAAGTTATTAGCATAAAAAAAAATCAGTACCTTAAATTTTGACCATGGCACATTTTTTTCCTGTAAGCACCATTGATTTAATTTTCACAGCATGTAAACATAAATATTTAGTTTGTCTAAATCTGAAATTTGAAAATAAAAGCTTGAAAATTAAGCTAGTTATTGATTTTTTTTTCTGTAGTCACTTGCTTTGATTACAGATGCAGGGTCCCACTCCAGGTCACTGGAAGTCAGCTATGCCAGGGTTTCTGATTTGTTACAGTCACTGGGGGAGATTCCCTGCTGTGACAGGTGTACAGTTATTCTCATATCACCACCCCAATCACCCCCTGCCCCCCCCCCCCCCCCCCCCCCGCAAACCCAAACCACCAAGTGTTATGCAGTAATTGTTATTGTTTTTACTGTATCTCCTTAATTGTAATGCTGTTTCCACTCCGATATGCAAAAACTTTCCTTGAAAAATAATTCAAGGTGTAATCCAGAAGATGCAATGTTGTGTAATGTAGCATTTTTAAAGAAATCAATTTTCTTTTAAATGATTTTAACAAATATAAATGAACCCATCAGTATGCTTAAATTATTATAAAATATGAAGCACATTATGGATAAATAAAGACACAATTAAAAATTGTGAAATCTGAATCAAGTATTATTTTTAAATATTTATTGTTTTGCAGATTTAAAAGATATATTTTTTGTGGTAAAAAATAAATAAACATTTGTATGCATGATGTGGTGTTATCTGACAAGATTGAGATTTATGTAATGCAATTGAGAATTATGAATCAACTTTTATATTCAGTGAATATGTTAAATTGGAAATGTATAGAAATATAAACTTAAATTCGAAAATAATTGATGTGATAAAAAAATCAGGATTTAATACAAATATTTGTTCATTATTTTCCTGCCTCAGCAGAATTTGAGATCAGGCTTTGTTTGCCCTGTTTTATGTTGTTAATTTGCTATATTTCAACTGTATACATTTCATAAAAAAAAAAATAGATATATATTTCATTATATATATTATACAAAAAAAGTAGATGCAATTGAACAAATGTTTAAACTACTGAAATGTAAACAGTTAATCGAAAAACCAACTAATGATCATGGTAATAGTACAGATCATTTGTTCACAAACTGCTCACATGCTTTAGTTTCAACATTAGGAAACACATGGTCAGGTCACAAAATATTTTTTGCAACAATTTCTTGCTCATCAATACAAACCAATCATATAAACCAACCATGGCCTTTATTACCTCTTCCTCTTACACTTTATCTCCATTTGATATTATTTTAGATTTTTACCTTCAAGGTTTATGTCAGCTGAGCAAAGTGACCCATAGGTCCCTTGTTTTAGCGAACCTGTGAGCTTATGCGATGGTGCGTGGTCTTCCGTCGTACGTCGTGTATCGTCTGTACGTTAACCATAGTTAATAGTAACCACATTAATCAGTCATCCAAAAAACTATATCGTATTTTGTTTATTTTTAGCTCAGCTGACTATAAGTCATCCGTCCGTCCGTCCGTAGATGTGGCACGTTTTGAAACCGTAAGACCTAGGAATCCAAAATTCGGCATAATGTTAGATGTCCCCAAGATCTCCTACCTAGCCGAAAACTGGGTGTTTGCAACTTCGTTCCTTTGAGAAATTAAGGAAAAACCTCAATTTTTTATTAAAAACCTATTTTCACACTTCAGGACTGCCTAATATCAAAACCACTCATCTGTTTTACGTCATATTTACCATAAATATTCCTCTATATAGTTTCTATGTACATGCCAGAAATTATGTCTGTATTATTTAATTTAAAAAAGTTATGGGCCCAAACATAATGCATTTTGTAAAAAATCAGAAAAGATAATTGATCACTTAACACAAAAAATGTTAATGCTATGGACCTTTTTTCCAGTAATATAACTTTAATTAATCAAAATTAAATTGTATACCCAAAATTAGATGAAAATCTTTTAAATTTTTTAAAATATTAATAAAAATAAAAAATTGGTACCTTAAATTTTGCCCAACTTTGACCATGGCACGTTTTTTTCCTGTAAGTACTGTGGATTTAATTTTCACAGCATGTTTTTGTTAGCATTTCAACTGTTAACACCAAAAATTTGAAACCAGTTGATCAAAAACTGTAGATTTTAATCAAGTTTTCAAGACCATGTAACATATTGTTTACATCAAGCTAGTGTTATGCAGTTTGCAAGAGCTCAGCTCCCCAGCTTCAGCTCTAAGTTCCTTAAATTCGGCATACAGTTAGATGTCTCCAAAATGCCCTACCATGCCAAGAATTTGGTCACTAGGATATTCGAGATATTAATGAAAAACTTCATTTTTCCATTAAAAACCCATTGTTACACTTCAAGACTGCCTAATATCAAAACCACTGATCTGACTTTAATCATAAATAATATACATATTTTTCATTCTCTATGCACATGCCAGAATGATGTCAGTATTGTGTAATTGTTTTAAGTTATGGGCCCAAACATAATGCACTTTGTAAAAAATCAAGAAATATATTTACTCCCTTAACAAGAGCATTGCTGAAGCTAGAGATTTTTTTGTCAGGGATGTAACATTATTTAATCAAGATTCAATTGAATACCCAAAATTAGTTCTGAATTTTTCAAATTTTATTTAGTATAAATATAAAATTAGTACCTTAAATTTTACCCAACTGTGACCATGGCACGTTTGTTTCCCGTGAGCTCTGTTGATATAATTTTCATATCATGCACACATAAGCATTTCAGCTTTTTAGTTTAGAAAGCTGAAAGAAATTGGCCAAAAATTGTAGCTTTTATTAATGTTTTTTATGAGACCCTGCCAGACTTTGGCTCTCTCCAGCCCCTCTTGAGTCACCTGTATGTTGACCTTGTTGACCTTTCATCAAATTATGCACGCTTGAGGCGAGGCATACATGGAATCCAGGCAGCTTATGGCAAGCCACTGTTGATCCAGGTGTCCAACCCAACTCATCTAGTAGTTTTAACCAAGAACATAACAAAAAACAATAAATTAATAAATTTTTATTGGTTTTTAATAACAAATTAAAGAAAAATAGAAAAGGAATTTGTTAGTTTATAATAACAGGAAATTAACTTGCAGTTACTGATGATATAAGAATCTTGTATCGATGGGTAGAATGTCACATATTCCAAATAACACCATGCAGTCACCTATGGCATTTTTCAGTTCAATTTTAATGATAAAGAAGTAAATCATATTATTCATTACTAATCATTAGGGATCATATGAAGGAAATTGGACAAAGATGCAGTTGATAATATTAATCTAGATTCCTGCTGTGTCTAGTGTGTACATTGATGTGAAATTAGTCCAAAATGAATTTTTTACAGTTATTTTTTAATATAAATAAAAGCCATAAAACCAGGTACTTATGATCATTATTTAAATGTGTGAATTTTGTATATTCTGGATTCTCAACATCATTGTTTGGTGAAAACTGAATAAATTCCAGACATGGTGCAAATACTTTGTAATTGTATTTAAATACGAATATGATTTTGTACTCCATTATAAAATTTCTTGCATAAAGAATGGGAATTCAGGTAAAAATGAAAATATATGAATACTCGTGCAAATACTTTCAAAATGTATTCATGAATGCATTCATGAATATATTCTTTAATATTATTTTAATAATCATATCAGTTATATTTCATTTAAAAAATCATATGATTCTCTTATTATTTTTAATAAAAATTATATTTGGGACAATATTTGTATTTTTTTTAATAAATAGTTAAACTCTTATATTATATGTTCTGCTTATAAGTTATATGGCCAAGTCAAAATCTGTGTGACAATAGTACTCCATTTGTTAATAAAATAAATGAAATCAATCCTCTTCCCTGTCTCCAAAGGTACTATCAAAATCATACATAAGCTAAACAACAACAACTCATAATACAGCTTATATTTATTACCACACAAAACCAGCATGTGCCTCATTTCTAAATAATACTTTTTTATCATATATAACAGCTGAGCGTCGTGACCCATAGGTCCCTTGTTTTATGCCCCCGCCACAAAGTGGCCGGGGCATATAGTTTTACCCATGTCCGTCATTCCAAAATCAAACAGTTGTACGGACTTTTTTTCGCAATGCCTGCAGATATTGGCCTGATTTTTAGTGTGTTGGCATATAATGACGAGTTACAGATCGAGTTCACGTTTCATCCCGGTTGACCTACTTTTGACCGTTTTACGGCTCCTAAACTTAGAAAATTTCATGAAAAATAGAAATTTTCATGACAAACACACATGTACGGACTTTTTTTTCGCAATGCCTACAGATATTGGCCTGATTTTGGTGTGTAGGCAGATAATGACCAGTTACAGATTGAGTTCGAGTTTCGTCCCAATTGACCTACTTTTGACTGTTTTACGGCTCCTTAACTTAGAAAATTTCATGAAAAATAGAAATTTTCATGACAAATACACGTGTACGGATTTTTTTTCGCAATGCCTGCAGGTATTGGCCTGATTTTTGGTGTGTGGGCAGATAATGACCAGTTACAGATCGAGTTCGCGTTTCGTCCCGGTTGACCTACTTTTGACCGTTTTACAGCTCCTAAACTTAAAAAATTTCATGAAAAATAGAAATTTTCATGACAAACACACATGTACAGACTTTTTTTCGCAATGCCTGCAGATATTGGCCTGATTTTTGGAGTGTAGGCAGAGAATGACCAGTTACAGATCGAGTTCGCGTTTCGTCCCGATTGACCTACTTTTGACTGTTTTACGGCTCCTTAACTTAGAAAATTTCATGAAAAATAGAAATTTTCATGACAAATACACATGTACGAACTTTTTTTCGCAATGCCTGCAGATATTGGCCTGATTTTTGGTGTGTCGCCAGATATTGACCAGTTACAGATCGAGTTCGCGTTTCTTTCCGGTTGACCTACTTTTGACCGTTTTACAGCTCTTGAACATAGAAAATTTCATGCAAAATAGAAATTTTCATGACAAACACACATGTACAGACTTTTTTTCGCAATGCCTGCAGATATTAGCCTGATTTTAGGTGTGTGGGCAGATAATGACCAGTTACAGATCAAGTTCGCGTTTTGTCCTGGTTGACCTACTTTTGTACGTTTTACGGCTCCTAAACTTAGAAAATTGCATAAAAAATAGAAATTTTCATGACAAATACACATGTACAGACTTTTTTCGCAATGCCTGCAGATATTGGCCTGATTTTTGGTGTGTGGGCAGATAATGACTATTACAGATCGAGTTCGCGTTTCATCCCAGTTGACCTATTTTTTACCATATGACAGAGATCCTGAACATAGATCATTTCATGAAAGACAGAAATTTTTTTATGAAAAATGCACATGTATGGACTTTATTTCACTAATTGCAGATACTGGCCTGATTTTTGGTGTGTTGCTTGATAATGACCCGTTACAGATCAGGTTTCCATTTTGCCCTTGTTGACCTACTTTTGACCATATGACACCTCACGAACTTAAAAAAATTTTACAAAATTTAACGAATGTTTCTAATTTGCCCCAGGCGGGGGCATTCGTGTCGTTCCGACACATCTAGTTTTTTTATAAAAAGTCCGCTGTAAAGCATTTTGTATTGGGAAAATTAATTTCAAAGTTATTTCAAGTAGGGACCACTTTTGTGTACAGATGGCAGCACTTGGTTTACCATTGGCAGATTGCCAGTGCCTTGTTGTTGGCCATTCGATAAGATGATGTCAGCTCTATAAATAGTTTTGGCACAGTGCCTGGATTGGAAGAAGTGCAGCCAGGTATAGGTCAAGAGTTCACTCAGTGCAGTGGCTGCATTCTATTTATAGCTTTGTCAGACTGCTCACTGCATCAGATTTGGCACCAAAGTTCAGCCTGGATCTATTTATAGCTTTGGCAGACTGCCAACTGTGTCAGATTATGCAACAGGTCAAGAATTTTCTCAGTGCAGCCAAGTGCAGGTCAAAAGTTCACTCAGTCTAGCCAGGTGCAGGTCAAGAGTTCACTCAGTGCAGTAGCTTGAGGCAGCAATTTGTCATGCACAGTTCACTCGTAGGCAACTGCCTTACTCATCTAAGCCTCGCCAGCCCAGTGCATCAAACTCTGGGGAAGTTTGATGTATTGGCCTGATATTTTGACCTGTCTATGCGTCTTTGATGGTATTCTCATTTACAAGACAGGTGGTGCCACCTACATTGACTTTTGCAGTGTATGCGCCTGCTTATTTCTACAGAGGAATTTGATACATCAGCGTAAAATTGGGCATGTTTATACATATCGGGTAGCTTAATAGTGTACAAGACTGGTGGCGCCACCGACAATGATTTTTGCACAGTGAATGACCCTGCTTATTTCACAGAAGGGGTTTGACATATCAGTCTGACATTGGGCATATGTATATATCTCTTCGTTGTATACAAGACTGGTGGTGCCAGCTACAATCATTGTATCCGCCAAAACAGACTTTTGTGGATACTATGTTTTCAGTCGGACGCCGCTGCCACCACGACCGCCACTGCCACATAGGTTTCCTGAAGACTCCTCCGTAACAACTTGGAAAGAATTTTTTTAAATTCGGAATTATGATCGGGTCACATGTGAACTGCTGCGCCCTCATTTTTGGTTGACCTCTGACCTTTCTTCTCTGCCCAGTGTCCATTTGTGTGTCTGTTTCCAAACATAAACCCACATATCTCAGGAACCGTTTGACCGATCAGGCTAAAAATGTTGTACAAATGTACCCCTTGGATAGCTTTATAACGTACACTAAAATAGGTGGCGCCACCTGCAACCATTTTTGCACAGCGTCCATCTGTTCATCTGCCTTGGGATAAAATCACTCATATCTCTGCATTGGTTGGACTTATCCACCTGAAATTTTGCATGGGTATACATCCTGGACAGCTTTCTTGATTTTATGACAGGTGGCGCCTCCTACATTTAGGTATACGCTGTAGACATTCAGGCTTATATCTCAGGACTGGTTTGACATATCCCCCTGAAATATTGCATGTGTATAGATCTCACATAGCTCTTAATCATACACAAAAGTGTTGACGCCACCTGCCACCATTTTTGCACAGCGTCAGTCTGTTGCCGTGGGATGAAATCACTTATATATCTGCAGTGGTTTGGCATATCTGCCTAAAATTTTGCAGGTTTATACATCTTGGATAGCTTTCTGGATTTTGTTGCAGGTGGCGCCACCTACATTTAGGTATACGCTGTAGACATTCAGGCTTATATCTCAGGACTGGTTTGACATATCCCCCTGAAATATTGCATTTGTATAGATCTCACATAGCTCTTAATCATACACAAAAGTGTTGACGCCACCTGCCACCATTTTAAGCTCAGCTGACTTTCAGTCTTGCTGAGCTATAGCGATCACTCTTTGTCCGTCGTCCATCTGTCTGTCCGTCTGTCCGTCTGTCTGTCCGTTAACCAGGCTATGGGGCCCCGAAGTACCCCCCAGAATAGTGAAAAATTTCATACAAAAACTTCAATATCTCATTAACTACACCACTGATGGTCATGATTTTTGGCATACTTATTAATCATGAGATGTTCCATTAGTTTCTGCAGACTGGTGGCGCCACCTGTATTTTTTTCGATTTTTTACGATTTTTTCTCTATTTTTGAGACCTTAAAAGATACAGTCATCTGTTAACAGGGCACAAATCGTAACAACTGGACCTAGAATCTTCTATCTTGACGTGCGTGGAGGCCCATGAAAAGTCTCCTTGGAAACCGGGAATTAGGTCTCTGTTACCCAGATTCTTCAAGCTATGGGGCTCTGAAGTACCCCCCCAGAATAATGAAAATTTGATACAAAAACTCAAATATCTGAACAACTAATGTATTGATCACCATGATTCTTTGCATGGATATTGATCATGGGGTATTTCATCGGTTTCTGCAGACTGGTGGCGCGACCTGTATTTTTACAATTTTCTTTCTCTATTTTTGATACCTTAAAAGATGCGGTCATCTGATAACAGGGCACAAATCATAGCGGCTGGACCTAGAATCTTCTTTCTTGACATGCAGAGAGGCCAATGAAAAGTCTTCTTGGAAACTGAAAATTAGGTCTCTGTTACCCAAAACGTCAGAGCCATGGGGCTCTGAAGTGTCCCCAGAATAATGCAAAATTTGATACAAAAGCTCAAGTATCTGAATAACCACTGCATTGATCACCAAGATTCTCTGCATGAATATTAATCATGGAATGTTCCATCACTTCCTGCAGACTGGTGGCGCCACCTGTATTTTTTTCAAATTTTTTGCAAATTTTTTTCTCTTTTTTTTCAAACCTCAATGAAACTGTCATCTGTTAACATGGCACAAATCATAACCATTGGACCTGGAATCTTCAAACTTAATATCCAGGGAGGTCCATGAAAAATCTCCTTGAAAGCCTGAAATTAGGTCTCTGTTACCCATATCCTTGGAGCTATGGGGCTCCGAAGTACCCCCCCCCCCCCCCCCAGAATAATGCAAAATTTGATACAAAAGCTCAAGTATCTGAATAACCACTGCATTGATCACCATGATTCTTTGCATGAATATTGATCATGGGATGTTCCATCATTTCCTGCAGACTGGTAGTGCCACCTGTATTTTTCGAATCTTTACAAATTTTTTTCTCTTTTTTTCAGACCTCAATGAAACTGTCATCTGTTAACAGGGCACAAATCGTAAACACTGGACCTGGAATCTTCAAACTTAATATCCAGGGAGGTCCATGAAAAATCTCCTTGAAAGCCTGAAATTAGATCTCTGTTACCCATATCCTTGGAGCTATGGGGCTCCGAAGTACCCCCCCAGAATAATGCAAAATTTGATACAAAAGCTCAAGTCTCTGAATAACTACTGCATTGATCACCATGATTCTTTGCATGAATATTGATCATGGGATGTTCCATTAGTTCCTGCAAACTTGTGGCGCCATATCAATTTTTTTTTCAATTTTTACGAATTTTTTTCTTTATTTTTGAGACCTTCAAAGAAGTTGTCATTTGTTAACAGGGCACAAATCGTAACCGCAGGACCTACATTCTTCTTACTTGACATCAAGGGAGGTTCATGAAAAGTCTCTGTGAAAACATGAAATTAGGTCTCTGTTACCCATATCCTTCGTAGTAAGTACCCCTCAGAATAATTAAAAATTTGATACAAATTTAAACTCCAGTATCTGAATAACCAATGCATTGATCTCCATGATTCTTTTCAGGCATATTGATCATGGAGTGTTCCATCAGTTCCTGCAAACTGGTGGCCTAACCTGTATTTTTTTCAATTTTTAAAGCATTTTTTTCTATTTATGAGACCTTCAAATGAAGTGGTCATCTGTTAACATGCCACAAACTGTAACTGCTGTACCTAGAATCTTCTTACTTGACATCCAGGGAGACTAATGAAAAATCTCCTTGGAAACCTGAAATTAGGTTTCTGTTACCCATATTCTCCGAGCTATAGGGCTCATAAATACCCCCAAGAATAATTAAAAATTTGATACAAACAAAAGCTCCAGTATCTGAATAGCTAATGCCTTGATAGCCATGATTCTTTGGATATATATTGATCATGCAGTGTTTCATCAGTTCCTGCAGACTGGTGGCACTACCTGTATTTTTTTCAATTTTTACACTTTTTTTTCTGTTTATGAGACCTTCAAATGAAGTTGTCATCTGTCCAAAAGCCCACTGAAACCCATTTCTAAGGACTTTTCACAAAATTCATGATTTGTTTGCACTCTGGCAGTCATTTGCTCATTGTTCAACATTCCTTGAATTCAGCTGAGCGTCATGGCCCATGGGCCACTTGTTTATGTATAACTACGTGTTTATAAAAGCCAAACATTCGACAAGGACATCTGGCTGCAATTGAGACAAACCAGAGTTAAGCAAATGCCATTTTGCAGTGAGTGACTTTTAGCCTGTGCAACCAGGCCCCCTTTAGTTTTTATCTCAGATGGCTCAACTCAGCTATAGTGATGATCCTTTGCCCACTGCCCAACAGTAAGACGAGTACATTTTGAAATGGTTGGACCTATGAAATCAAAATTGGACGTGCAGTATATATACCCCTTAGATCTCCTACCTACCCAAAACTTGGTCCCATGTTCTGTTTGTCAACATAGACACATGTACCATCTGCTTGTAGATTAACAGCTCATACTTCAGTCACAGTGGCGTTACAAGAAGCTTTCTTTGCAGGAATTGCATGCATTTCATTCATATTTACCAAAATTAAGCAAGAAATCACATAAATCCTACAGATGAGGCAGGTGTACAGCTGGCTTTAACTAGAGGAGAACTTGAAAAGTGAAGAGTTAACAATAGAGGAAAAAAATGCATGCTGGTGTCGGAGAAATGTTGCAATTGAACATACCAGAGGAACAGATGTCATCATGCTTGCATGTAATGCTATTTTCTGTGTTTACTCATTTATATGGTAAAGCTAGATACGCTTGCTTAGAGTTCAGTCATAAGGAGGAGAGCAGAGTTATAGGTACTAGATATATCTGTAATAATATCATACTTTCTATGTCACAAAAAAGCACATTAATATATTGTTCTGCAGACTGTCAACAAAAATATGGTGGGGGTGGGCAGATTTTTTTTTCACCGGTCAAGATGCAATACAATTGAATTTTGCCAGCTTTCCTAGGAAAGACAGACATTTTTTTCCATTTCTTAAAATGGTCGATATAATAAAAAAAACATAAAATTTAGTAAATTTTCCATACCTTTCGAGAAACAATTTAGAGAATTTGTGCCATAGCACAACTTAAAAAATTACTAAAGACCTAGTCTTCATTGAATAAAAAAATTATTTTCTAGATAGTATATACCATGCCATATATTAAGTGCCACATAAGAACTTAAGCCAAATACAGACTAGAACACGCAGTCCAAAGGCATCTACTGTTATTGACTACCACAAATTCCTTCTGTTGAATACCATATAGTTAAAAGGAAACTTCCACTTGCTTTATATTTCCTACAAGTTCATGTGAACTGCCCCCAAAGCAAGGTTTACACTCAGCGGCCGAAAGCAGCATCGGACCAAGCAATTGCACTGTCTGACTTTTACGAGGTGTCGCCATACAACGGGCATCCCCCGTGAGTACAATAGGCAGCAGCAAATAAAACTTCAGATACTGGGACCAGGCTTTCTTTTATGCTGGACGATGACCCCAGTGCTCTCTCCTGTCTGGATGGAACTTCATGGGAATACAAACTATATATATATAGACTGCTGTCTGAGTCCATTCAGTTGGTTGTGTTTGTTATTCCATAAGTTATTTTTGGAAAGAAAAATCTACCAAGCATGACCTTTTCTTTCACAAGAAGGAGTGTTTTTGTACGGGACACAGAACTTAAGAACATGCCCCCCACCCACACACACAAACACATTCACTCACGTACGTTTAACACAGCAGAACATGAGACTGATGACAGTGGGTTAATAGGTCAACTTTTACTAATATGAAATTTGCAAGAAAATATTTCTAAAAAGTCGAGGAATTTGTGATTCCTGTCAGTAGTAAGTCCTCATATGATCTATTAACATGATGTTATAAATCCTCTGTAATGTTCTTCATATGGTGTCATAAACGTATATAATTCCTGATATAGTTTTATAAACTTATATAGTTCCTCACATTGTCATAAACATGATTTTATAATTCCTGTCATCGTGTTATTAACGTGATCTTTTTATTCCTAATATCGAGTCATAAACATGATCTTATAATTCCTAATATCGTGTCATGAACATGATCTTGTAATTCCTAATATCGTGTCAAACATGATGTTATAATTCCTCATATCGTGTCACAAACATGATGTAATAATTCCTCACATCGTGTCATAAACATGATGTAATAACTCTTCATATGATATCGGAAACTTTTGTTTATGAAAATGTAGACCATTACATAATGATGTTAAGATAACATTAATAATAGAGATTGTGGAAAAGGTATGAGTATTTAAATCTGCTTATACACTCACGTAAATTATTGCTTCACGGACTATGTTCCATATTATCCATAGTAGCTGATGTTTGTATAATATTTTGCTTCAGGGCTTGGCTTGTACTGATTTTCAACACATCTCATAGTCCAATATGTCACATCAAAACTGTACTCGTTTTTTATCATTATTTCTGTGCAGGTTGAATTAAATTTTGTATCCTGCACTTTTGTACATTTAATTGATCTTTTAATAAATGATTTTAGTTTTACTTTCTGTTTTACGTAGTAATGCCATCCTCTTACTAAACCAGACTTACCCAGAACTAAACTAGATTCTAAGAAATCTGCATTCTAAGGAATGCAAATAACCTCCATCATGAGGGGGCCCCTATTGTGGAATGCTCCGTTAACTGTGTTTGTATTCACTCATTCGACCCATAATCCCATATAATGCAGGTTCATTTGTGCATAAATGACTACATTTGTGAATATTACTTGATGACGTTCTTGAATCCGGATGTGCCGGATCCATGCAAAAATTTGATCGATTCGTCACTTGACCATTCCCGAAATGCCATGAAATGATCATGAGATTCTGTTCATGATAACGAGTTAAGTTGTGAACAAACAAACAAGTACACAAACACTCGGATATCGATGAACGCATAACCTCCTGGCAGAGGCCACAATTATCCCAGAGGTTTTCAGTCTGAAGCACAACACCAATGAAATAATTATAGCCTCGTACACTGAACTTCTAATTCACTGTCCTTGTGCTTTGGTCAAGATCTCTTAACATATAATTAAAACATACCTTGACCTTGTTAGACTGTACAAACGCTTCTTATCATGGACTTATTAGCAACTCTCTTAATTACCAGCTGCTTATCAAAAACATGCATTTCTATTATTGGTGTTAAATATTCCTGCGCAGTGTATTATTTATTACTGTGAATTCTGAAATGTTCGGGGGGGGGGGGGGGGGGCGGTGTTATTTTCTCGGAATTCCCCGGGCAAGCTTTTCTCACGAAATTAAAAATCCCATTAAGTAGTTTTATGTTTTGTCTATTATAGAAGTTAAAAAAAAAAGCCAGCTGTCGTCGTTCTGCATCTCTCTCTCTGTCTCTCTCTGTCTCTGTCTGTCTGTCTCTCTCTCTCTCTCTGCGCGTTTCTTTCCTTTTCTTAACAGTACGTCAGAGTCACGTCATCAGTAAAGTCAGTTTACAACACCAGAAACGACACAGGAGCCATTAACCCACAACAGTCTGACCTCAAGAAAAGTTAAATCTCAAAATCCACATTATATCTTATTTTCCTTTCTGTAAAGCTGCATATTTTCCCATACCTACGAAATTCTCTGCATCCACATTATATCTGATTTATTTTCCTTTCTGAATAGCTGTACATTTTCCCAGAAAATGTAGACTCTTGCTGAATGTCTCTCATATTTTATATATCTATATATATCTACATGTATATATATACTCGACCTGAGACTTGTGAACTTGTGAAGATATAAATCGTGTGGAATACTGTAGTGGCGAGGGGAAATCCTCGCTGCCAGAAAACTTCCTACGCTTTAACTAAGATGAGACAATTTCTGCTAATAGGCGCTCGTTTGCAGCTGCATGTCGTTCCAAATTACCAAAGGTATCAGTTCACATTGGTCCGTACGTGGAACATTTCATCGAGGCACCTGCATAGGTATTACTTGTGATGGCTAATTTCAGGCGCAGACGAGGGATGTGGGAAGATATCTAGGCACAGAATATATATATATATATATATATGATCGGGTCGCATCCCGTGAAACACTGTTGTGGATTAACAGTGTTGTTTTTCCTCAGAGTTATATATATATATATATATATATATATATATATATATATATATATATATTTATATATATATATATGGTTAATGTATAATTTACGATATATATTATTTTATATATTATATATAATATTGCCATGCACTCATGAAATTTTGGTAATTTAGATGACAGTTAACTCCATCTTACGGCTTCCCAGCATTAAACTGTAAGCTACTTTTTGGCTGTCCCCGTCTCGCTGTACCCTGATTTTTAACTTGTGACAGCCGGTTTTATTCTACGAAAAAATTGCAGCCCCCATAGGTGGTTTCGAAAATTTGCGAAGTCAAGGTTTAAAAGAGAAGTCTATGAGGACAGACACAAGTAGGAATCTAGTTATTAGTTATCTAGTAATAGTTTATTACTATTGTGACATGTACATCATATCTTAACATCCAATCCACATACATATATATTAAAATGTGTACCCAGCTCTTCTGGACTTAAATGTCACCAATTATTTGGCATGTTAAAAATGCAGGTTGAAATAACATATATACAAGAAAATTATCATATAAAACCGGACGTGTCTTCTTAATCTAAACAATGTGTTAGTGAAAATGTTCCATATGCCACTGATAAAACGAGCTATTATTTCAAATTTGTTTACAATAAGGTAATTTGATTTATTTTCATCATTCAGGTGAATAAATTCTGGATTCCTGTCGTATAGAGCACTATACAACTCCTTCCTCCTTTCTGAGGAAACGGTGCATTGACAGATAAAATGAACCTCATTCTCTACTTCATTACTGTCACAAACTTCATATATGTTTTCTTTTATTATCATTTTTCTATACCGCCTTTTCTCTGAATCCCTTATGTTCTTGAAATGCTCAGTTTCTATTTTTAAAGGTAATATTCGACTCCTTATTTGGACAATGAGTGATCTTTGTTTCCGATGTAAAAATATAGTTAAGTATCCTTAATGTATTCACTTTAGATTTTAACTTCACATAAGTTCGTAATTTTGGCATATTGTTACATTTAATTAACCAATAACTATTAAAATATTCGTTCATATTTAAATTCTGCTTGTGTAAATGGCCAAGGTTTAACATCAGTGTAAAGATTAAGTAGGTTAATATTATGTAGGATTTGTTCAATATCCGAAGACTAATTTATTTTTGTGTTTTGATAATAATCCCATTTGAATATCATTTTAGTTAAACGATGATCACTCAGTTTTAAAAGCCTGTTCCAGTATCTCAACTTATTAAGAAGTCGTCTTCTCATACAATCAAACCATCCCATCTCACCATATGGAGCCGGAAAAGACAAAATTTGTGTACCCCCAGAAAATATCGAATTGCTCTGCTGAATTATGTCTCGTGTAGGCGCTTTGGCGAATCTCCATATTTTAGATGCATGATCGATGACGGGAGCTACACCTGAGTGGTACAACTTATTAAAAATACCATAGGTAATATTTTCATAATTCTAAAATTTTGATATTATTGCGCCAAAACGCTCGAACGGTTAAGCTCGATTTTTCTGAAGTCTCATTATAAGCCATATGCTCGTTAAAATAAAGTCCCAAATACTTATATTCACTAACTTATATTCACTTAATTCCTGGCTATTAAGCATTTATTTAAATATTGTTAATCCTTGCCTTCGGTTTCTAAAATGCCTTACTTTGTTTCTAAATTGTTCACCTTCAGTTGCCAGTGATCACACCAGTGTTCCATAGCAGAAATAAAAGTCTCTAACTCGCCCTCTGAATTAGAAAAGAGTACTATATCGTCAGCGTATAAAAACATGCACACTGTTTCGCTATTGATTTTATGTCATTCCAAGTTGTATAAGGTAATCTACCAAGGAATTAACAAAAATAATGAACAATGTGGGTTGCAGAGGTTCCTCTTTTCTTACTGCACTAGACACATCGAATCATTTAATTTTCATATGTTCATTTATACGAACATACATACGGTCTTGTTTCCGTATACATAGATTTTATAGCATTATATATCTTGCCATCAATATTGCACTCTATTACACGATATAAATTAAAGCAAATTTCTATTAATCCAGTCGGAAGCCTCTTCAATGTCAACCATGGCAATCTACCTATGAGAAATTTTTGTGTGGCCAATAGACTCGTGTCTTCCAAGTAGAAGTCGGAGAAACGCCCTGGGGACCACCGCGCCCTCATCTGCAAATTAATTGTATTTTACCAGCTAAAACATTTGTTTTAATGTCTTCAGTGTGTAATGCGCCATGGATATAGTATTGGGGGGGGGGGGAGGGGATATCGGCTACCTGCTGACCAAGGATCACACGTGAATATATATATATATATATATATATATATATATATATATATATATATATATATATATATATATATATATTTCAATAATAGAAACGTTTTTCATTCTCAAACCAGAGGAACATTTGCCAGAGCATGAACAAAGCCTCAAAATGGTCGAAAAAGTGTCATACAATCAATGTATTAAGCATAATAATTATTCTGGGATGCATGATTCCTTATCTCCAGTTTCTTAGTTATCTCATGACATTAAATAATATCGTCCACGGGATATATCTGTCTGCATTAACAGTTGGGGAGGGTACAGTTATGGTAATGGAACATGACTGGTATTTACATGTTTTGAAAATTATATTCATATAAACATTTCTCAATATAACATGCAAATTGGTTGATCCATGTGGCACCCCTTCTGGCTACGCCACTAGCACTTTACAAGTTATATTGAATCAAAATTTAAAACTTAAGTTTGGAAGAAACATGATACAGAAAAAAACAAGAACTATTTTTTTAGTCAGTATATACCCCATGATATAATGATATATACCCCATGTGGTCTAATGTGCATTTGGAAGAGCTTTTGGATTAATTCTAAATTTAAAACTTTAAATAAGGAGATGTTTATCTGGTACTACTTTCACTGATGGGGTTCATATTATCGTTGATTCTTTCAAAGTTATCGCTTTAATCATTAAAATGAATTTAACTATTATATCCAAGCAGTGTTGACAAACAGGAAAAACATGTAACCTAATGCACCATGTAAGGTGCTAGGTTGCATATATGTAGAGGCAGAAAAGTCACTTGTTGCCGAATGCCATTTGCAAAGCTCTGGCTTATCTGACTTGCTGCCTGGTGCCCTTCTTAAATTTGTTTTGCTTATTTTGGCGGGCCCCCACATGTTATAAACACATTGATATTAACGAAACAACCAGACTGTGTGCAGTGATATCAATGTTTTCTGGCCTATTTTTATCAAAGCTCAAAGGGATTACCTTTAGTTCATAATGGTCAGATAGGTGATTGGGCCCCTTTAAATGAATTTTTGTGTGCCCCTTATTTACATAATTTATACTTTTTTTCTAGAAAAAGTAGAAACAGGGCTGATTTGGTAAACATGTTATTGTCGTCACAGTCACCTTATTCTATTCATTCTGTATTACAAGTGCGCTTTCCTGTTTTGTCTATTTTCAATATACATCCATTGCATTATTACTTTACATAATGTGCTATATTTGCATATATAAAAATAACTGATGGAAAGGGAGGGATAGAGAGGGAGGTTCGTCATCTGATGTCGATCTGATTAAAATTTCATTACTCATTTTCCTTTATCAGGTACGTAATTCTGGTAATTTTAATGAAAGGTCTGGGCCATTTTTAAGGTATATAAACCGCATCTTTCTGGCAAGTTAAACACAGATCCTTTATAAACTTTGTCTTTAATTTTTTTATTAACCTATTTTGCAATATAGTCTGCCGATAAATGTCATCCTTAAGATAATTTTTTTAAATAAACAAAATTTTTCTGCATCTGTATCATTCCTCTACATCCTCCTCTTTGCATATTATTTTTTAAAAGTTTATTTCTTTTATTTAATTACTGAATGAAAACATACTATGTACAGTGATATCCACGTTTTCTGGCCTTTTTTATTAAAGCTCTGAGGGATTACCTTTAATTTTTAAAGGTCAGATAGGTGATTATGTCCCTATAAGGAAAATTTCTTCCTTTCTAATGAAAACCGAACGATCTTTCTGACTGACTTCAAACAAGGATGTTCAATAGACAGTTCATGGGAAAGGATAATCCATACCTGGAGAAAATACCATAATATATCACGTTTCACATATAAAGTCATGTGGTAACGTATTCATATGACTGGGATTTACTTAAAACTAACCATGGTAAGACCTTATTTGGTGAGTAACATGTTATTGAATTCAGAAACTTAACACAAACATCTTGTAACTTGTAAATCCAGCTCTTTGTTATCGGATAATATATATATATATATATATATATATATATATATATATATATATAGAGCTCTTTAATTTCTTTAATTTCACCGGGACATTGGTCTGATTCTTGGTGAACTCGTCATGCTACATCTCAATACTATGTTCCTGAGGGTTTAAAATGCGTGATATTTTCAAAATAATAGTCGACGTGACCTCGACATGTCTTTTTAGCCCTGAGCTTCAATACAGTCTATTGTCCGTTCTGGCACCCCTGTCCACCTGGTTTTTTTTCGCGATTATTTTTTTGCGAATCAAAGAACGCCAAAACTTTTTGACCTCAGTAGCAGAGAGAGAAAATAAACCGTAATTAATTATAATGGAAATAAAAGTCTACCTGATGTTATTTTCCTGTAAACAATTTAAAACCATTTTATGAGTAACCAGTCTATTCTGTAGAGACATCTTACCACTAATCTTTGAAATGGGCTCATCAGAGAAGAGTGATGACATCATAATAGACGTGACGTACTTAAAAGGCCCCAACATTCACGGGACCAATAATCAAGCGCTGCCGACCCCTGTTTACAGCAAGAGTTGTATTCTCCTCGTACACTCGCTTCACTGTTACGTCACATTACTTTATATCTTTATCCAAGGAAAAAACACAATGGCCAGTTGTTAGGGACGCCATGAACCACTGATATATATCAGACATGTCAACCAGGTTGTATAAGTAAAAATATTTATATCGTGAGTAGGTAAGGTACCAAATATTACGCTTTTGCCTCTTTATGCCATTGGTGCAAATTTTGTTTGGCAAGTTTGTCTTATGTAGAGATAATCGCGAAAATCAGGTGGACATGGGGTGTGCAATGGACTATAGTTGAAATTTATAACTTGAACAAAAAGACATATATACAGATATACATCCATATGAAAACAGATATTTCATATTTCTTCCTGTTAATACTCAAAAACACTCTTCTTTTGGCTAAGGGCTTTTGTCAGCTTCTGCTGATATACTTTTTTATATAGTTGAGCAATGACGGTGCCAGATAAGTAGAGCGTGGTGATGTAATGGCAAAGGTGCCGGACTAATGGTCATGTGGTCATGGGTTCGAATCGCGAAGCCTCTAACTTCTCTACTTAGACCCTTAAACAAGGTCTCAGCCACAAGTGTGCATATATATGTTCACCAAGCATTACAAATGGTTACCGGATTAAGCGCCATCTGCGAATGGCGGGCCCTAGCGACCTGAAAACCGTGTGTGGGCTCTGTAGCGTCCAAGGAGAGCTACCACCGGGAAGTTAATTTGTAAAGTCTTCTGAGCCAGATACTAGGAAGGGAACTTAAACCTACAACTTAACTTTTAGTTTAAGTGATGCAAATTCCTAAGACATGAATCATATAAAAGGCACCACATTGGCTTCACGACAACACCTTCTGATATTGAAATTTCGAAAGTAGAACGGAGAAGTGCAAGAAAACCAGTCTCAAAAGTTTTGAATTCAACGATGGCCACTCAACATTTTTTGTGAAAAGTTTACCATGCAAACGACGACCTTACAGACTTGGCCAACTAAAAAGAAGTAAAAGCCCACGATCCGATTTTCACCTTGCCGAAGATTCATTTAACTGTGAAAAAGGAGTGATTTTAAATCCAGGGGATTGTAATTATGAACAATTCGTTGCATCTGGCATCGCGGAGTTTTTTTCAGATACTTGATGCTTCGTCTCAAGTGTTGTTTTTTTTAAAAGGAAAACTACATTTATATAATAAAATTATGAAATATTGTGTATTTAAAACCATTAACACCTTTGAAAATGTATTGTATAAGTGCTGGAAAGAATAGGATCAAATTCTAATAAAACACGATGAAATAATGTGATATTTTAACAGTTGGGTGTAATAGGGTTTCCTGTTGTGCATGAGTGGGGTGTTCGATGTAGCTTATTTAACTGATTTTTTATTTCTAGTTGGATATTCTTGTATTGAATTACAAGGATGGTGTCCAGGACAATTGAATAAGTAACATTTGCTTTGCCACGGGAATTGGTCTGTTCAATGTATACGTTTACAAAATATTTGCTATTCAGAAGTGTCTTCTGTAGTCAGGGGCGTCAATACAGGAAGGATGTACACACTTTTCATCAAGTGGGGGGGGGGGGGGGGGATGATCAATGTAATAAGCCCCCTGCTATTCAGAGATTAATAATCATATATTGGAAATGAAATATATTAAAATTAGAATTACAGACTCTGGTTCCATTTTTGAGTTTACTGTGAAATATTATATATCTAATCCTGATTTAGAAGTAACCATTACGGGGAACTCGCAATTCTGTCATTTTATACGCTTTTTTCAACATTTTAGTCAATATTGGTCAGTGATTACTAGACATTTTAATACTTCTAGGCGTGGCGTAATAAATGTTGATAAATCCGTGCTACGTCAGCTTTAACAGCTTCATGCAGCTTGCTGAGAATGTAAAGTGACTAGGTTTAACCAACAGTAATTGAGCCAAAACCATTAAAACGGGATCATTGAAGTTAGAAGAAGGATTTTTCTGGACATAATTTTTGCTGTAATATTAATTAATATGGACTTATAGCTCTGTGGGGTACAATTCTGCATACAGAAAGCTGTTCAAGTCCAAAACGGCCAGTACCTTTGCCAAAAATCACCGAAACGGAACTAATAGAACTATTATAGACTATGATAATTTCCGTGAAATTGTAAACAATTTCGCTTGACGGTATCGGAGATGTTTTTAGCTACTGAGCTGAATGCGTTTTTATGGCACATGACCAAGATAAAGCCTCCAATTAGGTAAAAATATTTGATGCAGGAGAATTTGAACAAACCGGAACAAGGACCACTTAATAATCATTTTTTTGTGCGATATAATTGAATCTGGCACAGGATTTTTCCAGAAGAAGACCATTGTTGCCCTAAGTGTTATAAAGGGTTACTTGGTCAAATGACTAAGATCAGCTTCCGGTAACTCGACCAAAACAACAGACGAAAAATTGGAAAGAGTACCTCTCTAGGATAATTTTGTGAAACAAGAAACAATTAGACTCAATGCATTCGGATAAGAAGATTTTTTTAAAGGTTACTGGCTGAAAGAGGCCAAAATTATAATTTATATAAATAAATATAATATATTAATCATAATTGTCCATATGCATCTTCTCTCCATTTACTATCTCCTATAACGGCTACCGAACATGTTTATGTCACAACAATATAGTTACATTACAGAAGTAACAGCTTTGTGTGTGTGTGTGTGTGTGTGTATGTATGTATGTATGTGAAATTAACAATTGTTTGACGCACGATATTTCAAGTGACAGAGAGTAAGCCATATTAAAAATAATTATAGAACTAATTAAATAAATAGTAACTGCCTGATATAAATAAGTGTTTTGTTTTGTTGCTTGAGCTATTTTACGTTTTTAGAAGACAAAAAGAAATGTACTGATGCAAATCAATATAATGAAGACAGTTATTTATATAATTAAGCAACTATATTCGTAAAAAAGGTATTTGTTTATTAGTCAGCATGAGGTTATTTTCACACAATGTTTGAAGAGATATCTTGTTCGAAAATCGAGCTGTGGACGAGATATCGTAAATTCCAGAAATAAATCGGGACGCACAAAATAAAACCCGCGGGTAGTATTATTATGAAATCGGGTATTGAGCTTCAAAACTGTCTCGTACAAAAGACAGGTCAGTTGAAGTACCTGAAGCAGAATTTATCGGCCGATCGACCGAGTCAAGCGATTATGTTCCCACTTGGATACGAATTCGTGTACTTTCAGACCCAAAGAGACGCGATTTGCACAGGTTTTTCGTGTACTTTCAGACCCAAAGAGACGCGATTTGCACAAAAACCGGCGTCGCTAAAAGTCTTGCATTGTTAAAAAAAACACTGCCGATAATCGCTGAAAATCGGCGAAAAGTGAAATCGTGTAGTGAGCGCACGGGAACGACAGAATTTAATGTTCACTATGGCGGCATTCATCACTCACGCACGTGCGGTTTTAATATTAGTAAGACCCGTTACGCTCAAGGTTTTAGAATTGTGGCGTTTTGTCCTACATGACATAGGCTAAACAACATAAGGGTACCAGAACAAGATAGCAAAAACTAAAAAAGGAGATAGGGGAAGCGGTGCAAGCCCTTCCTGTGTCCTGAGATATTTATTTTCCATTTTTCCCTTAAATCCTTAGAAATTTGACATCATTTTGGAACTTTCACCTCAATCTCAGCGCCATCCATCAAAAACCCGGCCAGTGTAACAAGCGGTTGAACTTGGCTCATGGAAAACCGGCTCCTCAGGTTTCCGGCCAAAGTCGCATGTACCTTTCCCAGAGTAGGAAAGGGGGCTTCTCTGGTTCAGGGGTAGAGCACAGGACTCAAAGCAGGGAGATCGTGAGTTAGATTCTCACGGTCTGTCCCAACCTAGGGTGAGCTCTGCAGGCTTAATTGGAAGGTCATGCCCAAAGGCCGTGTTTCACTCACAAAAGAATGCGCCTTTCAGGGGTTCCTTGGAGGAATGACCCAGTAATGGGGACGATTACACACCTATGGCCCGCAGGTGCAGTAGTCATCGGCCAAGTTAACATCAGGATATCATAAAAAGAGAGGTAGCGTGTGATACTGCCCTGTCAAGTAGTCCGAAACCGGAATTAAATTCTGCAGATGTACATATACTAAGTTAGCATAAAAAATGGAGGCGGTTACCTCCAACCAGAAATAAATAGGGGAAAATGTCAGGCTTAGTACTAGAGATCACACGGGACAAGGGTGTGACAATGAATTTATTTGAATGTTATGAACTGATGTGTTACTACCTAAATGTCACTAAATGTCAATAGTGTAATCGCGTGGTTATTACAATATAAAGGGTTATTACAATAAGGGTTGCTCAGTCAAACCTGTACTGTAATAACGTTCACTATTTTAAGAAGAGGTCAATAAATTATATCTATATATTCAACGTTTTAAGGGAGATCTCAAGTTTCCATTGCCATTAAATATCTTTCGCAAAAAAATATAATTTTAACAATTATATCACAGCAGTAATCATCAGTCACGTGATTTCAGTCAACGGTACATTAATAAAAATTGTATCACAGTATTTAACAGTTCTATCAAGGATGTTTTAGCTGTCACTAATGCCTGTTGACAAAGAGTGCTTAATTTGAGGACAATTAAGTTGAACATTTTCAGAAATACCACTCTGGATTGTAAAAAGTTATCATCCGCCCCCTTCATCCATCCGATAAAAAAATGAAACCTAGAAACTCGCGAATAACACTATCTATTCTTTAATATTAAAAATTTGGAAAAGGATAAGTGGTAGTTCTGAAAGTGTTCAAATTAAGTGTGATCAAATTAAGCACTCTTTGTCAACAGGCATTAGTGACAGCTAAAACATCCTTGATATTTTATATGTATTTTACCGGCCTGTTGAGCCCTTATATTTAGCCATTTTTTTAAATTATACCTAATAGCCGACTTTACCTTTCAGATAAAGAGAGCCAAGGGATGGTTTAAATGTTAACAAAATTGCTTTGCTTTTTTGTACAGAATCAAAATGTATAAATTGCACTTTTAGAACACGGTTGCAATGAATGGTATATTAAATTAATTAAAATATGTGGGAATATTGGGGAGGATCATCTATAGTAAATGAAACCACGCAAACAATTAAATTCGAATTTATGTTCCGATAACTTTATACACCTTGTAAATAAAAATCATAAATTGTGGGAACCTTGAATCAACGATAAATCTGACAGGAATTAAGTCACTGACAAAAATGACGCCTCTGAAAAAGTATATCGAAGGATATATAAAATTAAATCTTATTTAAAAAAAAAAGCTTTCTGTCGTTCGGATGTGTGTTTGTGTGTGAATGTGTTTCAGCGCGCGTATATGTGTGTTTGTTCACAACATAACTCACGAAATCATGACCGGAATCTCATGAAATTGTCAGGGCATAACGGGAATTGGAAAAGGAAGAATTGATTAGATGATGATGTGGAACCAGCATCGTTTCCGGATTCAGGAGAGTCATCCAAGAATATTCCCAAATGTAGTCACTTATGCACGAATGAACCAGGGATATGGGTAAAAAAATAAGTGAATGCAAAAACGGGTCCTGCCTCGTGCGCCACGCAGGCCTGCCCACCTGTTCAGGTCATGATCAAGCACCAAGAATTTCGGAGTAAGCAAGTCCAGTGGTTCTCTTCAATAAGGCTTGTGCACACATGCAGTTTCAAAGTATGAACTTCAGCAAGGGGATTTCAATGTTCGCAGAGCTTTTTTAAACGTGTTTTCAGTTCTGTGGTGAGTGGTAGTCTATCCAGAGCATCTAACATTTGGCCTCTCCCACGGAACCCCACTTAGAATAAAGCCGACAAATAAAAAAGACATTACAACCCCGAGGCCGCAAGGAGGGTATATGCGTTCATCCCCGTTGAATGGGAAAGATATCGCATGTTTGTGTATAGTTGGTGTTGTAAGAGCTACCAGTTGCTACGAATTACAAGGAACCATGCACCGCGCTTATGCTACGAACACTACAAGAGCGTATGAGGTTCCTGGTGTTGCAGCTTAAACATCTTGTGTCATTGTTTAATAAGCAGACGACGCGGCAATATTTGGTAGATTTATCAGGGGTGGAAATGAACAACAGGCATGAAATCTTAACCTTAACTAAATGGTATATGGCCATCATAATTTAATCTTAAATGTAAAAAAACTTGTTATCACCTGGTGTTGTCCTCCGTAGTTTTTTTTATAATAACATGAAAAAGTGTCGTTGTAGTCCATTAATGCCACAAGTAACATGATGAAAGTGTCGTTGTAGTCCAGTAATGCCACACGTAACATGATAAAGGTGTCGTTGCAGTCCAGTAATGCCACATGTGACATGAAAAAGTGTCGTTGTAGTCCATTAATGCCAGAGGTAAAATGATGAAAGTGTCGTTGGGGTCAGTAATGCCACACGTAACATGATAAAGGTGTCGTTGCAGTCCAGTAATGCCACATGTAACATGATAAAAGTGTCGTTGCAGTCCAGTAATGCCACATGTAACATGATAAAAGTGTCGTTGTAGTCCATTAATGCCACATGTAACATGATAAAAGTGCCGTTGTAGTCCAGTAATGCCACATGTAACATAATAAAAATGTCGTTGTAGTCCAGTTATGCCACATGTAACATGATAAAGGTGTCGTTGCAGTCCATTAATGCCACAAGTAACATGATGAAAGTGTCGTTGTAGTCCAGTAATGCCACACGTAACATGATAAAGGTGTCGTTGTATTCCAGTAATGCCACAAGTAACATGATGAAAGTGTCGTTGTAGTCCAGTAATGCCACATGTAACATGATAAAAGTGTCGTTGTAGTCCAGTTATGCCAAATGTAACATGATAAAAGTGTCGTTGTAGTCCAGTTTTGCCACACGTAACATGATAAAAGTGTCGTTGTAGTCCAGTAATGCCATATGTAACATGATAAAAGTGCCATTTTGTTCCAGTAATGCCTCACGTAACATGATAAAAGTGTCGTTGTAGTCCAGTAATGCCACATGTAACTTGATAAAAGTGTCGTTTTGTTCCAGTAATGCCTCACGAAACATTATAAAAGTGTCGTTGTAGTCCAGTAATGCCACATGTAACTTGATAAAAGTGTCGTTGGGGTCAATAATGCCACATGTTCCTTAAATGTAAATAAAAAAAGAAACATGCAAGAACAGTATAGCTGATAACACAAGACAATTGAAAGTGTTTTTAAAATTCTGCCTATGCATGCAAGGGCCCTTATTACACTTAAGGCTGAATAATATGTCTCACTTAGGAGTTGAAATGAGTTATCTAGTTTTATTCGAGATAAGATATGCAACTCAGCTAAAAGAAACCATTTTGTTTATCCTTTTATTTAATAAGTACCGAAGCGTATTGCTGCCACCTGGTAAAAGAAAAATAAATTATTTATCTCGTACGTACGAGATACTATCTCGGACGTACGACATATTTTCTCGTACGTACGACATATTATCTCGGACGTACGACTTAATTAATCTTACGCATCTGATTCGTAAATAAGTAAAAGAAATAGTATAAAAAGTAATTCTGCTTTACTGAGTTGAAGAAATCTTGAAATCTTTACATCATGTATAGCTTACAATAAATTGATTTAAATTGTGGGTTTTTGTATAATATATACTTTAGTATATATTTATACACAAATGATACATACATAAATACATATACATACATTAATAAATACATATATAAATAAAGATAAAGAGTGACACCTTTTAGACAGACTTACTTGTTTATTAACACGGCCATACCACTTATTACCATGGAGTGTGTTTATAAACAACATGGAGTGTGTTTATAAACAACATGGAGTGTGTTTATAAACAACATGGAGTGTGTTAATAAACAACATGGAGTGTGTTAATAAACAACATGGAGTGTGTTAATATTCAACATGGAGTGTGTTAATAAACAACATGGAGTGTGTTAATAAACAACATGGAGTATGTTAATAAACAACATGGAGTGTGTTAATAAACAACATGGAGTGTGTTTATAAACAACATGGAATGTGTTAATAAACAACATAGAGTGTGTTAATAAACAAGTTAGTCTATCTAAAAGGCGTCACTCTTTATCTTAATCTACGCTCCAACTACAGACTAACACGGCTATACCGCTTATTACATACATACATACATACATACATACGTACATTCATACATACATACATATCTTTTGTTAACACTGTTTGGGGGGGGGGGACAAAAAGTAAATTCATGCACATAGCATTGATAAAAGATTGACAAACAGTAGCAAATCACCCAGTTACTGACCCATTCAAAAACTGAGAGGTGAGACCTTAAGACTAAAATAGATGTGTGTTTAAGAGCCCTGGCCTGAGACGAAACACATCCCTAATTAGTGTTGCACACTCCATCATTGGTGTTAAGTATAGTGGTTGGGTTGTTTGGTGGCAGAGAAATTAGACTAACATCAAGCAGGGGCGAATCCAGAGAGGGGTTGGGGGGGGGGGAGGGGGTTCCAGGGAGTCCGGACCGCTTATTTCGAGCTGCAACAACCTTTTGAAGGGGTTAAACCATTTTTCGGTCAGGACCCCTTCCTTTCTGCTTTCGAACACACATAAAAGGATAAAACATGGACTTGGCTTTTCTTATTCAATACCTGAACTCAGCACATAATCCCTACCCCTTGCAAACCACTGCAAACCACATAGTTTGTTAAGGCCCAGACCAAATCACGATCGGGATTCAGGCCGGCCGAAATCGATCTTTAATTAATACCAAGGACAATGACATCCTGTCTAATCAGTTGAAGGGTATGGCTACTCATACCTCATACCCCACAGCTCATAACTGTATCTGCTTGCTGACTATATGTCCTAAAGGCTCTTTTTAGTTATCAAATCAATATAAATTGTTTATATTTATAAAATGTTTTTGTTTATTTTAGATACTGGATTTTATTATTTTTATTCATATATACATTGATGATGTAGGTAATACAAGCCAGAAATAGAATTCATTCATCAGGTTTATCATACTTCGCATTTTTACATAGGTTAAGATGTACCACAAAAGTCAGTAGTATTCTTTTTATTCCATTAAAAAATCATTTCAGGCATCAGTCCTACTAATATTCATTTGTTCAACTAACTCCATGTATCTGAAGTTTTGCATGGCATAAATAAACGTTGTCATGACGAAATTAGATTTACGTTTATGAACTAAGCTAAGTATATGTGCTGAAGGCATGCATTATTTAGTATTATGTCAACAGTTTAAATCGGGATTTGGGCTGGACCAGACCCTGATCGGGTATTGGACAGGTCCGGATATATACACCCAGGAATACCAAGAAGATGTATGTAAATAATATATAACTCCAAATTAACACATAGAAACTTCTAATTAAAATTGGTATAACTGAACTATAAGGGATGCAGCTCTATAGTATAGTGTGTATCCTGAACAGTCACATTCAGAGCCATGTAGTCAATCATAACCTCTCTCTCTCTCTCTCTCTCTCTCTCTCTCTCTCTCTCTCTCTGTCTCTCTCTCTCTCTCTCTCTCTCTGTATGTATAGATATATATAAACCCCAAGGAATACCAAGAAGATGTATTTATACATAACTCTAAATTAACACATAGAAACTTCTAATTAAAACGGGCATAGCTATATATATATATACATGTATATATATATATATATATATATATATATATATATATAAATACATATATATAGTAGTGTGTATATATATATATATATATATATAGAGAGAGAGAGAGAGAGAGAGAGAGAGAGAGTCTGTGTGACTCATTTCACTATTACAATTAAGTATAAGGTTTTAAAAATAAACTATTATGTTAATTCTAAACCAGCTTTAAATATATAAATTAATACATTGTAAACTCAGATATAGAACCTGAGTATATAATTCTAATTATTAATATATTTTATTTTCAATATATAAGTATTAATTCTCTATCTATATCAGGGGGAATGATTACATTGACCAACCCCCCTTGCTAACTCCCCCCCCCCCCCCCACACACTTAAGCTGACGCCCCTGATTTAAAATCCTGCAGTTTAAAAGATGAAACCGTATATATGTTACAATAGCTGAGCTCCTTTCGATTTAGGCCCATTAAGCAATGTGAAAATGTATAGTCTATAAAGTGCTAAATCTTATCATTCAGATCCGGTTCTGATAAAACACGAAAAATATGACATTTTAACAACTAATTCAATTAGCGTGTTCTGTTTCGTGTCTTATGAAATTATTTTTTCAACAGTGAATTCACGTGCATTGAATTACACAAGTGATTTCCATCACAACTTAATAAAGCTTTTTCATGCCGGCGCGCACACACAAACAAAACATTTCTTGGTATATCCAACATTTACAAATTCAATTTGACCCAGGTTTAAGAGATATCTCTCCACTCTTTGGGCATGCAGAATAATGATACTGTGTTGAGCAACAAGAATATACAATTTGGACAAGGCATACCTCCTCGTCATATGCTTACTGTCAGACAAGCCACATCATCACGTCCTAAGTGCAGGTCACGCCTCATCATTACGTCCTTACTGCAGGTCACACCTCATCATCATGTCCTAAGTTCAGGTCACGCCTCATCATCACGTCCCAAGTGCAGGTCACGCCTCATCATAACGTCCTTACTGCAGGTCACACCTCATCATCACGTCCTTACTGCAGGTCACACCTCATCATCACGTCCTTACTGCAGGTAACGCCTCATCATTACGTCCTTACTGCAGGTAACACCTCATCATCACGTCCTTACTGCAGGTAACGCCTCATCATTACGTCCTAAGTGCAGGTCACGCCTCATCATTACGTCCTTACTGCAGGTAACACCTCATCATTACGTCCTTACTGCAGGTCACACCGCATCATCACGTCCTAAGTGCAGGTCACGCCTCATCATTACGTCCTTACTGCAGGTCACACCTCATCATCACGTCCTAAGTGCAGGTCACGCCTCATCATTACGTCCTTACTGCAGGTCACACCTCATCATTACGTCCTTACTGCAGGTAACACCTCATCATCACGTCCTTACTGTAGGTAACGCCTCATCATTACGTCCTAAGTGCAGGTCACGCCTCATCATTACGTCCTTACTGCAGGTAACACCTCATCATTACGTCCTTACTGCAGGTCACACCTCATCATCACGTCCTACGTGCAGGTCACGCCTCATCATTCCGTCCTTACTGCAGGTCACACCTCATCATCACGTCCTAAGTGCAGGTCACGCCTCATCATTACGTCCTTACTGCAGGTCACGCCTCATCATTACGTCCTTACTGCAGGTAACGCCTCATCATTACGTCCTTACTGCAGGTAACACCTCATCATTACGTCCTTACTGCGGGTCACGCCTCATCATCACATTCCTACTGCAGGTCATGCTTTATCATCACATCCTTAGTGCAGGTCACGCCTCATCATCACGTCTTTAGTGCAGTTCACGCCTCATCATTACGTCCTTACTACAGGTCACGCCTCATCATCACATTCTTACTGCAGGTCATGCCTCATCATCACGTCCTTACTGCAGTTCACGCCTCATCATTACATCCTTACTACAGGTCACGCCTCATCATTACGTCCTTACTTCAGGTCACGCCTCATCATGACGTCCTTACTGCAGATCACGCCTCATCATCACATTCTTACTGGAGGTCACGCCTCATCATCACGTCCTTACTGCGGGTCACGCCTCATCATTACATCCTTCTTACAGGTCACGCCTCATCATTACGTCCTTACTTCAGTTCACGCCTCATCATTACGTCCTTACTGCAGGTCACGCCTCATCATCACATTCTTACTGCAGGTCATGCCTCATCATCACGTCCTTACTGCGGGTCACGCCTCATCATTACATCCTTACTACAGGTCACGCCTCATCATTACGTCCTTACTGCAGGTCACGCCTCATCATCACATTCTTACTGAAGGTTACGCTTCATCATCACGTCCTTACTGCGGGTCACGCCTCATCTTCGTGACCTTACTGCAGATCAAACCTCATCATCATGTCTTTACTCCAGGTCACGCCTTATCATCACGCCCTCACTGAAGGTCAAGCCTCATCATCACGACCTCAGTGCAAGTCACGCCTCATCATCATGTCCTTTCTGCAGGTTTCGCCTCATCATTACGTCCTTACCGCAGGTCAGGGTTTATGGGTAAATTTTGAATCTCGAACCCAACAATTACAAAATACAACACCAGTGAAGAGGTAAACGTAACCTGTTCAGATACGTGGCATTGATAAGATTTGTTTAAGGCAAATTACATAAACTTGGATGTTTTGCGGTAAGCATGTGGAATGTACACAAATCTGGTGTTTCACTGAAATGTAACATGTTGGGATTAAAGTTTGCCTGTTAAGATCTGTATAGTCCCGACTTCAGTGCTTAAATGGAAGAGGTTCATTTTGAGTAGAAATGACCTCAGGTGGAAGGGTCAGTGCCGGCCAACTTAGTGGGCGTAGGTATCCTCATGTTGCACATGCAAATCCCAGGGATCCTGTCTTAACTGACGGTTAACCCGCTGCAACAAAAACAAGCATTGCGCTTTCAGTGTGACTGTGTGGGTGTTGTGGGGTTTTGTTGATATGTGGCGCCTGTAGAGATCTTTCACAATGCTTCGGGTAATTACGGAAACCCCTCCGGACAATTCTTGTCGCCTTAAGCTGGGGCAACCCCCCCACAACGCTCGTTTAGGTTTGTCATGTCATTTATCTCCTCATTTGGTTGTTCTCTTGTTTTCCTCTTTCAAAGTGCATCCGATTCACACTGTAAGTTCATTGTCAATACAAGCACTTACTGGAACATCACTTTCCGAGTCGGTCCTCTTATTGCCTCTGCTAGGAGGATATGCGCTCATTCCCGTTCGCGTGTGTGTTTTGTGTGTATGTGTGTCTATTTATAACATAACACACGCAACCACGAACGGAATCCAATGGAAAATTCTGGGCACCATTGGAATGAAAAAATGAAGAATCGATTAGATTTAGGTGTGGGTCCGGATCCAGCAAGGACTTCCAGGAATATTCACAAATGTTCAGTCACATTCTCCTCACGCGAGATCTCGTCTATGAAGGGGTTAGATCCCTGCCAATCAATGTGCGCACAGCACTATTTCAAGTCAAACGCAAGCTATAACGCCCGCAATTAAAAATGACAATAATAAAGCCAAATAGCAATTATAAAGTATGCTAATACAACAATCCATTCAAAATATAACCAATAAACGGCATTTTTTTCCCGTGAAAGATACCTTTTTTTTATATTGATAAACCTGCGGACTTATTTGCGGTGTAATATCTGTGACGCGGTATTGTATATATTAACAGAAACTTATGCACGTGTTTCCGTTGATAGTTTGCGTGTTGCAACTGCTGCCAGTATTGTTGAAGACGTAAATGCACGGTGATAGTGCACACTTGTGTGTGTGTGCAAGTGCCACTTGTTGTGGTCTTTTCAACATTATGCAAAAGGATTACCTGCATGTATTTGGGGCAATAACGTTTATCGCATGCGAAATAAGACACGAGTCCCAAGTGATCGAGAGTCACATGTTGTTTACATTTACTGATCACCCAAGTGTGGCGCTGACTGGGTCAAATGTCATGTCAAACTTGCTTTAGTCCGTTCTTACTGGCAGGGTCATAGCATTGGCCCAATAGACCTTGACCCTGTACAGAGTTTGCGATTAAACATAGGATTTGCCGAATAAGTGAAGGCAGACGCTTGTTGGGGGAACATACGGTCCAATGAACCTGGGGATATGGGCCATTGAATGAATAAAAACACTGGTTGTGGAGTAATGTTTGAAAGCCAAGGTCATATTCTCATCAATATTTAATTAAGAATGGCTCTAGAATTGTGAATTTCAATAGCACTAAGCATCGTCAAGTAAATATATATGTATGTATGTATGTATGTATGTATGTATGAATATATATCCTAACAAAACTAAATGTTCTTTGATCCATGTTCCAGTTTAGTTGAAATCCGCTAAGGACATTTTGTGTATTACTGCTTACGTTTTAACCAAAAATAAACAGACACGAGACACGGTAAAAAAAAATTCCGATCTCCTTGGCGGATACAATGATTATCAAATGTTCGCTTTCAAACCATACCATCAGGGTACCTTCTTTGCATCCCTGACAACAAAATGGCTGGCACTATCAGGAAAGGAGCTTTTGCGCGTATTATATGTGTAAAAATTGTAAATGAATATAAAAATGTATTTTACATGAATTTCAATCCTGGTGATTATGACGTATCCAATTGTTTCTTTCAAAAGAATGCTGTGGATGAAGAAATTGATATAAACAGATTCACAGATAAACCATAAGACCATACAAAAAAAAAAAAAGCCTGGCATAATTTAAGGAAATATTTTTTTTAATATTGTGACGGGTATATCATTATTTATAGGTTTACCTTTATTAGGTCTGGAATGATGATAAATAATTCATCATACATTTAGTAGGAATGGGCTATTCCACCTGAGCGCTGACGTGATCGAATGAACTTTGACTTCACACAAATGACTATAGCATCAACCCGGACAGTTTCGGAATGTAACTAACAACGGCAGTGATGACGGCCTGCAGTCCCCACCTGTACCGGCGTCAGCTGTGAATAAAGTTCAGCGACACACACGCTGACACTCCTCGTGTATAGACTCTCTTTAAAATAGAAATGTTGGACTTTCTTCTTAACCTCAGGTACATGAAATTTTCTGTGCATTATTTTTAACGTGACGTAACTGACGTTGATAGAATGCTGTAAGAAATAAGATAAGAATTTAACTCTTACTATCTATAGAAAACTTTATTTAAGGAAATTGTGTTGTGGATATATATATATATATATATATATATATATATATACGTGTGTTTGTGTATGTGTACACAATATATGTATATAATAGTCTTGACCGACTGATAACAATTAAAAAATCAGGTTATCATACCAATAATAATGTTCATTCACTATTTTTGCTATCTTTAGCATCCTTTCTTAATATATGAAATTTCTCGTCCCGCTAGTTTTGGAAATATTTTATGTATGATAAAAAGTATCATTATTTCAAAAATTGCATTTCTCACTGACAGAAAAACTTCCAGTGATAACACATGTGAAGGTAACGCTGCCGTGATGGTACAGACGAATAAACAGCATATGGGCCTTGATTCAGGGTGGGTGGGGAGGCCGGGACATGCCCCCGCCTTTTTTTCATGGGACGAAGGACAAATAACTTCTACCCTTTTATTTGTTAGGTACGGAAGCGTATTGCTGCCACCTGGTAAAAGAAAAATAAATTATTTATCTCCTACGTACGAAATACTATCTCGTACGTACGACATACTATCTCGTACGTACGACATACTATCTCGTACGTACGACATACTATCTCGTACTTACGACATACTATCTCGTACTTACGACATACTATCTCGTACGTACGACATACTATCTCGCACGTACGACATATTATCTCGTACGTACGACATAATAAATCTTACGGATTTGATTCATAGACCAGACAACATGCCAACAGATATATGTATAAGCAATATGTATATGTTAAATAATGTATGTTTTCACATTAAGTATATATACAACATCTACACCTATTGCAAACCGCTGGACCACCGTTGAAACCAACACACACACTCACATATATATCTTTTTATTTATAGTATATATTTAAATGCTATTCGATTCACATTTTTTGTGTGTGTCCAGGTTTCTGTTATATTTCAAGCTAGCGACAGCTTGTCACCCCAAACGTCGATTTTAGATGAACTGGAGACGATGGGGTGACAGTACAAGCTATTGGGTTCGCATCAATTCTAGTATGTGCAGATGTGCACGCCATTTCTGACACTACTTTTTCATTTTCATCTACTTCTCGAACTGCCCTTTACCTGAGTTAAGACAAAAAGTAACGTTATTTTGTTGGGGAAAATAATAATTATTACATCCACGGTTTACTTACGTGTATTCGTGCAGCAGTTTTTAATACCGAGGCTGGTTTTACTCGAAAAACTCGTCTCCACGTCTGTCAGCGGGAGAATCAGAACTTCCGGTAGGGGATTTCCAAACGGCTATGTGTAAAACTCGGAAGTCCGAAGTCGGAAGCAAGGATTTTTTTTTAAATAAAGCAATGTTCGAAGCATAATTAAAATGTTACTACATCAATAGAAAGTACCATTTCATTTTTATTGATAGAATAAGATCTTTTCTATCATTATGTAAAAAATCAAAGTTATCCATCCGAAGTTATAGACTATTTCTTGCTCGGTAATGCCCGGTTATGGTCCAAATAACATGTGTAAAACTCGGAAGCCAGTAATGGCTAATGCACTGGTCATCATGTCGTCAGCAAACGTGTCAAGCATTTTCAGTTTCTTCAATATCACATATTTTTCATAAACTCAGTTTGTTTTGTAACATTAATTATGCTGTTTTTTTATAATATATTATATTGATATTTTATTTCATTTTGTAAAACAAGATTATATAATTACTCATCAATATTTTCGCTGTTACCGTTTTTTTTGTTTGTGGAAACATGAAAAAAAAATAAAGATTTGATAATATTTTAAAAATTACCCTGATAATATCATAGAGACTTAAACAGATAATTTGACAGAACCACAAAACGTCCAGTAAATGTTTTAACGAGGGTGTTTCGAACAAAACATTTTATTTATCATGTATCAATTGAAAAACCTTTTCCTCCATTGACCAAAAAATTTAATCATGATTATGAATCCCTTAAACTCTTATCTATTATGTAATACTCTTTATGCCAAATTATATTTTACATTTCATGGTCAGGTTGCACACTTTTATTTATATATATATGTATATATATATATATATATATATTTTTATATATATATATATATATTAATCACATTGCAATGTGATATTTTCCCCTATATGTTCCTGCTGTAAATGGAACCTGTTTCAATTCATGTTTTGAAATTTTGCCAAAATAGCATAATATACATGATGCTTTACAAAAATTTGTTTGCTACTGATTTCATCAGACGTATCCTGCAAAATTAAAAATCAACACAAACATTAACAATACCTTGACAGAAAAAAATACACAATACATGTGTAATTAGATATAATCCCGATTGTAACATTTTACAATCATATAAAAAACAATAGTTTCTGTTTTTGCAGAACGATTCAATATATAATCGATATTTTTTATGCAGTTAGGTACAATATTCATCAAATTAATGTTCTGAAAATTTGCAAAACCACAGGAAACAAACATTTATACTTTATATATATATATATATATATATTGAAAATACGTCAACTAAAAAATAAATAAAACATCAAACAAAACATTTTGCATAGCCAAAAAAAGTTCAGTAAATGTTTAAAAATAAATTGTTACAGAGCAAATGTTAAAGATATAATAAATTCTGTTTAATTATAGAACCTGATACAAGCAACTATTTAAGTCCGAAAGCGCACGGTACTTCTGTGTCGAGAATTCCGATTATAGTCCGGTTAATTTTGTTTCTGAGCATAAAAATATAAGAATCAAATAAAAATAGTGAGTATACACGGAATATTCAGATGCATATATTTTTATATAAAGATAAAAAATTACTATACAGCAAAAGTAGAATGGGAATATTTAATATTTTTAATTGAAATATTTATCTTAGCGGTAAATATCTTACTTGATTTATCAATCCGGTTTGGTTCCATTATTGCATGGTGTCATCATTTTTATGTGGAATTTCAAGGAATGAATCATAAAGATGAGCAACAGGTTCAATAAAAATGCCTATATCCCGTAGCATCTTTAAGACACCAGGTCACCTCTAGACAGACTTTTACTTGAAGCCCCAGATGTCTTACGTGTCGATAAAGATTCTATATGGTTATTTATTAAAGATTTTACATTCAAAATTGTAATTTCTTATCGAGATCCTTGTAATCTTATACAGTAATCCGAAGTTGAAGGGAGCACATTCTGTTTACATGCCCTTATCATGCACATATTATAACGTATGAGAGTGAAATCAGTTGCAAATATACTTTAAAATATTATTAAATATCTATTTATTTGAAGTTGAAATGTGATGTTGAAACATCAGGAGTGAATTTTAATATGTAAATATCAAGATTGAAAAAGTTTGAAAGAAACAGTTAAAACTTGAAAAAGAATTGATTTTAGTTTAAAAAAAAATGATTTGCTTAAATATACAAATCGATAAGATTTTATAATCACACATGTATTAGTATGTTATATATTACCTGGACTGTTGTATCCCTTTTCTAAGATATATTTTAACTTTTTGTTTAAATATCGTAGAACTCTAACATATTGAAGGACATTTCGTTTTGTAAATGATACATGTATATTTTTTCCAGCGATGACCTACTGGGATATATTGAATTTTCATATTTGTTCAACGTTTGGAAAATATATTACTGTTTTTATTTTGAATGACATCGTAATTTATAACTGTATTTTTAAAGCCGTATTAGGGTTTATTATACCATATTTATTATTCAGTGGTGCATCCATAGAGGGCGCAAGCATAACACCGAGGAATCCCCATCCCCCCCCCCCCATCGCAGTACCGTGTGAGTCATATGTACACGGTCTCCCCACAGATCTAAGCTCGGGGTTGGATCGACCGTGAAAAATATCACGGCTCCTCGGCTGATACTCAGACTCGCGCACTGTGCTCTGCTGTCCGAGTCTGCATGTGCGCTCTCAGATCACAAAAGTCGGTAAAATGCAAAGATTGTCATAAGACTTTAACATATCAATTATTTTACAACGAGTACTACATTTAAATACTAGTTGTGACATTTTGCAAGTTATAAATGTATAGACGCGAATTTCATCATTGACATTAACATGTTACTTTTGAACATGTGAACTTTTGAATATTTGGACTTTCCAATTTATACCGTAATGTTATAGAAATATAAATATTAAAGCCCAACAACCTGCAGTTTGAATACATTGTTCCAATACATGTAGGAGTATAGTTGCGGAACAGAAAATCTTCATAATCTTTCGTTTAAGGTGCCTCAAAATGTCCTCTTTACATTACATATTTTAAAAATTAACCCCTTCCCATACCATCCCCATGTTAATACAAATAATTTTCACAAAACATAGCCCTAGATAGGGTGAAATATATTACGTGAAAATACCATCACATATATATATATATATATATATATATATATATATATATATATATATATATATATTAAATTTACAAATAAAAAATTAAGAACTTATAGTTTTCCGATTATGTATCATGTTTTGTGTTATTCACGCATTAAAAGCAGAATCATGCATAAGCTATTTTAATATATGCATGCAACTATAATTATAATGAAACTGCATTTGGGCTGTGGCTCTTAACTGACCACAAGTTAACCAGTGCGTCTCTGTGACTTCCGAGTTATACACATTGGATAACATCCCAGCACTTCTGACTGACTTCCGAGATTGCTTCCGAGCACAAAATCGTCCATAACGTTCAGATTAAGGAATGGATAACTATTATTCTTCACAGAATGATAATAAAGATCTTATTCTATCGGTGGAAAAAACAAAACGGTATTGAAGCGTTAGCATTTTGTATATGCTTTAAACTGCATTATTTATAAAACGATTCCTTGGTTTCCGGCGTCCGGCTTCCGACTTCCAAGTTTACATATACGACCGCGCCATGACACCTTCACTTTTGAATGAGAAGTACCGCTTTACGTGAATCGGTGCCACAGTGATGAAAGAAGGTAATAAATGTAATTATTTTTGTGTAACAACATTTTTTCTACGATGTTAAGCACATATAATACGACTTTATAAGCCTGTGATGCCAAATAATACCAGACAGGAAATATTTTGATCCGACCCTTAGAATGGGCGTTCTGTTGTGACTGCCATCATGACTCCAGGCCCTATCAGTTTATTTCAGAAGGCCCGAGTGTCATGTTGTCATGGCTAATTTCAAGCAAGCGAAATATACATCAAATCGTTGTCTGACAGTCATATACAGAACTCTCATTTTAAGAAAGGTGATTAAATAATATTAGCAGTAGGCCTATATGATATTATAATAGTGAGCCTGTCATAATGTTAATAAAAAACAAATCTTTCCTTTGCCAAACTGAAACTACTTTTTGGAGAAAGAAGGGTTCGGAAAAGAGGTACAGCTCCCAAAAAGCCTGATTTTAAGTAACTGACAATGGATATTTGTGGGGCAGGTTTCTAATATTCTAAACTGATCTTTCTAAGAACTAGATTTAAACATAACGCAACGTGTAGTTTATCTTTTAAACTATTTAATGCATATTCAGCCATTGATATGGTTGGTGGGTAGCTGAACAGACAACAATCCATTTAATGGGGTACGTATAATTTTTATTTTGGATTAAATTATAAAAAAATATATTAAAAAAATTATCACTTATGGACGTGCGATTAATCTGTGAGAGAAGATTACGAAATTCTAAAATAAGTCTTAACCTCATATGTCAGGCTAAAGTGGTGGTAAAATCTCGTCCCAAATTTTTTCTGATTTGCGGATTGGTATAAGATCTTGTGTGTGATACATGTACGTGTAACTCGCACTTCTGTAAACGGCATGAAGTATGGGGTCAAGCACTTCGTTTCATAATAAATGAATCATGAACCTCTCCTAATGGGCATCTCTGTATTACAGAACCTCTGTAAGTGTCTGAAAAGTGTTTACATAAGAAGGCCGGGTGACCAGAGGAAAGATCTTGGTCGCGCACATGCGACAATTATAACAAAGAGAAGAAACATGACAGAAGAAACACCTAGAGAAGCTTGAAAACCCTTGAATTGTTAATTTATGCTGTACCACCACCAGGTGGCGTGAGCGCTGTGTTTGTCTCGCTTCTAAACGATTGGTCTCGTTTCTAAATTTTATTTCCATTTCAAATTTGCCATATAAGCATAGGAATCCCCCGCAAGTAACAATAACTAATTGTGTCCCTTGCACATGTCGGGATATTTTATCTGGTAAAACAAGAACCTCTGATAGACATTACAGGTATTACTAATGACATTAATAGTATCCACCGTCTGATCCATTCTAACACAGCGCTGGTATTATATTCCAAGGCTTTCAATCTTTTAACACACACACACACACACACATATTATATAAATGTATATATATATATACACACACACATATATATCATATAAATGTATATATATATATATATATATATATATATATATATATATATATATATATATATATGATATATATATATGGGAAAGGAGAGAGAGAGCGAGAGAGAGAGGCGATTGTATAATAGAGAGTTTAAATGAAAAAAAGGACCTATTTACATTTTACAAACCAGGTATTTTGAGTATACACGAAATACAATTTAGTCAACTCAAACTACTACGGTATCTTTCAATATTTCGTTCTTCGTTTGCTTTCTCCTGTATACAAGTGGAAAAACTTGCCCCGGGTGCGATCAATGAGGAAAAACAAACAGCGCTCACGCCACCTGGTGTTTTTCTGTCATGTTTCATCTCTTTTTTCATAATTGTCGCGTGTGCTAGACTAAGATCTTGCTTCTGGTCACGCGGTCTTATTATAGTAAACAGACAAAGGTGCACTGTGTTTACTCACACACAGAACCATAATAACGTATACAAAACCGGTAAACAGGAGATATTAAGCCCGTGTATCGGCATGGATTTGCTGAACAACTTTCGTATTCAGCCAAAATGAGTAAATAACGTGAGCAAAAACACATATTATTACATAAGAATATGAACCTTGAGTGTCAATATAGAGGTGTGTGTAATACAGGGATGCCCGTATGGAGAGGTTCCTGATTCATATATTATAAAACGAAGTGCTTGATTCGTGCCGTTTACAGTAGGGCGAGTGACACTGTGCGTTACGTCATAAATCTAGTTCTTATACAGATCAATTTTGGAATATAAGAAACCTACCCCACATATATTCATTCTCAATTACTTACAATCAGGCTATTTGTTAGTTGTACCTCTTGTCCGAACCTTTCCTTTCCTCGAAAAGGTAGTTTCAATTTGGCAAAGGCCATATTTGTTTCTTATTAATATTATGACAGGCTCATCATTATAACATTTTACACTGCTAACAGAATTTAAATACCTATTTAAAAATGAAAGTTATGTATATGACTGGCAGACAACGGTTTGATCAATTTCATTTCCTTGAAATATTTCCGAAACCTAGACACAAAGAAATAATGATAAATCGAATGGCATTTAAATTTATGGTATAAATAAATAAATAAACATATGTATTTTTTTTTCTTTTCAACGATGTTCCGACTGTTTGCAATGTGAAGATGTTGTGTAGTTAGGGTACGAACACGCATTATTTAACATATACATATTGCTTATACATATATCAGTTGGCCTGTTGTGTATTCTGTGAATCAGATGCGTAAAATTAATTATGTCGTACGTACGAGATACTATGTCGTACGTACGAGATACTATTTATTTTTCTTTTACCAGGTGGCAGCAATACGCTTCCGTAGTTAGGGAAATTAAATGCAGGTTTTTTATATAGTGATTTCAAGATAATTTCGTCGTTCAAATAATTTATAGTTTCTTAATATTTTCCTTAATACTTTTCAGTTGTCCAATACACGAATCGACACTTGTATTTAATAAGTAAATCTACTTGATAGAATGAGCAATTATACGATACAGTATGGGTCATTGCCTCATGAAAGAGTCATTAATGTTTTCCTTCATTATAGCAAGTCGCTGAATATTTATAAATTGGAGTGATTCAAGTCTAATTTAAAATATGATGAATAAGTATTGAAAACAGAGCAAAGACTATTTTTGTATAATCATAATAAATGCTCCATAATATAATCTTTCGCCTTCATAATCATAAGGGGGGGGGGGGGTCACAACACTGACAATTTCAAGGAGGAAACTTCTGTCTGGGACATTTGAGGTTACGGCACCGCTTGTGTCAATTACTTCATTGAATAGTCCTTCATGTCATTTTGTCCCCCTCATATTTTCTAAGTTAACATCGATCGTGAAAAAAGTGTGAAATATATATTAAAAAACATTCCTGCCTGAGACAGGAAATTAATGGCTTCCTTCCCTAGCATTGCGAAGGAAATAATATTTATTAACTGTTAATATGGTTAATTTCGGAATGTAGACGATGTATAATTAAAAATAACAACAGTTTTGCCTGAATTTACCCCAGGAGTCATTACTGATTTCGGTACTGCATAAATCTATTTAGTTAAAAATACATTTTCTCGTCACATGGTAACTCCTAAAACATACTGCAGTCTTCAGAATTTCCTTTAAAACCAACGCATCAGAGGGGAGGTCCGTCTGATGAATTATTCATACCGTTCCTCGCCAATATCTAGACAACACAGCCAGAATCCGGCTACTTGCCGCTTCAAAATATGTTTTCTTTTTTTTGGCTCTGACAGTTTGGCGAGCCTTGTGACTATAAAAACAATTTTATTCACTATGTTATGAAGAAACGTCAATTTGTATATTTGTAACCTTAAGTTCCTGATCGAAATCCATGTCCTGCACGAACGTACACTGAGTAGGCTCTTGACGAAACATGATGAGGTGTCAACCATCAATTATAAGCCCCTTCCCTGGACCCAGCTGACAGTGCGTCTAATCACAGTCACTTCACCTCACACGGGCTTAGCGTATAGTTGAACTCCTTTTTCCATCAAGTCCTTCAACACATATGGTCTCGTACATGTCACAGCAACAAATGCTCACTTCCGGAACTATCCACAGGACAGAACCGCCCTCAAGGGGCATCCTGAAGAACCAATCAGATATAGCTCCCCGGTAGAGCATCTCTCACCCCGATGTGGTCCCTTCAAACAGGCTAAACTTGGTAATTAGACAGGAAACTAGACGTCAAACAAGGTTATCACGACCCGCGCCCACCAGTCTCTCCAGCGGTATTTAAAAGCCAACCATCCCGGGAAAACTTCCACTCCGCCACACGACGCTCCCTGGATCTACAAGAACCGCAACAAGTCGTAAAAGAAGCTGAAGCGTTACCATGGCAAGAACTCTGCTCCTGTCCGCTCTCTGTTCCTTCTTGTTATCCATGTGCCTTGGTGAGTTACAGGTTTTTGTTTCAACGTTTTGGTTTAGTAACAATTATTTGTATCTTTTAGTTTTTTCTTCCTGTTAAACGTCGTTTTTAGTTCGGTAGTGGCTGGCAGATATATTCAGCTTTAAATTATTAGAATTTCGGCACTTTGCTTATTGTGAAAATACGTGAGTCTCTTTTGTTTTGTGCGTGTGCATAATTGTTTCATTACTGATGGAAAACGAAAATGGCAACGTAAAAAGACATAAAATGTCCCGAAAGGAACTTGGTTACATTGGGAACTTTCTTCGACCTCGGTTATGGTAACGTCTAGAGGTTAAATTGACTATGGGAACTCATGACGTTTCGAGGTTCACAGAATATTTACGTTTTCCTTCTTTTTGCCTGCCCTTGAGAGAGTGATTGTATTTTCTCAAAGCAAATCAATTTCGCTCATTGATATTCCTTTTACACAAATTAAATATTTCTTTTAAGAATAATAAACACTCCTTGATATTTGCACAACACAGTTATTTTCAAGCATGGTCATTATTGAATGAGCCTTTTCCATAATTGTATTGCTACATTTGGGATAATTGCATTGAACTATTTATTCTAAACACAGAGGTCTGCAGATCTCATCAAGCCCACTTAAGCTGTGTTTAGCCAGGGTCCTATGCTGGCCCCTTCCTTAGCTGACCATAAAAATACCTATCTGTCCCGTTTATTGTGAAGTGAGCCATTTTATTTGTGTTTGGTGCATGATCATTTGTTAATATTTCCTCAACCTCTGCTCCTTACTCAAAATGCCTGTAGCGAAAAATGTAATATTACCGATAATAAATCTTTATTATTTATTATATTACAAAATTTTTATCAATGTTGGTTTCTCAGGCATTTTTAAAGAAAACTTTGTGTACGGGCGTGTTTATTTATCTTTTTATTATAGATGTTCGATGAAAATTTAATTTGATCAGAGGGCAACGCGATTATAACCGAATAGCTTTGCCAAACAGGTAAAAGCACAACATAACCAAGGAAATGTTATCGAAATTATTATTTCTCGAAAGAAATATCGGGGAGGCTGGAGCTATAAAATTGGTAAAGTTGTACTGAAAATCAAAATCATTTTTTTTATTCCGGGGGTGGGGGTGGGAGCTGGCGGGGGATGTCAAAATTGGAGGGCGTAGTGCCTGAGTAACGAATATATTTTTTTATATTTATTAAAGCAAATTTCAAATTTACAATTCTATTTCGCAGGCAACATGTTTTGTTTATTTCAAATTTTAAACGAATCATATACATTTAATGACCATTTTATCCGGGGAAGGTTCCTATTTTTGTTTAAGTTGGCAGGGTTAGGGTTGTATACTAGCATTATACTGTAGATGATTATGACAGGCTCTATTTGCCGTCCGAGAGTCGTTATATCGCATATCTATGTTAATATCTTTTGAATATACCTTATACTTTGTCCGCCATTAAATTTAGCGGTCCGTTAGCGGAGACAATCGCATCTAGGTTCATTACATGGGATTAATGATTTATTTTTCGATTCGAAAGAAAGAATCATAACTGAAGAAACTCATAGAAATTCATAAAAATGTTTTATAATCACACTGAAAAAAATAGCGTTTTTGTCCTTTAATTACTAAGAATAAAAATCAAAATCTACTGGTTATATAAAAAATATTGGCCGCAGCCAAGATACGCCGGCTCACATTTTCATATGGAAGGAGAAACAGACAATTAATTTATGGTTTTTTTGAGAACTGATTTTTGTGTAACTGTGGCCTCTGCTTTGCTTACAAAAGGCTGCTTCGCTAAAATGAATCAAAATGTGTAAATGGTGCCTGTTTTTTTCGAGAGGAATTATATGTTATATGACGTTACTACATATTTTGTTTTAATATCTGTTTATTTTCTTTTTTTTCAGCATTAGAAAATGGCTTATGGAAACAAGGAGATATGGCTTCAAAATCAGGGTAAGTCGCTGGACCACTTTCTTCATTAATTAGTACTACCTTGATTAAAGATTCTTTGCAGCTAGTTATTATACATAAAGGTAATAAAAGATATGAATGCAACTAAACATGCAGACACTGGTAAAATACAGTAGCTAATCTGTGGACTAAAATAATTTGCTGCGTCTATTGGACATACCGGGGCGTCGATACCCTCCCCCCCCCCCAAATAAAATAAAAGTCGCCAACTTAACCCCAAGATTCAAATATTGGAAATAAAATATATGAATAACTGGAAAGATAAACTGTAGTGTACTCCATTTCTGCCTTCCCCTTGATGGCCCAGCATTAAAAAATGAGTTATACAGTAATACCTCGAAATTACAACCACTAACGAGACCTAGATAAAGTGGTTGCATTTTCGAGATGGTCGTCTAAGGGAAGTCTTATATAAAGAACAAGAAACAATCAGGACCGTAATCGTTACCGTTATAATCGTCAGTGGTCGTTATTATGGAGGTGGTCGCTAAATCGAGATAGTCTTTAAACGAGGTTTACCTGTATGTAATTTCGAAAGACATCAGCCATACACTTTAACACCGTGCACTTTAACTCAGGAAAAAGATATATGGATCTTCGTAGGTTTACTAAAAACAAGAAATGACCTAAACTACGCCTTTAAATCATTCCGACCCTTGAATATAAATCTAATCCACCGTTGGTATATAGAGTAAATGTGATTTGAACTTTGACTTTGTGTGACACTTAATTTGTAGCCGACTATGATATTTCAGGTTAGGGTTTCAGTTCAATTAATAAAGTTATCCGAAAGCCTGCATACTGAAATATTGTGAAACTTATACATGTATATACATTTTATCCGTCCAAATGTCAAACACTGTGTGCTTTATTTTTATGTTTATTGTTATGGCATCATACCAAGAATAAAGATAATGATGTGACATCAGTTAAAAACAAGAATACATGTTTCACACAATACATTTTTGTGCATGATTGTGCACAATTGTGCATGAGCGCAAAGTCATCGGTATTAATGTGGAGAGTTGCTACAGTTGCCTTTTCTTTTTTGAGTCCTTCCACCCAATTTCTCATATATTTTTCACGACCGGTTAATTTTCCATAACAGAATTCGAGAAAATAATTCGATTAATATTTTGGGTCCCAGCGTCCATAGAATTACTTACTTTTTTGCCTGGCCTGCAGATGGATATTTTTCCCACTCCATGAAAGTTATTCCTATCTTCCTTCAGACAAAATGCTCGCTCCCATCTTGACCACTGTGCGATCTGTGACGGACTTGAAGGTCAACTACTTAGAAGATGTATAGACCGCCACTGTTCTCCTCTCGGTGACCAAGACAACCGCTGTACGCGCTTTCTTTCCCTCGCAATGGACGCCTGCAGCAACGATGCTCAGCATGACGTCACTTCCGCCGGCGCCTCCAGCATCAGTGCATCCAAGAGGATATGGGGAGATCCTCTGGAAGTTTGTATTGGCGCCCGTTGCGCTGGACTCAGAGGTGGACACAGGCGAATGTGCATCTTCCTCAAATGTTCTAATTCATAAAAAAATAACCGTTTATTGTGAGGAAACAGTGTCAATCAATTTTTCTGTAAGGTTTGATTCACGAGTAAAATTGTTTCCTATCTGCCAGGAAGTTAAAATCGACGACCCTACTTCTTGATGAATAAAACTGTCATATGTATTGCTCTAATAAATGCATACAATAACGAATTCAAATGTAAGGGTTAAATAGTAAATTTATAGTGGAGTTGCAATTTAAGATATCGGTTACACGAGTGGATATTGCACAAATTGGAGCATTGTTTTACATGATCAAATAAAAATGAATGAACAGTCCAATCGTTACTTTTGTTTACGTACAGGCAGCTTTTGTATCATGGAATTTGGCAAAGAATAATAGATGCATGGCTTATTTATGTATCTGTTTGTTAATTACACCTAAATTAGCTAAATGGCGTCGCAAGGTAAGCTACTGTATGCTTGGTTAAACGGGTTAGTCTGAGTGTGTATGTATCAGTGTTTTATTTCAAAGAATGTTACCATAAATCAGCATCAATAAGGTATCCTGAATTGAAACAGCTGACGAGTTTTGCACTTCCGCTTAAAAGAGTCATAACAATTAATTCAAGCTTTGAAAAGTATTGAAGTCAATATAACTTAGATTTGTATCATTCAGTTTGAAACGGAGTATCAATTGGCTGTCACGGAACGAATTAACGAATAAACACAAGAGGTTTCCAAACTAAGCAATGTTACTTGTTTTGTAAACATACAAATCAAGTAATGACGAAAATCGCCGATGTGCTTATGTGGTTTTTGGAGGCGGAGAAACGCCCGAGGTTTATTGTCCCTTTGTTCTGCCAGTACAATGACATCATTTAGCCGGCATAAGACATTGAGTCTGGCCACAATTAACCTCAATTACCGCCCAGCTTTGAAATAAAACCATCCGAAGAAAAAGCTACGGTAAAATCTCCACCCCCGTCTGGGAGATAAGAAGAAACAAGTCTTATATAGACGCAAAACTCCTCCGAGTGCAAAGAGTCTAATTGAGTCACTAAAATACTGTATTATTGCCACCCAGACGCGGGGATACCGGATGTGAATAGATTTTTTTCCCATGTTATAAACACTTGAACAGAACAGAAGACAGACCTTTGTTATAGTTATAAGGTTTACATTTTACATCTTACATTTTACTGTGTTACGCTCATATTAGATAAGGATGCAAAATTGACATCCTTAGCAATTTACAGAAAAAGCCAAAGAAAAAAATACCGATTTTGTTATTATTATTTGTTCGAAATAACGTTCTGCAATGATATTATTAAGCAATGACATCACTTAATAATAAACTAATTTTAATTTTCCATACACAAACAAAAATAAGACCATATAAACATATTCCTGATTCAAGATTCTATCAACGACATTTTTAAATAAAATTGTTTCTTGTGTTCTTCGTCCTATAAACATTTATCTCAGCTTAATTGTACTAAAAATATGAAATATACAAAAGCGATCACATCTTAACTATTTTCCGGATTTTGCCTACACAATTAAATGTATTGCTTTACTTAGAATATTACAGTATTGTAGTAATGGTGATTCTACGCCCATCAGAGAAACTTATATCACAAATGTATACATGAAGGACATTCTTTAGCCCGTTATATTGGTAATCATTACTTTAGGATAACGTTACATAACATAATTGTAAAATTTAATTGATTTTGATCGATGTTACCATGGTCGTACAAAAACGTGAATATGAATTGACTTAGTTCAAAATTACCTAATACCCCGTAATTTAAAATGAAAATATAATAATAATAATAATAATAATAATAAATATAATAATAATTAAAACAACAACAACTGCAACAATATTAATAATAATTCATTTACTCAAAAACAAACCTATGACTTTTATCTTCAGAATGTGAGAACACAATATCTTTTCAACGTGTCTGTGTGTTCAGAAAAAACTCCCAGCGAAATTTGACCCATACGCCTATTGAGGCAATGGTTTCAATTTTGGAAATAAACAAGATATTTATTTCGCTTTGGGCGAACGCCAAAGAATACTTGGACAAAAAGACAGGTTGAGGATAATTCCCTTTCTAGGCTTTGTCTGCGATGTAGCTGACGTAATCTGAATTGCTACGGAGCTGTCGGTTAAAGGACCGAATTCAATGATTGATATACCAGTTCACGTGATCAGAGGGAGCGGAGATTACAGTTTTAGTTTCAAAGCGATATTTAATGCCACATCAGTGGACACCTTTGTCATCAGATCTGTGTCATCATACTAGGTATCATCACCATGATTCACTGACAATGTTATTATTTTGCTGGCTTCCAGTCATAATTTCCTGTTTAACTCATGGGTGACTCGCAGAAAACTCGCCCACTTGATTGACGAATGAATGATTTCCAGTGTATTTTTGATCCTAGCTGCGGATCAGCTTATTGACAATACGCGAAATTTTAACGCTCAGCTCCTGGTGGAATTTATAACATTAACTTAGACATATACTTATAGACAATATTTTTTTATCTTTAGCAGCCACATCTCCCCGTCAATATTAATTTAACTCTCAATTTAATCAAGGTCCTCCAGTTCACCAAAATTCGCATTACATCACTGAATGTCTTGTTTCAGGTCAAACAAATATTAAAAATAAAACGTTGGCCAAGAAAGAGAATCACCCGAAACTGAACCAGGCCAAACACCCAAAAAGGATAGTTTTCCTGACACCGTAATTCAATCGCCCAGAATTGAACCAGGCCTTATACTATTTTAAAAAGACCCAAAAAGGTTAGTTTTCCAGACACCATAATTCAATCGCCCAGAATTAATTCAGGTCTTATACTATTTCAAAAAAGACCAAAAAAGGTTTTATTTCAGACACCATAATCTGAATTGCTACGGAGCTGTCGGTTAAAGGACCGAGCTCAATGATTGATATACCAGTTCACGTGATCAGAGGGAGAGGAATTTACAGTTTTAGTTTCAAAGCGATATTTAATGCCACATCAGTGGACACCTTTGTCATCAGATCTGTGTCATCATACTAGGTATCATCACCATGATTCACTGACAATGTTATTATTTTGCTGGCTTCCAGTCATAATTTCCTGTTTAACTCATGGGTGACTCGCAGAAATCTCGCCCACTTGATTGACGAATGAATGATTTCCAGTGTATTTTTGATCCTAGCTGCGGATCAGCTTATTGACAATACGCGAAATTTTAACGCTCAGCTCCTGGTGGAATTTATAACATTAACTTAGACATATACTTATAGACAATATTTTTTTATCTTTAGCAGCCACATCTCCCCGTCAATATTAATTTAACTCTCAATTTAATCAAGGTCCTCCAGTTCACCAAAATTCGCATTACATCACTGAATGTCTTGTTTCAGGTCAAACAAATATTAAAAATAAAACGTTGGCCAAGAAAGAGAATCACCCGAAACTGAACCAGGCCAAACACCCAAAAAGGATAGTTTTCCTGACACCGTAATTCAATCGCCCAGAATTGAACCAGGCCTTATACTATTTTAAAAAGACCCAAAAAGGTTAGTTTTCCAGACACCATAATTCAATCGCCCAGAATTAATTCAGGTCTTATACTATTTCAAAAAAGACCAAAAAAGGTTTTATTTCAGACACCATAATTTGACCCCTAGAATCAAAACTTCTTTTTTATTTCTGGAAAAAATTATCAGTTTTAACTCGAGCTTTTTTCTTCGGAAAATAAATTAATATTTTTTATATTAATAAATTTTGATAATATGACATTTTATAAAAAGCAATAATGTAAGGTAAAAATAAAATTTTGATTTCACATAAAAAATGCCTGACAAAACTGGGCCTTAATGGTTAAGAATTTTTTACATAGATGAACAGGCAATATCCATACAGACATTGCTGAATACACCACTTATGGACCTTATTCTGTGGATGCAATTTCTGAAAAGTGTGCTTGTGATATATATGATGTGATTCCTGTTTGTTTCCAATGATAATGATATAAATATTTTGAGGTATTTTATATATGTATGTATCATTAATAAATATAATTATAACGGACTAGACTATCCCTGGAGCTTTTGGTAGTATTGAATTACCAATATGCAGTGGCAGATTCAGGAATTTGCCGTTACGGGGGGGGGGGGGGGGGGGGGGGGTCGCGTAGGTGACTCTCACTTCCAGCATCTGTATAAATAGGCGCATGAAATATCTCCTGCATATATGGCAAAGCCATATATTCATTTGCTCACATTTTAAATGTTACCTTTAATAATTCAGTTTACATGTATTTAGCCACGGGCCATATTATCCCGATCGTGACGTACAAATAAAGTTAGTGACAGTCTGACACCCAAACGGGTTCTGGGGAAGCTGGGGTGGTAAAGCAACCTATGTGGTTGTGATAAAATTGTAAGTTAAGCAGATGTACTGACCATTTCTGATCATTTCTGAACGTACTCTGTCATGTTCGTCTTAAAATTAAAGAATGGCACAAATATCACTCGGGTAAACAAATCATCTCGGAGACGGTATGCGATACTGCCGTGGACTTACAACTAGTGCACATTAAGCCATTGTATGACCGACGAAGAAATATATGTCCATATAGCAAGAGGTGACCAGTCGTTATAATTGTAACTACAAATCTGTACGAAGAGGGGCGACTTCTCCTGCATAAATTTATGGAGAACCAGTGCTTCTATTTATCAACAAGACAAGAAGCATAGTCGCTTGAATCCCTATAAGCATGATAAACCTGGTTTGGCTGTGCATACATTAGAATAATAAGGTATTCTCATCCGATTCCAGACCTGTGTGTGGTGAGAATTCGCCCCTGTCACCTGAAACGTTGTCCCTTAACGGTGGCTTAGGAAAAAGCTGTCCTTACCAAGTGACGGACCGGGTTACTTTGGTTTAACGTGGTAAAGTAGAGATAGTGTGTTTTTGATGAAGCACTCCCTCTTTGGCGCTCAGGTACACAACAAGACACAAGGCAGTGACTTAGCAACAATGAACATATTTACAGTAAATTACAGAAATCAAAATCACATACTAGATATGGTTCTCAGCCTGTTACGCTTTACAAAACCAGGAATGCACTCGCTGCATATATACACACACGCACACACAAAGTCCTGTTATATACTTGACGTTAAACAGTCCTAAACGGATAATACTGGTACCTAACTGGCGGCGCTAGATCCCGGCTGGCGGCATTGGACCCCGACTGGCCACATTGGACCCTGACTAGCGACACTGGATCTCGACTGGCGGCACTGGATGTCAACTGGTGGAACTAGGCACCAACTGACAGCACTGGTCCCAAACTGGTGGCTGACTGGCGTCTGGTCACTGAAGACTGAATGACCACTCTGTGTATGCGGCCCTTTTAAATACCCTTCTGCCCTGAAGGCTCATCCATATTCATAAGTCACATACAATGCCTTGGACCCGTTTTGCTACTAAGACTCATCTATATTCATAAACACGCTGAATACTAAATAGACTGGGAACAATACAAAACACTCGACGTCACCATGAAAAAACTTGATCCGGGGCCCTAGGTGACCCTAACTGAATACCCCTATTTCTCCCGACACAATGAATCTGGCCGGCGCGCCGACAATCCTCTCAACAAATACAAATATACAGCTAAACCCAAGAATATAAAACCATAATTAAACAAAAAAGGGCAAAACATGCCCGCATGATAGAGCTACTTCGTGACAGTCCCCTCTTTCAGAAAAGGGAAATCTCTTAACATCAGATATCTGAGTTTGAGCGATAATTAAGAAAAACTAAGAGTCTCGGTCTGTAAAATTCAGATTATTTGCGTTATCAGACCAGAACCTGCATTTAATCACATCTATACTGGTCTGTAACCACAAAGGCCGATTACATCTGGATAGAATTAACTGCTTTTTCTCAAGGTTAGTGAAACTTAAGACTGTCTGGAACACCTGCCACTTGGTACGAAGCAACACCTGACAACGAATGATGCCTTTTTCTGATTGACTTTTGGTTGATATACTCAGGGATAAAATTAATAACTATCTTTATACTGAAGCAAGTAAACTTTGATCTCCTTCGCGTAAAGATACATTAACACAACAGTTAAGGCAAAACAATTACCATGAATCCTTGAAATTATTTATTTTATATAAAATTTAATCTGGCGAGACTACCGTCATATAAGATTTCCCAGGGATTCCCCCGCTCATGGCTCTGTATCAAGCGGCGAGACGGCGTTACCAGGCTTCCCTTTTCTTTTCAGAAAAGAGGTGCGTAATCACGCCCGCACGTATAAGATCGGGTGATGACAAAAAATCCATTAAGTTTTTATTTAGTTGGGTTATAGAGAGAATACGCTAAATAATATGGAACTGCTACATAAAACTATATATATATATATATATATATATATATATATATATATATATATATATATATATATTATAAAGTATTTTTCTTCTCATTGCATCTGGGCATAGGTAGTTGTTAGTAAATATGTATATATTAATTTACATGCCATAGCTAGGGGCTGTTTCATTCTGGAGAGGTAGGATGTGCCAACCTATAGTTATGGTACAAAGGTTATAGAGAGGGGCCTGGACAGTCGAGAGGTAAAACGTTTGGCTTTCTCCCTGGTTTGATCCCTGGAGTCGCCATGAGAGTGGATTGTATTGACCCATCCAAGGTTTGTGGTTTTCTCCGGATCCTCCGGTTTCCTCAATCTCCTAAGACTCAGGTAGGCCACCATAAGATTCACTGAGAGTCCCTGAGAGAGAAAATTTAATAAATGTTATATTACAATGAACATTATCCCACATTTATGAAAAATCAACAATTACATTTTGAAATATAAAGCCAAACGGTTTTTAAGTGTAAAACAGGAGAGTCGCGTGTGATAGTCCACTGACCAAGAGGCGACTCAGTGTTTCCAGCCACTGGGTTTCTTTGGTTTCTCTTAAAAGAAAGAATGGCTGAAACATGGGGAGGTTGTGAGACTCATGGTTAGGAAGGGGATCAACTTTATAAAAAAGTAATATCTATGATATTCCAGGTAATCTATCGATATAATACTATTTAACTAGAAGGGGTAGGAACTATGGAAGACAGGATAGATAGAGCACCGCAAAAGTGTATAATGCCTCCATTGAATGGTTTATGACCTCTGACCTATTTCAATATAAGTAAATTTTGTCGAGGATTTAATTAAGATAAGTAAGTATATTGGTAAATATTTACAGTAAGTTTCATGATTTTTATTAAGTTAGCACGGTGCCATTGAAGTCCTCTAACCTCATTAGATATTCATGGATTTTAAGGGAAACCGAACTTAGGTGAGATATTATATTGATCAATATTTTTGCTTAGTTTAATCAAAATAAATTAATGTCCTGGTAAGTTATCACCGTCGCGATAGCCTAATTAAATATTCGTTGATTTTGGCATAGATCGAACTCGGGATAGGTAATGAATTGTTAAGTAGTTATGGTGAGTTTCGTGAAAATCCATGAATGGTCTGATAAGTTATCAGGTTAACCGACGGACGGACGGACCATGGATACATCATAACACATCCCCGCCAAGAAAGTAAAAGGAGGTGGGGGGGGGGGGGGGTAGGGGTGCACCTATGCCCAACCCTCTGGATCCTCCATTGCTGTGGGAAATAAATTTTAACGAATATGACATATGTTAATCATTGTAGAATAAAGAGACTGAGAAATTGTTTAACGCATGACAATAATCATAATGGACTGAAATTTAAAAAAAAAAGTTTTGTGAAAACCAAATATAATCATTCTCAAGTAATACAATATACAAGCAGTGTTAAAATATGTTATTGAAGGGATGATTACTATAATATTGAAGGTCGTGTACATCCAGTTATACTGTGCTTCACACGGCATGCCCTGACCTCATCAAAAAGACGATTAACAGCTTCATTTGCGATTGCCCATTTTGTATTTCCAAAGCAGTCACTTGGACGATGAGTGAATTGATTTTCATGCGACCATATTGTCAAGGATTAGAATACATCTGCATGAATAAATTGGGTCCTAGTAACACTAATAAACGGAAAAAGTGTCAAGGTGTTTTTGTATGATGATTATTCCACTTCAAGGGCTCGGGTTTATGAGTACAAATAAGGCTCGATTTACACTTGAGATGAACATTGTATGAAGCATACCATATTAAGCAAAAGAACTGTCATTGCTGACATTACATTCCGATGATTTGAGATGAATTCGTGAGCGTTGAAGCAAGCATTTACGCGATGAACACAAACAATTGCATGGTAAACATTTGTACTGTAATTAAGGGTTCATTATCCATGCTTCATTTTATAATGATTAGCCCTCATTTTTGTTTTTGTGGTCACGTGGCATCCTATAAAACAAAGATAAGCCATACTGAAAAGAGTACAAGAGGGAACTGCTTAAGCCAATGCGACAACGGTCAGAGCAGAACAATTTGAAAATGAAGTTTTCTGTAGTGGTCAGCGTTGTTTCATATTTACTCAGAATTTTTAATCCATTTTCACATGATGTCTGCGACACCCGTGAAGATTTCGTCCATAGATATCTAAATGAACGTTCACACCTTTGGGTTCCAGCTGTGGAGGAGGCTCATTTTTTTCTTGACACTATTACTGAGTTCTGCAAACACGTGACCGGAAATTCATCGGCGAGCGAACTGCTTACAGTTTTCTCGAACAGAACAAAATCAAAGGATAATATGTTGGAGATGATCGACAGCCTTGCTAATAGAACTGATCGTCTCCAACATATTTACGGGCCAAAATATACAAAGGAAAAAGAAAAGGCATGGTCACTGTATAACGAACACATTTCGAAATTCTATGTGATGATGACGTTTGAAAGCATTGGTTATTATCTGCTAGAAATGTACCACAAACTGAGTGACCAAACCTAATCAACTTTCTGTGTCCATATGACCAAGCTGAATCGGATGTCATCCCAGCTGAGGCACTTGGAGAGCAGTCTTTCAGCTCATGACCCGTCTCGGAATGCCATGTTTGCAATTTTAAGGTCATTTGATCTCGGAAAGCAAAATAAGTTTTCAACCAACTGGTGGGAGGTAGGTATTCGGTACATCAGCACCAATGCCGTGCAAGTCAATTACCGCGTACACCAGGTGGTCACTGGGATTGCGTTCACGGTTTCCTTCCAGAGATTAGGGCTTGAAGTGAAGAGACGCGGCGTCTATAGTTTTGGCGAAATGGGGAGAGTATCAGTTGAACAAGATGTGAAACTTAAAGATGTGCGGTTTGAGAAGTCTGATTACATTGACTTGCATTCTGGGAAATACAGCTTGGATCTACGTCAGATACAGGTGCCTGCAGGCGAGGTATTGTGCACATTTCATAATTTTACATTTTATACATTTTACGATTATTAATCCTCAAAAAGTAATTTAACCTCGGTAATCTCGAGGAAATGATTAATGTTTTTTTATTTAACACATTTATTAATCAGCAGACAAGCAAGAAAACATTATCTTTAGCCATTATATTTATTATGTGTTTATTGATACATATTAAGGTTTTCCTTTAATTTAATTTCTTCAGTTTGTCTTAACATCATTCGAGTTTTTTTTTTTAATTTCTTTAGGTTGTCTTTATATAATAACAATTTCCTTTTATTACCTCAAGTTGTTTTTGCATAATTAGAGTTTTTCTGTGATTTCTTCGAGTTGTCTGCTAACATTTTCCTTTAATTCCTTCGAGTTGTCTTTACATAATAAGAGTTTCCTTTAATTTCTTTATTTGTCTTTGCATAATAAGCATTTTCCTTTAATTTCTTTAAGGTTTCTTTAAACAATAATATTTTCCCTTTAATTCCTTCAGGTTGTCGTTGGTGTGAAGTTTCGTGAGAGAAATGGTGTGATTGGAATTAGCTTACTTTCTGCGAAGATGAACTACATCAGCGGTCACGTGGACGCAAAGTCAGCGCGCTGGATCATGAATCGTGAAAACCTGAACCAGAAAGACGAACTCCTGACGATCAACAGTAGCATCCGGGTCTTGGAGCACATGAATAACGGTCACTTACACGACGCGCTAACCTCAGTTCAACCCTTCAAATTTAGGAGTCAAGTTTATCTGGCAGTGACCGCTTTATATGACGAAACTGACAAATGTGACGCCTGTAACCCGGAAGAGAAACATGTGCTGCATATGAAAGGGGGAGAGTGTTGTGACTGGTACAAGAAACAGTTTCTTAATCCACTGTGCCCCACCATGCTTAGCATACCCCTGACCTGAGTGAAGGGAGCGGCATATTCTGTAATTATGGGAAAACATGGGCTTTATGTAACACTATGGAAGTAACATGGGAAATGTTGACATTTTTAGCTTTAACAATTACATGCATGTGGTATATTCATATTGTACAAATATAATCCAATGACAAATTTCATGGACGTATGGGCCTCTTCACCGAATGTCCAGGAATACGTTTGAATATGTCAACTAAATTATGTAAATAATACGTGGGACTTAATTTAGGGGGGACCCTGTCCCTCTCACTATCTAGGGGTGGGTGAGTTTCTTTTACGAGGTAAAAAAAAACAATTTTTAAAGGTTAAATATAATGGAATTTTGAATACCGTGATAAAAACTGAGAAAAACTTATTTGCGTAAAATGAAAGTAATATATTTCATTACATGCAGTGAAAATTAAGATATTCTCATACAAAGGAATTTTTTCCTCCTGGTTTATCATAATAGGTGTGTGTGTGTGGGGGGGGGGGGGGGGGGTTGTTGTCAGAAGAGTTTGAGACGGTGTTCTTATTTCGGGTGGGGGGGGGGGGGAGCAAGGCCGATGAAATAATATAAATCAGGCACATCATAGTTACTTTTGTCTAGGTTACTATATTCGCGATAAAATTAAACAGATATTTGAAAAAATAGTTATACAGCTGATATTTTGACCAGAAGTGATACATTGATACATCATATCGGTTGTGAGGTATGCTTGTTCATAGTTGACGTAGCTGATGTAGGGTTATATTGCTATCGCCAAACAAGTTTATATAGATCTTGTTTCGTGTATTATATGTACAGTCGTGTATCGGGATCGTTCAAAGACAGATTATCGATTAAAGCTTATCGGGAAATTATTAGTATCGATTATAGAAACGATAAAATTAGGTAGCAGAACTGACAAAAACCCTTTATCTTAAATCTAATATCAAAAGTTGTTTAAATCCATAATAAACCATATACGTAAACATCATGTTAAACCTGGCACAGGTTTCTGAACTACATCTTTCTGAACTTTTCATCATATTAAACATGATTTTGTATCATTTATAAAATTTTATCTTTAAAAGGTAGACTATTTTAAGCACCCAGTAACAGTAACCACATTTAAGTGGTTTATTATTAAACAAAATAACAAAATCTCAAATGTTCATTTGCCTTTTCTTCTTCTGTGTGTTCTCATGTTTTTTATTTTTTCGAATTTTAAATTTCAGTTTAAGGTATAGATCAGAAGATGATAGAAGAAAAAAATTAAACAACCATAGGTCGAGCGCTTGCCGGAAGATGAAATATACAGACAGAAAGACAGGAAGACAGAGGAACAAGTGAAAAACAGTAATTTGAATGAGCAATAACACTGTTATGTATTAATGCTGATATTGAAAAGTCATGGCCGAACAGACAGACAGAACATATTGCCTGGTTTTATTTTAAATGTATACCTTTCAGAAACATGCTAAATTGTGGACTCATGAATGACATGTCAGACAAAAGAAGCAGCAGGCAGAAGAAGATAACAACGAACAGACAGGCAAACTGACAGACTGAAACATCCCAGATGACAATTGCTAGGCCATCTCATGGAGAAAGCATAAAGGAACAAAACAGCGTTAGTATATGTAGATAGGCCTTTTAACGTAGTTATGGCGAAAATAAAATGTTGACGTTTCTCAATAACCTTGACCTTTGACCTATATGGACCAATAACAACAGATTTTCAGGACTTTCGATTGCAAATCAACGGTGTTAGTTTGAAAGCGATTTTTGCAAAATTGTGGCCATGCAGTAGAGTTGGGACAAACATCGTGACAAACAAACACACAGACATACTAAACTGACCAACATGCTTGCAGAAATCTTCGATTTCCGGGCAGGAATAAAACGCTATCGAGATATTGTTATGTAGTTTAATATTAGCTTGCTAAAAAGTGGCTTGCTGTTCCTAGTTGCTTTAAATAGCTTATTTTTTTTTAAATTAAATTTTAAAATATCATATGAAAATGAACAAAAATTTCAAAATATGTATACAATCAGAAAGTATACTGTACCATATTTAAAATAAAGCATACTTAATGGTTCTAATATTAATTTAAAATAACTTTTGAATTGATTTTAGATATAGGGTTTTTGGCAGTTTTGTTACCTTAAAAGAAACTGCACTTGGTAACAACGTAGCCGCGGTGAATAATAATAATATTGTTAACATTGTTTTTTGTAAAGGAAAAAGAAGGCCCCATGCTTCGCCTACCCTTTATTTGCCTTGGCCTGTCTAGATCATGGTTCAACTATGTCACGCACGATAGATATTAAATATAATCTTAAAGCTGGTGCGGTTTGCACAAACAGATAATGGAGACTGTATATTTCTTTTTTTATTCCGATAATTGCCAAAGCAATCCACATTCGTATGGATCATTATAAGAGAAATCGATAATCAGATTGTTTACAGTGTACAGTATTTACAGTGGAACCTCTCCTAGTGGGCACCTCTATAAAGTGGGCACCTCTATAAAGTGGGCACTTTTAGGTAGTCCCATTTTTTCTTCTCTTTATTATTTTTAGCTAATGTAGGCACCTCTATATTCTGTAAAGTGGGCAGTTTTCGAGAGCTAATGTGGGCACTTCACAGATTTTCAAGGTTCAACTACCTCATTATATCAACTTTGTAAGCCTTCTTTATAGTGCATTTAATATTAATTCTTAATTATTTATTAATAATAATCATAAATTTTAATAATAACAATCAAAACAAATGAACCAAAATTAGAGGTGTACAAGTGTACATTGCATAATAATGATTATAATCTACTTGACTCAAGACTTAGCTTGGGATGCATGCATACTAATTAGATTAATATACCTGCATCAGCTCAAGTCAGAGATCACCCCAGACCTGATGCCCTGTGCTAATTAATTAATATTTGTTTGTGTGGCTACCAAGAGTGGAAGGAAGCCCTGCTCATTCACCCAGTTAATACTCTTTGATGAGGTGACAGCTAAATGCCCCTCTGACCCATCACAGGTAGTCAGAATACATGCCTACTAGACCAGGGCAGTGTTTATTTAACAGTTGTTACATAAAGATTCATACTGTTAAAATGGTGTTCAACCTGGACTCTCTAATAGCAAATGCCAAGCTACAAGGGCACTTTGCTCCAAACAATCTACAATCACAGACATTTTACCAAGAAATAAGAATTGTGACAATTTAACACATTCATTCATAGGGTATTAATGACTGGACTGGATTATTGTTTTTGTTTTACTTGTCACATTGTTATAAATTGTTTTCTTGAAAAGATAGTATTTAGATTAGTGACGTACTGTCTTTGTTGTTTTACTTGTGTATTCTTTTTATCAGAAAATGACTATATATTTCAAAGAATATATTATTAAGAATTATTACTTCCCATGCTAATGCTACATACCACATGCTGCTTTGCCAGTTTGTGCTTATAAAATATTAAATAAACGAATTTATATATATATATATATATATATATATATATATATATATATATATATATACATATATATATGTATGAGCTATCTTATAGAAAATCTGCACACAGCTTCCTTTTATTGTGCTTATTTTTTTGTCCATACTTTTATGTAATAAAATACATATTTTCTAACAAATGTCTTGATAATTAGAAACAAAATGTCACTTAAAAAAATTATTATTAAATAAAGAGAGATGATACATGAAATAAGTAAATTTAGTAATCTCAAAACATGAGTAATTATAGCAATTTAACATACTGGGAGGCAGCACTCTTATATATGTGCTTGCCATTACCTCCATATAGTGGGCACCTCTATAAAGTGAGCACTTTGGTCCAGTCCTAAGGGTGCCCACATTATAGAGGTTCGACTATATATGATAATTTGGTCAACTTTCATCGATCGATATCAACTCTTGTGTCTTGTGTCAACTCAAACACTGAACAGTTCTAAGAACTCGAGTCTGGGCTGTCTGAGCATTTGTGGCACATTTCCACCCAAATGTCAATAATTATTTTTTGGAGACGTTAGGGTGGCAGAACAACCCTATAGGGTCATTAGTTTTAAATTAAGCACACGTACTGTGAGCACTTGCCATTTCTGACGTACTCTCTTAAGTTCGACTACCCGTAACTGTTATGTTTACTCTTGAGTAAGCTAAAGGGAGGCTTTTTTATGACAAAATTGCAAAAAAATCGCGGTATAAGGAAGATTACCGTTGACTTACAACCAGCGAAGACTAAGCCATATTTATGTATACGGCCGACGTGGAAAGGGTCCATATTAGTGCCAAGTACCAGTTTATGTTATTTTTACTATACAAATCTGCCCGAAAGGGGCGCATTATTCAAACTGAATATATAATTTTATCAACTCTCATCCCATCTGTCCTTTAGGGAATTCTGAGGAATAATTTATCTGTTTCACCTGTTGATTCGAATTACATTGCACGGTTCGCCTTTTATCATTATACCATAAGTTTACAGGTAATATGCAAAATGAAACTTACTTTTCTTGGCAATGTTACACTGATATTCACATTGAAATTACTCATATACCAACCCGATTTTGTTTCATTGAGAATATCATGATCTTATAACATTTTCACTGACCACGTCTAATATAATATACACATGAAAGCCTACGATGTGACTCTTGTTTTAAACTGTTTCGCTTTGCCAAGCTGTACCAAAAAAAAAAAAAAAATTACCTGGCCAAAGGGAGTCATGCATGCTTCCTGTTTTTGACAGGACGCCTTACAAAGACACGCAGTACTAATAATACGGATAATACGAAAAATAATACGGATCCAGAGGTTCACCAATCACGGAAATTGTTCCACTAGATTTCATCTATAGAAACTACTAAATTAAGTTGCGTCAGTTTTCATCTATATAATGCTTAGAACATTTCCACTCTGTTGATCTTTCTGTTTTATACACCAAATTAACCAAAACGCTGCATTTCTGTGAATCAGTGTACCGCAAATACATAACTTACTTCAGCTTAACCACCCCAGATTGCACCAATATAATCTATATTATAAAAAACTTTTGCCCTTCCCTCATTTCAGTTATTGAAATACACACATGAAAGGCAGTGCCTTAAATGCAGACGTTCAATTTATTTTATATTAAATATGTGTAATTCAAATTATCACTAGTGGCACATGTCTTAGTATATTTAAGTGATTTAACAAAAACTTTTATAAGCAACATTATACTTAGGACTCGGTGTTTATCGACTGAAACGAATTGGTTTTGGAAAGATAGGAATGTCTGTTTCGTATAACGTCTTTTAATTAAAATAGGGACCTAAGGCGAGTAGGAGAATCAGTTTCGTGTTTAATAAACTTGTAATTATTATATAAATATTAAAATTATAAAATAATTTGCTCAGAACTGTAAGAAGAAATGTTCCGGCGAAACAATATTACAACAAAACAGGTATGACACAACCATAGAAGAATAATTGTAGGGAAATTACAACAATACAGACTCTATAAATAACAATTGTAACGGACCGCTGAGCTACACCCAACAGAAAGATATTTTATCAACTAAATGCACTGGATAAACATCGCTTGTACGTACGTTTGCCGTGTTGTCTCACTTGGACTGCAGCCGTTTGAAGCGTTCAAGAATGTTATTTTGCCATCACTCGTCATGTGTCGCCACCTTACCGGGATGATTATTTTAGTTTCAGAGCCGGTCGACAGATAGTAGCACGTGCTGGGCACATCTTTTTTCCCCAGTCCAATAAGCAACAATATGATTTGAAATAATGGTCAGCACAACAGATACTTATAAACCATGATATATATTATGAAATAAATGTAAAACGCAATGGTTCAGCAGTTATATATTTTGGACTTGGTGAACACAATATAAAAGTTCTTAGTATGCGCAGGTGCTTAAACATATTTGGGAACACCCGAAAGATAAGAACGATAACAAAAATAAATGCTTAACTCTTGATATCATACAAAAAAAACGAGAAAAAATTAGACTTATCTGGAAGCGTGTACACTATGTCTATAGCGGCCAAATAGCTGTCGTCATTGGCCTTCACTAATCCCCATATACATTATGACATGTAAATTTGCAAGTTTTAATTGCAGGTTCATCAGTTTCGTTAACATGTTATTAGATATCTGAATCGCCAATGAATGGTAACAACGTCAAAATTTTAAGAACGTGATTGTCTGTGCCGCAAATACATATATATATATATATATATATATATATATATATATATATATATATATGTCTCTCTCTTTCTCTCTCTCTCTCTCTCTCTCTCTCTATATATATATATATATATATATATATATATATATATATAATATCAATCACCTCTGGTCCTTAGTTGATAACGGGACTGTAGTTTTCACTTCGTCATAATGTTTATAACAGTGGGCCTTATCAATAGCTTCAAGGATTTCAGTCTGTTGGGATCCAGCCTTCAAGAAAAAACATCTGACTGATTTCTGCCATGTAAGGGCATGAACTCACAAATTTAATATTTTTTAAACATTAATACGTAACGCTGGTATCATGTAGCATATATTTTAGTAACTACAATTAATTCATGAATGTCATCGAGGAATATTCACCAATGAAGGCATTTATGCACGGATGAACCTTGGAATAAGGGTAGAAAAAGTGAATGCGAACACAATTTTGTTAGCATCTAGTTACGCATTTTATCCATTTCTGGACATGTAAACATCGGTCACAGTGTATTATGTGCCTTAGGTGACCTGTATTGTAGAGTTTGCGTCGGTGACTTTGATATGTACGACTTTATAGTACAAGGTCAATCGGTCGGTTCAAAGCGTGTAGCTGGATATACTCGTATCAATAGACGTATTGAATGGTGCGGGTTTGACTTAATCCGGCTTTGTAGGCCTATCTGATGGCTTGAAACAGTCAATCTAGTTTGATTGTCACATATATAATCACTCTGCATGCAGTCTGTAACCAGTACATGTATTTATAGTATATATTGTGCATTTGGAAAGCCAGGACAGCGGTGGAGCTCTTGTTGGTATACAGGTTATGCAGTAGGGTACAATTTCTTTCAATTCGACAGTGAGTTCAGAGGTTTTTACGGAATACATGTCAAGTTGGCAACAACAAGTTCCTCGAAAAAGCAAGGTAGGTACGGAAATAGAGATAACACAATCCCGGGACTTGAAAGTAACCTTTGTTCAAATGTTTCCAGTGATTTACAATATTTAATGTCTAATGAAGCCGTGTAATTAGGGGTGTGGAGGGGATGGGGGGGGGGGGGGGGGGGGGATGGGGAGTTCTATATGTTCCCCATTTTTTAGCAGGCAGAGGATGATCAATGTAATCACCCTCAGTTGTTCAGAAAATAATATTTATGTTGAATATAGTTATATTGAAATAAAATATATTTATAATCAAAATGATAGACTTTGGTTCCGTTTCTGCCTATCTGCTTGATGGACAAACATTAACAGATGGGTTATAAATAATTATATGAAAGTTTTCAGCCATACATCATACAGATATATATATATATATATATATATATATATATAAATGTATTTAAACCAGGGAAAAAAGGATATTCCAATATTCGTGAGTATTTAAAAAAGGTGTCCTATATAACCTACGCCCTAACCTAGACCCCCGACCCTGAACACCCCACACTAGAAGATAATTCGACCCCACTGTGTGTGATTACAGTATATGCAAGCGCACTTGGAAAAACAAATTACACCAGGACTTTGTGGTAAAGACAGACTTCCGTCTCTTCATTAATTTTATATATTTTTAATTAGCACTACATATGTTTTAAGTATGTGCATGTAAACATAGTATTGTGTGTTGTCTTACTTGTATGGTGTATATTGTACGACTTCAGTGAGCAAATACTTGGAGTTATAAAAATGAAAATAGCAAAAAGGGGAAAAATGAACCCCCTGAAACCTAAATCCAAATTATAAAGTATAAATAGTTTCACCACAGTAGCAAAACAGAGAAAAACTATTTAACAATTGATTTATTATCAAACATGCCATGAGCGTAAAATTTCACGTACCAAGAGATATAACTTTCGGTGACTGAGTTCGATTAGCTTTGATTTACACGCTTTGTGCAAAACGCCCTATGATTTCAAGCTTTAGTTGGAATTCATGTCACAAAGGAACGCAGGTGAAGGAACGTGTCGTGTACACAGAACAACTAGTCTTACCGTTCATCAACTTTATAACTGGATCAAATATTCACATCCGAGGTCTGCTCGGTATTACAAGGGGGGTCCATATTGGAAAAAAAACCCATGCATGCCGTTGGCCCCCAGCCTCAACAGGGACAAACAAAATGTTCCATCTAACAACAATAACGAATACTTTAGGTAAACAAAACATATTGTGGTGATCCAGATTATCTCACCCAAAAAACCTTGTGGGTCATTCTCACCAAAATCAACGTGATCCGCCCTCACCATAAACCATGTGAACCGCCCTTATCAAAATCCCTGTGAGCCGATCCCACCAAAACCTTGTGAGCCGTTCTCACCATAAACAATGTGACCCGCCCTCACCATAAATCATGTGAGCCGCCCTCATCATAAACCATATGAGCCGCCTCATAATAAACCATGTGAGCCACCCCCATCATAAACCATGTGAGCCGCCCTCACCATAATTCATATGAACCGCCCTAATCATAAACCATGTGAGCCACCCTTACCATAAGCCATACAAGCCGATCTCACCAAAAACGTGAGCTGCCTCACAATAAACCATATGAGCAGCCCTCATCATAAACCATGTGAGCCAGTCTCATCAAAAATCTTGTGAACAGATCTCACAATAAACCTTGTAAACCGATCTCACCATAAACCTTGTGGCCCAATCTCACCCTAAACCTTGTGAGCCGCCCTAACAATAAACCATGTGAGCCAATCTCACAATAAACCTTGTGAGCCGCCCTCACAATAAACCATATGAGCCAATCTCACCATAAACCATGTGAGCCGCCCTCACCATAAACCATATGAGCCAATCTCACCATAAACCTTGTGAGCCGCCCTCATCATAAACCATGTGAGCCAATCTCACCATTAACCTTGTGAGCCGCCCTCACCACAAGCCATGTAATCCAATCTCACCATAAACCTTGTGAGCCGTTCTCACAATAACCCGTGTGAGCCAATCTCACCATAAACCTTGTGAGCCTTTCTCACATAAACTATGTGAACCGCCCTCACCATAAACCTTGTGACCCGCCTTCACTACAAACCATGTGAGCCAATCTCACCATAAACTTTGTGAGCCGCCCTCACCATAAACCATGTGAGCCAATCTCACCATTAACCTTGTGAGCCGCCCTCACCACAAGCCATGTGATCCAATCTCACCATAAACCTTGTGAGCCGCCCTCACAATAACCCATGTGAGCCGCCGTTATGATCGCATATCCTCTTAAGGTATTTCTTCAGCAAGTTTTCCTTTATAAAATAAGGTTGAACTTAAATTTTCTTACATTAAATGGATCGTGAGAAGTTGGATTTCATGGTAACTATATATTCATATATATATATGGATATAAAAGTTTCTATTGCATTGGGTCCATTCTCGAAATTTGTGCATAGGTTGATCTGTATTCTTATAATATAACATGGATATCTACAGCTTTGTGTCATATATATCTTGAAATAAAAAAAAAATCTTGCGGAAAATATGCGGTAAAGATTGATAAAGTTTCCGTTTCCTTAACAAATATATGATATCAGATACCGTAATATGCAAAAATGTATTCGCAAAAGATTTCCCAGTGAAGAGACCAACAAATGTAATCAGTCATTCGGGTGTGGCATGACGGACAGGTGCCGTAAGGTCTCCATCTCAATAAGCGCTACACATAATACCTGATGATGAATCTACTTCATCTGTATGAGCAGTAATCAACTGCTGCTCCGACCACTCAGACTCGGGAGCACGGAGATGCATACGACTGGGGAGTAATGACGCCCTTGGCGAGATCACTTAATAGTGTTGGGTTTCACTCACATTTGTACTAATTATCTGCATTAAGCGCCCTTCAGGTCTGTCGCTTGCACTTAATGAAGGTGTCGTGGGGATATGCCACGTGGGAGAGGCCCATTACCTGATACCAGAGTCTGGTCAATGAACAACGGGGATGTCATGCCAGTATTCAGGTTATTCTTGTCCACGCCCGGACAGTCCATCATGGCGTACTGTGCTGTAGACAATTAGTGAAACATAACACGTCCACCTGTAACCCCGACCATATGCGCATTTCCCTGATTGACAATGACACAAACAGTTTACATCATATAACCATAGGGAGTATTGATTTGTACAGAGAATAATGGTCTGCTGTTTCTTCTAAGAAGAAAGTATAGTTGAAGATGTACAATTTAAATTTGAATAAATACAGGTCGGTGACGTCCGGACCGAAAGAAAGATTGTGAGAGTGACATGACGATGACAAAACAAAAGAAAAGATTTGTCACACCTACAATTAAAATAATTAACATATCTTTCATTTGGTTGTAATGCATCTAACAAATAATGCATTTACGATATATAGACACATAGAATATATATGCCATGAATTAAAATCTTTATAACTGTGATTTACATGGCCAATTTTAGCATCTTGACTTTTCTTACATAAATGCAGGACTGAAGGGCCAAAACTATAATACATATACTTTACACATACCCGAAGATCTTATACATGGTAACTTAACTTTTTCTATAGCATTTAATAACTTGTTTATAATGTTTTTTTTGTATGCAATATCCCTGTTTTCAAAGATTTTGTAACCTAATCATATTGGCATCTCATCTTATGATTACATGTGATTAGCCTTCGTAATCTCTGTAATCAATAAGTTATTGACAAGGCGTCTGACTAGGACCCATCCAACTGTGACCGTCGAACTGGGAACCTTCCAGACTGGATGGAAAAATCCGACCAGTCCAACTGAGACCCGTCCATCTGGGAATGACGCTTATCTTACTTTGCGCTCTGTGGCCATCTAGTCGGTGTTCACACGTTTCGCCGTCTGCAGATGTAATATATATCACGTGGCACTTTGTCTATACATGCATGTTATATGTCCTGTCGCAATTGTCGTAAACCATTTTATCCTGTGAGGTATTCTGTAAATGCATGTTTTATCCTATGACATTGGCGTTAAAAGCTATATTTTGTCTCATTTTGTTGCTGGACATTATTCCCTGCAGCATTTTTGCAACATTTTGTTGTTAGCCGTATACCCTTTGGCATTTTGTCGAGGGATGTTTTATTCTTTAGCATTTTGTCAGTGGACAATTGCTTTACCCATATATGCATTTTGGCGTCGGACGTTATATTCCGTGGCACATTGTCATTGGACGTTATATCATGTGGCATTTTGTCGTTGGACATTATCCTATATGACGTTTTGTCGTTGGACATTATCCTATATGGCGTTTTGTCGTTGGACATTATCCTATATGACGTTTTGTCGTTGGACATTATCCTATATGACGTTTTGTCGTTGGACATTATCCTATATGACGTTTTGTCGTTGGACATTATCCTATATGACATTTTGTCGTTGGACATTATCCTATATGACGTTTTATCGTTGGACATTATCCTATATGGCAATTTGTCGTTGGACGTTATATATGCTATATGACATTTGGTCATTGGAGTCATATCTTATATGACATTTTGTAAGTGCACGTTAAACTTGTTTAGTCGTAAACGACTCAGTTGTTATCTATATTGAAGGGCAGGACTGATAGGCCTATTTTGAATCGTGATCCCAGTCAACTGCGGTGCCATTGCCAACCAGCTCGTTGCAGAGTGCTGTCTTGGAAGGTTGTGCTGGCCAAAAAGCTGGGGTCCTCAAAGGTGACCGGATCCTAGAAGTGTACAAAATCCAGTTTCTCTTGCTCAAGTAACTCGTGAGCATATGCTTATGTATGCAGTCAGTAATTCAACAAACATGCAGGGGTTTAACAAATTACCGAGTTATATTCGAACATGGTATAGGTGTAATAATTGAGTAAATACCGTTTTATGTCGATGGGAAAAAACCGCTGGTCCACGTTATATTCTCTGTCACTTGGTCGTTGGACGTTATATTCTGTATAGGCTAGCATTTTGTTCGCGGACTGCAGAGGGTTTGTCTGTATAAAAACAAAAGCATGTCCAGGGAATCTCGTCCATTTAAAGTCCATATTGTTGGACTTGTTCCTGAGCATTTGGTGTTTTTTCTGAGGACATTTCTTCCTGTAGCAGTTTGTCCGTGGGTATTTTATTGGAGATTCAATCTTGTTGCATTTCTTGTAACACGACATTATGTTTCACTGCTGATGACCCTTGTACAAGCAAAAGAATAAATATTGTTCTCAGAGATAAAATTAAAAAATTAATTTCTTCTCTAAAATATATTTATTGTTTGGATAAAACCGCTATTTATTTTATGGCAAACAAAGAAAGTGTGCCAGAAGGATACTGTGGTGTGTGCATGGTTTATATGGTTTATTCAGTTCTTTCAATAATGGTAATATATATATATATATAAATATATATATATATATATATATACATGGCGGCCAGACGAGTATATGTGTGTATATACATGGATATACCTCCCCATACACCTCCCTAAATAACACTGCGCCAGACAGTATCCCTAAGAATGGGTATGTACGATCGCCAGCTGCATGTCTTCCTTCTGCGTGAGATTTTATGAGCATCGTGTCGGCTATATTAAAAACAGTCTAATAATAATGATAATAAAAATAATAATAATAAACAACGACTTTACATTTCTCAGTGTAGATCGCTTTATACTTGAACGCCAATAAACCTTGACTGTGGTATTAATAATAAATAATACAATATATTATAAGACAAAAGGTGTATAAGGTAGGAACTCGTATCATGTGATTTTGATGGATTTCATTTCATGACGTAACCGTTGACCGTATTCCAGGTATTACAACCCACCCTGCCCAGTCCGTTACCTGGGTAATCACGCATGACCTATTGATCATCAATACAGGTGTTGTTGTATCGCCATTAAGGCGGGGTATATACATTAACCCTGAGGATGTACGCCTGTCTGGTAAATTTGATTACGTGGTTTTCTGGTGTCCCGGGAGGAGGCGCCTGGCCATGCCGTATCGACCATCTGGACTTGGTATAAAACTTAACGATCCATTCCTTAGCTCTGGCTTACTTTCACATATGCCGTGACATTCAACTTATCTGCACTCGTTTAATCAGCCGGGAGCCTTTAAATCACTAAATGAATTACTGAATCACTCAGTTAAAATCGGGCAGGTGTGTATTTTTTCTTTTCTTTGGCAGCTCGCATAGGACGATATATATATATATATATATATATATATATATATATATATATATATATATATATATATATGTGTGTGTGTGTGTGTGTGTGTGTGTGTGTGTGTGTCTTTAATATCATTAGTATCACAGTCTGATATTAATCCTTGGAATATTTTCCCTCACCTCATGCGGCTCTGATTCATTCAGTTTTAAGAAATCTCCTTACAGCAAGCTTATCGATTGATTTCTTGATCTGTCCACCAGTGGAAAACATCTGTTGCAAGTCTATGCAATAAAAAGGTGTTATCACAACCCCACGCCTTTCTGCCAGGTCCTGCACGTCTGCCAACACAGAGCGGGCGACACATCAGTCCATCGGCATTCATACAACGCCACCTAGTGTGTGGGAATGAAACATTCCTCCAACAATCCTGGACACGGGGAGCGGTGATGCGTGAAGCTCATTCTCAAAATACCTCGGCCGGAGCCAGAGGTGCGCGGAGTCGCCATCACGGCTCCATGCTCCAGAAAACAGAGTTAGTCGGACACGCCGCGCGCGTCTAATATCATATGGGATTACAAATACCACACAGATTTGATTCTTGTCCTCAGACCGGAAGCACAGACACCGGCTGCTAAGCAGGTAAGCCGAATTTTTTAGCTGCTGCATATTCAGTTTGTCCCTGGCAGCGTGGTGCCTGGAGCTGGCCTGGCGACAGCTAGGCGTGAGACACCGCTAATAGACACGGAAGCTTCCCTATTGTACAGGGAAATAGGTGAACCAATCGAACCAACCCGCTGTATGTAAAGAGTCCTATTGTACCTCCAGTGATTAATTATGCACTGGATCAGGGCGCTGGGATTTGGCGGGATTTATTCAAACACCTGGGGTATCTGGCGGATTTGCTTCAGTGGGACAGGTATGAAGGTTGTCAAGAGTATACTTATGCTTATGAAGTGTGACAAGCCTTTTTATGCGTTACGGCCGGGGAAGACGAACAATGTGTACACATTTGGAAGCGACAATCGAATCCGGCCAACATGTTCGATATTTACAACAGACAGTATGATTACTATAACTACTTAAAATTAGGGATAAGACAGTAGATTAGAAAATAGATGGATCAACGATAAAAGTCTGAATGTCAGAGGTGTATAAGTAGAAATCAGTAAATGTGTACAGGGAGACAGCGTTGGACAGATTCTGTAGTTGGGCCCAGATGGGGATGGACGAGTATGTGTTTTACGTGTTATAGTGATCATGCGCTGACACCATTGTATAGTAAAATGTATGGCCGCAGAGCTGCACGTGTTGCTTTTTATGTTAAAAACCACAACGAACAGGGTTCGGACCGACAGACATGGTGATGAAGGAAATGAAAAAATATATATGAGATGAAAAAAATACGTGCATATATATATATATATTTAAGTTCCTTTAACTTAACGTTACGCTTATTCAAAATTTGTTTGTTTTGTATAATGTCTGTGGAAATGCCGAATGTATATAACATGGCCGAAGACAAGGTAATTAAGGATAAACTTTTTTATCAGGCTGGAGAACCAGAGAGTCCCAGGTTTATGTGAGTTAGTTTTCAGACAGCGAGATCACTTGACTACCAAGCTGACAGTCCTGTGGCGGCCATATTTAAATAATGCAGTTGTGTCTAGGTTTCATTTGTTTCCGTCTCTCTCTGGACTGTCACTCATCCGTATTTACAACATTTCCGGCACCTCAAGGTGTCCGATCGTTGGCTTCGTCACCTCATTCACGGACACAAGTATACATGGTGCCATATATATATATTCAAATATCATGTGGCTAACTTGACTGGAGCAGTCATGTATATACATAATTGACCATTGCCCCACCGCTACTAGATTTCTCTCTCTCTATTTTTTTCTCCCTTAACCCTAGTTTTGTATATTGTATTTTTTATCCCTAGCTTATATATATATATATATATATATATATATATATTTATTTATTTGCGAGGTGCATATAGAAGCAGACCAAACTTCCTCGCTGTTAAAGTTACGTTTTTAGCGAAGCGGTTGCATGGGACGCCGGATATGTGCGCCACCGACATAGGTTCGAATCAGAGATCGGTCTAATATTTTCCCCTTAACAAAATGTTTCCGTAACAATATATATGTATAAATATATATATATATATATATATATATATATATATATATATATATGTGTGTGTGTGTGTGTACGCCTTGAAAGGCACGTCTTGTTGAGAAATGTGATTCTCCATAATCATTATTTTCGCATGAAATACAAGTTTGTCTTGTATGTGTTCATGGATGGTTATTCATGCATATTGCTCCAGTATATGCTGTATATATATACGAGCTCACATCGGGTAACCTACTCAGGTGGTTTACCCCAGCCACTTTGAATTGATATTTTTACCTTGACCATTTTTATTTAGCATTTACCCGAGCCAGTTTTACCTGGTACCATACGAACAAGAGGGGTTAGTCATGTCCAGTGCAGATGGTATTGAAGGAGGAGCCGTTCGGAGAGCTTGACAAATAGAAGAATAAAGACTTCCGGATCGCGCTGTCAGATCTATGTAGCTGATAATCAGAACTAAACTCTCATCATTCATCTGGACACGGCTTAGCTGGTATAGAATCGGAATCTCCGCACCTGCCCGGCGGCGGTTTAACTTATGGTCGATGAATTCATTTCCATTTATACATGGACATCCGAAATTCAGTATCGCTCAGGCGAGGACGGTTGCAAAATGTGTTTGTTATTGGTATGAGGAATTGCTTGTTTGTCTATACATTTTGCACACTAAACGTGGCACATGCCAAGTACCTGGGTTTACAGTACACTGATGCCACCATGGCTCAATCCTGGTAATTTTGAATGGTGGTGAGGGCGGACGGATATTGTGATGGATGGCGTGCCCTCCTAACCCTCACGCTGGCCAGCCCCTGGTCGTCTGTTTGTTCTCTGCACTCAGCACTGTGTGGTATATGGATTTATGGGGACTAGGGACGTGCAGTATATACAGCTATAGCGAGACTGACCCAGGTAAAGGTAGGAGATCCTCTTGTCTAAATTAAATCTACGTTGGAGTGGTGGCAATTTTTTTGAGGTCTCGCGGTTGACTAATATAAAACACTTACGTCACATATTAATGTTAAACAGTAATTTTCTAACACTTTAAAGTGAATACACAATGAAATTTGATTTTCAGTGTGTATTTACCCGTAGAGTTTGGAGTGATAAAAAGCCAAGTATACATGCACATGCACTCTGAATGAATGAATGATGATGTATATTTTGTTTCATTACCACATATAAAATTTACTGTTGACAAAGAAGTCAACTGATTTACCAGTTCTGGGAAGAAAAAATAATTTGTATATATATATATATACAAATATATATATATATATATGTGTGTGTGTGTTAATAAACTAGTTAGTCTATCTAAAAGGCGTCACTGTTTATCTTAACTTTTGCTTCAACTACAGACTAACATGGCTATACCACTATTGTATTAATAACGAAAATGGTCAGTTACACATTAACACATCCCACTAATAGAGCACTATTGGATTATTTGTTCAAGCATTTACGATTGGTATACTGCTCCTAACCAAGTCGAGCATTTTTTCGAAGTTCGAATCCATGAGAAAACCAGCTCTTATAGAATCCCGTTAATAGAGCACTATTGGATTAGTCTTCAACCATGTATATACTGTTGGTATATATACATACGGTCATGAGCGTTTATTGGTCTGCTTGAGCAACACGTCAAGTAGAGGAGGAATTGATGACATACGCATTACGCCCTTAGCATTAGCAAGATAAACTGCTACAGAGCAGGTTGACATTAAAACATTAAGTACATATACTGTCGTCACAATGGATGTTTATAAACTTGGTGGATACGTTTATTATTGGATGTGCCCCCAGGTTGCTACGAAGGACGACAGATGTCATTTGACCACTGACCAAGCAAGAATAATGGTCAACTCTTATGCCTGCTAGCTTAGCTTCTGGAAGTGATGACCGTGGTATACAGTGCATCTGGCGGTCCATTTGAATAAATGATTAAGCAGACGTGATGTACGTATCCACAAACCGTAAACAAATTTCTATTGTCGACTCTAAAAGTATAAGATGATTTGTTGCAATATCACACACATGCAAACATAAATATTGCAGATCTCTCTCTCTCTCTCTCTCGCAAATATTAGAACGTTCAGTTTGCATGTTACGAAGGTATATTTATAAAATTTTCTTGTTTTTTAATATGTTTTTATATAAGTAACATTTATTAGCATATTATATTTTTCATGAACCCAGAATAAGTGCTGTATAAGATATGACCTTAGCAGGCAGGCATTTTCGGTGATACATATTTCATATAAATGACAAGTAAGATGATGATATTAAAACCACATATGCATGGCCGTATTCTTGAGTTCAGGCGTGAGTTGTAAAGTAACAAGAATTAGCAGCTTGAGGTGGTTAATAATAAATATTTCTCAGAGAAAGCGGCCTTGTCCGTCATTACCATGCATAATTAACACCGTTTTTATTTTCTTAGAGACAAACCTGGGTACATCCAGTTATATTTGGCGTCACGGTTGCTATTCATTGACACCCAACCCATCACGAAATATACCATGCTAAATGTAAGGCCTTCAGTTGGAAGATAATGTGACCCTTCATGACAATTTGACGTTGCAAATGGACGGTTGTTAACAGAACTTCGACTATTTAATTTAAATATATATTATATTAAGACATTTAGGATATAAACTGTTTGTCAGTCCGCCTTGAGATGACATATATAGATATGCCGTGTCTTGTTTATGGTTACAAGACCAAAGAATACCGAGCTGACTATATTTGACCGTGGTTTCAAACTGACAGGATACTTCAGTTCATGGTAACCCTAAATTACACTGGTATACATGCAAAAGAGACTTATACAGACATACAAACACAGTAAAAACATATATATAGTGTCCCAAATTGACAATAAACGTGGAGGGAAATGACATTATCGTCAATTACATATGAAATTGTCATCCGTTCTACCATTTATACAGGGGTGTACTTACATGGTAAAACAAATAATCTGGCAGCAAACTGGGTTCGTGAATTTTTTTCGTGCGGGAGTTGCTAAGCTCCTCACGCAGCGGTTATACACTGCCTTAGTCCCGAATCCTCATCGTTGTAACCGCTGCTTTGTAAGTCCTGGCACAGAGCTTAGAAATCTAATCAGACCAATGAGTGTCGCATTGTGCATCCAGCTCCAAATTTTGAACATGTGACAACCGCTCTCGTTTGTTTGATTCTTGGCCCTGTGCCACCGGTGAGACCAAGAGACTCCCACTGTAGAAGGCACCGGTTAAGGAGAAGATCTGGGACGACTGCAGTGTATAATTGCTGAGTGAGCTAGGGGCGTAGGGAGTTGCATGTATTTTTATTTCTCCTAGCTCATTCGTACTAACCATCAAGAATATAAAATATATTTGGTATACATTTATTGCTGACTGACAAACACTGTATAGGCCTACAGGGCTTGACGTTACAGGCGCGGATCCAGAATTTTTTTGCGGGGAGGGGTCAACGGGTGTCATACAAAAAAAACTGTTTAAAATAAAGTTCGGTTAAGAGGGGGGGGGGGGGCGCTCAAACCCCCGTCATGCATACGATTTGTCTAAAAAAATGTCGTTGGTCAAGAGCAGGGGGGACCCCCCCCCCCCCCCCCCCCAAGATCTGCACCTGCACTTCACCATGAAATATGGAATATTTTGATGAAATCATTATCGCTGGGCATGCTTTTTCTCTGATCTGGATCATAAGAGACGCGATGAATAGTCTTAATTAATATTTATCATATAGAAATATAGCAAATTTATCTCATGTGGCTCAGTATATATAGTACAGTCATATAGTCACACCAGCAGGACACACACGCACGTTTCCTTACACCCACATCGAGGTCATGTGCACCCATTTACATCACTGATCAAAAGGGCTTTAAAGGAGAGACAGAATACCGGTCTGTTTTGACAGAATACACAACACCGAGGAAAGGTCCTGCACCTTACATGTTATATAAAGTATGGGTGTGTATGCTGTTGAAGTACCGAATCTTCAGGCATTCCGGATCCTGGTCCCGTATTTAGATGACACGTTTATCAAGTAAAACATGTTAGCACTCACAGCAGAGGCGGGTCAAGGTTTTGGAAAGGGGAGAGTCCAACCCAGGAAGATTAATAAGAAACCTGAATTAAGGTTCCCTGATCCAGAAACGGGGAGGTCCAGGCCGGAAAAAATGGTTAAACCCATGATAAAGGTTGTTGCTGATATATATAGGAGAGGACCTGGACCCCACCCTCTGGATCTACCACTACATAGTACTACTATACTTAGTTACTATATATTGTAATGAGGTTAAACTGTACAAATGACAGAGAGAGAAGTGAAGATGCGATACGAGAAAACATCGGCTTGCATACATGGCTACCCGAGCGTGCTGTATAGTCAGGCATGAGTCCGTCCAAATTGTTGCGTTTGATGACGTATCACGAGATCAGATAGTGGTGGGCTGGGGGAGTGTTTTTTGCCGCCATAAAGAGAGCGCTCAGCGATAAATCCAGGTCACCAGCGGTGAGCCTGATGCAGGTATTAATTATTATTGAAGCAATGACATAAAAAATCCTGATTTATACCCGCCTCGCTGATTGCTGTGGCTCGAAACGTCCAGCGGCAGTTATATTTTGCCTTTTATACACGTGATGCATTGATCAACCTCAGCGGGTATAGGTTTTGTTGTTTAGCAGCACGTACGTTTCATGAACGTCTCTCAGTAGTTCTCTTTTATTAACGTTTTATTCCCGCTATCTATAGATCTACAGATACATACAGCTCACCGAAACCCGCGGCGAAGGACAAAGTAATCAATTACAGTGGAATATCGGGAAATAAATCATTAGAGGGTTGGATTTATCCGGTCTGTCCGTGTCTGTAATCAGTCAGCCGGCTCTATCATCTGTCTTTGATCGCTGAATCATTCCTGCCGGGATGATTGTCATTAGCATTCATCAACATAAAACACTAATTGGTAAACTATAAAAACCTCATTTCTGTTTGTCTGCCGTGGGAAGAAGTGTCTCACGAGCTCGCAGCCACCCCTGTCATATATATGTACATACCGTTATAAATAGAGGTCCCTCAGTAGAGAGCATATACCTCCGCCAAGGCCGATCACTCTTACCAGCCATTCGGCCTGTATAATAGGACTCAATTCCTGGATAGCTTTCGTAGAGAGCAACTGTGTTCTCATACACTAAATCTTGTGGTTTATTTCTTCATTTACATTAAGTTAACCCGTCGTCCGTCACATATAAACTGACCTGCATGAATCTATATATAAAAAATCAAACATTCGCGAATGTTATAACAAGTGGTCTAAAAGTACTTAAGACCGTTCCCAACCACAACCTATAATTCCAACACCTGCAGACCTGTTAATTCAGGGAAGAATCCAGGATTAGTGGAATTCCGTAGCTGGTGTCAATGTTTAATGATGTGATTAAGCTAATACCCAAAGGTATAAAGTAATTGTAATAAACAACCCCAGCTCATCTGTCTTCTGAGCTTAATGACACTTCAGTTAGGTAGCTAGGTCCACATCGAATACAACCAGATTATTGAGAATAATATAGTTTTATTAATGTTAGACTGCAAGGGATAAGGTGTAATCATATAAATATATCCCTATTAGGAACAGATTACTACGATGTTAAAATAAAATGCCTCTCACAATGTAACATTATCAAAATGCTGTTAGCCTCAAGCAGTTGATCTGGGGTACGCGGACGACACTTCTCGTTTATATAATGTCCATTCAACTGTGTATTTTGAGAATTGACAAGCCTATAGCCCCTGAGGACTGTTAGTAATTGCGCCGCTTTAATGTGTTTAAGGGGGCAGTTTGATGCGCATATCGTCCATTTGAATATCATGTCTTTCCGGGATAATTTGCTGTTCGTGTCCGGAAATACCGAACAGACTACTACTGTATATTAGCAGGCCCCCTGTGGGTCCAGGCTTACAGGGGGCATCAGCTCCCACGGGCTCAGAGCCCCTGCCGACGTCACCTCTCCATAAAGAGCTGTAAACTTGACAAATGGCGCTTTATTTGATGGACGCTATGATGTATAATACGCATGTACAGACGTACGCTCAGGGACGGTACCATCAATGTCCCTTAATTCGTGTGCCGTGGTATATTTGATTTCTGGGTGCAGCAGTCATACGCTTTCAGTGTTATACAATGGCCCAGAAGGTCGGCGACCTGGTCTGGACCTGCCTTTGATGCTAAATTGCTGTTTGTTAATATGGCTCATCCATCATCAAGACAAGGGACATTAAAACGTTCTTAATCGTGCTGGTTAAATCTAAATCAGGGGCCATTAAACACTAACAGCTACTGACCGGTTAACTATGCACGGACGAGAAAATTGTACTGTGAATCCCATAATTCACCTCCATATATCCTCTCTCTCTTTCTCTCTCTCTCTCTCTCTCTCTCTCTCTCTCTCTCTCTCTCTCTCTCTCTTGCTTGCAACACAAATATGAAACAAGAAAGCATTCAAGAGCGCTTGGATTCGCATCAAGATCCATTCCATGATTTACGTATTTATTTGAACCCCCCCCCCCTTCAAAAAAAAGTTTCAGGTTCTTTCAAGGCCCATGCACCCTCTAAAAAATCCAACCAGAACTTGAATAGAAGGTGCAGAGAATCAGACAGTGGACAGACGACAATATAAGATCTGTCAACTTCGTTGGCCGAGATACTAAAGCTCGGATACATGACCAAAACACTCGTTGTTAGGTGCATGGCTCTAGCCCTAATAGTGACTTGGAGATCTTTTTTTATGACGGATATCTTTGCCAGGGTGAATAGACGCAAAGCACAATAAAAAATCATCAGAATTGCATGCCTGGAGGGGTCACGCTTGCAACCTGAAAGTGATATAAGTTTCTCACACAGTGTAACAACCTTGTATTGTGCATAAAGTAGGATAAAAGTGGAATGTTGGATATGCCTGCTCTGTCAGTTATATTTTCACTTTGCATGGCTATAGATCCAGTGATCAGGTATTATTATTGTACATGAAGATGGATAAAGTGGAATGTTAGATATGCCAGGTCTGTAAGTTTTATTTTCACTTTGCATTGCTACATCTGGGGATCCGGTGATCAGGTATTATTCAATAACAGGTACAGGAGGTCTGGGTCGATCATGTAACAGCCGTGACGTAGTGAATGACCGTCATGGACAAATATCAGAACTGATTTCATAGTCAGGTAAATACATTGGTCGGTTCGTCAGGTGCAGTGACCATGTACATATCTTATATCTACAATTTGTGGCGCTTATACAAACACGGTACCGTACCTGCATGTGTAAAAGTCTGGCAGCCACGCTAATAGTAATATCGTCAGTATTCAGGAACATGTAAATGCAAACTGCACGGAACATGTATAATAATCAGTACACTTTGACCGATACTCGAGAGTGACACCTGCGTACCCGGGTCACCTGTGTTGATTCTGGTCCGGCGGGGACATATACGTACAAGCGGACAGCTTGAATCAACAGATGAGATGTTACTCGTCACAGCTGGTATTTTGCTTTCTCGCCTTCGTGGCCCAAATTACCTTGGGACATACGAGGTTGAGTCTCGACCCAGTGCTCATTCTGGGACTATGTATTGATTCTGTGAAAACACATCCCTCTGCGCTAAACCGATAGACAGCACGATATTGGTATAAAACGGGCTTCCATGTTTCCATCGCCCGTGGAAGATGCGACAGTCCACAAGAATCCATGACAGCGAGAGGTCGTGCGTGCTTAGCGTGGCTGCTTGGTTTATGACATCCCGGTGATTGATGGTCTTCAGGGATTATCCGCGTATTACACAAGGTTGTCACATGTCATTAAAGCCAGGTTGGCGTCTGGTTTGAAACTGATGGTGTTCCAGGATGCCAGCGGTTTATCTTACTTGTCTTTGACAAGAATCGGGTGATTCCTGTGTGCCTCTGTTCATGGAAACTACTGGAAACTACAGGCGTTTCATAAGACATTAGGAAGTATCTGTATTAGACTGCGGACACTAGGGTCACACCAAGGCGTTTAATTAGCACCAACCTTTTCTGGCCATCCTGGATTAATTTATATCTGAAGGGATGTAGGGGTCTGGCTGCCATTGTTCATTTTTCGAGATGTACCAGGTAAGGATGGAATTTTTCAAGAAAGTTAACTCAATTATGAATTACTTTATATTGTTCTGAACATGAAGACAGGCGTGTACATGTAATTATATTTAGGGTTGGCGTGAAAGTGAATTGCGTACATACACATATTGTCAAAGTCAGATATCTGTATGGATGATAACTGCAGCACATGCAGATGCATTCCAGTTAGCAACTATTATATAGACCTAAAAGAAATCTATATTCTCTTATTGCAATTTAACACTGCAATCTATAACTTCTTATATACTGTTTAGTAAACCAATGAGAGATTTCAAATCTTGAAATTTGTCTTCACATGCAGAGAATAAACTGAGATAAGATAGGAAATGGTATATGCATGTATCAGTTGGAATACGGCATCATTTTCACATATTTATCTCATGAAAGAAACATTTTCACTTATAACATAACCTGCATGAATATTTTAAGGTTCTGAATCCTTCACGTACAACATCAGGGCAGTTCGTATACATTGTGCACAATGTGATGTTACAATATTGTGTGCATGTAGGACAAATTCAGTGAACTCGGTATGAGGTAATATACACCGGCCTGCCGACATGTATATGGGAGGTGTCGCATGTTTCTGGTAACATGTCATTGCAAAGTTCCACCTTGTAACTAAAGTATTCACCTCTGTAACCCCAGCTGGTATACGAGAACGTCTTTATGTTTGTGTAATAGAGTATAGTGGAATACTTCCAAAACTATCCATTATACACTTGAACACGTGTGTGGCGTAGCTTGTCGTGCAAAGCACAACCCAAACCTGAAACAATTCGAAACATTATTATTTTTCTGTATCTGTGATCACATCTCTGATGCGAGAGGCAGGTTTGTATCAGCAACACATTTAAGTCGAATGTGATAACATCGCAGAGAGAGTGTATACAAATATGTGAAGCTGTTTTTATACTGTCTGACATTGCCATATATTGGTCTCAGGACCGCCTGGTCACGGTGTTGGTCTCGAAACAGTACTGTCTCGGTCTCTAATCTGGTTTCAACTTAACAACAAACAAGAATTTCAGGTTTTATAATGTGTGCACCATAAAAATACATACATGTGTGATTTCCTCGGGCCTGTTCGGATATATGACGTCTGTTAACCAAAGGTAGTTCCCTTAACCTTTCATAAAAAGAAGCCAGAGCACGCTGATACCACCACACAGGCTGTTTTACGTTTGTTTATATCCACTTGTTTATAAACGGTGGAGAGTCAGCCAAAACAAACCAAACACATTCAACAAGGACATCTATAGTGGCAAGTCAGACCATAAAGTTTTTTTTGCAAAGGGCGTTTTGCAACTTGATCTTTCAGCTTTGGCACATATATGCAACCAACAACCTAAGTTTTCATGGGTTTATCGTTTGTTAACATTGCTGTGTTTACTAACAACATGTAAATAAACAATCTGATACATCTATTAAGGCGTTTAACTTTTCAACAACTTCTCAATAGAATTACCCAGAATTCATTAATATGTATACAGAAAAGCCAGAAATCTCATAAATTGTATAGAACAGGTAGATGAATAGCTGGCTCTAATTATTTTCTTTCCTCAACAAAAGAAATTAAATGTACAGATGCATGCCTGATTGTCTGTTGGTCTTGTAGGAGAATCTGCGCCTCTGCTTTTTATATGGAGTTCACTGATATTTTGTTGGAACATAAACAATGAAAAAAAGGAACAGATAATGCATTGCATGAGCAAACAGGTCTCGGTCTAGAATCAAACCGTTTCGGTCTTGGTCGCAAAACCTAAGGGTTCGGTCTCATTCTCGCGGTTTCAACTTAAGGAGATCTCGCTAACACGACCACCTGCGGGACCAACCAAAGTGGTCGTGTTAGCAGGTTTTGATGATGATTTACATCATTCCGGGAACAAAAATATGTTCGTCTAAGTGGGATGGTCGTCATAGCAGGGCGGTCGTCAGGCGAGATTTTACTGTACATCGTTTGATTAATAATACAAATGGAAATTCCAGTTTCATAATGTATTAAAAAGATATATAACAGACTGGCCGATGTTGGACTTACTGACAAATCAGACTGAACTCTCAAAAGGAACAAAGAAGAAGAAGCCATGCATACATACGTCCCCTCCTTGTGTCTAAATAATGAGCCTAACTCATCAATAAATAACAAGCCGTCTGCTGCTTCCACCGGTGTGGGTGGAACCAATGAAACTTCATAATTAAAGCCGTATTTGAGGTCCATTGGGCGTGAGTATTGACCATTGCAGGGATTATTAAGCCATGGCAGGGGACCTCTGAACAGTGACGGGATCAAAGGGTGTCGCGCCAAATCAATCCGCTCTCCTTGATTAAGAGAGGAAGCTTAACCGACCACCGAGAAGAGGGTGGATACAGCCATGCAGGGCAGATCGCGCTTCGTAAGCTGGTATAATCAGCTCTCTGACCTGCATGGTCTGAGTTCTTACCATGTGCATGTGATGATTGACATTGATCAGTGTTTGATAGTTAATGAGTACCTCCTGAGTCAATAAAGCACCAGGTCTACGTACTGTTTGATTCATGGCCCCGCGTTTAAAGGATCAATGCTGCACTAGCTCTCCCGTGTGTCGTAATGCTTGTTTCGGCAACATAATCTTGTAATATAGAAGCCTTCTTGTCACAACAGTACTCGCCAGGAAAAAAATCCCTTACCACAAATATATTATGGTTTGTAAGTTAATATAATATCATGATTTATATGTTGTCGTGTCCTATATTAGGATTGAGACATATATACTTACTATCATTGTTAACATTATTTGAAAAAGTCTTTAGTTTTTTACGCTGATTGTACACCCATATACCCATATACGTGTATATATATGCGTAGTGTTTGACTTTTTATCCTTGTATTGGTTATAGTGTTTGACTTTTTATCCTTCTCATTTTGCATGGAGCATACCGTATATGTTTGATTGTGGCTGTCCGCCCAGGCACACCGATATAGATTACTGGATAGATTTCATCAAGCGCGTTATTGTTAAATCCACTTCATTTCGAAGGACCCAGTCTTGTGAATGAAAATGTCTACACGCCCTGTCCTATACATTCAAAATTGTCACGAAATTCAACTACGCTGATTGCACAGTGACTCGGAAATAGAACAATCACTGATGACGTCACACATAAAAGTTGCATTCTTACGGATATTTTTTTTACATTTTTGCTCTGCAGTTATACATCGAAGAATGTGTTTGTTGACTCCTTTTTATAGCTAGGACATATATCCGTAGACTGATTATATTTGTAAATGAGACATTTGATCAGGGCTATTTCTCGGAGTGGTAATATTTTGATCTGTCTTGATGTAATTTAGACCCATGGAGTATCTACATTCGTTAAGAGATAATATATATACACATAGTAGTGTTTTTCATAATCCCTTAAAATTTGCGCAGAATTTGGACAGTCGGATGGTAAAACCGTCGCTCTCTCCGCTGGCGACCCGGGTTCGATCCCCGACGTACGTGGCTATGAGGGTGAGTTGTCAGGTCGGTGTTTTTCTCCGGGTCCTCTGGTTTCTCCACCTCCAAAGATAACCAAAATGGCACCATTCGTGTCATGGAGAGTGTCATGTATTAGTTATTATAGCTAGTTGTACAATTGCGGTAAAATAAATAAAGTTTATATAATCCCATGGGATATCCGGGTCAGCACCATTATTTCATAGTCGTCCCTGGATGTACCGCTTCCTACATTTCTATGCAGTTTCGCTTCCATAGATATGGCGTAATCCTTCTAACAGACAATAGTGATTGCATAATCCTGCTAACAGACAATAGTTCTTGCGTAATCCAGGTAACATACAATAGTAAATGCATGATCCAGGTAACAGACATCAAACACGAATGAAAACATAGCCACCTCGGTGGAGGCGAAGGGGAAAAAAACAGCTCGTTCCTGGACGAGAACACAGTCAGTGCTAAAGTGGTTTCTCAGTGGGCCTGGCCGTTGCCATAATCTATTTTGTCATACATGCCCCCAGGCACCAGTGTTATGGTGTATGATATTATGATCAGGGTGGCATATAATGCTCGCCGTCTTTCATCGGGCAGGCTCTAATTTACATTGGCGGAGCATGCATGAATGAACAGCCATAGAGCTGTCATGTTCATGTGGACCTTGACACAAAAGCACCCTGCCCTCTACTCCTCTAGACATAATAAGATTCCATTCTCTACCGTGTCTCCCCACGCGAGCGGCATCTTAACGTCGATGGCAAGAGCCTGACAAGGGTCCCCCTGACAGCATGTGACGTAATCAGACGCCCAACCTGCTTCCGGCACACTGCAGTCACGGAAAATGCCCTTTAACTCTTGGCTCGCCTTAAAAATAACCTAAGCCTTGGTGTGACTTATATTCATGTATATACACGATGAAAGTATAATTATAGAAGCCTGGAAGTTTATGTTTATTCAGTTTTAAGTCAGAGGTTGGTATCATGGTGGTATTGTGAAGCAGTATAACCTGGATCTATGTGAGGGGGTTGAGTTGTCATTTATTTACTTCCATTTTTTGCAAACGTTTGCTGGTGGTTTCCATTCCAGGCTTATAAGGATCTTGCTGGTCGAACGATAGACGTCATCAATTCAGAAATTTAAAGCACGTCCAGAGTTATTATTCCTTGTGGTTCCCTTTTTTCTCTCTGAAAACAACCCACCATCCATTTTTCAACTCATGATACCATGGCGGTTTATAAGTATTAAAGCGTCCTTCAGTATTCTTGTGTGGGTCTACAGAAGCGTATGCACTGGCCGCCATCGTGATTCAAAACAACTTCAGTTTTTACATAATCGTTATCATGTATCCCACATTTTGTGGGTTTGGTGGAAACAAGCCGTAAACTATTAAATTTAATATATTATATTTGTGCTGAGTGAACTTAGTAGAGTCGTTATATATATATATATATATATATATATATATATATGTGTGTGTGTGTGTGTGTGTGTGTGTGTGTGTGTGTTTGTATGTGTGTGTGTGTATACTGCACAGCAAGGGCCGTCCACCCTATTGCTGTACAGGACCTTATCATTTAACAATACATTTAATAATACAGTTTGTTGTTAGAAAGTTTACAAATCTATATTGACGGTTCTTCTGGATAAAATTGTAAAGAGGAAATAATCAGGAGCAATATTATGCCTATCCTGTAACACTATCAGTTCAGTTTTGCTTTATGCAAAAGTTTCCGAGCAAAACTATCCAAACACATGGTCTTAGTACCGCCCCACCAGCTTGTTAGGGTTCTGCGTGTGAGTAAACACGGTCCACGTGTGTCTGTTTGCCACCTGTTTACTATAAGAATTCCGATTTTGTACATGCGCGACATACCCCTCACATCAGTAATCCAAACTAGTTCATACATGGACCTTCAATTCCTGTGATATATCTCTACTGGATGGACATTACGGTCCATGGACCGAAAGTAAATTCATTGTAGTATCTATCGAAACAGATGTGTGTGATAGGCCCAGGGGCCTCATTTGAAATTATACACAGGGTGTATCGGGTCCCTAATCCAAAACAAAACGCGATGTTTCAGCAAGCAGGAACATGTATTACATTCTGGGGCGAAAGCAGTCAGGGCATCTCTAATTGTGGCTCAAGCATGAACGTTTGTGAAACACGGGACGTAAGCCTGAAAAGAAGACGGACAACGTAAGTGGCGTTCCCGACATGACATTGACTCCAGCGATCGCGCCCGGTCCATCTTTTTAACGGTCGTGCACAGGAGTAAGCCAACGGTTTCAGGGCAGTATTTTGGCTGGTACGATTTTATTTCAGAGAGAAGACTCTTTTCGTGTTAATTTAACATGCTTAGTTCGTGATTAGGTCCTCTTAAGTGACAGTGTACTTGTAAGTCAATGGGGTTGTGAGAAATGACGAAAATATTGTTCATCGAGATTTACCGAACGGTTCTCGACACTGGAAGGCATGCCACTCTGACGTCTAGATGCTAGTATAATATGTCAAAGGGGAAAATATCAGAGGCTTCTGTGTAAAAGTTGCTAAATAGGAACGCATGCTTTCGACTTTTTTATACACATATACCGGGAATTAATTTCTTGTTGGCCATAACTGGTCTTGAGCTGTTAAACGCCTCACAATAAGATCTCGAAATTGCATCCAGCATGGAAATGATTGTGCAGTAAAATGTGCCATAAAAACTGTCATACATGTCAAAGAAATATGAAGGCTGTGGATGTGTGGCACTTTCATTTATATGTGCATGCAAGCAGGAAACATGTATATTGTGTCACGATATCTTTAGCACACCTGAGGCTTGGTGTTTTATCGCATTTTGACACGTTATGACTGCCTATAATTAATTATTCAAATACCATGTTGGAGGGTAATTATATATCATGAAATAGAAAATGCAGAAAAGACACGGAATGAGTTGCAGACAGAGGTCGAAGGAGTATTTCCAATCAGGCGGGAAAATTCATTATAAAAATGACGTCACAAGTACTGGACTTTCCGCTCCGAAGGTGTAGGGACTCCCGCCACCTTTGCAGACGCCCAAATCCGCCGAGATGAATTAAACACTAAAAGCTCACGACTATTGATCACGGGGGTAAATAAATCTGCCCCACCTGGCGTTTCTGTCGGCAGTAGTCCGGGATGAAATCTATAAATCAAATGACACGACTTGAGCCTTTATTTGTGTAACAAAAATTATATTACAACGGCCATTCACCGAGTGATAAAGCCATAAAGAGAGTCCAAGCGTGAAACTATTATTACACCGTGAGCTGTTCTCTTTAATTGGAATATCCCTCGCGTATTAACGCTGAGTGGGGGAGGACATATGAAACACTTGCTGCGGCCACCCGTTGGGAGCGGTTGTGTCGAGAGACAGCTGGCCGCGGAAGTTTGTAAGAGTGTCAACAAAACTTTCATTATTTAATTGACCGGGAGACTAAACGCATGTTAACCACCACCTAAGCGCAGATGTTGCTGAATAAAGTGCAAACATGGCCACGTTTGACCTCACAATCACAGGTAAAGAGGGTCACCCGCACTCCAGTTGGGGCAGGTTATCTACTGATAACTACCGAAGCCTGGTTGTTTGCACTTGGTCTGAACGCTGCAGGAAACGTTTGACTAAGCTGCAGTATCAAATAAAAAACTCTTATTGAATAGTAGACGTTATTACGGACCCATGGCGTCCCCACTCCATCATGCGAACGAAAGGAAAGAAATTGTAGAATCAACATGTTATTGGATTTCAAACAAAGATGAGATGCATATTACTTGTGCGATTTCAAGTGCAGAAATACACATGCGCCTAATGAAAATGAATAAAAAGTAAAATCAGGACCCTGACAGTTCATGTTCACTTTTTGTATCAACAAAGGAACTGATAAATGGAGGAAACTGACGTGCTGTCTTGGAATACAAGTTCTTCCAAATAATGTATTATCGAGACTATAGACGGAATATTGCATTGAAGGTAAACAAATAAAAGTGTGACACGTATTTGTAATGTTGAGATATTTACATTGTAGCATATAATTTGCTGACGTTTTCACCAAATCATTGTTTGACATGGGGAAAACTCAAAATAATTGTACCGGGGGGGGGGGGGGGGGGTGATGTTTTCGTTATATATTATAGTATTGAACACAAAAATAAGAAGGCTGTCTATTATATTATTTCGCGTCATATATTAAGGTGTAATATTATGGCATGTTATCGGCAACTTCCGCAAGAGTCTTTATCCATGTCACTACATTCTAAAGAAAATATCATCTTATAAACTCTCTGGGTGACACTGTGATCATCACAGTGTTCATACGGAATTCGACTAAAGCAAATTCACAGCGATAAAAGCCACAGCCGTGCAGACGTTAACGCCACAGTGTGCATAATACCGGTAAGCTTCATCAGTATCCGTGGAAAATGGCCTGTCACGATGATCCTAAGAGGAAGTACTTTACTGAAAATACAGCCGGACATGCTGTGAATTGTCACTAAGTGTTGTTATTAATCCCAGCTTCTTATGGGTACTCATGGTACCCTTTTCCGTAGCTGTTCATGTTTTATCGACTGGATTGTTTTAACGTACACCCGCAGTGCGTTTTCACACAGAAGCCAATCCGTCCCTATTTCAGTCAGAACTGAACCCCGGTTTTTTATTCCTCGGGAATGGGTTGGGACACGGCAAGCTTGACCCGGGGGCGATACCGATCAGGCCTGATATAACCTGTGTATTAACCGGCGGCGTTACGGACCAGGCATATTCAACGTTGTATCGTGTATGAAGTATCTGTATTTATTATTGTTTAAGAATATATCCGTATAGCTGTATCTTGAAGCTTTATTAGACAATGCCTGTTGAATGATGGTGATAGTAAACATTAGACTTAAACACTTAAATGAAAGGCCCTGAGGTGTCTGAGCTTTACCGAGACTCTTCTAGGCTTCCCTGTTTCCTGATAGGACTTTCAAGATAATTATTATTTCAAACATCCCAAGGCATTCAAATTCGCTTGGCGTGAAGCGAAGTAGACTTTATTTATTTGTTGACTAGAGTGGCACTCATTAAAGCAGATGCTACACCGTAAAACATGCCTATACTGGATCCGCAACTTTATCACGCACTCAGCTTTTAATTAAACCATGTATTCTTTGACAAGAAAGGCCCGTGTTCTGAGAGTGGCATTGTTTATTGAATGGGCCCTACGGTTCTGGATTTTAGAGTCCTGCACCGACCTACAAAGAATCTAAACTCATATCTTTAACATATGTTAAAATCATATGTTTAACATTTATGTTCATGAATGCCCTATACAAATAATGAACTTTTTCCTATAAGCACTGTTGAGTGTTGAAATAACTTTCATGTGCTGTATGTATATGGATTTAAGCTATTAAAGTCTGAAATTTGAAAGCAACATATATATTCAGATGTGTAATAAATTCCAATGTATACAATTATAAACTTTAAAAAATATATTATAAAAATATAAAGATCTAATTGAAACTTCATATATAATTTTCCTGCCTCAGGAGGTATGAGGTATATTGCAATTGTATACATTTTATAAATAAAAACTATATATTCAGTAATATATATTATAAAACAAAATAGATCTAATTGAACAAATATGTGAACTGCTGAACTGTCAACAATTTATCAAAAAGCCAACCAATGATCATGGTTATAGTATACCTATGGTATATCTTATGTTCACAAACTGCTCACATGCTTTAATTTCAACGTCATTAAACACATGGTCAGGTCACAAAAAGATTTTTGCAACAATTTCTTACTCATCAATACAAACGAATCATATCAACCAACCATGGCCTATATTACCTCTTCCTCGCAGACTTTATCTCCATTTGATATTATTTTATTTTGAATTTTACTTTCAAGGTCAACTTCAGCTGAGCAGAGTGACCCATGGGTTCCTTATTATACATTTGTAGTAGCATAAGACATAGGCTGTGTGGTTCGATCATTGATCTATGCTTCTTGCAACCTGTTTGTACACAGCTGCATTAAAGACGCACCTGAACTTGAGTTAAGATTTCGCATCGAAATATTGGGGCTGCCGCCTCGCAGTGACTGAACCGTAAATAATCGAGAAAAAATGGCCACGTAAAACGAGGTCACTAAGTGCAAATGTTGTGCAAATCACTGGGACCGTAGCGTCAGGTGATTTATGAGGCGGCAGCCCTTGAACCATTATAATCAGCAGAGGTGGCTGGCCGGGAAGTCCTCTGCAGCCTTTGGCCTGTGTGTGATTCATTCACTGGAAGGAAGAGAGTTCCTGAGTTATTCACTTGTCATGCAGATGGTTTCCGTATCCTCTCGCAGTGCTTCAGTCAAACATAATGTCCATACCCTGGTATAAATCAACCTGTTCTGCAGGCAGTATATTTGAAGACGTGTATAAAAGGTGCGCAGTAAATATTGACGGAGGACAGTGTTTTATCTCATGCAGTGCCCGCTGATTCTCTAAAGAATCGACTCCAGATGCTGTATGACCTCTGTAGAATATATTGTAGCTTTTTACCTTAAACTTATCCATTTGAATGTGAGCGTATTTTCATCATTTTTAGCAGCACGGCTACTACTCTTATTCAGTTAAAGGTCGAAATTTGCTCCCATATGGAGCCGGAACGAAGTGGGAGCAAAATTATTTAATAAGAATATACAGCTTCATATTCTCAGACCTTTTAGATCTTTTAGATCAATAATTTTAATAATTAATGATTTCTATAGATAAATCAAGTATAATAAGTTGAATGCAGGTCCAGAGACACTACCAGAATCTTCTTTTAAACTTCCAGAATCTTCTCTGAAAGAATGAGAATTCCAATTCTTTAAAAATGGGAATTCTGTCTTTGCCAGGAACAACAGAAATTCTTATATTTTCCTCTAGTACTATTATGAATAAATTGTACTATGATATCCTTTTATAGGTAGGGAAAGATCGTAAATATTAATGAGCACTTAATATAAACAGCACATAATATCACTCATTGCATTTAGTATCAGGCATAACCATGCCTTAGCTTTTTCAGTGGAATGTGTGATAATCTGTGTCAAGATAATCTGCATTTACTGATACTTAAATGTCGGAACAAATAAGGACTTCGATGATATAATACGTATCCCAGCTTGTGGAAGTACACTTCTTATTTTATTCACATGACTGGATTTGTTTGTGTAGTTTCATATTCTTAACTGAATTTACGGTTCAGAATTAATGTGAAAGATAGATTCTTTTTAAGATTATTTTTAAGAAAGAATCCAGAAGCACAAAAATTTTAATGGTAAATATTAGTTACAAGTTTGCATGAAACGATTCCTGTTCTTCTCGGGAGAAATGAGAATTCTTATGTTTTACAGTTTTGAATTTCAAAATTATAGTTTGACATTTCTCAGTCCTCCCTGGGGGGACAGGAACTGAATTCTCCATTTTTTTCCGGGAAAAACAGGAATCAGTTCATGCCATATCCTGATTATCATTTTTCCCCGGGAAAACTTGATATTCTAATTCTTCCTAACAGATTCGCATTCTACCCCGACGTGTGTGTGTATATATATATATATATATATATATATATATATATATATATATATATATATATATATATATATTTATGTTTATAAAACAGTTGTATATATATATATATATAATTTAATACTTAAAAAAATAATCATATAATGTGTCAACGACGTCATCACATACGGTTTCCCAATGCAGAACACTTCTTTGAAAGGTCGAGATGCACTGCGCATGCGCGGTATAGCTCTCGCTATTTCTAGGAATGAGCAGGCGTTCCGAAAATCAATACTTCATGGCCTGCTCCGTGTGGACTAAACCCAGGCTCATATTCATGAAGGCATAAGGCTGCTTAAAACGAGTGTAACCTCAAAATAGATGCCGCGTTGCCGTTAAGTCCTCTACTCGCCAGTATTGAGCTGTATGCGACATTATTTTGGGTTTGACAGCGGCCATGTGATCGCTCTTTCTACCGCGTGCATGGCCGGCCAGCGGCCAAGACCAAAACACTGCAGCTGGCCCTACAGTGATATTGGCAACCCCCTCGGCTGGTTGTTCAGCATGGTCCGGACTTCGGTCGACTATCACAGGTATTTGTGTTGATAATTCATTGGAGTTTCCTTAAGGAACATGCCTTTAGGGGCTTCTGTTGGCCTGAAGAGACCCGGTCGGTGTGACGTCTTATGTGCTTTGTGTTCATTTCGGGCTGTCCGTTATGACGTATGTACATGACGCCAAGCTATGTGAGCAGGAAATCAGACACCTTTCAATTAAATCTTTCTCTTCCGTATTTTCTCATTTATTCATGCTTTGAATTGTTATGAAGAATAATTTTTATAAAATAGAACTTGATTCCTGTAACGTCACACAGGTATACTTGTATCCTGTATCGTTGAAACACTGAAAGTAGTCGTTTTTAGAAAATAAATGGTGAAATTGAAAGAAGCTGCCATGTATAGTGTCAAGGTAGAAAGGGAACATGTCATCGTATAAAGCTGGGCATATTGGTAGCGGCACATTGAGATATATTGCTCTTGCTAATCCTGTCTGATATTTTTATTTCCCCCCGTCGTCATTTCTTGTCATGTGTGAAGTCGCTGGATAATTAGCTGTTTATTGATCTCTTTCCGAATCTGTAGCATCACAATGGATTTTGTCTGCCCCGGTGCCTGTCTGCAAACTCGTGGAAAAGGTCGGGGGATTTCTTAGACGCAGTCAGTTTCCGCAGTACCTCTCTCCTACAGATACATTGTCTTCAACTGAGCACTCTGTGTAAAATCGGAAGAGAAACCTGGGTCTTTATATAGATGCTGCTAGGCCCACATAAAAACCCAAATACTTATAATACTTATACTTGCAGTATACCCACAAACCTACCTCTGTATACGATCCAGTCCCAGAATATATATGTATGTAGGTATGTATAGTATATATATGTATGAAAGTAGGTCCCGAAATCTATAAATTTCCCTATTAAGGGCACCTCTCTATTGCAGGCAAAATGTCCGGTCCCATAAGTGTCCTTAATTCGGAGTTTCTTCTCTCTCTCTCTCTGTCTGTCTCTGTCTGTCTGTCTGTCTGTCTCTATCTCTCTCTCTCTCTCTCTCTCTCTCTCTCTCTCTCTCTATATATATATATATATATATATATACATACATATGCACGGCGCCATGTATTAGTTGCATAACGTATGTTTTGAGCCTGCGTTTGCAAATTGTGAGTCCACACACATGCATAGCATAATCATTGTGTATAAATTATCATAAAGTTTAGAGTAGGAGTCGTCACCATGGTTACTGATACTGACTCGAAAGAATGTCAGCAGGGATTGTTTTCAGGAAAATACCGCATACCAAAATGTCAGTCATAAAAAGACATAATGAAAATTTAATAGACCCAAATCACGGTCACGTGGGCTGATCATCTGCAAGTTGAACTCACTTTCAGTGGCATGTTATCTTTCGGTTGAAGTCCAAGGAGGCAGAGGGAAATAACAAGAAAGTATCATCATTTTTTTATTGCAATAATTCCTACTTATAATGGTTACCAAATCCATGAAAATTACCGGATACCTAATAAAGAGCCCATGCACTTATAATGTAGTATAACATAATACAGCATAATGCTATACAGTGTTGTGTTATACGATGCTTTGCTACGCGAGATTATATATTATATTATATTATATTTATCCAGTTGTATATTATATACATATAATATTTTATTTAAAAATGCTAATTCATAATTTGCTGTAGTCTACGTTTTTGAGGTCATATTGCAGCGTTTTTTTTTAATTCAGGTTTTTAGCTCTATAGCTATCACTCTATGTTCTTTGTCCGTCTGTCCGTCTGTTAACCAGGCACAAATCGTTATAGCTGGACCTGGAATCTTCTAATTTGACATCCAGGAAGGTTCAATAAAAAATCTCCATTGGAAATATGAAATTAGGTCCCTTTTACCCATACCCTCCGAGCCACTGGGCTCCTAAGTACCCCTAGAATAATAAAAAAAAATAGATACAACAGCTCCAGTATCTGAATAACTAATGCATTGATCATCATAATTTTTTGCATGTATATTGATCATGGAATGTTTCATCAGTTCCCGCAGACTGGTGGCGCCAGCTGTATTTTTTCCGGTTTTTTTTTCATTATTTTTGAGGGCGTCAACGAAGCGGTCGTCCATTAACAGGGCACAGATCGTAATCATTATAAATAGAATCATTAAAGTTGACATCAGGGAAGGTCCATGAAAAATCTCTTTGGAAACCTGAAATTAGGTCTCTGTTACCCATATTCTCTGAGTTGTGGGGCTCCTAAGCTTATAATTAATGCATTGATCTCCATGATTCTTTGCATGCATATTGATCATGGAGTATTTTATCATTTACTGAGGACTGATGGCGCCACCTGTATTTTTTCTATTTTTACGCATTTTTTCTCTATTTTTGAGACCTTCAGATGAAACAGTCCGTTGTTAACAGGGCACAAGTTGTAACTGTTCAAACTGTAGAAACTTTAAACTGTACATCAAAGGAGGTCCTAGGCCAAACTCCTTGGAAACCTGAATTTAGGTCATGGTGGCGTATAATTTGTCCGTAATTCTTTCAATGCATATTGATCATGAAGTGTTTCATCATTTCCTGAAGACTGGTGGCGCCACCTTTATTTTTCTAATTTTTACACATATATATATATTCCATGGTGACACCACGAAATAGGTTAATCATGTTTTTTTTTAAACTTAGTTGACTGAAAGCCATCTGAGCTATAGCGATTCCCCTTTGTCCGTCGTCTAGCCGTCCGGCCACAGGGCACAAATCGTAACCAGAAAGCTTAGAATTATGACCCTCTGCATCTTGAGAGAACTATAAAGTTCATCTCAGAAACCTAAAATTAGGTCACTGTGATCTATATTCTTGGAGTTACGGAGCGTGTTTACACCCCCCCCCCCGAATAATTAAAAAATACACTCTCAATGCCAGATTCCTAAGGAACGGCTTGATGGATTGTCATCGAATTTTGTGTGCTGATGGGTCTTAATATACCTAAGCTACTGGGCATGAATGGAGGCGCCACCTGCAGTATTTTTTAGTTTTTACCTGTATTTTTGAGAACACTAGGTATGGTAACAAGGCACAAATTGTAATAGATAAGGCTAGAAACATGAACCTCTGCATCCTGAGAGGTTTCCTAAAGTTCTAATCTAATCAGAAACCAGAAATTAGGTCTGTTAACTAGGCACAAATGTAATTGTAAAGGCTTGAATCATGAACCAGTGGATCCTGAGAGATCCTCAGAAGATCTTGTTGGAAACCTGAAATTATGTCACTATGATCTATATTCCCTTGAATTACTAGGTGTTTTTAGCACCCCTTAAATAATGTAACAAGTATATACAAGTTACCAGATTTCTCAGTAAAGGCTGGATGGCTTGTTATTAAATTTGGTGTGCTTATGGGTATTGATGAACTTAAGCTAATATGCTTGAATGATGATGCCTCCTGAACTGTCTTAATTAGTTGCCTGTGCAAGAACATATTGCAACATATCAGTCGGCTGAGCGTCATGACACATGGGTCACTTGTTTCAAATAAATGTTTGCATCGGATCGTATTAGTGTCATGAAAAGTTCACCTGGCACAGGTCAAAACAAGTTATTGCACCGATAACTGAGCGAAGAGTCGCCCATGTATTCTCAGGAAATGAACCCCATTAACCAAGTACAGGCGCTCCCTGTCTGTATAGAATCTACCAAAGGTCGCTATATGTAAAGTTCCCGGGTATAGTGTGACGCCCACATATCCCGGTACCCTGGGCCAGACCAAGTCAGGCCTGGAAGTCAGGAGACACACGAACATGAAGGGAATAATATTATACACTAAACACACGAGGGGTTTCGAGGGTATGTATAATAATAATATTAACAATAACAGTAATAATATGTATGATGATACAAATGTGACTATGTGAATTATAAAAAAGTTGCAGTGAATACAGTAGCAGGTATTTTGATTAATTTCTTTATAATCATAAATATTTTTGTTTATCTAAATAAATCAGTATAAAGCACAATATCTGGCTCTAGTTAATGCATGTTTTTTTTGCTTTATGAGCATGCTGGTAGCGGACACATTTCTCAGAATAAAAAGAATTGCCAATTTAAATACAATGTAAATACAATTAATGATTTTTATTACCTTTCCGAATTCATCAGTTTACAATTATTAAACATGCTTTTGATCTGCAAGTAATCAGTTATAGCTGCGAAAACCCTATTCATTTCTATCGATTGTAATTATATAACAACACTTAGTGTTCACCACTGTCTCGTATTTAGACGACTGTTATATTACATGTTTCTGGTTCAATACCGATTACCCGCATATAATCAGCCTGTGTCAGGTAAATGCCAAACACCACTTTCGCTCTCATTTCTGCACTCTTCGACCTTAAACATATGTACCAGATGGCCCGCATATCAAACAAACACACCTATTGGAATGTAGTAGTATATTTCAAGCAAGTAGGCGTACATACGTGTTTTATGTCATACATTTTGTTTGTACTTATTTATTAAATATGGGTATGTGTATATATGATTGTAAATAATACATGGGAATGGGTGTGTGTATGTTATATGTATATGTATGTACGTTTTGTATATGCTTGGATTTATGATGTTTATGTATATAGTATATTTTGTATATATAAATATAAAATAAATATATATATTACGGATGCATGTATGTGTGTACAAACATGTACGTTGTATGCGTGTCTGTTTAGATATTCATGTATATGTCTGGAACTGTAGACATGCGTACGCGTGCATGTGTATTCTGGTGTGCAGGTATGTACGTATTTGTATTATTGTATGTTTATATGTTTGTATATGTGAATACTTATGATTTTGTGTGTATTTGTATGTTTATGCACGTAAGTCTATTTGTAAGCTGTACATAGATATATATGTAAATGCATGTTGTGCGTATATGTATTTATGTTACAGTGAATGGGGAAACCAGTAAATACGTGTAATTCCTAATTCACTCTTTAACTTCATGTATTTACAGAAATTTCCAGGAAATAAATGTATTTCCTAAAATTCAGGGCCAAAAATTTTACACATTTACTGATATGAAAAGCATAGATAATCTGTTTCTTACTTATACATAGTCAGAATTCATGCTACCATGCATGGGCTAGCCGTGCATCATAATAAATATATCTCTTTTAAATATGAATGCAGGTTAATTATCAAAACAATGAAGTAGGCACATGATGACTCTGTCTACCACTGAATGTTTTGACAAAATGAAATGAAATAAACTGTAAATTGTCTATGATTATAAAGACTTTGTCTGACTAAAATTTTGGCCACAAAAATGTTATTCATTTGTTATTTTACCAGTAAATTTATCATTTACTGTAGATCGAATATATTAATATAATTATAATTTAACAGCAACGGCTTCAAATAATATTCTTATTGAAGTTTGTTTAGCTATAGTTTTTAAAGCTATCAACCGTATCCACGTTCACATGGTCTTACACTGAGGACATTCTAGCATCATATCGACCCTCTGGCATTACGACCAGATCGAGTAGGCTTACAAGCCCAATTATCCGATTGCCTACTGAGTCGGGTTGTCACGGCTACGGACATTCCTGAATCTCTTGTGTCCATATTAGCCACGTTTTACCTGTTAAGATAACAAATGTATCAAAGGCATATTCAGGTACTGACTAAGATGACCAAGTTTTAAAATTTCTTCTCTTGGATCCCAAAATCAGATGTTTCATTAGCTCTTGTTACATAATGTCACATATCTTCTTGGATATATTTTAAATGAGATATTTCAGCGTATTATCATAATTTTTTTTTACATATAAATAATATAATTTAGAATTATCTAGAGTTGAATAAGCTACTTTGCAGTAGAAAACAGCCTTTAAAGCGGGAATTCCCGCCTTTTGAACTGCATGGACTTTGCAGCTGTTGATTTAACACCATCCAGCAGGCTGAAGAATTCACCGATAGATAGCTTTTATTACGGTTTTATTCTCTCCTTGTGTTTACATTAAAGGTATCTTCATTGCTGACTGAAGACCTCATCTTCAAAGAAGGTTTTAAGATTAAACTCGTGTCACCACCAGTTGCCTTGTTTTTTCGACATTAATATTCATTGCATGTATTTAGACGTCACAGATCCATGCAGTATAGTGACATCTGGGAAACTGCTTGGATCTTGATTCTCCATATTTTCGTGAGCCCCATGTAGCAAATCATGATGATAAAGTTATCAGTGTAATCACTTAATTGGAGACTACTAATACCTTCCCTAAGACCTCTCTGGTACACTCTAAGAAAAAAGGGTTCTTGAGGGTTCTTTGAGGGTTCTTTGAAGAACCACAGGGTTGAGTAAAGAACTCTAGGGTGTTACGAGGCAAAACAGGGTTCTTTAAATAAAGGTGGGTTCTTTGGGATGATTAAGGGTTCTTTGAGAGTCATGAGGGTTCTTTGGAAGTGCTTCTTGTAAAACAGGGTATATCAAGAAGTGATTCTATAACCTGACAAATTAAACGCTTCCGAGAGACAAGGCGTTCCTTAGAGATATAAAGGAGTTTAAATTTAAAGGTTGAACTCAAGTATTAAAATAGTTTATTGATAATTATTAGTGTGGTCCGAATACAGGTCTACATGTTATTATGATTAGGGAAATATAAGGGTTTTTTTAATTAAATAAGCATGCAGTTACTCTTACTAGAAATTTTGGTCTAGTAAAGTAATTCGTTGCTGAATTAGTTTTGGCCATTAAAGATTTACGGTGGTATATATATATATATATATATATATATATATATATATATATATATATATATGTAAGTGTATACTTTTTCAGCAGTGATATACAATCTGAACCAAAATTGGTACTCTTGTTATTTTTTTAAAATATTTATAATTATTATCAATACATTTAAAATGGAAATATGACAAACTCTAGCCAGGGTTACATAACACGGCAATCACTTGCCTCTCACAATTTTCAGCATTTCTGTGCGATTGGCGTGTAGTGTAAACAGCATTTTTCAGCTGCATTCATGTAAAACGAGGCGACGACTCTCACTGACATTGCTTAATCGTAAATTGATACGCTTTCGCGCCAATCTTACAAGTGCCGGGTATTTAGATAAGTGTGCTGACCAGTGCTGACCAGTGGAGACAGATCCAGTTTCAGGTGAAGTACTGTACAGACTGCAAGCCAGTAACGTCACAAACAGACAGTGAAGAATATAAGGTAAGTTTTTGAATGTATTATTTTACCCACTGAATATTTGTTTACTCTATCTGGAAAGAAATGCTATATATCATCTACATGAGTTATAACACTTAATTGAGCTTTAAAGTTGCAAGTTATATATCGGGATGCATCGCTGTAAGAAAAATGCACAGTATATGTTTTTGACGATACACAATCAGTTTTGATTATTTGTAACACAGATGTTATATTATATCATTTAAGTGTACAGTGTACTTGTATACAGAGCATGGATAATATACAGGACATATATTTATAATGGGTATATACACAGCTTGTGTCAGCACTATAGTATCATGGATGTATCACTGTACCCCAGGCAAGTTTCCAACATGGCCCGGGCATAGATTCCCTTTTGACATTGTAATTATCAAACCTCTCCAATACGTCGTTTGTAGGCCAATGCTTGCGGATATACAAGTTGGGTGTATGTATGTTTGTGTGAAGTGTATATTTACATATATTTGTGTGCACAATTATGTTAATATGTTTGTGCATATATATACATATATATATGTATAATATATATATATGTATATAAATATATGTGTGTGTGTGCGTATGTGCGTGTATGTGTTCTGTGTATGTAAGAGGTTCTATAACTGATGTTCTATTATACTATTATGGTTAGGGGAAGTACGTTTTAAAATGTGTTGCTTTATAAAGGTCAGTTGATATCGATAGTAATACCAGATGTAGGTTGCAATGTGTACACCATGCACATGTGGAATGATAAATGAGTAGCCATTAGGTGGCCATCGGCCCATCAGTGGGAGCTGGTCACAGCATGGGGTATACACGTTAGTCTTACAGTGCCTGAGTGCTAGGCTGTACAGATACATCCGATTGTGAAATCACAGAAACAGTCACTGGTCACGCGGTGCCCTGAAAGGCAAAACACTGGGCTTCAGCATGCTCACTTTTTCACTGTTTGGGGTCATACTGTATATCAAACACCAAACATGTTATTCTTGTAACCCTAAATTCAGTTGTTATTTTTTTCAGGTTTGAAGAATAATGCTGCAATATTAACGATCCCGGTCTTTTTGGGGAACATGAAGACCACCTGTTCCTCCATAAAAAGGTAATTATGTTGTTACTTTGTTTTAAATAAGAAATATAAATATTACTAACTTCATGGGGCAGAGGTACAGTGAAACATGCCTCTTTACCTTTGAAATTTAGCTATCAATCCATCCATCTATCTATCTATCTATCTATCTATCTATCTGTTGTTTGTGGGGATATTTTCCTATATTTTGGCACACCTAACTTTCTGCAATGCTGCGCTAGAAAAACAGGTTTTGTCCGTCTTTATAATGCAAAAAATAAATACTCAGGGCCGCTAACACTGGGACTGTTTTAACATTTTCGTTTTATATACAAATAACAAAATTAATGTAAATAGACTTACTTTTTCTGTAACCTATAGACAACTTTAGGGTTACTTCAAAATACTCTGAATATAATGGCTGCTTTTATTTATATTGGAATGTGTAACAATCTGCATTTTCTGTTACAGGAAGAAACGTCGCAATACCAATACTAAAGTTCACTTGTGGTCAGGATGTACTCCATGATGACGAGTTGCACGTGGTGGCAGTAGCTGTAATCTCACCTGTGATGAGGGCTCCGTATACGTTTCGATGGGGATTGCCCTTGTGATGGCGGCCTATTTGGCATATGGGTTTCTGTACCCGAAGTCACTGAGAAAGACTTTTTCTTTTTTAGAGGAGTTTGATTTTGGACTTAAAAGCTCTGGGGCTGTGCCTATATCTGTTGTGAGGCTGCGCACAGAGCTAACGCATTAATGGACCTATTACCTATAGTGGTGTGCCGATTAATCGATTACATCAATGATATGTCGTTTTCTTTCAAAATCGATTGCATTTTTTCACAAACGATTAAAAATGATTATGTAAGCACATGCAAAGAATATAATTCTGTTAGACATAAACAAACACAGGGTAATAAAAAAAACATTAAAATTGAACCTAACATTTATTGCCAACCATCATCCAGCTTCAAGTTGACCTTTGGTGCGGATGGATTGATGCTTTCTAATGAAAGATGCTTATTTTTATACTTACATTTATGGGTTGGATATATACATGGAGTATGACTGTAAGTCAGAAAAATAATTGCTACTAGCCAATATAATAAGCTAAAACTGAAAAGAAATCCTTTTTCAAATATACTATATATATAGTATCACACCCAGGGATGCAGCATATATTGCTTTAATATGATGATGATACCACCTAACGTGATGACAGTAATATATAATTCTTCCAGTAAAAGTTTCACCACATATAGAATATACATATTTGTGTTTTTAAACAATATGTAGCAGATTTTAAAATAATTTTAATTTAATGACATTCAAAGACAAGCATGACATTTTAGAAACAATCAGGTTTGAAATTCTCATCTTTATTCCTTACAGGATCTTAGAGGTTTTATATATATATATATATATATATATATATATATATATATATATATATATATATATATGGTTATATGAATAGATAATTGTGGGACATTGATTGATTTATTCATAAATATATGTTTCTTTTCATCTTTAATATATATATATATAATATATATATATATATATATATATATATATATAAAGAAAAAGAAATAATAAATGGTATGATTACCTCTTATATTATGTACATGTATATTAAGGGTAATGTAACCTGTTTTGTATAGAGGCATCCTTGTGCTTCAATATATATTATTTTTAATATTTAAATAAATGCAAATAAATATATTATTAATGTATATTATGGTATTTGTATTTATTTTTTTAACCCAGTAGTCTGGACCCCATATCAGTATAAGATTTCGTTTATCAATATGAACTCAGTATCAATATGAAATCAGTATTAATAATTTTTGTAATCAGCAATAAAGGGGGGGGGGGGGGTATCTAAAGAACCCTAAAGGTGCCCCAAAGCTCTATTAGGTTCTTTAATGAACCCTACGATCAAGATAATATAAAGTTGTTTAAACAACCCTGAAGGTGTTTTAAAGAACCCTAGCATAGGGTTCTTTTAAAGAACCCTTGAGGTGTTTTAAAGAACCCTATCAAAGGGTTAAATTAAAGAACCCAAGGGTGTTTTAAAGAACCCTATCATAGGGTTCTTTGAAAGAACCCTATCATAGGGTTCTTTAAAGAACCAAATAGGGTTCCATATTTGTGACAACGTAAAGAACCCTATTGAGTTCTTTGAAGCACCTTTCGTTCTTAGAGTGTAAGCCATAATGACATAACCAGCGCTTCTTTGGACAAGTGATTCTTTTGCATTCCTCATCTGAAACCTTAGAAAAATCTTGGTGAAAATTACCCCTTGATTTCAGTAAATACGTGTATTTCCTAAGATTTTCTGTAAATACATGAAGTTCCTGATTGAATTAGGAATTACATGTATTAAATGAAAGTTTCAGGGAATACGTGCATTTCCTGGTTTCACACATTAATTCTCTGTAACACATATAGCCTATTTGACTTAATAACGGCCTCATGATTATGTGGTTTATGACTTTCTGCTCAATGCCACTAATAAAAAGCTGCCATTCCTTTAAGTCATAAATAATCATTTAAATCATAAGCATTTTGGCATTTAGACCACGAATGCATGATTTAAATTGAACCAAAATGTGACGGGTGTTGCACGATATAATTGGGATGGTCGGCGATTTTACAAAGTATAGCATTTTGTGCTCTAAGAGTGCACGAGGTTGGGTTGGCCCTCTTAAAGGATAGACAAATTTTACATACTCAAAACCTTATAACGCCAAGGTGCTTATCAGGTCAACAACTTGTACAAAACTACGTAACAGTAAATATATGCCTGACCAAATATGTATATACATTCACCCCTTGAGTAAGTTAGCTATCCCAGGAGTCGCACATTAGTGAAAAAGGTAGCGGTAATTAACCCTTTTCCCCGACCCCCACCGTTGGCGTCATCCCGAAGGCTGTGCCCCCATTTATCACAGACAGGCCAAGGCTATTTTCAACTAGAAATGTGCACTTTGAGAGCGCAGACTTCCGCCAAGACAGCTCATTACCCCTATATGGCGATGTCGGAAATGCAGCATTTTACCTTGAAAATCTTCCTAGATCCAGATTGTGATCCGGATCATCCCCCAAATTTCTTTTTATATCATTGCCCAGCTATCCTGAAACTTTCATGAAAATCCGTTTTTAACTTTTTTTAGTAATTTTGCTAACAGACAAACCATCGCCGGCAAAAACATGACCCCTGACCCTTGGCGGAGGTTATACTATGTAAATCAATTAGAAAGCCTGTGTAGACTAACATGAAAATACTTGTGATAATATTAAATTTCTTTACATGAGGGGATTTGTATTGAAGATGGGCTTGGACTCGGGTTCCGAATGCCTTTATTGGACTCGAAGAAGGTTGACTTGGACTCGTAACCTCAAATACTTGGACTTGGACTCGAGTGTATACAGCCTGGAGTTGCACTTAATTCGATGGAATGGACTACATCACTGATAAATATATACATAGTACATGAATGAATCCTCGTATTTGTGACAATGTTTGTATGTATATTGTGTGTATTTTATTTATCAAATCCCCTTTTAGACACGATAAAAAAAATCACTGAGATGAAAAAAACGCTTAAAGATATCCATTAGCATGTTATAGAACATTTATTAAGTACGCCAATTAATGTGCGATATGTGTATTATGTTCAAGTAATTCTCCTGAGACAATTAGTATAAATAAGTAAATATATACATATATATATATATATATATATATATATATATGTATATATATAATTTTAACAAGGGGAATATATTGCTTATTGTGAATGTGCGTGTTGTGCTCTAATGGCAGTGTCAACAGGCAAACACGATAAACGACGACCGACATTCAGAACTGCCGGGCCGTAAGTTCACATACAAAAACTGCATTCCATGCACCCACCGATATTAATACAACCGGTATGAACAGCAGGAGTGGTGTTCAATATGTATGTACACAACCGTACAGTCGTATTCAACTATAGTTCGCCACAGCCGTGTTTGCCCGGCCAGCTCCGGCGAGATCGATACACACCGGGTCCAACAGGTATATTTTTAGTTGTTGATGGACGGGAGATACAGGGTTAGATTTGGAAGATGTGGCGGCAGTGGCCATCTTAAGGATACGGGGATGCTGAGGGATGTACCCGGGGTAGAGTTGATCCATTTGTTTTATTTTGCTTGTACACATAGCTGGCTCTATATATTAAACGTGAATTCACTTTTAACTCGGAAGAATGGACGGATTTTTTATATGCCGCAGGAGGATGTATTCTTTATTATTAGTTATAAGGTTTGGAATATATAATATATGGAATTAAATGTGGTTATATGAATATGTATAGATAAGTGAAAGCTATGCAGACTGAACACTTTCATTTTTGGCATTGTTTTCGCATTCTCAAAAAAACCAGGTAGATGTCTCTGTCAGGGAACCCTCCCGAAAATTCGGAGAAAAATATGCAGGACCTGAAAAGTTAGTGTTCACAAAAATCCTATATTTAATCAAATTTGGTGAAGGTCACCAGTTTTCGAACTCGTCCAACAAATTATAGATGCAGTGTTTGCAAGCGTTCACAAAAAATCTTATGCAAAGGACGCTGATAACAGACGACTGGACTTGTAACAACATATTCCCAGGAGACATAAATATACGTATATGAATAAGGTTATTAAAGATGATTCTTTAATATAGATTACTAAAACGATCCTTATAGGAAATTCCAAGAAGTACAGCCGTTTATTAATGTCTGGGGCCGTTTTGATATCCGGTATTTTGTTGGTTTCTCATAGTTTATCCAGGCCAGTAGGATTAAGGTTGTTTTGTTGGGTTTGTGTTTACCGATGCTTGATTATATAGTTATACGGATCAAAGGTTGTTCTCTGGCACAACGAAAACTCTAACGGAAATTGCTGTTTTTGGAGAGGAATAATTGCCATATATTTTATTTAGCACAGGAGTTGAGTCGGGTCATACAAGAACTGTCTGTTAATATACCTTAAACACTGCCACAGATCATCAAAACAAAGTTAACAGAAAGAAATACATGGGTTTAAGTTGCCTTGCATTGTATCTGCATGTGTTTCTGCATGGAGTCATTCATTGATATAATTGTACTGCATGTAAAAAATGTTTATTAAAATAGGTTTATTAACAAGCTTATCCTCTCTCGTCTCGTATTGTGCGACGCTGCCAAATTAGTGCTTTTTTACCTCCTTCGAAAAAGTTTTATGGAATTTTCATATGATTACCTGTGCTGCTGTTTTCTCTCAATATGAAAGGTCTTTCAGCAAATTATTGATAGATTTTGAATTAAATATGATGGGATTTTGACCTCGAGGAATGGAGTTGATTTATCATTTGTGATTAGAGTTAGCACACTGTATATATATATATATATATATATATATATATATATATATATATATATATATATATATATATATATATATGCCAGTACATATTGCAATGGCAAATGTACACATTTAGTCTGTCATGAAACAGGATGGGCGGGTGTAGTATTCACACATACACGGACAGTAAATAACCTTACTCAGATAGGCCAAACATTATAGTTCAGCTGTTGAAAACCGATACGCCCGTGTTTTCCATAAACTCACTGTTATTTAGTTCAGGTAGCTATAATTTCTTTATGATGTACGGCAGATCCACCTGAAATATATGCGTCTCTTCCAAGGCTAACACCTCTCTATTAATAGAACTGTCCTCAAATGACCTACAGCTATAAGGATATAATTTCACATGAAATGTACATTTCATATCATAAACGTTTGCTAGCACGAGATGCATGGTAGTGGAAAGATGCACGCAAAGTTTTCCCAGCCATGGTTGCGTGTGAAAATTTATGTCCGCACCATATACAAAGGTGAAAGTTCACTGCACTTATGTATTGATCGCGTATGAGGTAGTATGAGCCTGCACTGCATGTATATTGTTTTACATTTGATCGCTTCTCAGTTTATTTATGAAACAAAGTTAAGGCCAAAAAAAAAAAAATAAAAGGTATGGTTCTCAGCCACCGCCCGCGTCAATTTAACCCCCCGCATCAAACATTTTTATTTTGATTTTTATCTTCCAAGAAGATAAATAATACAGTTTTTGTAGTGTTTAGCAAAATATTTGTAATTTTCATGGTTTTTCCTGATTATATGACATTTTTATCGAGACATCCAAAAAAAGGTAAAAAATAAAATACCGCCCGCCCGCACTGATTTCTGAAAAAAAGTGCCAGAGAACCATACCTTATTTTTTTTTGGCCTAAAACTTAAATTTTATCTGAATGCATTTCACTGATCTGGACAAATCTGTTACTTGCAAATGGAAACCTTCAGCTTACAATATATTTACTACGCTTGCTTTATGTACTTTATAAATATATTAAATATTAGAAGATGATGTTTAAACAAAATAAACGTTTATCTGAATCATAAAATTAGTGATGTGACACATATTATAAGTAACGGTCAAACTGATGGTAATCGCAGGTTGATCACAAAGAAAATTGTGATATCGGTGATATATAGGTGGTATATATTATTTGATATATAGCGTAATGTGCCTTATAGATTGATTTTCTATGCATGGAGATAGAGGAAATATTTCAATATCATAAAATCAGGTTAACACGTCCGCTTAGATTATTCCTGATGTGGTGAAAAATAATAAGGTATCATAAATACGTGCGTGTTAGGCCAAAATAAGTTGGTTCTCAGGAACTTTTTGCACCAGGATTCAGCGCGTACGGGCAATCTTTTACCTTTTTTATTTTGTTATATATACAACAACGAAACTACGAGGCAGGATATATATGGTCGGTATCTTGAGAAATTCAGGCCAACCCGAAAAAAGTGTGCAGTCGCGAGACGTTGTTGTATTTGATCTAGAGGAGGATTTTCATCTCAAGGTCATCGTAAAACTCAGTTTGGGGCGCAGTGGTACGACTTTGTGGTGTGTATAAAGAACGCTGAAGTTCCTAATTCACTTTGAAGAAACCCAGGAGAATAACAAATTGGAATCGAGCCATTTTCTTATTGAACTGGATTCAAATGAAGGCAAGATATAGCGTTGTGTACGAAACACGGCAGGTCTCCTGTAGTGGAGGGAAATGAATCCAAAAGACTGAGCATCGTGTAAGCTGGGACATCAATCCAACGTCCGGACGATCATTATGTGCCTGACATGTCGTAAACACCGATAATTACGAGAATAAAGAGATGTGCGAGGACTTGCGAGAAGCGGTGCGGGGAGGCCGGCGGGATCTTGATAACTCGTCATTAGGCTTGGTGGCATCATGATTATGTAATAAAACCAACCCCGCCAACAGGAAGCTTAGAGACTGATAATAATATGGCCGGCGGGTTTTGAATCGGTAAATCACAAATTCTGGATATTTATACTTTATCTGTGTGGGTTGTACTTCATAAATAAAAATGGGCTTTCATGAATTCTAATCAGGAAGGCTTTGCGGAGGCTTCCATCAATTTTAGCTCAACTACTCCAATTGTCCGGCCGGCCGTCCGTTAACAGGGCACAAATCGTAACCGTTAGATCTAGAAACCTCTAACTGTATATCCAGAGAGTTCCAGGCAAATCTCCTTGGAAACCTGAAATTAGGTCATAGTGACCTATATTTTGTGACGAAAACATGATTTTGAGCACCCATACAGTCAGACGGGGCACAAATTGTATCCATTATAGGCCTAGAATCTTCTAACGTTACATTCAGGGCGGAGTGATCTCTGTTTTGGTTTTGTTTTAAACATATTTATTTCAACTGGATTGACCAAGTAGCTTTATAACGCTAGAAGACGGCTTGTCCAATATAAAACAAGTAAATAAACAAGAATTAAACTCAAGAATACATATATGCAACTGATCAGAATGCCCGAAGTATAGTTATGTCATTTACAGACAAGTCTTCTTAAACATGCCCACATACATCTAATTACATAGATGCATATACGGAAAGCGAAACATATTTAGGAAACAACTATGTAAGAACTATGTTAGAACTAAAAATCCTGATTCTCTGTGGTAAAATAAAGTGCAACCGGAAAGATGGAAATCTACAAGTACGGCTGCCATACAAAATCCCCTGGTTGACATGATATATTCCTGTGTGTATGACAATAAGCGACTGTTGATTTCATCCGAGAGAGTCGATGATCCATGCAGTAGAATATATGAAATAATTCAACCCACAAAGAGAAATTGACATTTTGAGAGAGGACACATGAGAGATGATTAAAATAGCGTTTTTTTATTGGAATACAGCGGACAACACAGCAGGTCATGTTCGATTGTTTCATTAAATGCCACACAATCACAAGATGGGGAAGACACAGCCCCGATGTTAAATAAATGTTCGTTTGATGCAGATGCATTTAAACGATGTCTTGCAAGTAAGATATTTCCGATTCTGTTACCATGTTTATAAAGAAGGAGGAATTCGGCATTTGCATATATTAGTCGCTTTGAAAGTTGTAGTGTTGGGACAAGCCGCAAGAATTTATCTTGTATTCAAAATATCGGCAGGTAATCGCAGGATATTTCATCATAGTTTTGTTTCTTAATATTAACTTCTCTTTGATTAAACCCGTGTATTCCAGTCTTATCCGTATATACATAGCTTTATTGAATATTTGGCCAAAATTGTCCCCCGCCGTCGTCGAAGGAGCCGTCGGCGGGGGACATATAAATGGTGAGCGTCCGTCCATCTTCCTGTCGGTCCGTCCGTCACACATTTGTTAACGCAATAACCCCAACAGAATTTCAGATACAGTCACCAAACTTGCAGCATTGACGAACCTTATGAAGGGCTAGATAAAGTTTGAATATGGATATCCTTCATTCAGTTTTCAAAGTCACAGAGGTAAATCTTCGTGTGTGACATTGACCCATCTCAGATATCATACATGTATTCACAACTTTTTTTTCTAAATATTCCCAATTCAGGCGGGGGACATACTAGATCTGTTCCACAGATCAACTTTTCCCTTGTATGTATATGAATGTTTTATGTGATTCGTTTACATTGAATCAGTCATACAGGTGGATTTAGCCTGCAATTACGGTATATGAATTAATCGATGCATACCTAAGACCCATATTACTGTTCTCATATATTTCTCATTTTACACACATCACCCTAATAAACAAAGTGACCCTGATAAACAAAGCATGGTGAGAAAACATGTCCATGTGTCTATAACATACTCGTTCTGTAGATGTCACATATACATTTAGCTCAGAGAAGGCGATGACCACAAAAGCTACTCTTCAGGTACTTGAGCTCATTTTGCTCTTAGTCTTTTTACTTGATAGCGTCACGCATAAATTGTTACGGACTTGACATAACGACAACAATATTACTGCATGGCATATGTTCGTCCAGAGTTTTGTACACAATATCAGAGTCCGATTGCAAGTCCAAGTAAAAAAACACTCTGGTCCTTTATCACTGATGTTAACATATCACGATTAAACTCGATAATAAATAACAGTAGTGAAAGTGAATTAAATGAACAGACTTCGTCACGAGAAATGCGTATATCTTCAATATCTCTCCTATATCAGCGGACTGGGCTCATAACCGCAAGGTGCCTGGGGCGGATCCAGGATTAAGGAAAAGGGTGGTCCAAACCAGGCAGAAAAACAGGCCTGAAACCCTTAAAAAAGGTTGTGGCGATCGAAAAAAGGTGGATGGCTCCGGATCCACTGAACCACCCCCCCCCCCCTCCACTTGATCCGCTCCTGAAGGTTGTGGGTTCGCGTCCCGCTCAGACAGTCTTCCACAAGGGTGCGCTCTCTACACCCAGGAGTGAATGGTTCCGGTCATGGGCAGCAGACAAATGTTGCACGATTTCCTCTTAAGGGCCTATATTACGGCTGCTTGGGTTGTATGGGCTGTATTCACAGTAATTAACAGGTCCGATAGACCAGGAAAGCAAGTTGTGACTATAATATAACTACTCAGTGAACTTTGTTGAAAGACCATTTTCTTTCGCTGACCATTTCATTTCATTTGTTACAGCAAGAAGAATGACTATACCCTAACTGAAAGATCTGGATAACCAATGAGATGGGGAACAAGTCATCACTTCCTAAATCTAAGAGCGCCGAGCAGATCTCGGTGAACAAGAAGAGAAAGAAAGGCAAGCACAAGAACCCGGACGCCTACACCTCATGTCCCGACATAGCAGCGCCGGGCGCCGTACCTTACACAAGGTTTGTCCCCGAGGACTCTCTGGGGGACGTGGACTACAAACTCTACCGTTCCTATGGCGATCTTCGTGTTACCCCTGGCGACAGCGTGGCCAATCTCAAGTATTACCGTCGGAGCACTCCGTCGTATGCAACAATGCCGAGGAACCGGAAGTCAACGAGTGCAATTCCGCCCGTGCCGAATGGATCCATTGGCCCGGATAGTTCGCCACTGAAGCGCCACGTGTCGGAGGCTTCCGCTACTCTGCCCCATATGCGTCGGAAGGCCAGCCTGGCCCAACAGGAGGTAGACAGTCCGCTCCATACTGTCAAACAAAATGGACCAGGTAGGACATTTAATCTTAATTGAACAACCATGACCATTTTATATAAAATATTAGTAATGTTATGAAAAAGATTCAGGTATTCATTTGGAAATGAAAACTCATTATAAAAACGGACAGTCGAACAGTAAAAGGCTCGGCTCTCTTCGCTGTCGACCTGGGTTCAACCCCGAAGTTGCCATGAGAGTGGAGAGTGCCTTGCATAAGTTATTAAAGCTAGTTGTATAATCCATGTAAAAAAATAATAAAGTTTATAGTTTAAAACAACGCTCTGGTATTTTCCAGAAACGGATCTGGAGTAGGGAGGTCCAGGGCCCGGGCTCCCAGTTTGCGGCATGCAGAATATAAAACATTATACAAGTAAAACGAGCAGAGTTAATATTACAGATACACAGCCTGAATCGATCAAAGCAAAAGAATCTCCGGGCACATTGTATTGTGTCACTTCTGCAAAATGCTAGTGCACTCTGTCAGTGTGAATTAGCTTTAAAATTTGAAAAGGATATGTAGATAAAAGTACTTTTGCTTCCCTCTTTTTAATGATCTGCAAATGCTATATTATTATTATAAAATTGCAAGCCGAATTGTCCCAGATTTGTTGAAAATGGATCCGTTATTTAAGTAAAAACACACCTTGCCCGTGTGTGAATCCGTTCAGTCACCTGTCGGGCAAATTTCTGGATCCGCCGATGTTACTTCTTAAGATAAAAGATCACCTGATAAGCAGAAATACTAGTGGTTTTAAGTTTAGTCACCAGGTGACGCTCATTGTGCTGCACGGCAGTGCTACAAGCTGGCTGGTTAAACATGTTAAACTGCGCCCTCGTTTCAGCCATCTAGAAATCATGACTGAGGAAGCAAGGAAATTACATTTAATTTAAAAGTTACGTTTAATTTAGCATCCTTCCGTAATATTATAAGGATTTAAAGGGTTTTTGTTTTATCGTGCAGCTGTTGCAAAACATGCAAAGTACTAAAATGTTACTTCACCGGCAGAAATGGACGCATTTTGAACCTTTATACTACACTTGTATTTACATGTATCCATGCATATAGTGAAAACTGATGAGGACCATAAAATCTCTCTGAATTGGTTGTATTCAAATATTTATCTTTTACAGAGAACGTTCCTGGAGTACCACAGGTAAACTTCCCCAGCTTCCGAGACGTGGCGAGGAGGATTCGTCACTTTCAGGATATTTACGAAGCAAGTTTCAATGAAAAATGGTGGAGCCTTAAAGAAGAGATCTTGTTGTCCAAAATCCAAGTTGGCAAGAGCTTGGTGAAACCCAACTGGGTGGTATCGCTGCAGGACTACGCCGAGGACGCCGACACGGCCCATATGGTTGATAGTGTGTTGCTGCAAGGAAACGCGGTGCTCACGCTGCCCAGAGCCTTTTATTTGGCCCTGAAACAGTTAAAATCAGACAGAAATGTGGATTCGTCCGTGTACGTGGTTCTTGCCAGGGATATCGTTGAGTGTGTATCAAAGGAGACTGGCCTGGAACTGGCCCGAATATATGAATATCAAATCGCAATGCTCGCCGAAAAAGCCTGGATTGAATTGTTTGCCAAATACGCTGCTGCTAAGGCTGTGAACTTGCTGGTGAAAGGAGATCTGTGGCTGGAGCGGAATGATATCCTCAGAGCTGTGATTTACGGTGAGAATACTGTCCAGTCCGATGGTGCCAATTTGACGTTCTCGGTTCTAATTGGCGGAACAGAGTACAAATGGCCAATGAGGGACATACTGAGGAAGCCGGCTTTGCGGAAGAATACATGGATCTTAGATGAAGGCATTAAAATCACGTGGCATACTGCCGGGCGTCACGCGTCTGCTCGAATATTTGGCTATCGGGGTGTTTATTATGAATATAATTATGGTGCCAAATGTTACCACATCGGTAACAGAGACGAGGGCCAGATACAAGAGGAAGATTACCTGGTAAGGAATATCCATCAGCGGTACAGACCGTATCGGAGAGTGGTTGGAACGCAAGCACTCGCGCAATATCTGGATACACTGCCCGTCAACGGCAATAGACGCTTGCCATTTAAAGACTTTGCGAATGGCCACAAGGAGGCGTTGGGGGTTGTTCCTAACACGGATCTGGAACCTATATATTGTTTACGACTGGAGGAAGAAACGGACAGTGTTGATATCAGTTGTACTGACTGGTGTAATGTAGATCTGACTCGTGCTCAAATTCCTCATGGAAATTTATCAGGAGCTTCTCTCAGGGGCGCCGCTGTATTGTGCGCCAATCTACGAGAGGCTGACCTCCAGTCGACGAACATTAACTACAGTGATATGTCGTACAGCGATTTAAGCGAAGCGCGGCTATCGCTAAATGATTTACAGAGTACAAAGGCCAAGTACACGGCCCTGGGCGTCCCTCGGAACTCTCCTGAGCGAACCCAATCCGGTGTAAACGGAGAATCCGCCCGCGCCCCTCCCAGCCAGCTTATTACGAACGCAAAAGGCGAGCTCCTGGACCCAGTGCAAGGTAATATGCTGTAAAATTAGCACACAAAGTTAACAAATTCCAGTTCAATAAATCACCCGATATCCAACACTAAATCCGCACACTTGTAAACTAGGACACGTGTAGGTGGTACCGCCACATGTTGAAATGTGAGTGTTCATGTAATTATAGAGCGGTAATAAGGATTTTATGTATTTTGTAAAACCTGTGCGCACATTACAGAGCGAGCAAGTCACTCGATAGGCAACCTCCGCCAGGTGACATAATTATGATTCTTATATTAACAAATTAAAATAATACGTTACCCATTTTGGATAGTCGTTTTAACACCGAAACTGTGTATCCGGTACCGGAAATATCTAGCATTTCGGTGTTATATTTAAGCATATGCATGGAAGAGAGCATTATTTTTTATTATCATCAATTATTGATATTTGAGATGCTTGGCATTAGCATTTAATAAATGATTTACATTCATGGTATCTTCTGTAGAAATTATAAATTCTGTCTCCTTTTCCCGTTGTCACATTATATCATTCAAATCAACAACATGAGGGTCGGTACTTTATCCCCAAGGTCCGTGTATCGAATTATAAATCAGACAGTAAGACCACTTGCATGTGTTGGAATGCAATACTCGCTCTGTATACTAGCGTGCTTGACAAAAGTCCATAAGCGTGTTGAGCACTTACTATTTGGGTCTTTATAGTAACCGAGGGTCCACAGTTCACAGGATAAGGAGACTTGCTTGTGTTGGTGTTATGTGCCTAATTACATCCTTGTGAAAACATCAAAACGTTTTAAAATCAAGCGTATACAGCGTATAAGCGTATCAAGCGTTATTGATTTCACATTTATACCATACAAACTCTTTGTTGACCCCTCACGAGGTACAGTTAAATAAAATCGAGATACCTGGATCACTTTAATCGGTCGGGTCACTAGAACTCACTTAACCAAGTGGTCTAGAGTAGCATAACTTAGATTATATGATTTTTGGCTTGTATTGATTTGGTAGCAGTACGATGTTCATTTTATATTAGCCATAATCAGTTCGCAGATCGTTAGATTGTGTTTTTGTTGGTTTGTTGCCTAAGTAGAATTTTATTCAGAATATAAGGTCTGACAGTATAGAGAACAGGGCACCCAATAAATCCGACTCCAGCAGGAATAGGAATAATTTAATGTATTGTTAACGTGAAACCCAGTTATGAATTGAGGTGAGTTTTTATGATAATTTATGTATAGGTACAGAATGGAAATTGCCAAGTGATCCCTTATCTCTAAACCCTCCACTGATGGTCTTAGTCAGGCAGACACGTTCGTTATATATACTGATGCGGATAATAACAATATTTACACTAATTATTATTTCAGTTGTTGATGACCTGGTCCGGCGGGCAGCTGAATACAGAGCAAAACAAGTCGAGCAAAAACAACAACAGCAGTCAGTCAAAGGTAGCCCAGCATCTGGTTCCAGCCGTTCAGAGGGGTCAGAGCAAACAGGGGATCATCCCGCCATCACACGGCAAAACAAACTACCCCGACAAACGAAACGCTCCCCAGTCCAACAGGACAGAAAAGAAAAACCAGCCCAGCTGACGCAAGGTGTCAGCAACGATAACAGCATAGCGAGCAGCCCAGCCTCAAGCAGAGGAAACGCGGGACCCAGCACTGTTGATTCTGTAGATAGTGTGGACGTGATTCACCCTCGGAGCGTCACACCGGTAAATGCTGTAGCTAAAAACCAAGAGCTCAAACCTGCCGACGCCAGCCCTGTATACACCAAGCCGGCGCCCACCGCAACCAAACCGACACAAGTCAGTCCCCGCCGACAACCCAGTCAACCGACACCCTCGCGATCCCCGGCGAGAATTATCAGTGCGTCAGAAAGTGACTTGCGGATTAATAAGACTGGGGAACCGGAGTTAGGAAGGAGAATTCAGCTGAACGCAGATAGCCCCCAGCGAACGCCAAGACCTCGCACGTGGCGGTCAGTTGATCCTAAACGACGCAGCTTCCCGTATATGAGAGTACCTGTTCCATTGCCAGGTGAGAATGTTACCTGGTGCTGAAACATAAAACCTACACATCAGTAAACCACAGGTGGCACAGATGTAAATGTTATAGTATAAATAACCCTCCCTATCTAGGCTGCATATTGTACGTAGTACTGCGATACACCAAAATATGGCCGTTTACGCATGATAATAGCTATATCCCATAACCTAATGTGTCACCCATATGCCCACGTTTGCTACACGGAATTCATTCATGAAAGACGTGACACATTGTGTTTCACCAGAGTCCCATACATATATACACTATTACTATTACCTGTTTCTATAAGAGAAAGAATCCTTTTATTTCATTTGACAATACGGCTGTCTGAGTGTTTTGACATCAGACTCAGTATGATAGTTAATTCGATCGAGGCATTCCTGCAGCACAAGACCACACATCTATTTCACAGTGAAATGTTCTCATTCATGAAGATCAAATTTGTTATGCACAATGCTTTAAGTAAAACTACCTCACTTTGTAAAGTCATTGATCATATCTCGTATAACCAGTGATAACACTCCTTATGGCCATATCAAGTATAGACAATGATCATACCGGTTCCAATGAATGTCAATCTTTATGCTTCCATAAATGAAGAGTACATACAATAATTTTCATTTGAAGCTCGAAAGTTAACCTGAAGTTTGCAAATGAAAACGTGCATTAAACTTTACCAAATATTTTTATACATTTGACATGAAGTAAAAGAATGTCCTTTAATGTTAAATATTTTAAAATAATCCTTGCATTAAAAAAAAAACAGAAGTAGAAGTATATCACGACATGAATATATGTGTCCATATGTGATCATAGGATATTTCACGTACATATACAGTGATGGTCATATCTCTTATAATCAGTGATAACACACTTTACCTGGTCATATCAAGTATAGACAATGATCACACCCGCTTTCCGTTGTCATATTTCGCAAGCCAGGTATAGCACTCTTTACATAGTCATATCTCGCATAGCCAATGATCACCTCATAAGACAAAGATAACACACGTTTTACCAGGTCATACCTTGTAATGCCAGTGATTCATTATCGCTTCCAGTGGTTACACCTCGTGTAGCCCACAATCACAACCGCTTCCAATGGTTATTTATTGTGAAGCCAATGATAACAAACACGTTTACATACATGATCTTTACATGGTCACATCTCGTATAAAAGATGATCATATTCGCTTCCGATGATAGTATCTCGTACAGTCAACGTTCATACGCGTTTCCCATGGTCATATCTCTCGTTAAATGTTCATATCTTGTATAGCCAGTGGTCGCACCAGCTTATCATGGATATTTCTCGTATAGCTATTGATACTGCTGACACACTTATATTTTGTGTAGAATGATCGCAACCGCTGTCCATCGTCATTTCTCGTATAGCAAATTATCACAACCGTTTCACTTGGTAATAACAAACTCTTAACATGTTCATATCTCGTATCACCAGTGACAACACACTCTTAACATGGTCATATCTCGTTTAGGGAATGATCACACTCTTTAAATTATCATATCTCGTAAAGCTAACGATCACACGCTTTTTACAAGGTCATATCGTTTAAAGCCAAATGATAGCATACTCTTAACATGGTCATATCTCGTATAGCCAATGAAAGTCTACTCTTAACATGGTCATATCTCGAAAAGCTAATGTTAACATACTCTTAAAATGGTCATATTTCATATAAACAAATAAAACACTCTTAACCCGGTCATATCTCGTATAGCCAATGTTAACATACTCATAACATGGTTATATCTCGTATAAAGAAAGAAAACTCTCTTAACATGGTCATATCTCGTATAAACAAAGAAAACACTTTTAACATGGTCATATCTCGTATAGCCAATGATAACACACTCTTAATACGGACATTCCTCGCAAAGAAAATAATAACACACTTTTAACATGGTCATACCTCTATAAACAAAGATAACACTCTTAACATAGTCATATCTCGTAAAGCCAATGATAGCATACTCTTTGCATAATCATATCTCATGTAGCCAATTATAACACCGATATATACACGACATTCACCCGCTTCTCATGGTCATAACCTGTTTGACCAATGAGCACCCAAGCCTGATAATATGACAGCATGCTACAACAATGCTTGTTCTTTTGTGCTCAGTCTGCATACGATTCTAATAAGCCCACAACTATTTACTTCTTGGTCGTACAGAAATTGTCTTCTTGATAACTAAGATCGGACCTTTTCTTGTGCATTACACCATTTTATAAGCATGAAAGTTCGGTGCAAAATTGCACGTTGATATTATAATTTAAATAATTTCAGTCTCCGCCTATTGACGTATCTTATGGAATGTTGTACTGATTATATTTTGACCGGAAAGCTGGTTCCCTGCTGACCTAACTGTAGACAAAACTCCTTTTCTCTCTCTCTCGCTCTCTCCTATATTTATGCATATGATACCTTACACCATACTTAGACTGTTTCATTGACTCATTTTTATCTGTTTATTTCAGAAACAACAATATCAAAGATGGAAGGTGACCTACCACCTGTTCCCGGGACATTCACCGGTCGAAACACAGAAGTGAGACAAATGTGTAAGCTGATCGGTCAAGGACACCGGTTGTTGTATCTCCATGGCCCACACGGAGTCGGCAAATCCACGTTAGCTGTAGCTACTGGTCAGGAAGTCAAGGTCATTCTTGGGTACCCAGTTTTCTTTGTTGATGTTCGAGGTGTGCCAACAGTTCGGAACGTGATGCTGAAGTTGTACGAACAGCTTGACCTGTATTTGGATCCCATCAACAGATCCATGTTTTATGCCTGGATGAAAACTCATAAAGACAGCGTGGTGCTCATTCTCGATAACATGGACCTCTTCAAGGGAGACCCATTTGAACTGGATTTGTTAGTAGACGAACTGATTGAGCAAATCCCAAACCTAGCCATTCTCTGCACACGTTGTGAGGGTTCATTCAGTGAGAAGGTGGAGTGCCAAGCCTTTGAACTGGGTCCATTCGTGGACGATTCCACAGATCTGTTCCAGGATTTTTCACCGGAGACCTCTATAGACGACGCCGAGGAGCTGGCTGAAGCAGTCAGCAATACGCCTCAGTCAGTTATCCTGGCAGCCAAGCTACTACACAGTGGGGCAGTCACATTTGAAGAACTTGCAAATAAGCTGGGTGAATTGAATGAAGGTGACCCAGATGTCAACGCCATTGTAGATCGCATGCCAGCAAACGATGGCGAAGACCAGCAGAAAGTGCTTGCAACAACGATCAAATGTGTTATGACCGCTATTTCTTCTTTGGGACAGGATGAGCAGAGGCTACTGCGGAAACTGTCAGTATTTCCAGCTTCCTTTAACAAAGTCGCTGCTAATGCCTTCCAACCTGGGCCGGATGGGGACTCGCGGTCACTAGCTCGTTTGCTTCAGCTAGGGTTGGTAGAAATGTGCAAGGACAACCAGTACTTTGTTCCATCGATAGTTAAGAAGACAACACAGGAGGTTCTCCGAGCCCGCGAAGCCGACCACGACCACGAGATGTACGTCTCTGTCATGTTAGAACAGCTAGAGGAATGCATTAGTCTGTACAGCAGCAAGAAGTGGAAAGAAGGACTGAGGAAGTACGCCAACATCCGTGATGACATAGAGAGTATTCTAGGACATATCCCACTGACCCTAGCTATGTTTGACCCAGTTCCCGGCCTGGCTTTCTTCGACAGCGCAGTGTTCTTGTACGATGTGCTCACGGTCGATGACTATAAGAGGGCCTACCTTAACCTCCTAGAGATTTCTGTGAGTATAGACGACGAAATGTTTGAAATGGCAGTGGAATGCTGTTTGGCGTACTCGTGCGTTCGTCGGGAAGCTTACCACGACGCAGAGATCCATGCGGACCGTGCTTATGACATTCTACAAAGGATAATGGAAACTGCGACGCCCAGCTATAAGAGCTTTACCCTCCTCATGAAAGGAACAGTAGATGCTCAACAACCCGGTAAGCTAAGAGATGCCATAGAAATGATCAGAATTGCTCAAGAAATCGAGAAGAGCACAGTCGGATTGCGTCGTATCCTGTCGCTGCATACCCGTGAACAATATGCTCTACTGAATAAACAAGTTGGCCGTTTGCCAATGGCGAGACATATCTACAACATCGCAGACTATATTATAGGAGAAACAACAGGACCTCATCCGAACTTGATGTATGGGTACAAAGTCAGGATGGAAATATGGGACAGTATGATGCTGTTCAGCAGGGCAGCCGAAGTGGCAGACACTGCAGCCCAGGTTTGTCAGAAGGCATACGGCGAGCACCCGCTCACCGCAGCAGCACTGTACCAGCAAACCGAATACACTATCAAACAAGGCAACATTGTTAATTCTCTGGAAACTGCAATGACAGCACTTAAGATGAGGAAATCTCTACTTGGGGATCACCCTGAAACGGCGATCTCTCATAAAATGGTGGCCTACATACTGATGCGAGGTTCCAGATTTAAAGAGGCTGTCGAGCATGCGCAGAAAGCGCATAAAATGGCGGAATCCGTCGGGATGGATGCCAAAGTCCAAGAAGATATCGAAACTCTTGTTCGACAGGCTACATTCAGACTTGAACAGTCTAATCGTGAGTACGTCAGTATTCAGCCCACCAAACCTGTGTCCCCGGCCAGGAGTGATACCAGGAGTGTCAGCACAGATGTGTGAGCCGCTGTCAGAATCATGTGACGTCAGGCTGATAATTGCTCGTGTAGCATTCCATTTTATCATGCAGGTGATCTGTGTTTAGATATATGACCATTCCATAAATAGCCTGTGTAACATTCAGCATACCATGCTTAATGACTGGTTTTCTCCAAATCAAATACAAGGTGGTAATGCCAGTCCGTAATGGGCGGATTTATTTTATAATCCACAGATATATGTATCCCAGTCGATGACGTGTCATTGGGGACCTCGGAGAGGCGGTCATTTGACTATAATTTTGACTTTCCGTTGGTTTCATAATCTTTTGTCCACCGGTTTATATTGAGTCGACTTGTATATAGCCAAACAGCTTGTATGCTTTTCTACGCTTCTTCTGTTGAAAGATAGGCTTAAGAATCGTGCATTATAATAAATTTGGGAGATTATAATATATCAAAAAGTCAGACATTTAAATCATGTTTATTGTATATGTCGTTGGTGCTAGATAGTGAATTGGACTCAAATAGGGAGCACCTTGCACCCTTACAAAATATAACTGAGGTGTAAGCTCGCAAGTAAATGCGTGTTATTGCGGGTCACGCATACGCAGCCAGTTTGTAAGAGTGCACAGCAGTTTTGAATAAATTATATACATATTTATGTATAGAGCTCAAAAACACGGAGCACAGTGCGTGTTTTGTTGTACAGATACTTCAAGCCTATATTTAATTTCCATCATACTTACTTGTGATATTCATTCAAGGTTCGGGACAAATTTGCCTGTTATTTATTAATATTTGGCCGACAAGAGGATTTAAGAAGGTGCAAGTTGCCATACTTGCACTTTTACATTGAATCAATTGCGATTTTTCTTATTATAATCCACTGGTTTATTTACCAATATTCTATTAGATTCAAATTAATGTCAAATGCAGTGGTTGGTAAATGGTAAATCAATATGAACAGTATAAATAATGTTGCTGCCTGAACAGTTTAAATTCATTCCTATATTATGAATGATCAATGGATGATAACATTACTAGGGCGATGTGAAAATAAGTATTTGCCGGTGCTTATGATATGGTTATGACGGGTTTATATATATGGATAATGAAAGCTCAATTTAAATTGTATTGTGAACTACACAGGTTATTGTCCCAGGCGCAAGTACACCATCTTTCATAAAATTTGCTATATCGCTATACAATTTATTGTAGACCCAGCTGGGTCTCTTTGTGTGTTCGGAAAAAATATTTAACCACACAGAGGCCGAACTGGGTCCTGGATAATTGAGGCTTTTATCAAGTTATAACTCAAACACCGTATGGCGGATTACTGGCCTCGAATATCTGGGGAATTAATATGATTGACACGATGTTAATTTCTTCCGTATTTTCTGTCATGTTAATTTCATGTTCGGCGCAGGTGTGTAGCTGGTAGTGACACGGTGAGAATGAAACAGACACCTGGAAGTGAACATTTAACCTGACAGGATGACACGTGCATGCACCTGGTCAGTGACCTTGTGGTGTACCCACTGCTCCAAACATGGAACGAACGGTTCATTGTGTCAGGGGGTTTATATATAGGGTTACGTTTCTGTCCATTGGATAGTCAGATTAACAGAAAGACCGTTTTAACTTATAGAGGAATGGAGATTTAAGGGGAATATGTATCATGACTGGATGAAATAGATTTGTTTTAAATATAGAAAAAAATATATCTTGAACCAAACGCCTATCACTTCGCCATATGTAATTATATTCTATCTAATGAAGTAAATCAATAAGGGCTCATGTTTTCTTGTTTCTTATCACTGATTTCTGAAATAATAAACAAGTCAGCACAATTGTTATTACACACACACACATATATATGTGTGTGTGTGTGCGTGTGACAATAAAAGAAAAAGCACATATTTGCTAAGTATAGGAGTTACAAGATTTATAATTATATGGTTGTCAATTTTTACTCTTTATCGCATACAAATATGTGGTAATAATCAGTTAAATATAAACTTATTTATTTTACATGGATTGTACAAATAGTTATTATAGCTAATCGCGGCACACTCTGTGGCTCAGATTGTGGCGTTCTGTAGACTGCAGAGGTGGAGGAAACCGGAGATCCCGGAGAAAACCACCGGCCTTGGACGGGCAACTACAACCCATTCTCATAGCCACGCCGGTGGGTTGAACCCGAGTCGCCAGCGAAGAGAGCTTAGCGTTTTACCCCTCGGCTATCCAGGTCCCTGTTTTGTAATATAAGGAAAGTTAATTATTCATATTGCGTCAAAATAGAGATAAATTTTGTTTTTCTATGCTTTAATTATCATCAAAATATCGTAGATGCTATAGAGCATTCGTTAGGTTAATTTGGGAATATGTATAAATAAACAGCTCATTTGTATAACAGATGAATGTAAGGTGTATTGTGTCATACTGATATAAGTTTGGGCTCAGTATCATGATTGTGCATAGCATAAGATATTGTAGATATAATTATCATTTGGGAAAAAGATGCATGCAAATATTTTTCCCAGCGTTGCATCTTTTAACCTCTGCCATTGCTTGACTCAAATAAACACATTATAAATATGTTACGGTGTTTTGTTTTATTATAATGCAACCTTAGATGCAACCTTAAATTAGATAAAACCTTAAAGGATGATGTGTCACAGATATGTGGAACCTTTCTCAAAATAGCTTCTTCTGTAATTTCTCCATGTCTGGCTCACCTGTTAAGGTAGCAGGACTGGTCAAAATCCTGAAAATTGATGTTTTTTCAATAAAAGGTATATGTAATATTGAATACTGGGCGGATCTAATGCAGCTGAGCACAATTTGGGTCGCCGGTTGCATTTTGTGAAAAAGGGTGATTTCTATTCAGTAAACACCAAGATGTGTTGACAGGGTGTTTGTAAACTAACTCCAGCCCTGCCCCAAGCCCTCACCTGAGTCATTCAGCCAATCGCAAGGTGCAAGAGTTTAATTAATGCATGGGCCAAAAACTTAAACTTGCACCCGGAAAGTGCCGGTCTCAATGCGGAGCTCCCGGTGGCTACACGGAGACTCCCGGATGTATACGGTGGCTACACGGAGGTGCACGGTGCCTACAAAGAGTGATACGGATGATTTTTCATCCGTGTACTCCGGGACGAAAAATTGTGCAGGTTTATTTTTTTTCTCCGAACATGCTGGTGCGCCAAGGATCACTATGGATGCAACACGGTGTTAACACGGTGATGCCCGGAGTTTACACGGTGATGACGGAGGTAACACGGATGATCCCGGAACGATGATCCGAGATGATCCGTGATGCTATCCGTGAATGTGTGAAAGGGGCTAAAGGTAACGCTGTCCCTCACATAAAAGCTAATTTTTTATAAACGAATATAAGATTAACTACGCTAAGGTAACGCTATCCCTCACATGAAATCTATTTATTTATTTCCTTAACTTAGTAGGAAGAACTGAAAAAGATCATTTTGACTCGTGGCGATACATGCAACTAAAACTGACATACCAGTCATAGGATCCATATGCTGGGTACTGGTCATAACATTATGATTACAAACACTTGTGATCAGCAAAGTTAAAATAAAGTTAAGACAAATCTTATAATAATTCAGCACAGCTTATACTTATTTAGTCATCTTTTTATAATCTGCAATGAATAAGCCATGGAATTAAAGGAGTTATATTTTTTTAGCTTTCACAAGTGCGGACAAATTTATTCTTAATGTATAAAGATTTTATATTTAGAAAAACTCTGAAATGTGATTTGTTTTGGGAAATGATCCCCCAAAGTGAAGGCTGTACTCCCTTTCCGGTACAAACGTTTACTCCCGTCAACAGGGAGGTCCAGGTCTGACAAGGAAGTCTGACATTTCCACTGCTGATTGAGCGAATAAAATTGTCCATGTACGTCACACGATATGGAACTTCACTTGTGGTAGGAAAGCATATTACAAATATAGAATGCAGCCTGAAAACCTAAATGTTAAAACCTCTGACCACTTGATTAGCTATAACTTAAATGCAAAGATGCTGAACACCAGGTGGGACAGTCAACTGCAAATTTAAATGTTCTAGGGAAGGCCTACTGGAGTTAAAACGACTATTTAATTGCAGGGACGCCAGAATGACATGTTTATGAAGTTTGATCTGCAAAATGACACCAAGCTGTGAGAAAAATGAAGCGTTACTCAGACTGTAGTGTAAATAGCTTGTCCAGTGCCTGCCTCAGCCCATGTTTTGCCTTACAGAGCACCACGTGGTCAGCGACCTGGTTTCTGTGACGTCACGATCGGATGTGGCAATAGCTTACTAGACTGGTACCCCGCTCTATTATGGCACCGCTGCTCTAGGCCAATCATAGAGACGGGCGTACAACGCCATCTTTTGTACTCCCGGCAGACTGGTTCCAACTCCAGTATGTATTATATATAATAAAAATAAGGATTTCGTTTGCTCAGAGAAGTTACCAAAGGTTGGCTGTACATAACGTGTGACATAATGATAAGATTAATAGGTATTAATAATAAATCACTGCTACACACAATGGAATATCAAAGATTCAGTATATCGTATTATCTATACGATCCATTATTGTATTTTTGTGCAACAACTCATTCTTCAATATTTGAAAACTAGAAATAACTATAGAAAGTTATTTTATAAGAAATCTTCACGGATAATCAACCTGGATCGCGTGAACGTCCATGGCAACCGGTATGAGCGTGCATACTGATGTTGGAACCAGTCTACAGGTTAGTCAGGAGTTGCAACTGGGAGTACTTAAGATGGCGTTGTACGCCTGTCTCTATGCTTGGCTGAGGGCCACAATGGAGCAGGGTACCAGTCTAATAGCTTACAAACAAAATACCAGTCCCATGATCAATTTACCACAGAACTTGGAGCTGACAGTTGCGGCAGATCCTGCTGTATTCGGTTACCGACATGACGTTATATCTTTTGACGTATTCTATATATGGAGTATTTTTCTTGGGGGTGAGGCAGAAGAAGTCGCAACAACTTTTCTTAAGGGTTTCAGACTAAGTTTTGTGTCCTGGACCCCCCCCCCCCCCCCCATTCCTCCGGACCTGGGGACCTTTTTTTTTATAGGTTTTGCCATTAATCCTGGCGTGGACCCCTCCTTTCTTAAATCCTGGATCTGCCCCTGTGAGGGCATAAGAAAGTATAACTGTAGGTGCATATACACCTATTGATCACAAATGATACATCATTGAGAAGATTATTTTGCTGGATAAAAGTTTAGCATATAAAGTTTTATAAAGTTAATTTATATAACCACTCCTTTGTCGTTTTTCCCAAGGGTTAGTGTAATATAAGAATGTATTACTTAAGCAGTATACACCCAGTGGTCATAAATGGCATGTCATACTAAAGCGTAAGGTTTAAGCTTTCATTTGAGACCAAATTTGACTGGATACATTTTGCATAATAAGTAGTTTGGGGCTATAACCACTCTAAAGTCGGTGTCCTTGAAATGAAAAATATATATATACGTCATCCGACAAAAAAATCCATTTATTTACTGAAAGCTATCACTTTCATACTGCTATCAGGCATTTTTACTACCTAAACATCGATCTATACCTATCGAGCACACATGGTGAAAATTTGTCACCAAAATGGTACCGATGATCCAAATATTTTGGTCTGGCTGAAGTACTATATACTAATTCTTATCCATTTGAATGATTTTCCGAGCTATATGAATTACAAATGAATACTTTATATTGACGATATCACATTGATAACTTTGTGCTGATTCTGCCGATAATGCGATAGGCCATTTACAAAATAGTATTGACATTGCCCTAAAAGGTTCAGAGTAAATCGTTTATATATCAACCCTGCTTAATAAAGTGTAGTGAAATTTAGTCATAACTCTAATTTTACTTAAAATATGAACAATAATGTTACACTTATTTCTGAAAATAATACAAAACTGGACAGATCATGTAGATTATATTTGCGATCAAATATCACAAAATTACATGTCCTTTACAGACTTAGAAAGTTTCAACAAACACCAATTCTAAAACTTATATTAAGCCACATTGACTGCATTTCAGATTTGGATGGATGCTCGAAATCGTACATGCACAACAGAAGCGGATCCAGGGATAAAAGCACCCCCCCCCCCCTCCATTTAACACGTAAAGAAATATTACGTGTGAGAACAAATTCCAAAATACTCTGAGAAAATTTCTCCAAAGCTTTGGACTGCCTGTATGATTTATTATAATTACCATAGCCATACGTAGGGCAAGATCCAGAGCAATATGTAAAACGGGTCTAGAGACAATACGTACGAAGGAGGACGGGCATATGGACAGCCAGATTCCAAGGGCTGTGGAACGAATCAGCTTTCGAACCAATATGAACACAAGCTACCTTTCGGACAAATGCTGTATATATATTTATATAGGTTAGGACAAAGCACTGTCAAGTAGAGTGGATAATATGGGGCATTACTACTCGTAGTGCATGCTGAATCCAAAGCCATAAGGTTTTTCGTAACAGCCTGGCAGGAAGAATATAAAAAGGTTTTTAGTTGCGTTATTTCGTGGCATTGATTTCTACAATACGGTAGTACATTTAATGAAATCAGTCGGATACCCTTTTTATATATATTTAAGAGTTGCCTCAATGATTTATTATAAAAACTCACGATATAAATATGAGGTTAAGAAAATTTGCTATAATTATATGCCATATTACGTCACATCCCATGGTATAAGATTTCCGTTATTTGGTCACTGCGCAAGTGGGCAAGGTGTATTTGGATAATAAATATTTTCTTCTGCTACTGATAAAGCACGTGTCAGTTATTTTACCATGATCGATATAATGACGATATTGCTGTACATTTTACAAGATAATTATTCTGATTTTATATCTATATTACATGATAATTGAGAGTGGCAACATCTCGGATATGCAAATTTTTTGGGTCTTGAACTGTCGGGAATGATGTCAAGTGAGTGCTAGGGAAGCTCATTTCCCATATTTGCACCTAAATCCTAAAATATTTCATATAGCGCCCTCTATGAAAATTCGCCAGACCATTTATTTGCTGTAGTACACTGTTTCGCCACTAAGGGACAGCACCCGTCGAATTGCTGGGCACTCTTTAAAATGCGCTGATACAAAATCAATAAAAAGCAGAGGTTTTGGTCCTTTTTAGGATTTAATAACTTAATTCTGATGTATTTCTTCTCTGAGTGTGTCTTACTTGCACAATGTCTCTCTAATTTTAAGAAAATTCTGCCCTGAATGCAAAGATACAAAAGTGAATTGACATAAAGACAGATTAGATATCCTTTCACTATCCGTATTACAATTCCTGCTGGTGTCACTATATCGCAGTCACGCATTCCTCTAAGGCCACACCTCGGAGGTGCCCGGAGAAGCTTTTGTGGCCTTGAAGTATCTGGAACGAAGCCAAGCGTGTTCTTGGGGGACATTGCCTAGATTTTCCCATGAATCATGAGGAATTCTACACAATTTCGCTGGTTTATGGCAGCGCCATCTATCAGAAACTATGTGTATCCAAGATGCAAACTCGGCAGACTGTCAAAACCGGTCCCTGGTGTGAACCTGTTGACCTATCCCAGCAAACAAAAGGGTAATATGTTAGTGCTCACGAAAAAAAGACAAATAAGCTTGAACGAATCCAGCCTAGTCAGCGTTTATAACATACATTTACACAATCGCGCGGATTTCGTCTTTCACACGTCATCCATTGTGAAAGCGATATTTGTTCGTGCTTTGGGGATAATTGCTTTAAAATTGTTTTTCAAATGTTGTAATATAATATTGACAACGCTTTAAACATTAAAATAATGATTTTTAATACAGCATGATATTTTGCACGGGACCAATACAAAAGACAAACATTCTAAATAATCACCTATTTACATTTTGCTCTACAAACCAGCGTTTCTATGAACATTTGCTTTACTGTTCGGTACAATATACAGTGCGAGATTGATTGCTCCATACGGAAACATGAACTCTTATGTTTATTTATTTTACGTGGCTTGTACGAATAGTTGTTACAGCTAACCGAGACACTCTCCGTGGCCAAGATGGTGGTGATCAGCAGTGTTTAGTGGTGGAGGAAACAGGAGAAAACTACCGACCTTAGACGAAAAAACTACGCTACACCCCACTCGCATAGCCACGCCGCATTCGGAACACCTTAGCCGAATCCGTTGACTTTAACCTCGGATGTATTATATGGCCCTCTGATACACCATCAATTATGGTGTAGTTCGCCAGAAATCCACCAGGTTGCCATTTCAAATGACTGTCTGAGAAAAGATCACAGTTTCCATTAAGATTTCATCGAGGTTTAATAATAATGTTTATTATATGTTGCTAACCATCAAATATGACCAGGTTCCGACAGTTATTTAACTAGAAAGTTAAGTTCATCACAAATGCCTCCTACTTCGCCCACAAGGTTGTACTTCCGGTGTGAACTGTATCCTAGTATGGTCCAAATCAGTATACCGGGTATTTTCCTCTCTATTTCTTTGATCAGTGTTGTCTTATAGCTTTGAAGGTATAATGTGTGAGGAATGGCAGTACCTGTACACAAACCACATTGTTTTGATCATACAGAGCGCACAACAGGTGTGCAGTTGAACTTGCCTTGACCTTGCCTTAGCGGAATACTTTCCATGGGCGCTCCCCCCCCCCCCCCCACTTACATCCGAGGCCAGAAGCCAACGGATTTGGCCGAGGGAACCACGCCGATATGTGGCAATAGTAGTGATTTCTATCGAAAGCATTCAGAAAATTTAAGTATTTGAGGTTTATTATAAATATATCCAATGTTTATTTTTCATGCATACTTGTAAGATTTGTAAGAACATCCTGGCGTCTGTGACATTATTCCTTTGACGTTCACTATATCCCATTTTAACTGAATGTTGAGTTTGATTGAAGATAGGTTGATTTGTTTCGGATTTGACTGTTGCTCACCTTCAAGGCATATCATCACACTGCGCGGACTCGGACTCACACGGTTCTGCTGTTAACGTTTATGGGTTCCACAATATGACCCCTACAATCTGATACCGCAGCTTCTATATATGTGAGAAATTGCAGTGAAGTGATTAATGTCCGTTCTAGGACTAGGATTTAGTTTTTTAAGTCATTAGACAGACACGGTTGAGGTGATCTGGGATCACCGCTCCGGTTGTCTCTTTAGACTATAAATTTTGAAGAGCCGATAGACGTGATGCCATCCCAGCCAAGCCAGCGAGAGCCGAGAGACCGCCAACGATTTACCCGTACCGGTGTCCTGAGGAAAGCCACAACACCCAAAATCCACAGAGTCAGAAGCAGCATGCATTCCCTCTACCGATCCCAGCAGCGGCGACCCAGCCAATCTAGGACTAGGATCTAGTTTTTAAAGTCATTAGACAGACACGGTTGAGGTGATCTAGGAACACCGGCCCGGTTGTCTCTTTAGACTATAAATTTCGAGGAGCCAATAGACGTGATGCCAACCAAGCCAAGCCAGCGGGAGCCGAGAGACCGCCAACGTTTTACCCCTACCGGTGACCTACGGAAAGCCACAGCACCCACACACACAAAGGCAGAAGCAGCATGCATTCCCTCCACCGATCCCAGCAGCCGAGACCAAGCCATGCCAATCGAGAGCTGAACCCGATCAAGAAAAAGACAGACCTTTGAGACGAATGCCATTTTATACTATCAAGTCTAGGAATTAGTTTTTAATCATTAGACAGACACGGTTGAGGTGATCTGAGATCACCGCTCAGGTTTTCTCTTTAGACTATAACATTTGGATGAGCCGACATCCATGATGCCCCCAAGCCAAGCCAGTGGGAGCCAAGAGAGGTCACCATATTCGCACCGAGGACCCATTTTATACTATCTAGGCTAATATCTGGTTTTTAAAGTCATTGGACAGACACGGTTGAGGTGATCTGGGATCACCGCCCCGGTTGTAACTTTAGACTATGAATTTTGAGGAGCCGAAAGACGCGATGTCAACCCAGCGAGAGCCGAGAGACCGCCAACGTTTCATCCGCACCGGTGACCTGAGGAAAGCTACATCACCAACACCTACAAAGCCAGAAGCAGTATGCATTCCCTCCACCAATCCCAGCAGCGGAGACCCAGCCAATCTAGGACTAGGATCTAGTTTTTAAAGTCATTAGACAGACACGGTTGAGGTGATCTAGGAACACCGGCCCGGTTGTCTCTTTAGACTATAAATTTCGAGGAGCCAATAGACGTGATGCCAACCAAGCCAAGCCAGCGGGAGCCGAGAGACCGCCAACGTTTTACCCCTACCGGTGACCTACGGAAAGCCACAGCACCCACACACACAAAGGCAGAAGCAGCATGCATTCCCTCCACCGATCCCAGCAGCCGAGACCAAGCCATGCCAATCGAGAGCTGAACCCGATCAAGAAAAAGACAGAGCTTTGAGACGAATGCCATTTTATACTATCAAGTCTAGGAATTAGTTTTTAATCATTAGACAGACACGGTTGAGGTGATCTGAGATCACCGCTCAGGTTTTCTCTTTAGACTATAACATTTGGATGAGCCGACATCCATGATGCCCCCAAGCCAAGCCAGTGGGAGCCAAGAGAGGTCACCATATTCGCACCGAGGACCCATTTTATACTATCTAGGCTAATATCTGGTTTTTAAAGTCATTGGACAGACACGGTTGAGGTGATCTGGGATCACCGCCCCGGTTGTAACTTTAGACTATGAATTTTGAGGAGCCGAAAGACGCGATGTCAACCCAGCGAGAGCCGAGAGACCGCCAACGTTTCATCCGCACCGGTGACCTGAGGAAAGCTACATCACCAACACCTACAAAGCCAGAAGCAGTATGCATTCCCTCCACCAATCCCAGCAACGGAGACAAAGCCATACCAAATGAGAGCCGAACCCAATCAACAAACGACAGAGCTTTGAGACGAAAGCAATTTTATACTTGCAGTTTCTGCCATTTAGACAACGTTAGCAAGTATTTTCTTAACATGCTAATATTATCTAGCTAGATCTAATTTTTAAAATCATTAGACGGACACGGTTTAGATGATCAGAGATCATCGTCCCGGTTGTCCCTTTAGACTATGAATTTTGAGGAGCCGATAGACGCGATGCTATGACCAAGCCAAGCCTTCAGGAGCCGAGAGACCGCCAACCCCAGAACCCGCACCGGCGACCTTGGGAAAGCTACAGCACCCACACCCGCAGAAGCACGACTGTGAAGTTCGACGGACGTCCGAGGTCCATTTTTCGTGAAAATGCTCCGTGAATGCCTGCTCTTCCTCCGCTTTAAGCCGAAAACATATTTCCCTGACCAGCCTTCTGTTCACCGCTTTGCAGTGTATTTCGCTGATCATCGCTGCCCTCAAGGCTTCGTCAAGATCATGTATATCAAACGGTGCCAATACACGCTTTCTAATAGACAAATTTCACTATTAATAATACTAATAATGCGACTATTATTCTTTTTTTAAAAATCTGCTTGATATAAAAAATGTTATAAAATTTTAAATACGCTAAACAACCCATCAAGTTTGGTATCAACGGAAAGTACTTTTCACAGGTAGTCACATGGTATGAATTTTAGAGTGGCACAAGTGAGCGTTTTAGAGAAGTCAAATACGACTTTTATTCAATTTTATTTTAATTTAGCGTGAATTTTAAAGTGTTATAAAATTTTAATTACGCTAAACAACCCATTAAGTATGGTATCAACGGAAAGTACTTTTTACTGGTAGTCACATGGTATGAAATTTAGAGTGGCACAAGTAAGCGTTTTAGAGCAGTCAAATACGACTTTTATTTAATTTTATTTTAATTTAGCGTGAATTTTAAAGTGATATAAAATTTTAATTACGCTAAACAACCCATCAAGTTTGGTATCAACGGAAAGTACTTTTAACAGGTAGTCACATGGTATGAATTTTAGAGTGGCACAAGTAAGCGTTTTAGAGCAGTCAAGTACGACTTTTATTCAAATGTTTTAATTTAGCGTGAATTTTAAAGTATTATACATCTTTAAATACGCTAAACAACCCATCAAGTTTGGTATCAACGGAAAGGACTTTTTACTGGTATTCACATGGTATGAATTTTAGAGTGGCACAAGTGTGCGTTTTAGAGCAGTCAGATACGACTATTATTCATTTTTTTTTAAATTTAGCGTGAATTTTAAAGTGTTATTAATCTTTAAATACGCTAAACAGCCCATCACGTTTGATATAAACGGAAAGAACTTTTTACTGGTAGTCACATGGTATGAATTTTAGAGTGGCACAAGTGAGCGTTTTAGAGCAGTCAAATACGACTATTATTCAATTTTATTTTAATTTAGCGTGAATTTTAAAGTGTTATAAAATTTTAATTACGCTAAACAACCCATCAAGTTTGGTATCAACGGAAAGTACTTTTTACTAGTATTCACATGGTATGAATTTTAGAGTGGCACAAGTGAGCGTTTTAGAGCAGTCAAGTACGACTATTATTAATTTTTTTCTAATTTAGCGTGAATTTTTAAGTGATATAAAATTTTAATTACGCTAAACAACCCATCAAGTTTGGTATCAACGGAAAGAACTTTTCACTGGTAGTCTTATGGTATGAATTTTAGAGTGGCACAAGTGAGCGTTTTAGAACAGTTAAGTACGACTTTTATTCAATTTTTTTAATTTAGCGTGAATTTTAAAGTATTATACATCTTTAAATACGCTTAACAACCCATCAAGTTTGGTATCAACGGAAAGGACTTTTTACTGGTATTCACATGGTATGAATTTTAGAGTGGCACAAGTGAGCGTTTTAGAGCAGTCAAGTACGACTTTTATTCAAATTTTTTAATTTAGCGTGAATTTTAAAGTATTATACATCTTCAAATACGCCAAACAACCCATCAAGTTTGGTATCAATGGAAAGGACTTTTTACTGGTATTCACATGGTATGAATTTTAGAGTGACACAAGTGTGCGTTTTAGAGCAGTCAGATACGACTATTATTCATTTTTTAAAAATTTAGCGTGAATTTTAAAGTGTTATTAATCTTTAAATACGCTGAACAACCCATCACGTTTGGTACAAACGGAAAGAACTTTTTACTGGTGGTCACATGGTATGAATTTTAGAGTGGCACAAGTGAGCGTTTTAGAGCAGTCAAATACGACTATTATTCAATTTTATTTTAATTTAGCGTGAATTTTAAAGTGTTATAAAATTTTAATTACGCTAAACAACCCATCAAGTTTGGTATCAACGGAAAGTACTTTTTACTGGTATTCACATGGTATGAATTTTAGAGTGGCACAAGTTAGCGTTTTAGAGCAGTCAAGTACGACTGTTATTAATTTTTTTTTAATTTAGCGTGAATTTTAAAGTATTATTATTCTTTAAATACGCTAAACAACCCATCAAGTTTGGTATCAACGGAAAGGACTTTTTACTGGTATTCACATGGTATGAATTGTAGAGTGGCACAAGTGAGTGTTTTAGAGCAGCCTGATACGACTATTATTCATATTTTTTAATTTCCCGTGGATTTTAAAGTGTTATATATATTTAAAAACGCTTAACAACCCATCAAGTTTGGTATCAAAGGAAAGTACTTTTCACTGGTAGTCCCATGGTATAAAAATTAGAGTGGCACAAGTGAGCGTTTTAGAGCAGTCGGATACGACTATTATTCATTTTTTTTAATTTCTCTTGGATTTAAAAGTGTTATATATCTTTAAATACGCTAAACAACCCATCACGTTTGGTATCAACGGAAAGTACTTTTCACTGGTAGTCCCATGGTATAAAAATCAGAGTGGCACAAGTGACCGTTTTAGAGCAGCCTGATACGACTATTATTCATTTTTTTTTTTAATTTCCCGTGGATTTTAAAGTGTTATATATATTTAAATACGCTTAACAACCCATCAAGATTGGTATCGACGGAAAGTACTATGCACTGGTAGTCCCATGGTATATAAATTAGAGTGGCACAAGTGAGCGTTTTAGAGCAGGCGGATACGACTATTATTCATTTTTTTAATTTCTCTTGGATTTTAAAGTCGTATCAGGCTGCTCTAAAACACTCACTTGTGCCACTCTAATTTTTATACCATTGGACTACCAGTGAAAAGTACTTTCCGTTGATACCAAACTTGATGGGTTGTTTAGCGTATTTAAAGAAATATAACACTTTTAAATCCAAGAGAAATTTAAAAAAATGAATAATAGTCGTATTTGACTGCTCTAAAACGCTCACTTGTGCCACTCTAATTTTTATACCATGTGACTACCAGTGAAAAGTAGATTCCGTTGATACCAAACTTGATGGGTTGTTAAGCGTTTTGAAATATATTTAACACTTTAAAATCCACGGGAAATTAAAAAAATGAATAATAGTCGTATCAGGCTGCTCTAAAACGGTCACTTGTGCCACTCTGATTTTTATACCATGGGACTACCAGTGCAAAGTACTTTCCGTTGATACCAAACTTGATGGGTTGTTTAACTTTTTTAAAGATATATAACACTTTTAATTCCAAGAGAAATTAAATAATGAATAATAGTCGTATTTGACTGCTCTAAAACGCTCACTTGTGCCACTGTAATATTCATACTATGTGACTACCTATGAAACGATCTTTCCGTTGATACCAAACTTGATGGGTTCTTTAGCGTATTTAAAGATGTATAATACTTTAAAATTCACGCGAAATTAAAAAAAAAATGAATTATAGTCGTATTTGACTGCTCTAAAACGGTCACTTGTGCCACTCTGATTTTTATACCATGTGACTACCAGTGAAAAGTTCTTTCAGTTGATACCAAACTTGATGGGTTGTTTAGCGTATTTTACAATATATAACACTTTAATATTCCAGAGAAATTAACAAAATGAATAATAGTCGTATCTGACTGCTCTAAAACGCTCACTTGTGCCACTCTAATTTATATTCCATGGGACTATACCAGTGCATAGTACTTTCCGTTGATACCAAACTTGATGGGTTGTTAAGCGTATTTAAATATATATAACACTTTAAAATCCACGGGAAATTAAAAAAATGAATAATAGTCGTATCAGGCTGCTCTAAAACGCTCACTTGTGCCACTAATTTTTATACCATGGGACTACCAGTGAAAAGTACTTTCCGTTGATACCAAAATTGATGGGTTGTTTAGCGTATTTTAAAATATATAACACTTTAAAATCCAAGAGAAATTAAAAAAATGAATAATAGTCGTATCTGACTGCTCTAAAACGCTCACTTGTGCCACTGTAATTTTTATAGAATGTGACTACCAGTGCAAAGTACTTTCCGTTGATACCATACTTGATGGGTTCTTTAGCGTATTTTAAGATATATAACACTTTAAAATTCACGCTTAATTTAAAAAAATGAATAATAATCGTATCAGGCTGCTCTAAAACGCTCACTTGTGCCACTCTGATTTTTATACCAACGGACTACCAGTGCAAAGTACTTTCCGTTGATACCAAACTTGATGGGTTGTTAAGCGTATTTAAAGATATATAACACTTTTAAATCAACGCGAAATTAAAAAAAAATGAATAATAGTCGTATCAGGCTGCTCTAAAACGGTCACTTGAGCCACTCTGATTTTTATACCATGGGACTACCAGTGAAAAGTACTTTCCGTTGATACCAAACGTGATGGGTTGTTTAGCGTATTTAAATATATATAACACTTTAAAATCCACGGAAAATTAAAAAAAAATTGAATATTAGTCGTATCTGCCTGCTCTAAAACGCTCACTTGTGCCACTCTACAATTCATACCATGTGAATACCAGTAAAAAGTACTTTCCGTTGATACCAAACTTGATGGGTTCTTTAGCGTATTTTAAGATATATAACACTTGAAAATTCAAGCGAAATTAAAAATAAATGAATAATAGTCGCATTTGACTGCTCTAAAACGGTCACCTGTGCCACACTACAATTTATACCAAGTGAATACCAGTAAAAAGTACTTTCCGTTGATACCAAACTTGATGGGTTCTTTGGCGTATTTAAAGATATAAAACACTTTAAAATTCACGCTAAATTAAAAAAAAAATTATATAATGGTCGCATTTGACTGCTCTAAAACGGTCACTTGTGCCACTGTAAAATTCATACCATGTGAATACCAGTGCAAAGTACTTTCCGTTGATACCAAACTGGATGGGTTCTTTGGCGTATTTTAAGATATAAAACACTTTAAATTCACGCGAAATTAAAAAAAATTGAATAATAGTCGCATTTGACTGCTCTAAAACGGTCACTTGTGCCACTCTAAAATTTATCCCATGTGAATACCAGTAAAAAGTACTTTCCGTTGATACCAAACTGGATGGGTTCTTTGGCGTATTTTAAGATATATAACACTTTAAAATTCATGCGAAATTAAAAATAAATGAATAATAGTAGCATTTGACTGCATTAAAACGGTCACTTGTGCCACTGTAAAATTCATACCATATCACTTCCAGTGAAAGGTACTTTCCGTTGATACCAAATTGGATGGGTTCTTAAGCTTATTTAAAGATGTATAATACCTTAAAATTCATGCGAAATTAAAAATAAATGAATAATAGTCGTATCTGACTGCTCTAAAACGGTCACTTGTGCCACTCTAAAATTCATACCATGTGACTACCTTTGAAAAGTACTTTCCGTTGATACTAAACTTGATGGGTTCTTTAGCGTATCTAACATTTTATGACACTTTAAAATTCACTCGAAATTAAAATAAATGAATAACAGTTGTACCTGACTGCTCTAAAACGCTCACTATGCCTCTCTAAAATTTATTTTAAAAAATGTGACTACCTGTGAAAAGAACTTTCTGTTGATACCAAACTTGAAGGGTTGTTTAGCGTATTTAAAATTTTTTAACATTTTTTATATCAAGCAGATTTTTAAAAAAAAAGAATAATAGTCGCATTATTAGTATTATTAATAGTCATATTTGTCTGTTGGAAAGCGTGTATTGGCGCCGTTTGATATACATGATCTTGACGAAGCCTTGAGGGTAGCGAGGATCAGCGAAATACACTGCAAAGCGGTGAACAGAAGGCTGGTCAGGGAAATATGTTTCCGGCTAAAAGCGGAGGAATAGCAGGCATTCACGGAGCACTTTCACGAAAAATGGACGTCGGACGTCCGTCGAACTTCACAGTCGTCGCAGAAGCAGCATGCATTCCCTCCACCGATCCCAGCAGCGGAGACCCAGCCAAGCCAATCGAGATCCGAACTCGATCCATGATACGACAGAGCTTCGAGACGAGAGCCATTTTTTTACTTGCAGTCTCGGCCATTTAGAGAGTATTACCAAGTTTTTCGTCATACGCCCTAATATTCCCAAAAATGTTGGATCAGATCTGTTTAAGGCAAATAAACATAAACATGGGTGTTTTTGTGGGAAGGACTTCCCGGAATAATTAATATTTTGTAAGCACCCGCATGTGAAATATAAATAGAAGATGTTTCTTTGAAATGCGAAAAAAATTGTTTTTAAAGTTTGACGGCGGAGACAAGTGGTCCCGGCCGTCCGACAGTGCCTATCAGGAACAGATTCGTTTCGCGAAGAAAGGACCTCTGCCGGAAGGATGGGCGTTCCATCATTTCCAAAGAACACTGCGCACCCTGTCCGCATTAGTAAGAACTATATTGGTTTTAGAACCAACTGTTGAATGAGGAGTGAGAAACATGTTGCATATTTTTTTAACAGTAGTAACATACACATAACTTTATAAGCCCCATATTTTATGTACCGATTGTCTTCAACGTAACATAAACAGGATGCCGTGTTACTGACCAGTACTGCTTATTTTGATTTAATCCTACAGAAACGATTCAAACAGATGGAGTGATAAAATCAGCAGGCGCCAATAAGAATCAATGGGATATTTTAAGGAACGTATATAATTTTCAGGGCCTCGTTTGATTGCATGTATTTTCATGACTTGAAAACAGAGGTCTTTATGAAGTTTTAGCGTAATATATTAACGCTATGAACTCACGCAAAAGTCTAAGATAAAGTGCTCTAAGAATATTTTACAAATCGGCTAGTAATACGGGGGTATTTTGTAATTTGCTTTGTAGGGCCATCAAGTTTCTTTTTCTCCTTACCCTCCCGTGAGGATCGGAAGTGAGGAACAAAATCATACGGTATGCTTTGAGAAATTTCCATGCATGGTTATTGTAAAATTCTGTATATCACATGCAAACCATTCTTGTTAAAGTTTTTTCTCATTATAGCTGAATGGACCACTGGTTCCCCATCACATCCCAGCATGGGTAAAGCCTTGGATCCAAAGAAGCCCATATTTATTATACTGGTGCCATCTGTTGATTATGTTTGGAACTAGCGGCATGTTTTGTCAACCAATGGGTTGGCACCAGATAATAGTAGTTAACTGGTCCGAGATTTTAAAGACACATTAAGACTTTATTGGTTGCATTGAAAGATCATTGTAGTCAAGTTGGCTGAGATATTACTTATGTTTTTGTGTGAACTAATACGTAACAAGACATACAGGGCAACTATTTTTGCCGGGGAAAAAGGTAAACAACAAAAAGTTGTAAGACCAAAGCGGAAGTTGACGTGACACATGCAGACATGTTCTTACTACGTTCTGTCACGTGTGAGATTATAAGAGCAACTTGTCAAGTTAAACAAGTTGTATTTTGCGAGTTATAAAAATAAAGATGAGCAGAAAATTAAATTCAGTTTATTCACAAAAAAAATTAATATTATGTTGGCTTGTCTAAATTAGCGCAATGCCATTACCCATAGATAATATATCGGGAAAATCAGTTATATTTGTAAAGCAATAAAATATGTAGATCATTTCACTTTTTTGTGGTATGGTGTTGAAGTTTGACAGATGGCGGACAAATGGCGTTTAGAATGGCCAATAAGCGGCCTCGAGCTCAGTATAAGTATAAGCTGAGCTAAAACTCTCAACTTTCTTTCCGTTTGCAGTTGAAAAAAAAATTGATGGAGAGATCAAACTTTAATGATTGATTCATGCTTTTGAACATAATTGTCTGCCAATATCACTCTCACATATACTACACTCTCTTGAATCAATATAAACCCACACCTTCATACTACCAAGTCTATGGCAGCTACGCCTTCACAGACCTTGATTCAGCGAACCGCTTTGGCGTCTGTTTCATGGACATTTAACAAGCCTGCGAAGTGTTCGGGGCGAAATAAAAACTGCAAATTAAATCCAACGAACACAATATAAATCTGTATAAGAACACATGTATCAGGAACGGGACAGGTGAGCTGATTTTTTTTTATGTGTCACATTATCGATGCCCACATGGTAATGCTAAACATTTGGTATGGAATTTGCACCATATAAGCCGCTAAGAACAAGTGAACGCGAGTCATTTGATTGGTTTAATTTCCTTGTTCATTTTACTCTTGTAACATTATCGGTTAATCAAGGTCTGTAGAAGCGTAGCTTACATTAAAAACTATAAAAATCTGCATTCTGAGGAATACAAGCCTCTGTCATATAGGCGGTCCTTAATGTCGGATGTTAACAAAACGTGTTTGCATTCTGTTATTCGGCCGATACATCAAGGTCCATTCAAGCAGAGGTTCTCCAAACCGGTGTTTGCATTCTCCTTTTCGGTCCATATTTCAAGGTTCATTCCTGCATAAGTGAATGTACATTTTAGAATTTTCCTGGAAGTCCTTCTTGGACCGGATCATGAGGCGGATCCACACAAAATTATAATCTTTTCTTCCTCGGACCGTTCCCGAAACGCCCTGAACAGTTCATGATTCCGCACGCACGCCGGCACGCACACCGCCACACTCGCGCACACACACAAACAACCCCCCCCCCAACACACACATACATACACTCATCCATATTCAATTGACTTTTTATAGACTGCAGGCGCAACGCTAAATGGCACCACCTTTTAGCTGTGAAGCACATTAGCTCGCACACGCGTTTGGATATTATGCGTCCATTGTGGGCAACACTGTTTCTTCACGTGAAGCACCTGGAGGTATGCCACAAATTTCGAAAATACATTTTTGGGGGGACTCTCGTACTTTTGGAGATTAATTATAACCCCCTCCACTTCCAGTAGAGTACTCAACAACAGGAGGGTACGTTTCAGGCAAAACGTACGCAACATCAGGTATTTTCTTTCGCCAAAAGAGGATTCGATGACGCCATCACACACACACATATACAGTTCTACACATGAACGAGAATGACACTTACCCTCCTAGCGGGGGCAAAAAGTGTAAGACCACACACCAGGATACATGGTTCAGCCAAAGCATGGGCTATAAGCCTATGTTTTGGGATTGTTACACGTAAAGCCATACAGACAGTGCTGAGTCATTTCTATTGAACGAAGGACGGGATCAACTGGATTCACCAGGTTCATCCAGTTGCTTGTTGGTCGTATGTTTATGTATATTAGAGACCAGCTTTATTCCTGCGCATTATCAGCCAGGAGATGGATTGGATAAGAAAATTATATGGAGGTACAGCTGGGAGAGGGCACAGCTTTATATCTTGAGTAACTGGGATGCAGTTAAAGTAACCATGAAGAAAATTATACTTGGGTCACATCAATTAATACGATTTGGAGATGGTCATACTAGCTCATATTTTGCCTGAAATACCGATTAAATACCTTTTACAACAGAGGACCTTTGCAAAAGTGACATCAAGCGGGGAACAAAGTCTGCATCAAGACACATTATGGGCACACACTACTGACAAATTTAGAATTATGGGATACTGTAGTTTTACACGTTGATGCTACTCTCCAACGGTAATTACCATGACGGCACGAGATGCATTGCTGTCCGACATGCTGACAGATCATTAGCCGCGTGCGTCACAGTCATCCTAATTCCGAGCCATCGCAGTTTGGAATGAGAAGTGAAAGGAGATTCGAACATTTGCAAAATAAAAATATCTGTCTGGGACTAGCATAGGTCAACATTTTTGCACTTAAGGCACAGAAATCAGCTACCATATTGTTCACTTCATTTACACGCTTCTGAAAAGGGTGAATAGAGTTGAACTGAACCAAATCAATATCCATGAGGAGTGACTTCCTCTCTCTGCTCCGACAGCATCCTGTCACTGACAGCTCAGCTGCTGAAGCAGAGCGAGATGGCATAAAAAAACACGACATCGATTTACTGCGGATGCCTTCAAAACTACCAGTAGAGCAGCTAGAAACATGGTTGCAAGAAATTATATACATATTAAAGAATGATTTTGCTTTGCTTTAGACATGTTAAAAAGTTGGAAACATATTGTATTAAAATTAATAAAATCACTGGAAATAGTTCTGAGTAACTGATAATATGACTTAAGTATCAGCTGCTGTGATGGCAAGAAACAAGCTGATTACAAATCCGACCTTTTCAAATAAATGCACTGAATAAAATATCTTCAATTTGAAATGTAAATGTTTATCTTTTTATTTCACCCATTTCGGATGTATTGCATATTAACTACAAGATAATATTGTACACAAATATATATATATATATATATATATATATATATATATATATATATATATATATATATGGTATATAAATACATGTATATAGGTGAAAATGTGTATTAATACCTGTAAAGCTGAAACATACTGACTCGAAGACAAACAGGAAATAGAGAGTCGCATATATAACGAGCAGGTCTTTATTTGAAAATCAGAAATGCTCAGATTATCTTTTTTGTTGAGTGATAAACCAGTCTTTTTGGTGTTCAAACCTTGAATCCTGTAAAGAAATGTAAAGTGTAACCCAGCAGTATATATACCCTTTATATTGACATTTTCTTCATAGTCTTTGGTTCTATAGTGTAAAGTATGTGTTTTATTTTGGCTTAAAATCACTGGCCTGATATCCTTTTACTCGCCGGGCTGTCGCGACTTGCATTTTATAGCAGCATTTAACTTAGCGGCGTTATTTTTATTATGTATATCATGCTTATTCTTAATATATGCAATTCAAATGAAAGCGATTTTTTTAGGGGCGAAACATGAACAACCTGGAAATATATTTATCGGTAGCATGATAGTAAGGCCAAGTAACTGATTTAAAGAAATAATTAAGTTGTTAGAAATAAAGTACTTGCCCATGTATATGAGGTTTTGACGAGTATATTTATTCATTCCCTGAAATAAAGTAAACACCATTATATATGTTATAGAAAAAAATAGTATTGTAATATAAACCTGTCTATTGATCCTTGCTCAGTCTGGATGATCTTCCTAATTACTAAACACCAAATAATTACCTTTTTGACTTCACTGACCATTAGTTTCAGTTTGTTCTGTTTAATACTGTTCTAGACACTATCCCGCCATGACACCGTTTTTCGCTCTGTGCAAGTGGCGCTGCCTGTTTTCAGCTTTATTGTTCACTTAGTTTGTATATATTTATAGGAATGTTATGATGGTATTTAAAATATAGAGATATGACACACACACACATATATATATATATATATAGCATATACTTCATCACACCATGGCTGAAGAACGCACCTGGTCCTGCCAGTGGACAATAAGTGTACACCGAAGCATAAGGTATCCAGTTCAAATCCCGCCAGAGCAAAATGGCTACACCTGAAGATAATTTCATGGGTTAGTCCATATCTCTAACTGATAGGGTAAAACTTGACAACAGCCCGTCAATCCTATATATTACAAAATTACCTTTGCCTGCATTCAGTGGACAGTGTCACTTATCGGTAACAGGCCTATTCTTTAAAACGGATCCCCAGATCCATGTTGTTTATGCTGAATTCCAAATGTGCTATTATAACCTTTAACTAGAAGTCTGCATTCTGCGCCTTTCATTTATTCGGCTCGTATTCCCAGGGTCATTCGTGCATATGTGATTGTACATTTGTGAATATTGCTCGCTGATGATCCTGAATCCGGATCATGTGCCAGATCCACACCAAAATCTAATAAATTCTTCATTCGCCCTATCCCGAAGTTATCAGAAAATTTCATGAAATTCCGTTCATGATTGCGTGAATTATGTTGTGAACATTTACAAAATACACAAAGACACACACAAACACACGAACGGAAATGAACGCGTAACCAGCAATTATATGAAACAACAAGAAGGAATCTTACATTTGTAGAGACAGCTCGCCACGACCAAAAGTTTCCCATTGTGAACGCAATCACTTAATAAGCTGCAGCCAATCTCGCCGGCATTCACCTGTAGATACCACATTGTCTTTTACATACGTTATCAGTTCATGGAAACAAATGTGACATGTGGTTCATGCAGTGTTGACATGAACTTCATCAACATGTACTAAAAATATAACAGTAATATAAAGGTTAATCATTGTCTTAATCACTCATTGAAGCGCATGGGTTATCGCTAAAATGAATAAAACGTCATTGGCAATTCCAGTGTTATAGGACAAAATATACTCAAATAAAAAATGCTGAGGCATGTACTTGGTGTTGGTAATATGGTATCAAAATATCTATCAATGGCTCCAGCGCAAAAAATCTAATAAAAATATCTAATATAAATAAAAAGTTATCTTTTTATTATAAAAATTGCACTGTAGCAGAGTGATATTAAAAGTATGGATATCGAAGCATTTGTCAGCAGGAACCATATTTTCAACATTATATATTTCAAGCAGAGACAATGAATAAATATGAAGAGAAATTATTTAACAAGAGCTGTAGAACTCACTGTTGTCAAACCATAGGCATATCCCGATTCACTGTCGCCACCTGCCGGAGATGAATGACACCGAGTGTTCGAGGCTGTTATATAAACAAAACATATACATAAACAAAAAAAATATTTTCTATATTTCAAATGATAACGGTAAAAATTCTGCAGTTCTAATATTGAGCCACCTCTTTGAACCCTCTGACTTATATCAAATTTCATTTGACAAAACTCGCAATGCTGACAAATATAAAAACCCAGCAGACGACAATTAAACGCAATGCGCATGCTCATGGAAAAGGTCTATGTATTTTTCACATAATGAGAAAAATGTAACATGTGAACCATATACTTTAGGATCTCATACATCGCGTGGTTGGTCACGCCCTGATTTTCGTGGTTTTCCGTATTGACCTATCCAGTCCCATGTTACATTTCTCTTCCCCAGCACTGCCGTGGCTACCATGAGTCACTGACGATCAGGCCGCAGTCTATATCAGATCCCGACAATACTCAAGGAAGTTGAATCTGTCCCATGTCTATAGGATATATGTACCATGTTGAAAGCCATAGATCCTTTCATGGTTGCAGTCAGTGGTCACACGCAGCATTTGTTCTAAAAACTCCTTCAACTACATGTTATATCATAGTTTGAAATGTTATAAAGGTATCTTATATATTCTTATATCTTGGTTATTTATGTCGATTATTATTATTATTTTCATTATTATTATTATTATTATTATTATCATTTAGTTTTCAGCCCATTTCCTGTAAAGTCTTGACGGATGGAATGTGTATTATAAGAGTTCCTGTGATTCATGTAGGGCCGTATGCTCGAAAGCTGTTTAACTAGTGTTTAAATTACCTGTTAGGCAGACGGTATTTTAACCGGTATGCTTGAAGCTTGTTTATCGTTAGTAGAAGGTTACATTTGGAGAGGGTTAAATTTAAAAGGGGTTGTATGCTCGAAGGGTGTTTAACTAAACAACTGCTCACGGGTCCGTGTCACCTGGACGCTGTTCAGATGGACGCTATAAAAATGGACGCCGACAGCTGGACGCTATGAAAATGGACGCTGATCAGCTGGACGCTATCCATTTAGACGCTATCCCAACACTATGAGAATCATGCAGGGATAATCATACAAAATAAAGCTAAATGAATCCACCAACTCAACCCATTGTTATTTGTTCTTAGTATTATGCACTTTTGTCAGATTTGGAACCATATGTATCGGCTTATATCGCCCATTTGTGATGACGAACCATTAATGGACGACCGAATAGGAAAATGAAATTGAACTGTGTCAGTAAAGATTTTTCTGTAGATGTGTGTTTTGTGTATTTTTTTACCCACCAAACGTTCATCACGCAATGATTTATAGTTTCCAAGGGCGATTGGTTTGAACTGCTTACACCTGGGCAACCGGTCCGATCGATGATACGTACCGCATTTTCAAGCTTTGAGATTTATGACAATAAGAACAATTTCGTAGGAGATAGAACTACTTAATATAGGTAACAATCATTGCTTTTTTCATCGTTACAACGATTTTAATGCTTGGTAGAAATAGGCCTACGAAGCTTTCCAGCGGCAAGACGTTGTATAGGTTTAAGTTATAGGGAAACACGATATGACGAGAGTAAACATACTTGTGTATATACATTGTATATTGTTATGTGATTTTGTCAACATGTGTTTTTTAAATGACTTATCTTTCAAAGACAATCTGATTTTTTAGACACCAGTGCATACCAGATAAAATTTTTACATAATATTGTAAACTACACACATATAATCAGAGAAACATTGCTGTTTCTTGGAGTTTTATCAGATTAGCCGGTAGGTACCCGAGATCAAAGACTGTTTACCATCTTTAAATTAATTAGTTCTATAACAACAATAACTTTTGACTTGAGTTCTCCTGTTAATTGAGCATCATGTCATGTAATCATCACATGACACGGCGGGCACCACCAGACTAGTCGCATATATATGTGTGTGTGTTCTTATTTATAAAGTTTGGAATAAATGAGTATGAATTCCAAATTATCGACCCCTGAAATGTTTATGTGTTTCCTTGGCCGAATAACTCCGTAAAATTAAGTGCATAGCTTTTAGAGCAAATGTATGCACTTTTTTATTTGTTTGTTATCTAAATGTGTTGGCTTCTTGTGAAATATACTTTTTATTGCGCGCCATGCTCGCCAGCTTCACTATTTTTTGTATAACATCCAATTTAACCTCACTGAATTTTAATAAATTTCAGAGGAACACAACAACATCTGAAAATTTATTTAGACTATTTATAAAATGCCGGAAAACATGTAGCATCAATAACATTAACAAACAGTAGGCACATTCAAACAAAATAAAAAAATTACAATTACATTTACATTTCTAATAAAAAAAGAGTTCATGAAAATGCAATGAAATCCTAATTATGTTCTAAGAAAATTATATATTAATCGTATCTTATCTCCAGTGCATTTTTGTACCATGTCGGCGGTCCTTCTTGTGACTGTTTTCTTGGTAGATAAGGTTAATCCCTCGTCCTTTCTTTACTAATACGGCATCTGACGTTTCCATGTTGTAAGTATCATGTGAGTGATTATTGCTTGGACTTTACTGATATATATACCAGAAGCGGAACTGAACAAACTTCTCTTGAAGTTCTCATCAAGGGACATCGAAGAACATTAATACGAAAATATTTCAATGGGGTTTCTTAGAATAACATTGACTAATTAAACAGCATGTACCGTTTGAAATGATACTAGTATATAATCAGATACATAATTAAATTGAGTAGATATGGAGTAGAAAACTGTTTCATTAACTTCCATATGAGATAATATACCCTACTAAGACTTAATGTGATCAATACACTGAACTTACAAAAACACAGTCATATTAAGGAAAAGTTTATTTTTCAAAATATTTAAAATATACACACGGGCCGTTTATCTGATAATACACTTGATATCTGAACAGCGTCCATTTCCAAAGTGCAACTCTCTCTCTCTCATCATCGGCAATCGAAAGGTCATGGACTCCATTCCCATCGGCAGTGATCCTACTTTTTTGTCATCACGTTCAATTTCTTTATGCAATGAGAAACGCTTTGTGGAACAATTTTTATCATAGCAATATAGTACACCTCGAATTAAAGCAAACATTCACAAAAAGGCTTTCCATTTATGTGAATATGAACCTGTTCGACTTTCATTTGGATTTCTTTAAATAAATAATTGGAGGGCACACAATATATCCTAAATCAATAGCGTCTGATGGTTTGCGGCGTTTATCTGGACAACATCTATACATGTATTTCAAAGGCGTCTATCCATACATATATCTGGTAAGTTTATAAGTGTGAAGGCGTCTATCCATACATATATCTGGTAAGTTTATATGTGTGAAATGGCAATAAATTTATTTTTTTGTTATTCATTTATGAATTGAATATGTGGTGAATGTTGTGAAAAATGAAATATTAACTCGTTTAGAGAGACTATGATGTGATTTTTACAATAAATGAGACCCAGTATGTAGTTGGCTAGGGAAGTCCCGAAATCTTATTAATTTTTCGTTTAACAAGATTATTGACTATGCTATCTCTTATATATATAATACTTTTTCGTCAAGTATATATATGTATATATATGTAATAATAATAGTTTTATTCAAGTATAAAGGTCTCCGGCCTATAGAACATATAATCAATATAACATCATTTTTAATGATAATTTGTGGTGCTTAACCTTGGCGATATATATATATATATATATATATATATATATATATATATATATATATATATATGTGTGTCTGGTAATGTGTGTGTGTGGAATAAAATAAATAAAATTAAAAATAAAAATTTGTAAATGCAGTCAGATATTCTAAACCGGACATGGATCAGTGATCATGTGATGTTATTTTAACAATAAACGAGTTCCGGGTACAATGTCAGTTAGAGCCTGGTAATCCGATTGATCATTTAAGTAACGGGAGACCCCGATAATGAGGTAGGTAATTTTCTTTGATGTTGACAAATTAATCCTATCATGTACATGATTTCATTGCTTCAAAGTTCTTTAATTTTAACTCAACATTATAATTGAGAAAAGATATAAAGTATAATAAACATTACATTACCTTTATATCATTGAAACTACACATGACCATTATTTAAAAATTTTCTTTGTTGGGTAAATGAAACAAAAGACCTTCATTCGCACGAAATATGCACAAACACACATTATAATCTAAACATAAAATGGCTTTTATTCAATTGGGTCCCCCTTTTATGGAAACATTTAAAATAATGAGAATTATATTCGTTACTTGTCATTAGGCGTCTTTCTGAAAGGGTGGATACAGACGCTGGCGTCTATAATACGTTATCGTCTATATGATCAGCGTTCATTTTAATTAGCATGATATATAAAATATGATTTAAAACATCATGTTGGTATTGATAATTGTTTTATTAAATTAGATTTAAAATCTAAGGAAACAATTTATTGTAGCTCTGTGAAACAGTCAAATACTCTAGACCGGACATGGATCAGTGATCATATGATTTTGTTTTATCAATAAACGAGTCCTGGGTTCAACGTCAGTTAGAGCCTGGTCACCTGATTGATCATTTATTTAACGGGAAACCCCGACAATGAGGTAAGTTTTCTTTGATGTTGACTAATTAATGCTATCATGTACTTGATTTAATTGCTTCAAAGTTCTTTTATTTTAACTATACATTGTATATTGCGAATGATAGAATAATTTACAATGGAAAATATAATAAACATTACATTACCTTTATATAATTGAAACTACACATGACCATTATTTAAAATTTTCTTTGTTGGGTAAATGAAACAAAAGACCCTCATTCGCACGAAATATGCACAAACACTCGATATAATCTAAAACATATCATGGTTATTATTAAATTGGGTCCCCCTTTTATGGAAACATTTAAAAATAATGAGAATTATATTCATTTCTTGTCATTAGGTGTCTTTCTGAAAAGATGGATGCAGACGATGGTAACGATGGCGTCTATAATACGATGGTCTCTAAGACATTTTGTTAACGTTCATCTTCAATCACACGATATATGAATAGCTTTATGAACAGCGTCCATTTTCATGGCGTCCAAATGAACAGCGTCCAGGTGATACAATGGCGTCTATTTGTACAGCGTCCGTCTGAGATGATCCCTTGCTCACTGTTAAAGTGCCGTATGCTCGAAAGAAATTTTAATAATTAATGATATCTAAGTTTCACATTTGTCAGTGTCTTACTTTAACTCTAAACAGACTCTAAAACCCCTCTAACTGGTCAAAAGTTTAGAGGAGCCTCAGGGTATGTTTAAGGCCTGTTTAGGTGGCGAGCGGCATTTCATTTCTACTTCATTTAGTGACTAAAACATATTTATTACTTTGTTCCAACTTACATTTTAATTTGGATGATCTGTAAACTACAAACCAAAGATAGACGAATTTCCTAATGTTCTGGTAGACGGATAAAAAAACGAATGAACAGGAATTTGGGGCTATATCAAAGTAGAACCACTTGATCAGATGTGGACATGCAACAAGGAAACTAATTATAGGGCTTGTCATCCAAGTAATTAAGCCGGCGGCTAACTTACCGATTTTATCGGCCGATTCATAGGATCGGCCGATTATGCACCGACGGGGGTACTTTGTCGTGTGACACCCCAAGCGACGCGATTTTGTCGGCGTCGGCGTGAAAAATCGCCGTCGCCAAGAGTCTGGCACTGTCAAAGAAAATCGGCCGATTTTATCGGGCGATTAGCGAAATCGTGTAGTGAGCCAATGTTTGCGACATAGTCGGCCGATTTTGTTAATTATTGTTTGGTCAGAGTTCATGTTCTGTACGTTGTCACTATTAGTCATTATTAGTGTTTATTGTATAATGACATATTTTTGTATTAAAAAAAAAATCAAAGAACGATTTTGGTAAAGATTCAAATTTAATGTATTCCTAAAAGACGACCTGCAATTTATAAATCATTATAAAGGAGTTACTATTCATATATTTACAATGTGCGAACATGCCTGTAAAGTCTGAACGAACAGATCTATGTTTGCTGTTGCGGAACAACAGATCACGTAGTCGTGACGAGCATAAATTTTGTTATGGAGATAAAATAAAAATCAGATTTTGCGACAATAGGCAGCGTGAAATGTCTAGGGGAATGAATAAAAAGTCAGTGGTTTTTTAATAAATAATTATAAAATATTCTTTAAACAATCGTAACATTACAATACACTTAATACAGCCCCTTATTTATAGCTTCTCATCCGAAAATACTAGAAATGGAAAACTCCAAACAACAATACACACGTTACATAAACAGAACTGAAATATCTAGAACAAATAACGTTGTTTCTACACGCCGCCAGCCCACCGTGTCCCATGGCAACGAACTATGCCTGTCTGACAGACACAAGTAACACTCCTGTGCACAATAAACCAGGGCCTGCCTAACACGAATCAGAATGTCAACAGACACATGTAAAACTCCTGCGCACAATAAAACAGACACCTGTAGCATTGCAAACGCTCATATATTGCTCATTTGAGCAATCCCTCCAGTTGTGTGACGAGCTTCTCTGAACAAGTAACCAGGGTTGGGGCCAGGTACATGTACCTGTACCTGTACCTATAGGTACACATTTCAGAGTACCTGTAGCTGTACCTAGAACTACAGTACCTGTACCTGGTACAAGTTTTTTCTCTTTTAGTATTAAATTTGAATATCATGTTTGTGAATGTATAGTGTCATACTGTACTTTGTGCACTTAATGGACTTTCCGTACACATGAATATCATGTTTATAAATGGAAGGTGATATACTCTATTTGGTGCACTAAATGAACTTTTAGTGCACAAATTTCATGTTTTTAAAATTTGTTGTTTTATACTGTACTTGGTGCACTTAATACACTCTAAATACACAAATATCATGTTTGTGAATTATGGTGTTATACTAAATTTCATGTTTTTAAAATTTGTTGTTTTATACTGTACTTGGTGCACTTAATACACTCTAAATACACAAATATCATGTTTGCGAATTATGGTGTTATACTGTACTTGGTGCACCTAATGGACTTTTAATACACTTGCATATCATGTTTGTGAATGTATGGTGCCATACGGATAATGATTCTAATAAAATATACTTTAGCAAATGACTTCAGTACTGTTTGATAGAAAAAAGCATGTTAATTTGCATATACATGCAGATAACAGAGAGTCGCCAGATATATAACTCATCGCCACACGTCTACGGAAATTGATAATAAATATTAAAACCGAGTCACGCAAATATCTGCTGATATAGGCGTTTGTTGTGTGTAGCACTCAAGTGAAAAAAAGATGATAACGTGTTGGCTGGTTTATACAGGATAGAAGAATACATATCACTTCTTTGAATTTCTAGAAACAGGAAATCCAAGAAATCACACAAACATACAAGTAGAATGTCATTTCTAAATTAAAGTTCGTGTCTGATGAAATGGCCATTCTGAATGTATTATCCTGATGACAAGCCGCCGCAATCGTTCAAAGGGTTCAAGACCGATCCTTTTCTGACCTTGGGACCTTTCTTTAGGTTTTGTTTTTAGTCCTCCTGGGTTGGACCCCTCTTTCCCTTAATCCAGGACCCCCAACCCCGACCCACGCCCTAAGATATGCGGAGAAATTATATATTGTTTATATGCCCCTACTAGTTCCTCGCATCTCCCAAGCCGAGGTGTAACCCACAAGTCACTTTTCCGACACAGCATATTTCTTTGGACAAGCCATAAAGCGAACAAATATTCCCTTTTGGTTTTTCTCCTAGAAAGCTCAGTATTTGATCGCCATGAAGAGACAGGAATTTTTCGGCGATCATAGAGAGGTGGGAACACGCGCGTCGGTAAATGTGACACCGAAAATCGGCCAACTAAACCGAGCCGATTTTGAGAAAATCTGCCCAAAAAGTCGCCAAACATTGTCGCTTGATAAAATCGGGTAGTGAGCACCCGGCTTTATGGTCCATGTGCATGCATGCATGTTATGCAATCGGGTAATGCAACATTTGCTTTAACTGCGGAGATCTCAGGCTTTCGACTTGAACCCCGGAACTCCCCGGGACTCGTGCATGCGATTCAACGGTTAACCATATCCCATATATTACTGAATTAATAAATAGACCGATTTTTTCTTCTTCAATTCTTGATTCTGTAACTGGGCGAAAGACAGCCACACAAAATGGTATTAAAATATCATAAGGACTCCTTCTTTGAAAGAACACTTGTATTCATGATCTTATTTAAACTTAAGAACTCGTATTAAGAACAACTGCATTTAAACTAAGGCACGTTAATAATTACATATTCGAGAGTAAACTTTATTAGGTGGAGTTTAGCTGCGCCAGAACAGCCAGTCACGGTGCAGATTTACAAGTAAACATGCCAGAAAATGTGAAGCATCACATTAAGACAGGCACATTTGGCTAATGAATTTAGCAACCGACTGATAGTAAAACAGGGCTTACACACCCTTCGAGCATACGACCTGCTAATTATAATAGTGTCAGCGGGTGTTTAGCAATACACTGGTTATCCTTAATTAAACACTGCTTAATTTAAACACTTCTGTGCATACGAGCCCTAATGTAGGTGGTGTATTAACATATTAATTTATCATTGATTAATTATTAATATCATTTTAATCGACTAACTAATTATGAATTAATTTTTGAAAAAGTATTGAATAAAAAGCCTTTACTATTCTAAGTAAACATAAGAACAATATTCATAAATGTTACTTAGTTTCCTGTGAACTTTAACCAGCATGCAGGGAACAGAATACAGGTCTTAAGTAATTTTTAATTTGACGCAGAACTGGATAAGTCTTAAGTAGTTTTTATATTGACCGATTTCTCTTATATGAACGGTCTTCTTTTAATTTAGTAGGCGATGGGTTTCCTTCAGACGTTTCGTTGGGCCCAGTATTCTATACCAAGCTATACCAAGAAACCTATGTTTTCTTATCCTAAAATGGTGGGAATATATATATATATATATATATATATATATATATATATATATATATATATATATATATATATATAACTCTGAAGAAATTTCTTCAGAGTTATACCGCTCTGGCCTAGTCTGTAGGCCATAGAGCACTTTACATCGGAGGGTAACACTACCTTCTATATATATATATATATATATATATATATATATATATATATATATAGAGAGAGAGAGAGAGAGAGAGAGAGAGAGAGAGAGAGAGATAGAAAGATAGATAGATATGAATGTGTGTGTGTGTGAATGGTATAATTAATAAATATTGATCATTTAAATGGAATTAAGAATTAAATGTCAGACACTCTTCGAGGTTAAATTTGATTATAAACAGCAGACATATTTCGTCCATTATGTGATTATATACAACAGTATGAGTAGATGTGCTAAGTAGCGGGCCGTAAATGCCATGTCGTTTGCCATAACAGCCACGCACAGGGCAAATTCATTACCATAAAATGAATCATAGCTAGATCTGGCTCGAACAGTCATTGACAAAAGGACATATAGACTCGTATCAAGTAATATCACCTGCCGCTCCTCCCAGCAAAAATGTGTCTTCTACAATTAACCATTTTTTATTATACTTAGCGGAAGCAGATCTCGTATAAGACGTTGAACTTTGACCAGCTGGAAGGCCTCCCTCAAATAAAATTTATATAAGCCAGCACGAGCTGAAGGGAAGAGATTGCTGCCTGAGGATTGAACCATCGGGTAGAGATAACGCTACCATTAAGAATTAAACAATATGAATTGTGATGATCGGTCAATATGATTTGCTAAGCGTTGTTGACCACAGTTCACTCATGTCATATGTGTACGGGGACGTAGTACATCTACTAACCTTATGTACCGCCGTACTTACATATGGCAATCTTATGTATTTCGCATATATGCACCGTTTATATATATATATATATATATATATATATATATATATATATATATATATATATATATATATAATTTTTCAAGAGCAAGGAAACGTTTTGTACAAAAGTTGTTACTACATTCACTTATGAGGTTATAAGGGGTCAGTATATACTGGTTAATGGTTCCTGTCTTATTCCAGGCTCGAAAATGCGTGATTATCATCATTAAAAGTAACTCCGTATGTTTTATCATTTAATATGATTTAGGATATATGCGTTTATAGGGAATAAGAGGGGTGGGCACACAACTGCAGTCATTATGGCTAATTTTGCCTAATTTGGATGAGGATAAGAGCTATCCAATTATTATATCACGGACCGCATGCCTGCAGGCTTTCACTCAGTGACAATACACATATTATCCTATTATTAAGGTATAAGCTGACATGGTTTTGCGAGGGCAAGGAATGTGCTCTATATACAATCCAACCTGTCTGAACTGTGAAATGCGGGCAACTGGCTATTACAACCACTGTATATAAGTCCCTTTCAAAATTCCGTTCCGTTATCGATAGATAAAACCTGTGATATACGACAGCCTGGCTATTACGGATTACGGGCAGTTTTTTCCCAACCAAAGTGATATATTGACCTGCCTAATGCGGGCACTCATCGTGCTACTCTCACTGACCAGCGCTGACCGGTCGGTTGATTGACCATGCGTGAATTTGCTGTCAGTTGCTCCGCTTTCTAGCTGTTTGTTTTACTGGCGTGCGTGTGTACCGAGCACAGGTTGGTGGTTTGGGAGGACCCTGGGCCGACCCTGGGCCTGGAGCCCCGGCTGGACCACGTGACTGGCTCACACGACCACACATGAATGGTGGTTCCCCGAAGTTCATCTTTGTTCAGTGCCCTTGTGCGTTGTCTTTGATCTATTCAGTGCATTACATGTCTTACACGGCTTTTTTTCAAAGAGTGGATTATCTATGATTTTCCTATGAAGCAGGTGATGTTAGTATCTAGGGACGTCGGCAAACAATTATGAGTCGTTCATATTTTTGTTTGTAGCTGGCAACGCAATTTTTTTATAAAGAGTTTAAGGAAAGCGCATAGTTATTAAAAATGTTCCACTAGGGAAATAAGCAGCTGCTTTCATGATATGAACGTAGCCTCCGTCGCAAATTTCTGACGGCTATAATCGCTCTAATAACTGATTTGAGATCGTTCGAAATCGCCGTACACCCTGAAAATTTGCATTTTAACTAAAGCCTTATCAAGGGCCCGCTTGTATGCACGGTAGCTAGTCCGCAATATTCGGAATAATTGTCATCGCGGGGTATGCAAATGAGTTGAAAAGAACCAATGACATGATGTGTCGTCCCTGTACCTTGGTTACCAATTCGGGGCAATGTGTACTCCTCTTTCTTCTGTCACCTAAACCTGCGGTCGTGCCCTGGTAGGAGTTAAAGCGTTGATTAAATCAACATTTGACGGTCATTTAACTAAGGGTTTAACGCAAATTTGGCGGCAACACGAGGTGATCATTCATATTTGGGGGTTACTTTATTTTTACAACGACGGTTAATAAAGAGGGCACATTCACAAGTACGATGTCAAATTCAATACCGGTGGCACGTCGATGTACATCTTATGTAAGAGAAACCCAGTATAATTATAAACCAGACTAAGATTCTTGTTTATAATAGTAAAATCTTCATTAAATTTTCAAACAAAAGTCAACCTGAATACGCGATTGGTTTCCGCGTCTTCAAATACTATTTTCTGATATATCGGTATTACAGACTAGTACACCGATATCGTAAAATACATAATAATAAGAAAAATGCACGCTTGACTACAATGTCTGTCTTTGAACAAGCTCGGCAATGACAATACATATAATTTATTACACTTGAATAATTCCCAGGAGGACATGAGGAAATTAAAAAAAATGACTGAAAACACCGATTACGGAACTTGCGTATTACAACATAGAATTAAGCATATCAATTCGACAAACAAATACGCAACATTCTCCAAAAAACTGTTGGAAGCGGTATATGTGTAAACAAGTTAAAGCCAACAAGATGAAGAACGTTTCATGTCTTCAGGTCAAGCAAACATATTCCAAATCTCATTATTTTATCATTTAACATAATTGAGGAAAAACATTTTTTTATATATTTTTTTTTCCACAAAAAATGAGGATGTGTGATTTGTTCAAAAACTATTGCCACATCTATGAGCACTGTCAAATCGACAGTGACGTCACACACAGGGCAATTCCCTGTGACTAAAAATTCTAGATCTCATCAAAAGCTTAGTATTTCTGACACTGTCAGTCTCAGATTTACAAAGTAGATTTAAAACCACATGTATTGCTAGATTTAAGTCAATTCTAAATAATGCCTGTGACGTCACACTTTGCACCCACCAATCACATCAGAGTCCAGTCTGTTTTTTGGATGAAATGGTCCCTGCACAAAACAAACCAACATGCTATTACGTTTACCTAATCTTCACTCACACCTACTATTTTTTTACCCATTACAGAAGCATTCTATAATGACGCTAAATGGTTATTATAATCTAGAATTCTAACACTCTGTCTTTAAAAATAAATAAATTGTAGCCTAGCCTTCTTATGTGTTCCTTACTGATACCTGATATATCTGAGATGTCATTTGTAACCAAGCTGTGTGGAAAACATGCCTTTGGTGCTCCAAATATGTCAAATTTGCTTAAAACTGCAAGATTTTCCAATTATCTGTGTTATCTGGCCCTATCTAGCCTAAGCAAACTTTAATCTAGCCTAATCTACTTTAAGTTGGCTGATGTGCTCTAAACATGTTATGTCATAGTCACCTGATAGCTGTGAACAGAAGAGGCCACAGTCTGCCATAAATGTATAATGACCGGATGGCTTGTCCACAATTATGCTGACTGGTGTCTGACGGACATGAAAAGACACCAAGATACATATTCTAAATACAATGTAAATATTAAACAAACAATATGACAGTTGTGTTGTTAGTCATAAAATGAAAATGAAAATATATGCATGTATATAAATAAAATATCCAAACATCTGATATTAAGATAACATTATGCATAGTTTTTTTATAATAAATTATTACATATAATGTATATTTTATAGAAAATTTATTTTACATAGAAAACAGAAATATTTTTTATATAAGTTAACAAGTTCCATGTATGATACTTAATAAGTGGATCAGGAACAGAGAAGTTTGCTCTCCAGGCGAGTGAGTCCTCTAGGTTCTCACATTCAGAAGATTTAGTAAACGATGATAGCGAACACATTTTCCCGTTTTTTTTTTTTCCACATGATACCTCAAAACCTATCAAATCAACTGATAATCATAAGAAATCAAAACTTCAGTCTCACTAACCATGGTGACAACGGCACCATCCATGACGGTGACATTTCCTTTTTGTCCCATGAAAGTTTAAAGGTACATTATCATGTGGACAGTTCACCTGTTTTTAGGTATTATGGTTCTTTGTGTGTGAGTAAACACAGTACACGTTTACACGTTTACGATAACAAGATTATGTGACTAGAGGTCCTATCTCTCCATGCGCGACATCTTCCAAACAAGAGGAAGACATGAAAGTAGAAACAAAGAAGAAACATCGGTATGAATCTCGAAAAAATCATGATTTGTGAAGTTGCGCGGCGCAGCCAAAAGGTGACTTGCTTTAAAGAGTTTATGTTTTAACGAGACAGTTTTTTGTCACTCATATATAGAAGTAGGCAAACGCTTTTAGAACGAAATATTGGCAGATAAAACATTTTGAATAGAAAACACTTTATTGCATGTATATTCAACAACTCTGTCTGTGAACAGGTCTCTTCAAGAAGGACAAGAAGGAGTAGTTAATTTTCGTGCGGATCGCTATATTCTTGGAGGACAGCAGACGTAATGGGTCCATTTAGACTGATCCGGATCCAGATCCGCATTTTACTCTTACCGTTCCAATCTAAACAGTTTTTTCTTTTTACCATGGCCATTCCTTACAAAAGTTTCATTGTATTCCAGTGATTTTTTAAAAGATTTTACTCAGACATGCACACACTCACATTAACACACACAAACACAAACCTTTACACACGATCACATTACTAACAAGCAACTAGGTAATTGACTTAAAGGCTCACATTCCCGCTGAAGAGGCAGACAACGATTACCACGTCGTTCGGACAACCATGTCGAACAGAGCAGCCAAATATAGAGGTATGCATGATCTGCAATTATACACAATATTATATAAGTACAAATACCAACGCTATTGTTATTTTTTATTTTTACCTGTGGCAATGACAAGTGTAATATTCTTCGTTCTTCTAACTTATGGAGAAAAGTACAGGGCATTTTAAATGGAAGAAAAATCGTAGTTTTCGGATGGATCGTTAAATGTACGTGTTTATGTCGTTTCAGGTGGTATGGGCAATTATTTGAACAGCATACCCCAATATTTCACCAGTGATCTATAGTTTTGGTTGCCGGGACAGCTCCCTGTGATCTGAGGTATATATATACATGTATATATGGCTCCTTCCGTTGCTTCCACGTGGTACTCCTCGCTGACCCCTTGACCCCGGAATCACTGTTCATTAGGCCGAAGCCTTGCCCATGTGGCCAGCTCTCGGCAACGTAAACGTGGATTGCTATTGGTTTTACATTTTATTTTGACTATTTTTAGGAGGAACTTTTAAGGGACAGAAATGAAGATGCCACATTTTGACCAGCCCAAAACAGCCTTTAATTTCATACCAAAAAAAATTTATTTTAGACATGTTTCATTAAAAGTAATAAAGGTTTAAAGGAACCATCTCTTGGGCTGAAGGGACAAAAGGAGGTATATTTAGCTGTTTGACTCTTGTATGTGTCATGTGTTGCCGCATGGATGCCGTCCGTTCACTTGACCAACGGATGCGATAAATGCAATGCGATAGACGATGGTATGTATCACCTGCTGAAGAGACTTTATACGCAGCATTCATTTCGCTATCAGTCGGCCTGCCGAACTTATGAGAGTAGGGTCGGTGTGCTTTACCGGATATGGCCCAGCAATGGAACAGAACGAAGTGAAATTCTGATATGTTTAGAGTCCTTTGGTGTCAGAGAAGAAAAAACTGTGACTAGAAACCCAGTTTTAAAAAATAAAGGCGATGCACGGGTGTCCACACACACACGTACACCTCAAGCTCTTGACTTAATTTCAATGTCTGTTCGAGGGAGCAAGCAAATCGGGAGTTGGATTCTGAAAAAAAAACCCACCCCCCTTCAGTATGTCACAGGCATCATAGTCTTTCGTTTTTTTTTTTTTATAATCATCAGCATTCAGTCAGAGCTTGTACAAACCTATAAACAATATATTTTTATATACATCTTTAAAAAAACATACACACATAAAAACGCATAATTATTATCACTGAAAATTTATATCAAGATGGGCGGTAGCCATTTGTTTCAAATAATGTAAATAGTCAATATATCACCTAATGTTTTCAAAGAATTTCGGCAAATTAATGTGGAATTTCGGGGTATGGGTTAATTATACATGTATGTTGATGGATGCGGATACAGTCGTCAGCGGAGGTATGCGCTCTGAGAGTGCTTTCTAGTACGTTCAGTGTTAAAAATACAATTTTAATCACCGGTTGAGTATTTTTTTGACGTGTCAGGCTTAACTAACCTTTAAATTATTAATGTGTGTATTTGGTACGTTAACGTTCTAGTCATTAATTGATGGCGCCGTCCACATTGTTGCTGCTGTTACAATAAACGTGGCACTATGTAGATGACCCCTTTATCCCGTCCATCAACGTGCAGGCGGGTAAATAGCACTGATGGTGATCACAAAAATCATTCATATATAACCATCAACATTGGTCAGTGACACTCACAATCATTCCAACGGGGGTATTGTGAGGTCAATTATCATCATTTGTAGCATCAAACACAGCAAATGCATGGGCGTACCAATAAACCGAAAATTACTAAAATTATCTGAAACGTCTGGTGGGAATTTTTAATATTTCACTCACATATGCCACACTGTGCCGATATTTTTCTCTTTATTTGGTTGTATCTTGGTCAACATCTTAAATGTTGCAGGCGATCTGATAAATATTCTGTGGAAATCCTGCTTAAGATGACCCTTCAAGGCAACTTGGCCCTTTGTTAAGGCCAAACTTCTTGGACCCCATATTTTATTTCAGTAAATGTGTATCTTATATCAGGGTCACTCTTACAAAAGGCTACCGTCACACAAACAAAATAATAACTTCAGAACACACGCCATACTTTATATATATCTACTCGAATAAAAGACAATATTTATTCATAAAATTGAATTTGCTGACGGCTTTCAATCCAAGACACGTGGTATAGAACGTAAGATAATTTTACAATATCACTTTCATCATAAAATTTTTTTTTAATCACAGATAAAACAGTTATAATATGAAAGATCATCAAGACATATGATTCTGCATACATCTTGCATGGATTAAATGGACTTCATATTTCTTATATGGATTTTGATTAAATGTAACATGTAGGCTGATATATAGTGTATATACATCTAGAAGTAAATACATTTTTGAGTCACATTGTTGAAAATAGATAAACCCAGGATGGGCGTTTTATGGATTTTGGCATTGTTATTTACAACTATGGTTTGTAGCATGTAATCATAGGGCCATCTATGGAGCGCGATGTCAGGAACAAGACGTCACTCCGCGTGTGGTATCTGGAATGTATAGCCCTATCAGTGAGTCATCATACAGTAAAACATGCTTTTTTTTACTATGATCTAGGAACAAAAAAAAAAAAAGATCACTCTACACAAGGAAAAAAAAATTTCCGGTGATAATGTATGTCAACATCAATATTCAAGTGTACCATCTTTGCAGCGATCACATGATAACTTTTCCTATGCTAAGAAGCATAGGTGCGCTCGTAAAAAAAGTATATTTGATGGCCCTTGCCCATGGGAATATACTTTTTAAGTTATTTTTATTTTTTTTGTTGCAGGTTACCGATTCAATGTTAATGCTTGCTCAATTAATACTATGTTCATCTGCAGAATTCCATTCCGATTTCAGGGCTACACGCGACTGTCCCGGTGTCAACCAGGCTCACCACACCTGCTGGTCCTGGGTGCGCGTCATCTTCATTGCTGGGTCATAACATCGAAGAACCAACTAAATGCGCTGGTCTGTGAATGAACCACGACTCCCCATTACCCTTGCTTTGAGCCCTGTGCTCTACCACTACACCACAGAAGCTGGTCGGGAATATACGGTTACTGTACATCTTCTAGTCAAATTAGTAAAAAGCATGTTTTAGTTAAAAGTGATGATATGTATAACGTCGACTAACTTCCATGTTTGTAAATATACCGATCTCTGCTGAGGTCTGATTTCACAAGAAGTTTGTCTCGGATTGAGACCTTCAGTTTCTTCGAAATCAAGTCCCTAACCAAGGTGTTTTGCTACGTGAGTGAAATAGTATGAATTAAAATACGGGAGTCATTTTATTTTCGAAAGTGAAAAGAACTCCATTGTTCTATGCCAGGTTGATCAGTTTTACATTCATACATAAATTTAAAAGATTCTCACATTTCCAAGCAAGTTAAACTTACATTTGTTAAATATAACTGTAAAAAGCAAGCCCACGCCAATCATTTCACTATCAGTATATGACTATCTGGTTTGGCCGCCTGGGTGTATTTTCCACCCGCATTTAGAGTAGAGGCCTATCACGTGGGCGGTTCGCCAAATTAAGATGTCTGTGTAAACGCTAAATAAGAGCGTGCTCAGAGTGGTAAATTCATATTTCAACATAGCGGTCAAGCTGGAGTAGAGTCCGCAAAATATGAAGGTAAGTTTATATATATATATATATATATATATATATATATATATATATATATATATATATATATATATATATATATTTAAATATCACGTAGACTAAAGTGATGAATCTGTAAATATATATATATATATATATATATATATATATATATATATATATAAGGTAACTAACATGCTTCATTTGCTTTGATCTATCTTTCGCTTATATTTATGCTTTTGTAATTGAACTAGTCAAGAAAATATGAAATGCAATACAATGACCGATTCATGCTTCCAGTAGTTAGTACCAGGATGAGGTTTTTAGGTGCGGCATGAATAGTAATCACATCATTAACAAGACTATCTGAAGACGGTTTATCACTTTACCACAATCCCTCTGGCCCCTCTCCCCGTACCGAGACAAGTAATGCTAATATACTGGATAGGGTCATATTTATATCAAGTATATTTTTATTTTCTTCTTGGCAGAATCTTTTAAGTGGGTAAACAATTATTGTACATGAACGGTATCTGGCAGCAAAAGCTTAATTTAAGAGATAATACAATACATATTGTCTCCAGAAATATGAATAATGATGCATATAGTAAGAACTTTTTATTTAAATGTCGTTTATGACAGGTTACAGTTCAAAATAAAATTGAATAAACATAATCGTATATGTTATACCGTCCACGAAGGATTAAATAGTATCATTATAAATATCGAAGACGACCCCGTGAGATATCTTCCTTTCATACAATATTCACTTAAATGAATAAACCCAAAAGAACGCTTGGATTCTCAGACACTTTTTCTCAGAATCAATTCGGGAGAGCGAATTTCCTTATATCTTTTTACTCTAAATTTTATATAAAAAATCATATGGTCAGGGAGCAACATGATAATGACAGAGTTGTTTTGCTAAACAGGTATAAAAATGATAACAAAACGAAATTTTATTTTTTATTTGATTACGGTATTTTCTGGAAAAAACGTATCAGTATGAATGACTGGAGCTCAAAATCGATAAATTTACCTTAAAATTTTAGTCAATGCGTGAAAGGCGCTCACGAGGACGAGAGGAGCATAGAATCCCATAGGAACATCGCTCTTAATCTTCATAAAGTCAGGTTAAGATTGGAATCTAGATGGCTTTAAATAACAGGGCATTCTTATCTGTTTTCATTTTAACCATTAGGACGGATCCAATGCCGTCTTTTCTCCTTCGACATCGCCTCACTTGCGACTAGGGCCAAGATAAGAGGGACATGGTTGTCCTCGTGGTGAATCTTAATGAAAGAATTCAGTGGTATATACCCTCTGTGTATAATTTTGCCGGGTAAATACGGACATTGAAAGCCGTCCTCACATCTACCTTTTTTGCCCGTCAATTTATTCATCGGTAGGTAATTGTTGCTAGTGATGTCGAAGTCGAAGGCCGGCCCCGTGCCCAGACGCCTACAGATTCAGCGATAAACATCACTAGATTTTCTACCAGTTTAGGTCTTCGTTTAGGTTCGTTTCGTGGATTACTATTGTCGACATGAGTGATGACAGAGGTCAGGGAAAGCGACTACCTCGCTAAAATCGCCCAATTTTTTGCCAGTTCCGTCTTTACGTCTGCAGATTTGGTTACTTTTTTTCAGCCGATCTTTCAGCCGGATTTAAAAAAAAAAGATTTGGCCGACAGCCCCCTAATATTGACGGAAATGTCCTGCCAGCAAAGGATCTGAATATCGACAGATCGTACATTTAAAGCATTGTCATTGTGGTCATTACGGATGAATGAGTACAGAGCTTTATTCTCCTCAAGAGTGTGTGGCCCTTGCCTGTGACTTATTAATACATGTGTTAATGTAGGAGCATATGTAGCAAATTTGTTGTGAGTAAATTTTGTTTGTTCAAATTTGACATCCATGCATTTTTGTTCTTCACCTTCCTATGAAGCCTGAAAGGCAAGGTGCCAATTTCTTTTATTCAGTATTAATGTTTCTTTCAACTTGTTTTAAAATGCTTTTGAGAATTAAAATAAAATGCAATCACAACATAGAACAACGTACACATGGACAAGAGCATAAAAACGAATTTTTTAATGCCTTTACATACTTAAGGCATAAATTGTTTTCTCTGATTATTTTGAATTGTCAAAAAATTATAATTTGGGTTTATATTAAAGAGACCTATTCACATATCCGGTCTGTTAAATATACACATATAATATTTAACACTATATACATATACAGTGCGTTTTCCTTAAAATATAATGGAATCTGCAAATATTTTATTCTGATCTTAGAATAATAATTATACTCCTATACAAAAGCTTTCACCTGGCGAAAACAGTAGATATAGATAAGATATAGAGCGGGCACGCTACTTGTTGGCCATACCGCGTGAATTCACAAATAAACATGGAGTGTGTTTACTTACATACAGAACCAAAAACAACCAATAAAACAGGTGGATTGGAGAAACTTGTGAATTTAGGTCCTTGTGCCCGGAGAGTTTAGCAAGTAAATGTATCAAACCACAATGTACAATTACCATGTCCTTAATAAATGTTATTATCTTTCAATAACAATACATTACTTAACATGTACCTCCTTTTAAAATGCCATAGAGAAATGATATACGCTTGCCAGATATGTGCTCGTAAATTTCAGTTATTCCAATTTACAAAATAGCTTATAAATAATGTTTTTTTTTTTTTTGCAAAATGCTTTAAAAAAGTTTAAGACAAAATTTGTTAGAATCTTAAACTGAACTTAGAGTTTTATTTATTTTACGACCTATGTGATAAGAAAATACATAAGCTAGTCAGAATCATTTTAAAAGTTGTGTCATATTTGTTTGAATTGAATGGACAAAACCATCAAAATTACAGGGTAGGCAGAAGATGACCTTGAGGTCATTCATACACAAATTTAATTTCTTCCATAGTCATGAAAACGTAAATAAAATAATATTTCACATGACAGGTTATATTATTAAGATTTAATATTTGCCAAATTTGGATACAGATAATAATTTAGTTATACTCACGTTAATTATAACACTTTTTTTTCACACGATAAAGTCAACATTTTTTGTGTGTTTTTATAGCCGTGTTTAATATTACAATTATTATATTCAAAATATTTCTTAATCAGGAAATGCAAGACTTAATTTCATTCAAGGAATATGTTGTGTTTCATAAGGCACATGTCATTTTGTTAGCGTGTGCGCCAACTCTGAACCACTTTTTGAGATCACGGTTCTAGGGGAATGGATATTGATAAAACAGGCCTCCAAAGGTACAGTTTTTCATACATTTTCTTGCATAATAATCAAATATAAAACAAAATTGGGCTTAAATCAATCATGTACATTCAGCGTCTGCATCTAACAAGCCCTGCATTTAATTACTCTAGCGAAGAAGTATATCCAGCGACAACCATCCATATCCATAAAATATCATAAAAATATCAAAATAGTTTTTCATTATCCTAATCTGAATCTTAAACTTAAGCTTGCTTTATATATAGATAGAGGAACCCAGCTGCTACTCATACTCTATAGAGTGCTGTTTACAAAAAGAATGTTTTTAAAAGAATGCTATACCAATCGTGCTCGCACGAATAGAACAGCTTATCCTGTCATTGTGCGATTACAAAATTACATTTCTTGTAAGTTTCTATCCTTGGAAAAAACTAACACATTTTTGAATATATTTTAAGTCATTTAAGAATAACTAAAAGTGGGACAAGAATTAAATATTAACCAACATTTAACATTTCACCATTATTTTGTTGTGTCTGTTAAGATATAAATTCTTATACTGGTATTACCTAAATGGCCCGATTTCATAATGCCATAAATATAAAAAAAATTCCGCCCAAAAACTCATTTTTTTATTTACTTTGGGGGAAAGGGGATCAGATGAGATAGAAGATCATATGCAAACACGTAGGAGATCATGATATAACTCAATGTGACACTTTTCAATTTAGTTTAAATTATAATTTGAAAAGGAGGTTGTTTCCTTCTTGGTTTTCCCTGAACAGTTTCCTTAATGCATTCTTCAGGGAAAAAATGTGCTTTTCATTCAGTGTTAGTTATCTGCCCTCTTCGTCTCATCCTGATGTTAATGTATATACATTCTTGTCTACTTTAAACTACCTGATGTCCACAGCTTAAAAAAGATTATAAATGAAGGCTAAAATTATGTGTGCCCCATTGAAAGTGTTTTTATTCCAAAATTATTTGTAATTGCCCGCACAAAGAAGTTGGCGTTTTGTGATCAGCGTTGTACATTATTGTGCTTGCTAATATGTCCACACACTAACTCCACAAGTTGGCTAAAACTTCGTTACATTGTGAAACGTAGACAAGTGAACATTTCCTAAAATCAGTGCTATGTGAGAGAGGATCTGGAACTAATTACAGCTAAGGTTGCCCCTTTTTCTGCTGATTATTCTTCACAAAATATACATAACAAATAAATAATCGGTTGCCCCTTTTTCTGCTGTTTATTCTTCACAAAATATACATAACAAATAAATAATCGGCCTATATCTTTCATGAATTCTTTCATAGCTCACGACCAACATATCCTCAAAACTCCTTAAATTTCATCAGGACCTTTAGATATCCTTTTTGGATAAAATACCGAAGAGATGAATTTCTATCCCCTCACCATCAGCGAGTGGAATTGTGGTGTCAGTGATGTCATGCATGGAACACAGGATTGACGAAAAAGCAAAATCATAATAGAAATATAGGAGGGTCATTGTCATATGTTCTATATAAATGAAGTTTAATCTTTATCCACTAGTGAGAACCAGGAGGCAAGGAGCGGTAGTATATATGGTACAGTAAACATGAAATCAGCAAGTGCCATACCTATTGTACAAACTACATAAGAATTTTTTGTTGTCACAACATGTATTTTTTATGGATTTCAATTAAATATTGTGGAACGGTGGACCATGGGCCAAGGAACAACTGATTATTTTTCTTGGTTATATAGTCTGTTAAAAGTTGATATGTTGATGCGGATTCAAGTGTTCGCGGAGGAATGCGTTCTATAAATGCTCTCTAAATTTGTTATGATAATTTGTAATGAATCTTGACCAAGTTATTATGAGTTAATGTATCACACTGGTCATTCTGAGGTGTTATCTTGCAAGATTTTCCCTCTAAAGTAAATATTTATACGTATTTGCCCTCCATTAAGCTCTAAAATCGAAATTAACCTGAAAAAAAATTACAAAACCCTTTTAAAAAAATTGGTATACTATTTTCTTTGCAAAGGTTAGGACATTAGGATCACAAAAATGCTGGGTGTCAACTTTTTACAAAGAAAAAAAAATGATGACACATGCTTCCTCACAATATGTGTAATTTGAACGGTCTGTTTCTAGCTGTATCTGCTGACGGTGTTCTCGGCCTGTGTGGCTTGTGTGTTTGGGGGTCGAGCATTCACGATAGAAGCTGAAAAGCATGCCAGAGAATTATTCGCAAGCGTCAATCCAAACATTGTAAGTATATATGAAAATCACCAATCTCTGTAAATCTTATTTAAACATATTATGACATTTAACATTTTCGTTTTCATAAAATATACGATACTCTTCATACGGAATAACACGACCCCTACGTTTTTGCTATCACTGTACTTTCAATACATTAAAGTGCTCCAGTTTTAAAACAAATCGGTTGAAATATGGAAATGATTATTTCAGGCCTAAGTACCCTGCTTGCTATCCCTGTATACGCATGGGTGACAAGGTTCTGTCTTCAAATGCATTAATTTGGCACCCTGAAAAAGAAAACAAATATCTGGCTAATGCTAGCCTAATCATGAAAGTATGTAGGGATCAGCTAAAGACTTTTCAGCCTTTGTTATAATGCCAAAAGTGCATGTCTGTCATTTAGCAATGAGAGTGCAGTGTTATTCATACAAGATAGATGAAAATATACTTTTTAGTTAATGAAGAGTAGTCTCTATGACATATGCAAGGTGTCCATTGGGGATACATTTCCTTTCTCACAATCAAAGAGTATTCTAGTTCGTTGGAAACACATTTGAATTGTTGTTGAAATTTTAGTTTTAAGTAACAAAATAGGCTGTTTGTAGCTGTATATGGTCAGTTGATCAAAATAAATATTGGTTAATAATAATAATAATAATAATAATAATATGGAGAAATAGAAGAAGTACAACTACAACTACATTAGACAAAAACCGAATGGTATATGGCAATTATTTCAGAACAAACTTTTAATTTTGAATTTTAAATTATAATATTATGGTAGTTGTTACGGGTGATATTACAAATACGGTTACTGTTGAAAATCTTTTTTTATTACCTAAGGGCTGGGACTGGACGAACTTCATCGTGGATCTGTCGGGCCCGTACGCCTCGTGTCCGCTGGTAGGACAAGACGGCTACTTCGTGACAGACGTCAGGACTCGGGACGGCCTACCGATCGTCGGGATCCGGGGCTCTGGTATCAGCGCCGAGTACCACGTGAACGCCATGAACGAGGCCATCCCCCAGATCATAGACACCTGGCCAAGCGTCCCTAAGTACCGTGATGTTGTATGTATTTCGTTAAGTATTATAAAATAAGAGTATGAAAAAAAATGAGTGTATGTCTGTTGTATACTTGGTAGAAGCACTTGTAGAGTCCTAGGAGTCATTAGTTTTCTCTTAATGTAATACATTTTGAACTTTTAAATATCATTTAAATATAATTAAATTATTTAAAAATAACTATCTCATCAATAATACTTTATCTATTTGTAAGTCTGCACCCTTAAGTCTTACACATGTTTAAAAAATAAAAAAATGTACAGTTACTGTAATATTTGTCAACTGATAAGTCTATAATATCTATATTGTTTTAACAACATGATGTACATGTTTCAGTTAGTCACTTTAAAAAAAACGCATGTCAACGTACATGTCACCCCACATTGAATGTGAACTGAACGATGTGCATGACGGAATACACATTCTTGAAAAGTCTAGTTTCAGCTATTTGTTGACAGCTGCATCACCCCTGCTGACTGTAACCTAAGGCTGTACTTATGTCAACATCCAGGAATTACCTTTATTACTGGCCCCTATAGAATATTGACACTAATTAAATAGTGCAGACCAAGATAGCCCTGTGACGTAATTACAAGGGCCACGGTCTTGAATTAATCGCTTCTTACAAGATAAATATAAATCTAAGCTACTTATCTATATCTCCTCTTAATTGTACTTTTCTTTGGGCATATTAGTTAAACATTCCTTAACTATCACATTTATCGGTTCTGAAAGAGCATCTATATACATAGGGCGGGGTGCCTGGCTTCCTCAGCTGGGGCACTCGAGCGTCATTTTCACTTCTTTATTCTTTTAAGTTTAAAAATACCTACATAAAATACCTTTCTTTAGTCAGTTGGAGGACAATATACCTTGTATTTCTGTTTATAGATTAGTAAAGCTTCCAGGTTCGGCTGCTCTGTTCAACCGGGCTGCAGAAACGACGTAGTCCTTGTTGCCTGTCTCTTCAGTGGGTAAGATTATTTCATTGCACCAACATTTACTCACATTGATTGCATGGCAGGATAAATATTTATTCCTACCTTAGCTTTCTGGGTATTTGTCTGAGATAAATTATTTTTTATGCAAACACTGTTGGATTTATTACATTCACTTTAAAAAAACAATCTCCTAAAGAATCCCTGCAATGCATTAAAAACAAACTAATTAGTAATACTTACAATAAGTTCTTATGGGTTTGATATGTTCAAAAGAAGTTAAGTAAAAAAAATCCATAATAAATGTTCCAACGGTTTTCAACATATATCTTAATTGAATCTGAATTTCTGATATTTATGGGTGGTTTGATTTTATTCTCTTTAGTGTCGAATTGGAAAGTGGAGTAGGTCCAGGTAAGGATATAAATTATCAGCCTCACATGAAAAGCCTAAATCTTTGCCGACATTTGCTATTTATTCGCTTCCAGTTTATCTGTACTCTTAAGTCTGTGTATCTGGACTAGCACACGACTGTTGCATCATAATTAATTGATTCAATATTTATAACATTCATCCTAGTTTACAATAAATAACACATAGAGTTTTTTTCGAAAGGATAAAGTATATTTTTTTCTAACAAAGATATTCGAGCAAATAAATATAATTGAGTAAATGAAGGTGTAATTGAAGTGAAAAGCTCTCTTAGGAAAACATCATTGATACTTTTATAATTATTATCATTCTTACTATTCTTCTTCTCCTTATTATTATTATTATTATTATTATTATTATTATATGTGTGTGTACATATGTATACGTATATGCCATGTATAGATGAAGGGGAACCAAGGGCAAGAGCTTTTACAGAGGAGCAGTATGAAATTGCAGAGAGCATTACGGGACGGGTAAGCAAATAATTGTTTTTCGGATTGTAATACAATCTACACTCAAAATAATTGTTACAATGAATAAACGTCATGTCCTTTTAGAGTAAATGTGTGCTGCACGTGGCCTTGCTTGGTGATAATCATTTAGAGTAGACTACATTCCTATACAGGATCTCCGACTTAGGATTTTCTAAAAGGATCGATTCCTTCTCCCCATATGAATTTTGTTTGATAAGAGGGAGTAGTATACTTAGGGATTTACAAATATCTGTGGGTCCCAAGTAAATAATCTTGAAGGTTTAATGAAAATTTTTATTTAAAAAAAGTTAAACCAAATGTTGTTTCATTGTTGCACATATAATGTATAGTGATTATTCTTCTGCGAGATGTGCAAGGGTCATTATGTACACCAGAAATGTAGATTGGTTGAGATAATCGGCACTGGTCAGGAGGGTCACCGGAGCCATCTTTAACATAAAATGATGAGACCAGAAATCGCGCGTCTACCTGGATCCATGAGGGCCGATGGCCGAGCGTCCCAAACCGATTTCGAGCGTCTCTGACGTTAACTCAAAATTATAGAACAGTCATAACCAGACAGTAAATATACGGCAGAATCGCCAGTAAAATATTCATCAGACGCGTCCTTTTTTTTCTTTTCCATTTGTACTACAAGTGCATAGGTTTATGACCGAATTAATGAATCATGATAGCGACAAGATTTACGTATAGAACTTAAATATAGACACCGGTTCTATCAGTACAAACGACAAAGGCAATTATGGTTTATTATCTAATTAACATAGTTAACATGTCGGAGTCATTTAGGGATCGCGTTACAAAAATTAACATACAACGGCCATAAGTTTTACATCAAATGAGTAGGTACAAAACAAATTGACATGTTTTGTTGTAAATGCTTCTGGATCGTCTGATTCAGAAAGCGATCAATGTTTAAGTTGAATGGAAATTATGAAATAGGTCTTTTGATTAATGGTCAGTTGTACCAGAACACAAAGTACATCAAAGCCCCGGGAACAGTTACATGGAAGATGAAAGAGCAATCATCATGAATGACATATCACAGTGAATTAATGATCCTGTGGCGCAGCTGTAAACCTCTATTGAGAATTGTAGTTATTATTATCTTTCCTGCTCAAAGCTTTTATATGCATTATACAAAAGCTGATTTCTAATACATGAATTATGTATCAAATCCATTCACTTTCATTTTTCATTCATATATTCACATCTGGAAATACCAAGACTTCTGTAAATACGATACACCTACACCCACCAGCAAAATATATCCGATGTTGAACAGTATTTGAGTCTTAATCATGATAACGGAATTATTATAGGATAGTACACAACGAGTGACCCGGTGAGTCACCATATTAGAGGACGGTACATTGTATGCTATATATGGCATGGCAAAATTATTTTACCCCGACTTTTGCTCAGGGGCCATTTCATTTAATGATACAGGGGAGAGCACAAGAAAAGAAATGAAGAATTGTTCTCTTTATCAAGATCAGATGTTGTGTTTCTATTTGAGATAAAAAAAGATCTTACACCATTTTTATGGTGTGAACATACAAAGGCAATGCTTTTTATCAGAAGTGTAAAAATGACCTTTTTCTCACGTGTACACCTGTGATCAGGCGAAGTTCAATGGAGACGCACCCACTTATAAAGGCGATGTAAGCTAATTACATGATTGTACTTATAAAAATGACACATGCAGCCATACTGTTATTCAAACCAATATATAGCAATACCAAGCCGTATATAGAAAGTGTATAGTTTCTGAGGATATTTTCAGGGGAGGATTCAGAGGGGACAGCCCCCCCCCCCCCCCCCCCCCACCTCCTTTCGACCTAACAAATCTGGGAAATAGTATAAAATATGCTTATTACCGAAGAGCAACACCGGATTTTTTGCGTCTTTTTGTCGGTTTGTTTCCTATATGTGTGCATATGAGATGTATACATTTTAATACCACTTTCGGTACATCGGGATACCTTTGCAAGGGTGCTGAGCCATTGATCTTGGATATAGAATGATATACGTTACTACCGAAAAGCAAAGAGGACTTCGTGTCTGGTGCCGTTTTGTTCCCTATATTTCGGGAAAAGACAGGTATAAAGTCGTATAGCACTTCCAGCATACTTTTTTAATATCCTGTGTCTGATGTTACAGGAGTGGGACAACACCCGCTTCCTGGAAAACCTCTCCGGGTATGACATTGGTTGTAAGATGATTGTGGCGTCTTCTTGGGACTTCAAGCATGCAAACAGAATAGCGAGCGAAAGGGGCCTCGACGTGCGCGCCACCTATGGGGCTGACAGGAACCCGGGCAACACGGAGGCCGGAATGAAAGAGGTCCTCAAATACATGTCAAAGGTCAGGATTCATTCGTGCTAAAGAACATTATATTAATAATTAAATTTTATAAGAATTTTTTTGATAAGGTGGTCAGGAGATCTTCTATTAGTCAAAGAATAATGTGGGTTGTAATCATTCATTTTAAACTTTGTTTTAGATTTACAAAAATATATGGTTGTACTAAATATTTTTAACAAAGCAATAATATTTATATAAAACATGTTATCCTGTTTACATGATTATTCATATTCAGGAAATACTATCTCAGATTTACAGTATTGCGAATTTTCACAAGAAATTGCAGAATCTCCCTTGTGGGTACCAAAAAAATATTATTCACTGATGTATCAAGCATCTTTTTTCCACCAATCTTCTAAATTCTTTTAAACAGGTGAAGAAGGGTAGTCAAACAATGTTGTGTTTGACTCTATATTATTAAATGTATTTAACGATTTAGTCCTTAGACGGAAAATCGTGAGACATCAGCTGTGCTATTGTGCAAAATGCCAACGTGAATGTACATGGTACAGAGTTAGTATGGTGTCTCACAGAATATCGTCCTCTCGAGGCCCACGTGCATAATGTACATGTTACAATGTGTTCGTGGTATACACATCGTATACACAAAAAGATATTAAAAATGGGTAAAAATTAATGATAAATAACGATTAATAATTGAAACGAACTTCAGATATAGCTTTATCAGTATAACTTGGTAAGCAAAAGCAAGAGCTGAGCTACCATGGTACATTGGTATTTACAGCCTGCGGGAGCGAAGGTCGGCTGCAGCTTGAAACCTGACTGTATCCACAACGGTGAGGAATGGGTCGTCGTCAGCTGTCTCTATTTGTAAGTACACTTTCACCTTTTACTCTCAGTTCCTCCATTAGCAACAGCTCTATGGCTTGCAGGATATTCTTGTTACCGTTTCTAAGGTCATGACACGGTGAAATTACATTTTGACAAATAAGAACAAGAAAACAATTGAAATAGGTGATGACTTAATATAAAATCCAGTTGCTGAATATATTATAATGAAGTTAGGTTGTTTACATGAGCAGGATGCAGCAGGTGTTCCGCGAAAAGTAATTAATTTGCATTAACATTTATTGTCACATATATCATAAAAATTTAAATATCATGCAATCTCACAAACCTTGGCTACAATGTACCTCCCTATTGACTTTTCACCGTTCATTTAAATTGAGGAGAGATAAGATTTCTACGTGACTGTAATTTATTGTCCAGGGGTCAGTGTTCCTTTTCACTTTGACCATGTATGCCACTGGTAGAAGGCAGCAGGAGCTCATTTTGCGCTTGTCATAGAATCTTACATAAGGATTCAGCGAAACCTTTCGTAGTAATTGAATCCAGTTGAACAGCGGTTGTTCAACTATCTTGCCAGGGACATTGCTTTTAGGGTTTCAAAATCGGATGAAAAGCAGTTTCTTTTACGTTTTTTATTAATGCGACAATACTTTTATGGAGATTAATGAATATTTTATTATCTATAAAGTATATTTTGATTGATATATTCCTGTTACACAAAATACATGAATGAATACATATGAAAAGTGTAATCAATTCAAAAGCGATAAAGAATAATGATTTAAACATTAAATTATGGACACGTGAGTGTTATACGCTCCCACTTTTAAGCTTTAGTTATGCGTGGTGGCGTAATGGATAGGGTGCTGGACTTGTGACCGCTCTGTTGTGGGTTTTGGGTTCCGTTCTGGCCGCTTTTGCATAATGACTCTTGTAAAAAAGTTTGTTAAAAACGAGTGTTAAAAAAGTGGACCGGGCGCAATCACAGGCGTCAACAGCGCGAGGAACTCCGTGTATCGCCAGAGCCAGAACACCTCCCTTTTACTACAAGGATGCCGCGCCCTCTCCATCCAGGAGTGAATTTGTACTGGTCATGGGGGCAGAACAATTTTGCCCGAACATATAACATTGCAGCGCCTATGATGGCTGTTTCGGTATAGTTTGTTGACAAAGTTGGCCGAGAAAAGCAACAAGAATGAACAGGCCTGAACACTCAGTCGGATTCGAATGACATCGTTAGAAATAAATTAAAAACGCCAGTTTCTTTTAAAAATTTTCCACCGGTTTTTTTTACAAATTCAATTGCTTAAGACCTTAACTTCTTGTTCCTGTTATTGAACATTCATCTTGTTTCATTAAAGTTGAAGTGTAACGGTAATGCCCTGTTTGATGAAAACCTAAAACTATAAAAATATATTAACATTACTTCATTTATTATCTACAGTTATGAACCATCCAGTATAAAAGGCGAGTGTAATACCTTTTATAAGGCTAAATAATTACACAAAATGTGTCGGTTGTTCAAAGAATTTTTCAGACATTTAACAGATTTCTATAATTTCCGATATGGTATGTGGATTACGAGTTGCTTTTAGTGTATTTATCCATTCGGGCGAAGTGACTTTGAAATAAATTTGTATTAAAAAAAAATTAAAACACCTGTTTAAGGTAGCATCCATGGTAAACAAAAATAAAATCACTTTTAAATTCATGTTAGAGCCGAAAAAGAACGATGCCTCCTGTTCTTCTAATATTGAATGTAAAAATATTTGAATTTCTATCATATAACAAAGAAGCATTATAGATAATGATTTAACATTATATCAAAAACATTATATATAAAAAGAAAACAAAAATCGATACATATGCCATTTAAACGAACGGTGTGTTAGGTTTTAAATGGTATATACTTTATGAGGTCAAAAGTATGATAATACAACTTTTGGGTTGGGTGTTAAAAATGAAGGTTTGTCGGATATTCAACCATAACATTTGCTGTCACTTGGATCACGATTATACACATGTAGATTTGTCACTCGCAGGATATGCTCTCTAAATTTAATTATATTTCAATTTCAGGGTAGAATAAACGAAGCAACATCGATCATAGACTTAAATAGTCTCCTCCAGGTAAAACAATTCATTTAAAGCTCGTCTTAATTATTAATGCTAAGTAAGTGATTTGGCACATTATTTGTGTTTTGCATCTTCATCGTTTATATACCAGTCAGTCGCTAGTGAACTCCGACTGATTATTAACTTATCCAAACTTCCCAAATGTTTTCCTTGTTAAACTTAAATTGAGGTCCATGAAGGAGACAGAAACTGGAACATATCTTATACTTGCTCGAATATCGTGAAAATGTCAAAGGATTTAAAATATCATTTTTTTTCAAATACTGAGGTTTTTACTGATCAGATGCAATTTCATGGTTTGTATCATAATCCAGCACATGCTCAGTTGTGACTATATCTATAGGTGTGACTATATCTATAGGTGTGACTATATCTACAGGTGTGACCATATCTATAGGTGTGACTATATCTGTGAGTGTGACTATAACGATAGGTGTGACTATATGTGTGTGTATGTGGTGAGTGAGGGGATAGAGAGAGGAAAGTAAAATTGTTGTTCCCGTGAAGAGGTTTCAGTATTGTCGTACATTATGACATGATGAATGTATTTTGTCCTCACTTATCTATTTAATGTTATCTTTAATGTTTGATATGATGATTGGTACATATTAAATACTGAAGATTCCTTTGGAAAATCCCTAATTTAATTTTTAATAAAATTTAAACAATATTTTTGCCTTATAAAATATACATTATTTGATTATGTCCTACAGGTAGCCAAAATTTTAAGCTATAAAATTTCCTTGTTGTATCTTGTAGGCCATGATCAAAGGACACGTCCATATCACCACACAGACGAAGAGGGCAGCTGATTCACCCGGTCCTGCTGATTATTTTCTTATTAAACAGAATGTCTCCATATACAATATTTGTGTTCACTTGTGCAGACCCTTCACCTATAAATTGTTCTTATGTGGGAGTGGACCGAGGAAGAACCGTCCATATAACCTGTCGTGGAATGAACTATGTATCTGTACCACGGCCACACATAACACTGAGAAAACTGCCAGTATTAGCTGCAACTGTTCATGTTTCTATACTGATGGATAGAACGACATCAAAATATTACACGAGAGAGAGAGAGAGAGAGAGAGAGAGAGAGAGAGAGAGAGAGTGAGAGAGAGAGAGAGAGAGAAGGAGAGAAAGAGAGAGGAAAGCATGGGTTCGAATCTCATGCCAGGCGATGAGATTTTTTAGTCGAGCATCATAGTTGAGCGCTCTGCAGGCTTAATGGGGAGGCTGTGCCCAAAAATCGTGTTTCACTCACAAACGATGCGCCTTTGGAGGGTTCCAAGCAATGGGGATGACACACACCCAAGACCCGCAGGAGTGGTACAAAGAGCCACGTAGTCCGAAACAGGAATAGAATTCTGCAGATATACATATAGTATATTTGGTTAACATGCATTAAAATGGAAGCGTTTACCATTACCAAAGAGAGAGAGAGAGAGAGAGAGAGAGAGAGAGAGAGAGAGAGATTGTTTCTAGGTAAAATTATTCAAAGAATTTTAAATTAAATCAACTTAAACCAATTTTTAACCATTAAACCTTAAAATGTGTTATCGCAAATAAATGGATAATCCCCTTCTGATACACGATATAGCCATTTCTCCGATACCTTCCTCTAATTTTATGAGTTACCCATGCATCACCGAACTTGAATAATCGATATTGTCATTTCTTCCTATTACTATCCCCGGTAAACTTGTAGTGTATGGCTGACATTTACGCGAACACGACCCCTGCTTCCAGACCGGAGCTGTAATAAACCTTGTGTAGTAATTTTTATGTGGATTCTGTATGACATCGGTTTAACAGAATTTCTATATAAAGTATATATGCTGAAATTAATCATTGTATCCTATCGGTCGATCGCTGTGGTGATAAAGAACACTTCTCCAAGAAGGAATCTACTTATAATTTATCTTGGAATGATAAAGCAAACAAAAAATATATAAATAACTAGAAGGTTGCTTCTTAAGCACCACGCGCATCAATTTTGATAACCCCCGCCCCCCCCCCCCCCCCATGCACCAAAAATTTTCATTTTTTATACAGTAAATATGTACCAATTTTGAGTTCCAGAAGCTCAGACATTTGTTTGAATAAAATACAGTAATAAAATGTCGCATAAAATCTATCTGTGTCAAGTTGTATTTAAACCTGTTTAGCAAAACAGTTCTGTTGTTTAAAACGTGTCTGAGGAACATATTTTTGCCTTATCAAAAGAGGTCAAAGACTATTGCATAAATTTTATCTGTTGCACAACAAAGATGGCTGTCTCTGTGGAGGCAGGTTTTGTATATTGTTAGTTAATTAGTGTCACCAAGCCTGCCTATAAATACATGCATCAATAGAGGGTATAGATTACGGAAATTTTTAACCTGAACAAATTTGTAATTGTCGTTCCCAAGTCAGCATAAAATTAAGATTATAGGACTCCATTATACAGCAGTCGACGGCTGTAATTAATAAATATTATCACTGACTTATTAATATATATATAATAGATATTTCAGAAATATAACATAAAATAATATCAAATTCATATTTAAACTCATACTCATATACGATTGATCTATAAAATTTAAAAAGTGGTGTTCGGCCCGTGACCAGAAAAAAACTCTGAATATCAGAGCTGCAAAAATCAAGCATTACAACGGCACATAATCCATTAAAAGCCACACAAACAGGGATCAACTGCACGTTAAAATATACCCTGTATTTAAATGTTTTAGTTGATTTTTTATTAGATTTCAGAACTAAATTCCCCGCGCTTCATTAAAACGCCCCAGAGTTTCCCAAATTGAACTCGACATGCACAGCTGTGATTTGAGACGGTCTTCTAAGACGCCCATCAATATCACTTTTCTCCTGCATTATGGCAAATGAAATACAGTAAACTGAAATGCCACCGATATTATGTTGCATAGAGCGCTTTCTTCTCAAATTCTCCCTCTTCCTTTGTTGTCACCATATATCTTACTCAGTCTAATCGGAACACGACATGCACGAAAATGTGACGTTTAAACTTCTTCAGGCTCACTGGAATAGTATCCGTATTCCATCTCTGTTCTTCAAGCTCACAGCTGACAAATGCATGCTTTGTGGGAGGCCATCTATATGTAAGTCACTGCCTGCAGCTGCTCGTCTCATGACGTGACCACTGACATCACTCGTCATCAGTAAACTAACCTTTTTTCGTACAACTTTATATTTGAAACAGCTTAAGCGGATATATTTGACCATCGATGATACATCGAAAGAACTATTTGCTTTACTATTCATCTATAGTTTTTAATTGTTCTCCTGAGATGTCTCCTTTATATAATAGAATATTGATCAGCAACCAGTACCACTCCACCGTATAGCACTGAGAAGTGATTTGAATAATAAGAACGAATGTTTTGCATGAAATTTGTTATGTGTGTGTGACAGGGCATTGAGAGCTTTGCGAGATGGTTAGAAAAGTGTGTATGTGTAAGCCAGATCCTCAATAATATGTTTAATCCAACCTGTTTAGCGGTATCAGATCTTATTTTGATTGAGAGAAATTAGAGTTAGAACCGTATATTACCATGAATTCCAGGAGTAAACAGGAAACAAAACAAAATAATAGATTTTCTTATCTACGTGGTAGGTTTACCCTCTGATCTGTCAAGAAATACTGTGAGCAGCGACATGAAGACATGACATTAACTGAACGTCATCGCTGGTTGTCCTCTCAAGTTATGCGCTAAGTCAACACAACGTTCTCACGTCTAGCCAGCCTTTTTCTTTAAAAAAAAGTGTGCGATGATACATACATTTTTTACCGTTTTTTTTTATCTCAGTAGAACTTCCTCACTGCAGCGGAACTGCTGGTCCTCGGGAGTGCGGGGTTGAAGCTAGGTTCTCGCGGGTATGTTTATCCGCGTATGTGTGTGTGCGTGTGTGCATGGACATGATCGAACGCGTCCGCTGCCCTCTCAATACTTGAAATGTAGAGAACAACAAATTAATAGAAAAGTAATTTTTGAATGAAAACCTATACTGAACTCTATGATTATAGTGACATAACCGCCAAAATCTTTATTGCAGACAGCTCAGGTGGTAACAGATGTAACAACGAGTATTGCAGCGAAATAATAGGACATTGCGCATCCCTTTGATAACGGATACGCTTGACAACAGTCACAATGTTTCAGGAGAAATGATTTACATTTACAACATTTCCGTTTTCACGAGAAAGCAAGCACCCTGGATTAATGATCTTACAGCACGTTAATGTAACATTACAACATCCAATTAGTCATTATTGGGATTTATTAGGAAGGATCGGTTCCTGTTCTTCTCTTTGTGTCTGGTCCGGCAGATCCGCCGCCATATTGCACATTTCTATATCCTGTGATTCAGAAGAGCCTAAATCGGTATTACTATTTGTTACAAATTTTGCATTGGTATAATTTTTTTCCTCTTCTGTATATTCCTTTCGAGAATCCCACAACTTTCTCCCTCCGTGTTTTTGACCGTTTCGTGATATATCCTTTTTATCCAAATTATATATGCGGTTAGGGTTCTCACGGGAATTCCTCAACGAGTTCACATACACACTGGATGCTAAAACGCCTGACGTCATTCCAGTGGAGCGATCTGAATAATAGCGCCCCCTGGCGAGTCTCATGCGTGCCTCTTCATTCAGGAAACATCTGCACACGGTCTCTTTGAATGCTTGTCTGTATTTCCGTGACATTAGATTATAAAGTATGGGGTTGACCGTCGAGCTGACAAAGTACAGTACTCCTGAAAATGATAAGTACTTCATATATTAACATAAATTTGATCAACAATATCTATTGACAAACTGCTTAACTTATATTATGAGATTAACTCAATATGGCGATCAAGAGACAATTACTATTGTTGTACCACAAGAACGTAAAACAGGGCTTTTAATATATTAAATGCTGGCTTGAGAATCGTAACATTTATGTAGTATGGCATTATTCTGTCTCAATAGACATTAATACAACCCTGGCTGATAAATCTGTCTCTGACGTGACTGAATAGTCGAACTCTGACATGGCAGTCTCTGTCCTACTTTACAAACAAAGACAAATGTGTATGATATAACCAGCTTACCCTAGAAAATACAAAAATGCGTTTCTATTCATAACATGGTGTATATGATTAACAATAAGTTAGGTCTATTATCCGTATCTTTAAGAATACTTGTAGGGATTTTGGGCCACAGCACAATTTAGCAACATTATAATATACCAAGGACATGGTCTGCATTCACAAAACAAATGATCAAGAAAAATAGACAAATAGGGCAAATCCGAAGAAAAATAATTCTTTTCGTATGGCCTAAGATTAAACTCTGTCCTTTTAATGAATTCGATATATATATATATATATATATATATATATATATATATATATTATTATTATTACATCTTAAAAATATCCATGTTAATTATACATATGAGAGTGAAAACGATCTTCCCAGCATTGATAATTCCTATTCAATTTTCAAGAATTAGTTATACAAATACTTAAACAGTAAATTAGTGTTCCTAAAAACCTAACACGTCAATTATTTCTAGATACATTTATCTTGCAAAGATTGAAGGTCGAGTTCATTCTATGTGGTTATTTATGTAAGCTATTGATACCATTTTTTTATTTGCACAATGACTTGATAATGTCAAGATGATTACAAAAAAAAACACAACAGGGGCGGAGCAGCTAATTAGTTTGCTCTATCCTTTGCTCTTTATAAATTACGATTAAAAGAGATCGTGGCCCCGCATTATCGGTGTTTATTTGATAACAACAAAGAACTAACTTCTTTCAATTGTGTACCATGAATGACATTTTAAAAAGTAAATTACTGTTATTAAAAACCACACACTGCTTCAGTGCTGTCAATATCAATTTACTATTGTCATGCCGGGGGCGAGATAGGGAAATAATCCCAAAGGTCAAAGCAATATCACGCGGTTTGTCGAGTTATTTTTCTTCATATCACGTCAATAATGATAAATCGAGAATATTACGACCGAGCCATAGTAAGTGGAACTTTATTCCTGGATAGAGTGACTCACCTGACATGTAAAACAACACGTCTTGGAAGTGTTTGAGTTCGTCCGTCCATTGGTCATCTTTGAGAAAGGCGGTCATGAGACGCTGGGCGTGAAACGGGGCCCAGCAGAGGAAGAACGCCACCACCACGGCAACTACAAAAACAAAATGACAGTTAAATGTAAGGTATATGATGGAGCCCTATGGTTCGCTGGTCATAGAAGCTAAAGTCCTCTGTCGAAACTGAACAATTTACATGAAAAGCGAAATGGTAAAATCTCGGCAGGACCTCGGAGATTCGCTCGGAAGGCCTAGCGATAGGTTATGACCGGTTATTCCTATAGCCTCGTGCATATAAACTCTGACATAGATGGATTAATAATAACATATATCACTCTTATCGTCATTCTACATCTTCTATATCGTTATTATTTTAACTGGTCAAAATGGAGTGGACACACTCTCAGGTTAAATTTTGCAGCTTTTTGGATTTTGCCAAGTTTTGCTGATTTTGAATCAAAATCACCTGAGAATGTGCACGCCATCTTGGAGATTGCACGACCGACAACGTTCGATCGAAAAGATTTCCCCCAAATATGGGACAAACTGTCGAATTTACAGGTCATACACTTCGAATTGATAAAAAAATTCATTGCTAAAAATTATATATATATATATATATATATATATATATATATATATATATATTTATTTATTTATACAATATATATATATATATTTATATATTTATTTATTACAAAAATGATTAAAATATTTCCATTAAAAAAGCTGAGAGATATACGACATATGTATAAACAAGAAATCTGCATTCTACAGAATGCGCGCCTCCGCCATTTTTGCATTCCTATATTCAGCCCATATTTCAGTTTCTTTCGCGCACAAGTGACTGCACATTTGTGATGTTCCTTGTTGACTTCCCTGAATCTTGATCATGTACCGAATCCACGCATAAAAACTAATCGATTTCTCATTAGCCCATTTCCGAAGTGCCCTAAAAATTTCAACAGATTCCGTTCATGATTGCCTGCGTTATGTCGTGTATAAACAGGAACACACATACACACAAACGGGGCTGAACGCATACCCTCCTGGCGGAGGCAAAAATAGTTTATACGTTTTCACATTGATCTTCATTAATCACTGATCTCCCCTATTCACTGAAGGCTGGGGACGGGAAATCATAATATACGCTATATTGCTGAGGACGGAAGAAAAAATACTGTTCTGAATAAGATATCCACATTAGATTTAATCAGATTCAATCAAACAAACGCAACATTACTGCCATCATTATAGCAATCAAGATACACCTAAGACAGCACATATAGGTTGAATTTATCAAACTAATGTGAGCCTTGGGTCTCACATGTGCAGAGGCGTTGTGCGTCATCAAGGAGAAGAACGAGACGTTGATGGTAAAATGGGAAATGATAGACTGACTCACAGTTCTCAAAGTACACAAGAAACAGTTGTCTCTCTTTACCTCGAGAGAAAACAGGTACTGAAGGTCGATGCATGATTCATATAACTAGTGTTTAAAAACATAATAAGTACCAACTTTATTTTGTTCCGAGCAATATATATATATATATATATATATATATATATATATATATATATATATATATATATATATATATAGCAACACCTGTCAAAAACTGCCTATTATGACATGAATGTCAATTGCTTGTCGTCTGGAAACTCAGACTACAAGTCAGAGTTACGACCCCATTAAAATCTCCGATGAAGGATTCACGAGAGATCAAGTACAGCGGTCATAAGCTAATTTGTCTCTAAATATGTGTTATCAGTGAGACGAAATCGCAGCGGCGTCGCGAGAACAGATTGAATTGTTAAACCCAGAGTGTCACATATCGGTGTGATAGACATTCATGGTGAAACACATACCCAAATGGTAACTGCGATTATTGATTTCATGTTATTATAAAAGACGTGTATTATTCAGCCAGTTATATATTTCAGTCGAAGCATAGGGAGTATTATTTAGGCGTCTGCACGGTTTTACCTCCAACGATGTAACTGAAATCTCCACGACATGTTAACTTATCTTGTTTCATATCTACCATAGATATAATGCGGGGTTTTAATTCGTCAAGAGGTTGATATTCAGATTCCGGAATAAGATCATATTCCCTTTTTAGCGAACCTGTGAGCTTATGCGATGGCGTAGCGTCGTCCCTCAGCCGTCAGCCGTCCGCCGTCCACCGTCGTCCGTACGTTAACCCATGCTATCTCAGAAACCGTCAGAGCTAGCAGCTCCAAATTGTATGTAAGAATCAGTTACATGTGAAACTTCATCGTATTGAGCTTATTTTTTTTGCTATCTGCATTAACTTATATAATTAAGGGTAAAGCTTAAAAACCTTTAAAATCTTATTCTCCGAAACTGTCCAGCCAAATTGTTCAATATTTCACAGAAATGATCCCTGGAACAATCTCATTCAAGTTTGGTAACTATTATTATTCTATAAGAAATATTCTATGGTAGGGTTCTGCCAGTTTATTAAGAATAATTGTGGTAAATGCAGCTTTAAAAAAGCATTGAAGCCAATTGAAAAATGCTTTCAGTGTTTGAAAACAGATTTGACAACATGCAAAGTTTCAACATGCCGAGTCAAAAGGTCACTCAGTTTAACCAGGTGGGGTCCAGACATCACCATCGCAACTGACCTGGCTCTGTCTGGTATCTAGACAATGTGTCTTGACGTCTAGACACATCGTTTAGACGTCTGGACACATTGCTAACTGCATTTTCTTAGATTTTATAGGTAAAAGGCTAAAAAACATTTTAAAATGTTCTTCTCCGAAACCATGCTGCCAAATTGTCCGTTCATCTGTCCCAGTTATCCCCCCTTGCAAAAACAACAATTCCGAAATATCCTGACTGATACATCCTAGTATTAGAATGTCCTAGTTCGGAAAAGTGCAGGTCCCAAACGTCCATTTTGCCAAAATCATAATGACGAAGGTAGATATGCAGGACGTAGGAGGATCAGTATTAAATTTATAAATAAACTTCCATTCATACTCCCAAACTTTGCACAGGTTCGCATTAGGCATGTAGGCCTTGTTTATTTAAGTTTTATGTTGGCTGACAAACTTCTTTAAAGGGAAATATAGTCACATACAGATTAAATAAAAATTACATCAATATATAGCGTTTTTACTCAAGATATAAAGGTATCCGCCAATATTTAATTATAAAATCATTTCTTTATTCTTGCAAATATGCCTTTACAAGGCACGATCGCTTGCAAAAAACATGTATAATTCATGGGCCACCTTGTGGCTCTTCCACATAACTTCACAAATAACATATTTAAAACTTCAGGCCGGTGTTTCTTCTGTGCTTTTGTGTTTCCTATTTCACATTTCTTCTCTCCCTCTGTTTGACTTAAAAACCTGGAAAAAGAATTTACTATCGAAAAACAGAGCCAAATTTCGCGTTCAGCTTCGTTTCCTTCCCGATATTTGATTATAGGAGAGACATGTATAATGTCAGCTAGCACTCCCGGCACACTTGTTTACCTGTGCTACAGTACTGAGCCCTCTTCCAAGTGATGGCAGGACTCGAGGCCACTGTTTTTAGAGACTCGGTAACGGACTTGGACTCGAGCGTTCTAAACACGGACTTATATGTCCAGCAGAACTTATAACAGAATATTTTAAAAAAAAAATACGATATATGCCGAGGTTAAGGTCTGCATCGGGAGCTAAATATAGTCAAACCTTAACGTAAAAGGCTTATGTAAACTAACAAAAAAATACTTATGGTAATGTCAAAGTAAAGATTTCTTTATACAAAGTGATTTTTTATTGGCCTTGTATTTCGACTCCGGTCAAAGATGACTCGGACTCAAAATAGGTGGACTTAAACTTGAATCTCTCGGACTTGGAATCGGACTGGTGGAGCCTACACTCGGACTAGTAGAGCCTACACTCGGACTGGTGGAGCCTACACTCGGACCGGTGGAGCCTATACTCGGACTGATGGAGATTAGACTCGGACTGGTGGAGCCTAGACTCGGGCTGGTGGAGCCTAGACTCGGACTGTTGGAGCCTAAACTCGGACTGGTGGAGACTAGACTCGGACTGGTGGAGCCTAGACTCGGACTGGTGGAGCCTAGACTCGGAGTGGTGGAGTCTACACTCGGACTGGTGGAGCCTAGACTCGGACTTGTGGAGCCTAGACTCGGACTGGTGAAGCCTAGACTCGGACTGGTGGAGTCTAGACTCGGACTGGTGGAGCCTAGACTCGGACTGGTGGAGCCTAAACTCGGACTGGTGGAGCCCAGACTCGGACTGGTGGAGCCTAGACTCGGACTGGTAGAGCCTAGACTCGGACTGATGGAGCCTAGACTCGCACTGGTGGAGCCTAGACTTGCACTGGTGGAGCCTAGACTCGGACTGGTGGAGCCTACACTCGGAGTGGTGGAGCCTAAACTCGGACTGTTGGAGACTAGACTCGGACTGGTGGAGCCTAGACTCGGACTGGTGGAGCCTACACACGGACTGGTGGAGCCTACACTCGGACTGGTAGAGCCTAGACTCGGACTGATGGAGCCTACACTCGGAGTGGTGGAGCCTAAACTCGGACTGTTGGAGACTAGACTCGGACTGGTGGAGCCTAGACTCGGACTGGTGGAGCCTACACACGGACTGGTGGAGCCTACACTCGGACTGGTAGAGCCTAGACTCGGACTGATGGAGACTAGACTCGGACTGGTGGAGCCTAGACTCGCACTGGTGGAGCCTAGACTCGGACTGGTAGAGCCTAGACTCGGACTGATGGAGCCTAGACTTGCACTGGTGGAGCCTAGACTTGCACTGGTGGAGCCTAGACTCGCACTGGTGGAGCCTACACTCGGAGTGGTGGAGCCTAAACTCGGACTGATGGATCCTAGACTCGGACTGGTGAAGCCTAGACTCGGACTGGTGGAGCTTAGACTCGGACTGGTGGAGCCTAGACTCGTACTGGTGGAGCCTAAACTCGGACTGGTGGAGCCCAGACTCGGACTGGTGGAGCCTAGACTCGGACCGGTGGAGCCTAGACTCGGACTGGTGGAGCCTAGACTCGGACTGGTGGAGCCTAGACTCGGAGTGGTGGAGCCTAAACTCGGACTGGTGGAGACTAGACTCGGACTGGTGGAGCCTAGACTCGGACTGGTGGAGCCTACACTCGGAGTGGTGGAGTCTACAGTCGGACTGGTGGAGCCTAGACTCGGACTTGTGGAGCCTAGACTCGGACTGGTGGAGCTTAGACTCGGACTGGTAGAGCCTAAACTCGGACTGGTGGAGCCTAGACTCGGACTGGTGGAGCCTAAACTCGGACTGGTGGAGCCTAACTTGGACTAATGGAGCCTACACTCGGACTGGTGGAGCCTAGACTCGGACTGGTGGAGCCTACACTAGCTCGGCGTGGTGGAGCCTACACTCGGACTGGTGGAGCCTATACTTGGACTGGTGGAGCCTACACTCGGACTGGTAGAGCCTACACTCGGACTGGTGGAGACTAGACTCGGACTGGTGGAGCCTAGACTCGGACTGGTGGAGCCTAAACTCGGACTGGTGGAGCCTACACTCGGACTGGTGGAGCCTACACTCGGACTGGTGGAGCCTACACTCGGACTGGTGGAGCCTACACTCGGACTGGTGAAGCCTACACTAGGACTTGCACTCGGTAGGATAATGTGGACTCGACTACATCACTACCTCTCCCTCTATTCTGAGATCCTGCTTCCGCTCCTGGTAACCAAGGCTATTCTTATTCCTCGAGCAGTCGGTGTTAGACGTCGACCTATGGATCAACTTACTGTGAGGGACGACGATATTAATATCCCAAAGCTAGCGTTACCTATAATTCAATAAATCCGACAATCGTGACAATAAAAGTATATAGATCAAGTATGATATTACCACCCTTATAGTTATATGTTTGAACCGGTTTACATATTAATTACATTCAATTTCTATAAGCCATTGACCTTAGCATCTTTTTCAAACTGATGTTATGCGCAAGTTCCCCCCCCCCCAAAAAGGTACAGCATTAATGAAATGATTTCATATCATAATTTGCAGGTAGGTATTACACTAAAGATATTACACTGTGTATTAAATCTTGTAATGCACAAGTAATATATTACCGAGATTTAGGAATTCATTACTGATGCTATACCTTTGGTGATGAGAAACAGCTTCTTTACTGTATGCGAACACAATAACATGTAGCATCAAATATTTTATTTTCGCCTATACCTATATCATTCAGCTTTAATAATAAAAAAATGATAATATAATGTCTCTTTCCTAAAAGATGAACATGAATATACAAATGGAAATATTCTGTTTGGGTTAAAATTAACAGTGTTCAAAGTTGCAATGGTATTCTTTTACATATTATTAACGCTTTATCCTTTAGATCTTCTTGCCTAACTGTCATTTCTTGCTCGGGATTTTCAAATATAGTTCATATAATTTTTCCCTTCAATACATTAAAGTTTTGACCTAGCACACAAAAGGGATGGTACAGATTATGTGCGTATCATTTTTATTAATTTGATGAAATTAGTTTATCATATCTAACCCCCTAAAGTTTATTTAGAACTAATATATCAACAATATTAAAAAGTAAATACCCATACAAAACAGGCAATGATCACAAATACTTTCTATAGTACTACAAGCTTGAACACAAATGAATAATTTAAAATGAAGGCTTGTCTTCGGGCATTTATAAGTTGTTTTCTTTCCCTTAAACGGTGAAAACAATTATACGTAAGAATAATATGTATGTCTATGATATGTATGTACTTTTCACTTTTTGCTCATCATATTGTTTACACATTCCTGGGTACATTTCCCCAGGTCCAAAGGAAACAAAAAGAAAAAATAAATAAGTAAGACAAATGAAACTTTTGCTGGAAAGTGCTCCTAAAAAAAATTCATAATCACACCTCCAAGAGTTAGACAATCGATGGTTCTAGCATTTCGCGAATAGAAAGTAAAATATATAATAACAGACAACTAACAGGTTCTGCATGATTTCGTCAGTAAGCTAGATTGAACGCAGCTGGAACCAAAGCAACATGTTTTTCATATTTGTGCTTTATTATTTTTTTGTCGTTGAACAAGAAACACACCTGCGTCTTTCCCTGAAATTGACTTGAAATTGACTCCATAGTTTTGTTAGATAACCCGCTGAAATCAACAAGCAATATGTTACCTTGACAGCGCAACGGAGACCTACGTTATCAACCACACAGGTGCATTATATACCGAAATAAATAGTCTTGCACTTTATATAAGAAACAGGAAAATATCAAGACTTGTTCAATGTTCTTCTTAAGCCCTTTGTTGGAGGGTCATAATCAAAACAAAACATAAACATATGACGATGCTTAAAATCTGCTGTATTAAATATTTGAAATGAAATTACACTTGATGTTAAAAATGTACCTAGTCCCACAAGCGGAGCCCATTACAATTCTGCGATAATTGACTATTATCTCATAAGCCATATGAGGCCTTATATGAGATGAAAAACTTGATGACAACAATAAACATTTATTCTCTATAGTTATGTGTCTTGTGCCCACATGACATGGCGTGTCCCATCGATTCAAGTTTTTTCTTTGATTCTTTCATTTTTTAACCCTACAAACAGTCAGCCTTTTTAATAGATACTATAGACAAGTGAAAACTTACCCCTGTGACCTTGGCCATCATCATTGGGATGGAAAATGTTAAAAAAAATATATATATAATATATTTATTTGACTAATTTCGCAAATAGTTTACAACGTAAGTATTTTGGTTTGGTATAGGTAATAATGCCAATTTTTCATTTTCCTGCAACCTTGAAGTGAAATGACCTTACATTAAAGTAAAATTATGTCAAATTTCCATGAGCAGGTCTCAGCGTCAACCGGGTTCTAATTTTTAAAATTCTGCCCCGCGAAATCTAACGTCTCAACTGAGGTATGGTCGAGAATACGCCACTTAACTAAGTATTTACGGTACTGTTAATTGAACTAAACGGTGACCGGGCATTGCATCATGGGTAGACATTCCTGAAAGTGATCCTGATCTTGTTCAGCGGTGTTCACGCAACATTGTATGTTCAGCGTGTAATAAACGAGTCTGGAGTGTTGTTGACATTTGTCACGAACTCTGCATGGTGTAAGAAGTGGGATTCGAACCCATGCCCACACCCTTCGTGGGAACTATGTTTACTTGAACGTGATATATGGAATATATCTTTCACAGACAACCTAATGGAAAGATTTATTTGAAGAGTATTATGGGTAGGCAAATTAACACCCTACATAATTCATCGCAGTCCTGTTGAATAGACACACTTTAATTTGAAAAATAATAGATTATAATTTCTTTTCATCAAACGAATAATTCAACAAGTTTTGTGTTTTATACTATTACACTATATCATTATGCAATATGTGCATTTCGGCCAGCATTCTAGGGGTCCAATCAGAGTCAAAAGCAATGCAAATATAATAACGATCATTAAACCGAATGAATAGATGAAAATCGAGTAATTCTATTTCCGAAATATGACAAGATCTGTACTTTCGTGTTCACCTAGCTGTCGTATAGTTGATATTATCATCCCAGTGAAAAACCAAACAGTCTTAGAAAACGAATCATGCAAGCAAGTAACGATAATGCGACCGTATCAGCAGAGCTGCATATTCCTTTTCCTTTTTTACTGTTCTATTTATGCGTTACGCTCTTGTTTCACGCCCTAGCTGCACTCTGAAATTATTGTTTTTCCAGGAGAAATAATTCGGGGATTGAGTTACAAGCAACAAATAACAGAACATGGGGTCATACAGAGACACCATGGCAACGGTGAAATTCTGGCAGGAAGTCACTCATTGACCTGATGTGGTGCCGTGCACTTACTTCCGTGTATCACATTCTGACAAATCATTTTCACGCGGAATTATCTGACTCAGTTTAGGCTTTACCTTAAGGGCACGGGTTTACCGGTTCCCCGAACCTAACGGGCTATAAGGACCGGCACGACGAGAACTAAAGCCACCCGACTAGCTCTCCAACTATCCACCCTGCTGGCATGAATTCTCATGACCATATCATACTAATATGTGGGCTCTATATCCAGCCACTAGCAGGGCTTTAACGTGTCGAGCATGCGGGGACATACATCGAAACTAAAGCTTTTTCCGGCCATTTGTAAATTGAAATTAAATAAAAAATGTAGGTTAACAAATTAATTAAATGGAATACTGAAACATGACAAATCCACTTGGATACTTCATAATAATATCCATGCCCATATTTATGAATAAGATATAAATACAAAATGCAATTAATGCTTAAGTGTATCTTATAAATAATTTAGAATTTGTTTTATAGCATTCAGGGTTATGTTCACCAGTAAGATGTGCCAGTATTCGCAAACAGTGAATGTGTCATACCCTACGCACTACGCACTACGCAAATTAATATGAAAGTACTCTCCCCAAACGGATAACTAACCGATCCGCCTGTCGGAACGGCTGACATATATGACGCTACGCTAGATTTGTTGTTGGGTTCAGCATATAAGGATACTATTAGAGGCTTAATTGGTAAATCGTTACCCTGTGTCCATTGTTTTCCAACATATCAATTTATAATTTTGTATGAGAGGTTTCGTAATCACGTTACGTATTTTCATATTTATTTAATTTAAATTGCCATAATTTAGATGTATAATATGTACAATTTCGTAGCTCTAATGTAGATACAAAAGTCTTAATCCAGATCAGATGTATATCTTCATTCACTGCAGGGTTGTCTCTACATAAAGCTTGAAATGATTTAAAAGTCAAAGCCAGAAGCGGATCCAGGGGGAGGTCCAGGGGGTCCGGATCAGCCATCATCTTTTTAGGGTTGGTTTCAGACCATATTGGACTCTTTTCGCGACCAGGACAACTTTGTTTAGGATTTGTCATGGTCACGAGTTGACATTCCTTACACAAGTTACATCCATACACCGTCATAGACGAGTGAGCCAGTAATGTCTCTAATGACCGAAAACAAGTCTTATCTGGTGCACATACTATACAAAGGTCAAATATGGCTTTAATAAATATCCTAAAACACACTACTTGAGTGTGTACTTCGAAACACTCTTGAATCCTCCATCATTGTACACATAAACAGAGGATCCTTGTATGGGGAATTAGCACTTTAAGTGACAAGATAATACGCTATAGACATGTCTGGTATTCTAGCTAATTATCATAAATACTGCGTTATATGAAGATGTTATTTAGCCACCAAAATGCCATATACCATTTGGTCTTTCCATCACAATAAATTGTCCAATCTGAACGGTTCAGAATTTTTGTGTTTTTCCTTTCATTAAATGTGCGACTCTGGTTGGGGGTCGCGCTGCAGATACTTTCCCTTATGTAGCGTGCATGACTGAATCGGGGCCCGTCTCAGTCAGGACAATGTTAGGGTTAGTTTTAAGTTCTCCTGGGTTGGAGCCCTCCTTTTCCTTAATCCTGGAATTGTCCCTGAAAACATTTATCACACATCGGAATAAACCTTGATGACCAAAGTAAGATGCGCCAAACATCTTGACAGCAGCGTGGTTTGACCTCATGACCTTCATTATAGAAGTTCACTACCCAAACCAGCATCCTACATTCGACTCAATACAGATAATTTGATTACCAGCTGATGCTGTTCATTGAGATGCCGCCCGTTACTCTGAGCCGCATCATCATTTTCAGTCCATGTTTATATCGGCATGCAAGCTCCCATTCTACTATTTCTCTGAAGGAATTGGAACATTAAATGCTATTAATGACAATGGAAATAACTACAGCGGTCATGAATTATTCATTATCATCATCGGAATTTCATGTTTCGGGAATTGGCATAATACAGAAGTCACTGCCCGTTGTTAAAATTAGGAACCGTTCTCCGGTGGAGACGGGCAGGGATTCCAGCCTTAAGTCAATTATAGGCTGTGCTTCCATGTGCCGCATTCCAAGCCCCCATTCCCACCGTATATATGTAATCTTCTTTTTCTGAATCCATGAAATCCCACAATCGCAGAGTCACCTAAGAATGCCTCAATCTAACATTAAAAAAAACGTAGTAATGTAATACTGCATGCACTCTAGGAAAAAAAGTACGTGAAGAACCCTTATACGGGTGCTTTGGAGTGGAGCCAGCGGGGAACCTTAGAGGTTAAAGGTAGAACCCTCTAGTCAGGGACCTTCATGGAACCTTCTCACCATGCTGCAGCGGACATTTATTCAGAAAATTAATTGTTGACTTTCACCTGTTTGCTAGTAGAACCTTCCCGGCAAAAGAATATTTGTTGATACGGCAACTTGTTACCTAGTTGCATCAAGAGCTATGTGGAAAATTTTATTATTTAGTCACTTTAAAACATTTCTACGGTGGCTGATTTAGGACACAGAAAAAAAAAATTATCTCGAGCTCTCGAGATAACATCTCGAGATCTCGACATAGAATTTCGCAAAAAAAAAAAATTGAAGAAGCAAAAAAAAAAATTTTAGGAAGCAAAAAATAAATTTTAGGAGACAAAAAAAATTTAGAAAGCCAAAAAAATTTAGGAAGCAAAAAAAGTTTTTTAGAAAGCAAAAAAAAAAATTTAGGAAGCAAAAAAAAAATTTTTTAAGAAGCAAAGAAAAATATAAGGAAGCAAAAAAAAATTTAGACAGCAAAAAAAACATTGGGAAGCAAAAAAAAAAAAAAAAATAAAGGTAACCCTAGCTGGGAATGGGTCTTATAACGCCACTTTGACGTATAAACATTTTATCTACAGGCTACTTGTACACAAGGCACTTGAGCAAGTGTTAACATACTGATAAGAACATGTAACCGAGTAACTGAAAGATCACTAGTTGATATTCGTTAGAGCTTGTGAAGCAATGCAGTATTTGTCATTTACAGAACTCTGTACTCTCTGAATTGAAGCCAAATGTTTCTGCCGGACGTCTTTCTATTACGATCGGTGGCAATTTTTGCACCCCCCTCGACCCATGTTATAAAAACACGTGGATATAGACAAAGACATCGCCTTTACCCATGGGATTGGCTCATTTTTATGAAAGGTTTAATAGATTATGTTTACCTAGATTTTGTTAATGATTACCTTCATTTGTTTAATATGTATATGCAGAGTTAGCCTGTATTACAAAGATTCTATAAATAAGGCAGGTGAATAGCAACTTTTAGACCAACTTTTTGCTGAAGAAAAATCATGATGAGAGATGATCGAAATATTTAAGCCGTTTATTTATGAATATAAAACATTTGAGAAGATAGTTTGACTAAAGGTAATCTGAGCTATAGTTTTAGCTATAGTGGATCAAGACTTGGGCTTTAGGGGCTGAATCACCCCCCTCCCCCCCCCCCCCCCCCCCCAGCGTACCTACCCGAAAACACAGTAATCATTTTTAGCATATTTTAATTTGTGATGGTCTAATACATGTTCCATAAAACAACACACCACTTCAATAAAACAAAAGCTGAAAGAAATTGTACAAAGGAAGCTCATATTTTTTTGTATTTTTAAAATAATAAGGTACCCACAATTCATGCATGCAGACCTAAACATTTCTATTTGAGTGATTTAACAGCATGGCTCTGAATCTGCCGTTCAGGTAGAATGTTTCAGTTTCTTTAGGCTTTGACATCTGCCTTACGGATATGAATAATTAAATATTGAATTTATATTGAATTTTTCTTCAACTCGCCTTATCTTAGGGGATATAAAAACTTGATTGATTTTAAATTAATTATATTGTATTACCGTTCAGTTAAACACAGTATACATAGTCTTTGTTTTATAATTGCAATAGTAAGCACTCTTAACGTATACTGTCCCTTTAATGTTGCTTTGCTTTATGTCAATTCAGCTTCGAATGGTTCATAATAGTGTGCAATTTTATCTGGAGATCTCGAGTTATATATATATATTTTTTTTTTGCTTCCTAAAATTTTTTTTTTTGCTTCCTAAAATTTTTTTTTTTGCTTTCTTAAATTTTTTTTTTTTTTTTTTTTTGCTTCCAAAATTTTTTTGCGAAACTTATGTCACGATCTCGAGATAAATGTTTTTTTTTCTGGGTTCTAAATCAGCCACCTTACATTTCCTCTGAAAGCCTTTCCAGTATATCCTGAAGCGAGAATGCATTACACTTATTATAGGAAAGTGAACCTCATAAATCAGACCTTGTATGCATGCCATGCATGGATTTTAATCATGGGTAATTCAGCTGCATCTATAGCAAGGTCTTTGAACCTGAACTGTATTGACCAAAGCAATATACATAACAACGTGCTTCAAAACATTCTGATATGTTACAAACAAATATTCATTTTGAAATATCATATTTAATTTATTGTTAAAGCTATTTCGCTGATAGAACGTTATTAAAAACAATTCAAAAAGTACCCTGAAGACCATTGTTTAAAAAATACCAGCTTAAACTACAATTAAATCAACAAATCTTCTATATTCCTGTTTACTCTAAAAAGTCTATCACGTGCAAGTCATAAACATATATAATGTATCACTGAGATTGCTTAATATAAATCAGTTTACAATGGCGTTATGTCAATAAAGTGCCTGATTACGTAAAAAATGTTATTGATATTTTAATATTCTTTAGCTGAAACTGTATACTCCCAAGAGGAGACCGGGAAGAGTGTTTTCATGTCCAGTATACCCATGTATTTCTTGGTTAAATGTGAGAGAATCGCTTTTAAAAATAAAGGGTGTGCTTTGCTGCGGTTGGTTATAACACATGGAGACACTGAGGCCTGGTCGGCGCTCTCCGCTGGCGACCCGGGTTCGATCACCGGCATTAGAACTACGAGAATGGGCTGTAGTAGCCCGTCCAAGGTCGGTGGTTTTCTCAGGGTTTTCCTGTTTCCTCAACCCCTTCCAACGCCACCATCCGAGCCATGGAGAGTGCTTCGTATCAGCTGCATAAACTAGTAGTGCAATCCATGTAAAAATAAATAAAGTCTATATATTAGAGTAGACAGCTTGAAAATAGATAAAACAGGAAACAAGTTTCCTAACAAAAAAAATTTTACGGTTGTCTTTTATTCTTAAAATTTGTATTTGCCCAGTATCGTCAGGTCTTTAGTTACCTGTAATTAATGTAATCGCTTGAAAAAGTGGTAAAAGAAGAACAAAGTCTTGAAGGACACTGGTATGAAATTGTCATGTAATTTTGTGGTTGTTATTTAACTATGATCAAAAGACAAGGTACCTGGTTTCTGATGTATTCTTGGTTTAACTTTTCTTTTCATGAATGGTTCGTGGCATCTGATTTCCTGGACTCTCTGACTTAAATTAATTTATCGTTGGAATTTTTCTCTTTTTCATTTCCTAATATCATAAAATTATATTATCACGAAGATACCTTTATTTCCATTAGGTCTGTCCTTGTTATTCTAATTATATTCTACTGGAAGTTTACTGTGCTACATAAAATTCATTTAGGAAAACAGGAGGCCCGCTTTAAATTTCTATGAAAGTTTTTTGCCAAGATGCAAGGCGGACTGAATATTGCAAGCAACTTCGATTGGTTGCGGGGTTGTAACTCAGGTTCGAGCTGCAACAGTTGCTCTGTTCCATTTCATGGAAATTAGGCAAACTTTCAGAAAATAATAAAGGCTCTGGGATATGTTAATTTTAAACTGTAGCTCGTTATTTTGGGTTTATTAATTGTTCCATTCCGACATCATGTGTCAGAAATTAACATGTTCACAGGGCTGTATATATATATATATATATATATATATATATATATATATATATATATATATATATATACCTAACCTAAGTTGGTTCCAGTGCTTGCAGTATAGTCCTGGATACAGCTAAGGTAGAGCTGATTAACTTAACGTTAGGCACGCTGGAGCATCGTGTTATTACTCCGAGTTTCACGCCGTTGCCGGTATCGGCACCCGGGCGATCATCAGATAACTGACGCTTTTTGGGGCGTAAACCCTAATGTGGACTGTCTGGAGTAAACGAAACCACAAGCGTTTAAAAAATAAAGAGGGCTGAAGAGGGAGGGTAATTTAGCCCACGCGGCTTTACTCCATCTTCCTGTAAGCAAGTCTCGCTAAGCTACGCCACGAGATAACTTTTTCCAATAGGTCGCCGTGTCTGCTATTTCATGAATTATAAATAAGTATTCATGTTATATATGGCACAACAAACATTAAGGCAGTTAAAATTCAAAGTAACAACAATAAATAGTTATACACGCCGTACGAACAAACATGCACTGAAAACTGGATATGGTCTATAAATCTTTATACGACTGGTCATACCCTCGATGACGTTCTGGTATTACTTGCAAAATAATTGATCTGAAATTAACCTACAAGGAGCGCACGCGGTTCATCTGATTGATCCAGTTACCGTGTTCATAAAGCATTCATTTGTCGCATACTTCTGCAAATGACCAATCAAGTCATAGAATCACCAACTATAAATAAAATTAAAATTCAATGAGAACTCATGGAGACATTGTGTGAAAATTCACTGAAATTTATGAAGACCTGTTATAAATACTGTGTGGACAATCAAACAACAGATACGAAAAGATGATGATGCTTTACAACGTGAGAGACAACATGAATTTTACCTAATAATACACTTGAATGCAAGAAGAACCACATTAACATGCAGTACACTTATCTGGAACCCCGCAGCTGGGTTTGAAACATAACGCTTTTGATTAATCAGCTGTCACTTGCTGACCATTTTTTTACTGTTAATTGAAGGAGGAACAACATAATAATAATTAGTTTTATCTCACAATTATATAATTAATTAGACATTTACGGGCAGCAAGGCTCACTTGATCTGATAAGTTAGCTGCCTGTAAGTAAATAAGGGTCGTCTAAGTCAGTGGACGGGAGACTCAACTGAATCATAGAATTGATAACAACGGACATATTCTCACTAGATTTTTTCTAAAAAGTATCTGTCAACAGGGATTCTGAATTTAAAATCCATCTCTTTGTCTTTCTAAGATCAACGTACTAGGAGAGTGACGACCAATAAAAAAAGAAAGGTAATAGACACTGAAGACTGGGTCTTTCCGTTGGTTTTGACGATTGAAAAATAGTAAATTACGGATGTAAATTACTTTCGGCTGGTCCTTGTAACATATCTGCTCCCAAATCGCCCAACTGAAGATAGATTTATATTTTATGGCCAGAAATCTTCAAGATAGATGGATGACATTTCTTCAATATTATACGCTTTATTTTCTTAAGCTTTATGTTTGAAGAATTATAAAGAAAAAGGACGAGGTACTCATTTCCTCAGGCTAGGTGGTTCTGTTTTCACCAGTATCTGTATGTTTGTTGGGTTGTTTGTCTGTTGGCAAAATATGCAATGACCGATTCCCTTTAAGACGATTTTTAATGTATTTATACGGACGAGCGGTAAATACAGGTGAAGACACCAATAATTTCTTACGTGGATCCCAATAAATGAACAAGTAGGATTTATTTGCCGCTGATGTATATGGTCTACTGAGTGCTATTTTGGTTGTGTGTATTATCTATCAAATACTGACATGTTTACTGTTGAAGCAGGGACCTGTGTTTTATTCAAATAAATTGAATATATGATCGTCCATCAAATGAATATTTTATTTTTCTAAAAATAACTAATCATTCCGGCATTTGGCAAATAAAAAGTACATGAATAACTGGTCCCAATGTTCTTGTATCCCTTCTATATGCAGATGCTCTCTTTAAACAGTTCCATATGGAAACCAATAGCGTTAATCCTGTTAAGTGTTCGGGCGTCAAGAAAGTACATACGATTTAAAGTGCATGTTGCGAAAACAATGTTACCCTTGGTATAAATCAAGCGTGGACCTTGGGCGTCTGACACTAGGCCATATATTGCCGACATTTGTTAGACATGAGGGCGAGTGCTTTCAAATTAAGCGCTAGATGTCATGTTAATTTGGTCATATACTACGTTGGAATCTTGATTTATCTGTGGTCAGATATAAATAAGATCAGGTTTTCAAACGGCAAAGGAAACCCCGGAAAGCTTTGTATAATTTATTGGACTTTATTGGGACAATTCCTGTCGCGAGATACCATTAACCAAAAGCTATTTCCATAAAGGGACCGCCATTATTGCTGCCAAAATTGTCACACCTAGAATATCAAAAGCCTATTTAATTTCATCCTCTCAGAATATAAGATGTTGTGGGTGCATAGGTCAGCAGCGACTGCAATTTGTTTTCCTTTCGGCATGGGTTCTACCTCGCCCTGCCAGAGGAACATTTGATAAACTGACGCTTATTTAAGCGTAAAGTGACAAAGTCCGGGACAGGTGGAAATGATATATGATGAATCCAGATGCAAGTCAAAAGCAATATATATATATATATATATATATATATATATATATATATATATATATATATATAAAATGGAAAATCTTTTGTTAAAAAGAAACCTGACAATATATCACATACGTAGTCAAAATACGCTCACGGGGACAGTTACATTTTGAGAATCAGGCAGTTCCGTGGGAGCGAGCATGCGAGAGAGAGAGAGAGAGAGAGAGAGAGAGAGAGAGAGAGAGAGAGAGAGAGAGAGAGAGAGAGAGAGAGAGAATGCGAGAGTGAGAGAGAGAGAGAATGCGAGAGAGAGAGAGAGAGAGAGAGAGAGAAGAGAGAGAGAGAGAGAGGAAGAGAGAGAGAGACAGACAGACAGACAGACAAATAGATAAAAAAAGAGAGACAGCCAGAGAGAGACAAACAGACAGAGACAGGTAGACAGATAGAGACAGACAGAGCAGAGAGAGCGAGAAAGACAGGGAGATGATAAAGATACCATAAGGAAATGTTACATTTGCCCGTTTTCCAATGCCATGATATGTTTAGTAATTAAATGAACACAACTCTGAGCAAAGAAAATCACATTGAAATAATTTTTATGAGCATAAATGGTGTGGACAGCCTATCTCTAATATTATTGCCTAAGGTCATTCTTTTGATGATTCTCGTCAAGTGAACCCATGGTAATTAGATTGTCTTGTTCATGGATACCCATTTTAAATTCCGATAATTTAAATTGATTTTGTGTGCAGTATATGCCATATTCGCTGTTTTAAAATAATTTTTAAAATCAGATTTCTGTATTGATCTTTAATGTATGGGAGGACCTAATTAAATAGTGCCGACAAAAGGTCATCCGCGGGGCTTCATTAGAGCTCATGTCACGTGACCCACAGTCACTACTTCTACCATCAGTTCAAATACTTTGATTGATAGCCGTAAAACTAATTTGGCATTACGGTCGTGGGCGTGTTTCTTGACAGACTTTTTTAGAGGGATTTGTAGGGAAGGTAAAACCAAGGATTCATATCTAATTCATTAATTTAAACAAAGCATAAAGGCAGTGATGGCTTGGTGTTGATGTACGTGATAGCGCCGAGACTTTTGTCCTTAATTCCTGTTCAGCTTCCCATTGATGACTAAATAGTACGCTAAGTCGACCTACTGGAGGATGTAATAAAGACCGGCATTAACGCTTAATTATTCAGTATGACAGAAAATATGCTTTTAAAGGATGCACGTACGTCACAGATGAAACCCGTCAATGTTAACGGACACGATAGTTCCGGGAAATTATATTGTATCATTTACCCGGGTTTATTTTAAACATCATCGCATCAAGCGGTGTCTTTACCATTTTTTCGCTTTTTGTCATGGCATTTTTGTCCAGTGTACTCTAAAAAGGCAACGTGTTAAGGTAAAAGACAAACAACATGGCTTTTGGAGTTTGGAGATCTTTTAAGCACAGACAAAAAAGGCCATCAATTTTTGTCCCCTGTGACTTATAGGATTATTTAAAAATTTGCAAAAGAGTTATATAGAAATAATCCATCTGGTCTGAAATACTCAAGTCACATCTTTTGTGCAAGTTTCCGTAAAGCCAAAAACCTGTCACGGTCAGGGTCGGACAGACGATTTTGACGTGTATATTTATCAGGACCAGTTGGTTGTTTATACGAAGCAGACGTGAGGACACACTTTGCATGTGTCAGTGGCGGATCCAGAGGGGGCTGAAGCTGGAACCATGGTTATCATTGTTCATCAGTGGCGTAAAGTAATCTTCAAGGGGGGTGGGGGTGGGGGTGTGATAATATAATATATAATATATTAGCGTCTGTATGACACATAACAAACATATTTCAAATAAGGTCAATATAATTATATGCTTGAAATAAGCTCTCAAGCTTAAAAAATTATCATATTCAGTTAGTAAATATATTTCCTGAGTTTTGACATAGCGCTTAAAAGAAATTACACGATACTGACCCAATTTCTGGTTTGTAAATAAAGGGGAATGATAATATTTAATCTGATCAATATCAGATAAGTGGGTTTGATATTATGCAGTCTTGAAATGTTCGGTAAGTGCTCACCACAAAAACACCAATGTTTGTGCAATTTGCCTTGAGAACAATTCTTATCTAACATATTTGACTATATTAGCTTCTTCAAAACATTTACACCTACACAGCGCGTAACCTCCCGGCCCAGTGACCTTCCACTCACACGCTGTGAGAAACAGCAGTATTTTTAAGGTTTGGCAACACCCAGTCAGTTTGCGCTTGATAAAGTAAACTCTGATTGGCTCTGCGTTAAAAAAATCTGCAGAACTAGTAGAAAAAATCTGATTGGCTTAGCGCGCGTGTAAACAAATATAGCTATGCGGGGCAAGCTCGTGCGGCACGCAATACAGGAAACAGCAGACAGTGGGAGATAACTGACCTCAGGCAAGTCAGTATACAGACTGTGCTGAAAGCTGACGATTGCATCGTGTGAATTCAAATGGGGTGTGAAAAAAGTCTGTGCTACCATGCGCTTTCCACAGCAGTGTAAAGTGACCGGTACCTCGAACAAAATCCGTTTGTGCTGGTGATACCTGCAATATGTTTGGTTAAATATAACGCAGGAGGAATTCCACAGAGACAGCGACGCCTGGTGGCCAAACCTGCCAGGCAACCGCGGTTTAATGCAGCGGGTAGTGTAGCGAAAATTTGAGCGTAGCGTAGCCGCTGCTAATGGAGCGTAAGGATTGCAATGCCTAAAATTCCTGACCAGTAGAGTCGAATTCTTGTGAGTTCGATTTTGCGTAAAATATGGTGTGACTGTTAATCTGTTTGTTACCCTACAGAGTTGTCAAATATATATTTTGACAACCTGTGTTGTTCTTTTAGGTACACCAATTAAACAACCTAAAATCGTCGATTTTACAACCCTATGTTTTCAGTCTGATCAAGCTGTTTTGGAAAAGGCACGCTTCTCGTTGAAGGATTGAACTCCTGGATACATGAGAAAGAACTCCCACCCCCACCCCCCCCCCCCCCCCTTTATATTGCCCTTTATATTGTGTGCGCATGTCTTGCAGATGTCTTTTTTGTTGTGTGACACGGGCGTAACTCGTGTTGTGGGTGTTTTACTCTCAGTTTAATCCGTGCTGGTTGGGCTCTCGTTGTCATGCTAGCTTGGGGCTTTCTCGCCTGGCCGAGCCGGGGAAAGCTCACGTGTGAACCCTAAGACATGTTCAATGTATGTTGAGACACGGCATTCGTTGTTCTGGTATGTTCTTTGAACGTGTGTACTTTGTAAGATTCTTTAGAATGTTCGAGCAATGGAAGGTTCTCGGCTGGAGGTGAAAAGTTATAAATAGAGGCCGTGTTTTAGAGCCGAGAGAGAGGTGAGAGAATATTCCAGGGAACACAGACGTGTGTATGTCAGTTTGTGGGACCTATTCGATTATCCAGCAATTTTAGGGATTCTACTGTTACTAACTCTATATAATTTAATGCTGCCTGCCTCAAGTTTACTTTCTGGATTGCTTTACATTGGACTGTTATTCTCCGAGAGAATTTGTGTGAACTTTTCATCCCGCTTATACATTTAAAGGACTTATCGCTGTGACAGTGGTATCCAGGTACTGTGCACTTTGTTAATTCTACTGTGTGATTGTATTGATTTGTTGTTATACTGCTGTTATGCTGTGTTATTGTATTGATTTAGTGTATTGTAATGTTAGGGTTGTTTTAAGAATAAATTATAGTTATTTGTTAACAAAAAAAAACACTGACCTTCTTTATTCATTCCCCTAGACATTTCACGCTGCTTAGTGTTACAGAATTTGATTTTTCAAATCTCCTTGACAAACTTTATGTTCATAACGCACACGTGATCTGTTGATATCAGGTTCCGTAACACTGTACAAGTCCTCCTTCTAAGCGTAATAGACTGAATAATCCCCGTCCAACATTGGAATAGCAGGTATTAAAATAATGATATTAAATCTCATTTTCTTTTTAAATATGTGCATGATATATTCGAATCACAGAATCAAAAGTGATCTCGGTGAAACTCTGGGAACAACTTAGTGTTTACAAAACTGTTATGTCTATCATTATGTTGACATATAATATGAAGCCATAAACAAAACTTAATATCAAACAAGGATTAATATAGGTCCGTGAGTTTTACTTCAAAGAATCGCGCTGCCAACTTTTATTGTTACAAAGCCAACAAACACATGCTTACATGTAAGCAACTCATTTAACGCTTATATCATTCAAAGCCATCGAGTGTATTAGAAGTGCTGAAACATAAAGTTTAGAAATACGTCAGCATGTCTGATTTTTTTCTACTCGTCTCTGGGCAAGCTATTTATTTTTCAATTTCCGTTATCCTGCATGGATGGACGCAGCTATTCTGTCAACCAGATAGTATTCCAACGGTCGCGCAACCACTCATTACTCACAACGAGATACAAGGGACTACCGTTTGTACTTTTGTTATGAAGTCTAATCCGTCCTGCTTCCAAGACACAAAGGTGGATATCCGCTAACCAGTTCCTCATTCCTAGACTTGTTGTATCAGGTAACGATATTTGGAGAACTTAAATGATACCATCGTCATACATACTCTCTTATTTTTCCCACCGAGTGACGTTGCTTTGATTTGTATTTAATGTTTAACGAATCTGTGCTAGTTTCCGGACGAGTAAGCATCCGCCCGATCCTTTATACCCTTATTTCGATGATCTGAAGGATCGCTACAATTTTTTTCCTATTTATCTATGATCCAACAGAAAGTACCCCCTCAAATATTCCCAGTTGGTTGTATTATTGACTCATTGACAATTCAGTGCAATTGGGGTTTCAGCCAGACTTGAGACCTAACCTTTTTGGATTTTTCCTATGAACTATAGGCGTATTAATTTTTCCCTCTGAAATTCTGTTTTAAAAATCCCCCATAATGTACGGTTATGTAATATGTCATCTGCCATCTTTATCATAATTGTATAATTCAAACTGCAACAATAATAATAATAAAAATAATAATAAAAAAATAATAATACCATTATTTTAAAAATATCAGAATCTCTACAAAGATCTGGCTTAACCCGTTTCAATATACGATTGACATAGCATTCTGACAGAAGCTAGAATAGTTTATATTAATGATAGTCCTTCCAGCTTGTTTCTACGTTGTTGAGTATTATGACATATCCGACTTTCGAACATTCCCAGCATTTGAGGGTTTCGGAAATGTAATCTGATTCACCGCAGGAGTAAGATCCAGATGGTCAAAATCTTAAATTATGTGGGAGTTTCTGCAATGTTTTGTGCGTGGCTTCAGGGAATACTAAACATTCTATCTTAAAGGAGTAAAGCTCATAGTGTATTACCCAAGGATGTGGAGCAACTCCGTTGTAAATTGTCACGGTTCATGCCTTCCACGCGCGATCTGTCCGTACCTAGCATGACCCTCCCATAATCCCCCTTGATACACGGCCCCTGTGACCTTGACCTTTGACCTTATGAACCAAAATGTATTTATGCTCTCCCCCTACTGGCAAGTCACATAAATGCGCAAGATGGAAAGTTTGTGATTAAAAAGCTTGGCTTAAAATGCAGCCATAATCTTTTAAAATAAACGAGTCCTGTGACCTTTGACCTCATGACCCAAAAATCATACAGGTTGTTGATTTGTGGTGGGCCATATGTTAGTCAAGTATAAAATCATTGTGTCAATCCAACCTGGATTTATCATCTGAAAACAATTTTTGTGGATGGACGGATGGACAGCTGGACAAACGAACAGACAGACATACAGACAGGGTGATTACTTTAAGGCATCCACTTGTGATCAATAAACACACCAGGTTTTTGGGACATGATTGTTGTAATTTTTTACAAAATAAAATGAAAAATATTCTTTAAAATAGGAAAAAAATACAGGTGGCGCCACCACTTTTCAGGAACTGTAAAAACTAGTCATGGTGAATATTTAAGGCAAGATTCATGATAATCCATGCATTAATTATCAATATATTGCTGGTTTTGTATCAATTTTTTAATTTTTCGGTGGGGGGGGGGGTACTTTCAAGCCCCATAGCTCGGAGGATATAGGTCACAGTGACGTAATTTCAGGTTTCCAGGAGGACCACCTTTTTTGGTCCAGACCTTGAAATGAGCCCCCGTATCACGACTACTGGTCCGTGGCGACCGAGGTCCGTTGGGCAGAAGACACGCTCATCGTTTAGCTTTGACTAGCCCGTGATTGATTAGCTGGGCACATGAGAAAGCCTGCTTTCATCTTTCCAGCCGTTGTTAGGCTTGTTTATAATACCGCCCAACCTGTTACCAAAACTACACGTATCATGTATATAAGACTCCACGGTCCGTTACAACGTTTGTTGAGTACGGCTGTTAGATTAGCTTTTAACATACTGATCAATAAGGGGTTTTGGAAACATAACTGACACCACGCACACTTTCAGGTGAGTAAAGTAAAACTGTGACAAATTCCATTTAATGATCAAGAATGAACCATATAAATAACACTTAGAATTTGATGTGTTCATTCTGTTCTCACTACGTGTTCGACATCAGACCATCTATGTGAAAAAACTTTTGAATCATATTCATGTTTGTTATTTATGTTTTTTTTTAATTTTAATTAAAAATAATTAAGCAGGGACAACAGCGTAATATTAATTGAAATACCCATATTATCGCCTGGGTTAATATTGGCAGACTAATGTACAAGCACCCGCTAACACGACCATCCCCCGCAATTACGACCACTTTGTCTGGTCCCACAGGTGGTCGCGTTAGCGGGGTTTTACTGTATATTGCTAATTGCTTTTGCTTGTTTGAAGAACAAGAGGGGACGGAACACTGACGCTTCGGACAAATACAGCAATCCACCCAATACATGCTGGTCTGTGGCACAGGGGTAGAGCACAAGACTCAGAACCACGAACTGGTCAGTTTGAATCTCAGCCGAGGCGGTGAGATTTCTCGGTCGGTCCGTACAAAGGATTAGTGCTCTGCAGGCTTAATGGGAAAACCGTACCCAGCGATCACGTTTCACTCACAAACGAGTGCGCCTTTCGGGGGTTCCTTGGTGGTATAACCCAGAAATAGGGGCGATTACAATATCAATCTGCTCTGAAATGTTCAAGTCACATGTTTTGCGCAAGTTCCCGTTAAGCCAAAAACCTGTCACGGTCAGGGTCGGACAGACGATTTTGACCTGACTATTTATCAGGACCAGTTGGCTGTTTATACGAAGCAGACATGAGGACAGACTCTGTGCCGCTATATAAAGGTATAAGGAAGATAGTAAAAAAAAAACAGGCGGCCCATTGTAAGTGTCGGGTTATCTTAGAATGCGGGTTTGTATGTCCTGGAGGACAATTTTATATCAAGGACATTGAAGGACAGCAGAAGGACCTTTATAATAAATATTTGCTTCCGCCTTCGACCCAGACAAGCCAGGAGCAATTCTTTATTCAATTAACCGCACGATAATAGCAAAATGACTTCATTAGCAGTTAGGCTCCGAACGCTCGCGTGATGTCTGAATAACGTTATGACGGAAAATTGCCTTGTCTTTGGACAAGGCCGTGAATTACGCACCGGTGCACAGGGCTCCATATTCGGTCTTGTGGATCTTTCAGTCAAAATCATTGCAAGAATAATAAATGAAACAGTATGTCCTTTTCGGGATGAAAACTAAGCAATTCTTTCCAGAACTGGTTTATATGGAAATGCTAATATAATCGCATTCTGGCTTTATTATTTGTTTCAATTATATCACATAATTCCTCTAAAATATATTAAATTTTTGAAATCGTACAGATTTTCTTGAAGTCACGAAAGTGAAACTGAACCCTTCCATCAGAAGTCGTGTCTATTCAAAACAAAACTCTTCCAGTTATCGATTAAGAGACAGGGGCACTGCTTGTCCCCATTTTCAAAATGCAAAATCAAAATTGAGTCACGATCCAGCAAACAGCCTTCTGTTGACATTACACATTACTTGCTTACCACGTTACATAGTTCGTAAAGCCCTTATCCACACAAACAGTCATGGACATGTAATTTGCCTTGAAACACATCTAATCAAACATATTTTCATGGCCATTATTTACTCTCTTTGCGTCATATATATCTACGCCACTTGTGTATTAAGAAGTCATATTGTATAAAGGTGTAATTCTTTTCCCACAATCCCTAAACACCAGAGCCAGACTCTTGATTGGCACAGAGTGTAAAAATGGTCGCTGGTGACATCTTCTGCAGTGACGATTAAGTATTTGAATGCTGTTATGAATGCTTTTTTACATAAGGTGGACATATAATATTCATTTGGGACATAAAGCAGTTTGCTGGTAAATTGTGAAACATGTTAAGGTAACCTGTATACATATTCTGTTACTATTCATTATAATTTTCTAAGCTTACCTATGATATAATTTTGACGGGGATGTGCCCATAACATATTCTTATATCCTTATAATGAACACCTAAGAAGGATACGCCATCTGGTTCCAATGTAGCCATGATAAGATGACACTCAGGCCTTCTATAATAACCTGATTGGGGCCTTCGAATCATAATAGAACACCCATTCAATGGGTGCGATCAAAACATTTGGTGTTTTTCTTTGAGGCTTATCTTTGCTAAATAATAAAGAAAAAATTGTCACACAAAATAACTCTATGGCACCGATTCAGACGAAGCTGTTAGCTCGTCATGACGAACGCAAAGACAAACTTTCCAGGTAAAACCATCTTCGTTATCAATAATTGCATGCTGCATTAATACACGCAAATTAACCGTGAATGTAATATTTATTATTATTCCCAACAGAATAACGTCATTTTATGTGTTACTTAGGAAAAGTGACAGTTCGACAAGCATATGGATATGAGAAAGTACTGTTAGAAATGGCGTGCACATTTGCATATACTAGAATTGATGCGAACCCAAAAGCTTGTATTGCCACCTCAACGTCATCAGTCAGTAAAATATAGACGTTTGGGTGGCAGGCTGCCTCTAGTTCCAAAGTCGTAGGACGTTGAACAAAAACACTTCATGTTTTACAGGAACAGAAATATACATATTTATATAATGTTTTTATGATACGGCATAAGCTCTTCAATAATATTTCAAGTTCTTCTTTTACTTTTTCTCTGACATCTAGTGTGTCTTGTTCCAGGCTAGGAATAATCCAGACATAAATAACATCACGTATCCGGCCAAGCTGAAATTTATCATATTTTAGACATTGGTAAGGTTGGAACACAGACTTTAAGCTCAAATGTTTATTAATTTGACCATCACGCTATTCATATCCATACATATAAGATATTTTACAAACAATATATATATATATATATATATATATATATATATATATATATATTTGGGATATGGGTGAATAAAATACATAACTGAAAGTCTGCAAACTCACAACATTCACATGAATCATTCCTTCGCACGACCTTGAAAATCAGGTTCATCTGTGAAGGCAACCTTCCGCGAGCGGTCTTTAATGCTGAAAACGAACCTCTGCCAGATGGGAATTGTGGTGATGGCCAGCACTACTTGTCTCAATGGTCAAACATAAAAATAAAAGTTGTGACATTTCAAGGAAACACCTGTTTACATATCATTTGCGCATGTTTTCAAAATAATACTTATTCCATGAACTCCTTGCCACAAAAACATCCATGTTTATGCAATTTGCCTTCAAACAATGTTTTTCTGACATATTTGAATGAACCAAAGAGTCCGTCGATTCTGCGCAACGTGGTGTGACTGTTAAACTGTTTGTTAGAGTGCAAGGTTGTCAAATAGAAATTTGACAACTTGGGTTGTTATTTTAGGTACACCTATTGGAAAACACTAAAGTTGTCGATTTGACAACCCAATGTTTCAGTCTGACCAAGCTGTTTTGGAAAAGGCATGCTTCCCGTTGAATGTTTGAACTCCGGGATACATGAGAAAGCCCCCCCCCCCCCCCAACCCCCCCCCCCCCCCCCACACACACACACCAAAAAATTATCAAGCCGTATAAGTCCTCCACCTCAGCGTGATAGACCTAATAATCCCCGTCCAACATTGGAATTGCAGGTATTAAAATAATGATATTAAACCTTATGTTCTATTTATATCTGTGCATATTCTGTGATATATTCTGTGATATATTCGAATCACAGACAGCAAAAGTGATCTCTGTGAGGCACTGGGAGCAAGTTAGTGTTTACAAAACTATCATGGCTATCATTATGTTGACAAAATACATGAAGCCATAAACAAAACTTAATATCAAACCAGGATTAATAAAGGGCCGTGAGTTTTATTTCAAAGAATCACGTTGCCAAGTATTAATGATACATTGCCAACAAACACATGCTTACATGTAAGCAACTCATTTAACGCTTATATGATTCAAAACAATCGAGTTTTATAGAATTGTTGAAATTTAAAAGATAGGAAATACGTCAGCCTCTTTGCTGCCGTCAAAGATTTTTCTACTCCTCTCTAGGCAAGCTATTTATTTTTTTAATTCCGTTATCCTGCATGGGTGGTCGCAACCAGTCTTTCAACCAGATAGTATACCATCGGTCGCGCAACCGCTCATTACTCACGAAACACAAGGGACTACGTTTTATACTCTTGTTTTAAAGTCAACTCCGTCCTGCTTCCATGACACAAAGGTGGATATCCGATAACCAGTTCCTCATTCCTAGACTTGTTGTGTCAGGTAACGATATTTGGAGAACACTTAGGAGAATGATACCATCGTCATATATATTGTCCTATTTTTTTCCTCGGAATGATGTTGCTTGGATCTGTCTTTTAATGTTTTACGAATCTGTGCTATTTTCCGGACGAGTCAGCATCCGCCTAGCGCCATATCGGTCCTCTGACATTACGACTACACTACTGGCTGTCAGAGTGTCTTTACGCATTATAAGGCCCCATGAGGACGCAAATATTTTCCTTATTTTTTGACAACGCCCCTGGCCTACAGGTTCATTGTCAACACGCCTGTCCGGAGATCACTACTCTCTAGTAAAGGAGGTTAGATTAGCCATGGGCATTTGAATAGTGTGGTTAAAAAAAGCAACATGGCGGCAAGCAGTTAAAACGTGGTACACATCTAGGGAATCTATTTTCTGTAAACTTTTGTTAAACATGAACATAAACATTTATATTTAGCACTTGTGTTCTCGTGGGCACGTGCATCTGTTATTGGATGCTACGTCACAAATTATACAACCATTCCCCTGCCTGGATAAGTTACAAATGAAATGACAGGGACATTGGCATTTTACGGTGAACCTCCCAGCGAACATTAAGCCACTTGTACCAATTGTTTAAAGTGAAATATCCATGTTTGAAATGTGCAAGTCCAGCTTTTATTCCATCTCCTAGCATGGTTCCCAGCCTGCCTTGCGCTAGGCTGACGGAGCGACTTGAGCGTAGCGCAAGGCAGGCTCGGAACCATGCTTGCGATCTACCGGCCTGCGACTGAAATGTACATGCGTCTCTGGCATGACGTCACAAGCCAACAGTGCTTTAAAACACGGCGTATTTATATATGACAAACCGGGTAACTAGGGTACAACTGCCAGTGACCAAACCATGCGGCCTACCTCATCTTAATTTTACTGTAACAACCCAGGGAAACGCTTTTCGTATTGGTGTTTGAAAATAAATTTAAAATTTATTAAATACCATACGAATGTTCAATCTTATTAAAATTTACCCCCTAAGCCTTGCTTTCGTTAAACACCCAGTCATTCATCATAATAATTTACACTGAACACGGTCACACTAATAGGGTGAAACCCAAATTCCGTAACAGAACTGACATGATTTCATAAAGATTAAATGAAAATTCATGGAAAGCAGGTGGAAACTAATTAGGGGAAATCCGTGTAATTTGGACCCCTTAAAGAAAATCTTTGAAAATTTTAAATATATAAATCATATAAAAATTGTAAAATCATTTTTATTGAGGAACCTGGTACAAGAACACTTTACTGTGAAAGTAGTCTTGCAAAATTAATATTACCGACTTTAAAGTCAGTGACAAAAATAATTAATTCTGGTCCATATTACACACTCTTAATGTAATATGGACCACATAACAGTGTAATTTGGACCATTACCTCAACAGATTCAAATAAAGTTAATATCTACTTCAAAAGCAGAAATATTATTTTATACTCTTAAGTGACCAATAATGAAGAAAAACATATAGGCATAAAAGCCAAACATGTTTTCAAGTTTATCATGAAGGAAAAAGAGTTATAAAACACATATCGTCGATAATATTCACTGTAAATACAGCTTGCATGGAGGCAAAAATTAAACAAGACAACGTAATACTGCAGTTACAATTAACCTTTTTTTATTTCAAGTTTAAATCCACTTCAAAAACGGAAATGTTATTTACCTATATATGCATGAAGAAGAACATGCACCTAACATAAAAGCCAGACATGTTTTCTTATTTATTCCTCAATGGGTGTGCAATTAGTATACTCTCCTGTACAGGACTGTAATAGACTATACCCCCTCCAAATATCAACCCCATATATGCGTCTATATATATATATATATATATATATATATATATATATATATATATATATATATATATTTTTACGTAACCTAATAACAACAGATCAGGTAGTCGTGACGAAATTTTGTTACGGAGATAAAAGTCAGATTCTGTAACAATAGGCAGCGTGATATGTCTAGGGGAATGAATAAAGAAGTCAGTGATTTTTGTTAACAAGTAATTATAATTTATTCTTAAAACAATCCTAACATTACAATACACTAAATCAATACCATTACACAGTGTAACAACAGTATAACAGTAAATTACTACAGTTACACAGTATAATAAATAAATTGTACAGTACCAGAGTGTCCGGATCCTAGGCTTTGATTCTGGATACAACCACTGTCACAACTCAACAAGTCCTTTAAAACATATAATCCAGATGAACAGTTCACGTAAATCTTCTCAGAGAATAATAGTCCAATTCAATCCCGAAATCAATTTGTTGTAATCCAAAAGTGAAGTTCTGGTAATAGTCCAAAGGCAAACTGAAGACTGAATAAAATCTGTTACAAAGTTCGAAGAATATCTATCAGTGCTGCAATTATCGGAAAGGTCCACAAACTGACTCACACTCTTCCGTCTCCGATGGAATATTTCTCTCTCCCCTCGGATCTAAACACACACCTTATTTATAACTTTTTCACCCAAAGCCCAGAAACTTCTATTTCACGAACAATCCAAAAAACACAACAATACATAATACACACGCCCCCAAAAGAATAGACCTGATCATTCCAGACTAGAACAAAGAACGCTGTGTATCTACACCTCAGAGGTCAACTAGTACGGATTACACCGAGCGCTGTGTCTCTACACGCCATGGCAACGCCCTAAGCCTGCGCTACACGAATCAGAATGTCAACAGCGCACAATAAAAGAGACACCTGTAACAATATATATATATATATATATATATATATATATATATATATATATATATATATATGTCGTCGGATGCCCACTTGCCATATTTGCCTTTTGCTTTCCTGGATACCCGCGTAGTCATGTCGGCTAGTAGGCCTACTAGCCCTTTAAATGAGCTTTTGTTTGTGTAAAGGTATGTTTCCATGTGCGCGTATATGCCTATCAGCGTATATTCGCGTGAAACAATAGGTGTGTTTCCATGTGCCCGTAAATGCGTACATGCGTGAACTGGCAGACGTAGGCCTATATATTTCTACAGTGGGTCGAGCAGGCCTTCCACAATAAGATGCTGAAGAAACGTCATTTTATCCCGAATCCTGTGGCGATTTTCACGCATATACGCTGACGGACACATGGAAACACCCCAGTTACAAAATCATATGAGTGATTTTTCACGCATATGCGCATATACGTGCACATGGAATTACCCAGCCCTTAAGTCAATATCAATGTAATCTAGAAGAAAGAAATAAATCGAATGATAGTTTCCTTTGATGTGTAAAATGAACAACCTGTGTGTAATTTGGACCACCGGTCCATATTACATTAAAGAGCCTGGTCCATATTACACACAGCAAGTCGATATGCAGATTTTGACCCTGACCTTATTTACATATTATTAGCCAAAATCAAATTGGCCAGTTCTAGACCCATGTTATAAAGCTGTGTATTGTTGGGACATGATGGGATCTTCATTGAATAAAAGTCAGAATACTTCGATATTTATATGCATGGAAAATAAGAACAAACTATGAAATTTACATCTTCAAGTTGAATATTCGCCAAAACTTGCACCTAGCTTTCCTGCACCGTTGTTGTATGCTTAAAAATGGTCGATGCTACAGTGACGAACTTGCCTCGTGTTGGTACTATTTTTCCAAATATGGAAATTTTGGGTGTTTCAAATTACACAGTGGTCCCTTTAGTACATTGTTGTATCACAGTCCGTGCTACTAACCACGTTTGAAATGACTGTATGAATTCTAAATGTACATAAACCGATCCTAGTTCGAATCATGTAAGTATATATATAATAAGGCCTATTTAAGTTCATCATGGCATATTAAAGCTGTGATTTACGGCTTGATTCTGGTAAAGAATTCCCATAAAAACACAGTACTCCCACCCGCCATTTTTCTTTTTTTGCCCCACACTGGCAAAATCGTAAATGACGTTTTTCGCCTTCACTGTAAAAGAGTTTACCGTAAGTAACGGGAAATGTCGATCTCTGGACACGCGTATTGACATAAACCAGACTTATCAATAGCATTTAACGTGTACTTTCTATCAACACCAAACATAAGCGATAAAAGTTCTGTCTAAACTCAGCATATTGGTAAACCCCTCCGCATGTTTGTTGAATTTCTGACCGCAAGGAAACAGACATGGCTCGCACGGGTTACTAGACGCAGCCAACTTGTACGCGATACAGGAAATGACTCTTTACCATAGAGACGGGGTTTCAGTTTTGATTGTGAGTTCACATGTGTTCTCTTGCGTATTCAACATTCGTAGTATAATGTTAAGATTATGGGCTGTTAACCACAATGTGAATGCAACATGATGGAAGACCAGTGCGATGCATTCCTCGACATTGCTTGTATCACGACTCAAGTAGGCTTACCAGCCCAATTAACATTGCCTACGGAATCGGGTTGTCACGGCTAGCATCCGCCCGATCCTTTATATCCTAATATTGATTACCTGAATGATTATTATTTTTTCCTACTTATCTATGATCCAACAGAAAATATCTCTATATATATTTCAAGCTGGCTGTATTATTGACTCATGAACAATTCAGTGCAATGGGGGTTTCAGCCAGACTTGAGATCTAGCCTTTATGGATTTTTTTTCCTGCGAACTATTGATTTATTATATTTTCCCTCTGAAATTCTTTTTAAAAATTCCAAATAATGTACGGCTATGTAACATGTCAGCTGTCATCTTTATCACCATTTTATAATTCAAATTTCAACAACAACAATAATAGTAATAATAATAATAATATCATTATAATTAATATTTAAAAAAAATCAGAATCTCTTCAAAGAACTGGCTTAAACCGTTTAATATACAGATTTACATGGCATTCTGACAGAAGCTAGAATGGTTTGTATAAATGATAATCCTCCCGGCTTGTTTTTACGTATTTAATTATCATGACATATCCGACTTTCCAACATGCCTACCAACTGATAGCTTTGGAAATGAAATCTGATTCACCGCATGTCTAAGATTTATTGCTGGGGAATAACAATCGTTTACCATACAGAAACCTACATTGAAATTCAGTACAAATTACACGACATCCAAGCCTTCCTACCTTTATCTCGTGTAGTTATATGAATAAATGATTTAACATTAATGCATTAATACGTTAATTTCAGTTTTATTATATGCACGTGCTGCTCTACAGTATATGACGATATGCCGGTTTTAATTTCTAATAAACAGGTAATTTCATGTTTACATGATTAATGATGTGGCAATGTATGTAAAAAGATTATTTTATTAAATTTGAATGTTCAACAATAAGGTTAATTCCGGGAGCAATTTCACAAAATGGCTTGAATTTAATCTGATATTTAAATTTGTCAGATATTCTTCATTACTTAAAAAAAAAAAATCCTGGTGTCTGCGTTTGAATGGGTACAAGCATAACATTTTTTTTTCTTCAAAAATTAAGGCTTCAAACTACATACATTTTGAAAGCCTTATATTTTATGAAATACTGCATGTTTACATTTTACAACTTAGGACGTTTTGTGGTCAGAAGATATATTGCTAATTGCTTTTGCTTGTTTGAAGAGCTAGAGGTGAGAGAACACTTAGATTTCGGATAAATATATACAGCAATGTATATGCCGGTCTATGGCACAGGGGTAGAGCACAGGAGTCAAAACCAGGAGCTGGTGAGTTCGAATCGGTAAGATTTTTCACGGTCGCTCCCTACCTAAGATGAGCGCTCTGCAGGCTTAATGGGAAAGCCGTGCTCAGCGACCATATTTCACTCACAAACGAGTGCGCCTTTCGGGGGTTACTCGGCGGTATGACCCAGTAATGGTGGCGATTACACAATCCAACTGCTATAGAATATTCAGGTCACATGTTTTGCGCAATTTCCCATTAAGGCAAAAACCTGTCACGGTCAGGGTCGGGCAGACGATGGAGACGTGAATATTTATCCAGACCTGTTGGTTGTTTATACGAAGCAGACGTGAGGACCGACTCTGTGACGCCATATAAAGGTATAAGGGAGATAGTTCAGTACTAGGGGCCCATTGTAACTGTCGGGTTATCTCAGAATGCGGGTTGTACATCCTGATGGACGATTTAATAACAAGGACATTAAAGGCCAGCAGAAAGACCTTTATAATAAATATTTGCTTCAGCCTTCCACCCAGACAAGCCAGGAGCAATTCTTTATTCTATTAACCGCAATGTGACTTCATTAGCAGTCAGGCTCTGAACGCCCGCGTGATGTCTGAATAACATTGGACAGAGATTCGCCTTGTCTTCGGACAAGGCCGTGAATTACGCACCGGTGCACATGGCTCCATATTTAGTCTTGTAGAGTTTTCAGTCAGAGTTATCAGCCTTCTTAAATAAACTGATAGAGGCCTGCGAGTCATGATGCATGTCATAATAGAACACCCATTCTATGGGTGCGATCAAAATATTTGCTGTGAGTTAGTATTTGACACCGGAGGCTTATATGGTCGTGTTATCTATGATAAATAATTAAGAAAAAATGTTGTCACACGAAATTAATTACATTAATTACCTCCTTTCTTCACTATAGCACCGATTTACATGAAGCTGTTAGGCCGTCATGACGGACGCAGAGACAAACTTTCCGAGTAAAACCATCCTCGTTAATAATAATTGCATGCTGCACAAATACACGCAAATCATCCGTGAATGTTATATTTTTCCCCCCAACAGAATAAGGTTTTTCAATGTTTTTCCGAGGAAAAGTTGAAGTTTTACAAGCAGATGAATTGAAAAATTACTGTTAGAAATGGCGTGCACATCTGCATATTCTAGAATTGATGCGAACCCAATAGCTTGTATTGCCACCTCAACGTCTTCAGTTAGTAAAAAATCGACGTTTGGGTGGCAGGCTGCCGCTATACTAATTCCAATGTCGCAGGAGAAAAAACACTTCGTATTTTACATGAACAAAAATATGTACATTTAGAATGTTTTTATGTTACGGCATAAGCTCTTTCAGTCTGACGACGTGGCAAGGACATTGCTTTATTTCAAGTTCTTCTTTAACTTTTTTTTTGACTTTTTATGTCTCTTGTACCAGGCTAGGAATAATCTAGACATAACCTGTGATTAACATCAGATATCAGGCCCAGCTAAAATTTATCATATTTTCGACATTATCAAGGTAGGAACACAGACTTTAAGCTCAAATGTTTAACAATTTGACCATCACGCAGTTCTCCATCCATCCATGTTAGACATTTTATACACAAGAAAAATATATAAATGGGACATGGATGAATAAATTAGATAATTGGAAGTCTGCAAACGATACTATTGAGCCTCCCTGGGCACGACCTTGAAAATCAGGTTCAGCTGTGAAGGCAACCTTCCCCGAGAGGTCTTTAATATAGTGGTGGACCTATCATCGAGTTTTTTCAAAAGGCAGTCGGTTTGCTGCCACTTTCAAGCGCTCGATTATCAAAGGCATTTATCGATTACATCATACTCATGATTTTTTTTTCCAGAATGTCTTTATGTTATAGGCAAAAATTATTCTTCAATTTTTTACAACATTCCGTGCTTCATATAATGAGTCTGTGTTCCCAAATACCCTCCGTATCTGAGTATGACACGGTAGATGAGAGAACGGAGGACTTATTAAACCACTGTGAACTGGCAGGGAGCTGCAGAATTAGCGGAGAGTTTTCTAACGAGATGTTCATTGCAAAATATGGGCGATATGGCGTTAAAATGCTCCATAATTCTCCAGGTCTTTGCCAATTTTGCGAGATTCTCTTAGAAATAATCTCTTCAACTGATGCCAGGTGCCGTTGCCGCATGAGTTATTATATATTTAGCTTTCAATTACTTTTTTTAAATTGTTATCAAAAATAATATAGGCCTGTAATTTTCCTGGCGGAGTTGTGAAACCAGTATGTATGTCGGCAGTCGTAATAATTGTTATAAAATGAAAGTCCTTGCTTGTGGTGAAGTTAGAATGATACGCAGGTGTATTCAAGGGGGCCAGTAAGTAGATGTCCTGGACTGTGGTTTAATTCTTGATTATTATAATTCATTAAAATGAAACTTTGAAAAGCATATCTTAGTAATAATAGGAAAATATAAAAAAGGCAAAGACTTCTTTTCATGAGGTAAAATTACTCAGATATACGGGTTGGGTTAAGAGAGTACAGTTTCACAGATAATTGCATATTTCTTCATATTTTTCTGAACTGATTAATAATCGATCATCGATCGGTTTGCCAAAACCGATGATCGATTATGAAAAAGGAACCGACTCCCACAACTACTTTAATACTCAAAACGAACCTCAAACGAAGCCAGACTGAAATTGTGGGGAGGGCCAGCACTACTCGTCTCAATGGTCAAACATAAAAATTAACAAGGCCTACAGGCCTAATGCGAACCTGTGCAAAGTTTGGGTGTATGAATGGAGGTTTATTTTTTTAAATTTAATATTGATCCTCTATGTCCTGCATATCTAACTTAGTCATAATGATTTCAGCCAAAATGACATTTTGGACCTGCACGTTTAGGACTAGGACATTTTAAAACTAGGATGTATCAGTCAGGATATATCGGATATGTTCTTTTTGCCAGGGGGGATTATTGGGACAGATGAACGGGCAATTTGGCAGCATGGTCTAAACGCCATACAGAGCTTGGACAGTTGCCATGGTGATGTCTGGACCTCACCTGGTTGAAATGAGTGACCTCTTGACTTGGCATGTTGAAACCTGGCATGTTGACAAATCTTTTTTCAACACTAAATGCCTTTTTCAATTGGCTACACTGCTTCTTTAAAGCTGCATTTACCCAATATGTTCTTATAAAACTGGCAGAACCCTACCATAGAATAATTCTTGTAAAGTTTAAACAAATCAGCTTAACAGTTTCATCATAAAACAGTGTATAAGCTAGAAGATTCTAAAATTACATTTTTGCTTGTAAACAAAAACCAGATTAATGAAGAAGGCCCCACTAATACCTCAATTTCGTGTATGACTTATGTGACAAACATGAGCATAATATTTGGTGATGATAGCTCCAGCCGTTTCTGAGATTTTAATGTTAGTGTGCTTTTTTGGACAGATGACTAAGTTCAACCTCTCGTAACTCGGCCAAAAATCACCAAACTGGAACCCTTCGAACAAAATTGAGAAAAAAATATTTTCAGGAATCATTTCCGTGAAATATTGGACAATTTGGCTGGAAAGTTTCGGCGAAGAAGATGTTTAAAGCCTTTTTAGCTTTTTCCATATAAAATCTAAGGAAATGCAGTTAGAAAAAAAATCCGATGGAGTTTTTCAGATTACTGATTATTTGCAAAAAAATGGTGATGCTAGCTCCTGCCGTTTTTGAGAAAGCTATGGTTAACGTATAGACGACGCACGATCGACGCACGCCGCACCATCGCATAAGCTCACAGGTTCGCAAAAATTGTTACATATCACATTTTTTACATATCACCTGCGCATGTTTACAAAATAATACTTATTCCGTGAAGTCCTTACCAAAAAAGCACCCATGTTTATGCAATTTGCCTTGAAATAAATTCTTATCCAATATATTTGAATGAACCAGTGAGTCAAATTCTGCGCAATATGGTGTGATTGTTAATCTCTTTGTTAGTATTCAGGGTTGTGAAATATATATTTTGACAACCTGCGTTGTTTTTTTAGGTACAACCATTTGACAACCCTACAGTTGTCATATGTTTTCATTCTGACAAAGCTGTTTTCGAAGAGGCACGCTTCTCGTTGAAGGTTTGAATTCCGGAATATATGAGAAAGCCCCCCCCCCCAAAAAAAAACTTTCAAACCGTATAAGTCTTCATCCTAGCCTTTATAGACTTAATAATCCCCTTCCAAATAAGGATATTAATTGTGTATGACATATTAAAATCACAGACAGCAAACGTGATCTCTGTGAGACACTGCGAACAACTTAGTGTCTATAAAACTGTCATGACTATGATTACGTTGACAAATTACATGAAGCCATAAACAAAACTTAATATCAAACCAGGATTAATATAGGGCCGTCAGTTTTATTTCAAAGAATCACGCCGTCAGGTTTTATTGATGCGTTGCCGACAAACACAAACTTACATTTAAGCAGCTCATTTAACGCTTACATGATAACACAACATCGAGTTTTAAGACGTGTTGAAACCTTAATGTTCGGAAATACGTCAGCATGTATGCTGCCCTCAAAAAATGTTTTGTAACTAAATGCATTTTGATTGATAGCCGTAAAATCAGTTTGGCATAACGGTCGTGGGCGTGTTTCTTGACAGACTTGTTTAGAGGGATTTGTGCAGAAGCTAAAACCCAGGATTCATATCTAATTCATTAATTTAAACAAAGCATAAAGGCAGTGACGGCTTGGTGTTGATGTACGTGATAGCGCCGAGACGTTTGTTCATAATTCCCGTTCAGCTTCCAAGTGACTAAATAGAAAGCTAAGTCGACGTACTTGAGGATGTAATAAAGTCCGGAATTAACGCTAAATTATTTAATATGACAGAAAATGTGCTTTTAAAGGATACACGTACGTCACAGATGAAACTCGTCAATGTTAACGGACACGATAGTTCCGGGAAATTATATTATATCATTTCCCCAATTTTTTTTTTAAATCTCCTTCGCATCAAGCGGTTTCTTTGCCACTTTTTCGCTTTTGTTATTGGCACTGCAAAATGTCTATATGTAACTCTAATTTACAATTTACTCTAAAAGGCAACGTGTTAAGGTAAAACACAAACAGCATGGCTTTTGGATTTTGGAGATCTTTTAAGCACAGACAAAATAAGGGCACATCAACTTTGTCCCCTGTGACTTATTGGATGATTTAAAAATTTGCAAAAGAGTTATATAGAAATCCATCTGCTCTGAAATATTCAAGTCATGTTTTGTGCAAGTTTCCGTAAAGCAAAAAACCTGTCACGGTCAGGGTCGGACAGACGATTTTTACCTGAATATTTATCAGGACCAGTTGGTTGTTCATACGAAGCAGACGTGAGGACATACTCTGTGTCGCCATATAAAGGTGAGGGAGATACTCCAGTACCAGGGGACCCATTGTAACTGCCAGGTTTTCTCAGAATGCGGGCAGAACGTCGGACAATTTTATATCAAGGACATCGAGGGACAGCAACAGGACCTTCATAATAAATATTTGCTTCAGCCTTCCATCCAGACAAGCCAGGAGCAATTCTTTATTCAATTAACAGCTAGATGACAACAGTGAGACTTCCTTAATTAGCAGTCAGGCCCTAGACACTCGCATGATGTCCATTTAAAATAATATAAGAGATTCGCCTTTTCTTCGGACAAGGCCGTGAATTACGCACCAGTGCATAGAGCTCCATATAAGTCTTGTGGAGTTTTCAGTCAGAATAATCGCAAAAATTATAAATGAAATAGTATGTCCGTTTCCGGATGAAAACTAAGATAAATCTTTATAGAACTGATTTATATTGAAATGCTAATATAATCGTATTCTGGTTTTATTATTTGTTTCAATGATATCTCATTATTACTCTAAACTACATTCCATTATTCAAATCGCACACTTAGTCAAAAAGGACAGATATTCAAATAATATTTATTTGGGACAAAAACCAATTTGCTGGTTAATTGTGAAACATGTTAAGGTAACCTGTAATAATCCAGACATAACCTGTAATTAACATCATATATCCGGCCCAGCTGAAATTAATCATATTTTAGACATTGGCAAGATTGGAACATGGACTTTAAGCTCAAATGTTTAATAATTTTACCATCACGCAATTCTCCATCCATAAATATTAGATATTTCACAAACAAGAAAATAAACTGTATAACTGGAGGTCTACAAACGACCACATGAAGCCTTCCTGGGCACGACCTTGAAAATCAGGTTCAGCTGTGATGGCAACCTTCCCCGATAGTTTTGAAGACTCAAAACTAACCTCAGCCAGATGGGTATTGTGGGGATGGTCAGCACAACTTGTCTCAATGATGAAACATAAAAATAATCAAGGGACCCATGGGTTACATCGCTCAGCTATATTATGGAAATTTCAGCAAAAGCAAAATATACTTTTTCTTTTGGTTTTTCATGTATGTTAGCAGTTGAAAGCTAAGGGGAAATGGCCCTGCTAAAATGAAACCCTATAAATTATTGAATAATGGACATGAGTAAAAGTATAATAAAAAACATAAATTGATTAACTGAAATAAAATGCGGTAAAAATTCAGGTGAGCATTAACAAAATTTAATAAGCATGTTAAAACAAGCCAATTAGTTTTAAATTGCATTTGCACTTTAAAATAAATTACACATGTGGCCTGAAACCATTTAATGATGCAAAAGGGGAAAAAATGAGCCTAAGTGTTATATGAAAGGATACATTTCATAAAAAAAATGAGTGAATGTAATTATGATTTCAATAATTAAATATATGGCCGTATGAGCTAAAAATTACTCCCACAAAAGTTTGCCCAATATTCCTGATTCACTAAGTTTAACAGTGTTATTCATATCAAGGCCCAACCAACTTTAAGAAATAAATGAAATGCTACAAATGATTTATATCTTATTAACTCTTTAAACACGGCAGTGAGCATTTACAGTAGATACTTATATTTTATTATATTTGAATATAAGGTTTTAATCGTGAAAAAGGTAAATAAAATTTCAGAATTGTTCAAGTCTCAACAAAAACAAATGAATTTAACACTGAAATTTTAAGATTCATCTTGTTTATTAGTCCTGTGTACTGAAGGGGTGGGTGGGTAGAGGAGTCTCTGTCGTTACTGCTGGTCGCTGAAAAAATGTGAAATTAATAGATTCATCTTGTTTATTGTAGAGGTCAATAGAATGGGGTGGAGGGAGGGAGGAATGGGGGGGGGGGGGCGGCGGCGGAATGCTCTCTCTAGTAGTTACTGCAGACAACCTGACCCAGATCACCTAGACAGAGGGGGCTGGCCAGGTTTGAAATGTCATATTATAAAAGTGCAAATCCATTTCTGTACAAGCTGTGAAAATTAACCTAACAGTGATTACAGTAAGAAAATGTGCCATAGTCAAATTTTGGCAAAATTTAAGGCATTATTGCTGATAATTCAAAAAATTTACAAAACTTAATTACAAAATATAATTTTATGCTGGAAATAAGCTCTATATCCTAAAAAATATCATGTTAAGTGAGAAATATATTTCCGGAGTTTTGACAAAGTGCATTATGTTTGGGCGCATAGCTTCAAGAAATTACACAAAACTAATCCAAGGAAAAATATGACTATATTAAATTGGATCAATATCAGATCAGTTGTTTTGATACTATGCAGTCTTGACGTGTAACAATGGGTTTTCAATGGAAATTTTTGGTTTTTCCTTAATATCTCTAAGGAACGAAGTCGTAGTTACCCAATTTTGATATGGTAAGAGATTTTGGGAACATTTTGATATGGTAAGAGATTTTGTACGCTGAATTTTGGATTAGTATGTCTAACGGTTTCAAAACGGACGGATGGACGGTATGTTTAGCCATGCTGTTCTGTTATTTTCATGCTTTTCCCTGATCATATGACATTTGTATCGAAACATACAAAAAGGTCAAATATAAAAAAAAAACGCCCGCCCGCACAGATTTCTGAAAAAAGTTCCAGAGAACCACACCTTTTTTTTGCCTTATTGTCAGCTGAGCTAAATTGTTACATTTAAAGTAATCGCCTTCTGTTAACATATCACCTGCGCGTGTTTACAAAATAATACTTTTTCCGTGAAGTCGTCACTACAAAAACACCCATGTTTGTGCAATTTGCCTTGAAAACAATTCTGATCCAGCTTTTCTGAATGAACTACATTTACTTCATTTACACCTACGCCGCTGGTGAAATTAGAACCCTAGTGCATTGTGGGCATAGGATTGCTATGCCTACAATCCCAGGCCAGTAAAGTCGAATTCTTGCGAGTCCGATTCTGCGAAATATGTGGTGTGTTTGTTAATCTGTTTGTTGGTTGTAACATACTTATTTAACCAGAATTACAAAAATAGCCGTTAGGCTAATGCAATTTTTTTCCTGTGAAACATATATACAAACAAAAATTCAATACAAATACATGTTGATTACACGAGAACATAGTTACACTGACATAGTGTGAACAAACATATTCATTTAAAATACAAACACACTCATACGGCACATACAAAAGTGCCTATTACATAGTTACATCAGATCCATAAAAGTATCAGACAGTTGAAATGATTACATTTAAAATCAAAATCGTTTTGTGTACCTTGTGTATCTGAATACGTGACTAAAGAGTTTAAAATTATCTGTAGTGGTCAGGGAACAGCTGCCACAAAGAAAAATTCTAAATATTTCTAACTTAGTTGTCATAGAGTAATTTTAAGTTATATATGGAAATGTAAAACAGCAAAATTCCTGCAAACTAGCAAGAATTGTGCGTCTCTGTTTAATATAAAGTAGGCAGTCTAAAAAATAATGAACAGTTTCGTCAACGAGATCACATTCACAAGTTGGCTTTTCGGTTAAGTAGGCCTTAAACAGAATACTGTTTAGGGTGCTGCAGTCACTGCGTAACCGCGTGTGTAGGATATAGTCACGTCGTTGTTACCATACAGGGCTGTCAAATAGATATTTTGACAACCTGGGTTGTTTTAGGTTCACCCATTAGACAACCCTAAAGTTGTCGAATTGACAACCTTATGTTTTCAGTCTGACCAAGCTTTTCTTTGGAAATGGCATGCTTCTCGTTGAAGGTTTGAACCCCCCCCCCCCCCCCCCACTCCCCCCCAAAAAATACTATCAACCCGTTTAGGTTCTCCTCTTTGGTGTAACAGACATAATAATCCCCGTCAAACATTGGAATCGCAGGTATTAAAATAATGATATTAAACCTCATGTTCTTTTAAATCCGTGCGTGATATACTAGAATCAAAGACAGCAAAAGTGATCTCTGTGACATACTGGGAACAACTTAGTGTTTACAAAACTGTCAAGGCTATCATTATGTTGATGAATTACATAAAGCCATAAACAGAACTTAATATCCATCCAGGGTTAATATAGTGCCGTGAGTTTTATTTCAAAGAATCACGCTGCCAAGTTGTACTGATACATTGCCAGCAAACACAAACTTACATGTAAGCAACTCATTTAACGCATATAACATTCAAAACCATTGAGTTTATAAGACGTGTTCACCCCTTGAGGTTAGGAAATACGTCAGCATGTCTGCTGCCAACAAAGATTTTTTTTCTACTCGTCACTTGGCAAGCTATTCATTTTTCAATTTCCGTTATCCTGCATGTTTGGCCGCAGCCATTCTGACAAAGATAGTGTTCCATTGGTCGCGCACCCGCTCATTACTCACGAGACACAAGAGACTACGTTTTTTCTCTAGTTTGAAAGCCAACTCCGTCCTGTTTCCAAGACACAAAGTTGATATGCGCTAACAAGTTCCTCATTCCTAGACATGTTGTGTCAGGTAACGATATTTAGAGAACATTTAAATGATACCATCGTCATACAAACTCCTAGTTTTTTCCCTCCGAATGATGTTGCTTCGATCTGTATTTAATGTTTGATGACTCTGTGCTATAGTTTCTGGACGAGTCAGCATCCGCCCGATCCGTCGTTATACCCTTATTTTGATGATCTGAGGGATGGCCTACAATTTTTTTTCCTACTTATCTATAATCCAACAGAACGTATCCCCTCATATATTTCCAGCTGACTGTATTTTTGCCAGTGGACTGATGGACAATTCAGTGCAACGGGGGTTTCAGCCAGACTTGAGACCTAACCTTTTTGTATTTTTCCTGCGAACTATCGGTGTATTAAATTTTCCCTCTGAAATTCAGTTTTAAAAATCCCAAATGATGTACGGCTATGTAATATGTCGGCTGTCATCTTTATCATTATTTTATAATTTTATAATTCAAGTTGCAACAACAACAATAATAGTAATAATAATTATAATATCATTATTATCATTATTATTATTATTATTATTATTATTATTTCAAAATCAGAATCTCTAAAAAGATCTGGCCTAAACTGTCTCAACCTACAGGTTAAACATGGCATTCTGAAAAAGCTAGGATGGTCACTATCACTATCTCTCGGCTTGGTTTTACGTTGTTATTATACGTTACGTTTTATGTCAGGACACATTCGACCTTCGAACATTCCCAGCATGAAATCTGATTCACGCAGGTCTAAAATCCAGATGGTCAAAATCTCAAATTATGTAGGAGATTTCTGCAATGTTTTGTGCGTGGCTGCAGGGAACACTACAACATTTTATCTTAAAGGTAGTAAAGCTCATAGTGCATTGCCAAAGGATATGGAGCAACTCTGTTAAAGTCACGGTTCATGTTTTCCACGCGCGAACTGTCCGTACCTAGCATGGCCCTCCCATAATCCCTTTTGTTAGACGGTTCATTGCCGGGATTTAACAATTGTTTTCCATATAGAAAACTACATAGAAAATCAGTACAAATTACAACACACAGGAGCGTCAATGTAGGGGTGGGGGGTACACACACACACTTTTTGGCAAGGGGGGGGGGGGGGGGGGCAATTTAATCATCCCCCAACCTTTCAAAGAATAATATTTATATATTGCAAAAAAATAAATTAATAAATAAAATTATAGAATTTGCATGGTTTTATTCATGAGTTTACTATGAAATATTATATCTACACAGCATAGAAAAATAATACTGTATATGAAATGTGATTAAGAATATATATTTCAAATGTGTAATACAAGCGCTAATATATTTTAAATGTGTATTACAGAGTCTAAAAAATGTTTGTGAATATATATATGTGTAGGTGTGTGTTCCAGTTAACCCCCCACATTGGAAGAAAAATGACGCCACTGACACCACACCCCAGCCTTCCTACCTTTCATCTCGTGTAGTTATATGAATTACTGATATAATATTAATGCATTAATACGTTTATTTCAGGTTTATTATGCACCTGCTGTTCTACAGTACGTATAACAATATGTCAGTTTTAACCCCCACAAAACAGGTAATTTCATGTTTTCCATTATTAATAATGTGCCTATTTATATATGTCGAAAGATTATGATATTAAATTTAAATGTTCAAAATTAAGGTTAATGCCAATAGATATTTCTAAATTTGGCTTGTATTTTTACCTGATATATAAATTTGTTATATATTCGTCTTTACTCTAAAAATGACCCTGGTGTTTGTGTTTGAATGGGTGCAAGCATATCATTTTTTTTTTTCACTATATACATTTAAACGCCAAGTAAGTAATGAAATATTATGTATTTACATGTTACAACCTAGGAAGTTTTGTGGTTGGAAGATATATTGCAAATAGATTTTGCTGGTTTGAAGAACAAGAGGCGACAGAACACTTAAGACTCCGGACAAACAGCAATGCACCCAATAAACATACTGGTCTGTGGCTTAGGGGTAGAGCACAGGACTCAAAGCCGGATCAAAAGTTTATACTAATTAGGCTCTGTCATGCAGGCCCCTGAAACTTAACTTCACTAAAATTAAAACTAGAAACCGGTGATGTAATACTCGAGCCTAGACTTAGACTCAAGTTCGGACTCGAGTCCACTTTTTAGGGACTCGGACCGGACTTGGACTCGAGTGTCCTGGACTTGGACATCAATCGGATTCGGAGGTAAATCGAGAAATCATGCCGAGTCCAGCTGCGATCAACAGCAAAAACAGACTATAAAGGCTTCTACACATGCATGTGCGAACTACTGACGAAATATTACTAAATAACTAGAATACAGGTAGTCGACAAGCGATTACATGGATCCGCCAAAATCAGACTGGGACGGCCGGGTGAAGTGAGGCATGGATTGAGTGGCAAGGGGAAATAGAGTGAGGTGTGTTGCATATTAGCATGGATGTCTGCAGCCTAAATGTGTATGTAGGTGGCACAACAAAATCCAGAAAGCTTTCAAAGTTGTATACATATGCAAAATTTTAGGCAGACAAATCAAACCACTGCTTGTATATGAGTGATTTTATCCCACAGCAGACAAACAGAAGGACGCTGCGCAAAAATGATTGCAGCTGATCTATACACATGCAAAAATTCAGGGGAATATGTCAAACCAGTCCTGAGATATTAGCATTGACTTCTGCAGCGTAAACATAAATGTAGGTGGCGCCACCTGCCACAAAATCCTTAAAGCTATCCAAGATGTATATACATGCAAAATTTTAGGCAGATATGTCAAACCACTGCCAAGATATGAGGGATTTTATCCCACGGCAGACAAACATACGGATGCTGTGCAAAAATGGTTGCAGGTGGCGCCACTTTTTTGTGTATGTTATAAAGCTTTCCAAGGGCGACATTTGTGCAAATTTTTTTGCCTGATTGGTCAAACGAGACCGATATGTGGGTTAATGTGTCAAAACACACGCACAGATGGACGCAATTGAGAGAGGAAATGTCAGAGGTCAACGCAAAATATGTTGGCACCAGTTGACATGTGACCCGATAATGGTGTAAAGTTTCGGAAAAAAAATCTGTCCAGTGGTCTAAGAGTTCTATTCCGGAAACGAACGCAGCAGCGGCGGCGGCGGAACCCGGTAAAAAATATAGAATCCGCAAAACTTTGTTTTTTTTTTTACGGATACAATTACACAGTAAATACCAATGTTTAAAATAATGACAGTAAAGACATGTGTAAACTAACTTAAAAGTGTAAACTGAAATTTTCATTTTAAATTTCTTTTAATGATATTTGTACTGGACTCGGACTTGGACTCGGGTTTCAGATGACTCGGACTTGATGACGGTGGACTATGACTCGAACCTCAAGGACTCGGAGTTGGACTTGGACTCCAGTTGTCTATAACACCGGGGTATATAAAATGAGAGTATGTGTGTGATACTGCCCTTTCGCGAAAAAAAAAATTATTTATTGTCATGATGTTCACTATAAGCCCACCAAAAGTAACTGTTAATGAATGAGAACTTATAAAATATGTATACACTCAGATAGATCGCTGCACCAGGTTTAAAATAGTGTAAACACTTTATGGGGTCTAATATGAATTTAAAACAACTTTTGGATTGATTAAGATACAGGGGTTTTTGACGATAATGATACCTTAAGTTAGCAGGCTTGTTAACTGACGTGGTATCTATCATAATGTATGGCTTTTAACTATTCATCTCTGTCTCCTCTGGATTTTATTATCCTTGATCCTAATAGTTAAATATGCTTTAAGTGTGACCTTTATCGTTGCTGAGTAACGTCCCAGACGTCCAAACTAGGGCACCGGAGCACCATCGTTGCCTCCGCCTGGAGGGTACGCATTCATTTGAGTTCGTGTGTGTGTTTGTCTCTGTGTGTGTGTGTGGGTGTGTGTGTGTGGGTGTTGTTCAAAACATAACATGTGCAATCATGGGCCAATGAAGAATCAGTTAGATTTTGGTGTTGGTCCGGCTCATGATCTCAATCAAGGAAGGACTTCCAGGAATATTCACAAATATGCAGTCACATATACACGAAAGAACCTGGGAATAGGGGCAAAATAAGTGATGGCAAACCAGCCTCGCGTGCACGCAGGTGGCCTGTTCAGGTGGAGCGCCCACTATTTCGGTGTGAGGATTCCCAGAGTTTATCTGCAATATGGCTTGCGTACACCGGCAATTTCAAAGTATGAATTCAGCAAGGGGATTTAAATGTTCGCAAAGCGTTTTTGAAAAGTGTGCTCTCACAGAGCCATCTGCATCCCATTATACTGGACCCTCACATGACTGAGGCTTGCAGTCCTTGAAACACAGTTTTCTAGTTTCCTATTGTAATCACTTTTAAGGAGATCAGTCAAATTGGATCTAAGTCAGCCTGACAAAAACCTAGAAATTAAGGCACTCAGCACACAGCATCCTCCGCCATTTTAAAAACAATAACAATAACTGTATGCAGGTCTTCCCTAGCCTATGCCCCTTCCCTTCCCGAAGTTTCCAGAAACCGTTTTAATTTTAAGGTTTTGGTGTAAACCTGTTCCCTGAAAATCAAAAACATATGCAGGGGTGAAAACATATGCTGCTTCGCGAAAGTCATAAATTACAATTTAAGATTTCTATGTATTCGTGTAGAACTATAAAAGAAAACTTACCTAACATTTTGAGAACCGCTCTCCTTGATTTTGAGGCTCGAGAAGACCCGGCAGATGGCGCTTGAGGGTATGCAGTTGCTCGGGTCTGGGACCTTGACCTTCTGAGGGTAAGTCCAATAAGAATGTACAAAACACTAATTATAGTCATCGGAATTATGAAGAGAATGAAAGTAGTCAACTGAAACATATATTTCATCGTTGACAACCAGTAAAAGGGGATATTGCACACTAAAGAATCCTTCAATGGTTGCTTTGTCCTTGGGTTTATTACAGCGAAGAAAGTGCGGGTGTGTATGGGATAGGGTAGTGCAGTCAGGCACGCCACTAACCAAATCCCTACAATAATTTTCCATGCCCTGGACAGGCGAGACATAGTTTGCGCTTTGATTGGATGACATATCGCCAAGTAACGCTCAAAAGTGAACGCAACAATTGTTAAAATAGACGCAGAGGCGGTGGTCTCGCTCACGAAGGTCTTGAAGATACAGAAGGGTTCGCCGAATATCCAAGGGTACGCCTCCCAAATCGTGTACAGCTCTGGTGGTAAACCTGTAAACAAAATCATACAGTAAGTCATAATTTAATTAAAGGGACCTTTTCACTTTCAAGGCATATTAAATATACATGCAATATAGGGTGTTCTGCTTAAAATATTATGGTATCTGCCAATATTTCGTTCTAAGACCGTTTGATTTCTCTTGTACACGAACGGAAAAAAAAACTAGCATAGGGCGCGAGCAGTGGAGCTAACATAAACACAGCGCGCACGGCTGTACCACACAACTACACCCTAAAAATGTTCAAGCTTCAAGCTTTCTTCGGCGTTTACTCTTTCAGTGTTCTTTTGCTTATTTCGGAGTTGTAGTGCATGCTCAGGATTGAACCGCTGCATGGTCACGCAGTCTTGTTATGGTAAACAGACATACGTGGACTGTGTTTACTCACACACAGAACCATAACAACGTATAAAACAAACGGAGAGATAAGGTCCGTGTGCCGGGATGGTTTGCTGGTAAACTTTTGTGTTATCCAAATGAACTAATAGCGCGAGAGAATAAATATATTAATGCAATCTTTCTGTGTCTTCATAGCAAGTTGGCAAAATTCCGCGTATTGAGTTCCGACAGGAAACTAATACGAAAATCGACCCCTTGCATCATTTTTGGTTCTCAAAGTCCGTAGAAGAATTATTTTTATTGGTGTGGCCTAATTTATGTTTTCATATTATTATACTCAAGTGAGTTTATTCCGATAAAGCGCGCAGTTCTGGTGGCAAACTTGCATATAAGATGGTAATTATAGATATTATAACATTTACCATAATAGCACCATGTTCTAATTTAATTAGCCGCAATAAGGGTGTTATATGAGGTTGAGTTTTAACCTCTCTGTCACACAAATACATTGTTACACAAAATGTGCTATACGCTGTACTCCTATATCACATAGATGACCGCATAGTAAAACCTGTCACAGCTCAACTAATGGGGGTCATCGCATGATATAAGCAATTGGTTTTTATTACTCAATTACGTTTCCATTAGTTATAATCATTAAGATGCAAATATTACTCATAAATACCGTCGTGCGTCATCGTCATGAATGGTTTATGTACTCCCGACAAGTGAAAATAAATATTATCAAAGCGTGAGAGACGATTGATGTTTCCGCCAAAGTAGCTGAGAGCCCGCTAATGAACCGGACTAGTGCTCCCACTTGTTTTAATAACACTGTATATTTTATGTCCGTTCGTATGTCTATTCTCATGTTTGGGGAAGAGTGTGATGTAGTGTAAAATTCGGACCTGAAAGTCTACAGTTCGATCGATCCTGGATCCTCAAAGCAAAATAATAAACTCTCATCAGAATCCAAAAGATTCGCTTAATGATCGGTTATGACTTATACATGATTAATTGTTGATTTATCTGGGACAAATACATCAAAACCCAGCAGGTTTAAATAAACATCTCTTTTTTTATCAAATATTTACTTTCATACTCTTTCAATTAACATTACAATTAACATTAACAAAACAAAATGTAACCAGTAATATGAATAATCTTGTACAAACTTGTATCCAAAGCTCTCCCTGTTCATTGGAATCGAGAACTTTTTAATTGCAATTGTGATTAGTTACAGTTAATGGATATCAATAAAAATTCCTTGGTGATAGCAGAGTTAATCAGTCAGGTCAAATTGTGATTAATTTAGCTTGGAAATGAGTGGAAAACAAACAGTTTGAATGTCGTAATTAATTTGTGACGTTATGCTAATTTTTTGGTCATTTTCTTAATTACACCCGGAAGCGACAATTAACAGAGATATCCATCATTTCTGACGTTTCGCTACTTACCCTTATCAAATGCTTCATCTAGCAAAATGCAGGTTATTAAACCATGCTTTATATCAGCCCTGAATGAATCGTAACTGTGGACATAGAGACGACGATGATATAGGATATCAGTCACTATGCTAATAAAAAAATAAGAATTTTCGTACAAAAATAAGCTTAGAAATATTTATTGTAACTTATTTTTAGTAAAATAACAATATATATGTAAAACCTAGGCCAGACCAAGCTTGCATTGTACGCTTCCGCATGTATGTTCCCACTCTTACTCTTAAATTTAGATTTTATATATGAAATATTTACCTCGGACAGCTAAGCCTGACATATACACACATGTACCTATAGAAAATGTACCTTCAACTAAGAAATGTTTTTCTGATGTTGTAGAGGGTTATGGTTACCCCCAAAGAACAACCGCTATAATTTTGGAAGCAGACTAGAATATGCTGTATTTTTTTGGTTGAAAATTCTTTAAAGTTCTCCTATAATTACATACAATTTTTTGTCCCTGCCCTGAGCGAACATATCATTTATCCCTAGTATTTATCGATAATTTTAAATGTAAATTTCTAAGTAGGATGAAAGTTGCCACCGCCTTGGTCATCGCAGGCAGAAATGGAGGCATGCATCCACTGCGATGCAGATTTCCAGTTTTAACAACTATGCAGCGGAGAGGGTATGGTTTAGGTTAATGGAAATCTTTAGAACTGATGATAAATTTCATCAGTTTTACAGAAAAAAATTCTAACCCAGTGAGACAGTGTAGATCCAACATGGCTGTGATTGGCACCCTGAGCATCAAAGGATAATAGTGTGGCTTAAAGGTATATAATCAGTTGCAAGGATGAGTGTATTATTTCACGCCATCGGTTCATTTTGGATGAACACATAAGTTTCCAAAAAGAACCATCCCGGCACACTTACTTATAATATACTAGTATTTGTTGTAGGTGATTTTGGTTCTGTGTGGAGTAGACACAGTCTATGTTTCTATTTACTATAACAAGACTACGTGATAAGCAGGGAACCTCCGAAACAAAGAAAAGAAAAATGAAAGGAGACACAAAAGAAACACCGGTTTCAAGCTTGAAAAATCTTGATTTTGAAGTTGCGCAATACGGGCACCAGGTGACGTGCGCTTTGTTTATGTTTTGTACCAATGATAGCGCCTGATGCAAGTCTATGTCCCCTCCCGTACAGGAGTGAGGAAACGGTAAGAACGAAATATTGGCAGATACCATGGCATTTTTATGAGAACACACTATATTGCATTTATACATGTAACATGACTGTTATGTGAATAGGCGCCTTTAATGATCAATCATTTAACACCATTACGAGCCTTTGTAGAGACTTTAAAGAACTGACATCAGTGAACACCGGGGCACATGCCGTTCTTTTCGTTGTAAGTGGACACTGGAAACCAATCGACTGGCTTTGACACCAGGCAGACCCGTTTTGCAAATATTAATAAAACGTAAACAGGGATGAAAGAAAACTGATCGCGTGTGCTGTTTTTTCAGACATGTAAATAGAGGCAATGCACGCTATTCCACTCTTAATAACAGGATCCATTGTACCAGCAGTCTTACCACATCTCTAATTAACCCTGCAAGATAAAGCTGATCCCGTGTTTTTAATTTTTGAAATTCTAGGGTTAGAGACTGCTGTGGCAGCTCAGGGGTAGAGCCCAGGACTCATAGCCGTGAGATCGTGAGTTTGAATCTCGGCCGAGGCGGTGATATTTTTCAAGGTCGGCCCCCACCTAGGTTGAGCGCTCTGCAGGCTTGATGGGAAGGCCTTGACCAACTGCCGTGTTTCACTCACAAACACGCCTTCTGTTTGTGCGCCTTTTGGGTGTTCCTCGGTGGTATGACCCAGCAATGGGGACGATTTTGCACCCATGGCCCGCAGGTGCAGTAATCACAGGGTCTGGTTGACGCCATGATATAAGATGAGAGGAAGCGTGTAATACTACTATGTCACGTAGCCCGAAACCGCAGATGTACATGTAAAATATTAAGAATAAAAAAAATATTTAAAACAATGACACTCATTTTAAGAGAAAGGAAAGAGAAAAAAGGTAGAGGTTAAAATATAGATTTTTAACCGGGTGAGGTATTTCCCAGTTAGGATCATAATGTTCTTCCTGTCAGTAAATACGAATATCCCTAATGGGGAAATACCGAACCTTTCCAGCTTTGATCAGGAGCTTCCTCATTATCATAACTCATATTTGCAAAATTTTAAATCAATCATTGTTGCACAATAATCAAAATTTATTAAAATTATTATAATTATAATAATTTTTAAAAAATATATAAACTTAAAGTTACCAATATTTATATGGCGTTATAATTAGATTTTTATTTTGTTTCACTTTTATTTAATTATAGTTATAAAATCTTTTCAAATTTTGCATTTATAACATTAGGATCGGTAGTCTCGTGAGTGACAGTAATGCCTACCAGTCTGTGTTCTAAGCTGTTAATTCAGATTCTCACGAGGGTATCCAAGTGTAATCACTTTATCTTGAAGGGCCTGTGCCACATCCCTAAAAGCAGATTTCCAAATCTTTCATCAGATGTTAAGAGGCAAGAGGCAAATTACAAATGATTTGCCAAACTGCCTGAGATGTGAATTAGTGTTATGTATACTTACATATATGACCTATGCTAATTGTGTATTAAAGTGTTATTCCTTATCAGTTAGCTGAAACGTTCTTGAAGGTCGTGGGAGGACTTGCAGGACGTGACCTTTACTGTGTGACACTTTAGTTTTTGTGGGACGTGAATGAACGTAGGTAGTCGCTGAAATGTTCAAAACGAACGGAACAGAACGTGGTCCCTGACACAGAAATGGGATGAACGTGAAATACAGTTGGAAGAATGTGCTAAGAACGTCATGAGAACGCGGGCTTCAATTTCATCACGTTCATTCCAGACACTGCCACGTTCTGGCTTGCCGTGGCTGAAACGTGAGACACTTTATAGAAGGACGTGGTGAGTGTGTACAAGATATATTATATAACTGACGGTGTCAACAAATCATTGTCACGCAACTATTCTGTGGCCACGCGTCAGGAATTCCCGTCCGTGGTCCCGAGGTGTCAGGAACGAAGCCAAGTGTTTCATTTCTTTCAAAAAGCCTGAGGAATTTGACATAATTGGCGAAACCTCAAGAAAGGTCTCGCGCAGCGCCACCAATCAGAAACCATGTTAAGGCATCGAGCTGCCGCATTCGCCCCATGGAAAATACTATTGCACAAAAGCAATACCACGCAAATCATATGTATAGTCACGGCACTAAAATGCCATGTTTTGTGTTGCAGTGCCTGGAACGCTGACAATGTTTCCGGCCAATGGCAACCCTGTCTCCGACGAAACTGTCCAAACGCAAGAATATATAAGAATGGTATCCTATGTGGAAAATAACATACTGTTATATCGAGCCTTGAGAGACAAGGTTTTAATATTCTTGTTATAACTTCAATATAATCTGTCTGAAATCAACAAGGAGTATAGGAAATTACTATAAGTGAGTTTGTGTCCTTGCCGAAAAATGTTTACTTTATGATAGATGTCTTAGTTCAAATAAGTATTTCACGGAATGCATAGGTGTCTAACATGATGGATTCCAAAATATTCAAGACATACATAATCCTTGCCAACGATCTATCAAAACTGCGCTTTAAATTCATGTTGGAAGTGAACAAAAAGTTTCAAACAACGTTCGCTTTTATATCCACATTGTAAGGCAAAAAAAATAATAAATAAATAAAAGGTATGTTCTCAGGCACCGCCCTCCCCCCCCCCCCCCGCATAAAAAACTTTTATTTTGATTTTCGTCTTTCGAGAAGTCAAATTAATACAATTTTGATAAGATTTCCTTTGTTATGTAGTGCTTTTACCTGTATAGCCTTAAAATTCTGTTGTTTTCAGGCTTTTCCCTGATTATGCATATGACATTTTATCGAAAAATACAAGAAAGGTCAAAAATAAATTATCGCCCGCCCGCACTGATTTCTGAAAAAAGTGCCCGAGAACAATACATTTTTTTTCTTTGGCCTTAAGTTCGGATTTTTTCCTATTAGGCCAGATTACACTTTTCTCATTTATATTCACCAATGCCATTTGCGTTTTACCTACGTAAATTTCTGAATGACATGAGACTAGTCATCTCAAAGTAACCGTCTACTTAAAAGTTACATTTTTTTGAGACAGCGTGATATATATAGTAAAATTATTCATCTTAGTTCATTTCGAACACAGTAGGAGTCTCAAGAGTGATCAGAGCTTTCAAAGAGACTTAATGTACTCGGATTGTAAACATAATCTGGAACATGGCGTATAATGTATTTTTATTCAGAAAGTCAATATTTACTATTTTTATATTCCTATATATACCTGAGTTTTATGATCTGAAATGAACTAAATTTCCTGTTAATTTCAGGCGGATGCTCTAGAGAAATCTTCACTTTACTCAACATATGTTGATAAAAAAATCTAACCTGATTTTCACTGCAATGGATGGCAAATGTAGCTAAAATTAATTTTAAACTTTACATTTCACAAAACATTGGTCAAATTGACACTTGTTATAACTATCTAGATTAATTACATATTCAGTCAAAATATTATATGCTTTTTCACACGGGGCGTTTGGAATATTGATTTTAAGATTCTACGGACATCCGATATGATTTAGTGACCAAGCATTATCACCATTAAACAGTTTTAAATACGTCTCATCATTATAGGGAATATACCCATATGAATTAGGAGAGAATATATCATTTGGCACAATAAGCTCCTATTAATGGTTTTGCTATGACTGCAGTGAACAGTGGTACCATAATAGCCAACTGCGTGGTGGAATTAACTAAATTAATTACATGATTGTGAATTTTAAATTCCTCATAATCCTTACTAATTTTACAGATGGATGGCAGTTGATTATTAAATGTGGATAAATGACTTCAATTAATGCGATTATGTTTTATTATTCATATGTTCCACCCGGGCTGCTTATAGATACTTATTTCATTAATTACATTAAGAAAAAAAAACTTAAAGAAACAGTCACCTATCGGTCTGGTAATACATTTAATTAACTGCCATGCGATACACTGTTGCTGAATTCTATTAACACATTGATCCATGTATTTTAGGATATACTGCCTAAATATAAGCAGTTGTCACACTACGGCTTCCATTTATCATTGGACGTTACAGGGCCCACCGTGTTCTAATTATAACAGTGCTTTTTATTCAATTATCACATTTTCACAGCTGGATGCTAGTATAATTACATCTTATCTTCACAATGCTGGATGTTTTTCTCAAACAAAAGACACGTTCTTGTGCTTCCATCACATAACTCATATATTCAAGTCCTTTGTGTAATCTTCAAGCATCCCCCTCGTTTTACTACTGTCCTGGATTACCATTAGCCGCAACGTTTGGTCGCATTGTCTCCCGTCCCTCAAACAGTTAATGTTACTGTAATCTAAACCGGCTTCTATGGCTTAGGGGTTGAGAGCACAGGTCTCAAAGCCGGGAGATCGTGAGATCGAATCTCAACCGAGGTAATGAGAATTTTCACGGTCGGCCCCCACCCAGGGTGAGCGCTCTGCAGACTTAATGGGTAGGCCGTGTCCAACTGCCGTGTTTCACTCACAAACGAGTACGCCTTTCGAGGGTTCCTCGGTGGTATGACCCAAAAATGTGGAGATTTCACACCCAAGGCTATAACACTGGGTTATAAAATGAGAGGAAGCGTGCGATACTGCCATGTCACCATTTTTGGGCACCCGGATGGCAAAATGTTCTCAGTTTCACTTTAGTAACCATGATTTATCTTTAACTTTTACTTTCTCTTTCTTTCTTTGCAATGAAGAGTCTATAGAGCACTCTTCCTACATCTAATCATATCATTAACAAAATTTATAATTGATATCTTTTCCTGTTCAAGTGTATTTGAATCCCATGGCAGAACGTTAAAAAAACTTCATCTATACAACCATGGGTTTACTTGTCCAAGACCTCAAAACAAGAGAATGATAAATTGAGAAATGTTATAGTGGATTGTTTGCAAATTGCGTCTACGGACATGTTCTTATGTTGTGACGTACCGCCAGAAATGATCAATCACTGCAGTTCCTTGATGCTATGGTATATTCAGGTTTAGACGTCTTTAAACTCGGACGAATTGAACATTGGACCAAAAAAAAATTAAAAGACATATATCTAAAAAGACTTTGTTCAACTATTTCTAAGACGAATTACACAAAGGACACCAATGGTTAAACTCTCCCATTTGTCTTTCCATGAATGTTACATTTTTTTTTTAATTTTCAGTATTTGTCAAATGCCCGACATAGAGTCGATACAAAAATTGATTCGTAACTATGGCGTCATAAAAGATCCGTCTGTACTTTTCAGTGTTGTTTGGAGAAATAATCCGTGGAAAAAGAGAGCGCAAATTACTCTGGGTAAAATATATATAAGGTTGATTACTCGGGTCATGAGGTTTTTGAGAAGTCATGAAGAACCATTGAGGTCGTTACTGGTTTGTCTGTGCACTCGATTCTAAGGGCTTGTGTTTTACCAATAATTACCTATGATTTCAGGATTTTGTGGGCAACCTCACATGCCCAGAGATAATATATATAGTCACTATAGATTTACTGTTCCGTCCCCGACCGCCTAAAATTTGACAATATTATTATTTATTCAAATTGCAGTTCTTTGAGGAAAGTAAAGCTGTACGAATAAAATGAGGTACTTGAAGATACATAGGAGTATACACAACAAATCGCGTATGAAACGCTTATTATTCAACATGAAAAAAACGTTAAGCGGTCTGGAACTATTAAACACACTAAACAATACATTTACATAATGGATCTTAACATAAGTTAAGTTGGTTATCTATATTTTAAATGAACGTATGTACCACATTTCAAACCGTAGTAACATAGATGTATATATTGTAAGAAAAGGTCGTAAACGCCGCCAGGTGACTCCACAGCTGCAAGCAATGTCCGGCCTTCCATTTTTTTATATACAGCAAAACTTCTAAATTACGACCACCAATGGGACCTCGATAAAGTGGTCACATTTACGTGGTGGTCGTCTCAGCGAGGTCTCATATAAAGAGCTAAAAATGGTAGGGACCGTGAACAAATGGTCGTTATTTTGAAGTGGTCGCTTAACAGAGGTGGTCGTTAGACGAGGTTTCACTGTATATATATATATATATATATATATATATATATATATATATATATATATATATATGAAATAAAACATTTCCAATAGATAAAATGTGAGTTTTCATCTCACAGTCCAATTTTAGTTTTGTGAAACCAATACAGTGGAAAAGAGATCAAATGAATACTAGTTCAACCGAAAGACTGAACGGAATATTTTTTCTCAAATGTCATTTTGAAATGTTGTTAGAATAAAACGCTCCAATTATTGCTAGAATGCAGTTTTTTATTGGAAAACAGCGACGCCAAACTGAAGGTTAAATACAAAAATAATATCAGACATCCCTCCGAGGACAAATGAAATTACTAAAACGACGCAGCAGAGACACACAAAGGATAAAATAAATAAATATCTCTGGTCGACTATAGCATTAAGAGTGGTGCTTTTTAGATAGGTTTTGCACTCTCTCTTTTTCACGTCACAAATCCCCAGGCCAGCGGAAGCTGCTTTAATTATCAAAAGTAATGTTTTAACTTGATTTAAACATACAAAGTTCCATATTCATGTCAAGGACTGTAAAAGCTTCCTGTCCAGAAAAGGGGTTGAATCTTAAAGCTGGAATGTTTTATCATTTTTAACCAACTGATAAATCTGCATGGAAGAAAATTTACAAATTTATAGACTGTCTGGACATTTTTAACCGACTGAAAATTCTACATACTAAACAACTAATTTACTGTCCCATAATGCTGCTCACATTAGATAACAACATTAACTAGTGGAGAACATAGCTCATTAGGCAAACAGGTCCATGACCAATTGAACTTCTTCATTTTCGTTATCTTCAGTGTTTGTTCTCGCTGTTTTAAGTGCATTCCTTTCACCAGTCCTTTATTTTTTTGCAGAATTTTTTGTTTTAATACACAAAAAGACCAAAAAATTTGATCGGAAAAACAACCTTGAATCGACAAAAGCATAAGGAGTAGTGTTTTGTGGGACAAGTTTGTACTTTCATGTGACCCTTTTCCACACCACAAGATCGCCAGGGAATCGTAAGCTGATTTCATTAACAAAGGCTTCAGCAAAAGTTATGCTTTCAAATAATTTACCCACACCAAGCAAGACCTACAAAAGTTCCGCTTCTAGAAGAGTCGGTCCAATTCTATAAACGGAATGCTTAAATGTTTTTAACAAACCGAAAGATCTACAAACTGATAAATGATTTTACTATTTCATTTTGCTTCTGCCATTTCAAAACGATATAAGTTGACATTTGGTTAAGAAAAAATTGTCACTTAGGAAAGAGGTTCATGACTAATCTTACCTCGTCATTTTCTCTATCTTCATTTTATAAATGGGTCCTTTCCATTCGTAGGTAAACGTTTGCCTTTTAATAATTTTGTATCAGACTAAATAAATCCATGTCAAGTTGTTGCTGGTGTGATGTAAAGTCTGTGAATATATATATATATATTTATATATATATATATATATATATATATATATATATATATATAGAGAGAGAGAGAGAGAGAGAGAGAGAGAGAGAGAGAAAGAGTCAGAGAGATAGAGAGAAAGTGAGAGAGAGAAAATGTTCTCTAGTGTGTTTATGAAATAAAACCATGATAAAAGGAACAGAGACAGCACACGAGCAAGTGTGGGTCAATCCACATGAAGTCCTTACCAAGGTCTGGTGATACTCTTTAGTATAAAAGATATATCTTCAATGTCTATGATTTCTATTTTATCTAGTGATGCCGAGGCCACAGGCATTAAAGTCAATGGACGTTCATTCGAAAGAAAGTGGAACAGAAAATGTTTTTTTTTTATTTTCTTTTGTTGTGAATATTTTCTGTTTGCTTTGTTACCTTTTTTACTTCATCATTATGATTCGTTTTTGGCATAACGCGTCTAAAGGCAGAAAATGTACGTCCAGGACAGGGTCCTCAATAACATTTAAAAAAAATGGGTGGCAAATGCGATTTACATCAGTCCATTCGACATTTAGGAATGACATGAGAGTGCAATATGTAATGAAAGTCCTCGCAAAAATTGTCCTCGCAATTTCCAAGTTATATCAAAGCATAGTTCTGATAACTAGTAGTCTTTTCCTATTGTTCCATAGTACATGCATCTTTGATTGTATTACTTCTAGTAGCTCATCCTTCTAACTCAAGCGGAACTGCTGGTCCTTAGAAGTGTGGTTTCACCGATTAGTCAACGGGGTAGTTTATCCGCGTGTGTTTGTTTGTGTGTAAAGGTGGACAGAGGACGTGCATGTTTCTCGCTTCATGATAGTGTGATAATTTTAAAATTTTATACCATTACTTATATGCAATGTCTAGTCAACAATAAATTTATTAATATATGTAATAAAATATATGTGGATTGAGTCTGAAATGTTAGATGCCTACCTTTATAAAAAGTTTGAAAAATGGCAATTTCTTTACCAAGAAAAGTGTTCATCACACTCGTTCGGGCTGGGGGTTGGCTAATGGCGGAGGCAAAAATCAGGAATGCCACACAGCGCCCAGCATTGTGTCACAGCGGACATGTCATTTTGAACATCTGGATACCAAAAGCGCCCGCCTGACATTTCCTCTCAGATTAATAGAACAATATATGCGAACCAAAGGACGGCCAACTCTTCTAGCTAGGGAAAGTCTATTCATTTATTTTTCATGCATATCTTATTTTGCGGGAGAATCACGGTCCCTCAGGTATTCTTTCATTGAAACAAGTATCCAACGCATCGAAATCGTCGCCCAAAGGTGCCCTGTTTAAGGGAAATGCCGACGACAGGCAAAAAAATGTTTATCTTATTATATAAATAACTAATATATTACGACAGTAAAGTACAACAAAATGAGTTAAAATTACATAGATTGATTTGATAACTGCATCTGAAATACGGATTCTTATGCTTCTTAAGCTTGTGCATCACGGCTTCAAAGCCATGGTTTATTTCTTTTAACGATGACGGATTTATCGGGTTGTCTGGGGCTAAAACAAGAACCATCAATGATACTTGTTTCATCATTTGTAGCTTCTAAACGGCCGAGAGGACCAAAGACCCGCGTCTTATTTTCGTTCTGGATACGACAGTCCCAAAGAACACATTTATCTTTCTCCCCCATCGGAATAACTACAACACGGTATCCGTAGCCGGGGGAATTCCAACAAAATGCTGGTCACCCTCAACTAACAACGTATCGGCCATTCAAAAAAGGATGTATATTTCAAATGTACCCAACCCATCAATTTTTTTTAAAATCAGTCTTGGGTTTTTATGAAGGTATTACTGTGGATGGTGTTTTGTTCGCGAGGTTTCAAATTCGCCATATCCACAAAGGAGAAATTATCGCGAAAATAAAACCGTCGTGAATAAGACGCCAAATCGGCACAGGTGAACAGAATTGATGGCATCGAATGTAGTTTGTGCCGGTAGCGTCAGTATTTGCATACGCTGAATGTTACCCGTAATCCAAAGATCATTTTGATCCTCGTACAATTGTTAATTACAGCCCCTGTCACATTAGCACTGCGTGCAACTTACGGGTGACAATTTTTGCTGCCCGCAGCTCCCCGCAGTTGCCGCGGACCTGGCAGTATCTCGCCCGTATCCTGTCCGGACTTGCCCGCAGGTGCGCACGGAAGTCCGAATTGCCCGAAGCCAGGTTTTGAATATGCTCAAAACTTGGTCCGGGTAAGCTGCGGGAGTCTGCCCGCAAAAGTCCACGCAGAACACCAGCAGGAGGCCCGTAGCCGCGGCAAGTCACAGGCAGTTAACCCGCTTGAAGAAAGTATGTTGGCCGTGGACCTGTGGCAATTTCGCGCCAGTGTCAGATGCGGGCATGGAGCGTGCGTTTTGCTGACAAGGAATGGTGTCGGTACCGCCGACCTGCGTGTGTATCTCCTCATTTCTGCGGGCATGGAGCGATGTATACGAGGAATGTGAGGGCATGTTGAGGGCCAGTTACTGTCTTCCTGCTGGGAATCCGAGGGCTGGCTGCGGGCAAGTTGCTGGCGTTCTGCGACTACCTCTGCCGTATAAATAGTCCCGCTACCGGCACGCACAACTCTCGCGCCTTGCAGGCATCTGGCCCGGAGCTGGCACGCAGAATCTTTCAGCTTGGCAGGGCTACTGAGAAATATTTCGAGACCACTGCTAATGGAAATCTGGCAATATTTTACGAGAAACACAGTTTCGTAGATAATTGACATGGAAACTCTTTGAATAAAAGAAACACTGTGTCAGCTTTCACCAACAATCTTCCTGAATAAGAACTTTTCTTCCGCACCAACATTCAATTCTGACAGAGTAGTTTTGGGTCATCGTTTTTTTTTAAACAGGCGAAAAAACAACACATAATAAAGGTTAAAACATAACCATCTTTCAAAAGGACTGGTTTTGTCACAACGAGAAATGTTGAAGAAGAAACAAAGGATAAAAAATTCAGTAAAAATAGTAATTTTTCAAACCAACCTCAGACATTCACTACAATGGCCACCATAAAACAACTGCCGTCACCTCTGAAGTTTACCATACCCTTTCATGACACGCAGAAATCCTGAAATCTTAACGCATAGGCAAACTGAATATCTGCCCAGGGGATAAAAGGGTTTAGGGGCCCAATGCATGCAGATTTATATTTTACAAAAGGGAAGAAATCCCTGCGCATCTTGACTAGCATTGACTTATTCTCCAGGCTTTTACTATATGGAAGAACCTGTTTTGAATATTTAGAATTCTTCACTCGTATGTTAGAATAGGAAATACATTTTCTTGGTATTAACTATTTATTCATGAAGCAACTACCCGACCAGAAAACCTGCTGTCCAACAATATAAATTCTAGCCCTTGCTCCTGTGCTTTCTCTTTCTCTCTGTCTCTGTCTCTCTGTATGTCTGTCCGTCTCTCTCTCGCTGAGAAAGAATTTAGAGTTTTTTTTTTTTTGCAAACTAGAGAACTTCCAATCAACAAAAATATTATATATAACATATAATTTATAATATGTAACATAACATATACAATATACACCTTTAATTGCCTAATTCAAAATGCCTATTATGGGATTCCCCTACAACCACACCATATGCGTTTGAACTGGCTTTCTTTAGTGTGGATGAAAAACGATATCCTGAATAACATTAATGTAAGCCAGTTATAACATAGTTTTCTGAGAATAAATTGATATTATCAAAACATTTTAATTAGAATTTAACAAAATATTTAAAATTAGTTTCAAAGCCTGTGTTAATAGTGCCTTTCCTCCCTCAGACTGTTAAATTAAAAAAATGACAATTATAATTATAGTCATTATTCCATTTAAGGAAACTGGGCACATAGTGTCATCACTTGCTAATGACGCTTGCATAATTTCACGGATTGCCCGTTGGTCCATATGTTAGGCAAAAAAACAATAGGTATGGTTCTCAGGCACCGCCCGCGTCAATTTTAACCCCAAGCATTGAAATTTTTATTTTGATTTTCATCTTTCAAAAAGATAAAATAATACAATTTTGATAAGATTTCCTTTGTTATGTAGATCTTTTACTTGTTTAGCAAAAACAGTCTGTTATTTTCATGATTTTTCCTGATCATATAACATTTTTATCGAAACATACAAAAGGGTAAAAAATAAAATTTCGCCCGCCTTTTTATTTCTTTGGCCTTATACAATTACTAATTCATAATAATGTTCAAAGGTTTATACAAACCGATTTTTACAATCAACACATTATATACCAAAGTGTATCATCATGACAGTAACAACATGTGTAAACTTACTTAAAAGTGTTCACGAAAAACTTAAATTTCCATTTTAAATTTCTTTTTAATGATATTTTATATTGGATCGGACTTGGACTTGGGTTCCAAATGACTCGGACTCGATGAGGGTTGCCTGGAATGAACTCGAACTTAAAGGACTCGGAGTTGGACTTGAATTCGAGTGGTCTGGACTCGGACTTTGGTGGTGCGGACTCGACTACATCACTGCCAGAAACTTTGCATGCTTCTGTTGACTCGCTCTGTACTAAGGACATCGCTCTCATGTACTAAGGTAACATTATGTGTGAGAAATGTCATGGAGACGCGGACGCGCGGTGTTAGCCTGTACAGGGTAGCTTTAGCAGATATGTAAAACTGTAATCCAGCTGAGTATTTGTTTTGTATTGAAAACTACGCTCCCGAGGCAGCAGAAATCTTGCGCTTCTAAAGAAGCAACTGATTTTCAAGCTGCCAGCTTTGACTGTTTATGATATATTTAGACACCAGATGGCGGTTCGTTGTCCGCTGAAATAAACGTGCGTATGATGTGACAAGCAGCCAATCAGATGCCAATAAACAAAAACTCGACAGGCATCCTGGCTCCGCCCATTGCTGCGCTTAAAGCGCCGCTTGATGAGTTTCCGGTTGAATTTAAATTGCTCCCTCTGCATTCTCGCATCATCGACCGATTAGATTATGACATTATGACTGTGTTAGCGTAGCCATGTATCTGTTGTCTGCAGAACTGAAACAAGCCAGCGAGGTGTGCACGCAGCCTTTGTTGTTACGTTTCGTTTTAATTACAGCTCACCGCCCGAGCATCCTATGTGCCCAAGGCCCTAAGCAAACCACGTCAGGGGCAATCTCTGAGCCTGTGGTCTGTTCAGACGGTTACGCGGGGCGATGAGCTGTCACACAAGACGAAATAAACATGATTGGCTCCGTGTATTCCTCGCTTGGCTTTGTCTTTCAGCAGAAGGTCTCATCTGATTGGACAAAAATACAGTGCTCCTCTCTGGTGTAGCAATTCGGGATATGAGGTCATAACAAACAGCGCCTAACGATATAGGTAGTAGCCCTATAGGTAAAGCGCTGTGTAAAGAGCGTAGTTGAAAACGTGATTGTTAAATGTTCCCGGGTCTTACTTTTATAACACAGCCAGTTGTGGCTGTCGAAAATTAATACATGGTATTTATCACCAAAAGTTAGGTTTACTTAACCAGGTATGGTGTCTTATGCAGACAATTCACGCTAAGATATTGCTATTATACCAAAAAACAACTTTCTTATCATGGGCAGCTTGATTAACGTCTACCTTACCAGTCTAGAAATGTCGGGGCGGACCTGCTATTATTAATGGTCTAAGTCATCGATTGTTAGCAAAACTGGTAATGAATCTTTATCGGCGAGACAGACAGTGCATGGGCAATTAATTTTCCATGATTTCAGTTTACTTTTTTCGGGTTTTAATTTACGACCGAATCTTTATGAGCCACATCGACGTCTGTAGACCAGTAATGATCGGTGTAGGTGATATTTACCTGACAATGTACTTGCTGGCGACAGTTTCACGTCCACATCAGAGTGGCAGTGTGACTCGTATAGAAAATAAGGGTGAAAATCACCACAGGGATAAATCTGTCGCAGTAACTGCCGGTAACATATCACTCCAAGGGATGCAGGCAAATCACTGGATATATCGGTTACTTTTTATTTGATTATATCTACATTTTGTGTAAAAGATCATAAAGCCTGAAAGAAAAGGCGACACAGCCGATACTGCTGCGTGTCTACGTTATGATAAGCAACCTGGTGAATATCATAACAGAGGAAAACAGTTGTTTGTTTATGTTTGTTTACTTCAAAATCTTATATTGTCTTCTGGATTTCTCAGACCAGGTGGTACTGTGCATATCTTATGTTTGTGTGTAATATGTCATGCGCTTTGATGAAAGTCATTATTAATATAGTAAAACCTCGGAATTACAACCACAGACGGAATCACGATCAAATAGTCGCATTTCCGATTAGGTTTGACTATCAAGGGTCTTACAACAGCTCGTAGTTTGTTTACCTTAAGTGCCCTCTGACGGCCCGTAGCTATTCATTATAATTGGGAATTACTGGTCATGTTTTCCATCTACATCTACGTGTGATAAGACAGGAAATTAAAATGATAAGTTTTTGTAATTTATTTTTAATACGGAAAAATGAAAAAGTCAAAATTATAAAAAAAAAATTTAAAAAATCATATCCAAGCACATCTGAAGCATAAATTCTGTTATTAACAATGTTTCAATATTTACAATGAATTAATGATGGTACGATATTTAGACTTGATATATCATTACCAGTGGACACAGATCAAACAGATTAATTCTAAATTTCCCTTATAAAGTCTGTTTCCTGAAAAACTGATCCATACAAAGTTGCCGACTTTAACGCCTGGCGTCCACAGCTCGCTCCTGCTGCTTGTCCTTCAGTCAATAGAGTTAATAAACAGTCAGAGCAATGGTGAATGAGATATGAACCAATAATAAATCTTTAGTGACCAGAGATTAAATCAAAGCTAGAAGCCTAGGCGTCACGTACATAATTAACAGCAGACTCATAAAAAGTTATGAAACCGTGACGTAAACATTCCTTGCCTGCTGTGATCACCTGTAAACACGCTTTGATCGATGACCTGCTCTTGTCTCACCTAGGCCTTTATTAATTAGTGATGTAATGCCTAACAAGGCAATGTTTAATCTGTAGGAAGTGGTCGCATAATTGAGGTTCAGCTCAATTGAAACCAAAATATGTGGTCGTAAAACGGAAAAACGAGGTGCCCGCTGCTATTCCGAGGTTTAAATATAAATATAATATAAAAAGCGAAAAACAATCGGGATCATGAAACAGTGCTCGTAATTTTGAGGCCAGGTTTTACTGTATAATCAAAATAAATTTAGATTTTGCTACTATATAATTTTTTTTAAATTTTAATTCAAGCTTTTCATTCAAGCATTTTACACGTAATTTTTAAAATCTAATGTCAGGAATTAAAAGCATAAGGATTTGTCAATTAATGAAATCGCCGAGAAGGTTATCTGAACAGTTTGGGGGGGGGGGGGGGGGGTAAAATAAAAATAGGATCAGACTAGCCCCAGGGGGTAATCTTAAATCGATTTCAGATTACCGGGGGTAACCTGAAATGAGGGGGGGGGGGTTAACCTGGATCTTTTACATGGGAAGTGAGACTATATGGACAGACGGACTAACATCAATACACATGTAGTTCACTGCCGACATCCTACTGATCTGGTATGATGGCGCCACCTACTGAAATAATAGGGTCAGCTGCATCAAAACATCAAGGGCTGGGTACCAAATAATCGTTTTTTTTAGCAAAATAATTCTTTCACAGCTATTTTCCGATTGCTTTGTCTCTCCGTTTTAACTGTAGGTTGTGGCTGGTCTTCATGTCTGCTGGTTTGTGTAAAAGAGCCTGCATGGACGTGTACAGCAGCCAATTGCCGCCAGCACGTTATTGGATTTGTATGGTGTTAAAACGTTATCTTAACGAGACATCCGTGGTGAATGGCTGACTGATTAAATGACTGATTTATTTCTTTCTAGTCTGGAAAGGAGAGGTTCCGCATACACTCAAATGATATATTTTTTAACCTTTATTTCGATCCTAAGAAAACCTGGTGAACGAATGTTCAATTTCCCATTTCGAGATATTGTTTCCTGGAGTCTGTCTGAAGGCCATTTTCGCGGCCACTTAGATTAATGATAATATCGGTACTCGTCATAATGTCGTAACCAGACATCAAATAGAAGCAACTGTGCCCATTTTCTATGCATTTCTGACATTTTATGGGTGCCCTGTCTTATGTGAAATAAAAGTTTTAAAATCTAAATTAGTGTTTCTGAACTATCGCAGAATATTAGGTCACCGTGACCTTATATTATTCTTCAAATTCCCTTGTTCTCTTAATTTCTCTTACGTAAAGTAGTATGTGGTTGTCATTGCAGATTCATAATTTTGTCTAATGAGGTGGAAATATGCTCGGTCGGTAACGCGGTGTTCAGGGGACCACCTATTAACCTAATCGCACAGTGATATCTATATATATATTGACCGCATTAAAGTGCTGGTCCTGATATAGATGTAATTGGCTCTCATCGAGGCTACTGCTATTGCTTCATTAATATAAGGATAGCATGTATGAACCTCACCCCCCCCCCCCCCCCCCACACACACACCAAACCTGAAAGAATCACCTCTCAACAGATTAAAAGTCAGGCAAAGGTGAGCGAGTTAGTGTCAGGAAATGAATGACGGTATCACCCTCCGAGTTAACAAGGAAGGAGCCGTGATATAGTTTATAAGCAGTTTAAACTCCGAGTAGAGTATCAGTCGCGTAAATAAAACCATGCCAGGAGAGGCCTGGTTTTCAAGAGCAGCTGTGATTATTCAGTCCTGTTGCAAGTACATAAAGAATAAGACGTGGCATACGTCATCTCTAAAACCATGTCTTTGATTGAAAACATTCGACTTCGTGGTTCGATTTCGTGTAAGACCAACAGGCCATGGTACAGCAGCTTACGTCACTGCGTCTTCTTTACGGTTAAACCAATGTAATCACGTGACACGTCTTACTTTATGTCTGCTCCTCAAAGCAGAGGAGACGTGAAATGAGCAGCTGAAGACATGCCTAGGAAACCATGGTATTTACTAAGTGAAATGTATTTTTTCGTCAGTCCGAGTTACATGGCTGCATATATCGCGCTAAAAACGAGGTGACTTACACACACACACACAAACATATTCTAAAGACAGGTGTGATGTATTCGATGTGTCGAATATCAGTTTCATCAAAGAAACAAGATGGTCTGAATTAATGGCCACCCGGGAGAAACAGAGCTTTAACCATTTTACGAATTATTTTATTTTAAAAAATTTAAAGCGCAATGCTGTTTTTTTTTTTTTGGGGGGGGGGGGGGAGGATAGTTTTTATTTCAGTAAATGGAACTGTTTGGATAAGGGTATTAAGTGCTATAACAGTTCAAATCTGACCAGTCTCCTTATATTACAAAAGATTGGCGGCACGACTGTCCGGCTACCGGTCTTTATTGTGTGTACAACTACAGTGAGAGTTTGTTTCATGGCTCACCGTAACAGTCCATGCCGCATGCCACTTATTACATTGTAATGCGCCTGGTAATGCTTGGCCTTTTGTCCCTCACTGCTGTTCTTGTAGACTGGACATCATACATTTCCAAAAGGATATGCATGACCTGGTAGTTGTCTAGGTAGAACAGTAGACCAGCTTTGTTTACAAGTGTTTACGCACTTCCAGTCTTTGCTGTGATGTGCGACCTTTATGCTGAGAAGCTTCAGTTATTATAGTTATAACTAACTGGCATATTAGCCCTTGAGTGGACAAGCTAATATAACAAGCAGTGTAGGCAGGGTTAATCACTAGCCCTAAGCATATTAGCCGTTGATGAGACTATTGAGACAAGCTATTTTACAAGCAGTGTAAGCAGGGCTCATCATTAGCCCCGAGCATATTAGCCGCTGATGGGACTGGCTATTTTACAAGCAGTGTAGCCAGGGCTAATCATTAGCCCTAATGTTGATGGGACAAGCTATTTTACAAGCAGTGTACCCAGGACTAATCATTAGCCCTAATGTTGATGAGACAATCTATTTTACAAGCAGTGTAGCCAGGGCTAATCATTAGCCCTAAGCATAAAAGCCGCTGATGGGACAAGCTGTTTTCCAAGCAGTGTAGGCAGGGCTCATCATTTGCCCTAATGTTGATGGGACAAGCTATTTTACAGGCAGTGTAGCCAGGGCTAGTCATTGGCCCTAAGCATATCAGCCATTGATGGGACAAGCTATTTTACAAGCAGTGTAGCCAGGGCTAATCATTAGCCCTAAGCATAAAAGCCGCTGATGGGACAAGCTGTTTTCCAAGCAGTGTAGGCAGGGCTCATCATAACCCCTATGTTGATGGGACAAGCTATTTTACAAGCAGTGTAGCCAGGTCTGATCATTAGCCCTAAGCATATCAGCCGTTGAAGGGACAAGCTATGTTACAAGCAGTGTAGGTAGGGCTCATCATCAGCCCAAAGCATATCAGCCGTTGACGGGACAAGCTGTTTAACAAGTAGTTGTTACGGAACCTAATATCAACAGATCACGTATGCGTGATGAAAAAAAACTCTGTCATGTAGATAAAAAATCAGATTCCGTAACGCTATGCAGCGCGAAATGTCTAGGGGAACGAAAAAAGAAAGTCAGTGTTTTTTATAACAAATAACTAAAATTTATTCTAAAAAAACCCTAACATTACAATACACTGAATCAATACAATTACACAGTATAACAGCAGTATAACAACAAATCAATACAATCACACAGTAAAATAAACAAAGTGCACATTACCCGGATACCACCACTGCCACAGCGATAAGTTCTTTAAAATGCATAAGCCGGATGAAAAGTTCACACATGACTTTTCACCTCCAGCCGAGAACCTTACATTGCTCGAACATTCTAAAGGATCTAACACAGTACACACGTTCAAAGAACATACCAGAACAAAGAACGCTGTGTATCTAGGGTCTAACCAATGCGGATTAAACCGAGCCTGCAAAATCCGGCCAGGCGAGGCCGCTACAACAAGAGATACGCGTGGCACACAAACAAAATGCCAACAACCGTAGAACATCCGTGTGCACAATAAAACAATCATATGTAAGACCGCTGCATACAATAAAAGGGCACCTGTAACACAGTGTAGCCAGGGTTTATCATTAGCCCTAAGCATATCAGCCATTGATGGGATAAGCTATTTTACAAGCAAGTAGCCACCACTAATCATTAGCTATATTTTACAAGCGGTACAGTCACCTCTTATCATCAGTCCTATTTCAAACGCAGTATAAGCATAGCTTATCATTAGATATATTGTAAGCAGCATTACCCCGCTGTTCATTAGTAAGGATTAGGTCTGTTATTTTGAAGTCTATACTAAATATAATGTAAACTGGAGTCAATGACATTTTAGTCCTCATTGGTGTCTGGTGTGGCTTCATATTGTGTACTGTTTGGTTTTGAGTTTTTTTTATAGATAACACATATAAATAAATTCCTCAATTTCCAAATCATACCTACGGGTACGTAGAGCTTTCAACAATAATTAGCAAATATTATGTGTAACGGTTAAAGTCGTCAATGTATCGAATATATACTGAAACCGTATGTTATTTGTCTCAACAACTCCCATAGACTGTCACACTGGTCACATCCTCCAGTTTGACTGTATCCAATGAGGATAAATTGTTCCTGTAACCCTTCAAGGTCCATAAATAGTTTATACAAGCACCGGTCAGGCGTTCTAAAACACCTCACGTATTCAAACAGATGGGCCGTCCTGGGATCAAAAAAGGTGATGCTATTTGGCGACGGTTTCAGATCTGTGTGCACACACTTGCCGCCACATTAGTAAAAGCCTGATCGATAGTCCTACTCTGAGACTATCGATCTCACCTAAATAAGTATCGTTGTCATTAGACAGACATAATATTATGAGAAATGTTTCATACGTGCTGTGAAAGCACGTATATGTACAGCAGATGCAGGTAGGGGACTAGTAGGGCTCAGCAGTTAACGCCCTAGCCCACTCAAACAAATGTATCGGGAATGTTAATTAGTTAACCTTATACATATATCTACCACGCAGACGTAAAGACCAGAAAAAAATGTGAGACGGAGAGTCCGACACTGCTTTTTGATATTACGTGTGTATTTTCCTATTTACCAGATGTTTTAGTTTAAAAAATAAGAAAAGTTTTACCACTGTTCTTGAATTTGTTCTTTTTGCAAAGGATACAGGTCATTGCCCTATTGGCAGTATTGTCTGTTCAATCAGGTTGTATAAGTAACTATACGATATGAATGATATGTTGTTTTGATTGCACGGGCTTGGAATTATCCAAAAGTCATGACCTCTAGTTTAGACGTTACAGCGAATCTCGTTACAGCGAGGTTATACCGAGAATTTCTACCTTTGAGGCACTTGCATGGTTTGAATCTGGTACACTTTAGTCCAAGGATAGGACCTACCAAATCAATCCTTTAGTTCTGTGATTTCTCTTTGAGCCTCCTTAACCTCCTCGATACCCTTACATGTCAATTAGTTTTCACAGCACGGGGTAAAGATTTACTGTTCCATGGCAGACAGCCGGATATGTGTTGCAATCTTTTATGTCTGTGCGCCAGCAGCTACCAGCAGGAAATCATAGTCGGGTATGTGGTAGTTTACTAGGGAATATTAGTCGCCAAGGACGTACGGGAATTTAAATTACTGTTGCGGGGATATCGAATCTTTTTTCGAAACGGAAGACAAATTATTATAAATATGGCCACAATCTGCTTTTTATTCATTTGCCATGTGGTGAGGTATCATATTTCACATTCTTTTGTCCTTAGTTTGTCTGTTGGCAACTTCTCGCAAAAAGTTCCGATTTGATTACATTTTGCGGGGGTTATAGGGTAACATCGAGAAACAATCCATTTTATGTTGTAGGTACCCTGAACCATCATAATGGTTTTAATTGAAATGATTCTTTTCTATTGTGTTGCTATGCATTGGTATTAGGGACAGACTTTGTGAATCGGACTCACCTGTGAACAGGGAAGATGAACCGTGACACTGGAAACACAGATACACAAGAAAGTTTTATGGAGGTAATAAACTCTATTTTTAATGCTAGCAAAGTATTTACCGCTGCAGACCTTCATTCCGGGTTCGGACTACTTGATAGGGCAGTAGGCCATGCTTCCTCTCATTTATACCCTTGTGTAAACCAGGCTCAGTGACTACCGCGCCATCGGTTGTATTATCGTCAGTTTCTGGGTCATACCACCGAGGAACCCGTGAAAGGTGCACTTGTTTGTGTGTAAAACACGCCGACTGGGCACGGCCTTCCCATTAAGCCTGCAGAGCGATCAAACAAGGGGAGACCGACCGTAAAAAATCTCAGCGCCTCGGCTGAAATTGGAACTCACGATTGAGTCCTGCCCTCTACCCCTAGACACAGGAAAGTTAAAACACGGAAGATTAAGATCCTGGCGGGTGTATTTATGCAGGCGAACGACAACACACATCTAGTTTTCATTGCCTTTCAATAAAATTCGTTGAAAGCCAGTCAAAGTCAGTTTGTTCATTTTAAGGGCTCTTGCATTCCGCCTTTGTGAATAAAGAATACGTAGATACCTGGGTTTCCAATATGTACACCTGTCACGACCCTTGTTTGATCTTGTGATTTGCCAAAAAACATTATAAGGTGCGATGGCTTTCACTACGAGATAATTATTTCACATTAAGTAAAATTAATGCATTTGGGTAGTTTTTTTCCCAGAACACGCTAGTCTTATTGTGAAGTGTCTCTGCATATATTCTATTTTGATCCTACAACTGACCTGTGTACGCAGTAAAAATACAGATAAATCTCCACTCCCATAGTCTCCACTGTCCTGATACACTACCACTGTAATACTGCAAGGTAAGATCCCCACAAGAACCATGGGATATATACATATTATATATATATATATATATATATATATATATATATATATAAATATATATATATATATATTGTTACGGAACCTAATATAAACAGATCACGTATGCGTGATCAACACAAATTTTGTAATGGAGATAAAAAAAAACAGATTCTGTAACACCAGGCAGCGTGAAATGTCTAGGGGAATGAATAAAGAAGTCAGTGGTTTTTGTTAACAAATAACTATAATTTATTCTTAAAACAACCCTAACAATACAATACACTAAATCAATACAATTATACAGTAAAACAGCGTTATAGCAACAAGTCAATACAATCACACAGAAAGATAATGGTACAGTACCTCGATACCAACACCATCACAACGATAAGTCCTTTGAATGTAAACTCTCGGAGAATGACAGGCCAGTGGAAAGTTTTTGCAACAACACAGAAAGTAAACTGAAGTCCAAATGTATAAAATCCAGGAGAAAGTTCTTGAAAATCTATAATTGCCGCATTCGTCGGATAAGGTCCTGACACACGCTTCTGCGTCCGCTGGTATCTGCTCTGCTCTCTGGTTATAGAAAACAGCCCCTTTATATACCTTCACACCCCAAGCCGGGAATTGTCCACTTCTCGAACAGTCTATAAGTTCTTGCACAACACGCGTTTCAGGAATTATCTAGAAAGACATAGCCGTGTCTCTCTACACATACCAGGCTCATCACGTGACCCACGACCAGGCGTGAAAACCCAAGGCTCACAAGACAACGAGAGTTCAACCAGTACGGATTAAACATAAAATGTAACAACAACACGAGTTACGCCCGTGTCACACAATAAAAGAGCACCTGTAACAATATATATATATATAATATATAATATATTTATATATATTCATATATATATATATATGTGTGTATATATATATATAAGATCCCCACAAGAAACATTAGATATATACACATATAATTATATATATATATATATATATATATATATATATATATATATATATATATTTAAATCTCGCTAACACGACTAGCCATAGTGGTGTTAGCAGTGGGTTTTAATGATCATAAGTCTGATACCAAACAAGCGAATTCGTGGAATTAATGTCCCCCGCTTTAGGATCTTGTTGCTTTTCATGCATGATAAAGGACGGACAGACAGAGTGACAGACAGACAGACAGACAGAAGCCAGACACTCCAAAACCAATTCCAACCAGGGTATGCATGAGAGCAATCACTGTCCCAAATTTTAATGAAATCCGATAATATTTAGGAAAGTAATCATACGGAAACAAAAACCTGACAGACGTACAGACAGAGTGACAGACAGACAGACAAAAGCAGACACTCCAAAACTAATCCTAACCAAGGTAAGCATGAGAGCAATCACTGACCAAAATTTGAATGAAATCGGATAATATTTAGGAAAGTTATCGCATGGAAATGAAACTTGACAAACGGACAGACAAAGTGACAGACAGACAGAAGCCAGACACACCAAAACCAATCCCAACCAAGGTATGCATGAAAGCAATCACTGACCCAAATTCGAATGAAATTGGATAATATTTAGGAAAGTTATCGCGCGGAAACGGAAACCTGACAGAAAGACAGACCAAGTGACAGACAGACAGAGAGACAGACACTCCAAAACCAATCCCAACCAAGGTATGAATGAGAGCAATCACTGACCCAAATTTGAATGAAATCGGATAATATTTAGGGAAGTTATCGCACGGAAACGAAAACCTGACAGACAGACAGACAAAGTGATAAACAGACAGACAGACAGAATCCCCGACACACCAAAACCAATCCCAACCAAGGTATGAATGAGAGCAATCACTGACCCAAATTTGGATGAAATCGGATAATATTTAGGAAAGTTATCGCACGGAAACGAAACCTGACGGACGGACAGAGAGACAGACAGAAACACAGACAAACCCAAATCAATGTCTCCCGCATCCGCGGAGCGGGGGACAAAAAAATGGTCGTCTTAGTGGGGGTGGTCGTCATAGCAGGGAGGTCGTTAGGCGAGATTTCACCATATATTATTTTATATTTACAGTTTATAATAACTAATGTATTAAAACTGGTCATATTCATTTGCATGTACATTTATTGCATATTTTTGATAAATATGTTTGTTTTGGAGAATCATTAAGGTTTAGATTGAGATAAACTCAATAAATAAATCAGTAAAGCGCACAAATGGGTTGAACATGAGTTATTCCATGCAATGTTTTTATTTTTCCTTAATTTTATTTAACTTGTGTCATTAAAATAATTGATAAAATTGACGGCATGTCCTAGAATCCCCAAATATCCCCACTACATTGCGGGGATTTCGGTTACGGTAATTATCTATAACCACAACATTAATAGCAACTCGCATTAATCCATCGTACATCTTACATCTGTAAGCAGGCCAATTATTGCTTCAGAACCTAGAGACGCGAGATTAATTTCTTCACGCAAGAAATCACCCAGCGCAACTCAATAACCAATTCCGCATTGTTCAGCTACAAGTGTGATAATCAGATAAGCCCTCCGTAATAAAAGGTGAGAATACCAGCGTGTACACACCATGGGGCAGCGGTCAGGTACAACATACACAACATGTCCAGCAGGTATTTACATGTCTTGTGTGAGAGGTCAGAAGAATATCCAGTCCGAAAGTGTGAACATGCGTGAAAAATAACCAACCCTCTAAACAGTACAAACTATTAAAATGTCTGAGTGAGCTTTACAAAGTAAAAGGGTTCTCAATAGAGCCCAAACCACTGCCAAAACAAACCAACATACTTACTGGACACGTACTTATAAACATATATGAAAAAAAATTAATGGATTCTTCCAAGAACCACCCCCAATCTCTCGCTAAAGAGAAAAAAATCGAACCAATCCTGCTAACAAGCAAACAGACAAATAGACAGAAACAGAATCCTGAAAAAAAAACCCTGGATAAAAAAATAAATATTTAATTAAAGAAATTGTTGGTATAAGATTTGTGTCTTGCCTACATTTATGTTCATTTGCTGTGCTGCATGCATTGCGAAATTTCATATTCAATTATAAGTTTTTTTGCTTTTTGGTATTCTACATTTTCTAAAAATTCAATTAGGTATCATCTTTGTCGTTGCTGAAGGAGCGCCTAGAACGGGGGTCCCTGACTTCCTCAACTGGCGCTCGAACGCAATCTTTTCCTTCTTTAATAATAAAATTAAAGGTATTATACGTTGTGAATAGCGTTACATGTTTAGAGAGTTACAGTATACATGACATGCGAGAAAGCGGACCTGTTTGGTCTTACCTATTAATAGCGTGAGGAGGTCTGAGATGGCTAGGCTGAGCAGGTAGTAGTTGGTGGCTGTCAGTAACATTGACTGCCTCGTCAGCACTAGACATGTCACCAGGTTACCGACCATGCCTGACAGGCATATACTGACGTACACCACGGTAAGAATGCTGGATTCATACAAAGGACGCCTGCGATGGTGGAGATACAGCGTAAGCAATGCTTCCTCATCTAATGGCTCCAAAGTTGTGTTTAAACCACCCCGGGTAAGGTTACCTGTGCCTACCTCCATCCAAATATCCAAAAGTCCGCTTGAATTAGAGGTCTTATACTCCATTTCGACTCTTTAAACCGCTTCCTCTTCCAACGAGCGCACAACCGTTTGAACACCCTGCACTCCCAGTGACTCAATCTGTGCTGTCTATTCCAGTCCCGCTACGCTGATCCCGCTAGCTGATGCATATTTCACAACTTGATCGCGGCATTTTATTACTTTAGTTTATTACACTTCTGGTTGTGTTACTTGCTAAACTTGATTAACTCTGAAATGCGTTCTTTCAAAAAGGCTAGTTGGATTAATGCACAAAGCTGGGGCAGTACTGTTCACAGAAATGTGAAGCAGCTTGCATGCTGCGGAACGAATGTCTCCTTCAATACCATCACTGGTCCTAATTGGTCTAGCTTGTCCATCCCGTGCGCTTGAGACCGAGCGGGGCGTCCGTATCCCCAACTTAGACGCACACTCCTACTGATGAAATAAGGCGGGATGACCTGTCTGGTCAATCAAAGAGCCTGACCGCTATGGAAATAAGCAACAGCGGTCAGCAGCTAGCAGAGAAGGGTGGGACACCGTGCAACGTCCCGAGCATCTGATCAACTCCCCGCAATTATGTACATCTGCCAGAAACTTAGATTAGTTGACTCGTCAACAGGGGCGATACTTGAAACCTCTTGCAACCAAACGAATGTCAGAAAGATTGGCGTTTACATGATCCTGTTGCTTTACCGTGCCGACCAACTCGGGGTTGGACGTTCGCTGACAGGAGGCGCGCGTGTATACACTCAATAATTTTATGTATTATGACGTGTATGAACCATATTGTTCGTGTTCCTAGAGTCACTACAGACCTGCTGTACATGAAACGGAAACCTCCTTATCCACAACAGGTGCCATGATTGATCTCGTTTTTATTTCAGATTATTTCAAAATAGCTTTTTCTCAGATGCTGATGCCATATTGCCGTCTCTTCAATTTGCCTATGCCTTCCAATAATGGATATTTGAGGAGTTTTCGTGAGGATTGCGAATTGAATGTGCAGATGAAACACTGGTTGTTTAACAGCAATTGCACTGTTGTCATATTGAACATATCATTATTATTATTATCATCAAGTGTAAACATAAGTATAATAATAATAATAATAATAATAATAATAATAATAATAATAATAATAATAATAATAATAATAATAATAATCATTATTATTGTTAATATTATCATTATTATTTTTTATTATTATCATCATAATCATTATAATAATAATAATTATTATTATTATTATTGTTATTATTGTTATTATTATTATTATTATTATTATTATTATTATTATTATTATTATTATTATTATGCACTTCTAGTGCGCATTTTGCATACGTATGCTTAAAAGTACGATATTTGACAAACCTGATGATAAATACGACTGGCCCAATATAACGATTTCAATGTTACGGATGTGCTTACAGATTAAAAGGTGCTCAGGGTAATTATTAAACTTGTTACAAAACTAATTTGGAAACATGGTACTCATACAATGTATCTGTGGCAGAGAATTCTCACACCACAGCACGATTTGAGTATCTATATAAAGACGTTTAAAATGGTTGCAGAATGAATACATTTATATTTTTATGTTTCTTATACCTACTGGCACATCGAAAAAGAGAAGCATTTAAAAAAGCAATACGATAAGATGGTTTTGGTTTCGAACGGGTTGATGTGAGCTAAATGACCGCAAGACCCTAAAAACAAGTTTACAGTGAAAGGATATAACTGGATATGACAAAGCTTAAAAAAGATAAATGTATTTCATTAATGTTCCGTATATCCTCCTCATCACCGACCTTGGATCAAGTGAGACGTATTACCCGCTTTAAAGAGGCAAATACTGTGGTCCCCTCGCTTAGCTGTTGAAAGATAATTCGTCCATCCAGTTTAAAATGGCTTCTTCATGTTCTCTTAAATAAGCATTCAATTACGAATTTCATAGTAACAAAATGCAACATAAATTATGTCTGCATCATGCAATAACTGCATCATTAAATTAATGGTCTGAAATGATCGGCTAAAAAGTGTTAATATCCTTGAAGAAATCAGCTGAACAGCATAATCAAATTCTATGTACTGTAAATGGAGGGATTGCATTTAAAGGTTTAGTATGTATTCCAAAATAAATTAGAGAAAGGGAGAGAATTATATGTTTTAATATAGAAAAGGGTTGAGGTTGAGGTCAATTATTAATTTTAAAACAAGTTTGTCGGTTTAGTTTCAGCCTGTTTAAATGAATCTGATCAGTTTTTGGCTCTTTTACAAACTAGAATAATTTATCTATGTCTCCGAATTTGTGTTAAACAAATTCGTTTTATAGTTGTCTCTTATTGATCAAGGTTAAAACATAAAATGATCATTTGAACGATGGCCTTATAGTAAATTAATTGTTAATATATAAATCTACTTTCCGCTTGCGGTATGCTATCTTTCCTAATTTTATGACTTTCCAATTATATTGTAGATTCCCTCGCCTACCTCCCACGTCCCCATTTTCTTAGTAAACAGGACCTATCAGGCCTGCCTTACTCCTCAATGGGTCCTGCTGTGATTGAGCGACAACTTTATCGCGTGGGAGGTGTGCCTAGCAATGCCGGGATATCATCAAAACCAAAACAAGGACAACACGGTGAATTCACAGGAAATCCTGGAATTTCTGTTAAACCATTCATGTAGTGACATGAAACATCTCAATGCTTTGGAAAAATCGTTAGAATCAATATGTCTTGGGTAAGCCCCAGGCTACACAAATCATACCGCGTCCCGTAAATCGTCAATGGATTGTTGTTTGATACACATGGAAGGTTTACGTTAAATCTGACGGGATCACGTCTGCAGTGTTGTGAAGATTTGTTACTGCCTTACACGGTTGGTTCCTTGTTTCGGGATTACGTTTTATTTTTTATCTACGCAAATATATCAAAGATAATCGAGTCTCTACTCACATATGCACGACCAACAAGATAATACTGAGTATGTAGCTCTAGAGGCAATAATGAAGGATTTATATACAGATCCGCCGAAACCACAACTCCCGTACAACAAACCATGACCATTGCAAGGGCGGATCCAGGATTTTAGAAAGGGGAAGGTCCAACCCGGCAGTCCCAGAAAGACCAAGAAATCCCAAAGAAATGGCTTCGAGTCTGGAAAGGGGAGTCCATTGCTGGGAGTTCCAGACCCCCGCCCCCTCTGGATTCGTCACTAATTTTTTCATTACTGTTGAGACTGAGGGTCGCTGCATGGACGCATCTTATAACAATTACATACTTTATATTTGAGCTGGACCCTTCTCTAAGTTACCTGAAAGAAAAATTAGGGAAAATTCAAAGGTTTACGCAATTTTATTCTTAATTAGTAATCTGTAGGTCTGCATGACTTAAACAATTGATTCATTGAAATCGTCATTAATCAATAAGAGGGTCGGGAATTGAATAATCGAATGATTTTATTTCTTTCACTTACAGTCACTTTAGTAGCGCTTGGATCCATCTTTAGCTCATAACTTCTAAAGGACACATAAACAGTTTATATGATGTAGTAAAATCCTAGTGGTATGTCTATAAATCGAATATATCTATGATTGGTCGATTTCTTCCATAATCGAGTGAACTTTTTTTTTGCATTTGCAATCAATCACAAGCAATTTTGTATGCGCATGCAAAGAAGTAATATTATACAGAAAAAAAATATTATAATTCTGTCAAAGATAAAGACGGGACACAGTAGCGATCAGGATTAAAACTGAACTTTGTGTAGTCAGACAGGATTTACTCGTTCAATATTTTAGGTATAATTTTTCTATACAGCAAATTCAATAAAGGGTATATCAAATAATTGATTAACAATCAGTCATCGGTCCCTTTCTTCTTTCAGTCATCGATGATTTTACAACCACTTTTTACCACAAGTATAACCACAGTTGTTTTATCAGAGAAGTCACTTTGAGTACTACCTTAGATTTCAGTAACGCATGAGATTTCATTATTATTCAGTCTACCAAAATGACCGGGTAAATTTGTTTACTACATTATATTGTTCATCCCGGCAACATCATGGAAGAAAACGTCAGTAAATACATTTCCTTGCTATAATATTATTAATGTTTGCTACAACTGAATCTAATACAGTACTCGATAATAGAACTTAATCGAATAATAATTATAATAAAAATTATAATACAAATATATAAATTATCATAATTGTATGTTTCATTATTATACTTTTCTAAGCTGTCCTTGACTAGTGGTTCATGGAGATCGGTCACCCAGCAGAGACAGATATCCAAAGTCTGGCTTAATATTCGGAACAAATATTTTCTTGTAGAATTACCGTCCTTGAATTTGTTATCCGTACTTTGGATGATTACTTGAGCATGCTTCCCGGACCGCACGGAGCACGCTCTCCCAACATAAACACCGGGAATAACAAGCAAAGGTCGCCCGGGATAAACATGATCCCGCCAGGCCCCGGCCTCTGAGAGCTCAGTACAGGTGACAGAGAAACTCACAATCATTTCAATATCACAAAGTGGACTGGCGGGATCGATCCTGATCTATCCCTGTCACCACGTTTCAAGGTCTCAAAGGAACCACGTTTACACAGAGGGATAAACATGCAAGGACGTTCTTAATTTAATTAGCAACTAAAATATGTAAGATAAAACGCAACTTAAGGCCTCCACAGGCATTAGGTAATTAGACCTGTGAGTACTTGACCTGCAGAACATGTCCGTCCTTTTTAAAGGATTGAATTCTGGAATATCATATAAGAAATAGTTGAAGAAAATGACGTGTGTTACGACCCATAATGTAATAACCGGCCCATACTGTAATAACGGCCCATATTGTAATAAAAACGACCCATAATGTAATAATCATACCCTGCCCATATTGTAATAAAACTGGCCCATACTGTAATAACGGCCCATAATGTAATAAAAAACGCCCCATATTGTAATAACGGCCCATACTGTAATAAAAACGACCCATATTGTAATAATCATACCCTACCCATATTGTAATAAAACGGAAAGTGGGAAAAACGGCCCATATTGTAATAACATATTTATATTGTAATAACATATGTTTAAGCTCAAGAATGACAGGGCAGATGCTCAGTGTCATTTACTTAATATCCTCTCCCCTCCCATACCCTCCCCATGAACCTGTTACTAACCTTAATGAAACCATGGTTCACAATTGAATAAAAAAAATCGTATTTTCATACACTTAAATATAATAATAATAATAATAATAATAATAATAATAATAATAATAATAATAATATAACCTGGCTCAAACCGGGTCCCCCCCCCCCCCCCTGAATCTCCCGGCTCTGAGCCCTATGCTCTCCCTCTAGAACACAGAAACCGGAATTTTCAAATTGTTGTTCAGGCTATTTTTTTCTTTTAATTAAATTGTAAACTCTTGAATCGCACGAATGACGCACCCAGGTTTTAACTTCAAATACGTGTGTTGAAAGCTCTCAATCTATGCGACGTGTTATACATATTGACCTAAGACATCTTAACCAATGCATATATGGGCACCAAAAAATTGCAGCAGTACCTACATTTATAATTTCTAAATCTCGGGAGGTTTCGAGAGATCATATAAAATATTCTCTATGATACATTGAGCAAAACGCACGTGAATTTAAAGTTTCATTTATATCTCAAAAGAATTAAAATACATTAAAATGTATCGATAATGAGTTTGTATATTTAATCTGTAAAAATTGACAACATATTTACACACACACACACACACACACACATATATATATATATATATATATATATATATATATATATATATATATATATACGTGTATTAGTTTTAATGGACCCCGGCGCTTAAATAAATCCTAGAAATGTAGCCATAAGAAATATTAAAGTGTTTTCAGCAAACCCAAAATTCATTCAATACGTGTTTTTTTGTTGGGCTTTTTCAGAAGCCAAAATACTGCAGCCGTATATATTTATATATATACATATATATATATATATATATATAATATTATTTTGTTTAAATACTTTATTACTCTATTTAAACACTGATTCTACAAAAGGATAAACATAAATCATGGCCGTATTTCGCTCATATTAGCTTGGTCACCGTTTTAAACAGTTAGTCATTATGTAATCCAGTGCTTTTTCATACTTGTATGTTCACTTACACATTCGTGTCACGAGAAATTCAATATTTGAATTATCTAGGTTAATTTGCATGAAATTTGATTTATAAAATTATTGGCCGTTTTACCCACCTGCGATTTTATTACAATATGGGCTGTTTTACCCACTTGCGATTTTATTACAATATGGGCAAGGTATGTTTATTACAATATGGGCCATTTTTATTACATTATGGGCTATTATTACATTATGGGTCGTTTTTATTACAATATGGGCCGTTATTACATTATGGGCCGGTTATTACATTATGGGTCGTAACAACGTGCCCTTAATTGACATTACACTCCTCGCGCAGCGGTCGCATTCCATTCGTGGTAATCCATTTCGCTAGAATGAAATGAATGACCACGAACGGAATGCGACCGCTATATGGAGACTGTACTTTGACATAACAAGGCCGCGGGAGCTCAAGCAGAGACAGTGTTGTTTTCATATGTAGTCATGGCTGAAAACTTGTGGTATTGCTGAAGGCATGTTACCGCCTTCTGGTGGACGATTTCGTAACTAATTTAGGCTTGCCACTCCATAGAGAGGATTTTTATAGGTAATGTAAAGGATGGAACAATAGACCTTGGCCCTGCGAGGAGATTGGGGATCGATATGAAGGGGTCTACAACCAGACCAGACAAAAGCAAGCATAACAACACAAATCGACAAGCTTAAATAATTTTATACACACAACCATAAACATAGTGAGGCTTCATCTTTTAGAAATGTAGATGGTAGCATATGTATAATGTATTAACCGTTCACCGTTTTCTGAAATTAAATATGGTAGAATCCCTACAGATATACGATCTGATGTCGACTGAGACCAAAATGTAGCCTCAACTAGTCTACACTTTTTGTTATTTGAGACTTGGATATCAGATATGAACAGTAGAAATGTTTGATATTCTCTCTATGGAGACATAAAATAACCGAATCAAGAGATTCAGAACAGAGTCCAGACATTTGCAAATTTTAGTTAATGTTTATTAATATAGCCAGGAGATTTATTTTAAAGCTTGTTTGCCCGTCTGTCTGTGTACTATTTCAGCCCATCTGACTTCGGTCATGCTGAGCTGTAGAAATGGAACATAGTTCGTATTCCTTCGGCCCGGGTGTCCATGTGTTCGTTATATCTAACTTACATTGCTGACAGGTCCTTTTGAAACCTTTACTCGGCATCTCGAAATTGATAAGCGTAAACATTTTTTTACGGGTAAGGGAACATATTTTGCATTGAACTACCTATTTTAAATCATATTTTCTTTTAAACATAAATGGCTTTCATCAAGGGAAGGATTATAAATGTCCAACTAGTTCTTTAAATATCACTACCACTTTCCTAATACTAGCTCAGTTTTGAGCGAAACAGCAAAAAAAAAAAAAAAATAGGAATTTCCGATATTGGCTGAACATACCTTAAAGCTAAATACACATGATGAACGTGAATTAACTAATCCGTTACATTAACTAGACTGGTACCGTCACTTATATTCCTAAAGTTGTACGCCAGTTTAATGGTTATTTCAGATTAGAAATTAACGGTGGTGTAACAGCACTGCCTCCGAAATTATTGCAAATTACTACGTGGTTGTTCCATGTGAGGTCACTATCAAGTATTTTAAGTGTGTTTTTGTATGGTATGATCTGATCATTTAATTTTAAGTTGAACCAAAACATCACAGCTTGGCCTTTTATTGAGCATTAACAGCACTGCATTTGTCTGGATTGATCACATATCTGTTCCAGGTGAACCATTTATTCCTTTGAATGGCTCACTGAAGGCTCTGGACAGCTCTGGGAACAATGAAGGGTTGATTTATTCATCTTGCTCTGTATATCTGTCTCCTATCATGGAAATGTCACTTGACTGACACCAGGTGGAGAAATAGGATACTACGATAAAAGAAAAGTTTTTTTTTTTAGATATTGAAATAAGATAAAACGTCCGAGTTTAGATTTATACTGTATAAGCGTGACGATAGGACGAAAGCCGGATTAAAAACTTGCCATTTGCGGATGTACGCGCTTCTAAGGTTAATAATATACTGTATACGAGTGCCGAGGGCCCTAACCAGTCACTCCGCAGTAGTGTCCATTAGATCTCCAGATTGATCAAGAGGGACGGATCATCCTCTAATTATCTTATCTGGCCCATCAAGTGCTAATGATCTCCCAGTCTGTCCATTGGTAGGATTCTCCTTAAGTGTGAGTGAATTAGGGCCAGCATTCAACTCCTAATCAACTTAATGACAAGCAGTATGAAGGCGTGATCACTTACTGCCCACACGCAAAGCGATCGATTTAATCACGTGACCATGTGGATGGCTAAAGTGATCAACTTTCTCAGGTCATTCAATGACCGTCTGCGGTGCTGTCACTTGGGTGGAGTTTATGTCCAAGTTCAAGATGTGATAAAAATTAAAATGACAAAGTATAAATCAATGCCAAATGGCACAATTTTCCTAATTTTATTACTATGTGATTGTTCTTTAAAAAAAAGCGTCAGGTATGACGATGATGGTGTTTAATGAGTTTTCGTTATTTCATAATCCGGGACATTATGTCGAACTTTTGTGAGATCACAGAAACTCTTTTTTAATTAAAATGCAACTTTTGTGACACACTGAAGAGGATACTGTTAAAAGTCCACAAAGTTCTTGAATTTATGTGCTTAAATAATTAATTCGACATTTTCAAGACGAAAGTTAAATTTTAGCATATAAAAATATACACATACAAAAATATTGGGAAAAATAAAAAAAAAATCTTTATTATGGCTAAGAACAAGCAGGAAAAGGACTTAAAATCAGTTCAAACACATGCATTAAAATAAACAGAAATTTTATTCAGTATTGCGAGATAAACATGGAGCGGCAGCGGGATGGGATACGTTGTAGACCTGTTCCACGAGCATGGTCATTGCTTGTAACTGTCGTCTTAAATGTTCCGATCCAGTAAACAAGTATAATGGGTTTAATCAAGTAATATTAAATACAAGCCAAGGCCATCAGAATGACAGATGTGTAAGAAATTTCAGTTTTATGATTTGAGACAACAAAATATTATCTTTCTATGATCTATATAACGAACCCGAACCCTAAGTGTCAGTCACCTCTTTCAGGTGGCGCTGGTAAGATGACAAAGGTCCATTAAATTTGGTTTGTATGAAAATGGTTGACATTTAAGAGGCGGAAACACCAGTGTGGTCATGCATGTCTCTGATCAACAAAAGCCAGAGTGTTTGTTACGGGGTGACATAAAAGCGAACCGAACTGTCTCGCTAGTGAAACTTGGTTTGCTAGCGAAGCGGTTGGTACGCAGGACTTGTGCGCCACCGACATGGGTTCGAATCCCAGATCGGCCCAATATTTTCCCCTGAACAATTTGTCTTCGTAACAAAATGGGGGCTCGTCTAACGTGACGGTTAACTTTGTAGCCCAGGGAATAAGCTCACCAAAGTGTGACTCCTGGGATAATTAGTCTTGTTCTGATAGCAGAACGCTCTTAAGAGGGGATGTGTTACGGGGTGCACATAAAAGCGGACCGAACTGTCTCGCTAGTGAAGCTTGCTTTTTCTAGCCAAGCGGTTGGTACGCCGGACTTGTGCGCCACCGACATGGGTTCAAGTCCCGGATCAGCCCAGTATTTTCCCCTCAGCAATTTGTCTTCGTAACATGTTCCATTCGATTTTCATCAGGATGTCATAAGAATTTCGGCAAGGACAAAGGTATCCAAATAACACCAGGGAGATTGTGTAGTCAAGATGACTGAATGGACACTGAATTTCCCGTTACCATATCAGTTACTTTTAATGTAAGAATGTGTAAACAGACACAAGTGTAAAAACAAGAGTGAGGAACTGAATGCATGTCCAAATCCTAGATATTTTGCGGTATAAACTTTGGTGTTGATTTCACCCGTCCAGACGAATTAACCTGTATGTTATTGTACAGATATATAAATGGTCAGGGACGTCACATATATTAGTGATTGGCATGCCGTATACCTGTAGGAATGATTGCTGTTTATGATTTGTGAGAGATAGATCTTCAGCCATGCTGAAATAAAAAAATTAGAGAACGACCGGCAAGCCTGTCAATTAATACCGTCATGTGGGCGTAAATTCCAGGATCACACTCGCGATGCAATACCTATTGATCATAACGTCACTGATGATAAATCCACATTGTCTGTGTGAGATCAACCCGGGATACATCAGATTCAAGGGTATAATATTGATGCTTTAGATCGATCCACTCAAAGTATTATATACTTATGCTCTGTATAAAAAAACCTCCAAAATTTCAGGATTAGTAACATGTTTATCCTCTTGATAAACCTATTTCCAAGACATCTAGATATAATACTGTATCGATGGTCGGTATGGTCTAGTTCCAAGACAATCAGTATTAAATCAGTACATTTAATAATGGAGTAGATGACCTATCTCCATGCAAGACATTAGGATCAGTGCTACATTAAGGACAAACGACTTCCTAGACCTGCACGATTAAAACTATAATAACGCGCTCGACATTTCTAATCAATAAAATTTTAATGGTCGTGATTATCTTCTCCCAAGACATCCAGGATCAATGTTATATTAATGTTCTAGACATACTCTGGATTTATTTTATATTCTGGATTGATACTTTACTCAACCTAAAGATAAATTTCTTACTAAAACGATGAGGCTCAATACGGGTATTGATGTATTTCGTATTAGAACATTATTATCTACTGAAGGCAGGTAAAAAGGAAATAAAAAGTCCACAAATGAAATAGATATAATGACAATGGGCACTGTGTCAAAGAAAAAAACTCAATGTTTTTTTTAATCCTATACGTGCAGGTGGCGATACTTTACAATAGTGAATCAGTGAAAATGTAGCTTGTTTATAGTAATGGACCAATATATGATTATGGCATAGATGTGTCTGTAAGGAGAGTTGGACCTATGTGCGTGTTTCGTTTACGAATCAAGATTGACATACATGACAAATATCGTTTGATTTGAACAGATACAGCCTGAATACGATTGGACTTTATCATTGCCTACTTTATTATTCTTTGTATCACTGAAACAGATAAACATAGAAATAATATTACTGTTTTAATTTTTCAAGCTCTCTCAATATCAGGCATCATGCAGGAGTATGAAAACAATATATAAGCCATAACAGGTATATTGGCTTTAGATTCAATCTCTGAAGTTCAATTATAATTACAACCACCTGGGGGTGGTTTGAATCAAGTATTTGTAGTTAAGAAATTCACAGCCTAACACACTGAGCTATGAAAAGCCTTTCCAATGCTAATTGTCCCAAGAGAGCGTTATACGGCTGGCCTTGAGTATATATATACTTGATTGCTTGGCTTAACGAGGTCCCAGTGCGGTGGTAGTGAGGGTGGTCCCTTGAGCACGGTACAGCGCGCACTTGCTGTGCGGGAGATCGCCGATATGCAATCATGACAAACCAATATGCCTCGGCTTCGTCTCAAAAGTAATGAAGAGAGATACTCTGTCTGGTGAGTGAAGCTGGTCTGAAATCGATACACGTGACACTCGGGGTGTCCACTTGTTTTCAGGACGATGGTTCCAGGTGTATAGTAGATATACCAGGTGTAAGCCAATGTTTTTGATCTCAAAATTTTTCTTTCGTCGTTGAATGGAGAAATGTATGTTACCTTGCTCAATTTGTCATATTATAATAACATCTAAGAATGTAAACATGCTCTTTACCACGTTCAAGATCATTCTATTTTTGTCGTAAAAGCTGAGTTATGTGCTTATAAAAATATGTGATGATAAATCACATCAGTTACATTAGCGCAACGTAAAAAAAAATCTGGTAAATAGAATCTGGTATCTCAAAATTAACACCATCACCTCAGCCTTCAATCCCTACACATCCCGATTAAGTAGACATATTTCTAACATATATTTTAATTTTTCAGTCAGGCTAGCCACAACCTTGACTTGTTCTGTAGACTAACTTCAGGTTTTCCATAAACGGTCAGTCTAATCAATTAACTGAACAATCGGTAAATCAAGAAAGTCCGGAAGTTCCATAATTTCGACAACTAAGTAACATTAACAATCTGTGATAATGGTGATTTAGCTCGCAATACTCTACATTGCCGAACTGTCATTGAATGCACATGTTATCCAATTCATATACCTGCACCCAGACTTCCATAAATAGTCTAGAAACTAATATAGACAATATAAATGAAATTGTGAACATATAATAATACTGGAACATATACTACATTAACCTAGTGCCGCTTCGACGCTGAAATGACATACCTGTTCCACGCTTTAAAGGGAATAAAGTACGTGTTTAAAGGGACATCTCCAAATCTTATGCACGAAAGTCGATTGGAATTAAAGATGGCAGAGTATCTGATATTATAATTCTGATGAACATGCATATGTCAAAGTGAAATTTCCACGTGCACACCTTCTAGCCAACAAGAAAATATGTTGTTTTAGCATGTTAGAACAATAAAAAATATCTAAATAAGTTAGCAAGAACGTTATTAGACAAGCACGAAAACAAAATACTTGGAAAATGTTACAATATTGTTACATGTTCATTTCGGTCGGCTTCTGTTATCAGATTTATCTTTATTGCTTGCATACTTTTAAACCGAAAATATCATTGAGTGCCTTCCGGTAGCAGAAAAACCCAGGAAACTTGGTTAAAAACATAAGAATGCAAGACAGAGTACTTCAATTTGAGACGCCGCAATACTTCAATATATGCCCACAGTGGTTTAAGGCATATCCTCAATAATTCTTCGTCTCTCTATCTACTTGTTATTCATTAAAACAGGATTAACAGATTTGTCGAGATGGCTCAGTAATAACACATCAGCTTCTGGCGTATTTTTTGCTGATCAACAAAAGCAGGAATCATTCAGGTGACCCGATCTTGTCGACGATCAAGGTATTAAGATTTGTGTCTCAGAAATAATGATGTTTCTTTTTCATCTTACATAATCGCCAGCCTGTCATGCAAGTAACCGGGGTAAGACTATTTTTTAGAGTAACCGACTCAAACTAGCTGTTGCTGCAGTTTTGAAGGTATTATTTGTCAGGGATCGATATAAACCGCTATAATGCTCGCTGGCTATGTTCTATAATTGGCGCGGCTGCTGATTTTGCATGCTGTTTTCAAATAGCAAACGGATGCCACATGGGCCGGCATTTCATGATCTATTTCCTCCGCCTACACTTCTCTGCTGAACAGGTTTTAGCCCACTAAATTTAGATTGTTGATGAATTTCCTAACAATACATCAATATACATATATATCATATTCATCATAAAATAATATACTACTTTGATCTATTTATATAACATGGTATAAACTAATACACATTACATATGCCTTTGAAATATTTTGCCATTATATTGCTGCCGAGCTGCATTTTAAAGAAATTATAACAATAATAAGCTTGGCATTGTCTGCTGGTGATCCGTGTTCAATTCCTGGCTTGTCTTTTAGAGTGGTGTTGTAGCCATCCAAGGTTGGTGGTATTCTGCGGGTCATCCACCTCCAGAGACAACCATACGCCACTGAACTATTCAAAGTATTTCGTGCTAGTTATTCTCACTGTTTGTACGATCCATGTAAAATAAATAATTTTTTTTAACTTTAATTCTCTTAAGATTGTTTTCTTCAACACTGCATACGTAAGTTTGGTTCATTTATATTAATGTCCACAAACGTTTTAGTCAAACTACATTGATATCAATCTAAATCGTCCTACTGAGATATCTGTCGTTTATATACTAAAGACACTCCCTTAAAGCTTTCATAAAAATAAGCCGAAGCCATCCCACAAAGACTATTCGTTTTGTTTACATTTACGTATTTAAAACATACGTGGGGCCGTCAAAATAATCCACACAGATTTAATATGGCCATCTGCCAACCAACTGCTTGTAGATATACAAGTCCATACATTCGCCATAGAGGCGTTATAAGAACTTTACTTCACAGGGATATCCTATAGAGTCCTTTTATATGTACGCGAAGAAAGCCAGACATCTCATACATTCATAGGAATGGTAGAGGAATCGCTTACTTTGAAGTACATGGATCTGTTTGCACAGACAGCAAGAAGAGATCTGGCCAGTATTACCTAGCCCATGATGACAAACCTACGTAAAGATACATCATCCTTGAAAATTACAGAATTAACAGCAAATGGAAGCATTTTTATAAAGCTGTACATAATATTTCTTTTATTTTTGTACCTTAACGGGTACAATGTAACAATGAGCAGGAGAAATCAGAAACTGAGAGCGCAGAAATACTTCCCAATTCACTACTTAATGAATGTTGTTTGGTTCATTTCTTGTCCAATATCAATTTACCAAACAACAGTAAAACCATTTTGAAGAGAATGGTTGTATTGACTAAATGGACTTTCCTGCGCGCCAGTTATCGTTTCAGACACGAAAGTGAAGGCAGCCATTAGATGCTTCAAAGCATATGTTATGCATAAGGGGACCACGTTTTTCAATGTTTTAATTGTCATATTAAAAAAAAAGTGAGGGGAAGTGGGACAATGCCTCAATGCTTTCTGTTTAAATTTGCCGCAAGAATAATAGTATATACCTACTCACATATACTTCTGTATCAAGTAATAATCCCTTGAGCTTTTCCAGAATAGTCAGGTTCCACATATGACACGAATCGCCCGTGATGTGCGCGACAGGTCAGGGGCGCAGCCAGGACTGAGGGAGGGGAGGGGGCCATCATCAGTGGCGGATCAAGAAATTCGATAACCGGAGGGGGGGGGGGTAAGGGCGCTAATATGCATGTATGGGTAATATTAAAACGGTTATATATACAAGTATATATATATGTATATTATTATTATTATATTATTATTATTATTTTTACTATACTTTATATATTTTAGTGTATGAAAATATGTATTTTTTATATTCAATTATGAACTATGGTTTAATTAAGGTTAGTTACAGGTACATGGGGAGGGTTTCCCCCTCACATATTTGGAAATTTTTTAATATACAATGTAAAGAGGACATTTTGAGGCAATTTTCACAAAAAAATGAGGATTTCCTGTTCCTGAAAAACTGTTCCCTTATGTCTTTGCGTTATGTAGTCAAACTGTAGAGAGGTTCAATATTTAATATTTATATTTCTTCAAAATTAGGATATAAAATTTCAATTTTCAAACGAGTCAATGGTGCAAAAGCGCAATTACGTTTGTTACTATCAAACTGTTTTCTTTTAAATGTAACTAGCAAATACCCGTGCTACGCATGGTTGGGGCGAACACGACAATCCTTACGGAGTATCGGAAATCCACGGAAAATCCAGAGATACAGAAAATCACACAAATCGCGCTACTTATATATAGATCCAATGTATCTATGGTGTTGTGTATAAATATCTTTCGGAACAGCGTTCGGCACATGTTTCGGAGCAGCGTACAATCGCACACGGTCACCCGAAGCCATAGCTTGTGGCCGGGGTCTTTGACAAAAAGTTACCTACACATGTACCATGTGACATTGTAAACTGATCAAAAGTATTACATATACATACAAAAGAACCTTCCACGTAAAAGACCTAAGAAGAAAATGCAAAAATACCAGTTTTATTTTTTAAAATAGTAACAATGATGGCCATGACTTATACGCGATAAGCATACATACTGAATGAAAGTCTTTAAAAACAGAGTATTAAATAAACATTACTGAAAATCAGATGGCACATGCATGTAAAAGAAACAGAAACCAGTACAAACTTATTAAATATACATTTCGCAGGAGTTTTACATTGCTAACTGCAGTAATGAGAAAAAATCTCGATTTCCAAAGCATTTTAAATGAAATTTATGTGTTTACAACTTTGGTGGTGCCAATCCACACATGTACATATCACACTGTACCAACCACGACGTGCATTGGGTTTACATATTCTTTACATCTGTTACATATTAGGCCTACATGTGTTGGTGAATATTTGTCAAGGACCTCAATCGCACGTAAGGCCATGGACTTCGTGCGACCAAGTGCGACTGTATAAGACCATAAAAATAAAAGGTGTTTTTCTCAGGCACCCAATTATACTCCCCCCCCCCCCCCGCATCAAAAAAGTATATTTATTTTCATCTTTCAAGAAGATAAAATAATACGATTTTGATCAGATTTCTTTGTTATGTAGTGCTTTTGCGTGTTTAGCAAAACAATTCTGTTATTTTTATGCTTTTCCCTGATCATATGAATGTTTTATCGAAACATACAAAACGAATGTAAAATATCGCCCGGCCTCACAGGTTGTGAAATATAGTGCCTGAGAACCATACTTTTTTTTGGCCTATCCATCAGGATTTTCTGCGACCTAGTAGATGTGCACTCAAGCATATCAGGTCACGAAGCGTGCTCCTGCAAAACAATTCTTTCCGATCCCCCTTTTTGAGAAGGGATCGCCGATGTGGATTATTTCGGGCCGGTCACTGCAAAATGTAAGAAAATACCAGATAGGGCCCCCGGAACAAAACTGTCCCGCCATCACACACTATAGCCATTGTGTTACCGGGCCCGAAGACACAAAGAAAAGAGGCGCCCGCGGGGGAGCAAATAATAAAATTATTAATTATGCACGTAATACGCAAATATTGCAAATAAAAATGAGTGGAATCTCTTCGGCTAAACCCGGAGCATATGTATGTCGAAAATCACAGCAATCCGTATACGGTGGTACCGGAGGAGATACGGAAAATTACAAAAATCGCCTTACGCTATTAATATATAGATGCTTGTGGTGAAATAACTGATAAGATGAATTATTATGTTAAACTGTGCATTTTACCGGGTTCCGTGGTATCGACAGCACACAAGACTCCTAAGAGCTCAGCACAGATCGCGAGTTTGAGTACCGGTATCACCAGAGGAGCCGTAAGATTGTTCACGGTCGACCCCAACCAGGGCCCGGTGCTCGATTGATCTGCAGTTGTTCTGCAGCTGTTCATAAATACTCTTATACTCAACTAATAAATTAGAAAGTAATTGTAACTGCAGATAATTAAATAAAGTCTAATTGCTTATTAATAATTGGAAATATGAAAAACGAAAATTAATCACGAAAATCGGAAATTAGATAAAATGAGAGATTTGGCAGCTCAACGGGGGGCCGCGCGCCGAATGCGCCCCCTCTTGATCCGCCACTGATTTAATGCATATATATTTGTATTAGATTAAGTGAAATTCCGAAAGGACGGCGAGTAGGCCCCTACTTGATGCGACCGAGGCGGGGGGGGGGGCCATGGCCGGGGGGGGGGGGGGGAGCCATGGCCCCCTGCGGCGCCCCCTTGGCTACGCCCCTGCAGGTTATATATTAACTTCACATTAGGGACCTTGCATATATACTCACATGGACATTGCTATTCCCATGGCGGTTATTGTGAAACCACTGGCGGCCAGTTAAGCAGGCCTTATTATGGCCATTACGTCAAATCAGCGAATCCATTGACAAATCCATAGATCCCTCGGGCAAGACTAGTCTTATTTTTGGCAAGGTTAGCGCGCTTGTCTATTGTGTCTCATTTGTTCCTAGTTACGGGACCCATGTCCTCCCTCAACAGGCTTGACACTATAACCAAGACCTTAACTCCCCCAAAAAGGTTTGATCCTAAACCATCACTAGCTTTCGGCTGTGGCCCTAAGATACTTGAGTACTGAACTTGCGCCGCATGAACATAAATATGTGTCCAAGAAGAACAGTGAATCCTTTGGGATCTCAGCTACTATTCCCTTGCGCGGGCAATTTTTCCTGGGTTCGGCTGTCGTCGGGTGTATGACCTGAAATGTCGATTTCTGAGTGCAATTTGTTTTATTCGAATGTTGTGTAGAATCTGTTTTGTAGTTTGTGTCAGCAGTTTGTATCTATATCTCGGGGGTTTGCCTCCGTATAAGAATTGTCGGTATTGATAATACAAATATTAAACAACTACTTATTCTACACTGTACTGATACTACTGCGAATACTAATAAAATAATAATAATAATTACGAGTAGTACTAGTAGTTGTAGTTGTAGAAGTTTTTTAACCCGTGTACAGTATTTAGTCTACATAAATGGTGTCACTTATGTAGATATTTACAGCAGTGTGTACACCATCAGCCTGACCTGGCCATTGATCACGGGGCTTCACCGAGAGAACACGCAAGCAAGGGTTCAGCCAATAGTACATGTAAGGCTTATTAACGTCCGAAGAATTTTGAGCTGGGTACAAATCTACTTAGTTGGAGTCTACTTTCATCACAGCATGTGTCCTAGTTTGACTACGTCAATAAAAAAAATGCTAAATACGTATTTGTGGGTGGGTTTCTTATGTGCAGTTTGTCGTGCTTTTACGGTTTCTGTAATATTAAGAACACAGTCAAGTGAAACTGGGATAATCAGTTATCAAGGCTCTTTACCTTAAAGTGGCCTGAAGGAGTTAAGGGGAAATCCAAAATCCTTAGCTCTTAACTCAATTTTACTTTTTTTTCTTTATAAATTATATAACAACAACTAAGTTAAAAGGCGTATAGTCCAGTTACGTTACGTTAGAAGAGATTATATTAGACATTTGTAATCAATTACAGAACATGTATAATGGCATTGCATGCCGTCTGAAGAAAAGGCGTATATTTAATAAAACGGCACAAAACCATTTATGTCTATGCCGCCGTACACTCTTCACGCGATCTTATTTCGTGTAACCGCTGCTTTGTATAGCAACATTTCCAGGGTAAGAACATCAGGGTGCGCACAGAGCAAAGAATTGTAATCACACTAATGAGAGCGTAGTATCGCATTGTGCATCGAGCTCCACATTATAAACATGTAACACCAGTTCTCGTTGGCCTGATTTTTTGCCCTGTGCCAGAAACAGTGTTATCAAACAAACAGATAGCATGTAAATATAAAAGAAAAATAAATTTTTATGAAAAAAAGTTAAGTTGAGCCCTCTGTCTGTCTATCTGTCTGTCTGTCTTTCTGTCTGCCTGCCTGCCTGCCTGCCTGTCTCTCTCTCTCTCTCTCTCTCTCTCTCTCTCTCTCTCTCTCTCTCTCTCTCTCTCTCTCTCTCTCTCTCTCTCTCATGCAAGTTCTGTATAACAACAAAACCATTAATATAAACATGAGATGATCATATAAAATATTTGTTTGACAAACTGTTGGATTGTCCGTGATGTAAACAACCGTGCTCAAAACTCCCTAGCGGGAATTATTGCAGATACCTCAAAACGGGATGTCAATGCGACAAGGCTGGCCGGAAAATATTTCATGAACTGGAAATGGCCTGCGGCTTTTCGGCAAAGCACCTAAAGTGAGACCCTTCAGGCCCGTGACAGAGAAGGAACACCCCCGAGTCTGATATTAACACTAAATCCGAGTGGATGTTCACGGTCCCATAACACTGTCTAAACCAATACAATCCGGGAAGATGTATCGCTGAGTGCACTCGGGGAGCTCATCCAACCTGACGCTCTCACCAGCTCAGGTCAATATTAAGGCTGTTAAATTAGGCAGAATTGAAGAGTTCTCAGGGAGGGAAGATGCCAGTGATGGCACCCAACCTAGGAGTGCATGGAGACCCCCTTGTTGGAACAATTATTATGTACTTGACGCAGTGTTTCAGTCCATTCCTTCCTCTGTCAACCAGTCACCGATTAAATAAACTGATCTATTGCTTGCTGAAGTTACGTGCTTACATACCTGAAGAATGGTCCGTGTTTCCTCCAGGCATAATAATTGATGAATTTTTGTCATGCCTCAATTTCATACCATGGTCACCTTGTTTAAACTGGCACAAGAACGAAAATTAAGACCAATCGCCAATAGATACAGCAAAGCTGCTAACTGGTTACATTTCGTGCTCACAAGTTACGTTGTCAGCCTGAGGCAAATGCAGTTGTCTGCTCATGGTTAAATTCCAAATAATTCAAGCCTGAATATAGAGAAAAATAGTAGATCACAAGATTACACACAACAGTACGTATGCAAAAGCAAAACGTATAAAATGGATATTTTTGATAACAGTTTTTGATAACAGTTGCGGTCACATTTTGAAAACACTATCGCATGAACATCGCACAACCACCAGTGACTACCTGGGACTGGTAGTGCGACTTGTTGCGACTTGTCGTACGGACAACGTAAGACCATCAATGACATTCTTGAGATTAGTCATATATGGTCGTGCGATAGTCAAATTAGTCGGGTCGTTGAAGCCAAATTTTGAGGTGAACATAAAAAAATGGTAGAGAGCTAATATTGGTATCATTCGAAGTGCTAAAGCCTGTAGAATTACACACCCAAAATCCGGTATGGGAATTCTTTTAATTTAGTTTTTAATTTTTATATTTATTAACTAAAATATAACAAAAAGTATGGATGCCCAGTTTTTACATTAATAGCCAGCGTACACGTAACGCAATTGGATACGATATGATACGAAGCAGGATACGACACGGTTCATGGCTTCCTATCGCAACTACGCTCTTTACACAGCGCTTTAACTATAGGCCTAATACCTATATCGTAAGCGCTGTTTGTTATGACCTCGTATCCTGAATTGCTACACCAGAGGGGAGCACTGTATTTTTGTCCAATCAGATAAGCCCTTGTGCTGGACAACACAGCCAAGCGAGGAATACACGGAGCCAATCATGTTCATTTCGTTTTGAGTGACAGCTCATCGCCCCGGTAACCGTCTGAACAGGCCACAAGCTCAGAGACAGGTGCCCCAGACGTGGTTTGCTTAGGGCCTTGGGCACATAGTTGGCTCGGCCGGTGAGCTGTAATTCAAACGAAACGTAACAACAAAGGCTGCGTGCACACCTCTCTGGCTGCTTTAAGTTCTGCAGACAACAGATACATGGCTACGCTATCACAGTCATAATGTCATAATCGAATGGGTCGATGATGCGAGAACGCAGAGGGAGCAATTTAAATTCGACCATAAGCTCTAATCAAGCGGCGCTTGAACCGCAGCTATTGGCGGAGCCAGGATGCCTGTCGAGTGTTTGTTTATTGGCGTCTGGTTGGCTGCTTGTCACATCATACGCACGTTTATTTCAGCGGATAACGAACCGCCATCTGGTGTCTAAATATATCATAAACGGTCAAAGCTGGCAGAGTGAAATTCAGTTGCTTCTTTAGAAGCGCAAGATTTCCGCTGCCTCGGGAGCGTAATCGCAACGTGTATGTTTAAATGTGAAACAAAGTCCTTAGATTTGGACTTTCGCATTTTGGAGCATATTCAAATATTTTGTTTCGTAACTGGCAATGGAAACTCCGCCCAATGAGCCAAGGCCAAACCAGAATGTCCTCATTTTCCTTCCGGTGGATCCTCATTGTCGCCGTCTAATAATTAGTCTACCAAGCGTATATAGCTAACTGTTCTACGATAAACAGAACCAACTGTTTTGTTGGCAGCCATTTTGCTGATCAGTATTTTATGTAATTATCTCCTTTTGCACAAAAACCGTTTTATGTACGGGAAAATACGACACGAATCTTGGGTATTTACGATACGACGTTACGATAAAAAAATTACGAAATGTATCGTTTTCAAATCTCGTAGCGTGTATGCTAGGCTTTATGTCGTAAACCACTTTTATGGCCCATTGCTATTCGAAGAGGCGTATTTTTGGTAGCGACCTGGTAAGACCATTGTAAGAGAGTCGCGCAATAGTCTGCGACCGCGTTAAGACAACAAACGACTGGCCACGACGACTCAGGATTACACCTGTCGTAGGGAAGTTCTTGTGTATGATCAAAGTCTCCTTACGACCGATATTCCTCCTGCGATCGTTCGTGACCACCGGTGACCACCATTGACTTGTTCTACAATCTACTTGTTCATAGGATTATCCGTGACTTCTCACGATTGTAGGTCGTAGTTTATAACTAGTCGTAAATATTCGTAACCTCAAATGTAACTGGGCCTTTAGAATCATAGAAATATATGAAATAGAATGCTACTTCGAGGACAGAGAGAGTTTGGTGGCCAATGGACATGTATCTTCCGAGTAGAAACCGATGTAACGCTATGGCGATGACCCCACCCTTTTTCAAGGACCTCAGAGGACCTATTCACAGATGAACGTGGCGGTCAGCATCGGCGAAACCCGCGTGTAATCAAAGTATCGGGGAAAATCTGTTGGCCTACAGACCGATCGTTAGCTTTTTTAGTAAACTTTCTAAGCATATTGGTAAATACCTGTGCATGTTTGTTGAATTTTCGACCGCATGAATACAAACATGGCTCGCAGCCAACTTGAATGCGAAAAAGGAAATGACACGTAACCGAGGAGACGGATTTCAGCTTGGTTTGTGAGATCACATGTATTCTTTTGTGTTTATTCAGCAGTCGGAGCTTCTAAAAGATTTTCGACTGTTTACCACGATACTCTAAATAAATCTGATAATATTGGATATTGCTACCTTATTGTAGACACTTTATATTAATAACAAGAAATATGCATTTGCGGGAATGCAGGCCTGCTCCCCCAAAATGCTCGCATTCTATTATTCGACCCATACTCCCAGGTTCATTCGTGTACAAGTTCATCAATCAATGTTAGCTTTCACCTATTAGGGCGATATTCCCAGGTTCATTCGTGCATTAGTGACTTAACATATAATATGTGAATATTCCTGGAAGTCCTTCCTTGACCCGGACAATGAGGCGGATCCAAAATTAATTTGGTTCTTTCTGGGCCCATTCCCGAAATGCCTTGAAAATTTCATGAGATTCCATTCGAGATTGCTTGAGTTATGTTGTTAACAAACACACACACACACACACACACACACACACACACCCTAACACATACACGAACTGGAATGAACGCATACCTTCCCGGCTGAGGTAAATAACTTGTTCAGAGGGACAAAAGAAACGCGCTATATAGAAATAGCAGGTCGTGGGTAATTAACATAAATTGTAAACATATTTTTGTTAACGAATCTTAATCATCCATGTCGCCTGTCGTATACATTACATTTTCTAGAAATGTGGCAAGTAATTCTGTAGTACGTGATCGATCGGGAATTCTTCATGGAATAAAGCTTAATGTCACATTCTTGGAAATAAATTGAGGACGTGTCTGAAATGATCAAATGTGTTATGAAAATATTAGCTTGTCGCAGATAAACCGCAGCTATTTCAGAGAGCTATATGCATTCAATCTGAGCATATATATATCTGCCCCTTGAACAAAAAAAAATATGTTTATCGATGGCGTATGAATGGCAGCCAGGAGCCTCTCCTAAACTTAGCTGAATATCAGGATGAGAAAACAAATATTCATTTGTTCGTAATTTCTTATTTCGCCTCTCCACTTACAAGTATTTAAAAGCACAAAGAACAAACTAGTAAATTATTAGATTCAATTGTTTACTTTTAACATTCAGTATGTATGCAAACCTCCTTAAACTCGCCATACTATCAAATTTCAATATAGGTACCTCGAAATTTTGAATGCATGTCTATTAGGGTTGTGTGATTGACTGCGCATCTCATTAGTGGTGGAATATACGCTTTGGTTAATTCGTGCGTTCACACGGTTTCTTTTCTGTTTTCTCCTCTCTCAAAGCCTACTATTTAAAATATCATATGTGTACATCGATATCGTTATGACATATATTAGCGACAACTGCAGTGCAATTTTCGGCATGATCAGAGTCACAACACAAAGTAGGCTCCCTCGGTCTCAATACAATGGCATAAAGCTGGAGGCCGGTTTGTTCAGTTAGTTACATCATAAAGATTTAAGATTGGGTTGTTAAGACCTGTGCAGATGAGTAAAATATTATTAGGAAGTAATAAATAATGGAACAAGTATGATATGAGCAAATCATTGGCTTGCAAGTTTTCCTGACAAACTATATTACCTTGGTTTACCTACCACCATGGAGCTCCAAACCAACAGATTAATAATCTTCGACAAAATGCAAACTTATATTGATTAACTAAATATTTTACTAAAGTTAAAAGAATAAGCTATAAATATACACTGTTTGCCTAAAACATCTAAGGCATATTGTGTAATAATTAAGTAATCATATAGTAATTATTCTGCCTCATGTCTAGATATTTTAATCATTATGTGAAAATCTCTCGTTTCCTGGAATGCCTGAATACAGGGTTTGCCTTTAACAAACACACACCCACGTACACCATCAAAAACACACACATACACATACATATATAGAGAGAACACCGCCATCTCTGCCGTGGGGATGTATGGCCTTAGTAAGCATAAGCATAAGCATATATTTATTTACATTGCTCAACATATTCATTAATAAAAGGCGCATTACATAAAATGGCACACGATATGATATAAACTAAAATCCTAGATATTTAAAATCATCACAAGTAATGGTGCGGCACATGCAAATGCTGTATCACCATATGAAAAGGTTCGTAACTTAGGCAGCTACTTGTTCACCCGATGATAAGTTTAAAGTAAATAGTCCCGAGACGAAACGTGTAAGTTGCAAAGGAATTGGACTCCATACATCACGGCTTTAAATATTCCATCTATCTAAATAAATCAATACCGTCTGACTAGTAAAACTTCTCTGAATATAATTCTGAATAATTGGGTCTGTTTGTCAATTATAATAATTATATTCTTTATTTCCATATTTATATCTATAATCGGTGAAGACATGCTGAGCCAAAAGACCAAACAGGTGGTCACCATAGCGTTGTGGTCACCATAGCGTCGTGGCCGTACCAATGGACTGGTAGCTCTATGGATGTCTTCAGTATTATTACCTTACACATCAGGCCTTCTCAACAAAGTTGTCAATGATTGAGTAGTTATCCCACATATTGAACGTTAATCAGGCTTCTATGTATTAAAAACTGGTATTTTCATTGTGCATGTTAAAAGGCTAAAATACGTGTCTACATTTTGCTTAAAACATATATGTTTACTTGCATGGTATATATCATGGTATTGCATATCATTCTATTTGTTTATATATGTTTGAAATTTCAATTATTATCAGCCTTGTTCAAGTTCAGTATATATTAAAAAAGGCTACCTGAATAAAGATATATAATTAAATAAAAATATAATAACCAGCACGTATTACGCCAGTGGACAGAATTCTTGTTTAGGTGAGAGTCACAATTTGTCTTCAAGGTCAGTACTTTAAGAGCCAAGCAGAGCTGACCCAGGGGAAACGCTTCCAGGAACCATGCCCCTTTATTAGCCTGATTCACATGGAGCACTCCCCGCTGTCTCCCCTAAACAAGAACGGTTGGCCGTTTGGACGTTTCCTTTGTATAAGTTGCCGTCTAATGCTGTTGATGGACTCCTCCTTAAAATAAGTTTATTGGCCTGTGATCTGCACTGGCTGCTATGACGTCATGCTGCGAGAGACAGCTGCTGAGCTGCTAGGAGCACCATCGACCTCACGACACCTGGGTCTCGCCGTGGCCTCCGGGTTGGTCGGGATGAAGCTGCCGGTATTGAGATGACAGGCAAACTTCACTTACACAAATATCTGAGATCATTCTGCCGATCGTTACCTCTTGGTCTTTTCTTTCATTTTTTCTTGCCAAAACATTTGTTTACATGTTCATATCAAGGCATATTTGGCTCTGGCCAAAGATATGAGGGGCCCCAACTTTATAAAAAATATAATTAAAATTCTTACAAATCAGAAACAAATTAAGGAAAAGAGAAATAATAAGGGAGTTTCTGAAATCTATTCTAATAAACTAAAATAGAAAGAACATGGTATTATTTTATTGACCATGATAACTAAATATCACAGACGAGTTGTTGAAACGGGGATAAACATTAGAATTGAAGTGTTAGTTTATCCTACTCAGCTAAATGAGCTTCACTCTGGAACAGTCCATTAAACTTTCATACCGATTCCCTGCAGTATATACACGAAAATGTGTGAAAAAAAGACGATACTACTTGCTGCCAAACAGTTCTATTTAATCTTGAATTTTGAATGCAGGTTTACGCATGCTAAATGAGATAAACAGATTTAAAGAAAACGCACAGTTATAACATATTTGATCTTACATTAGTCCCTATTTCGTAAAAGCATCAAAATATGGCTGTCGATTAACACATCAGGAGTCTATGCCTAATCCGTATTCCGTTAATTTAACGCAATTTCTTATGCTGACGAGTGGATTTACGGAAATGGGGTCTTTTAAATAGAATTTGCCCTGGTAAAAGAGTGATAGGTATTTTCATGATTTGGCGGCCATCTTGGACGCCATCTTGGAAATAGGAAAACCAGGGGTCCTTTAAATTTTAAATGGCTTCATTAGATTCCTTGGCCCTTAATCAATGGAATAGAAGCAAAAAACTTTTTAATATGTCAAATAATAAAAGAGTTTAATATAGGTATTTGCATGATTTGGCGGCCATCTTGGACGCCATCTTGAATTTTTCAAATTCCTTAAGGGTGCTTGGGTATCAACCATTTTGAATCAGGACCCCCTAAAGGTTCAAAATCCACTGAGGACAACTATGCACCAAATTTTGCACAACTAAGTTAGTTTTCCACCAGACTATGGGCTTCCTATCAAATTATAATTAAAACGGCCCTGCCTGCTTACTTGCAGAGTCGTTATAACTTCATATTGAATGGGCCCTGCATATATGGTTTATGGTATACATTATAAGCCTTATTTGTGCATGCTTTTGATATTTCCAATGTAACCTCAATGTTCTTATGTCAACTTATACTTGGCCTTGCGGAGTGTAGTCGGCTAACTGAGTCTGTGTTTTAAAATTACAACATTTTTAAACATTTGACTGAAATGAAATATAAAATGGACGAAAATGTAAAATCTGACATGTTCCATATATTAAATGCACATAAGGATCTGTAACTTGTTTCCATGTCATATTAAATCCATATCATGCCAATTACATCAAATGCTGTGATTTCTTGGCGTCTCCTATGGCATGGAAATGTACAATGAAATTAACTAAGGACAGAAATAGTGATAATACTCATGCAGTGGTTTGCACTCCCTGACCCCCTTTTTCACCCAGTTGTTCTTGAGATAACTCTTGAAGCGAAGGTCTTGTCTAAAGAGAAGTTACTTGCCCGTCGGTATGATTATTGAGAATGTAGTCCTCGTGAACAGGGACACGATTTGCATTGTGTATTATGGGTGCAGTAAACTATGATCATTTGGTCAATTATGTCATTATTTTGATATTCTTATTCCCTGATTCAGAGCAATAAAACAAAGGATAATTTAAAATTATCTATGTCCTTCATTTATGTTCTATCTGTGTCATTAAGGTTATGCTGGGTTCTATAAACTGTTAGTAGGCTTAAACAATTTTTTTACGATTTATGTACTCAGAAATATGTTTAAAAATCGATAACATTCTCTCTTTAAGTGCCGAAATTCCGCCTACAAAAAGTACCAATTTAATAAAAATCTAGACCTTGGGGGGGGGGGGGGGGGGGGGGGTTCAAGACCTCAAACAACCTCCAGAAAGGGTTCATGGTGAACTCCCCTTATGCTGAAATCCTGCACTCGTCAATGCATGGAACCAACTGGCTGGCGCAAATGTTTATTCGAGTTGTTTCTATTCTGTAACAGGGTAATGAAGTACTTATTATGTATACAGGCATCTATAAAAGCCGATCAAAGAACGGCTAAATCAGCGGGTCAAAAGTCAATAACTGTAAGTGGAGGAATACCACATTAACGAAGTGCAGTTTCTGACGTATGGACGTCCCAACCTGATTTATCTGTATGTATTGTGTCTAGCATTTTCCAGTTGTGCGATTCTTTTATTAATTTGGTTCGATACATTTACTACGGCTATCTTTATTGAGCATGTTAATGCCTCCGCCAGAAGGGTATGCGCTCATAGCCGTTCGTGTGTGTTTTTGCATGTTCAAAATAAAACTAACGCAATCAAGAACGGAATCAGGGCAAAGGAATCAGGGCAATCAACGAAATTTTCAGGGCATTTCGGGAATGGGCCAATCAAGAATTGATTAGATTTTGGTGTGAATCCGGCACATGATTCGTTTTGAGGAACGTCATGAGGGAATATTTACAAATTATGTATGTTCAGTCACTTATTCACGAATGAACCTGGGAATATGGGCCGAATAAGTGAACGCAAACACGGTTTTGGGAGCATCCCCAATTAAGGCACACTCCATATGACAGAGACTGCTTTCATTCCTTAGAATGGAGGTTCCTAGGATTTAGATCTGTTGGAAAATATGGATGTATGAATTTCAACCCTGCTAGAAGCTGTATTAATGTTTGTTTGTAATTGACCAGGAAGAGTGTCCTTTAAATGTTTAAAAATAACATCTTTGAAAACAGAATTTCATGCAATGTTATACACGTGGACCCGAAAATTTATTTATATACACACGGTCAAAAATAATTTTCTTGAAAAGATAAATTTCCTTGCCCCACTCTCTGTAATGTCTAACTACAAGAAAATATCTTATGGCAAGAACCTTTCCATTGAGTCTTTATAGAAAAGACAATTGTTCTTGTCACAATGTTCATCTTCTGAACAGAGATCCCCTGACAAGAAATTATTCCTTGGGATATTATGATAAAGGAAAATACATGTTTCTTGTGCTAAGATCATATACTTAGTATCTTGTCTTTTAAGGAAACCTAAATATGTTTTCTTGACTTATTCTTACAGAAAAGAAATATCTTCAGGGTATCTTGTCAACAGAAATATTTCTTCGGATAAAAAATATAAGCTTTTCAAGAAAACTATTTTTGGTAGTGCAAGGGGATGAGGAGGAACGGTTAGGTGTGAGCAGAGACGACGGGCAACTGATGATGAAATGGAAATGTGTGACGGTGCCTTCATCCTGTGTTAGACTGAAAAAAAAAACAGAAACGGAAGTACATAATTTATGATTAAAATATTCATTTCACAAAAAAAGTTTAAAGAAGAAAAGTTGCTAAAATAATTCAAGAGTAAGGAATACACACGGCGGTATTGATGAAAACAGCCTTTCCTGAATTATAAATAAAGGTTCCCCCAACTGGTGAGGTAATTTAAATAATCTTCCATGCATACATTCACTGGGATAGGAAAATAAATATTTAACAACTCCGGATCGTGTCACACTGTCAAACCTCTGTCTCCGGTACATCAATTCTGCATGCTGAATTCTAGGATGCAAACTTACTAGCGTCAAGTAAACCATGGTGCATTTAACTTGTCTCGGACGGGTTCATTCCAAATTCCTCTGTGTTATGACCATTTTCTATGGCACCTCTAGTTCGTTGCTGTGGTTTATTCAGGCCATGACTTCCTCTCATTATACACTTGTCTGAGGTTTATTTGTTTATGTCTCCTCTGTGTCCTCTTTATGCTTTCATTACATTCCGCCGGACTCTGTCTCTTTTGCTTCAACTCGTTGTTGCCTTTAATTTAAGTGTTTAATGCTCTTCGGCAATTCCTTCTTTCAACAATTTATCATTCGGCTAAGTCCTTTATGTGACACTACAGTGGTTTGTCTGTTTGCATCATCAGTATTGAGTTTGCTGTCTAGTTTCCTTCCTCCATTCTTAGAGCCTGGCATGTGAATAATTAACCATGATCGTCTCTTTGTTTATCTTTCGTACGCCTACCCATTCAGTTATTTATCCCTTGACAAATCGAGTTGGAGGCATGGAAAGTCGAATGGTAAAACAGAGACGGATCCAGAGGGGGGCGCCCGCTGAGCATTTTATCTATTTTATCTTTCCTATTTATTCGTAATTAATTTTTTTTTCTATTTCTTTCATACTCGTTTGCAATTAGATTATTCAGTCATCCAGTTTATTACTTTCTTATTCATAACTTGAGGATATTAATAAACGGCAGTGCGATTTGCTCCGTTAAGACAACATCCAAATGTTTCTACGATAAAAAAGAGGGAGTCTTTTCGTCATAACACTCTGCTGGGTCATAACACTGAGGAGTGAGGCACGGCCTGTGTTGAGGTCGACCGTGAAAAATTCCCATGGCTCCTCTTTTGATAGTAGTAATCGAACTCACAATCTGTGCTCTGGTCCGAGTCCAGTGCGATGCCTTGACCATAGAAGCCAGAAAAATGCAAATTAATATAAGACTTCAATATCAATTATTTTACCCCGAGCATTACATTTGAAAGATATTTTGCACGTAATAACATGGAATGGCATTTTGACCATAACATCAACAAACTGCAAACGAAAAAAATATAAATACATGTGTTAACTATTGATCCCCTCAAAAGTTTGACTACATAATGTTAAAAAATTTATGAGAACAGTCGTTGAGAACAAGAAAATCCTCATATTTTTTTGTATAAGTGTCTCTAAATGTTCTAATCATTTATTATACATTTAAAAAAGTTCTCTCTCTCTCTCTCTCTCTCTCTCTCTCTATATATATATATATATATATATATATATATATATATATATATTAAATTATATATATATATATTATTAAATTTTTTATATTATTATTATGTAATAATTAAATTAAATGCATAATTTAATAACTTATTTTTATAATACCCATCAACCGCCATCCAAGTATTAGCCCCCCCCCCCCTGGTTTTTCTGAATCCGCCACTGTAAAATGCACGGCTCTTCCCGCTGACGATCCGGGTTCGATCCCCTGCGTGGCTATGAGAGTGGGCTGTAGGCCGGTGGTTTTCTATGGGTTCTCCGCTTTCCTGCACTCCTAATAACCGCCGAACGCCAATGTCCGAGCCATAGGCAGTACCTTCTATTAATTATTGTAAGTATAGTTCGGGTAAAGCCGGAACTGTTCTAATCTATTGTTATAAGTTTTATTATTATTAAGTATATAATAATTGTTATTTTTACGATACAGATGGTATATACCCCCACCTTTTGGCAAGGAATGGTTATTGTGCTGTGTTCAGTGAGTCGGTGAAGAGTTTCAATGTTAATTTGTGTGCAAACAGACAGCCATCCCTGTCACATCACTAGATTCCATGGTACTATACAGAATGTATTACAATGTCCTATAAATTCATCCCGCAAGTTCATATCGGTCAGCATGCATATAGCACGTACAGTCGCTGCCACAGGCCCGTGATTGTCTCATGGCTAACATTTAATTGCATACAATCAGTATACACCTATTCATACATTGAAACAAATTTCCGCACTTCCTCCATAATTCACGGACCAATATTGTTTAATTAATTTCGTGTTTGTTCAATATTTACTTTTACCCTTTTGTATTACAGATGCCAAATCAGCACGCATGAATGCACATAATCACATTAAAACAGTTCAGTCTGCTAATGTCACCTTCATACCATATGGATCTATAAATATTACTGCATTGTATATCCCATGCAGTATTCACAGACGGTATTCTCATACAGCCCGATTATATTTGAGGTAATAAAAATTCTTTGTTGTCCAGATGTTGTTTCGCCTAATTTTTGAATATACGGTGGAATTAAAATACAGCAATGAGACCAGTTTTATTTCTCCAATTAGGTTTCTTACCAAGCCTATTAAGTGTTAATACAAAATTCGCTGAATGCAGGCATTGGCTTTTTCAAAGACACATGAACACAGTGGCGTGTCTTAATATATTTACAACGGTAATAAAGCTCACTGTGATGAGCAAGTAACGTTAATGTCTGTGGGTGGAAATTTTCAATAGCAATTAATATGCCATTTTATTTCACACTTTTTGTTTGCGGCTTGAGGCATTTCAAGTACAAACACGTGACCGGAAGTTAGCCCTGCCCAGCAATCATTCCGTAATTATTAGACTTCATTACCTATCTTCATTCTCTTTAAGCGTAAATACCCAATCCTACCTCCACATAATTGTAATACAATTCACTGCCTATCTTGTCTATTCAATGCCTGTCCAATTTGCTGCTTAAAATTGCCCCCACCTAGATCGTGTCTGCTATATTTAGCCGCTATAGTGTTCTCTGCATTTACACCGCAAGACGTCTTCTGTGTTCAAACTATATTGATGTCCCTCCTTGATGCACTTTCAAGGTAATGGAGGCCATGCATTCACAGGCAAAGTGGCCCGTGAATACCTTAACCTGAAGAGATGCTGACATTTTGTTTTCAGCTAAAGTATTTTGTGCCAAAATATTTTTACTTGTTACAGTCAGGCATACTAGCTGATGTTTAAATCTTGAATGTTGCCCTCAATTCTTCTAACAAAATTGGCCGGCCTTCTTTTCCAGACATGGTTACAGAGGTTTTTTTGGCGGGTCGAGACCTCCTCCCCTCCCCCTACCCCCCTCCCCCCACCCCCGTTGCCCCCCACCAACATTTTGTCACAGACATGAGTGACTTTTTTTGTGAACATGGCCTTTTAAGCAAGGAGAGGTAAAACAAAACAGCTTGAACACAGGAGTTATTGTCTTCTCCTTAATTTAACTTCTCTGTCTTAATTGATTTTAATTTTGGCCAAAAAATTTTCACCATTAAAGCTCTTTAGTACTGAACTGAGTAGCCGGGGATGGCGTCTTTTATATACCAAAACTTTCTGACAGACCAACGAAAACACACACTCGGTTTTCTGACCTGGCTACATATTACCCCACACAAGGCTTTTTTTCAGAACTTTGGTTTACAGGTCCTGATGTGAGAACCGTGCTGATGGTAAGAAAAACTGGATCTGCAAATATGATAATCACTTCCATGCTTTATAGAGTAAACTAAGCATTTGGCCTGTCCATTAGGACACGCTGGTCCTATTGTTTTGTTTATTGACTGTTCCACTCTGTAACGACATCAAAGAGCAACGCACAGCTATCTGTTAACGTGTTTGCAATACGGCCTCTGATAAACGACTATACGATACCTTTAGGTGTCAATGCTGTCCTAAGCAGATCGCTGATTGGTTCCAGATTTTTTGCGCATTCTGGTTTCAAAGTTCAAGCACGAAACAAATTAGTTCGGTGACAAACCTAAATAACAACTACCACTCTTTAATATCATGGATAAAACTTGTCTATAGACTATAGTATTTATTTTCTGTATACAAGATTCCTGAGCACCCTGCAACTGTTCCATTACAGATATTCCATCGCTCACTTGTTTTTAGATTCACATGCGTGAGTCGAATTTTCATAGAAAAAGCTGATTGCAGATAACATTTGCAACCCATGTTTTTAATTTAAAAATACCAAGTGTATCAGTCTTATGATGTCGTTGAGTACATGATATGCCGAGAAATTATATAGGGCAGGTTGCCAGTTGATAAAAATGAGTCAGTAGTACAGTAAATTTTTGTTTGAAAAGCTCTTTCCCTAGAGTCTATACTGTTGACAATTCCCATTAACAGGGAATCAGGAATGGAACTTGAATAATATAAAGAAGGTCTCATAATACATATGGACTTACTTTAAGGACCTACTGTTAAAACAATAATTATATTTATTTTATTTGTAACAGAAGATCAGGGACGTAGTTATGGCCGAGATAATGTTTCAACACAAATAACATTAACACAAGCAGCGACCAGTTTATATCCGGCTGAAAGAAAAAGAAGTTTAACATAGTATTTTCATCTATGCTAAAATGTCAGCAAAGCTTTAAATTTTATTGAGTAGTGTCATGTAGAAATACCTTAAATATAAGGTTTTTCTTATAAAGGGGAAATAGAGTAGGCTCGATCTCCGATTCGGATCTATTTCAGTGACGCGGAGGTCCAACGTTCCAACCGCTTCGCCAATAAAGCAGGCTTAAATGGCCAGACAGTTAAGGCTTTGTTTCTTATGATCAGAAGCTGTTAAATTATATCTCACAAGGTCTCCTGGCCGAGTGTTAGAATCGGGTACTGATAAAATTGGACAAACGACACTGGCACTGACCGCTGTATCTAAGTCACCCTATCGGAGCTAGTAAAACAAAAGGAGACGACATAATGGACCATCACGCATGTTTATGACGTAAAACCGGCTGCTGTGTCATCCGCGGTTCATTTAAAAGAATCTTTTAGAAGGGGCATAGATAAAGGCTATTCCATCGATAGGGAGACAAGTATTATTGTATAACAGAAAGATGTAGCAGGAAAAGTTGGACCATCACAGAAGTTTAAAGGGATCTAATTACCTGTATATGTTAGTCAATAAACTAAATGACAAACTGACAGATGTACTGGAAGATTTAGAAGGATGGATTATGTCTGAATCAGATAAAGCTATTAACTTAGTTGTAGTTTTGACTTCAAAAATACAGTTTTTTATAATGATAATAATAAGGAGAAGAAGAAGAAATATTATAATAATAAAAAATAAATTATACTCGTGGCAAATCCACGGTTCTATATGATAAATAGTTATGTAATGAGCTGGTAGTGACTGAATGTTGCATAGTTTTATCCTGTGCTTTTCGCAGGGTCTGCTGTACATGATAAAAAGATCGCTTGTGCTAGGATTCTTCAAGAAACCCCCTTACCTTAAAAAGTCAGCTGAGAATGGCAATATAGAGGGTATACGAATTTTGCGTGAGAATGTTTTCCTTTTTTCTTTCTTTAAACAAAATAGACACGACATACTCATTGCCGGAGTGTTGGCGACTGTATATATAAAATATTTATACTGTGAAATAATTTGAAGACATTATATGTCATTTACTGTATATAAAAAGTTAAGGTTTATGAAAGATATTTTGAATAACCTGAAACTCAAAGAACATTTAAGTTGTTAATTGATGGAAGACTGGGGTATGATAATACATATCATATTTAAGTGTTGTGCACACGAAAACGCAACTAACAGCTGCCATTTTGGAAAGTCAGGCTAAGCTTTGTTGATTGTTATCAGGTTGACCGAGAACTGAATATGCTCCAAGATAATTAAACGGCAGGTATATATCTTCCGATGCAAGTCCGTGCCAAAGAAAAAACTTTAGCAATTGGTTCGTTGCTTTGTCTTAAGTAAAATGAACGCAATTTTTCAACAACAAAATTTGGAGAAGGTTAGCTTAAAACTGTATGAACAATTTGACTTGAGGTAGTCAGAATCAACAATATATTTTTTCTTATATACCATTATGAGAAAAGAAGGATTCGTTTGTTCCCATGTAGAAGCCGCCCATTCGTATTCATTTGTTCTGCCACTGGCCAGGTGAATCCGGATCACTGAAGCTTGACAGTGTTTTTACATGAAAAGTTTACACTTGAACACATGACTGAAAAGGAGATTCTGTTGGAGGTTTTTAGGCCCATACTGCAAAATCTAGTTTTTAATAGAATCTCAATCAGTTTAAAGATGTACTGGAAATATATTTTCGTGTTTAAAGTCCCTGGAGATTGCTGGTCCTAATAGAAATGTGTCCACCCCAGAGATTCGTTAACGTTTTTTAGGCTTTAACAACCATTTTTTTCAAACAATCTATAAATTGCATGAACTACTGAAACCATGGGGTTTTTTTTTTGGGGGGGGGGGGTTATTGTCAATAACAATACATACATACAAACCGGTATCCAGTGCACAATTAACCATGTGACACGTTGCTGACATTAAATATTATTTCATAACTTCCCCTTTGAAGTGATGGACTGTGTAACAGGTGTCTCTTTTGTTGTGCGCTGTTGACATTCTGTTTCGTGTTAGGCTTAAGCCCTGGGCGTCAATTGCTATGGCGTGTAGAGAGACAGCGCTCGGTGTAAAGACAGAGCGCTCATGCTAATCTGGAATGGTCTGGGCTGATGGCGCTCTATGAGCGCGTCTTGTATTGTTCTTTGGGCGCGTGTGTATTATGTATTGTTGTGTTCTTTGGATTGTTCGTGAAATAGAAGTTTCTAGGCTTTGAGGTGAGAAGCTATAAATTAGGGGCTGTGTTTAGAGCCGGGAGTGGAGAGAGAAATATTCCAGTGGACACAGAAGAGTGTGAGTCAGTTTGTGGACCTTTTTCTGATAATTGTAGCAGTTATACAGCCCCTTTCGATATTTGTAACGGATTTTATATAGTCTTCAATTTGTCTTTGGGATCACTACCAGAACTTCACTTTTGGATAACAACAAACTGATTTTGTGATTGAATTGGACTGTTATTCTCTGAGATTTATGTGAACTGTTCATCTGTATTAAACATTTTAAAGGACTTGTTGTCGCTGTGACAGGGGAGGCATCCAGGTACTGTACACTTTATTTACTATACTGTGTAATTGTATTGATTTGCTATTGTACTGTTGTTATACTGTGTAATTGTATTGATTTAGTGTATTGTAATTTTAGGGGTTGTTCTAATAATAAATTCTAATTATTTGTTACCAAAAAACCACTGACATCTTTATTCATTCCCCTAGACATTTCATGCTGCCAAGCGTTACAGAATCTGATTTTTTATCTCTATAACAAAATTTATGCTCATCACGACCACGTGATCTGTTCATATTAGGTTTCGTAACTGGTATATGTGCTGCGTCACAAACAACAAAATTAAATTTCCAATAACTGAAAAACCTACTTCTCCATACAGGGCCGTGTAAACATTTATATCAATTTCAATCTTGTTTTGTTTAAACCATTTCTCAATATCTATCCACAGTTTCTTTACTTTATGACAAGTCCAGAATAAAGATAGTAAATTATCAGATTCATTTTAAAAATTCTATTCCTGAGAGTCCTTTTTCTTCCCAAATGTGAGAGGTTGCACTTTTCCTGTATGGTCAAACAAAATTCGACTAATATTAATTCCTTTTAGTTGAAGCTGTTTCCAATACACTGAAACATCTTTAATTTTAATCAATTTGTTATTCCAAATATTTGCTTCTCAAATCGAATATAGTCAACATACTCTCTTCGTAAAGTAATATAACCCTTTAAAATTTTATAACCTTTGGTTCTATATTGCTGTTAAGCAGCAAATCAACATTTGGACACACTGACCCTAAATAGTGTTTAAACAGCAGTTTCCATTGTCATGGCCACACTGAAACCATGGTTATAACTGAAAAATATTTTGAATGTATAAAAATCAACATACATGTAAACCCATAAAAAGTCGGTAGTCATGTAGCTAGTCGGAGAGTTAACCAAACTGAAAAGCCATCGCAAAAAGTCATGTGATCTTCGTTTTGAATTAAAAACCTTTACTTCCTGTTCAGAGATGTATTGGGATCAATGGGGATTAGAGTGGACATGTGACCGCGAACTGCACAATAACCTCTGTTGGCAGTGAGCTCGAAATACAGGAAAATTCCCATAGCGCCTCCTGGAAAAAAACGTGACAGGCGCGGAGGACCTTAAAGCACCAAAGAACTAGGGGCACCTACTGGGGGAATATTAAAATTATTAAATGTGCAGCTTAATTGAGCATAATCCAGCAAAATAAAACAAACTTGTCCTAGAAGAGCGCACCGCCGATACATGTGCCGAATTTCGAAGGCCAATTCAAGACGGAAGCAAGTAAACCTTTGTCTAGAAAAAAAATCTACTGCTTATTAATTATGTAGTCAATAATAATAATAATAATACAATATCACTACTACTACTAATAATAATAATCATCATCATCATCAAAATAAAATTATAATAATTATAATATAATAAAAATAGTATTATTTATAATTGTTTAATTATTATTATTATATTTATTATTATTATTATAAAAAAAGAACGTCGTTGCATTCTGGCGAGGATCTAGCCTTTATTTTTGTCGGTAACCCGCCTAAACATTTCTCACTAAATATTGTATACATGTAACCTACACTGCCTTTAACAATCTGGATATTTTTATTACAGTCCATTACGCGACCCCTAAGTACCTGGTGTTTATAAACGTATCAGCAACAGGCGCAAAATCTCTGCCACAGACGTGAATTGGTCATGACAGAAGACTTCATCATAGAGTAGCAGATGTAGGTAGACTATATCCCTATAGCCCGTCCTTAAACTGGTACCCTCTTCCAAAATACATCACCTGACGGACTGGTCATCATTAACGGCTTGTGTCTGGTTGCTGTCTGCACTCAATTTGTCTAAACATCAGTTTGTTGTCAAACATGTGTTTGGTTCAACAGGCAGCTATCAGATAAAGATTATTTTGTTGTTAAAAAAAGGAAACATATATCAAAAGAAACCCTTCTGGTTGCCTGACATGAAAAGTACTGTCTATTTAATCCAGTTTATAACAACTTGTTATAATTTTTTTTATTTTATTTTTTTATTTTATTTTTCATGGTGCTCATTTTTTCTGAATCCAATCTTATTTTCTCACGAAAAGCCTGTGTTTATAATTGCACAGGATGAAGTTTTCACCCGGATGTAATTTAAAGCCTTTAGGGACGTCTTGACATGCATCATCTTTGAAAGGGTAACTTAATAACTGGTGTATCAATTCGGGTAATTTATTTAGCTATTACATCATTGTACTTTAAAACTTTATTAAGTTGACATCTGAAAGTACTTTCAGCTTTGTTACATATCAACTATCAATATTTCAAAACATATGTAACATGGAAAACTTAATACCAATTAAAACATATCAGTGGAGCCAATCAAACCACTCTAGTTGACCCTACACCGAAACAAATAAAAGCACCATTCCTTAAATATTAACGCTTTTATATATTTGTCATTTCTGAATTTTACTTTTCGTTTGATTTAATTATCTATACAAAAGGTTGACCCTTTAATGTAATTCATTGCCACAACTCACGGATCAAGAACCGATAACCAGAACTGTTTCGCCAGAGACGTGAAACAGTTACTTCATGTATCAGATTCAAAAGAGGATCCATTCTTGTTGCGCCTTGCCGGCTACACACATGCATACTGTTCTTCTTGTACACACCTAATGAAAGTGGTACTAGGATTTCAGAAGTTTATGTTGTAATGGACCCCTATGTATCGCACGAATGTTCCTCTTCTGCGTGGACGCCGTGGTGTTGTGAACTTCTGCAGCTGCGCCCGAACTGTTCTTCTTGATCACCCCCTACTATTAAGAACGTTGTCCGCTGGATAATCAACTGTAATTTTTGTCACTGGCACGGGACTTACCCCATTGACAATCAACTCCTTTTTGTCCCTGCCACGGGACTCGCTTTATTTTGGACACCGACTACAGAACAACAATTACTATTGAGAAAAGTCGCTGACTCGCTGCCTTATTGAAATAAAACCACTTTATTGCATTTTACCGCTTTTCACGAGTCCATTAAGAAGACTCGTCACTGCTCTTCAGCGAGGACTCGAGGAGATTCTTTATTTGTGGGTCGTCCTCCCCCACCAGAAACAATGGACTTTTATTTGTGAAGAGGAAGGACTTTGGTTTATTCGAATACATCCTTGTGTTACTATGGACCAGAGAATCTTCAGTTGAACATTTGAACTTCAGTTAAGTATTTATTTAGTTGCAGCCATTTCAAGAGACTTTGTTTAATATTCGTTATGTATTAACTCTTTGATTATTTGTTGTTTAAAATATTGTAAATATATTTATAGAGCACCATTTTTTTTACTTAAATCTTGTTATGTTAATCTGAGAATATGTGTCCGAGGTTTTGTGTTATGGTTCGGCCAGTCAGATTTGCCGTGTGAAAGAGAACCGTAACAATATGTATAAAATATTGTCCAGCATGAACTGGTACCCTCACTTGGTCATTGTTACATTGTTAATAACTAATTTCGAGGTAGAACTACTACTTTTCTGTTTTCTATCTCTTAACAGCGTAACGCAAACATCAGTGTAAGAGGGCTACAAAACCAGTTCATAAGAGGGACGGTATTTCATCTTCTAAAAACCACTTGAACAAAATTTAATTTTCCTGCAGGAAGCACATAGTGCGCCTGAAAATGAAACGTTTTGGGCTAGAGAATGGGATATAGATATTATTTTTGAACAAGGCACCAATTCCAGCAGAGGAGTAGCTTATTTGTTACTACTGACCAAAACTACTCAAAATTCGAAATTTTCCACGAAAAAGAGGGGATTTTTAGTGGTCAAAATAAAAATTGAAGATTCAATATTTCTCCTTGTTAATGAATATTTTCCAACAAAAGATAATGTTCAGCATCAAATAGAATGGTTAAAAAGATAAGTGTGACTTTAACATAACTCCAAATCCAGATATAGACAAAACTGGGGGACGATCAGAAAAATAGGTCAAGCAGCTAAATAGCTTAATTGATGGAAGAATATGGATTAAGCGATGTTTGGAGGATCCTTAATAAAACTAAACGAGCTTAAACACAAATACAAAAAAAAATCCTTCTGTACTTTCAAGAATTGATCTCTGGTTGACAACACATTCACTTCTAACTTATGTGAAAACAGCTGGCATAAAACCATTTACTTTCTCAGAACACAGTAATTTTACATTATCTCTTTGTAGAAAGATGTATAGCAAGCGAGGTCCTAGTTACTGGATATTCAATAATATGCTTCTCCGTGATGATGAATATGTAAATTTTACTAAAGAATTTATAAAGGAACTGAGAGAAGAATACAAAGGATACGAAAATATGATTATAATTTGAGACACGGTCAAATGTAAAATACGGGGTCATACAATAAGATACTCAAAACGGAAAAGCAAAGAAAAAAAGCGCTAGAAAAGGAATTGAATAAACAGATAAGTAGCCTTACTGCACTTATGGCTGCAAACCCAACAGATCTAACTGTACATAGCAAACTGGAATACATAACACTCAAAATAAATGAAATATATCTCACACAAACAAAGGGAGCCATTTTGCTTTCGCGATTAAAATGGCACGAAGAAGGGGAAAGGTGAACAAAATATTTTTCTATCTTTAGAAAAGAGGAATTATACAAATAAAAGTATAACAAACTTAATGTAACAAGGTAAAGAAATTTATGGTAAAGAAGAAATGTTAAGTGAATGTAGCACCCATCCGATCCCTATACACAGACGCAAGTAATCCCATATGTACAAATGGCAAATGCACTTATTATGAATCAGAAACTGCTCTAAAACTCAGTAAGTTAGAAAAAAATTGCTCGATAAACCTTTATCAAAAAGGAATGCTTAAAAGCAATAAAAGATTTTAAGGAGGGAAAAAGCTCAGGTTTTCTGTTATCTATATTAATGACAAAGAACTACTTTCGATTGTAAAAAGACGTAGATTAATCACTCTGCTTTCAAAAAAGAATAAAGACAGGACTATTTAAGAAAAACTGGCCAACCATATCATTATTGCTTGTGGACTATAAAATTATTTAAAAAAGCTATTTCTAATCGTATTTAATCTCTTTTAAAAGCCCTGATACATACTGATCAAACTGGTTTTGTCCCGGGAAGATTTATCAGTGAAAATTTACGGAAAATTCAGGATGTCCTTAATCTTACAAAATTGAATAAATTATCCAATATTTTGCTTCTTATAGATTTTGAAACCGCATTCGACACATTAAATTGGTCCTTTATTATCAAAACACTAGAAACCTTTGACTTTCCAACAAATCTTATAAAATGGATTAAAATATTATACAGTGATGTTAGCATCTGTATACAGAACAATGGATACTTGTCACCCAGGTTTTAAAATCGAACGCGGGGTTGCCCACACTCCCCCATTATGTGCTGGAATAACGGCGATAAAAAATTCGGGAAAACAAACACATAAATGGGATTATGATTAAAAATACAGAAATCAAAGGGCTTAGCTAGCTGACGACACAACATGTTTTGTGGCAGCTGAAACATCTGCAAAAAAATCCGATCTTATTAAAAACATTTCAATTTCATTCTGGTTTAAGAATCAATCTTTATAAAAAAATGAGGCTCGGTTAGTAGGATAGAGAGCTGGTAAGGAAGACGGAGACTTTCCAGTAAGATGGAATACGGGACCTTTCGAAACACTTGGTATAACCTTCAATGAAAATGAGGCAGAAACTGCAATGTTTAATTTCAAAAAGAAAATAGGCTACATGAAAACGTCGCTTGATTCATTGGCTAAACGTAAGCTTATATTAACAGGGTGATTTGTAATATTTAAAACCCAAGAAGGGTCAAAAATAGTTTACTCTATGTCGAATTTTTACATTCCAACACATCTTTTGACGCAAAGCACAATTCCTAATGAACGATTTTCTATGGCAAGGAAAACCACCTAAAATTAAACATTCGCTCTTGATAAAGCAACGAAACTAATATGGATCGACAAAAAACAGTCTCACACATCGAAACTTAATAATCTAATTGAGTCATTCTTTTTTATGAAAATAGCATATCCATGCTAGATATTCTTAAAAGTCGCTGCTTCATATATTTGCCTGCTCAACCCTCTGATTTCTATAAAGATATTATTAATAATCTGAGAGAAATTAAACTAACACTTGTACCAAATGACGATAAGGAAATTGCAACCGAGTTTATATGGTGTAATAATCTTATAAATATCGAAAACAAATCACTCTTTACAAAACATGGTACAATAACTTATAATATATATGTGAATTTTTGTGACTTACAAGAGGAAACTTTGGAACATGAATTAATAAGCTGCATCCGAATACAACTATATTGGGACCAAATAAAAACATTTCTCAAACAAAACCTATCAGAAGAAACGTTAACAGAAACAAAAAGAGCCATGTTATTGGGGATAGACACAACTCATGATGTCGTTACTTACACAGTCAATTTGGCAAAATATTATATTCACATACAAAAATGTAACAATGAGGAACCTTTGTTTTAATTATGTTTGCAGTTCATGAAAATTAATTGGATATGGAAAAAAAATGTTTCTGTGAAAACGGTTGAAAGAAACGGTATACGATTATACATGGGCAAAAATTCATGAGAATATAAAAAAAAATCTGTTAAGAAGAACCCTATAAGGGCCTGCCAAATCTATTAATCTATTAATAAAATATATAAATAAAAGTATTTTGTATTGATATAATTACAGTCTTGAGGGCACGGATTCATGTCTATTGTAGTGTATCGATAATGAAATGTAGCATATATAGGTAACCAGCAAAAAATGAGAATTTAGTGAGATACATACATATGTGCGTACAAAGGTGTATGTTTCTGAAAATTCATGTGTATATTTGTATAAGTTAATATGTGAATATATGCATTTATATATATATATATGTGTGTGTGTATGTATGTATGTATGTATGTATATTTTGGTAGTATATAAAGGTTTCGATCCATTTCCGTACATAATATAGATATAAACAAGAGTTAATACTAGGATGTGTGTATATTTATGTATAGATATGTTTCTATGGATATATTTGTACATGTGAATCTTCAACAAATGTCGCCGATGATAAAAACTATAAAAAAAATGTAAATAATACAAGGAAACTGAGACGACAAAGAAAAAAAAAGAAAAAAGTCAGCTATATGTACCATTGTATCGCTGATAAGGTCATTCTCATATCTTAGTTTGTAGGTAATTATAACCTCACCGTTAAAAGCAGTTGGCACGCGGTATGCAGAATAGGTAAAAGTTTGCGTGTGGTATTTAAATAGAAGGCGGTAAACTCGGCAGTGTGGGACTGGTTATGTCAAAACATAATTTATCCCGTATTAAAGAATCATATATCTGACCGACTTAAGTGGTCTACGGGTACAGCATAAGGCTAAAACCTGGGAGATCGTGAGTTCGAATCTCAGCCGAGGCGGTGACATCTTTTACGGTCGGCCCCCACCCAGGAAGAGTGCTCTGAAGGATTAATGGAGAGAGAGTGTCTAACAGTCGTAATTCACTCACAAAAAAGTGCGCCTTTCGGGGGTTCCTTTTTGTTCTCTCCTAGCATTTGGAATGACACACACCCAGGACCCTTTGAAGTGATACACCGAGCCTGTTCGACACCAGGATTATTGGGTGTAAGCCCCTGTCACATAGTCCGAAACTGGAATGGAATTCTGCAGATTCTTCAGCAGATTTAGCAAGCCATAAAATGAGGGAGATTATCTAATATAACTGATATATGTTTTTGGTCTATAAACAATATACAAGGTATGATGCAGGCCCCCAAGGTTGTTCAAATATATCTTAAACCCCACACATACTATTTCCATCCTAGCACAGCAGGGTCCAAAGTTGGTTTCAATCATCCAAGCTACACCTGAACTAAAACCTCCTTCTGTGCTCCAGCAGGCAGCGGTTACCGCTCAGTGAGGTACACAGGTGAACAGTGTTGAGTTACTCCACGCCCCAAGGTCACTCTCATGTTTATTTGCAACAGACTTAAGTCTAAATGGCTACATTTGTGGCACCTGCGAACAGAATGGTGTGCCAACAGAGCTGACCTCGGGCTGATGTATTGTTCCTACAGAACAAACTGCAACAAACAACCACTATGTGTACAGGGGCTGGTCCAAATTATGTTGATCCGACCGGTGACTTAATGACCGGTGTAATCACGTTTAGGTTCAAACATGTGCTTGAAACGTAAGTATTATTAGGATCAGAAGTTTTGTAATATATGTAACTTAAAGTTATCATGATATAATTTTAAATTATCATGACCAGACTTAAGGAATATTAATGAGTATACATGCAGTTATTTTGATTTTTTTTTATTAATTCCTAACAACATAACAATTCGATACATAGTTTTGTGAAATAGGATTTTCATCTCGTCTCCAATAAAATAAAAGGTTACAAGAATTTACATTTTACAGATTTCAATTGAACTTTGTTCCGGGGACACCAGCTACATTTCAGTTTTCAGGATTTTGCTTCCTCTAACAAACGGAAACTTAACTCGCTGAAGATTTTTTTTTTGTTTAAAAGCGCTTATAGTATTTGGCAAAAGAGGATTTATTAAATGGCAAAATGTATATATGTATCAGGAGTATTCATTAGCTAACCCCTTTAACCTAATTTGCTATCCTTATGAGAATAACATTTTAAAATACTTTAACCTGCTGTCACACTTCATTTTCTATTTAATACCGCCCATGGTCCCTCCATCAATTGTATAAAGGGTCTAACTCTAACCAGCAAAAATATCACTTCTGTATAATATACGATCTCCTTTGAGGATTTGTGTAATTATCTCGGACCCCGACAGTGTAAGAATCCATTTCTCAAATGCTGTCAAAACTTGGCCTTCCTTTCCGTATCAAAGGCTTGTTACATAAAGCAGGAGGTGGGGGTCCCAGCATACGGCTATAATCGATCGCATCGCTTTGGCTGCTCAGAGTCTTATGATCTCAAATTTAAACCTTAATCGTCGTGAGGATGTCTTTTTTAAACCATGCATTTTTTTCCTACCAGCCGGCGAAGCTGGAAAAGTAAAAATACATTCTTAC